>CM062804.1:1550541227-1552032477 GCA_031772625.1 Pinus tabuliformis
GATCACCATGCGTCACATGGTGAGGTATACCCACAAGACAATTAGGAGCCACATATGTGTCAAGACAAAGTGTCATGTCAAATTTTTTTCACCCTTAAAAAAAAAAGGCATAAATTTCAAAAGACAAAAAATACTTTTGTCACTAATTCATCCTCTTACCCAGTGGTCCCCACTTTGTTTCGATTGGAAAAATCAACTCTGGATCCCCTGTATAGTTCATCATTGCATACGGGAAGTCCTTTATCATGGGAATCTAGGCTTGGATCCACTCAAAGAAGTCATCATCGATGTATTTCCTAATCAGTTCACCTCTTTTTTGAGGTACTAAGGCTGCTCACTGCTCCTATCTGGGTTCCATCGGAGCGGCTACGACCGGACTCACCCATGGCCTCATAACAAGCACTCTCTCTAGTATGAAGAAGACAATCAGTGTACCATACCCAAACTCCCTTTCGGCCCGAGTCTTTCATGTTGTCAACTCTCCTCGATGGATAATTCCCTCACACCAGTTGAACACTTGTGATTGCAAGCAATCCAACACCAGTAAAAATTGGTATTTTGTAGCCACATGTTGACTCTTAGACCCTTCTAGTCGCACTACCATCCATAGTATAGACCTCATTGGTCTTGATGCCACCTTCTGTACTGGAATTATTTTACTAACAGAGTGACTGCCTATTATACAATGTGTGCAGTTCAAATCCATATTGATTCTCGGATTTTCTCTGACTCCGATTAAGTTTACTCGTGCACCTCTACACGATAAAACAATGAGGAAATTGATGTCATTTCACTCATTCGAGACCTCATGATCCCCAATCCTGAGGAATTTGTGTTGTTCATCCCACCATTGGATTATCGAACTCAAGAGATACTGTTGACCTTTCATCAGATCAAGTCTCTCATACTTTAATAGTTCGCATTGTCTCAGAGCGACCAAACATGTTGGATCATTCAAAATTTGTAATTCCTATCCATCATGATCTCTTTCTCACCAAAGACTCATTTTGATTTGTTTATTCCTGCATCATAAGAACCCTTAATTAGTTTTTTTCAAACAAAATTACCCTAGAATTTAAGAAAAAATATTTCTCTTACCACTTGGCCAACTAACACGACCTCCTTCACTCCATAGAGCATGCTAACTAGCTCTTCCTTTGTCGGAAGATCATGTTGACGCACCCCCTCGTCTAGGCGACTGTGTTACCCTGCAAAGCCATCTACGACAAGCCTAAAAACTTAAAATTACCAGTGAAAAGAAAAAATAAGTAATCAAATGCAAGCTCGGGATCAATACTCTTAACTAGAACTGACAGTAAGTAGAATAGTTTCCCGGTGAGCTCACAATTGCTCACGGAAGTTTTGTTCCTTTTTCTCTCCAAGGTACTCTCACGAACTTGAATTGGTGTAAATGAGGGCCTGAATGCCTTTTTATAAACACACTAGAGGTATAAATCAACTTAGCTAGTGTCATTTTATAAACGTTTCTTCCCTGCTTTGTTTCTAAATGGACCTGATAACTATTCTGCCAATATTTTTATATGATATGATATCTTTTAAGAGATTTTCTGTAGAATTGACCACCATTGACTCAAAATGAGCACATTTTTTTGGGTCTTTTTCTCGCTCTTCAAATGAGAAACTCCTCGAGTTACCTTCTTTGGTCTTATAAAACTCCCATGAAGAAGATTTGAGCGATTCTTTTTATCTCTTTTTCTCACTCTTTCAACAAAAAAATATACTTTTATTTTTCTTCGTATGACTCAATTGACAAATTTTACGAAGATTATCAAGTTTGCTCTGTCCCCTCATACGCATAAAAAAATTAGGAAGATGTTTATTGAGCATATGTTTCTCACTTTATCTGAACTCAATGGACTAACTTATGGAAAAGGAGGGTATATTATTAACCCTTTATTGCACCTAGTCATCAACCATGACAAAGGTACCCCCCTGGATTCATCTCTACATTCTTTTTAGACTCTCTAAATATGAAAATAAAACTAAGTTTACCCTCTCTAGACTCGTTAAGCCTAATTAGATTGGGAAAAAAATGGACAGAACGATGGCTACACTATTTATATTTTGAAGGATCTTTTGTTAACAGTATTATTGTCAATCCCTTGAACATAGCACCCCCTCAACATATTCCTCTTTCTTCAACTTCCCTTTGAGCCCTACCATTCTATGAGTTTAGCCTTGATACCCTGATGTCCCTACATCCTTGTATCATAAAATTTTTGGTGTTCTTGAGTCTAAGCTTCCTGGTCACCCTGATGTCGTGCCTATTATTATTTAAGGGATTCGCCTACTCTTTGCTTCTTGTATCAACCATTCACTCACGTTCCCTATTTTCCCTCAATCCATTTTCCCCATTTCTTTAAACTATCTCCAAAACAATCATTCTCATCCTGGTTGCCATCAATTGACGTAGGACACATCATTGCCTACCTTTGACATATCTCTTCCTATCAACTTCAATATATTATCTAGGAAGTAGATTCAAAAACATCTCAATACCCTAGAACATGCAGTCCTTAGTGGTAGGTTACCCTGCATTTGATTGGGGGTTTTCATCATTGAATCCCTATTGAACGATTCTATGAGTGTTCAATGTTAAGACATATTATTCACACTCACTAGATTGTACTGTGCATCTTGGAGACCATCATCCTCATCGGTGGCCATCCTCGCGTCTGTTAAAAATTTTCATCATTGACTGGTAATCATATTGATTTCTCAAGTGTTTGACTTCAACTCCTTTATTCACATGTGTAGAAATATGCTATTTTCAAAAGCGACAACCAAGACCTTGGGTAGAGGCTTACATCACTCATCCTTGTTTCCTCTCCCAAGTTGCGACTATTGTTTTCAGAGACAACTCATCAGATTGCTAAAATTATGACAAGCTTCCACATTGTAACTATCAGTGGACATGACAACCATACCTTCTCTTGAAATCACTCTAATCTTTCTACTGAGCATGGGAATGCTCGACTCAAGACATTTTTATATATTTCTGACATATGATGTTGTTTTTAGGACTCCCTCAGTTCTGAAACTCCGACCCTCTCTCTCTTTAGTTACAGTTTGTAAAGTAATTTGGCCATCATATTATTCTATGACCTCACACTTTAGGGGGCATCTATTATACAAAAAATTACCTCCTCATCATCTCAAAGGAGAAGAACACTTTGGACTGCAAGAAAACCTAAGTTACAGTCCTATTTTCCAGGGTAACACACACCATAAAAAAACATAAAGCATGCTAACGTGGTCTATGACCTAGCAGCATGTGTTAACATAGGGATGAAGACTTTGTTTTACCTACATGGTTGAATTACTAGATTTTTATGAGGTTCTAAAGGTCAAAATGTGAGTTAACTCACTGACAATCTATCTTACACTCAAAGTCGACTCCAAAAATCTGGAAACAATCACCTCAGAACCATCAAAGGAAATTACCAATCCTAATAGAAGAAAACAAAGAAGGAAAGAGAAAAAAGAAAATTCCACATAATTTTTTCCCAAACAAAACTTGTGAAGATATTAGCTAGGATTGAGCCTCCCATCGCTTATAAATTGGAGGATAGGCAACAATAATTGGGATTAGAATTTGTGCATTGTTATGTTGTTGAGAAGTTGTTGAGAGAGAAAGGGAGGAGCTGGGAGTTAAGGGAAGTCTCGATACAATAATAATGGTTGTAATCATTCTTCTCGCATCTAATAATATAGATTTTCTCTTGTTCTATCTATGTCATGATATTGATACCTTATTTTTGTATATGTTGATTCAATGGAGAGAGTGATGTTTATCATTGATGTTGGGTTGTGTTATATTCTTTCCACGACTAACCTACGTAGTGAACTAGGCGGTTAGAGGGGGGGTGGAGCCCCCCTTTGTTGCGTTGATTGCGCAGCGTGGGGGCAGCAGCCCCCCCTATCCAAGGGGTTTGAGGGGGGCGGGTCGCCCCCCTCTACGGGGTCCGGGGTAGTGCCCCGGGGAATTTTTTTTTTTGGACCCTATATTAGGTTGGGCGAACCTACCTATGGTTTTCAGTCCATGGTTTTGGACGCGATGGTTTTTCGGTCCATGGTATTGGATGCTTCAGCATGTATAAATATGTATTGTAACATTGAAAGGAATATAATGAAAAATCAAGCTGGTAGTCCCAGTTTTGGGATCTAGGGGGAAATCTCTATGTATATGTGTTTTATGTTTTATGTGCTCGCATTGTTTATTTTCTATGTTTTACAATTCATATGCAGGTAATTTCTGTACGGGGTTAAAACCTAAATTTGGTATCAGAGTTGTTTTGGCTTCAAGGGGATGCCTTTGTTGCTGAGGGGTTTCACTCGGGCCTATGGTAGACCCTGTTCAGTGGGAAATCTGCGAGATCGATTCTGGTGGTGAAAGAAGATGGCGAGCAGTGGAAAGATAGAGATCGAGAAATTTAATGGTAAGAGTTTTGAGTTGTGGAAACTCAAGATGGAGGATCTGTTAGTGGATAAAGATCAGTGGATCGCAGTAGATCTGGGTACTAAACCAATGGGAGTGTCCGATGAAGAATGGAAGAAGTTCGATCAGAAGGCAAAGAGCACAATACGATTGTGTGTCTCAGATTCAGTATTGTTGAATGTATCAGGCGAAGCTATGGCGAAGGCTTTGTGGGACAAGTTAGGGACTTTGTACCAATCTAAGTCTCTAGTGAATAAATTGTTCCTGCAGAAAAAGCTGTATAACCTGAGGATGAAAGATGGAGACTCGGTGACAAAGCATCTGAACGCATTTAATACTGTGGTAAGTTAGTTAGCGTTTGTTGATATTAAAATTTCAGATGAAGATAAGTGCATCAGTTTGTTGTGTTCTCTACCAGATTCATGGGATAGTTTGGTTATTGTAATAGGTAGTAATGTAGCTGCCTTTCATTTTGATGAAATAGTCTCATCCTTGCTGATGGAGGAGATGAGACGGAAAAATATGGAGAGCCAGAATGGTGATTCCTTGTCTGTATGAGGACGGTCCCAGAACAGAAACAAAAATAAGTCATTGAGCGGGAGATCTAAATCTAGAGGGAGATTTAAATCTCCAGGAAAACCTGTAAAGGTGGTGTGCTAGAAATGCAGAAAGGAAGGGCATGACAAAAGGGACTGTAAATCTAAAGCTCCTGACAAAGGAAACAGATTTGATGATGCTACTTTTTCCGAGGTGAAAACCACCTCAGATGAAGGTGGGGATGTGTACTTGGCTTCTTCAAGTACACATGTAGATCATGAGGCATGGTTGATTGACTCAGGTGCATCCTTTCACTTCACTCCCCATAGAGAGTGGTTTTGGGAGTACGAGAAATATGATGGTGGTGATGTCTTCTTGGGGGATGATAGGAAGGCTAGAATCGTTGGTCGCGGAAAAGTAAAGTTGAAGTTGCAAGGTGGAAGGGTTAGAACACTTTTGGGTGTTCTTCATATTCCTGCATTGACCAGAAATCTAATTTTTGTAAGCAAGTTGGATGATGTAGGTGTAAAAACAGTGTTCGAGAAGGATACCTGCAAGATGGTTCGGGGAGCACTGGTATTGATGCGGGGAGTTCGGACTGGAACTCTGTATAAGCTGCAAGGTAGCACTGTTGTTGATGGGTGCAACAGTTTCGTGGTTCCTGAAAGTGGAGTAGAAAATATAGTGGTCTCTGGAGAGAAGACCCTGCTGTGGCATCAAAGGCTTGGACATATTGGAGAGAAGGGCCTTCAAATACTTCATGGTAAAGGTATGGTAGAAGGTATGAGTAATAGCTCTCTGGATTTTGATTTATGTGAAATTGTGTATATGGGAAGCAGAATCGGGTGAGTTTCCCCTCTGGTGGTAAGAGGGCAAAACAGATATTAGAGATTTTGCACAGTGATATGTTTGGACCTATGAAGGTTCCATCACTGGGTAAGTCTATGTATTATGTATCATTTATAGATGACTTCTCAAGGAATACATGGATATATTTCCTTAAGAAGAAATCTAAAGTCTTTGACAGGTTTAAAGAATTTAAGGCTCTGGTGGAAAACCAGATAGAGAAGAAGATAAAGGTGCTGAGGACAGATAATGGTGGAGAGTTTTGTAGTAAGGAATTTGAAGAATTCTGTAAGAAGTGTGGTATAGCACGCCATAAGAATACTCCATATACACCTCAGAAAAATGGATTTGTAGAAAGAATGAACAAGAAGTTGATGGAAAGGTCAAGAAGCATGCTTAGTGGTGCTGGGTTAGGACACGAATTCTGGGTAGAGGCGGTGGAGACAACATGTTACCTGGTCAACAAATCACCTTCATCAGAGTTGGAGGATAAGACTCCATAAGAGGTATGGACTGGTAGAAACCCTCTCTTTCACATCTGAGGGTATTTGGATGTGATGCATATGTACATGTTCCAAAGGAGAAAAGAACCAAGTTGGATAGTAAATCTGAAAAGTGCATATTTATTGGGTATAAGGATGGTTTAAAGGGCTATAAGCTTTGGAACCTAGTAACAAGGAAGGTTGTGTACAACCGAGATGTGGTGTTCATAGAGGTGAAAGATGTTATTAAACATGAAGTCCAACCAAAGGAACCTAAGAAGATAAATTTTGAGCTAAAGGAGGAAGAATCAGAGTCTACAACAGAGGAGGAAGCAGAAGATGAAGAGCCACAAACTCTGGGTGTAAGAAGATCAGTTCGAGAAAGAAGGCATCTAGAAAGGTATAGTCCATCTGATTTCTGTTCAAATTTTTCTTTATCTATTACTGATGATGATCCCAGAACTGTGAAGGAAGCAGTAGATTCAGAGGATGGAAAACTATGGAAAGAGGCCATGGTTGATGAAATGGCATCTTTGCACAAAAATGAGGCTTGGGATCTGATGGAGTTGCTGGCTAGAAGGAAACCCACTGGCAGCAAATGGGTGTTCAATAAGAAGACAAATGCAGAAGGAAAGGTGGAGAAATACAAGCTCGGTTGGTAGCAAAAGGTTATTCCTTGGTGCCAGGAATTGATTTTGGTGATATTTTTTCTCCTGTTGCCAAGGTAACTTCTATTAGATTACTTTTATCTGTGGCTACTGCTTTTGATTTTGAGGTAGAACAGATGGATGTGAAGACAACATTTCTTCATGGGGATTTGGAAGAGGAGATCTACATAAAGCAACCTGAAGGCTTTGTGGTGAAGGGTAAGAAAGAACTGGCATGCAAGTTAAAGAAGTCTCTGTATGGGTTAAAATATTCATCAAGGATGTGATATAAAAAATTTGATACATTTATACGGGCACTTGGCTTCACTAGAAGCAAAGAAAATCACTATGTGTATTTTAAATTAATTGGCGACCTTGTTATTTATCTGGTATTGTATGTGGATGATATGTTGTTGGTTGGAAATGATAAAGAAATTATCTAGGATTTGAAGACCCAATTGTCCTCCAAATTTGACATGAAAGATCTTGGTGCTGCAAACTATATTTTGGGTATGGAAATTAAAAGAGATCGGGCAAAGAGGAAGCTCTAGTTAAACTAGAGGAGGTATGTCAAGACAATACTGCAGAGGTTTAATATGCAGGATAGTAAACCGGTGAAGGTTCCTATTCCTATAGGTGTAAATTTATCTGCAGAACAGTGTCCCAAGACACAAGAAGAGGAAGAGGATATGTCCCGTGTTCCATATGAAAGTGCAGTCAGTAGCCTGATGTATGTAATGGTCTGTACTAGACTAGACATTGCACATGCAGTGGGAGTATTGAGCAGGTTTATGTCAAAACCAGGGAAGGAGCATTGGATATCAATGAAGTGGGTTTTCAGGTATTTGCGTGGCACTAGTGATTATGGTTTGTGCTACCAAGGAAGACCAGGATTGGATAGAGTTTTGGATATCCATGGCTTTGTTGATGCAGACTGGGCTAGAGATTTGGATTAGAGAAGATCTACAAGTGGGTATGTGTTTAACCTATTTGGAGGTGTAGTCAGTTGGATGAGTAAGAAACAATATGTAGTGGCACTATCAACTACAGAGGCAGAATACATGGCAGCCACTCATGCAAGCAGGGAAACAATTTGGTTGCAAATATTGTGTTCAAGTATGGGGTTAGTACAGGGAGCTATAAGGATACACTGTGATAGCCAAAGCACAATTTTCTTGGCAAAGAACCCTGCTTATCATTCAAAGAAAAAGCACATTTATGTTCAGTATCACTTTGTGAGGGATATGATAGAAGACAAAAAGGTGTTTCTAGTAAAGGTGGACACTTTGAAGAATACTGCAGATGCATTGACAAAATATGTGATCTCTGAGAAGTTCTCTTGGTGTAGAGAAACAATGGGTGTTTCAGGGCTGGAAAAATGACTAAGATCTCCTGTGGCCCCCCATGGAAAGAAAACAACAAGTGGGAGACTGTTGGGTTGTGTTATATTCTTTCCACGACTAACCTACGTAGTGAACTAGGGGGTTAGAGGGGAGGTAAAGCCCCCCCTTTGTTGCACCGATTGCGCAGCGGGGGGGTCACAGGGTGGGCAATAGCCACCCCTGTCCGGGGGGTTTGAGGTGGGTGGGTAGGCCCCCTCTATGGGGTCCAGGGCAGCGCCCCAGGAATCTTTTTTTTTGGACCCTATATTAGGTTGGGCGAACCTACCTATGGTTTTTGGTCCATGGTTTTGGACGTGATGTTTTTCGGTCCATGGTATTGGATGCTCCGACATGTATAAATATGTATTGTAACATTGAAAACAATATAATGAAAAATCAAGCTGGTAGTCCCGGTTTTGGGATCTAGGGGAAAGTCTCTATGTATATGTGTTTTATGTGTTATGCATTTGCATTGTTTATTTTATGTGTTTTAGAATTTATATGCAGGTAAATTCTGTACGGGGTTAAAACCTACAATTGATGCATGATAAATTCATATCATTTTATATGTTGATGTATTCGATTGTTAAAGTTTCGTATGCTATGAAGATTACTTGGTGTCTTTTCTATGTGCAGGTCCTAATCTGAGAGATGACCGATGATCCTTTCTTTGTTATGTTAGTTTCAGTCTTTCCAGCCTTCCTCCAGTGATCAAACATGCTCTTACAAAGTGATTTTGAAGTGTCAAGGTCAAATTTTGTCATTTCAGTGAGTCTTCAAGCAAAATTTGGTCACTAGGTATTAGGTCTAGGGTTTGATTTTACTCCTTCCAAAGTTGTCCAAATGTCGGTCCATGTCACCATTCAGCTGGGTGTACCATCATTCAAAGGTTGTCATTATCATGCCAGGTTCCAATGGGTCATTTTACACCTTGTTCATGCTTCAGTTGCGCCTAGGTAAGGTTCATTTCCCTCTCCTAGGGTTTTGAAGACAATTTCTCTTGGATGGTCAAATCATTAGCAAAAATTGTATCCGGATGTTCATACACCTTCCCCTATCCTTAATGTAACTTATTAAACACTTCCCATCACTAAGATTCCCCAAATTCCTCATTTTTGCACAAACCCTAGTTTCTTGCTACAACTTGGCAATTTTCTAGGTTGGGCCTGTGTTTTTCCCTTTTGGACCCCTTCCCCTCACTCAATTTATAATATTCCACTTTCCCCTACTTCCTAACATCCCTCCCTACTTCCCAAAATTTCCTTAAGAATTTAGAAGCTCCCTATCCCCTTCATTTCGCTTCATTTCGACAAATCTCTTGTTCCACACATCGGGGTAGGTTTCACTCAAATGATGTTTATGAGCAAGAAAAGATGAATTTGGGAAAACTGAGAGAGGTTTTGTCCAAAATAGGCCAAGGAAGAAAAAACTCCTTCACTTTTTACATAGGTGTCATGATTTTAGAGAAATGTCAAAAATACCGTTGCCTCAGGAGAATTGAATGCACCTTTGAAGTGACCTTGGGAAAATCAAGTTTTCTCCTAGCTTGGTTAGCCAAATGACTTACTTGATGAGTCAAATGATAACTAAACATAAATATATTTCCAATGAGCTATCATGAGCTCAATTTGGAGATGAGGAAGGCGTTCAAAAGTTGACTGTAACAACACTCTGCCTTTAGGTAGCCTAATTTGGCATATTTTGAAAAGTCTTGGGAGATTTGATTTTTGACATGGAAAATGAACTCCAAATTGAAAAATTATAGTTGTGTTGGAAATTAGATTCAAAAAAATTTCCAAAGCTATCCTGCACCCAATTTGGACCCCGGGAAGGCCTCCAAAAGTCTCCTTCAAAAAGTGCTACGTACAGGCTCTATGCGCCGCGCCTCAAGCCCAGTGCGCTGCGCCTTCTCCCTGTGCGCCGCGCCACGTCACACGAGCTTATGATAGGAGGATCCAAATGATTTTTTTTATTTATATATTTTTGGATTTTTCATGAAAAATCATGACTGTTGGTGCATGGCCAAGAATTTTGGGCAAGTTTTGAGTCCTCAGGAGGTCAAAAACACCTTAAAAATGACCTCTCTGCCCCTAATTTCACACACAGAAAGCAGTCTTGGGAGATTGAGTTTTTGGAGGGGAAAATGGGCACCAAATTCATAAATTCCACTTGGGTTGGAAATTAGACAGGCAAGGCTTTCCAAAACGCACACTTGGGCTCAATTTGGACTTCAGGAAGTGCCGCAAACTTAGCCTCAAAGTGGAACGACGCACAGAGAAATTGGCGCGGCACACAGAGAATTTTGGCTTGTTTTTCACTGTTCAGCTCAGCAATTTGCCTAGTTTTGACTAGTTTTGCTTCTTGAAGTTATTCTTAACTTTTCATGATGTAATTTGACAACCATGATGTAATATTTGCAAATTTTTACTTTTTCTAGAAGATTCATTCACCAAAAGGTGAAATGTGAGTGAATGAATCAGTTTCCTAGTATATAGGGGTAAGTTGTTTGACTACCTAGTTTTCAGTTCCTTGTTTAGAATTGGTTCAAAAAACTCCTAGAATGATGAGATCGACCCCTAGAGGCAAGGGAATGGGTTGGGCTAGTCTATATCATGTAATTCCTAAGTCATTTTCAGGGTTGGACTCTTGGGAAAAGTTTGGCACTTTATTGTATATTCATTTCTGCATTTTTGGCAAAGGAAAGACCAGGGTTTTGTAGCACTGTTTGGGATCCATGTGGCTTTATGTTTTGATGGTGTGCTTCTCTGAGTAATTGTAAGTTCATTAGTGTTATGTGTATCATTTTCTTGCTTCTTCTTCTTCTGAATTTGAACAAATGAGTGATTAAGGTAGAATCCATAACTGCTATGCTTTGCCTTTGAATTTGTTTAAATTTTCATGTTTTCATCTGTTTAAGGAGAATTCTTGAGAATCTCTTGCTCTCCTCAGATCCTCACTGGTCTGATCTATTCATTCACTCAATTTAAAGCATCAAAATGATTGCCTTCCTTGTCCCAATCAGAACTCTGCAGAAACTGTGCCTCATCCCCGAGCCCAATTTTCCTTTCCTTGTTTCCAACACAAAACCCCCAAAAACTCAAATCAAACCCTTGTACTTCATACCTGGCCTAAAATTAGTTTGTTTTTCAGTCATCTCGAGCCCTATCGCTTTTCTTTTGTCGAGATCGGCCCGGAGAGAGCCCTCTCCTGTCCTCGTAGGGCTAGCTACGAGGCTGAGCGTGATTTGATGTGGACTTAGAACCTTGCCTTTTCAGCCTGAGGCAAATCTAGGCTCTAACATAGTGGTGACCATACTGGGGAAGAAAATGGTTTTCTTGTTGATGTCATTGGTTTTCTAAGCTACAGACGGAGCCTAAAGTTATGCTAGGTAGCCTTCGAAACGCTTTTGCTTTGCATTAGCACAAGTAGATAAACGCTGTTTCAGTCAATCTCCGGTCTAGCTTGTAATTGTGACACTTGACCTGTAAATCACCCCAGTACATGTATCAAGTTCGGATCTAATGGTTGATGGTGAACAACGATCAGAAATCAAAAGGCTGAAAATCATTCACCTGGCGACTTCATTCACTGAAAAATCCAGAGATCAATGCTTCATGGTGACTCCACTGCAGAGAAATCAGTAGCTTTGAGATTTTCAAGATGGAACGGGTTGCAAGAAGATACGCTCCCATGAGCTGAGCTCACATTCCAGGCTTCCCAAATAAAATTACGAAGGTAGATTGGTCAAGGAATTTGCCTACGTTTAAAGATGATGGTATCAAGGATGCTGCTTTACATCTGATTAGATTTCACATGCATATTCGCAAGTTGAAGGTTCATTTTCCTGAAGATTGCTTTATGAAGATATTCCTGGCCACTCTGGAAGGTGAAGCCCAATCTTGGTATGAAAATTTGTCGCCTACTTGTATTTACTGTTTAAAGGATTTTCATACCATGTTCATTGAAAGGTATAAAGAATCTTATCAATCATTAAATTTAGTTCAGGACTGTTGCAAGCATGCTTATAGTTTTATTGAAAGCCTTGAGAAATATTATGAAGATGATAATTTTATGGATGATGAGATCATGGAAGCCTTGTATGAAAATCCGTTTCAGCAGCACAGAAAAATCTTAGAGGAAACTTTGCAGCAGGATCAAAATCAGCAGGTTGAAGATTTCCATATGGCTGAAAATGATGAAAGAAGAAGTTTTATTTTAGATCTGGTTGAAATAAAAGAGGATACGCAGGAAAATGATGTTCCAATCTCAGAAAATGATGATGATAAATCAGATCGAGAGACAGATTGTGATGAGGAAAAACATGTTGTTCCGGATCTCATAGAAGAGAATTGCATTGTTGGAGCCGCCTCAAATGAAGAAGACAGAGTTATAGACCTAACTACCCTCATCTCATCAGAACACAAGCTTCATAACGAGGTAATCTAGTCAGTTCATGGAAAACAAGATGAAATCTTTGTTCAAGTATGTGAAAAAGTTTCTTTGGATGCATTGTTGGTAGATGATATAAATGATAGTGTTGGGTTTCACGAAACATCTGAAGTTTCTTTTCTTATGATTGATGAATGTAATGAGAATCCGGTTGTCATATCATATGAAGATGATCTAAAATATATTCAGACTACCAAAGATCAGACCATTCAGGATTCCCTTTCAACTTTTTCTTCATATGTCTCATGTTTTGAAATGTTCTTTCAAGAGGAGATCTGCTCATCTACTTGTTCAGAATTTTTTGAGGACCAGGACCATACTTTTTCTGAAGTACATTATGAAGGAAGATCAGAACCAAAAGAAAAAGACATCTTGTTTTCTCAGCAGGAGGTGGCAATGGAAAATCTTCATGTTTTTCAGGATCCAATGGAAAATCTGTTGCAATTAGCAGTGAAGGTGATTATTGTAGTGTTTAGTGATGAAGGAGATCATGGTCAATTATGTTTCTGGATGCCCAGTTACAAGTATCTATTGTTGACCAGAAGATCTGATCAGGAGAATCAATCAAGAAGGAATCTGTTGGATTGGTTACAATGGAAATCTCATTACACATGATTGTACATATTTCATTAGTACGCAGGTGGTTGTCATCATGATTTAAAATCTTGATGGATTGCTACCCTTTGATAAGCTTTGTAAGTTCTTGTTTTAGTTAAGTCAGTCATGAGTCATTTGTGAGTTAGTTTTCAGTCATGTTGGTTTCATAATTGAGTCGATTTGAATCAAGTTTCAGTCAATAAATGAGTCAAAGTCTTGTATTGTTTGTCGAGATAATGACTCCATAGCCCAATGGACGAAGGCATTGGTCTGCTCTCCCAAAGATCTATCGTTCTTGGCACCTCCAAGGAGCTACCATCCCCATTGGAGCCAATGTTAGTGTCAGCCTTTCCAGCCTTCCTCCAGTGATCAAACGTGCTCTTACAAAGTGATTTTGAAGTGTCAAGGTCAAATTTTGTCATTTCAATGAGTCTTCAAGCAAAATTTGGTCACTAGGTATTAGGTCTAGGGTTTGTTTTTACTCCTTCCAAAGTTGTCCAAATGTCGGTCCATGTCACCATTCAGCTGAGTGTACCATCATTCAAAGGTTTTCATTATCATGTCAGGTTCCAATGGGTCATTTTACACCTTGTTCATGCTTCATTTGCGCCTAGGTAAGGTTCATTTCCCTCTCCTAGGGTTTTGAAGGCAATTTCTTTTGGATGGTCAAATCATTAGCAAAAATTGTATCCGGATGTTCATACACCTTCCCCTATCCTTAATGTACCTTATTAAACACTTCCCATCACTGAGATTCCCCAAATTCCTCATTTTTGCACAAACCCTAGTTTCTTGCTACAACTTGGAAATTTTCTAGGTTGAGCCTGTGTTTTTCCCTTTTGGACCCATTTCCCTCACTCAATTTCTGAGATTCCACTTTCCCCTACTTCCTAACATCCCTCCCTACTTCCCAAAATTTCCTTAAGAATTTAGAAGCTCCCTATCCCCTTCATTTCGCTTCATTTCGACAAATCTCTTGTTCCACACGTCGGGGTAGGTTTCACTCAAATGATGTTTATGAGCAAGAAAAGATGAATTTGGGAAAACTGAGAGAGGTTTTTGTCCAAAATAGGCCAAGGAAGAAAAAAGTCCTTCACTTTTTACACAGGTGTCATGGTTTTAGATAATTGTCAAAAATATCGTTGCCTCAGGAGAACTGAATGCACCTCTGAAGTGACCTTGGGAAAATCCAGTTTTCTCCTAGCTTGTTTGGCCAAATGACTTTATTGATGCATCAAATGATAACTAGACACCAATATCTTTCCAATGAGCTATCATGAGCTCAATTTGGAGTTGAGGAAAGCATTCAAAAGTTTACTGTAACAACACTCTTCCTTTAGGCAGCCTCATTTGACACATTTTGACTGGTCTTGGGAGATTTGATTTTTGATAGGGCAAAGGAACTCCAAATTGAAAACTTCTAGTTTTTTTGGAAGTAGACTCAAATACCTTTTCCAACGAGCTATCCCACACCCAATTTGGACACCGGGAATTCTCCACAAGTCTCATGCAAAAAGTGCTACGTATAGGCTCTATGTGCCGCGCCTTAAGCCGAGAGTGTCGCGCCACGTGGCGCGTGCTTATGATAGGAGGATCCAAATGATTTTTTTTTTTTATATTTTTGGATTTTCATGAAAATCATGACTTTTTGTGCATGGCCAAGAATTTTGGGCAAGTTTTGAGTCCTCAGGAGGTCAAAAACACCCTAAAAATGACCTCTCTGCCCCTAATTTCACACACAGAAAGCAGTCTTGGGAGATTGAGTTTTTGGAGTGGAACATGGGTACCAAATTCAAAAATTCCACTTGGGTTGGAAAGTAGTCAGGTAGAGCTTTCTAACAAGCACACTTTGGCTCAATTTGGACTTCAGGAAGTGCCTCAAACTCAGCCTCAAAGTGGCGCAACGCACAAAGAAATTGGCGCAGCGCACAGAGAATTTTGGCTTGTTTTTCACTGTTCAGCTCAACAATTTGCCCAGTTTTGACCATTTTTGCTTCTTGAAGTTATTCTTGACTTTTCATGATGTAATTTGACAACCATGATGTAATATTGGCACATTTTTACTTGTTCTAGAAGATTCATTCACCAAAAAGTGAAATGTGAGTGAATGAATCAGTTTCCTAGTATATAGGGGTAAGTTGTTTGACTACCTAGTTTTCAGTTTCTTATTTAGAATTGGTTCAAAGAACTCCTAGAATGATGAGATCGACCCCTAGAGGCAAGGGAATGGTTTGGGATAGTCTATATCATGTAATTCCTAAGTCATTTTTAGGGTTGGACTCTTGGGAAAATTTTGGCACTCTATTGTATATTCATTTCTGCATTTTTGGCAAAGGAAAGACCAGGGTTTTGTAGCACTGTTTGGGATCCATGTGGCTTTATGTTTTGATGGTGTGCTTCTCTGAGTAATTTTAAGTTCATTAGTGTTATGTGTATCATTTTCTTGCTTCTTCTTCTTCTGAATTTGAACAAATGAGTGATTAAGGTAGAATCCATAACTGCTATGCTCTGCCTTTGAATTTGTTTAAATTTTCATGTTTTCATCTGTTTAAGGAGAATTCTTGAGACTCTCTTGCTCTCCTCAGATCCTCACTGGTCTGATCTATTCATTCACTCAATTTAAAGCATCAAAATGATTGCCTTCCTTGCCCCAATCAGAACTCTGCAGAAACTGTGCCTCATCCCCGAGCCCAATTTGCCTTTCCTTGTTTCCAACACAAAACCCCCAAAAACTCAAATCAAACCCTTGTACTTCATACCTAGCCTAAAATTAGTTTGATTTTCGGTCATCTTGAGCCCTATCACTTGTCTTTTTCCGAGATTGACCTGGAGAGAGCCCTCTCCTATCCTCGTAGGGCTAGCTACGAGGCTAAGCGTGGTTTGATGTGGACTTAGAACCTTGCCTTTTCAGCCTGAGGCAAATCTAGGCTCTAACATGTTACACTGAAACTCCAGTGGATTTGCGCTAAGGAAAAAGAAGGTAATCCTTCTCTATTTCTTTATCAATTCCTATATTAACATTATATGCTTTCATGCATCTTTGAACATTTGCAAGTCCCTTGATTCCGTCTTCCTTAGGTTTCAGGAAACTTGAGAGGGTTTTTTTTCCACCACCCATGCATTCATCCCTATAGCGTAAAGCTTTACATACTTGGGATCTTTTTCTATATCAAGGTTCACTTGTTTATGCCTCAATGTAAAAATTTGGGTTTCAGTGTTTGGGTTCCCTTTGAAGTAGTTCTACAAATCATACAACTTTTCCAATGTGACAACTCCTTTGGGAATCAAATTCCCCTTTGACATCTTCATTTCGTCCTCCAGAGATTAAAAATGCTCATCTTCATCAATATCAACCTCTTTAAACATGTCAAAATTCATAATAAATTACAATATCTATTCATCATCATTAAACACGTGGAAATTAGTTACATTATCTAGCATAGAAGGTTTATAAACCATTTCAATATAAAATCCATACCTAAAAGGAGTAAAATGGGCTACTATGTTAGCCAAGTTGTCAACTACAATGTTTCTAGATCTAGGGACTAAAATAATATTGAAAACTTTAAAATATGAAATAAGACACCATACCTCTTATTGGTAGTTTTTCAAATGTGGAGATAAAAAATGAATAGTGTTCCATACATTTCTAGTGATGATTTCAGAATCAATGATGACCTTTATACATTATACCTATGCATCTATGGCCTTCTTCAATCCAAAGGTCAGAGCCTCGTATTCAACTTATTATTGGTGCAGTCAAATTCCAAGCGACATGAGATAAGGTTTTTGTTCTTCACTAGGTCTAACAAGATGAAACCTTCACTAGCTCCATCCTAATTTTTAGAACTGTCATACTAAAGATTACAAATATTTTTATTTAGAAGAATATTACTGTCTACACTAAGAGTGTTTGCATCTACTATACAATGTTCATTTGCACCAATCGGAGTACAAGGAAACAATTCTGACTATTTATTTGATGGTATGGGTGACGGTTGTGCTATGCAGTAGCTAAGATTTGATACCAAGAATAAATTTTCCACAAGTTCATGAGAAAAATTTATAGACTCATTCGGTCATTCTATTTTGGTGACGATATACTTCATATGTGGTTCATTTTCCAATGTTATCGAATTATTCTTGCCTTTTTAAGGGATTCACAAAAGTGTCCAATCAATTGAAAAATATCCTTGTACCCTCTTAGACTAGTATTTTCTTGACAATAATCCATAAGCTTCAGCTATATCGACTACTACGATATTGATGAATTGGTGAACTCTTGGATCAGATGACAATCAAATAAGCACATCATTAAGCTCACCAACAATTTTTACTTAAGTTTGATCCATTTGTATAATATTGGCATGAGGTTTCTTTGGATTTGTGTTTATTTTCTTGCAAACCAATAAAGGCATGACTTTTGTAGAATCGCCGAAGTCTACTAAACAAGTATGCACATTGTGATTGAAAATATGAAATGTATGTGGGAAAGGTTGTGTTTGAGATATTGAGCATGCTTCGATACTCATAGCATTAATGAAAATCTTATTAGTGTTTGTGGATTTTCCCTGGACAACCAATACATGCATATGATAATTGGTTGATGTGGAAGCAAAATTAATTTGTGTATTAAGTGACTTGAATGTTTTGAGCAACATCCTCTCTATTGTGGAAGGTTTCATAAATCAAAGATAATGACATTCACTCTTATCTTCTTCATATCATCAATCACATTGTATTTCATTTTTCCACCTTTAGTCTTATCCTTAGTTGAGTTGGTTGAACTTGTAGTTGGACTAGACTTAGTAGTTTCTTTGGGTGATTTTT
The DNA here is from genome assembly GCA_031772625.1 of Pinus tabuliformis. NCBI lineage: Eukaryota > Viridiplantae > Streptophyta > Pinopsida > Pinales > Pinaceae > Pinus > Pinus tabuliformis. Next base: position 1,550,559,457 of record CM062804.1, read on the forward strand.
CATTTTCTGTAATATTCCTCTTTGTATCTTTGGTTGGTTGAATATTCTTGGTTTTAGGAGTTGAGTTTTGATTGCTAGTCCCATGGAGGAAGTATTTACCTAAGAAAAGTTTCTTCATTCTCCTCAAGAGTAGGGTTGATTATTGATCCTTTACTTTATAAGTTGTAGTACTTAGAAGCTTTATCGAGTTCAGCCTCTCCAATCGAAAGTTTTGCCACCATTTGAGTTTCTCTATCAACCACCACATCCCATAACAACATAATCGATCCTGCGGTAGAATCATCATCAGCAGGAGAGGATTCTTCTTCCAATATTTTTTTCAATTGATCTTCTGTGTATTGTTGGTCCAACAACTGATTGATTATGAGAGTCATAGATTTAATGCATTGGGGACATGTCTTCTCTAAATGACTAGCTTGATGATATGTGAAAAAAATGTCATTTTTGAACTCTTCAAAATTTAGATTGACATTGGAACTTTGAGAAAATTTGGTTAGGGGATTATTGGTACATTTGAAAAAAGGTTTAAAATATCAATTACTTGAAGAACTTTTCCCAACACTTCTCTTCAATTCTACCACCTCATTAGTTGACTTCTTAACCATCTTGATAACACTTTCTAGGTCATTGTTCTCCTTATTAGTAGGTTTATTTGTGGTTGATTGAAGCTTCTTCATGCTATAGTTTGATTCTTCTAGAGTGTGATGAACATCAATAGAACTAATTTCCTTTTCAACTTCCAATTCTTTAGCAAAGTTCTCCGTCAATGTAGCCTTATTTTCCCTTTTAACAAACATTACTAAAGAAGAGTGAAGGGATGATATATAACATTCTATAGTTGTTGTATCATGAGGAGCAACATTGGTAAGAAATTTATTTAATATTGTTGTAAAGCATCGATTGGAATCCTTAAGCATTTTTTCTTATACATTTTCAAGGCACCTAACTCTCTCAATAGTGTAGCAAGCATTTTCTCTTCAAATTTACTCAGAAACACCCTCTGAAATTGATCCCAATTTGTAATTGATCATGCAGGAAGATTATAATACCAAGTGGCAACTTTATTCTCAAAAATAAAAGGAAGAAATGCGCATGCCACATCTCCATGTTGAACATTCATTAATCTCAGGGCCAAGTAAAAATTTTGATAGTGGTCTTCCGAAGTGGTAGGTTTCTCTAGGTCAAACTTTGGAAGAATATTTTCCAAATGTTGGGGAAAATCATGCAGAATACCTTGAAGATTCAAGGCCCCTTAAGACGTCCATGCAAGTTTATTACCGACCATTTTATTATCTAGATGTTCTTCTTCACTCTTAGAACTGTTATGTTTACCTTCACCTTTAGGGTTTTTACCAGCTTGTGACCCTTCATATTCCTCATTAGAGGGACCAAACGAGTGAGGTAATTTAATAGATTCTACCAAATATGCAAGAGACAAGTCAACCAAATCTTCAATTTAGTTGATAAATACATTGTATGAAGTTGTTGGTCTTCTAAAAACATATTCATGAGGTAACAAACCAGCAACATGAAGTCTCCAGATTTTTGTGTAAGCATGGGTTAATAGTCTAAGATATTTTATGTCATCTTGTGAGACCATATATAAATTCTCACAACTCATTGGAGGAGGAAATATTCAGGGTTGGGAGTTTTAATGAGCTTATTATTATACTGAGAAGTAATGGGTTGATTACTATCTTGGCTTGAGACTTGAGAATGGTAATGATGAGGGAACCTACCAACCACATAATGGTGAACCTCCTTTTAGCGCCAAAAAGGCTATTAACATGGATCAATATGCCACTTATACTCTTGAGGGGATATCTATGGTATGATGCTCCAATTAGACTTGACAACATTTGGGGTGAGATTCCCATCAAGATTGTTCTCCTGATTTCCATCTCGTGTTATGTGAAATTTATATTTTAGATAGATGAGAGAAGACACGATGTACCAAAATAAAGCCCTTAATGGAATGCAAGAGAAATAAACTTTATGGAATGATCAGATATTGATCCAGGACTTTAGTGATAGCTCAAATTTCAAAGTGTTCGAAAGAGTGTCGAGCCTAAATGACTGGATAGATCTCGTCTTCCTGATTCCAGCACCATGAATGGTTCAAAAAAATGACACCGTATGATGGAGTTATCGCAATTTGAAAACGTCTAGTAAACTGTAATTTCCAAGAATAAAATGATCTTTGGAAAATATATAAAAAAATAATATTCCTTGGAATATTCCCCAAAATATTCCCTATAATATTCTTTTTGGCTGACCAATCATGAGCTAACACATGGCAAGCCTGGAGGTTGCCACGTGGCCCTAGAATGGCATGGTAAAATTTTGTTGGGTCCGACGGAATCGAACTTGTGACCTCCGACAAGCTAAACAAGCATGCTACCAACTCCGCTCTACATTGGTTCTTAATAACTAAGGGTTAAATGTGTTATTTATGTTGTAACGGGTGGAGGTTTGGGGGTTAGGACCGCTAGCGGTCTTACCCGCAGTGGTCCCCATGACTTTGTTCACATGCCACCATTTGCCAACACTAACCTCCAGGTTATGTAACCGCCAAGGTTAACTCCGTCACATGTGACCACTGCAAACTTAAACATTAAATGTTGTGGGTAGTGGGAGCGCTTAGCGCTTAATTAATTACAGATTAAGCTTAACTAATACCAGATTTGTTTAAAACACAGGATTAGCGCTAAAGTGGTTTATCCTAATTAAATAGTGCTTATCGCTAATTAATATAGGATTAGCAGTTGGCACTAAATTTTGTAGATTCTACTATTTTTGGGCATGCTGCCAGATTTGGCAGCCTTAATTGGAGTTCTTCCAGATTTAGTGGAGGATCTCTCGGGAAAATTGCCTAAAGGCACTCCAGGAGCAGTTTTCGACCTAAGAGAGTGAAACAAGAGGTTGGATAGGCTAATTGAGGCCTTCTAAAGCCAATGTAACAATCCAGATAAGCTGAAGAAGCCATCTGCAAGGAGATTTTCATCAAGGGAGATTTTGGAGCTTAGGGCCACCAAGGGTTGGAGGCAGTTGCAGGAGCAAACAGTATCCGTTCTCAACGAACCAACAGTCATTCCTGACTATAATTAGCCTTTTGAATCCATTGCAAGGGTTTATAAAATCATCTGGATAATTCTAAAGGCCGAGATGCTATAGGGAAGTTTTAGGCAGCCTAGTGCCAACCGTGGAGGAAGGCCTAGATCGGGGATGCAGTGCTCATTTTGATAAAATGAATAGTCTATTGTTGATTACTGATATGTGTTGGAGACAATAGAATAGGTTTCAAAGACAATTGAAGAATTCTGAAGGAGTTAGTGCCATCAAGAAGCTCAAGGAAACTCAGTGCACCGATTGAAGGAATCAAGTCTAAGGGATCTTAGATCTGTTTGCAAAATGATGACAGCCATGACAGAGATATAGATGGTTTTCTAAGCCCATTGGTTTAGTCAATAACCATTGGAGTTTTGTATGGAACTTTTAAAATAATTGAAGCCATAATCCCAAAGAGCCAAGTCAAATTGACAGAAGCTTAAGGAGACGTAGCCCACGATATTCGGGTGAACTCCTAGATTAAATTTGCTATTCTGTGTTGATGTTTATTTGCTGCATTATATGGCTGTTATGTGTGTCTAATATCAGTAGAAAAAAATCAACTTAAAGCACTTAAACAGTTAAAAACAAACAAATACATACACCCATTTCAAGTACTTAATTCTACAAATGTCAACATAAGCTAGATCATATATTTGTAAGCTTTGGAGTGAGAGGTTCTTGTAAGCATAAAAAGTTGTTAAACCCTCATTTCAGATCAGGTGGTATCAGAGTAGGATGCTTGATTGATATAGAAAAATATTGCTTGTTTGATTTTATAGGTGTTTAAATAGTACAAAGGATTCTACTATTTGATTGTTTGTAAGTTGACTATTGTTTGAGTTTGCAAAGGTGAAGGGAAAACCACTGATAAGCTAAGTCTAGGAGAGGACAAGAAGGAAGAAGGCCTGAAGGCATTCTCCTTACCTCAAGGACCTTAAGACAATCCTTGAAGCATAAGAGGGTTTGTTTGCAAAATATTGCTTGAATAAGAATTTGATTCGATAGTCATCTAGTTCAAAAATTTGTCATTAGTTCTTTGAAAGCTTTGTGAATCTTGTTGAAGTTCTTTATTCATTTTGATAATGAAAACTTATACAAGTGAGTTTTCCAAATCCTCCTATTTCACAAGATTCTTTGATGAAGACATGAAGTGAGATTTGTTGATAATGATGGATATGGTGAGAGAAATGAGCACCGAACTTCGAGAGCAGTTGAATTCCATGAAGGAAGAGAAGCAATTTCTTTCTGACAAATTGCAGGAAATGGAGGGACAAATTCATATTTAAAATATGGAATTTGGAAAGATGCATGAGTTGGAGACAAAACTCCTTGCTACCAAAGAAGCCTTAGTCAAGTATCAGCTTGAAGAAGAGGTAAACAATTCTAGTTTGTCTTCAATTTCCTCTAAGAATGTTTATGTTGGTTCTTTTGAAAAACATACAAGAGGCATAGGGTCCAAGTTAATGTCCAAAATTGGATATTAAGGAAAAGGATTGGGCAAACATACACAGGGTATATTTGAGCCAATAATGGTTGAGGAAAGGCCTAAGTATTTAGGTCTTGGCTATGGACAATCTTGTGGAGAGAGTTCCAAAACAGTCATGAAGGCAATTGAAACCGTTCCTAGAAGGAGTTCCATTTCAGGTTCCCTACCTCAAGTTTGTAAAGATTGTATTCTTGGGGAATGTAATAGTTTGAAACATCATTTTTAGGAAGAAGGTGTACATAAGCATACACTTGAACCAGAAAGTTGTGAAAGCTCTAAAACCATTGAAGGGATTGATGGTATTCCAAAGGGAGCTACTTCTTCATTTAATTCACCTCCTCATGAAGGTAATGAAGGTGAAAGAGAAAGGTATAAATCTGATTTCAATCACACTTCCTTTGATTATGTTAAGCATGATAAATTTCCACATAAGCATTGGAAAATAATTGCATGTCCCTTTTGTGGTTTGGTCAACCATAGTGTTTCTAGATGTTGGAAGAGAATGGTCACATATAGGAAACTTTTGAAGGAAAGAAGGAAAGGAGTCAAAGATCCATTGGACAAGGCAAATTATGTTGTCAAGAAGATGAACATTTGTTGTGTTTAGTTCCATAAGTAAGGACATATTGTTGAAAGGTGTTGGACTTTGAATCCAACAATGCTTCCACGAAATTTGAAGAAAGTGGAAAAAGAGTATGGTAAGAATGGAAAGGAAGTTTCCGTAATTGATGTGTGTCAGGATGATCCACATATTGATGTCGATGTGCAGTTAAAGGAAGCACCTTTGGTGTAGATTGGTAAGAAATGATTAGAGTTCTTATCCTTTAAAGTTACATGTCTTTTTATGTGAAAAGAAATGTGTCACATCTAATTGCATTTCTTTGCTAATGTAATGCAAGTTGTAGGATGGAAAAGTTAAGTATGTAGACTCAATTTATTGAAGAAAAATTATCTTCATTTCAGCTTTGAAAGTACATGTACATATGATCTAGGATCTTGTACTCATGATTGTGCTTAAGAGAAAGTTGAAGAATCAAATACATGCATGAAAATGGAATGTATGAACACAGGGATGTTAATGATTTCCTTATATTTGAACATGTATGTAATTGACTTGATGGAAAGCTATCGACCATCATATTTTTTTTTTTAAGCATGCATGTAATGTCATATTTACTTGGAAGAGTTGATTTGGTCTCCAAGATTGTAAAAGCGAGATACTGATGAAGTGTTTTATCTTTGTAAAAGAATCATTAAAATTCTTTTTGTACATGCTTGACTTGAAGGGTCAAATGTTTGAAATGCATGATTTTAGTCGACTTGTGACTTATTCGATCAGTTGTACACAAGATGTAAAGACATGATGATGATTCAAATCACCTGAAATTTGTTTCATTTGATGGAGCAAGAATTTATGTCGTCAAGTTGTTTTCTTGTATTTTGACATCATCTACTGAAGAAAATTTGCAGCAGCAAAGGTCACCATGGAAGTGGCTTGGAAGCGATGTTCAGCTACCTTCTGTAAATTCTGAATGAGTTCAATGAAGACAATTCTTAATAGGAGGACAAGCGCATCCAGGAAGGGAAGTGTCGACTACCTTTGAGTTTTGGTTCAAAGGCACCAGCCATGCAGGCAAGTGTATGGAGGCTGAAGGAAGAGGGTACTATACTCTCATCTATTATTTAGATTAGTATATCAGTCTTTTGAGGTCCAAAAGATTCCCAATAGGGAGGAGTGATCAGATATTGATCCACGACTTTAATGATAGCTCAAAATTCAAAGTGTTTGAAAGAGTGTTGAACCTGAACGACCAAATAGATCTTGTCTTCCTGATTTCGACACTGTGAACGATTTGAAAAGATGACACTGCATGAAGGAGTTATCGCAATTTGAAAAAGTCCAGTAAACTGCAATTTCCAAGAATAAAATGATTTTTGGAAAATTTTCAAATAGAATATTCCAAGGAATATTCCCCAAAATATTCCTTTTGGCTGACCAATCAGGAGTTGACATTTGGCAAGCCTGAAGGCCACCACATGGCCTTGGAATGGCATGGTAAAATTTTGTTGGGTCCGACAGAATTGAACCTGTGACCTCCGGAAAGCTAAACAAGCATGCTACCAACTCCTCTCTACATTGGTTCTTAATAGCTGAGGGTTAAATATGTTATTTATGTTGTAATGGGCAGAGGTTTGGGGGTTAGGACCGCCAGCGGTCTTATCCGCTAGTGGTCCCCATGACTTTATTCACATGCCACCATTTGCCAATGCTAACCTCCAAGTTATCTAACCGACAAGGTTAACTCCGTCACATGTGACCACTGCAAACTTAAACATTAAATGTTGCGGGTAGTGGGAGTACCTAGCGCTTAATTATTTATAGATTAAGCTTAACTAATCCTAGATTTGTTTAAAACACAAGATTTGCGCTAAAGTGGTTTATGCCTAATTAAATAATGCTTATTGCTAATTAATACAGGATTAGTAGTTGGCACTAAATTTGGTGGATTATGCTATTTTCAAGCATGTCGCCAGATTTTCCAGCCTTAATTGGAGTTCTTCCAGATTTAGTGGAGGATCTCTAGGGAAAATTGCCTAAAGGCACTCCAGGGGCAGTTTTCGACCTAAGAGAGTGAAACAAGAGGTTGTCTAGGGTAATTGAGGCCTTCTAAATCCAATGGAATAGTCCAGAGAAGCTTAAGAAGCCATCTTCAAGGAGATTTTCATCCAGGGAGATTTTGGAGCTCAGAGCCACCAAGGGTTGGAGGCAGTTGCAGGAGCTACCAGTATCCATTCTCAGTGAACCAATAGCCATTCCTGACCATAATGAGCCTTTTAAATCCATTGCAAGGTTTTAAAGAAGCATAGAAGACTTCTAAAGGTTGAGATTCTATAGGGAAGTTTCAAGCAGCCCAGTGCCAACCGTGGAGGAAGGCCTAGATCAGGGATGTAGTGCTCATTTTGAGAAAATGAACAGTCTATTATTGATGTATGATATGTGCTAGAGACAATAGAAGAGGTTTCAGAGATAGTTGAAGAATTCTGAAGGAGTTAGTGCCATTAAGAAGCTCAAGGAAGCTCAGTGCACCGATTGAAGGAATCAAGTCTAAGGGATCTTAGATCTGTTTGCAGAATGATGACAACCATGACAGGGATATAGATGGTTTTCTAAGCCCATTGGTTCAGTCAATAACCATTGGATTTGAGTATGGAACTTGTAAAAGAATTGAAGCCATAATCCCAAAGAGCCAAGTCAAATTGACAAAATCTCAAGGAGAGGTAGCCCACGATATTCGGGTGAACTCCTAGATTAAATTTGCTGTTATGTGTTGATTTTTATTTGTTGCATTATATGGATGTTATGTGTGTCTAATATCAGCAGAAACAAATCAACTTAAAGCGATTAAAATTTTAAAAACAAACAAAGACATACACCTGTTTCAAGTACTTAATTATGCAAATGTCAACATAAGCTAGATCATATATTTGCAAGCTTTGGAGTGAGAGGTTCTTGTAAGTATAACAAGTTGTTAAACCCTCATTTTAGATCATGGAAATACCTTAAGTGAATAATATAAAGAATGCTAAAACAAATTTATAAATGAACATGAACCTTAAAGAAAGAATGATAAAAGTCTTTAATTAAGATACATGATACTAAAATATATTATCTATTTATTGTAAAGTAGTTTGTAATCAACTACCAACATGAATGCATGTAAAAATCAACAAGAAGTTCCTCGAAAGATGAAAGTTTTTAGTTAAAAATATAGTTCATTAACTTGTAACAAGTAAGAAACAATAATATACTATCCAACAACAATAGAGAATAGTATTACAACATTTGACAATATATGATAAAAAATCATGCGATGGCCCTGTGGGTTTTTGAGTATTAGTGTTGAAACATTCAAAGGAAAGTCACAAAATAGCACCAATAAACCCAATAGTGAGAGTGAAAATATGGAGCTTGATATTCAAGGTAATTACAAGTTTCTCCCCTTCGATAATGCTCCAAGAGTATGAAAGCTAAATATCCTTTATCTCTAACCTAAAGGGTATATATATATATATATATATATATATATATATATATACAAAATGGGGTGAGTTTTCAAGTTCTATGACTCTTCACTTGCCCTCATGTCTAATTTCTAAATTACTTTAATTCTAATTCTAATTTATTTTACATAATTCATTGAAATTCAAAGTAAATAAAATGAACATCTATTATGAGATTAACTCCAAAAATAGACAAGGCTTGGACTTGAACTTGTAACCCTTGGGTCACATGGGTGTGTCAAACCTTGTAACCTGCTACAATGGACAAAACCTTCCCTGAAATTAGCTTCTCATTGTTGACTTCATATTTGAAGATGTTCGACACCACTATCTTTAGATTGGATTAGATCTCGTGGAATAGGGAAGTAAGCATTGTGTGTAACCTTATGGGATCCTCCAAGTGCTACTCTAATTCTTCTTTCACTTGTTTTGTATTCTTTTCTATGATATCCAATTACCATGCATGCATCATCTCCTATATCTCATGCTTAATTTCTTGTATAGGCCTCACTTCTCCGTATGCTCCGATTGAGACTATATTGTGGGTTTTGATTAACCTCTCCATATAATTGTGATGTTGTTGATAAGTGCTTAGAGTTTTGACCACATATTTCTTGAGTTTTTCTTGGGCTCAGATGGAAAGCATGATCTCTGTGTTATCTCTTTCCCTACCCAATTCATATTTCCTTGGTAGAGTGTTTGACGAATCTAGGTAGTTTGTAATCCACTAGTGCATTGTATCGATTGATGCTAAGGCACAACAAATTTACAATACCTTCCAATGATTTCTTAACTTCCAACACTGCATTGATAGTATCTATCATAGGATCTCAAGGATAGTAGAGCTTAGTTTTCTTTGCGCAACCTTTCATTTCCCTGATGTTCCCTTTTTAGGCTCTTTCCTAGTTCTTTAACCATTTCCATTAGATGTCAGATGTCCTTTTCAGTGGTTGAAGAAAAGGATGCTCTTGCTGAGGCTATGGCCAATGAATTATCAAGGGTATTTGATACTATGTTTGTTTATGTAGTTATTGAGATAGGCTTTGTTGGTTCATAGGCTAGATATCTCCTTCTCTCTTGAACAATTTGGTTGGTAGCTCCGTTGAATTAGAATATTTCCAAGTTCATCACTTGATTTTCATCATAGACAGTGATGCCCAATTCTCCAATTCGTAAATGAACTCATGTTAAGGGTGTTGAGACTGAGGTTGATGGATCGATGCCCATGCTGAGCAAACCTTCCCTGCTTACATCTTGAGCATCCTTTTATTTTTGTTCCTTTAGTTTAACCTCATTATGAACTTGATTTTTCAAGCTCTCTCTTTCTAGCCTTTCTTCCTCTTGTTTCTTCTTCTCTTCTTCTTCCTTATGTGTCTATTCTCTTTCTTCTCTAGTTGTATGTTTCACTTTTTACTTCTCTTTATTTTCCATTTCCTTCTTTAATCATAGGGTTTCCTTTAGTTTATTTTCCTTTTCCTTTCTAGCTACTTATTTTCCCCTTTATCTTGTCTGGGTAGCCTTCTTATCCCTAGCATCCTTCCCTTGGAAGGTTTTCTTGTTGTAGGTTCAATGCCATTTGTAGGTTCAACAACATTGTTGTTTCTTAGGGCCTCTATGGTATTATAACAATTCATGATATTTTCCTTGTCCTCCCTGGTTTGTGATGAGTAGACCCACTCAGATTTGCACTAGGAGCAATGAATTGCAACCACACTCCTTGGATCATATCTATGGGAATCAAGTTCTTTGAATCTGAAGTGCTCCAAGTCAACAACTTCTACCTGTTCTTCTGTGAAATTCTTTATGTAGAACATGCCTACATAGAAAGGGTATGTAGGTCATGGTACTTTCTTTACTTGTGGTAGCATACTTACAAATCCTGTGATTACTAGATAAGAAACCTCTTGTAGAATTACCTTGTTAGTGAAGAATAATGAGATTTCAGGTGTAGTTTTTCATGCTCAAAACTCTTTAGTATATGTAGAATCTAGTGGAGAAATCCTATCAATTACTTCTTGTAACGTTGCCTTGGTGTGATCTAAGATGCAAGGTGAGTAATAATCAAAAAAGCCTTCGATTATTCTTACATATGATGCTACATGTTTATTTTCCCATAACTCTTTGCAGTAGATGTGCAATGGTTGAATGTCCAAGGATAGATTTCACTTCCATCCCATCACTTCAAATTCACACTTGGCGCATACATAGTTAAGTAGATATGAGTCCATATAGAACTGTGGCTACTTTCCTTCTGCTGAGTTTTGGGCTTCTCGCACCTTGGTTTGGATGGTTGACGAAAGGATTTTGATGCAGTTTAATATAACTCCTTCATGGGTGCAAGTATACATAAATGGCACCCATCTCTCCTTGAAGAATTTTGCAATGGATTTACCATAGAGTCTACAACACATAACTGTAACTAGGTGATAGTCTGTCCTCAGTAGCTTTGTTTAATATATTCGGTCACCCTTGCTCCTAAATTTGTTGAGGTCATACCATCAACTCTTTAAAATGTCTTTGTTGCTGAGGGTAAACTTGTGATACTAGCCTGCTAAGAGATCCACTTAATGTCTAGGTAATTTATAATATTTTGTGATACAAGGGTATGTGAGTGCAGTGATATCGTGGCCATGGATTTCCTTGATGGTCATATCCTTGATTTTAATCATTTGATGATCCATTCAATAGTTTCCCTGCATGAAAAGTCTACTGGATAAGATGCTACTTTGTGTAACCATGATCTTTTAACATTCTGATATATAATGGCATCTTCTTCTCCATAGATATTCCCTCCTTACTAATAAGTGATATATCTTGACAAACTTATAGACATGGACTTATCGATAGAGCACCCATGTAGCATAATTAGGCATTGAAGCAACAAGGGTTTCCTCTAGTCCTTCTTCTATGGGTCTTCTTTTTGGTGGAGCCATGTCTTCAGATGAGAATATGCTTAGATAGTATAGATCAAGTGGACCTGGAAGATAAAAGATATTCATCATGATAACTAAATTAGAAAACAAAAGAAGAACTTAGTGCATAGCGCAATCATGATAACTAAATTAAAAAACAAAAGAAGAACTTGGTGCATAGCGCAATGAGACAGTGCAGACCGTGGGAGTGTAGTGCACTTTGGCTCAAGGTAGGAAATGAAGCTATTTTGTGGGAATGCAATGTGACATTGAAATGTATGTTGATATGGTCATAATGGTGCATCACATTATCTCATCGCATGCTAAGTAGGGTAAATGTGTTGTAGCACAATACTGGAAATCAAGCTATACAAATAAATGCAACGTGACATAATTGTGTAGAGACATGGTGACACATCGCATTGCAGAGTAGTATTGCAGGATTCACAAAGGATATGATTCATAGTGAAATTTGAGAGATTAGCTTATGAAATGGATTTGTGATGCAATGTGGAAGAGAATTGCCATGCAAAACATCATAAACTATTATCTTGTGCAGTGAAGTTGCACCATGGTGCAAGATGGAAAGGTAGATTACCTAGTGGGTTTGTGGTATGATAGATAGATGAAATGTGATGACCATGGAGTTGAAAAAGAAACTAAGTGTCAGAAGGGAGAATAAGGATCACCCCAGGCTTGTAAGTGTAGTAGAGGGCGAAGAGTTAGGTAGGTGAAGGGTTGCACGGAAATACATAACACCTAGAAATTACTAGCAGAAATAATTGCGAGTCTTAGTAATGCATGAATTACCTTACATGTGGTGTAGAAGTTACCAAACCTGGTGGTGTAGCACAACTTTAGAAGGTAGGGAAAAGCTAGCAGATTGTGGGGCATAAGGATCAAGAGAGGTTTGTGATAAACTCAATGGTGAAAATGATTTTGGGGGATGGATATATGTAGTTATTTCACATGTGTGAGCGCAATCAATATGAATTTGGAGGATGGATGTATGTAGCTATTTCACATGTGTGAGTGCAATCAATGCACATTTGATGCATTGTCACATGAGGATTTGTGATGGAAGGATGATAATGGAGTTGTCTAACGAGGCAGAGGAATTGCCTGGACAGTCAAAAGTGGCCAGAATTCGAGCAAAAACATTTCAAATTTTTTTGTAGAGGCGGTATTTGAATCATGTTTTTTATAGTGGAAATGGATTCAACACCATCAAAAACGTCCAGGACACCTAAAATTTTGAAGTTTAACAACTATAATTTGGATGTACAAAAATCCTTGCCGAATTTTCTCTAAATATGACCGGAATTTCCATAACTTTCCGAGCAACTCCTCCGCCTCGTTAGACTACGCAGATGATAATAGGTGTGACATGCTGGGCTAAATGATTGTGATGCGTCATTAGTACTGTAAAAGTGTGATGCACCATTCAACCTCTCCAAAATTTATTAAGTTAAAATCTTTTCATCCATGTAGCCTAAGGATAGGGATAATAACTTTAAGGGCTACATCATATAGATGTTTAAGAATTTGAGAGAGGGGATCCTCAAATTGGTCTCTTGTTGAATTTTTTAGGGTGGTTGTAGTTACTACAATAGTATTGTAATTTTATATTATATTTTGGGGTATCTAATCATACTACTTATCTAGTTAGTCAAGTTGCTAATTAAAAGGATTAACTATACTATTGGTTATACTAACTAATTCCCATGTAAGTAAGAGTGATTTCACTGAGTATCATGGTTGGTGTATTATAAAAAAATGGTTAATTGGTTTTTGTAGGGATCACCTTTAGTATGTTTAGGAAGTTTTCAATATAACCAAGGGTACATGGAAAATCAAATGCGTGAACATATTATATTTAATGTGGTACTATTTTCCAAGTACAAACATAGCTATAGAAAGATGTCTAAACAAGTGACACTAATTTCTCATGTGTATGCTTCCTAGTCACAAGATTATCCATTGAATAATAGATCGTTCACTCTTTCTCTCTATATATACGAACATATCTCTAGTAAAAAAATCCATGAAATTTAAATGCAAACTGGCGTACAAAAGTACAATAATAAAAATATGGTAAATTATGTACTTATATAAAATAAACAAATTATTAAGAAAAATATAATGAAACAAATAAAATTATTGATAAATAACCATTTATTAACTTTCTAGAAAATGACCAATATTCATGTTTATTTTTTAAGAGGAAATTCAAATCAATAATATTTAGTAAAATGATAATGGGTAACAAAATATTACATATATGTTTTTTATAATACTTTTAATCTTCTCAATCTTTAAGAACCATAGTTATTATATTAATGATTACCAATTACATAAAAAAACCTTATTCAATAAAGATGACCATTATATATAAACTCTAATCAACTAAATACCCATAAGCAATTAAACACCCTAATACTCCTAGTGAATTATAAGAAAAAGGCATGGCTCAATGCCCTCCACTCTCCATTAAGTTATAGATTAAGAAACACTTTATTTACTATAAAATAAACAAACTTATTTTGAACTCGACCTCAAACGAATTACAAACTTAAGTAACCCTTATGCGATTAAAAAACTCATTAATTTGATTAGATTAGATTTCAACAACCTTGCTTTTTCTAAAACTCTTTTCCATTCATTATTTTCTTTGCAGAATGAGGCTCGATAGTTTGATCTAACCGATGCCTTCCCTGGAGTAAATTATAAAAATACATCGTTTGGTTATTTTTGGAATTAAAAAAAAAACCAAGAACTTTGGTGTTTTGATACTTTATGATTTATGGTAATAAAGTTGGTCCACAATCGATAAGATATTGATTTATAAATAAATATAAAAATATTATATATTTGAATGAATTACGGAATTAATAAATTTGGGAAGGAGAAGGAAAACACACGCTTGTTTTATTCACCAAATTATTAAATGAGAAATACATTATGACTATATTCTTTATTATTATTTTGGACAACACTTCTGCCAGGAAACTATCATGCTAGTGTAGTCGTGGGGACGAAGCGTGAACACAATTTAGGATTAATCATGTCATGCCTATTCAAACAAAACAAATTTATTCAATGTGAACATTGTGAAGCTACTCAAATATATCATTATCGAAATTTTAATATATTTATTTTTTATATGAAAATATTGGGATATTTTTTAAATGTAAATAATTATATTTATAATTAATTTATAATTTAATTAATTATTTAATATTTTAAATAATTAATTTATAAAATATGTGAATAAAAATTAAATTGAAAGTCAAATAAAATTTAAATTCGTATATTTTTAAAATAAGTTATTTTTACTATTATAAAGTTAGTCAGAATAAATTAAAAGACATCTAAATTTTAATTGATTTTGGAATCATCTTAAATAAAATTTAATGGTTTAATTACTTTATATAATAAAAAATATTGAAAAAGGGTAAGGGGTAGTTCACTGATTAAATAAACAAAATTTTAGTATAAAACATATTATAAACTAAAATTTAAATATATTGAAAGAGGCATTTTAAATATAAATTGATGAAAGAATTAAAAAGTATTAAATAGTGGTGGTGGTGGTTAACTTTCACTGAGACCAAACTTTGGTTTATCGAACCTAAAGAAACGAATTATTTAGTTTGATCTAAGATTTTATTCCTATGCTCAAAAAGCTTGGAGAGAAGCCTCCCAAGTTCACTGTAATTTTGACAACGTAAAAGGCTAGGAAGGTCACTATTGCAACAAAGATTTTGAAACTGAGATCTAATGTGGTTGTACATAGGGCACTCTAAGAGGAAGTGATTTTCATCCTTGATGTTCATATTCTCACAGAGATGGCAAAACCTTTCCATCCACGGTGTTTTAGGAACTGCCCAACAACCCATTTCATTATGGAGCTTATGAGAGTTCATTCTAATCTTGGCTATATTATTTTTCTTCTTTGAGCTAGTTAAAACAGAGAGATACTTTTGATCTTCTAAGGTGGGGTTGATGACCTCCTTATAATATCTTAATTTTCTTTTAGCTGCTAAATCTTTCTCACACCACATTTTTTCTTTGAACTTAGAAGTAACAATATTTTTAATGTTCTTAATGTTTTGCAATGCAACATTCTCGTGGATCTCCCAATGGTTTAACCAGACCCTGGTGTCTTTATACCAACCTCGTTTGAGCCTTAGTTGGTTTTGGCTAGAATTTAAAGCTAACTTAGGAAGTCTATGGTCTCCTATGTTATTCGGTTTGTGCTTTTACAACATAGGTTTGTGCTTTTACAACATAAGCCTAGTCATAGCTAGGCTCTCGATAGGGAAATACCCACTTTTATAAGAAGAATAGGATAGGGTGTGTTGTTTTTAATATTGAGGTTATATGTTATAAAACGCTTCTAGATTTGCTCAATCTTTCTCGAGGATTCTCTAGAGATGCTACAACCCCAAACCTCACATCCATATAAACCTCACATCCATATAAGATAACGGGAGTGACTAATTTTTCAAAGAGGAACTTCTTTCTATTCCACATTATGAGGTTTGCCGTTTTACAATTATTTTCAAGACCAAAATAGGCTTTCCATCCCCCATTAATCCTTTTCTCAATATTATAGTTCCAGTTGAGCTTGTGATGAATATCAATTCCTAGGTACTTGCAGGAAGACACTTCCTCCAAATTACTATTGTCATACATAAAATTAACTTTATATATATAGATTCACTGATTGTATATATAAATTTAATATTTTAAAATATATGGTTTAAAATAGTAATTTCAATAAATTACTTTTAAATTTAAAATAAAATTAATTAAAAATATACTTTAAAAAACTTAAATATAAAAAAAAAAATTTCCAATAAAACTAATACAAAAATATACCAAAATAAGTCAAACATAAAATATAATTTCAAATACAACCAATTTAAATACACTAGAAAAACTCAAACATAAAAAAAGAATCTCAAATAAAATTGAACTACCCTAAAAACCCAAACATAAAAGAATTACACTGAGTGCTGTCACTTGTGTCATTGGTGTATAATGCCCCAAACACAGTGAAGCATGCTCCTTGCACTTCCATATAACTTAATATTTTAATTTGTTTTTTCGCGTGTAGGGATATTTATAAGCAGACATACCAATTAATTCAGCGATAAATATATTTTTTTTATTTTCACATACAAGCATGCTTCTTTATTTCCCCTGATTCCTTAATCTATAAATAATTGAATATGATATGTTTCTTAATCCATAAGTAGTTGAATATGATATATTTCTCTCTCAACCTTCTGATTTTGAGTAATAGTTTTCACTTTGCATAAAATAATGGATTTAAAAGTACTTACGAACAGTTTTTTTTATAATAATTAACGCATGCAAGCTTGCTTTGATTCTATTGTCATGGCTGGTCCAATGAATCCAGTAAGCACGTTCCACAATCAAACGACATGCTTCATACTTAAATAATTTCCTACTTAAATAAATAATTTCATTCTGGAAACTTTGCTTTGTCAATGGCGTTTACTGTCATAGTAGAAAACGTTGTAGAGCATGAAGCATGCCTTACCCTAATTTATTAAGATTTAATGATATGACTGCAGACGTGAAGGTTTTTGAATGGGGAACTCACCAATATCGAGATAAGCATGCCACATACATAAAGCAAAACGCAAGCATACCTGAAATTCATGAATTCCTCAGTCAACAAAAGCCAAGGAAGAAAGCGGGAGGAAACCAAGAAATGTTGTCATCAAAATTTATTATTCAAATTCTTGTTCAGACTGATATCAATTTAGTAATGTCGACACCCAAATTTATTATTCAAATAATTGTCCAGAGTGGTATCAATTTAGTAAGTTGTAGTTTAATTAGATTGTTTTTTCATTTGAAAATCATAAAAATTATGGTAATATTTTGATAAATTTAAGGAGTGATTTTTGTAAATCCAGATTAAAGTTGTTAAATTTTAAGATTTTAAGTGTCTTAAATTTTTTTTATGGTGTTAAATCTATTGCAACTTTCAAAAATAAGATTCTTCAACCAAATTTGCTAATTTTTTTACCAAAATTCCGACAAAAATAACCATCCAGACAAATAGCCACCGAGAAAAGCTGGAGGGCAAACCATGTAATGTCGTCCTCTTGGTCGAATTATTATAAAGAGTGAAATCAATTTAGTAGTGCCGACAGGCAAATTTATTATTCAGAGTATTGTCGAGAGTGATATCGATTTGGTAATGTTGACATGAAATTAAATTTATTAATGACTCAGATTATTGTGAGAGTGACGCCATTTATTAAAATGTCGACATGAAAACCTTGTTATTCATTCAGAGTATTGTTGAAAATGATACCGATCTAGCAATGTCGACATACAAATTTATTATTAAGAGTAATGTTGAGAGCAATAACGATTAGCAATGTCAACATACATATTTATTATTCAGGTTGAGAATCGTATTAAATATTAAAATGTCGACCTGCAAACCTTGATATTCAGAGTATTGTTGAGAATGTTACCAATCTAGCAATGTCGACATACAAATTTATTATGCAGAGTGCGATAACGGTTGGCAAATATTATATATCTATACAGCCAGAATGTGTTAGGTAGGTATGTTTTCATATCGTGAATAATTAATAAGTGGATGATATTAATTTAATTTTTATTAAAAATTTTAGAATATTTTTAATAGTATTTATTCAACATTTATTTTAAAAATATTAAGTATTTTTATTATTTTATAATATTGTACCAAAAATTATTTATAAATTAATAATTTATATGATAAATAGCATATATCATATAAAGAACCAGAAGAGATGAAGGAGATGCAAGACAAAGGAAGTTGGAAGACCGTAGAGAAAAGAAAGAAAGCTACAACACCAATCTCGCCAAGAAAGACGAGGAGCGAGACAAGTAAAAATTAAGAAAATTGTAAGTCCGATAGACCAATTTGGTCTCAGTGGACGTTAACCATCATTATCATCATCATCATATATATATATATATATTAACAACAACAACAATAAAATAAAGCTATAATTTGATTAATTTTTTTAATCTAAATAAATTTATATGTATCATGATATAAGTATTTTGATACTTATCATGGATTGATGTCTATTATGAACAGGTATCATATGAAATGAATAATGACTTTTTAGACATATAGTATTGATAAATCATGATATTGTCCTATAATATTGCAACGCAACCTATTTCACGATTAAGAATCTCTATAATAAAATAGAAAATGTATATATGTATAAATCATATATTAATTAGTTTTATAATAATAATACAATAATAATATTACTATGATTAGATTAATTTATATAATTTTTTAATCTTTATAAAATTAAATGTATCATGAAACATTTATCATTTATCGTTATTTTATTTATATAATTATCTTAATTTTCAGTATAAAATAATTAAAAAATGAAATAGCTGGATCAGTGATTAACTTATTCTATATATATTAACGTAATCTATATATATTTTATTATCTCTCTGACTCGATTAAAAAGTTATCAAGGACCCTAGACCCAGATGGGTATGGATATTGATTTTTAAATTTGAAAGGTCGGTGATGGCGTTATATAAAAGACTGTACCATCTTCAACTCCAAGAAGAGGGGTGGACCTTAGATTCTCCTTCTCCTCTTGCTTAGGCAAAATATATCAACAGCTAATGATAATAGTTTGCTGTGTGGTCTGCTTACCTGTGATCCAGGCCTAAGTGGGTGGGGTTTTCTTACAATTTTATCAGGTTAGATCTCAAGGGATGATGCTCTTGCATCCTGATCCAAATCCGATCAGAGCCCAAACCTCGTCGGACCCAGATATCTATTCCATTAGACGAATAGATTCAGAGTTAATTTTGGTGTTTTATCCTTAGTGTAGGTGCAGAGAATTGAGTCTTGAGGTGTAGTTTAATTGTTACCTGTGGAGATTTGGTGAGCTTTGGTGAGAATTGAGTCTTGAGGTGTAGTTTGGAGATTTGGTGAACTTTGGTGAGAATTGAGTCTTGAGGTGTAGTTTGGAGATTTGGTGAACTTTGGTGAGAATTGAGTCTTGAGGTGTAGTTTAATTGTTATCTGTGGAGATTTGGTCTTTACTAGTCTTGCTATCTCATCTTCGACAATATTAGTAAAAAGCTACTCCAAGTTTAATTTCATAAATTGGAAAAAAATACTGATCTAAAATTTATCTGGGTTAAACATGTGTGTCCCCCCACCAGTATCCAAACATGAGGATGATGGTGAGAGCCTGCAATTATCAGAGTTGAACTCCAGATTAAGCACACCAAGCAGCCGGCTTCATGAATTGTACACAGAGGAGGAGGAAGAATTGGGCGCAGTAACCTCCACTGAATCCGCTTATGTCGTTCCAAGTTCATCCCATGATCTTCATATATCTGATAAGAATGGGAAGAGATCAGCAGGGTCGACCAGCAGGTCGGCACACCGACAACAGAAGGTGGCAAAGCGATCATCAGATAAAAGGCTCAGGCTCGGCCTTTTTTCAACTGTTCCCAATGCAACAGAGGTAAAGTGGCTCAGTTTAACTTATTTCTATTTCAGATTCCTGAACTATTTAGATTAAGAATCTAAGGGACAAGAAAAGAGAAATAATTAACTTCACTATTGTTTATCAAATTTCTAAATTCCCACACTCTTTCTTGTCTTGTCTATCAAATTTCTAAATTCCCATACTCTTTCTTGTCTATCAAATTTCGAAATTCCCAAACTCTGCTTAACAAATAGAGTTAGCCTTGTAAATAAATGCATAATAGCTTTGTTGTTGGAACTTTTCTGATCATATAGCTGCCTGCCTGCCTGCCTTGGTAGTTTTACTCAAGCCAGAGTTATTTAGAGTCTCATAAAAGTTGCACAACAGCGTAGATTTGTGTGGGATTGTCTAATATTCAGGGGATCTAATTTTTTTCAACTTTAACATTGATTTTAATATTAAGAGGTCAGATTTTTATGGTTTTTTTTGAGGTTTACTAGTGTTAATCTAAGTTATTTTTATTTGGATTGTAGATATAGAAAATATTTTAAAATATTACTAATACAAATGATATTAAACATTTGGTTTTTTTAGGTTTACTCGTGTTAATTTAAGTTATTTTTAAATTGTAGATATAGAAAATATTTTAAAATATTACTAATACAAATGATATTAAAAATTTGGTTTTTTTTTTTTTTTTTTTTTTTTCAAATTTTAAAATATTCTCAAAATCTACATTTTATTTTAGTTACTAACACTACAATTATTTTAATATTTCCATATTAAATCTTAAGTAAAATTAAATCTTAAATTTTAAGTATAATTAGAAAATATAAATGTTCAGTTAAATTCAGAATATGAATTTACATAGGGTTACTAATTTTCCATTTATATGTGATGTATTTAGATGTGATGTATTGCAGTGTAAGGATGAAGAGTCTAAAGTCAAGGCAGTAATCGCCTATGTTCAGGGGCTGCAGAAACAAGTCAAAGATATTAAAGCTGAGATTGCCCTGCTGCAGATAAACTTGAACCAACAAGACTAATTTTAAATAAATAAATAATAGCAGAAGTTGGAGAGCGTTTCTTCAAGAGATCGACCAGGAATCTTGAATTCTCTAAAAATGATCAAGGCACAAGCAGATAATAAGCTAATCGTCTAGCGAATTACTATTTTCCGTTTTATATTTTGTGAAGGTCCACCATCGATTATAGTCTCAGCTTTTCTGAAACTGTATAGTTATCAGTCTGCCAGACTGAAGGGGCAGTTTGCTTCCCCATGCGACTGTGCTAACTCCGGATGACGCCGGCAGAGCGCAGTACCACCGTCAGCTAATTCTTTGCAGCGACATGACATGATGTCAGCATTTAAGCGTGCGGAGATATGATCCTATAGAAATGGAAAGACAGTGAGTTTATAATTGGAGATATGATCCCATACTGAGTTTATAATTGGTTTATTGTATGGTGTTTAATATTTGTTTTAAGAAATTATTGGAAATACAGTGAGTTTATAATTAGTTTATTGTATTGTGTTTAATATTTGTTTTAAGAAATTATTACTTTAGTATATTTGTTAAAATTAATTTTTGGTTTGTGAATTTATTTAGTTAATTTAATATGAGTTGTTTTTAGTATTATTTTTGGAAGTTTTTTTATGGATTTTTCCAAGTTATTCTTTTAAAATGTTGGTAAGAATTTATTGAAATCACAAGTTTGATGGGTAACCCCTACACGACAGAAATACCCTAAGAAATTTTTAAAATGATTAATTCATATATATAGTCAAAAAACTAAATTAAATAATACAAATCAAAATTTCACTACAGATTTTTCTACAAAACTCTAAAAAATCACACTAAAAATAACTCTATTTAAATATATCCAGACAACAAAATCCCTATCCCTATTTAAAAACAAAGATACTCAAAAAAAAAAGATTTTTGGTAAAACCCTTTATATTAGTGTAAGCACAAATTTTTCGTTCTATTTATATATAAGTTATAAATTAGTTTGTTGCTAAAAAGTTTAGGATATTTACATTTTCAATTCAAATTTCATGGCATTAAAAATGAAAATCAATCGTGAAAAATAAAAACTATCTTATAAGATATGCAATCCTGCGACTAACAAGTCCAATCTTAATGACAACATCACAAAATAGTGTCACGTGATTCTTTTGAGAGCCTCTCACTTTATTCATCCAATAATAAAACTGATTTCAACTTGAACAAAAATAATTTTATATAATTTCAACCTGAACTAAAAAGAATTATATATATACATTTTTATTTCTACAAATGATTAAATAAATAATATATCTATAAATAAAGACAACTACATTACGTTCCTTCATAATAGTTTTCTTATGTTGTATTTGTGATCGAATCTAAGTTTGATACTCTCTTCATATGTAATATACAAATCTCCTATACCATACTTTTAATAAATATTGGTGAGTTACCTCACGTGTGATATCTCGCCGTGTAAGATAATACTCCACCTTTGACAAAAGTTTATGATTTTCTCTTGTAGCCCAGGAGTGGTTTGAACATCAATCAATATATTGTTTTTTTAGTTTTTTGGCGGACCAAACATTAAAGTGAAAATATTAAAATTTACAATTTTTTAAAGTGAATATTAGAAAACAAAAATAAATTATTTAAAAAAAAATTGAATTATATTTATTTGCATTAGGATTGGTTAATGGACCTTTTGTTTTATTTTGCAATGATGTTTTCGTAACTTTTTATAGTAATTTAATTTACCATTGTAGGATTAGTCATTGTTAAGACAAATTACCCAAATGCATTTGCAAGTATTGAATTAAATACAATGTATGATGAGCTCATAGATATGATAAATTGCAATCTTATGCATTAAAATGCACAAAAGTTACTCGTACAAAATGTCAAGGAAATTTAATATAACAACATTTTTGTACAATTCCCTAAAGCAAGTCGAGGTCTGGGCTTTTCTTTGTTCACCAAGTTCTTTCATTGCCCACTCCTGACTCTCAAATACCCAGTGGAACTTATGGAGCAAAGTGGGAACACAATAACGTAGCTGAGCTACACAACTCCCAGAGTAGGTTATCTGAATGTAAACTTGAAGATTTTTTAATCAATTTTGCAAGTGTAAATTATATGTGTTTTGGGTAGAGGATCAATTTACTAAACACAAAAGATGATTTTATTTCAGTTTTGCAGAAAATAAATAAGACATAGAACCATAACAACATACATAAGACGGAAAATGATAAAGGAGTTCAACCCTCCTGGGCTACATCTCCTAGTGGAGCTTCCAATGTTGGGCCTCTTTCATTATGCTCAAAAATATGTGTTTACATCAAGTTGCAGTGCTCAGAATACTAAAATAATGTCTGCAATGGCTCTAGAATAGTAAAAAACCCCCATTTTAGTTCTTTCTGTGCCTCATTTGGCCAAAAACTAAGAAAGTTATGTTTGTTTCGTCATTTTCTCAAATTCTATAGCTAACCATCCCCCAATTCGGCCTAAACATGGCTTGAGCACCCCAAACGTGAAAATGACTCACAAAATTGGACTACATTCTCGCTCAGTGGCTGAATTTGTAATTCCGCTATGTTAAAAAATTATATATTACAGAGCAATGTAACACATAAAATATTGCAAAAATATAAACACACAAAACAAGAGAGACACACATATACGTGGTTCACCCAATTTGGGCTATGTCCATGGAGAAGTAGCGAGTCCTTCCTTTTATATTATCTATCAAAATGAAGAGATACAACCTACATCATATCCGTTGTAATTCCCTCTTCATTCTCAATCTCCTCTCTCTTTCCTCACTCAGAATACAGATCTACCAAGATGCAATACAATTCCCTCATATATAGCGAGGGGTTGCCTTCTAGGGCAAAAAAAACCCTAAATTAAACATAAATTCTACCATCAAATCTCCGCCTAATGAATGGCCTAGATTGACTACGAAATTACAACATTTTAGAAGGAAATTTTACATCTATTTTTAGCTTTGGGGGCGTTTCCCCTGATCCCCCACCGGGGGTGGGGCTCCAAATAATCGATGTCGCTCCCCTGGACCCCCCTAGTGGTATACATCTTACGGGCAGCATTGCCGCCACCTTATAAACTGGGGTCCAATGTGGCGATACCTCTAAATAAAGAAGATAATCAGGCTCCGCACCCAACAATCTCCCACTTGGAGACTGATTATAGCAACTCCACCGCTACTTCATTTGCTGGAAAATGACTCTACTTTGGACGTGGCCGTTTCTCATCTTCTTTATCATACTTGAAGACCAATTGAAATTCAGCAAAATCTTAGTTTCTCCCTGGTTACAACTTTTGTTAGCATATCTATAGGGTTTTGGCTAGTGTGTATCTTTTCCAGCTTCAACTATCCATCTTCCAACACTAACCGTATGAAATGGTACTTGAGCTGTATATGTTTAGTCTTGGAATGAAATGTAGAGTTCTTTGCAAGATGTATGGCACTCTAGTTGTCATTGTATAACCTGCTCAACTCCTGCTTCTTACCCAATTCATCTGGAAACCTTTGTAATCAAATCATTTCTTTACTAGCCTCTGTAGCAGCAACATACTTTGCTTCCGTCATTAAGAGTGCAACAACACTTTGCAGTTTTGAAACCAAATTGGCAGTTGTTCCACCTACAGTAAACACATACACTATTGTGCTCCTCATGTTATCTCTATCACCTGCCATATCTGCATCAACATATCCCTATAAAGAAATGTTTGAACCACCAAAGCATAATGCTTGATTTGTGGTACCTCTCAAATAACTGAGAATCCACTTCACCACCATCCAATGTTCTTTTCTTGGATTGTTCATGTACTTGCTTACAACTCCCACTGCAAGTGCAATATCATGCCTTGTGCAGACCATTGCATACATTAAGCTTACAATTGCTTATGCATATGGAACTTTAGACATATAAGCCTTTTCTTCCTGAGTCTTGGGACACACCTCCTTACTTAGTTTGAAATGGCTAGCCAAAGGTATACTAACTGGTTTTGCATTTTGCATATTAAATCTTTTCAACACCTTATCTATGTACTCACTCTGAGACAATGTTAATTTTCGATTCATCCTGTCTCTAATTATTCTCATACTAAGGATTTGTTTTGCAGCACCCAAATCCTTCATTGCAAATGAGTTCACCAATTTTATTTTGAGCACATTTGTTTCCTACATGTTAGAACCCGTAACAAACATGCCATCTACATACAATAACAATATAATATAGCTACCATAATTTTTCCTTTTGAGAAAATGCAATGATCAGACTGGCATCTAGTATAATCCTATTCAGACATAAACTTATCAAATTTTAGATACCATTGCCTTGGTATCTAAAACTCTAAAAAATCACACTAAAAATAACTCTATTTAAATATATCCAGACAACAAAATCCCTATCCCTATTTAAAAACAAAGATACTCAAAAAAAAAAGATTTTTGGTAAAACCCTTTATATTAGTGTAAGCACAAATTTTTCGTTCTATTTATATATAAGTTATAAATTAGTTTGTTGCTAAAAAGTTTAGGATATTTACATTTTCAATTCAAATTTCATGGCATTAAAAATGAAAATCAATCGTGAAAAATAAAAACTATCTTATAAGATATGCAATCCTGCGACTAACAAGTCCAATCTTAATGACAACATCACAAAATAGTGTCACGTGATTCTTTTGAGAGCCTGTCACTTTATTCATCCAATAATAAAACTGATTTCAACTTGAACAAAAATAATTTTATATAATTTCAACCTGAACTAAAAAGAATTATATATATACATTTTTATTTCTACAAATGATTAAATAAATAATATATCTATAAATAAAGACAACTACATTACGTTCCTTCATAATAGTTTTCTTATGTTGTATTTGTGATCGAATCTAAGTTTGATACTCTCTTCATATGTAATATACAAATCTCCTATACCATACTTTTAATAAATATTGGTGAGTTACCTCACGTGTGATATCTCGCCGTGTAAGATAATACTCCACCTTTGACAAAAGTTTATGATTTTCTCTTGTAGCCCAGGAGTGGTTTGAACATCAATCAATATATTGTTTTTTTAGTTTTTTGGCGGACCAAACATTAAAGAGAAAATATTAAAATTTACAATTTTTTAAAGTGAATATTATAAAACAAAAATAAATTATTTAAAAAAAAATTGAATTATATTTATTTGCATTAGGATTGGTTAATGGGCCTTTTGTTTTATTTTGCAATGATGTTTTCGTAGATTTTTATAGTAATGTAATTTACCATTGTATGATTAGTCATTGTTAAGACAAATTACCCAAGTCCATGTGCAAGTATTGAATTAAATACAATGTATGATGAGCTCATACATATGATAAATTGCAATCTTATGTATTAAAATGCACAAAAGTTACTCGTACAAAATGTCAAGGAAATTTAATATAATAACATCTCTGTACAATTCCCTAAAGCAAGTCGAGGTCTGGGCTTTTCTTTGTTCACCAAGTTCTTTCATTGCCAACTCCTGACTCTCAAATACCCAGTGGAACTTACGGAGCAAAGTGGGAACACAATAACGCAGCTGAGCTACACAACTCCCAAAGTAGGTTATCTGAATGTAAACTTGAAGATTTTTTAATCAATTTGCAGGTGTAAATTATATGTGTTTTGGGTAGAGGATCATTTTACTAAACACAAAAGATGATTTTATTTCATTTTTGCAGAAAATAAATAAGACATAGAACCATAACAACATAAATAAGATGGAAAATGATAAAGGAGTTCAACCCTCCTGGGCTACATCTCCTAGTGGAGCTTCCAATGTTGGGCCTCTTTCATTATGCTCAAAAATATGTGTTTACATCAATTTGCAGTGCTCATAATACTAAAAGAATGTCTGCAATGGCTCTAGAATAGTAAAAAACCCCCATTTTAGTTCTTTCTGCGCCTCATTTGGCCAAAAACTAAGAAAGTTATGTTTGTTTCTTCATTTTCTCAAATTCTACAGCTAACCATCCCCCAATTCGGCCTAAACATGGCTTGAGCACCCCAAACGTGAAAATGGCTCACAAAATTGGACTACATTCTCGCTCAGTGGGTGAATTTGTAGGACCGCTATGTTAAAAAATTATATATTATAGAGCAATGTAACACATAAAATATTGCAAAAATATAAACACAGAAAACACAAAAAACAAGAGAGACACACATATACGTGGTTCACCCAATTTGGGCTATGTCCATGGAGAAGCAGCGAGTCCTTCCTTTTATATTATTTATCAAAATGAAGAGATACAACCTACATCATATCCATTGTAATTCCCTCTTCAATCTCAATCTCCTCTCTCTTTCCTCACTCAGAATACAGATCTACCAAGACGCAATACAATTCCCTCATATATAGCGAGGGGTTGCCTTATAGGGCAAAAAAAACCCTAAATTAAACATAACTTCTACCATCAGATCTCCGCCTAATGAATGGTCTAGATTGACTACGAAATTACAACATTTTAGAAGGCAATTTTACATCTATTTTAGCTTTGGGGGCATTTCCCCTGATCCCCCGCCGGGGGTGGGGCTCCAAATAATCGATGTTGCTCCCTTAGACCCCCATAGCGGTATACATCTTACGGGCAGCATTGCCGCCACCTTACAAACTGGGGTCCAATGTGGCGATACCTCTAAATAAAGAAGATAATCAGGCTCCGCACCCAACAATCTCCCACTTGGAGACTGATTATAGCAACTCCACCGCTACTTCATTTGCTGGAAAATGACTCTACTTTGGACTTGTCCATTTCTCATCTTCTTCATCATACTTGAAGACCAATTGAAATTGAGCAAAATCTTAGTTTCTCCCTGGTTACAACTTTTGTTAGCATATCTATAGGGTTTTGGCTAGTGTGTATCTTTTCCAGCTTCAACTATCCATCTTCCAACACTGATCGTATGAAATGGTACTTGAGCTGTATATGTTTAGTCTTGGAATGAAATGTAGAGTTCTTTGCAAGATGTATGGCACTCTAGTTTTCATTGTATAACCTGCTCAACTCCTGCTTCTTACCCAATTCATCTAGAAACCTTTGTAATCAAATCATTTCTTTACTAGCCTCTGTAGCAGCAACATACTTTGCTTCCGTCGTTAAGAGTGCAACAACACTTTGCAGTTTTGAAACTCAATTGGCAGTTGTTCCACCTACAGTAAACACATACACTATTATTCTCCTCATGTTATCTCTATCACCCGCCATATCTGCATCAGCATATCCCTATAGAGCAATGTTTGAACCACCAAAGCATAATGCTTGATTTGTGGTACCTCTCAAATAACTGAGAATCCACTTCACCACCATCCAACGTTCTTTTCCTGGATTGTTCATGTACTTGCTTACAACTCCCACTGCAAGTGCAATATCATGCCTTGTGCAGACCATTGCATACATTAAGCTTACAATTGCTTATGCATATGGAACTGTAGACATATAAGCCCTTTCTTGCTGAGTCTTGGGACACACCTCCTTACTTAGTTTGAAATGGCTAGCCAAAGGTATACTAACTGGTTTTGCATTTTGCATATTAAATCTTTTCAACACCTTATCTATGTACTCACTCTGAGATAATGTTAATTTTCGATTCATCCTGTCTCTAGTTATTCTCATACTAAGGATTTGTTTTGCAGCACCCAAATCCTTCATTGCAAATGAGTTCACCAATTTTCTTTTGTGCACATTTGTTTCCTGCATGTTAGAACCTGTAACAAGCATGACATCTACATACAATAAAAATATAATATAGCTACCATAATTTTTCCTTTTGAGATAAATGCAATGATCAGAGTGACATCTAGTATAATCTTGTTCAGACATAAACTTATCAAATTTTAGATACCATTGCCTTGGAGCCTGTTTTAAGCCATACAAGCTCTTCTTCAACTTGCACACTAGCTTCTCCTTCCCTTTTACCTCATATCCTTGTGGTTGCTGCATATATATCTCTTCCTCTAAATCCCCATGAAGAAAGGCTGTCTTTACATCTAACTGCTCAAGATGCAAATCTTCAGCTGCTACTAGAATTAAAATAGTTTTGATTGAAGTTATTTTAACAATAGGAGAAAAGATCTCATCAAAGTATATACCCTTTTTCTGTGCAAACCCCTTCATCGCAAGTATAGATTTATACCTTTTTCTACTTCCATCTTCTTCCTTCAACCTATAAACCCATTTATTTTGCAATGTTCTTTAACTTGCAGGTAATTTGACTAAGTCCCAAGTCTAGTTATGTGTGAAGGAGTCCATCTCTTCTTTCATGGCTTGCTCCCACTTCTTCCTTGTTTCTACCTGCACTGCTTCTTCATAACATTCTGGTTCACCAGAATGAGTGAACAATACATAATATAATGAAGGAGAGTATCATTCAGGGGGTCTATTTATCCTGGTAGATCTTCTAACACCACTTTCAGGTGTTTGAGGTGCTTGTTGCTGTTGTGGTTGTTGTTGTTGTTTTGGCTGTTGATCATTATGATTTTCATTCACTATCACTTTTTCTGTGATCTCATCAAGCACTATGTATTCTTTGTTTTTCTTCCTATTTCTTTTCCTATAGCTAATCCGTATACAAAACCTTTTCATTGAATATGACATCTCTTCTTCTAATGATTTTGTGTTTTTCATAATCATAAAAGTGATAAACGAAATCATTAACACCATATCCAATAAAGGTATATTTATTTGATTTTGCCTCAAGCTTTGTTCTATTTTCTTTATTAATGTGGACAAAGGCTTCAAAACCAAAAGTCTTTAAAAATGAGTAGTTTACCATTTTACCTGTCCATGCCTCCTTTGGAATACCACCATCCAAATAACTTGAAGGCTCTCTTTTTATTAGATAAACATTAGTATCTATAACATCTGCCCAAAAATGTAAAGGAAATACTTCATGCAATCTCATGCACCTTGCATGCTCCATGATTTTCCTGTTCATCGTTTTTGACACACCATTTTCTTGTGGTGTTCCTGGAATTGTATTCTCTCTGCGAATTCCATTCTTTGAAAAATACCTATCAAACTCTTTGCTACAATATTCACCTCCATTGTCTGATCTGAGACACTTCAACCTTTTTCTTGTCTCATTTTCAACCAAAGCTTTCCATTTCTTGAAAGCATCAAATACATTAGATTTATTTCGAATACAATAAATCCAGGTTTTTCTGGTTACATCATCAATAATAATGAGGGCAACCGATAGATGATCCCTGAGCAGGTCCCCATACATCTGTATGCACAAGCTCTAATTTTTCGCTCTTCTTTTCTTTCCCAACTCTGAGGAATCTAACCCTCTTCTGTTTTCCATCAACACAATTCTCACTGAATTTTAAATCAACATGCTTCAAACCTGGCAACAAATTTCTTAAGTGAATAATTTGCATCCCCTTCTCACTCATATGCCCAAGCCTATGACGTCACAATGGCATATCTTCTCCTGTAGAGGTTAAATAATTAACAAAATTAGAAATACCATTGCATAAATACAATGTACCAACCTTTTCTCCTTTTGCTATTACCAGGGCTCCTTTAGTGATCTTCCAGGTTTTATCTGTAAAAGTAGTCACACAACCTTCACCTCCCAACTGCCCTATTGAAATTAGATTTTTCTTTAGATCTGGAATATGCCTTACCTCCTTCAATAGCCATTGATTTCCATTCTGCTGTTTTATGAAAATCGTACCCATTCTAATGATTTTACAGGGTTTATCATCACCCAATCGAACCTATTCAAAATCTCCTTGAACATAATCATGAAAATGTTTCCTATCAGGTGTGGCATGGAATGAGGTCCCTGAATCTACCACTCAGGCATCAATAATATTTTCTAATGAAAGAATCGAAGTATCTTTCAACACATCACCTGTCACATTCACTTCATGATTGTTTTCTTGCTGCACATCTCATTCTTTTCCCTTTCGAGACTTGCAGTCTTTCTTTAGGTGTCCTTTCTTCCCGCATTTCCAACACACTATCCCTGATCTGGACTTGGATATACCTTTCCTTGAATTACTACGATATCCTGGGCTCTTTCCTCTTTCCATTTTTTCCCCCAGTCTCTGCAGTCAAAGCGTTACTTGATGTCTCATTGGAGCTTTTCCATCGCATTTCCTCGCTAAGGATTGCACCAACAACATCATCAAACTTTAAAGTACTAGATCTAGAGATAGAGTTACTAATGGACATAAATAAACTATTCCAACTTTTTTGCAGTAAGCACAGAAATAACAGAGCCCTAACATCATCATCAAAAGTTACCTCTACAGAACTTAACCGATTGGTAACTGTATTAAATTCATTTAAATGATCAACAACAGATCCACCTTTTGACATCTTCATATTAAATAAACTCTTCATAAGAAATACCTTATTTGAGGCCGAGGGTTTTTTATATAATTTGGCCAATGTCGACATTAAACCCTCTTTTGTCATTTCCTTTAAATATTAAAGGCTATCGATGCTGCTAGGAACAACTTTATTGTTCCAAGTGCCTTTCTGTTAAGAATATCCCATTCTGTGTCTGTCATACTCGTCGACTTTTTTGTCTTTCCACCCAATGGTAGGTACAAATCTTTCTGATACAGATACTCTTCCATCTGCATCTTCCACAGCTGGTAGTTTTGGCCATTAAATTTTTGACCCTAAACCTACCATCTTCCACCATTGCTCCCACTTGAACTAGGAACCCTTCACTCTTGCGAGTTTTTCAACCAAATAGACCTTTAGCTCTGATACTAGTTGTTAGAAAATTATATATTACAGAGCAATGGAACAGATAAAATATTGTAGGAATATAAACACAGAAAACACATGAAACAAGAGAGACACAGATATACGTGGTTCACCCAATTTGGGTTATGTCCACGAAGAAACAACCAGTATTTCCTTTTATATTATCCAACAAAATGAAGAGATACAACCTACAACAGATTCGTTGTAATTCCCTCTTCTCTCTCAATCTCCTCTCTCTTTCCTCACTCAGAATATAGATCTACAGATATGCAATACAATTCCCTCATATATAGTGAGGAGTTGGCTTCTAGGACAAAAAATCCTAAATTAAACATAAATTATACCATCAGATCTCCACTTAATGAACGACTCAGATTGACTACAAAATTACAACATTTTAGAAGACAACTTTACATCTATTTTTAACTTCGGGGGCACTCCAAATAATCGTCGTCACCCCCCCTGGACCCACATGGCAGCGTACATTTTACGGGAGGCGTTGCCGCTACATTACGAAATGGGGTCCAATGTGCCGATACCTCTAAATAAAGAAGATAATTAGGCTCCACACCTAACACACTAAAGGCATCATTAAGCCCCCACTCTCGAAACTCCTAGTCTCATGGCGGCCATATGACCGTGAAAAGTGCCAAAGTTTGGGGGCTCTGTCTAGCCCATGTCTCCACGTGCGGCCCTAGTCTTGTGGTGCTTGTGATGACTGTGGGATGCCCATAGAGGCTAGCCCCTCCTTCGATGGTGCTATTGGTCACATTGAGGCCCCTTAGGGCTCGGGGCTAGCCCTCATCTCTTTTGTGCTCTCGGTTACGTTGTGGGCATATGACCGTGAAAAGGGTTTTCAGGGCTCGATTAGGCTCTAGCCCTTGGCCCCTTACCACAGTCCCGTGGCACAGGGGTGGTTAGGGGCTAGGGCTTAGCCGACCCCTCCCCCAATCGCGCATATAACAAACTTTAAATAGTGTTTTTCACCCAAGGTTAGCAAGGAACACATGCGACACATTGGTGTGGGCCTTGGTTAATATGTGTGAGGTCTCAGTTTCGAACCCCATAGAGGCATATCACCCTCATAACAAAATTATACAAGGCCAAGAGGAGACCACGTGGGAGCCTCTGATTGGCCCACATGGATCTCTCTATTTATTCCATCAAAAAAACCCATTAACCAATGAAAACAAACCAAATTCAAACCAATTATAGTTTATCAAGTGTCGACCATTCATTCGCCGATGAAGAACTAGTCACCTGCCAAGTCATGGCCCGGTCACCGTACAGACTGCTGATTGGGCATCCGTGCAACTCAAATTCCAAAATTTTTAGATGTTTTCCAATTCGATTAGAATGCGATTCTGGGAGCATTCGAGTTCATATTTGAGTGAAACAAGTTGTGTTAGATTCAGGTCATCGACATCTATCTAGTCATTTAGGTTTCGAGCTTTGTTGCAGACTTTGAATTTTGAGCACTATTTTGATCTGTCAGATCACTCCTCCCCATTGGAAGCTTTTGCACCTCCAAAATATCTTTGTCAGTAAAAAAATAGATGAGGGTATAGTTCCCTCACCCTTTTAGTCTGAATCCATTGAACTTTTCTTGAATTTTTCATTTCGATCTTTTTATGAAAATATATCATTTTCCTTGATTTTAGAGTCCTTATCTTGTTGTCATAGATGACATCTTGCTACAATTTCCCAGAATTTGCAAAAAAAAATACTACCTTTGAAGGAATAAGAAGATTCCCTCCTTGGTCTCCAATCAAAGGAAACTTAAACAATCTCAAATTTTTCTCACCTTGAATAGTGTCTTCATGACATTGCTTACCATGTCTAGCCTTGTACTTAGCTTGACTCTTGACCAAATGCGATCGCCATCGCCACACACCATCCATTTTCAAAGCCAACACTTTATGAAACCCACAAGAAGAAGTTTTGGAACCAATGTCCTCTTTTTCAATTTTCTTTTGCATTTTCTCTTTAACCTTTGCACTCTCTAACACTGGCATCTTGTTCACACCAATGCTCAACAATGATGCATACTACTACAAATTTACTTCATTTTGTTTACCTCTTTTAGGAGGAAACATGGTAGACTCCTGAAACATCTTATCACATGAATTAGAAACATCATTGAAATAAGATTTCAAACTTGAATCATATCCTTGAAAGGTTTTAGATTCTTCAACACCTTCATGTTTGATCATTAACAATGCAAATTTCTAACTAGCATTAACAATATTCTTCATTTGTCCCACGTTTACAAGAGATGCATTCAACTTATTTTTGTGTTCTCTAACAATATACTCAATCCCATTCTTGAAAAAATGATATTTATTTTCATGGTGATGAAAAATAGCTCTCCTATCATATAGATATGGGCTTCCCAAAACAATACCACATATATCAATTGGAATTACATCAAGCTCTACCTGATCTAAAAAGTTTGCAGTGATTGCAAATTTTAATTTAAATCTTTTTGTCACATGCAATTTTTCATTGTCACATATTCAACTTAAAGGATAAGGTTTAGGATGAGGAATGGTTTCTAAATTCAGCTTCTTGAAAATGTCTTCTGAGATAAGATTTGCTTGTGAACCACTATCAAACATTGTATCTATCTTGTTATGTTTCAAAATAACTCTAATATGGAAAATCTCTATTCTTGTTTTTTCATCTTGAGTTTTGTCACATATTCAACTTAAAGGATAAGGTTTAGGATGAGGAATGGTTTCTAAATTCAGCTTCTTGAAAATGTCTTCTGAGATAAGATTTACTTGTGAACCACTATCAAACATTGTATCTATCTTGGTATGTTTCAAAATAACTCTAATATGGAAAATCTCTATTCTTGTTTTTTCATCTTGAGTTTCATTGAGACAATTTGAAGAACTAGTACTTGCAATGTCCTTTCCTTTCAACCCATGGTTGTTATCTTTGTTTCATATTTGGAATTTGATCTTAAATCATGTTGGGTAGTTGTATCTATATTCTCCTTCTCCTTGTTCTTAAAATTTTTGGGTTTCATTTCTGGATGAAGTTTCCAGCAATGATCTTCATCATGGCCCTCTTTGGAATTATTTATTCATCTTGATGGTAGCATTACTCTTCCATTTTACTTTGAACTTACCTTTTCCTTTTTCTCCAAACTCAAAGGAACTCCCACTAGTTTCTTCAGAAACATTTTTCCCTCTTTCCTCTAGATGAGTTGCCTGAACACAAACTTCATCTAGTTTTGTAGGGTTAAACATGATAATGGTATGTCTCAAATAACTATGCAATCCTCTAATGTATTTGAGCAAAGTATCTTGTGAGGACAAATCTATACCCAAAATCAAAGATCTTTTCCTAAATTCTTGATATGATTGTACATTTTTCCCTTTAACTTGCCTAAATTTTTGCCAATCCATAATAGATTTTTGAATGTATGCAAATGGATAAACTTGCCTTCTTATTGTAACAACAAACTCATTCTGAGAGGATAAAACCTTACCATGTTTCTTCATGTCCTCTTGAGTTTTGTCTTCCCACCAAATTAGTGTTGCACCTTCCAATATAAGAGAAGCAAGTTGAAGCTTGGTTTCATCATCTTTGATTCTTTGTATCGTGGAATAAATTTCAATCTCACAAATCGAATTATCTAATCTTTTTGCATTTACCTCTCCATTGTACATAGGAAATTCAAACTTAATATCAAGCTTAAGCAAAGGATTTTTACCATGACCCCTTGGGGAATTTGGATGTGTTTGTGGAAGGGTAGAAGAAGTTGAAGATGAGGATGAAGATAAAGATGAGTATGATGATGGAGGTGAAGGTGGTGGTATATCACCATTCGCTCCATTCCCTTTTGGAGGTTTGTCTCCTTTTCCTCCATGAGGTTTTGAGTTTTCTCCATACAGTCTGGAATTCCTTTCCTCATACAAAACGTTAACCATCTCAGACATCTCAAAGAATGCTTTTATGAAAGTCTTCTCATCTTCAAACATCTCTTTAGTACCTTCTTCATGTGCCATGACTATTGAAGTCTGAGGTGTGTTTGTTCTCCTTGAAACAATTTTAGATCTTGGCTCCATAAGTTCTCCTTATCCTCTTTTGAGCTTCAACCTTGTAAGAATTAGAAAAGCATTTGCAAACAAATCAAATATTCACAATAACCTGGGCTCTGATACCAAAATGATCTGAATGTAAACTTGAAGATTTTTTAAATCAATTTTGCAAGTGTAAATTACATGTGTTTTAGGTAGAGGATCAATTTAATAACACATAAAAGATGTTTTTTATCTCAGTTTTGCATAAAATAAAGATTACATCAAAACCATAACAGCATAAACAAGACAAAAAATGATAAAGAAGTTCACCCCTCCTGGGCTACATCTCATGGTCCAGCTTCCAATGTTGGGCCTCTTTCATTATGATAAAAAAATATATGTTTACATCAAGTTAGAGTGCTCAGAATGATAAAAATATATCTCCAATGGCTCCATAATGGTAAAATCCCCCCATTTTGGTTCTTTCTGCACCTCATTTGGCCAAAAAATGAGAAAGTTACACTTGTTTATTCATTTACCCAAAATCTGTATCTAACCATCCTCCAATTCGACCTAAACCTGATTTGAGAGCCCCAAATGCAGAAACGACACGCAAACCTGAACTACATTCTCTCTCAGTGGGTGAATTTGTAAGACCACTAAGGGTGCCATTAAGCTCCTAGTCCTGGAATTCCTAGTCGCATGGCAACCATATGACTGCAAACAGTGCCGAAGTTTGGGGGCTTTGCATAGACCCTGTCTCCATGCACACCCCTAGTCCTGTGGTGCTTGTGATGACCATGGGATGGCCCCTAGGGGCTGGCCCATCCTTTGAGCATGTTGTTGGTCACATTGAGGCCCCATAGGGCTTGGGGTTGGCCCCTTATGGCTGGCCCCCGTCTCTTTTGCACTCTCAGTTACTCTTTCGGCATATGACTGTGCAAAGGGCCCATGAGGGCTAGGCTAGGCCCTAGCCCTTGGACCCCCGCCCGCGGTCCTGTGGTGTAGGGGTGGCCCGAATGGCGCATATAAAAAACTTTAAATATTTTTTTTCACCCAAGTTTTAACAAGGAACACATGTGATGCATTGGTGCAGGCCTTCATTAATAGGTGTGAGGTATCAGTTTCGAACACCATAGAGGCAGCTTAGCCTCACAACAAAATTTTTCATGGCCAAGAGGAAGCCACGTGGCAACCTCTGATTGGCCCACGTGGCTCTCTTTGTTTGGTCCATCAAAACAACCCATTAACCAATGAAAACAAACCAAATTCAAACCAATCATGTTGTGCCAAGTGTCGGCCATTCATTGGCCGATGAAGATCCTAGTCACCTGCCAAGTCATGGGTGAGTCAATGTACAGACTGCTGACTAGGCATCCCTGGAACCCAAATTCCAAAAATTTTAACTATTTTCCAATTCGATCGGAACACGATTTCAAGAGCATCTGATGTCGGATTTGAGTGAAATGAGTTGCATTGGATTCAGGTTGCTAAGATCTATCCATTCGTTGAGGTTTTTAGTTTTTCCATCCACTTTGAATTTTGAGCACTAGTTTGATCCACTTGATTAGTAGGTCAGGATCGATTTATCCCTTCCTATTTGTAGTGGTCTTTCAGTTGATTGTTGTAACTACTGACAAAGCAACGACCTAAGTGAATTTGCAATGGTGTTGAACTAATACACTCCCATGCATCAAAGCATAATCAATATTGAAAGAAAAAAAACATGAATGTCCTTCCTGCCATCTTACAAGGCAAGTGGGCCTAGATGGGGCGATCGGGGGGTTGGGTCCGACTTTGTCATTAGAGGTCAGGCCCCTCCTCCTTTTTGGTTTAAAATTAAGCTAATTATTTTATTGGCGTAATCACTAATATACTTTTCCCATGCCATAGTGGTTCAGTTTCCTAGGTGTCAGTGGCAGTATTTAGGTCAAATACCAGTCCAAGTCAGTGCTATCTTTCAGGGCGACCACTTCCGTTGTTTCTGGGTCCAAACTTTGACCTCCAACCTAGTTGGGGTCATTTCTTTTTGTTGGTGCATCGACCTAGTTGAGTCGGGCACATTCCTGACTGCAACTAAATATAAAATATAGGCATATATCCAATTTATATTTCTATTCATTTATATAATTTTCCACATATGTATTACATATGCTAATTTCTAATTTTGTAATATATATATATATATATATATATATATATATATATATATATATATATATATATATATATATATATATATATATATATATATATATATATATATAGATATATTACAAAATTAGAAATTAGCATATATAATATATATATATATAAATATATATAATATATAATAGATATATATATATTGCATTTGCATATGTATACATATGTAGTATATATATATATATATATATATCTATATTTATATATATATATATATATATATATATATATATATATATATATATATATATATATATATATATATATATATATATATTATTAATTATTTGTTATATTTGTATTCATTTTTATAAATAAATTAATTATCTTATTTACACAACAAATGATAAAACAATTTCTAGTGGAAATGGTTCAATGGCCCATGTGGCAATGGTAGTATTAAGATCAAGGAGTAGTGAGAGTCGAAACTTTTGGGGGCCACTTCTGTTGTTTTTGGGCACAACCTCGATCTCCGACCTAGTTGGTGTTAGTGATCTTCCTTGGTGCATCGACCTTATTAATGGGGCACATCTCTCTCTCTCTCTCTCTCTCTCTCTCTCTCTATATATATATATATATATATATATATATATATATATATATATATATATATATTTAGATATGCAATTTATATTTATATTTTTGATGTGGTAGTAACACATTAGTGCAAGTGGCAGTAGCCATGTGAAAGCCCTGATAGAGTGGGGCCTATCCATGAGCGCGCTCAATTTTAGCTTAGTACTGCATGTTGAAATATAAAATTTTGAAAAGGCCATCCACCATCCAGGTGGATGTGCCTTGATGGCCCTTGTGGAAGTAGTTAGTTCAAAGTCCAATTAGGGTCTTCTCTATCCATTGGCATGATCAACTTTGTTATTTTTGGTCCCAACCCTTGACCTCCTACCTAGTTGGGGTTTGTTATCACCATTGGTACATTGTAGTTATCATTGGTCCCATTCCTTGGTACATTAACGTGCTTGACAACGGGCCATTCCCAACCTCGACTATGTCTTGACACCCGTTGTTTTTTCATTTAAAGAAACTGTGGAATAACTTGTTCATAGTTTTGTTAAACCCAATGTTTCATACTTCTCTGTTAGTCCATCTTCAGGGGAGAGCCAATTATTATCAAGAATATTGGTTTGTTTTAGGGCTAGGAGAATTTTTAGGGTTATATATAATAATGTATAATAATTAGAGTGGAGAATATCTTAGAGTCGACCATAAGAAATTAGTTTATTTATTAAATATTTACTATTATTTGTGGAAAAAATTATGAAATCATTATTTAGTGAGGTGAATAGATTATTAAAGAGTTTTTATTGTTCTATAATAAATGTATTAATACCATTATTAATAATTCTTATATAATTTTATTATTAATAATTTTTTTTAATTTTTAATTATTTATGTACATTAGTTATGTTGTTAGGGTCCAACCCTAACCCCTTTATTTATGTAATAGGGTCAAGTCATAGTTATAGTTAGTTAAAGAGTTAATAAAGCTCGTATTAATAATTGTAAGTGGTTGACCCGCATCTAAGAAAGGGACCACAGTTAGTTGCAAACAGGCCATGGTATTAGATAGACGGTATTGAGAGAACCATGGTAATGACCCATGGTATTTTATGTATGAATCTTATATAAAGGATAGGGACTCCACATTGAGGAATATCGTGTCTTATTTTGTAATCAAGCTCTTCTTTGTTGGAGGTTTCCCCCTTGAAGAGGCAAGTGAACATTGCTTTCATCTCTGAATAATAAAATACTTGTTGCTTTTCTCATTTTGTTCTATGTTCTGGGTTGCATTTCTTCACATATTTGGTATTTTGGAATTTTTCGCAGGTTAAAAGCATAACAAGTGGTATTAGAGCACTTTCCAGGACCGGTGGTACCTCCATTTTTGGCAAAAAAAAATTTAGGCTAGAGACGTGTTCTGATGTCTTTAAACCATGGGATCTGTCATTGAGTGCATAAACCTGCGAATTTGGGGAGGCATGCATGCAGGAAATAAAAGAGGTGGTCACACTTGTTGGACTCCCTTGTAACCCCTGTGGGTACCACTTCGAGTAGTAGCACATTAGATAGAACCACGCATGAACTTCCTTCAACGTACCCTTTGGGTATATTGGAAGCTCCCTAGGCTCACTTGAAACCTTGCCTTAGATAAATCGTCGACCGTCTTGCTGCTACAGTACACCGAGAACAACACTTGGGGAGATTACTCATGCATACAATATGGTAGTCAGGTAGTATGACTAAGGGTATGCTGATCCTCCTCAGTTAGTACCCTGAAAGATTGGGCTGAGTACTATTGTTGGACCCTTATGTATATTGAAATATGTAGCACCTAACACTCCTTTGAGACCATAGTTCCCTCGACTCTCTGAAGATTGCCCATTATCTTATTTTCCAGATTAGATCTAGCTGTTGGGGTTTTGTTGTCGCCACAATAATCAGATCCACTAGTTGAGGGTCTACTGCCACAGTACCATTCAGATCTAGAAGTTGGGGTTTGGGCACCACCGCAGTACAACTCACATTCAAAAGTTGGTGGTTTCACAGGCAAATCAGACCATTTGTGTAGTGAGGCTTATGGCTCCTATGGCTTGGGGCGATTCTCATAGGACATTGGGCAGGATAAAGTTTTTTGGAATTTGGCCACTGCAGTATTGATAAGCGGGGAGTAAAAGAGTCTGGGCTTTGATGGGATGCTTAGAAGAGACTTATCCCATAAGAATTAGGATGACGAGCTGATCGCAATGGTACCATTCACTTGTCAGCTTCAATTTTTGGGCGGTCCCAAATTTTTTCAAAGTGATGAAAAGTGACCAAGATCTATGTATGGTAGAAACTAGAGCTCAAGTCATTGCCAATGAGAAGATCGAGCGTCTTGAAAAAAAGTTGGATACATTCCAGGGCCTAATGGACCAGATGTGGAAATTCATGCACCAATTCAAACCGAGCATGTCGGGGTTGCATCCAGGGGCACCTAGTAGCGATGAAGACATGGAAGGAGAATCGAGACATCATATTCACTTCCATGGAAATCACCAACATTCCCACCCTCAGCCACCCAAGCTGGACATGTATAAATTTGATGGCTCTAATCCGGTAGTATGGGTAGCACAAATGGAACAATATTTCATTCTGAATGATATCCGAGATGATCAAACTAAACTATGTGTGGGAGCCCTTTACTTGGACCAAGAGAGATGGCAATGGTGGTAGTGGCATCAAAAATGCTATCTCGAGAACATAACTTGGTAGGTGTTCTCCAAATCTCTTTGTAACCACCTTGACAAAGAATCTAATTTTTTGGGTCGTCTTACTAAGCTTCGACAGACAGGCATAGTAAAAGAATACATTGCAGCCTTTGAGACATTTGCCTTCCACACAGACGGTCTAGGAGATGAATTCTACTTGGAATGTTTTATAAGTGGCCTCAAAGAAGCCATCCAAGCACATGCCCAGATGCACCACCCACCTACATGGATTGATTCTTGCAACAAGGCTATCTAAGTGGAACGTGCTTTAGCTTCCAGTCTCCTCATCCAAATTTCATAGCCAAGGGACACCCCACCCAAGCTCAGGGCCCTACCCAAACACTTAAGGTTCAAAAGGTGTCTCGAGCAGAAATAAATGAAAGAAGAAAACAAGGATTGTTCTACTACTGTGATGAAAAATACTCGCCCTGGAACAAATACAAGGAACCCAAATTCTTTCAAATTGATGTTATTGATAACAACTCATGTGAGGAAGCCCTACCCCTTGAGGAACTAGAGGACGAAGTTGAGGAAACCCAATAGGAAAATGAACTCCCAACTATGCCAGAGGAACTAATTATCTCGCTACATGTTTTGGCAAGCATTTCTGTGCCCCAAACTCTCTAATTAGAGGCTTTATTAAACATTTCCCTATAGTAGTATTGATTGATAGTGTCAACAATCATAACTTTATCCATCAGCGAGTCACCGAAGTTGTTCATTGTTTTGTCAAGGAAGTCTCTAATTTCCAGGTCCAGATTACTGATGGGGGGACAATGAAATGTGAAGGCCACTGCGAAAATATCAAACCTCATATGGGACATTACCACCTAAAGACCCACATGTTTGAGATTAAAATGGGTGTTTGTGACATTTTCTTGGGTGTTGAATGGCTTCGCACACTAGGCCCAATCACCATTGACTTCCAAGAGTTATACATGAACTTTAAGTAGAATGACCACATGCATACCCTCCGTGGACTCCAGGCAAGTTCTCCTTCTATCATTAGCTCACATCGCATGGAAAAGTTGTTGAAAAAGGGCCATCATGGAGTTATCACCCAGTTTAATGCTATCCAGGCCATTGAGTCCACTACTCTTCATATTTATCCTAACATGCAACAGGCCTTGAATCGACACCAGCAGGTATTTGACAAACCTAAAGAGCTTCCACCCTCTAGAGGGGAACATAATCATCGCATCACTTTTGTCCGAGTGTTACAATCGCTGAATTTGCAGCCATATCAATATCCTTTCACCCAAAAGAATGAAATTGAAAAAATCATCAAGGAACCCCTTGAAGCCGATGTCATTCATCCTAACATCAGTCGTTATTCATCACTAGTGGTCATGGTTCTCAAGAAATATGGGGAATGGTGCATGTGTCCAGACTTCAGGGCCCTCAACAAGCTCTCTATCAAAGACAAATTCCCTATCCTGGTTGTTGATCATCTGCTGGATGAACTACATGGTGCTCAATTCTTTACTAAGCTAGATCTTTGCTCTGGATATCAACAAATACGCATGAAAGAACTAGACATTCCCAAGGCTGCTTTCCGAACTCATGAAGGCCATTATTAATTCTTGGTTATGCCATTTTGTCTCTGTAATGCTCCATCCACTTTTCAAAGCCTCATGAATCACCTGCTGAAACCATATCTCTGAAAATTTTTCCTCGTTTTCTTTGATGACATTCTCATCTACAACCTCACCTAGGAAAAACATCTTCAACATGTAGACTTGCTCTTGCAACTCCTCCGGAATCATAAATTATTTGTAAAATTGTCCAAGTGCTCTTTTGGCATGGAAGAAGTCGAGTATTTTGGCAACATTTTGGGTCATGATGGTGTCTGGGTGGATCTCAAAAAGATACAAGAAATGCAAGATTGGCCCCAACCAAAAATCTTAAAGAGTTTGAGGGGATTCTTGGGTCTCACTAGCTACTATCACAAATTTATTCACAATTATGGTCGCATTGCTATACCCCTCACTAACCTTCTCAAGAAAAAATCATTCGTTTGGATTGATGCAGCACAACATGTGTTTATGGCTCTCAAAGAGGCCATGCGTTCCACTCCGGTATTGGCACTACCCAACTTCACCAAATATTTTGTGATTGAATGTGATGCTTCAGGTACTGGTATTGGTGCTATCTTAATGCAGGAAGGTCGACCCTTGGCTTTCACCAGCCAACAACTAAATGGGAAACATTTGGGACAATCTACCTATGAGAAGGAGATGATGGCCATCTTACATGTAGTAGATACCCGATGACCATACTTATTGGGGTGGCATTTCCAAATCCACACAGACCATCAAAGCCTCAAATTTTTTTTGGAGCAATGTCTATCCTCGCCCAACAAAATAAATGGTTGGCAAAAATGGTGGGATATGATTATGAGATAATTTAGAAGAAAGGACGTGACAATATAGTAGCAGATGCTTTATCACGCCAATTTGAGGATGAAAGCACCCTGCTATCAATCTCTCTTCCCATACCAGACTGGATTGAATAAGCTCACAAGGAATGGCTTTCACATCCATCTCTCTCCCATCTCATTAATAACTTGAGAGAAGATCCTCATTCCTTAGTTGGATACTCTTGGAAGGATGAAATTATTTACTACAAGGATAGAGTAGTTATATTGCCGGCATCCACCCTCAAAATGCGCATTTTGGCAGAGTTGCACTCATCTCCCACTGTAGGCCATGTAGGCTTTCAGAAGACTTATGCTCGCACTCGTCGTTCTTTCTTTTGGACAGGTATGAAAACTAACATTC
The DNA here is from genome assembly GCA_031772625.1 of Pinus tabuliformis. Lineage (NCBI taxonomy): Eukaryota > Viridiplantae > Streptophyta > Pinopsida > Pinales > Pinaceae > Pinus > Pinus tabuliformis. The sequence goes on from CM062804.1 coordinate 1,550,603,633, forward strand.
TTATGTTTGTAGCTGAATGTGATATGTGTCAACACCATAAAGGAGAAACAATCAGGTCACTAGGCACCTTACAACCATTGCCCATCCCTGCCTCAATTTGGATGGATGTTTCTATGGATTTCATTACGGGTCTTCCAAAGTTAGGAAACAAGTCAGTCATCATGGTGGTTGTGGACATAATTTCTAAATATGCTCATTTTTTCACTCTACCCCACCCATTTACCCCCACTTTGGTGGCTCAAGCTTTCACGAACCAGATCTTCAAACTGGATGGCATGCCCACTTCCATTGTGTCTGATCGTGACCCGACTTTCACCAGTAACTTTTGGCAAGAACTTTTCAAGCTACAAGGCACCCAACTCCAACTAAGTACCTCTAGCTGAATGGTGGTATAATGCTAACTATCATGCAACCACCAAGATGACTCCATATGAAGTAGTGTATGGGCAACTCCCACCTTCACCTACTTCTTATATTCCTGGATGCTCTAAGGTGCAAGTAGTGGATCAACTCCTACAGAACGGTGCAGCCACGTTAGCCCATCTCAAAGATAATGTCCATCAAGCTCAAAATCGCATGAAGCAACAGGCAGGCCAACATCATTCAGAGCACACATTTCAAGAAGGGGATCAGGTATTCCTGCGGCTACAACCATATAAGAAAACATCGCTAAACGAAAATGGCTACAAAAAATTAGCTCCAAAATTCTACAGACCTTATCAAATACTTCAGCGCATTGGAGTAGTAGCCTACAAGCTAGCCTTGCCACCAACTTTAAAAATCCATCTAGTCTTCCATGTATCATGCCTCAAAAAAGTGGTGGGGAACAATTGCAAAATTCAAACCAGTCTACTTGAATTGGATGAAGAAGGCTCACTTTGGCTCCAACCTGAATAGGTCCCCGATACGCGATAACGACATCTACGTGGCCACATGAGCAAGGAAGTCCTTGTCAAGTGGAAAGACACCTCTCCAGAAGATGCGACCTGGGAACCAGCCACTATTCTTCAGTAATTTCCGCAGCTTTAGCCTTGAGGACAAGGTTGCTTTTTATGGGGGAGGTCATGTTAGGGTCCAACCCTAACCCCTTTATTTATGTAATAGGGTTGAGTCATAGTTATAGTTATTTAAAGAGTCAATGAATCCCGTATTAATAATTGTAAGTGGTTGACCTGCATTTAAGAAAGGGACCATAGTTAGTTGCAAACTAGCCATGGTATTAGATAGATGGTATTGAGAGAACCATGGTAATGACTCATGGTATTGTATGTATGAATCCTATATAAAGGATAGAGGCTCCCCATTAAGGAATATCATGTCTTATTTTGTAATCAAGCTCTGCTTTGCTGGAGGTTTCCCCCTAGAAGAGGCAAGTGAACATTGCTTTCATCTCTGAATAATAAAATACTTGCTGTTTTTCTCATTTTGTTCTATGTTCTGGGTTGCATTTCTTCACATATTTGGTATTATAAAATTTCTCACAGGTCAAGAGCATAACATACGTTATGAGCTAAAATAATTAATTTAACAATTCTTATTAATATAAGTAAATATGACAAGAGTTTAAGTATTAAGGGGTTTTTGCAGTGCATTATATTAGATATCATTTTTTGGGATTCAACTGCATTAATAAGAGTTATTTATGTTTGATATTAAGGGAAATAAAAAATATAAATTTCTTTAGATATGTTTTGGTTTTTTATTAATGGTTTCCAGATATTATTGATGTTAAGGCCTTTTTCATGGTTCATATTATTCTTTCTTTTTTCAATTTCTATGGCCTCTTTGATTTTCCGTTTTAGGTAGTGTTCTTCTTTGATGACAAGTTTAGCGTCTTCCATACTGATGCAGTGTGAGGATGAGAAAGCATGTTCTGCAAGAGCCGATTTTGTGGTTCTATTCCTAGATATGTCAGTAGCATGCTCTTTAAGTCTAATGTTAAGAGATCTTCCTATTTCGCCTATGTATTCTTTTCCACAAGAACAAGGAACTATGTAAACCCCTTTTTGTAGGTTAGGGTTTATAGGGTCCTTAGCGGAGTCTATGAATTTTCTAATTGTATTAGGGGGGTGAAAGCAATATTAATGTTGTGTTTGTTTAGGATTCTAGATATTCTATTTGTTGTTCCTTTTATGTATGGTAAAGAGATTTTTGGAATGTCTATGGTTTTCTTTACATTATTTCTATTTAGGGTTTGACAAATGGTTTTGTTGATGATGTTTCTATTATATGCATTATGTTCAAAGACTTGGCGAAGGTGGTCGACTTTGTGCTTTAGGTGCTCTGACTAAAAAATTCTAGTAGCTCTTGTGGTTAGGGTTTGACTAATTCCATATTTTTGTTTGGGATGGTGATGAGAGTTTGCGTGAAGGTATCTTTTAGTGTGAGTTTTCTTTCTGTAAACTTGGGAGATAAATTTCCCGTATTTTTTGGTTAGAAGGATGTTGAGAAAGGGTATTTGATTATCCTTTTCTACTCCAATGGTGAATTTAATGTGATTTGAGATATTTTTAATATGAGTTAAAAATTCTTCACAGTTTATTTTTACCATGACTCCAATTTGCGGAAACATCGTCGACAAATATTTTCCATTCTCTTGCATGTAAGGAAAGGATTTGAGGGCTATTTTTTCAAAATGTTCCATGTTTATGTTAGCAATTATAGGAGATAGAGGAGAGCCCATTGCTACTCCATGAGTTTGTTCATAAATTTTCCCTTTAAAGCTGAAATATGAAGATTTTAGGCAAATTTTTAGGAGATCTATAGTTTCATTATTGGTAATTGATTTCATAACATCGATGGCTTCATCTATCAGTATCATAGTGTACAGGGAAACAATGTCAAAACTCACCATGAGATCTTTGTCTTTCATTTCAAGGTTTTTGGTCCATTGAATGAATGTTGCAGAGTCTTTTATATAAGATGAGGTGTTTCTAGCCAAGGGACATAACTTTTTGGCAAGGTATTGAGCAAGGAGGTAGGTGGGTGAACCTATGGTATTGACTATAGGTCTTAACGGGATACCGTCTTTGTGAACTTTGGGAGCTCCATATATTCTAGGAGTGATGGAGCTAGTAGGAGTGATTCTCTTTTTTGTAATAGTGTCTAGAGATGAATCTTTTATTTTCTTGGTGACTTCCCTAAGGATTTTAGTGCTAGGGTCCTTATCTAAGATTTTGTAGCAACCACTATTGTTTAGGTGATCTTCCATTTTTTTGTCATATTCAGATCTGTCCATAATTATGGTTGCATTACCTTTATATTCTTTTAGGATAATTATGTCTTTGTTCTTTTTAGGTTATTTAGAGCTATTTTCTCTTCCTTGGTTATGTTACAAGTTGGCGGTTTGGCATTTTTTAGAATTTTGGCAATGCCTTATCTTATTTCTTCAGCTTCAATTAGATTGAGATCCTTTATGACTACTTCTATGTTACTAATCATATCTTCTGATCCAGGTGGATATTGGTGGCCACCTACCAAGTCCACCTGGATCCCCACCATTGTTTCTCTCATCATTTTCAATTTCCTTAATTATAGCACAACTTACTATTTTTAGCAATTTTTTGGGTCCTGAACTTCCAGAGCCGTTTTAAGGCCCTAAACGATGTTTTTTGGGAAATATGGGGGCAACATGGGTCCATGGACTAATTTTTCCCTTCCCAAAGTGGTAGTGCTCGGATAGATATTTCTAACGAGCTATTGTACACGTCAAATGGAGATCGTATGCCAAAGTTACGACCCCGGGAAGTTGATGTACCAATTTACCCAAACAGGGCCCATAGTTTGGCGTTTCATCTTCTAGGGTTAGGTTTTGGAATGTTAAGGGTTTTCCATTGTTTCTCAACAATAAATAGGCCTTCGAGCCTCATTGTAACACAGTTCAGAGGCATGTAGCCACCACATCTCTTCTTAGAGAGAAGCTACCATCGCCCTAGCTAGTTTATTTCCATTACTGTCTTTAGTTTTACATTAATGAAATGAAGTATTATTTCTGCTGCATATCTGTGTTTATGGTTATATCTGTAATTTGTTGTGTTCCAGTTTAAGTCTAGATCAGTGGTATCAGAGCGGTCAGCTTTTTCTTTGTTTTTCTTTGCATGTCCCCAATGAGGTCGGGATATAAGGAGTTAGGGCTTGAACTGGTCGAACCTTTGCGAGACCAACCTCGCAAATCCAAACGACCTCCCATGGCGGATGAGAAGAAAGATGAGGGGCCAGGAGATCCTATCAAAATATTTCTCGAAGAAGCCCTCGAGTGACAATAGAATGCGATGATGGACAACTTTGCCCAGATCCTTCAGCGGCTACCCAAAAGCGACGAATTGGCTTCCAGCAGCTACTCTGGAAATGCCACGCCCTTTAAGGTACAAGTTAATTTTGAAATTCCCATACTCGAGGGTCAGATAGAAACAGATGTCGAAGATAAATGGTTAAATCTGCTAGAGGGTTATTTTTCTGTTCATGAATTTTTGAGTTCAGAAAAGATTGTTTTTACTCTTCTCAAAGCAGCCCCCCACGTGAAGGACTAGTGGGAAACCTACTGCGAGTAGAAGGATGAAAATACCGGCTCACTATTTTCAGCTGCACCCACCTGGAATTCTTTCCAAGATTCCATTAAGGAGCAGTACTACCCTGTCAGAAGCTATGAGGATGAATACATAAAGTGGACCATGCTACGGTAGGGAAGGGACCAAGACGTGCCGGAGTTCACCAATATTTTCCATACCCTTCGCACAAATTTGGGTATTAAGGATACAGAGCAGCATTTGATACTCAAATACCGCGGCTACCTACACAAGTACATCCAGGAAGAAATAGAATTCCTGAACATCTCCTCGCTCGGCACAACATACTGATATGCTGTCAAGGTCGAGCATAAGTTTAAACAAAAGAAGCGAGACTTTGGATCTGTGAATCTGAAGCAAGGGAAAGGTGCCCCTAAACCACAAAACAAAGTACAAAGCCAAGGTGGGGCAGCCCAAGACAACCTACCAAAGCTGCAGGCAAAGAACAACATCGTGAAGCTGAAAAAGGACACAGGAAAATGGTGTGAGTTCCATAAGAGCTCCACTCACAACACAAGTGAGTGTCGGGCCAAGTAGTCACTGGTGGCTGAGCTAAAGGTTTCAGAATCAGATGCATGTTCTAACTCTGAGTCAGAACCCAACGAGGGGAATGACAAAGGGAAGCAGATCATTGATGCAGATCCCAACGTCACTGTTGCTACTGCCAAGATCCAGAAAAATGAACCTGAAGATCCAGAGGAGGAGGAGCATCTCTTCCACTCCTAGATGTGGGTAAAGGGCTTCTTGCTACAGTTCATTGTCGATAGCGGGAGCCAAAAGAACCTCATTTTAGCAGAGGTTTTGAAGTGGTTTGGCTTACCGACCACAGCACATCCACAACCATACACCATCGAGTGGCTTCACCAAGGACGGGATCTTCATGTTAGCCAGCAGTGTCACCTTCCATACAACATCAAGCCCTTCGCTGATGAGGTATTGTGTGACATTTCTCCCCTTGAAGTTTGTGATGTATTATTAGGACAACCATACTTGTGGAAGTGACTTGCTGTGTATGAATCAAGGCCCCATGCTGTTATTATTACATTGGGAAATAAGTTGTACAGGATACCAGAGGTAGCATCGCCTACTGCTATCTCTTTGATTACTGCAAAACAATGCAGTAAGCTCATTTCCAAAATGGGAAATTTGTTTTCGTGATGATACATCCTCAAGGAAAGAAGAAGATGGTGCCCACGGTCTCTAGACAGGTCCCCTTCGCACGACAACTACAAATGGACAAGGTCATGGAGGAGTACAAGGACATCTTCACCTCCCTCGTAGGGGTTCCTCTGCATTGTCAGGTCAAGCACTCCATTGATCTGACCCTAGGTGTGCCGCTACCCAATGGACCAATTTATCAACGCTCCGTTCTGGAGAATAATGAAATCAAGAGGCAGATTCAGGATTTGCTGCAGAAAGGTCACATCCATTTGAGTTCATCGCCTTGTGGGAGCTCAATCGTGTTGGTACAGAAGAAGGATGGGACTTGGAGACTCTGTATTGAATATCGGGTGTTGAACAAGATCACTGTCTGTAATAGGTACCTGATCCCGCGGATTGATGACCTCTTGGACCAACTAAAGGGGGCAAAATATTTTAGCAAGATCGATCTAAAGTAAGGATATCACCAGGTACGAATCGAACCCTCTGATGTGTGGAAGACTGCCTTCAAAGCCAAGGAGGGCCTTTTCGAATGGTTGGTTATGCCTTTCGGATTAACGAATGCTCTTGCAACCTTCATGAGGCTAATGGATGAAATCTTGCGGCCATTCACAAACTCATTTGTAGTGGTATACTTGGATGACATTCTGATCTTCAGCCAGAGTTGAGAAGAACACCTCCACCACATTCGATAGGTTCTCCAAACACTGTGGCAACACAAGATATGTGCCAATTTGGAGAAATGCACTTTTGGCATGACCCAAGTTCAGTATTTGGGATACATTATTGATGAACAGGGGGTGCATGTGGATCCATCCAAGATCCAAGTCATTCAGGATTGGCCGTCTCCAACCACTCTGACAGAGGTTTTCTAGGTCTTGCCAACTTCTACCGCAGGTTCATGTTGGGGTTTTCTCATATCACTTGGCCCTTGAGTCAAGTCATCAAGGGAGGAGCGAAAGCAAAATTATTTTGGTATAAATCTCAACAGAAGGCATTCATAGAGTTGAAATATCGCCTCTGCACGGCACCAGTGCTCGCGTTACTAGATTTACAACAACCATTTGAGGTCCAGATAGATGCCTCTGACTATGCTATTGGGGCAGTTCTTACTCAACATGGTCATCCAGTGGCATATCATAGTGAAACACTGATCCAGACTTAAATAGGAATGCAACAAATTACAGAGATAACCATAAACATAGATATGCAGCAGAAATGATACTTCATCTCATTAATGTAAAATACTGAAATATGCTTATAGATAGTAATGGAAATAAACCAGCTAGGGCGATGGTAGCTTATCTTTGAGAAGATATGTGGTGGCTACATGCCTCTAAACTGTGTTACAATGAGGCTCGAAGGCCTATTTATTGTTGAGAAACAATGGAAAACCCTTAACATTCCAAAACCTAACCCTAGAAGATGAAACACCAAATTGTGGGCCCCGTTTGGGTAAATTGTACATCAACCTCCCGGGGTCGTAACTTTGGCATACGATCTTCGTTTGACTCGTACAATAGCTCGTTAGAAATATCTATCCAAACAATACTACTTTGGGAAGGGAAACATCAATCCATGGACCCATGTTGACCCCAGATTTCCCAAAAAACGTCATTTAGGGCCTCAAAATGGCTCTAGAAGTTCAGGACTCGAAAAAATGCTAAAAATATTAAGTCATGCTATAATTAAGGAAACTTAAAATGTTGAGAGAAACAATGGTGGGGGTCCAAGTGGACTAGGTAGGTGGCCACCAATATCCACCTGGACCATCTTCACAGGGAATTTTATTAGGAGTGATGGCGAAATTTAGACCCTTATGGAGAAGGGATATAGAATCTCGGTCAAGTACGAGGCTAGATAGGTTGAAAACAGTGGATTTATTGATTTCTCCTCCACTTAGTGAGTTTATCGAAATGGTTGATGAATGATTTTCAGACAGGTGTGACGTAGTGTTCATGATGTTGTTTAAGCTATCATGAGTTTGTTCAAAAGTGATGTTAATGTGGAGATTGCACAAGCCTAGAGAGAGAATGCATTGTTGAAGAGAGTTAACATTGTGCCAGGTGCTGTTTATAAAGACATTGTTAGATGAAACAATGCTTAAGGTGCTATCTAAGAATTCCTGTGAGTAGTCGATATGTGGATAGGAGAAACTGATGCCGTTGATATCGGGAGAGGGAGAGATATTCGTGATTTGGTTTTCAATGTGCAGATTTGGATCCCGTGAGATGTAGTTGATATATTGCGCTAGATGGTCAATTTGCCTCATGCTGGAATATCGATTTGAATAATCCTAGAAGGAACAGTGATTCGATTTCTTATGTGTAGGTCCAGTCGAGACATCGATGGTGTATGGGTCTATCAAGATGTAAACCAACATTTTTTTTGTATCATGCGAATCGAAATTCTGGTTGGGGTTTGATGGACTGAAATTGGTATAGGGAGAGGTTGCGTTAGGACCAGAAATTCGATATTTTGCTTTCTCCAGTGAGATGACGTCATTGTATTGTGTTGGAGAGTTGATATGGTCCATGCTCTTTTGTGCTGATTTGGATTTGGTCAATATATTGTTTGTGTGTAGTGGGTTTTCTGCAGAACTTACTGAGCTATCTGTTTTTGCACTGTCATTATGAGGGTTATGCAGAAGGAGGATTTTGGAGGTGTTGGAGTAATTGAAATCATTAGAAGGATAGATATCAATGTTATGGTCATGTTTTAAAGATAAAAATGGATGTTTGAGATCTATTGAATGAGCGGTGTCATGAGTTAGTTTGATTATTTTTCTGTGCTTTTTCTCAGAGTCTTTATATTGCCATCGTTAAGATTTTGTGTGAGTGAGGGAATCTAGGGGTTTCCATAAGTAAAATCATAGTGATGAAGCCATTAAGAGATGAATATCCATCAGTTGTTTGGAGATTTTAATTAGCTCGAGTCTGGTAGATTTTAATTCATTTTTAATTAGGGTTTCACTTAATTTATTGAAAATTTCTCATTTGTTCATCTTGGAAAATATGCCTATTACTAACTCAGTGCTTCTTCCATTTCATTGTGATATGGTTGTCCGTGGTTTTCCAATAGTGGAGCTACCACAGCTAGGTCAAGATGTGACTTTGTGTAGGGTCTGAATAAGCACTTCGTTAGATTTTGAATCCTGTGGATTTTACCATGGTTGCTCTAGCATAGATTTTCCTATTGATTTGTTGCATTATTTATGTAATCAGCTCGACCTTTGCGGACATGCTACCAAAGTCGCAACTGCTCACTACATCTTCCACTAGTGTTATCCATCTAGAGCTTTCGATAAGGTGACTGTTTCCTAGGCCACAAGTTTCTCAAAGAACAGAAAAGGCCACATGAAGATTTCCATTCAGCAAGGACATGGGGAATATGTTTTCAACATTCAATTATGACCCTGAATACTATGGAAATGTGTTCATTGGATGTGTTTTCCACGTGTAAATTTTTTGGACAGGGAATTCTACACATGTCTATGAAGGCAATATTTTAGATGCTTGCTATGAAGAACTTGGTGGCTCTTGCAAATAATTTAGTTTAGGTGATACAATAGCGAGTCTAGTTAATGCTAAGGCATTCTACAAGGTGGTGTTACTAGCCACAAGAACTTCAACAACAATGCAATGAAAATCAATTGCTCGGATAGATGCGAAAGCCTTCATGTAAAGTTAGGGTTTTACTAATGTGCCATTACATTCTGTAAAATAGAATTATAACCCTCATGAACTGATAGTATGGGTTGACATCTTGTTGCCAATGTAAGCTAGATTGCAATAAATAAAATATGTTAATATGTTGTATTTAGGCCCTTTTTTTCCCTGCTTAAGGGTCTAAATACACGAAAGAATAATATTAGGAATATTGATTTAGTATGATCTAGATAAAAATTAAAATCAATATGGTGTTAAACAAGCTAGCAAGTAAGTAAAGGCAGTATAAATTCAATTCAATGATTTGCAACTATGATTTGGGTTTCTATTGATTTCGCTTGCTTTCTATTAATTTCATAGTCCACCTTCTCCCTTAACACATTATTTATTGATTGTACAAATTAAAAATGAAATTTAATATAACAAAACCTCTCTTATACTCGTGATTTAATATTTTCATTTATTTTGTTTAGGGTTTCCATGTAATGAAACATAAATATTTGAGCCAAAACAATCACAACGTATGCATCAATGCGAAATATCAGGGTAAAAGTATTTGACGATGCTCCCACACTTGCAACGATAAAACATTAATGGCCTAGGTAAAATTACATAAAGGAAGTCAGTGATCAAGACTTTTCTCTATTGGCCAAGTTGTTTCATTGTCCATGCAGAACTAATTGGGCAGTGGAAACATTGTGGCTTTAGCATATTCAAGAAAATATTATAGTTTTATAGTTTCATATTTGCATTTATTTTATATGACTGAAAATTTATTATTTTAAGTATTATATAGTATTACGCACAAAATTTCATAATAATATAGCTACAGTAATGATGATGGCAAAATGTCAAATCTTTTGAGGTTTGGATTGTACTGCAATGTTCACTAAATTTTATGCAATCCTATGCATTGAATGAAATTACTTAGAGATTTAACACTTGAAAAATATATTTCGTGCCATTGCCAAAGAAATCGAATAGTAAGTCTCTAAATGTTTATGATTGTTACAATTCATTCTATGGTGAATACTTCAAATAACATTTCAGCTTTAACAGTAGTTTTCATGGATTGACAACACCTGAAGGAGTTGGCAGTAAGGTCCTTGAAAGAATAGGAAGTTTGGGAACCTTGGTGTAATTGAATATGTACCAATAATGTAAATAAGGTATGTGACTTTCTTAGGTTTTTTTTTTCGAAATGCAATAGATTCATTGGTTGTTTCCTTTGCCTAACACCTTGTGTGTCCTTATGATTTTGTCTGTGTTGTGAGGAATATTTTTATGTAAGAGCTCATGGGTTTTCTTTTCACTATTGACAAAATCCATTTAAAACAACATATGTGAATTTCACATTTTAAACAGACTTTTCCACTTTCATTGTTTGTTGACTGTAGTTAGGCTCTTGAATAGGAGTATTTTCCACATTTGTTTCCATTTGAGTTTTGTGGATGCATTTAGAAACGTTGTAAACATTAAGTAATGTGAATATTTGATGGGACCAACCCTGATCACTTATGGCATATAATTAAATGTTGATTGCATGGATGATTATTTTGTGGTTGATTGGTTTTATGGCGTGGTAGAGGAAATTAATATGGTGAGGAAAATTGTCCTTTCCTCGGGTTCGCTTCTTCCGCCTCTTCACTATACCAAAGAAACCCTAACCCTGACCATTCTATTGTTGCTCCAGTGCTCTGTTGCTCCGTCGAGGTGAGGTCTTAGCTTTTGGTCTCAGGTTTCTACTCCACGAGGGCTTCAGCTATCCTGTCCTCGGAATGGTTCTCCGTGATGGTTTTTGTCTGAAATCTCTGGTAATGGTTGTGGTTAGCTGTATGCTGGTCTTTGCTTTTTTGTGGCCGTATGGCTGGGCCATGGCTATGATGCTCCTCTATTTTTCGGTTCCGTGTGTTGATTCAAAGGTAGGTTTCATGGGCATGAAACCCTCGACTTTTGCAAGGTTCTCCACCTGTCTATGGGTTCTGTGTTGGCTGCCTACCGTGTGGCTCTTTGGGCGCTATTTCAGCTGCACTCTTGGGTTGCCTCAGTTCTGTAAATTTGTTTTTCATTGTGTGGTTTCGATTATGCTTTTGCCTTCAAGTTTTTCATCTCGTTGTTTGACTGTAAGTTTGTCATTCTATTGCAGTCATGGTCGTGGGGTGGCTCGACTCTCAGCTTCCATTTGGCATTCAAATAGAGGTAACCTTTCCTTCCATTTTTTAAGCTTCTACTTCGTTTCCTACTGTTACTGATTATTCTTGCTCCTTGTGAGCAGTGGGTGCTCTGCGACTGTGACCTTGGTCCGCGGCTTCCTTCCTCCATTTGCAAGGCTTGGCTCCTCTGGTAAGTGAACTCACCTTAAAATTCATTCTTGTCTTTACTTTCTTGTTTTCATGGTTCTATTTGTTGAGTTCTAATGGCCTTGTTTGGTGGCCATGGCAGGTGAATGGCTGGGCTCACTAGTTGTTGGTCTCTTGCCCTGACACCTATGCTCTTGTATCGGGTAGGGTCGTGCCTTGTCATTTCTCTGTTTGTCTATTTCGAAGCGTTTTTTTGCTAGTAGTATTTTGTTGTCGAGGATTGTGGCTTCGGCCTCACCATTTCATGGTTCTGTGCATTTATGCTTCCGGGCTGTTAACTTATGAAACTATATTTATGTCAGCTCTATGGTGAACTCGTAGTTGTATTTGGCACTGTTACGGAGGACCTCTATTTCATAGCTTGTCTATGTTTTTATAACTGTATCTTGGACTGTAAATTTTTGATATCTATATATACACAGAGATTTTGGAAGGAAAATAATAAATGTGAATGATACAAGTTTGTTGGTACCTGTAGATGCTTGTTTCTTCCTTTGATAGTAATTATGCTCAACTCTTTTGCAAACCCTCTCCGTTGGTTTTTTGAACTCAACTGCATGTTCTTCTTGCCTCTGTGATGATTTTTTGCTCTCTGTCACCATTATGAAATGGACAAATGAACTTAATTAAGTTTTGGAAGAAAATAACATTTAGGCTGCAATATATGGATTCAGACTTTCTTGTTTTTCAAAATGATTGCGTGCTTCTTTTCATTCAATACTATGATGGATCATTACAATGGTTTTTTCCCCTTTCTTAAAGATCATTGTTCAATTATTTAAACTGTTAGTAGTTACATTTTAGTTATTCATTGATAACTGTTCACCCTTGTCTATATTCTAAAGTTAATTTGAAACAAAAATAAAAAGAACAGTAAATAAAAATAAACAGTGGGCTGGGACAGCCTTAAACTTAATGTAAGGTCCTAAATGTTGTTAACTAGTAATTTAAATGGAATTAAAAAAAAAGTAATTGAAACTCCTTCCGGTTTGCAAAGAGAAATACTGCAGCCATGACCTCCCTTAGCTGGATGCTCCTACATCAAGCTCCTAGGGTAGATGAAAATTCATGGCTCCGGTCCATGAGCTCCTCGACAGAATACCCTGCACGTTGTATCTGACCTGAGTCAAGCCACGGACTATCCTCAATGGGATGGTTCTTCCACTTGATGAGGTACTGTAGGTACTCCTTTCTCTGAGTCTGCCTGGCCACCTGTGTATTGAGGATTCCTTCGATCTCAAGTGGCTGAGCTGAAGGCATTTGTCTCATCCACGAACTACTCTCTTCCTGGGTATCTCGATTTTGCTGCGTTGAATTGTCCCCTTTAGGATTGGAAGCGTATGGGAATAAAGCTGCCACATTAAATATGGGTGATATTCCTATACCTGGAGGCAATTGAAACTCATAAGAATTGGCAGAAAACTTGGGTAGAATCTTGCAAGGTCCAATTTTCTTAAATTTTAACTTATTGTGTTTGCCCTTAGGGAATCTTTCTTTGTGTAGATGCACTAGGACTTGATCCCCTATGTTAAATTGCACCTCCCGTCTTTTCAGATCTACTTTTTGTTTGTACCTTTGACTACTATCCTATAATTTTGACTTCACCTAATCATGTAGGTCGTTAATTGCTCTTGCAAAATCTTCCCCGTGAACACTTCTTCTTTCTAATCGTCCCAAATCTTGTAACTCATGCACTCCTCGAGGATGCATTCCATACAAGATCTGGAAAGGACTACTTCCTGTGCTTCGATTTGGTGAATCATTGTAAGAAAATTCTGCTTAGGCAAGTACATGGTCCCACATTCGTGAATTTTCCCCAACTAGACTCTGTAGTAGGTTTCCTAAATTCCTATTCACCACTTCCATTTGCCCATTGGTCTGTGGGTGATAAGCGGAGCTGAAGTTTAGCTTTGTGTCCAGATTTTTCCACAAGGTGTGCCAAAAATGTCTTGTGAATTTCACATCCCTATCGGAAACAATGGACTTGGGTAAGCCGTGTAGTCAGACAATTTCAGTGAAAAACAAGTGTGCTACATGGGTGGCATCACTGGTTTTGCTGCAAGGGATGAAGTGTGCCATCTTGGAGAAACGGTCCAACACCACCATGATGGAGTCAAAACCCTGCTGTGTTTTTGGCAGATCCAAGACAAAGTCCAGACTGACTGAGTCCCATGGTCTATTTGGAATAGGAAAGGGTGTATACAACCCTGTGTTTTGATTGTGCCCTTTCGCCAACTGACACATTTTACACCTGGTTACATATTGTTGCACGTCTCTCCACATCTTCGGCCAGTAGTAAAAATGACTGAGCTAATCCAAGGTCTTATCAATGCCGAAATGTCCAACTAGACCTCCACTATGTTTTTCCCAGATGATGTTCTCCCTCATTGAACATTATGGAACACACAACAGTCCTCCCTTGAATAGCAGCTCCTCCTGTAAGTTATAGTCTAGCCATGGACTATTATTCCTCAACAAGAGATTTTGGCTGGCTTCATAAGCCTCCTTGAAATCTGCATCGGTTTGATACAAGTTCTTCAGATGTTCAAAACCCAACACTTGTATCGTGCTCTCTTGTAAGAGTAAAACTCTTCTGCTTAGTGCATCTGCTACCTTGTTCGCTTGACCACTGATATGCTTCAATACGAATGTAAAACTCTGCAAGTACTAAACCCATTTTGCGTGTTTATGATTAAGCTTATGCTGCTGCATAACATACTGTAATGCAGAATTATCAAAAAACAAGACAAAATCATTACCCAACAAATAATATCTCCAATGCTTCAATGCTTGGACGACGACATAAAACTCCGTGTCGTAAGATGTGTATTTTTGCCTACTTTCATTTAATTTTTCACTAAAGTAAGCTACTAGTTTGTCTTCCTGGCTAAGTACGGCTCCAATGGCTGTACCACTGGCATCACAATGGACTTGAAAAAGTTTGTTAAAATCAGGCAATCTCAAAATTGGCCTTTCAGTGATCTTCTTCTTCAATATTTGGAAACTTTTCTCTGTAGCTTCAGTCCAATGGAAAGGCTGACTTGCATTTCTGATGGTATCCAACATGGGTGCTCAAATTCCACTAAAATTATTTATAAACTTGCGATAGAAACTTGTGAACCCATGAAAACTCCGAACTTCGAATAGACTCTTAGGGGATGGCTAGCTGATTATAGCTGCAACTTTTTATGGGTCCATTTTCAGCTCATTTTCTGCAATCAAAAAACCCAAATAGACCAACTCCTTCTGAAAGAACGAACATTTTTTTAAATTTATTAGCAACTTATTTTGCTGTAACTTCTCCAAAAAATATCTAACTTGTCGAAAATGTTCTTCCTTGGTCTTACTAAAAATCAGTATATTGTCAAGATATACAATCATGAATTTTCCAATGAACTCCTTCAACATCTCATTCATTAGGTGCATGAAAGTGCTAGGGGCATTACTCAACCCAAACGGCATTACCAGCCATTCATATAGACCTTCATTGGTTTTGAAAGCTGTTTTCCATTCGTCCCCTTCTCTTATTCTAATCTGGTGGTATTCGCTCTTTAGATCTATTTTCGAAAAATATGCTACTCCACTCAAGTAGTCCATCAAGTCATCCATTTGTGGCAATGGAAACATGTACGTAGTAGTAATTTTATTTATTGCTCTTGAATCTGTACACATCCGCCACTCACCTCCTTTCTTGGGAGCTAAAACTGTCAGAACTGCACAGGGACTTAAACTTTCCCGTATCAATCCTTTGTCCAACAATTCCTGTACCTGCTTCCTGATCTCTTCATTGTCCTTAGGACTCATCTGATAAGCAGCTTTGTTTGGTAAACTAGCTCCGAGGATGAAATCTATGTGATGACTGATACTTCACTTTGTTGGTAACTTATCTCGTAAATCATCCACCACAATGTCGCTGAATTCTTGTAACAAATCTTGGATTTCTTCAGGTAAGTCAGAAATTTCAGTATGAAACAGCACTGCTCTTGGTCTCCTTACAATGTCATACTTTATCTCATTATCTTCAATCTATTTTAAAAATTCTTTTCCTCCATTAGCAGCACTTTTGTCCCACTAGTCTCTACTGTTTCTTCTTCCTTGATGGGTACTAGTGTATGCTTATTCCCATCCTTGACAAACTTGTAGCAGTTTGTTTTTCTATCATGAGCAAATTTTCGGTCATACTGCCATGGTCTACCTAGCAGAATATGACACACATCCATGGGCATGATATCATAAGTTATCTTGTCCCTATACTTGCCAATATGGAATTCCACCTCACATTGCTCGTCAACTAGCAGTTGATGTCCTTTCTGTAACCAAGACACCTTATAGGGAGTTGGGTGCCTTAACCTTTTCAAACCCAATTTCTCCACCATCTCCGTGGAAACTAGATTGTTAGTGCTTCCATTGTCTATAATTAGTTTGCTGCATTTTCCATGTGATTTACACACAGTTCGGAATAATTCCTTTCTCTGGGTTTGGTCAGCTGTCTCCTTTGCCGGTTTCAACAGTATCTTATTTAAGACTAAGGCCTCTCTTGTCTTCGGTACATTCTCTACCTCTTGGGGTGGTGCCTCTGCTTCCTCCATTTGAGCAACATATGCTCCTCTTTGTCCAGCCTGTTCACCTTTAGGACACTCAAAGGACCTGTGCCCCCACTTGTGGCACTTATAACACTGGTAGGCAGCTCCTCTGCCTCTACCATTACCCCTTCCTCACTGGTATGGCCTTCATCCCCTAGTTCTACCTTCCTTTTCCGTTGTCCCTGAGATCATTGAACTGCTACCTTCTTCACTGTTGTTGGCAGTCCTACCTCTGCCAAAGGATTGTCCTTTCCCTTTGCTAGATCCACGTCCTCTTCTACCATTCTGCTTCTTAGCGATCTTTTCTTCTACCTTCAAGGCACTCTGGTATGCTTCCTCTATGTTTTTTGGAGAAAGAATACTTATCTTTTCCAATATCTCCAGCCTTAAGCCATTTACAAACCTTGTTGTTTTTTCTGGGGTGTCTTCAACATAACATGCTCTCAGATTCACCTGATAAAATTCTTCGATATATTCTTTCATAGTCATTCCTCTTTGTTTCATATTCTACACTTGACGATACAGAGCAATCTGGTAATCTTTGGGTAAAAACTTACCCTTCATTTTGGTGACCATTCTGGTCCACTTTTTAATGGGTAACTTATTTTATCTCCTCCTCTCTGCTTGGACCCTATCCCACCATAAGGCCACATGTCCTTTCAACTTGGTGGTAGCAAATTTAACTTTTATATCTGCGTTGATCTCCTCACATTCAAAGTATTTGTCTAACTCACTGATACAGTCCAACAACACTTCTGTGGACAAGCTACCATCATAGTTTGAAATCTCAGGCTTCAGCTTACTGCTAGCCAACAAAACTGACCTTAACAATATGATTTCAGGTCCTTCCTCATCTGATCCATCTGTTGTAACTACAACTTTTTCCTCACTGTCGTCTCCTCCTTCCAGATCCCTTCTCCGTCCTGCTTCTATTACTGCCAAATAGGCACTCAGGATCCTAATGTCTTCTCTCAATCCTTCATCTGCTACTCTTCGAATAGCTCTACCATGACCTCTTCTTCCGGCTTACATTTTGTAAAAAAAATTAACCCTAACTTGCTCTGATACCAAAAATTGATGGGACCAGCCCTGATCACTTACGACATATAATTAAATGTTGATTGCATGGATGATTATTTTGTGGTTGATTGGTTTTATGGCGCGGTACAGGAAATTAATATGGTGAGGGCAACTGTCCTTTCCTCAGGTTTGCTTCTTCTGCCTCTTCACTATACCAAAGAAACCCTAACCTTGACCATTCTGTTGTTGCTCCGGTGCTCTGTTGCTCCGTCGAGGTGAGGTCTCAGCTTCTGGTCTTAGGTTGCTGCTCCATGAGGGCTTCGGCTATCCTATCCTCGGAATGGTTCTCCGTGAGGGTTTCTGTCTGCAAGCTCTGGTAATGGTTGTGGTTAGCTGTACACTGGTCTCTGCTTTTCCGCGGCCGTATGGCTCGGTTGTGGTTGCGATGCTCCTCTGTTTGTTGGTTCTGTGTGTCGATTCGAAGCTCAGCTTCATGGGCATGAAACCCTCAGCTTCTGCAAGGTTCTCGACTCGCCTATGGGTTCTATGTTGGCTGCCTACACTATGGCTCTACGGGCGCTATTTAAGCTGCAGTCTTGGGTTGCCTCGGCTCTGTAAATTTGTTTTTCGTTCTGTGGTTTCGATTATGCTTTTGTCTTCAAGGTTTTCGTCTTGATGTTTTATTGTAAGTTCATCGTTCTATTGTAGGTCATGGTCATGGGGTGGCTCAACTCTCAGCTTCCATCCGGCATTCGAACAGAGGTAAGATCTCCTTCCATGTTTTAAGCTTCTGCTTCATTTTCTACTGTTACTGATTATTCTTGCTCCTTGTGAGTAGTGGGTGCTCTGCGACTGTGACCTTGGTCCACGACTTCCTTCCTCCATTTGCAAGGATTTGCTCATCTGGTAAGTGAACTCACCTTAAACTTTGTTCTTGTCTTTAATTTCTTATTTTCATGGTTCTATTTGCTAAGTTCTAATGGCCTTGTTTGGTGGCCACGACATGTGAATGGTTGGGCTCACCGATTGCTGGTCTCTTGCCCTGACACCTACGCTCTTGTATCGGGTAGGGTTGTGCCTTGTTGTTTCTCTGTCTGTCTGTTTCGAAGCGTTTTCCACTAGTTGTCTCGTGTTGTCAAGGATTGTGGCTTTGACCTCATCGTTTCATGGTTCTGTGTATTTATGCCTCCACACTGTTAACTTATGAAACTGTGTTTATGTCAGCTCTATGGTGAACTCGTAGTTGTATTTGGAACTGTTACGGAGGACCTCTGTTTCGTAGCTTGTCTTTGTTTTTATAACTGTATCTTGGATTGTAAATTTTTGATATTTGTATATACACAAAGATTTTTGAAGGAAAATAATAAATGTGAATGATACAAGTTTGTTAGTACCTGTAGATGCTTGTTTCTTCCTTTGATAGTAATTATGCTCGACTCTTCTGCAAACCCTCTCCGTTGGTTTGTTGAACTCGAGCGCGTGTTCTTCTTGCCTTTGTGATAATTTTCCGCTCTCTGTTACCATTATGAAATGGATAATTGAACTTAACTAAGTTTTGTAAGAAAATAACATTTAGGCTGCAATATATGGCTTCAGACTTTCTTGTTTTTCAAACTGATTGCATGCTTCTTTTCATTCAGTACTATGATGGATCATTACAGTGGATTTTTTCCCCTTTCTTAAAGATCACTGTACAGTTATTTAAACTGTCAGTGGTTACATTTTAGTTATTCATTGATAACTGTTCACCCTTGTTTGTATTCTAAACTTAATTTGAAACAAAAATAAAACGAACAGTAAATAAAAATAAATAGTGGGCTGGGACAACCTTAAACTTAACGTAAGGTCCTAAATGCTGTTAACTAGTAATTTAAATGGAATTAAAAAAAAAAACTAAGTGAAACTCCTTTTGGTCTACAAAGACAAATACTCTAGCCATGACCTCCCTTAGCTTGATGCTCTTGCATCTATATTTACACTAGCTAGCTTTTAAAAGAAACTTTAGAGTTAGTTTCAAGTACAATAGAGAACATTGCTACACAACAAAAAAAAATCAGAAAGTTATGCTATAAACAAACTTGAATTTCCTAAGAAGTGCATCTTCCTTTAGATTCTATAATAAATTTCACATAATAACTAATATCTTTGTAGCACCCTCCTCCCACATCTAGCCAAGAAACCAACCATTCAGGGTAAATATGTGATGAGAGGCCACTATGATATGATTCGACCTCCTAAGTCACTTTAATGAAGTGGAACCGACGGAAACAAACCATACAAACAATCAACATCACTCTCAGGATCCACAGGAACCAATCCAACACCTCAAACAACTTGCCCTTGGGTCTGATTGAACTTTTGGAAAACTTAAGCCTCAATCGCTCTCATGCGATAGGCATGACGACATCCATAAACCCAAAGTCACTCTCACAGGATTGCCTGCCAGTTTCCAGAGACTAAATTTGGTAATGCTATGCCAACATCCCCTAGATTTGAGCGACTTTTTCAGGCCCAGAGCTCAAGTCACTACCCAGAATTGAACCATCTCTTCAGAACAGTAAAATAGCATGGAAATGATAGTACTAAATCAAATACTTGTTCAAGATCTTGACTGGACCCCTACTAGCCATGACATACATTTCGTCAAACATATCATGAATATATAATCTATAGGTGTAAATAATGATTCTGAGCATAGGGGTTTCATACTTAGATGAGAATCATTAAGAACCATTAATGCCTCAACACATCAACTGTCACTCCATCCATTAGTTCATAGATATATTGATCATTCAATTACAAGTAAAAACATGATGAAATCCATACATGGTTGTTGTCATAAAACACATACATAACCAATATAATAGAAATAAAAATAATCATGAAAGTACAACCATATAGACCACATATAATCCATCAAAATAATCATATAAATACAAGGAGAAATAACCTTTCATTAATGATGAAAAATCCAAACCCAGGATGGGACTCCCATGTTCCACCTGACTGTAGAATGGCCAAGCCAATTCCCTCTTCAGCCATTCACCCTCGTGCCATATTACAAGCATGAATGTGGGATCTCATAGAACATGTCAAACAAAAATAATCCAAGGCTTCCAAAGGCCATCCACCTCAACCCATTAAACAATGATTCCACCTCACGGTCAGACATCAAAAAACCATCATCAGATTAGTCTCTATCCTAGCCATCTAGGGCTCTAGAGTGTTTGTTCCAACCAAGGCTCCAGGACTAGTAACTCAATCCACCAAGGTCTCTAGAGTGTTTGTCCAACCAAGGCTACGGGACAAGTAACTCAACCCAAGATTTTAGAGGGTTCCAGAGCATTTTTCCAAGCAAGGCTCTAGGAACTAGTAACTCAACCCATGCTAAGGAAACATGAGAACCAACCAAAAAATAAACAATGAAATAAACCCACAAACACCATGGCTATCTAGGAAATGGAAAGGCTAGGAAATCCACTGTCAATCTAGACCATCCTCCATGCCAATGATAGTTCACAACCAACAAACCACATGCATATGCCATGCATGCTAAAACTAGTGAAGGTAACATACATGCAACTCGGTACCTACAAGAAAATATGATGTTGTCGTTGATCCTAATGCTTTCTTGTGCTTTCCTACTCTTCCTTTTCCTTCTTGCTCCAAGAATCCAAGTATGCCAAACCCTCTAAGAGTGCTCCAAGAAAACTCTAAGTCTACAAGAGTATGAGAGAGATTGAGAATAACGAGAGAGTTCCAAAACTGAACTAACAAAAGGTTACTAACTGATCCTGAGAATCCATTTTATGAAAAAGGCCTTTATTTTATTCATTTTCCATTATTTTCCTTCAATTTCCTCCTCACATGGAACTTGTGACATTTCACCTCCTTTTTCTCCTAATTTCCATTATTTTCATAAATAAATGAGCCAAAAATTCCATTTTTCCTTTCCAAATCCTTAGCCATAACCAATCCTAATTGATCCCCATCACTAGGATTTTGCCCAACATTTAGCTTGGAAAAAGTGTGCCATCATCCATGGTTATTATTTTGCCTTTATTAACTTTTATTGCATGGAATTTTCACCAAGGTTGTTATGAAACCCTCCCCCTTAGGGGAACACTGTCCTCGGTGTTCAATAACACCTGTAACCAGAAAAATGCTATAAGAAAAATATATACTGCCGATGGATATTTATAACTTAGCTTGATGCAGTATTTACAATGATCAACCTACTAAGAAGAAACCAACATGAAAACATAACAACATAGCATCATAATGACATGACACCCATACCACTTATTGGAGCTTTGTAACACAATTCATGCCAGTATTTACATCCATATACATATGTACATATACCGAACATCACCAAAACATATACCAAATCATATACCACAATATATACCAAAATCACACCAAAACACCAAGCCAAAACTTCTTTGCCTCAATTGGAAAACAAAGAAGCATACATAACCCATATGGTTGGCATTATGATGCATGTGTTGTCCTTAATGGAAACTCACTTGTAACAGAACAAGTATATGGTAACTAGATGAATCCACAGGCCAGTTCAGAGGTGACAAAGTGATGGAACTGAATAACATAATGATGGGACAAAGGTTTATAGATCAGAAGCAGAAGTTTGATAAAGGTGAATATTTGAAGATCTATACACGGGTTCGTCAAGGCCAAGTTGCGTATACACGTAGGTAAAAAGAAGAAAATTTGTGTACATGTTGGCGCACTAATTTAAGAATAGCAAGGGTCCTTACAATGGTATTAGCCTACAATATTGAGCGCAGTAATGGTTACTTGATCATACACATGGATATCTCAAGAAGGATGAAGGATATCTCAAAAGAGGAAACAAGGGTTCCCTAAAGCTTTGGGGAGTGCAGGAGGCACGGGGATTTCATCAGACTCGATCACAGATCAATTAACTATAATATCAATATCTCATTTTCTTCCCCCTTAAGGCCTTCCCATGGAGGTTTACTTATACTTCTCCAAATTAGTTTTTTTTTTTTTTTTTAGTTGGGGAACAGTTGGGCCACGGGCTATAGGAGGTGAGTAACAGGTAAAACCCATGAACTCCACCCGAAATTAAGGAAAATTATTATTTTTAAGTGTTTTAACACATGTATGTGGGTTGGGTATATGCTAACCTATGTGTACATGCTTTTATCATAGGGAAAAGTAGCGTATAGGAAATAAAATACTATTTTTTAGATTATGGACCAAGTTTGGAAAGGAAGGGTTGCCCTAGGCCATAATCAAAGCATCAGATCTACTAAGAGTGGTAAATTGTGCTATAACAAATGCCCCCTAATATATGAGGTCAGAAGGGGTACATGATGGCCAAAATGTATTAAGTGTATAGAAGGAATCATGCCGAGATTGAGGAGGAGTTCACCAGAATTTAGCCTACCAAGCCAGTGAAAGAGATCAGAAAGAAACTGTTGTCTGAGGTGGGCATACCCATGCTTAGAGATAGTAAATCATGTCTGCATGTCAAGTACAAAAGTAGATCCAATATGCATACAAGTATAAAGGAACTGAAAATACATAATGGATCATCCGATCATATCCAAATAAGTACATGTCTAAATATCACATATAAAGAACTGATCAATGATGCTGAAGTATGAAGCTGATCACTAAAATCATAAGGTTGATCTAGAAAGTACCAAGTCAAATGGTGGAATAAATGGTACTACAAGGCAACTTGGGTTCCAATATATAGGATGTCACTATAAGGAACTCCAACATATAACGTGGATAGTGTCAACTAGTAGAAACAAGAGCAATTGACAAGTGAACCAAGAAATGTTGATGCAAACCCAAGGTCTTCACTAACCGCTGTGGTACATTTCTACACAATGGTAATAAATGATCTGAAGTTTAACATGTTATAAATCGTATGATTACAGGTCATTGATGTATACTGTTAACAAATGTGAGGCTAATCACTGATAATGATGATGAGAGCCAAGGTACCTAGTACAAACTAACAAGTGCGAATAAATGAGTTGTAGTTGAACACTTGGAAGAATCTATTAATTAGGAGACAATGATGTTTTCCCACTGTCGATAGTGAAGGAGTCTGCCACTAATGACTGCAAACCCTAAGGTATTACCAAATGGACTCTAGATCTCTTTCCCAGAGAAATGAGCTGAAGTTGATGGGAAAAGATGTGCTAGAAGGAAGGCATTAAGGCATTATTCATCAATCTAGCACGAGTGTAACCTGTAGGCCAATAATGTGGAAGGAATCAGACGAATAAAGATGTAGTAAACCAATCGAAGCATGTTTCTAGTGTACAAAAGATGTGGCTAGTGCATGATAGAAACCCTCTGAACGAACCAATAATGAAAGTTGTCATAGAGGCAAGGAATCCACCAATAGGGTCAAATGGAAACCGAGTCACTTCACAAGTCCCAATGTGTGATAATGAAAGCTGATGTTGAACACAAGGGAAACCACTCAGTCAAAGACCCATGATACTGATCGATTCTGAGCACAAGGTGCCCTATCAATAATGAAAATAGGTCTAGGGTACGACTCTAGATCTGCCCTCAGAGAAATTTGTCGTAGTAGATAAGAGAAAGACCTGCTAGCAAGAAGTCAATGGAGACCTTCTCAAAGTAGCATGAGAAAAGGACCAAATAGCTGATGTGATAACGAACATGACTCTGATAACTAGGAATGATCGACTAAAAAATAGGTCAAGAGACACCGCAGAGAGGCAGACTCAAGTTTACTTTCCTTGAACAAAAGCACAACTCAACTATGACTATATGGCAGCATATGATAACTTTGTATAAGTTTGTCATGCAGAAGGCATAAGCAAACTCCCCATATGATTGGAAGAGATAACCAATTGGAGGAGTACTGACTCAATAACAAGGTTAAGGCTCTCCTAAGTCAAATTAAAGCCCATCTCAATGGAGGAAAGACTTTTTTTTGAGTGCTTTGTTCAAGGGCAACACAACTGACTGTAGCTGCCATCAAATATGGAAATAATGTCCCGTTCCCGCTCTTTTTGGGATATATATTTTTTTTGTCTTTTCATATTTATTAATCATGAAAAAGGAATAAAATATTGCTATAGTACAATGGAAAGAATGAGTGTCAAAAAGGTAGATGCTCTAGTTCCTGGGAGGGGAACATTCCTATTCTCCATGCAAGGTGGCGAAACTGGTCAATGACACTTAAAGGAATGTTATTTCCATAGGTAAAAGGGTGCATCAAGTTGCAGAGGCTAAGTTATTTCAAGGTTGTTTTGGCAGAATACATGGTCAAAAAGTGGCTTAAACATGATTCCAAGTGAATCTGGCTTAAGGCCAAAAGATACAAATGGTCAACATGCAATGCAGTAGTACAACTCAACACAAAGGAGCCTCTAGGGTATAAAGCCAAAAAAATAGTGAAGAATTAAGAGAATGAAGCTTCAATGCATAAGTCATGGTGGGACTAAAGAGGACTCCCAAGCCTAAGAACAAAAGCTCAACATGGGTGCCAAGTGAAAACAAGGTACTATCTAGGGCACCCATGATAAGGTAGGCTCTACCACACAAGGCATGACACTTCTAAGCAATGAGAAGGTTCTGTATCATATCTTGGTTGGGATGATCCTAAGGCCAAAATGGAAAAGGGAATTGATAAATTCACAATGCAGGTGAAAAACCTATCCTATATGCCAGTTTCAAGAACCAATACCTGTCAGAGCGGATCAAGCATAAAAATGTCCAAAGGAGAAATCTTACAAGTTCTATAGACATAAGTAGGAACACTAGACAAGAAATTAATACATTCCATATATAAAATTCAGATAAAAGCTTGTGTTATAGAATACAAAACTTGAAATTGCGTTCCTTATATGTACAATATGGTACAGGGAACCACGCAGCCTTGCGGCTTACGCATAATAGTTCTTCTGGACAAGCCCCTTGCAGGGCTTAGGCCAAGGACTCCTTTGGTAGTCAAAACTCATGGCTTCAAAAAGTTCCTCTTATGAAGGCAAATCAAACTCCAAGAAATCATGAGAACTACAAGGATCAAAAAAGGGAATTAAGGGGTCTGAAATCTCCATAGAAGGAATCACTTGATCAATTGCTGGGACCAAGTCCCAAAAGGAAAATAATAGTTCAAAGGATCCTTCTTAGAAGCAATTGAACATTGAGGATTCAACACCACGTAGTTCACCCGAGGCGGGGTACATTCTACTTGAACACTTGGAACAAACCAAGGGGTATTCTGTAGTAAATTCAAATTAGGGTGGTGATTATCATATGTAAGCTGATCAATAGTGACAATATTCCCATTATGAGGAAAACACATCACTCGAAAGAGTGAAGACACCAAAAAGCACCTAGCATAGACCTAATCACGTCCATGTAGCATATTAAAGTCTAAAAGGTTGTCAACCACCATCATTTCGATTAAAAGAGTCTTCCCACCTAAAATAATAGGCAATTGAGGAAGAAAACCCAGAGATTCACCAGGTCTTCTATCATAGGCTAAAAACTGACTATCAACTGTAAACAACTATGGAGAACCAAAATATTTCCAAGTCAAGGAGGATATAATACTTGTAGAGGATCCTTCATCTACCATACATCGATAGATGTCTGTGGAATTAACTCTAACCTTTATCTGGAAAGGTGTAGCGGAAGGAAGACGAGGCTCAATAAGATTATCCCAATCAAAGGAGACACTCCTAGAACTCTAAGAGATTGTAATGCCCCCTATACTAGAATAATTTGTACTAGAAATCAAGAAGACTCTGTTGTTAGGCACTTCACCCCCCAAAAGAGGAGTGGAATCGACCAGAGATTGCATTGGCTCAACCACTTTGTCAATCAATGGTTGATGAGACTATTGAGAAACCACAACAGATTCAGGAGCAGAAGAACCTTCATACTTGGACCATATCCTTTGTACCTCTGGAATACCAGAGCACAAATGAGTAAGATGATCTCCCTTACATATCTTACAAGGGAACTTAGGTTTAAAACTTCTACGCTTAGGTTTCTTATCAACATCCAATCTGCCAATATGACTAGCAGTGGTTGATGCTGACATGAATTGCAGAGGTCAGTGCCTCTTTCCCAAAAGAGATAGGACTTGTTCCCCCAACCCTACTCACAGAAGTAGGTGAGTCAACATAAATATGACTCACAGAGGTAGGTGACCCATTTCTAGTATGACTTGTAGTGACTAGAATTATGCCCCCAACGTGACCTGCAGAAGCTGAAAGGTCATATCCAACATGACTAGCATAGGTTGATGATGATTCATTGCTAGTGTGACTTGCAGTGACTAGACTTATGCCCCCAGTGTGACCTGCAACGACTGAAAGCTCATCTCCAACATGACTAGTAGAGGTTGATGATGATTCATTGCTACTATGACTTGTAGTGACTAGACTTATGCCCAAGCATGACTTGCAACAGCTAAAATCTCATCTCCAATAGGACTAGTAGAGGTTGATGATGATTGGATAGAACTATTCTTCTTCTTCGTCTTCCTCTTTCTCTTCTTTTTAGATATCTCATTACAAGAGGGAGGAGAAAAAGGAATCCTAGATTTCTCTTTTAAAGAAGATGAACAATTAACACCCATTTGATGCCCTTGAAAAAGAAAGATCAACAACCTTTCAAGATCGGTGGAGTGGTAGGTCAATAACTCAGAATATAAGATCAAAAAGTGACAAGAAAAAAATACCTAAAGGAAACTAAATCCAAAAAGCAAAGAGCACTTGACTATAAATTCCCTCAATATGCAACAAATCAAGCAACTTCCCAGTATTTCTGCTTCGGCTGATGAGGACCAGACACTAAAATACAAGAAAGTGAAGTAAGGGACCTTTCAAAGATAGTTTGCGATAATAACAGCCCAAAATTACTAGCTAAGGTAACATAAATAGTTACATTGACCTCCAGACAAAATCCTTTTCTGGTGCAAGCACCCAAGCTTTGCAAGGGTACCCTCCAAAAGTACTGATGAATGTGATGGAATGTCTACCTCAGGTGCCATGGGATTCGCCTCCACACCTACCTATGTTTTCCCTAGGAATGGAAACTATGGGCACCAGTTCATATCAAAAGCCGGGCGGAACAGTCTTGGGGTAGGATCCAACAAGTAGGAGAGGGGGTATCTCTCTTCCTTGTCTTCACTCTCCTTGTGCTTGACTCCCAGTCATGGAGCTTTCCTTGTCTTTCTAACGACACTGGATTTCACTCATTATTCAACTTCTATGTTTGATAATTTGTGCGGCCTTGGAGAGTTAACTCTCCACTCACCTATTCCAAGGTCCTAAAGAAATTAAACTTCTTGGTGTTCATTAATGAAAAAATAGAATAGTTCTAGTTCTTTTTATTAAATCAATTGATTTTAGAGGGTTGTTCTTTAAGTCAAGGGTAAAATGGGAGTGAAACTAATGATATTTTGACACAAAAGAAATCAATAGAAATTTAAATACATGAAAATGCAATTATTTTTCTTCAACAAAAAGGGATTTCTATAGAGTTCTACAAATAAAATTCTACAGGAAAAAATTTCTTTTTCCAAAAAACACACTCCACACACTCAAAAGCTAACAAAAAGACTAAAATGCCTGCAACGCAAACTATCTTAATGCAAACTATAATAATGATGCATGGATGCTCATACAAGAAGCAAAAGTGTTCTTTCACAATATCAATAGGCTAACTTAAATATAAAGAGGGAACCAACCAAAAGATGAACTTCCCTCGAAACCAAGCAAAACCAATTGAAAAAATTTCACAACTACTAAAAAACAAAATAAAAGAAACCAAAAAACCAAAATCTTGGAAAGAAAAAGAAAGGCTAAAACTATGTTTTGTCTTTTTTCTTTTAAGGAAACTTAAAGAAAATTTCGAGGTCACAAAAGAATTACTAAATTCCAAATATCAAGAAACAAGCACAAGGATTCCTTATACCTTGCAAGTTATAAAGCTCACTAATAAACAAAACTTGAAACAAGAAGGACTACAAACTTGCACAACCTGACCCGAACAGTAGTAAAAAACATCAGCAAACCGACAAAATGTCAAGAAAGAAAAATTCTCAATATTTCCAAAGAAACACTCGAAAAGAAAGAAAAGCAACAAGGCCAAATCAAAGGGAAATCAAAGAAACACAATTTGAAATCTGGGTTATAAATGGAATCAAAACCAATTTCTTGTTTTGGAAAACCAAAACATCCAAGAACTTCAGACAAAAGCCTTGAACCCAAGACACAAACCAAACACTTTCTCAAAAAGTAATCTTAGGACAACTAGGATTTTCACTGAGAAGGAGATTTGAAAATGAACACTGGCAAGAGAATAGAGTCCTTCAGATAGTGGATGACCAGAAAACAACAAAATTCGCTAGGCAAGAGACTTAACTGGGCAAAAATATTTGAAAACAAAATTCAAAAATTTGTATATGTGACTGTGTAAAGACATAGAGGCGTGCACACGTGTTTCTAACACACGAAACTCACATATAATCGAGTATGTTTGAGGAAACTAGCATGTACATGCGACTGTACTCTAGGAAAAAAGCGTATAAAAGACTCAATCAAGAAAAATAAAAATCAAGGCCTGATCCAGAAGATCAGACTTGATGCCTGGGAATATGATAAGTCAAATACCACTATAAAAGCAAGCGATCAAGAAAACAAACCCTAGTCGAGAACAAACAACCCAAACTAGGAATAAAAAGAATGTTACCCCCAGTGGAACCACCAATTTTGTTGCGGGTGAGAACACCCTAGGGTCTTTCGTTGAAAACCCCAACAAAGCAGAGGGAAAACAAAAGCAATAAATGCTCAAACAAAAAATCTAAATGCTTATTCAACTGAACAGGGAAGAAGTGTCCTTACCTGGAGTTCCTACATTTTGGTAGATACCGCAGGGTGCAAACCCTCAGCTTCTCCTAATGCTTTTGAAACCTGTAAATTATTCAAGCAAAGCATATACAACAGTAGAAACATAAAGCATATTCATGATATATACGTTAGATCATATAAACAAATGAAAAATTACGCATTAATATAAGATTTATAAACAAATCAAACTATAGATCAATGCATAAACACGATTAATATCAAGAACATAACAACATTTCTTTATTGATGTAAACTACAAGAAAGGTGGAAAACTACAATGTGAGTCTTCCTCCAGCTCCAAGCAGAACTATTCTTTGGATCTATCCTTTCCTGACCTCAACAATCTTCCTCCATCATGATATACAAGGATATCTCAAGAAGGATGAAGGATCTCTCAAAAGAGGAAACAAGGGTTTCCTAAAGTTTTGGGGAGTATAGGAGGCACCGGGATTTCATTAGACTCAATCAGTGATCAATTAACTATAACATCAATATCTCATTTCTTCCCCCTTAAGGACTTCCCATGAAGGTTTATTTATACTTCTCCAAATTAATTTTTTCAGTTGAGAAACAGTTGGGCCACGGTCTATAAGAGGTGAGTAACAGGTAAAACTCATGAAATCCACCCGAAATTAAGGAAATTTATTATTTTTAAGTGTTTTAACACATGTACACAGGTTGGGGATATGCTAAATTGTGTGTACATGCTTTTATCACAGGGAAAAGTAGTGTATAGGAAATAAAACACTGTTTTTTAGATTTTGGACCAAGTCTGGAAAGGAAGGGTTTCCCCTAGGCCATAATCAGAGCATTAGATCTACCATGAGTGGTAAATGGTGCTATAACAACTCGTGTAGTTTTGACCCATGGTATTCACTAAGGCTCTAACTATATAAGGAGGTGAATCTCAAAGTGCTAAGTGTGCATGTGAAAGGGTTATTTATGAATACTTCAATCTGAAGTATATTTGCATTGTAAGGGCCATAGTTGACACATAGATCTGAAATAATTATGCACTGATGAATACAATGATGGATCAAGATCATAAGATCTGAACTCTCCATTGTATGATATTCTCATGGATTGACTAGATCTAAGTATTGACGCATGTTTTTATTTCTGAATATTATGATCTGGGTCCTTCCAAAGTTTTGAAGAGCTACGTAATTTTAGGTCAAAATTTGCAGATCTGTACGCAAGTTGGTCTTGGTGAAGTCACGTATACACGCGGGTTCATTTCTTCAAAGTCACATACATAAAGGAAGGGTTTATGTTCATAAATGACTGATCAACCTGATCAGTGCTGTTGTATCTCTATTGTTTGTCAATGATTTCCTCATGTTGATTTGGGTTGAGTGATAATGTCTAAAGTAGAACTGATTGAATGATGAAGTTGAATTTGGTTACATGTTGATTGGTTGAAAATATTATTGATTCTGCTAACTATATGAGGGTTCTGTAAGCTAACAGAATATTTCAGAATAATTCTGGTCAACTCTGTGTCTGATTCAGAATTACAATTTTTTAGTATATTGATATTTTTACACAGGTTTCTCTATAGAAAAGTGAATATACATGCGGGTTGCCTTATTTGAAGTAGCATATACATGTTGGCATATGAATGATTAGCGTTGCAATTGATATTGTGTGTTGATGCAGTATTTTGAGTTTAGTTTTGTGTTCTGGTTACAATGGTCTCATTGTTTTGTTTGAATTAAGTTTGTGTTTGCTTTAGTTGATCTACAAGTTGTGATGTATTAAAGTAGGTGGATCCAAGGTGAAAATTTATGAAACGTGGTCCACAGATGTTGCTGATGGTTGGAGCCTTCAGTGAGGAAGTCGAAGCTTCCTGCCAGTAGTAGCTGGTAATCAGATCAAGGGGTTGGAGCTCCCTTCCAGTAGGAGCTGGAGAACGAGTGAAGGTTGTAGCCTTCAGTAGGTGGGTGCCTATGTACTAGCATGAGTCTGCACCAATACAAGAATGTAAGAAGTTTTTTATATTAATAAGTTTGAATACTGAGACGACAACAATGGTGGTTTTCTCCCACATTGGGTTTCCACCTTAAATCCTAGTGTTCATGTGTGTTGCTTATGTGTGATACTTTATTTTGTTCTTACTACACCTGCTTACTACTTATCAAATGCCTGATAAATCTCTTACATTTTGGTTTAAGTTTAACAGATAAAGAATTAGTTGTTTTACAAGTTTACTAAGAATACACTAGTTTCTTTTACAACAGTCGTGTATATATGTGAGTTGGGTTCAGTAAAGTCATGTATATATTTTAGAAAAGAAAATTATTATTGTGAGTTTTTAAAATATTGATTCACCCCCCTCTCAGTATTTTTCCCAACAATTGGTATCAGAGTAGGTCCTTCAAAAGAAGCTTGATTGCTTGAAGGAAGATCTCCCAAGATGAGCAATCAAGACGGAACGACGTCTATCAGACCATAACTCTTCAACATAAATAATTTAATATATTGGAAGATAAGAACCAAATCCTATTTTTGGTCCCTTGGATCAGATGTTTGGGAAATTGTGGAAG
This sequence comes from Pinus tabuliformis, assembly GCA_031772625.1. Lineage (NCBI taxonomy): Eukaryota > Viridiplantae > Streptophyta > Pinopsida > Pinales > Pinaceae > Pinus > Pinus tabuliformis. Next base: position 1,550,635,442 of record CM062804.1, read on the forward strand.
GAGGCCACCACCATCCAGCCGCAGTTCCCATAGATGCAGTAGAAAAGAAGACATATGAAACCAATGCCAAAGCTGTCAATGCATTATTGGGAAGTTTGACAGAATCAGAATTTGTCAAAGTTATACAGTTAAACAAAAAAAAAGAAATATGTGATAGAATCATTCAAATATATGAAGGCGATACCAAGGTAAAAAGTGCTAAACTCCAAACTCTCATAATTCAATATGAAACTCTTAGAATGCATAAGGATGAAAGTATTTCTAGTTTCCTTCTACGTATAGATGAGATTGTAAATCACATGAAAAAATTGAGTGAAGAAATAAAGGACACCACTTTAGTAGAGAAAATATTAAGATCTCTAACTCCTAAATTTGAGCCAAAAGTGTGTGCCATTGAAGAGAAGCAGGATTTGTAGACTCTTACTGTTGTTCAACTTCACGGGATCCTAATTGCTTTTGAAATGAGGAAAGGAGGTCCCTCAAAAGTCATAGAAGCCACATTTAAATCATCTGCAAAAGGAAAATAAAAAGAAGGACACAAGGAATCAATATATATATCAAAAGAAGATGAGGTGAACTTTGTAAAGAAACTTCAACTGGTCACTGAAAGGTTCAGAGGTAAGCTTCCCTTCAAATTTTTTTCTTGTGGTAAAGTTGGTCATTATACTGCTAAATGTCCTCATAAAGGCAACCATGACAAAGGGAAGGATACTGAAAAAGAAAATAGGAGACGATTAACAATAGAAGTTATTATACTCATGAATATAGTGATGGCTTTTCAAATAGTGAAGAAGGAGAATGTGATCAAGATCTTAAATTACTCATGGCTTTTGAGGAAAATACTAATGAGTCTAATGATAAATTTATGGATGCTTTAGAGGAAAAATATTTATTTCAATAAATTACTCAACTCAAAATTTGCTTGGAAGAAAACAAAGTAGCCATAGATACATTGAAGCATCAACTTATAGAAAAGGAAAAGAATAATGAGAATTTGGAATGTGTAGTAAGTCTAAGAAAGGAACTTGAGAAAATAAAAATGCTGAATCTTAGATTTACTAAAGGATCTGAAACATTAGATGAAATTATCAAGGTACAACACTCTCCTCTTATGAACATAGGTCTTGGATACACTGGAGAAACATCTGAAACATAAAAGTCTTCTGTCACCACAAAAAGCTATCTAAATGTAGCCAAAACTAGTCAACAAAGCTCCAGTCCTCAACAAATGAATAAAGGAATTCCACAGGTAAATCATGTTCACTCTAATCCAAGAATGAACAACAATAGAAGCACCAGTCAAAAGGTAAACAACACCAGAAGATTCTATGATCACATAAATTTCTTCTTTAATGGAAAATGTTTCTCATGTCATAATTTTGGTCATAAGGCTACTCAATGTGTTGCATACAAAACCATCATGACTAGAGAAGCATGAAAACAAAGGAATGAGACAAGAGTCAAGAAGAACACTTATAATAACTTCTCACCTCTTATGGATGAAATTGAATACTCATTTTGAAATAACTTTGGACATGAAGAATCTAAATGCGAGATCAAATTACAACCAACGTCTCAAAAAGATAAAGTATCAACAAATTCTAGGGTATGGAAAAGGAAGGAGTTATAGTTTGAAAGCTTTGGCATAACATTTTTTGTAGAAGGACAAGAAAATGAATGGTACATTGATAGTGGATGCTCAAAACACATGACAGGTGATAAAGATAAATGAATTTCATGCAATGCTTTAGAGAAAGAAAAGAATGTCACTTTTGGAAATGACTCACTTGCTATCATTATGGGTAAAGGTTTTGTTTTTATAAAAGAAAATGTTAAAGATGGTAATGTTATGTATGTTGATGGATTAGAGGATAACTCATTGAGTCTTAGCTAAATGTGTAACCAAGGAAATAAAGTGGTAATCCAATCAAAATAATGTGTGGTTCGTGAACTTGACACAGGAAAGACCATAATAAAAGGAACAAGAACCCCAAGAATTTTTTTATATATTGAAAGGTGGCCAAGAAAAATGTTACCTAGGAAAGGAAGAGGAAAACTGGTTATGGCACGGAAGGTTGGGACATCTAAGATTCTCTCAAATAAGAAAATCAATTAGGATCAAAACTATTCATGATCTACCCAACATCATCGTACTAGAAAGTACCATATGTAAGTCATGTCAATTTGGTAGGCAAAATAGAGTTCAATTTAATGCCAAAGAAGGATCAGCAGGTAAGCCTCTTGAACTTATACATACTGATTTGTGTGGACCAGTAAGGAGAAGGTCATCTCGTGGAGAATAATACTATATCTTATTCATTGATGACTTTCTAGACTGTGCTGGATCAGTTTATTGAAACATAAAGATGAAGCATTTGATAAATTTAAAGTCTTAAAAGCATTACTTGAAAATGAATTAGATATAAAAATCAAATGTATCATATCTGACCGAGGAGGAGAATGGATATGAGATGAATTCTTTGATTTTTGTGAACAACATGGCATAAAAAGACAATTTTATGTATCTAAAACTCCTCAACAAAATGGCGTGGCAGAAAAAATGAATAGAATTGTTCAACAAATGGGTCATGCTATGCTTGATGAGTCAATAACTCCTAACACCTTTTGGGGTGAAGCTGCACATACCGTAGTAAATATTCTCAACAAGGCTCATGTTCATGTGAAAAGTGATAAAACTCCGTATGAACTTTGGTATGGTAAGCCTCCCATTGTAAAGAATTTTAGAGTTTTTGGAAGCAAATGTTTCATCAAACATAATGATGAAAAACCTGGTAAGTTTGAAGCTAGAGAAGATGAAGGAATACTTCTTGGTTACTCATCTAGAACCAAAGGATACAAATGTTACGATAAGAGACTTTGAAAATCATTGAATGCATTGGTGTTGTGGTTGATGAAGCATGCATAGATCCCAAAAGGGTAACATCAGCAAAAGAGGATGATGATGATGAGTTCTTTCCCACATCAAATCACACTGATATAGAGGAAGAAACTAATGAAGTAGCAGAATAAGACACATCAGACAAAGAGAAAATGAAGGATTAAAGGATAAATTGTTCCTTTTAGACCAATACTTAATACCATTGGTTCCCCAACCTATGAACTCGCCAAGTATGTTGCCAAGATCCTTAGGCCTCTTGTTGGAAATACTAATTCTTTTATCAAGGACTCCCATGCTTTTGTGAATCTTATAAAAAATGAGAGGGTAGACTAGGATGACATCCTGGTAAGTTTTGACGTGGTATCCTTATTCACCAAGATTCCCCTAGATGAGGTTATTCGGCTTATAAAGTAGGTTACTGACCCAGAAAGCTCAAGACTTGCTGAGATTTGTTTGCGGTCAACGGTTTTTACCTTCCAAGGAGAATATTATGAGAAGACATATGGGGTGGCAATGGTATCACCCCTATCGCCAATTGTGGCCAACTTATACATGGAATACTTTGAAAAGAAAGCCCTTGAATCATACCCTTTGAGGCCATCTTGGTGGAAGCGATTCGTCGATGATACCAATGTAAAATGGACTCATGGTAGGACAGAGCTTGATAAGTTTTTTATGCACCTTAACTCTATCTCTCCCAAAATAAAGTTTACTATGGAGCTAGAGGAGAGCAGGAGCATCCCATTTTTAGACATACTTATCATCAGAAAGGAGGATGGCTCCTTAGGGCATAAAGTATTCAGGAAGTCAACTCACACAGAAAGCTACCTCCACGCTGAATCTTACCATCACCCAACCGAAAAGTTTGGTGTTCTTAACACTCTTGCTATTAGAGCCCTTCGAATTTATGACTCTGAGCATCTAGACGAAGAGAAGAAGCATTTATCTTCGGTATTTAAGGGTATAGGCTATAAAGAAAAAGAAATTAAAAAAGCTATAGAGAGAGCTCAAAGAAGGGTGTTATCTCAGGAGCCTAAGGCTCAAAACCAACCTCAGTGTGATAGAATTTTCCTACCATATATTCAAGGGGTGACAGATAAGATTGCCAAAATCATGAGAAAGAAAGACACAGTCACACAGTTATCAACACTTGGAACAATTAAACAAGGTATGAGGTCTGTCAAGGATAATATTGATAGACAACAACTCAAGGGAGTTTATAAAATTAATTGTTCCTGTGGCAGAAGTTACATTGGTGAAACAGGTCGTTCTCTGCAGAAAAGACTAAAATAACATGGAGAGGATATTAAAAATGGAAGGTCTCATACTTCGACCCTTGCAAAGAATTCCTAAAAAACTAAGCACCATGTTTGTTTGGAGAACACCTCAATTATCACAAGGGAAGAACAATATCAGAGGCGAAAGATTAGGGAGGCTCTGGAGATTATAAAACATCCACAGAATCTCAATAGGGACAATGGTATCGAGATTAGTGGAAGTTGGCTTCCCTTAATAAGAGAGACCAGGACCAACCTAGTTATAGCTTCTCAGATATCTATTTCCTCTCCTATCCTTGAATTTTAACCTCTAATCTTATATTAATTATTATTATTATTCTTAATAATAATTATCATTATTATTATTAAGTATTTATAATAATAATAATAATAATAATAATAATAATAATAATAATAATAATAATAATATTATTAATTATTATTAATTTATTATTTGTCATAATAATCAATATTTAATTATTATAATACCTGTTAATCAATTAATTAAATTAACTAATTATTTTATTTTAGAAATAAGATATGATGATAATTAACTCTTAATTATTATGTTATATTTTTGAATTAATTAATTAAACTTAAGAAAAACATTAATTATTCTAATAATATCAAACAATATTAATCTAATATTAATGTTATTAATAAACTAATTAGTTATAATAATATTAATACTTTATTCATAATAGTATTAAAAAAAATAAAAAAAATAAAAATCCATTACTAAAATTAAAAATAATTTTTTATCAATAATAAATAATAAAAAATTATAATAACATTAGATCTTTGTAAAAATTATTAAGAAAATTATAATAAATCTTTAAAATTGTTGATAATAATAATTATTAGTATAAATAAAAATCTTAGGTTTTAATTCATTAGTAGCTGACATCTCATTCTTAAAACAAATCATCTTTTAACTACTTATCCTCTCAGATAAGCTCTTCTACTATTAGCATTCAAAAATTTTCCTGATGATGGATCCCTATTGGGATTTGAAACGTTAAAAAAATATGTTTATTACTGTGGATACTCCAAAATTAAACTCAAAAGAAATGAACCACAAATGTCTTAAATCCAAAGAAATTGCTCCATTCAAGTATGTTCAAAAGAATCATCCAAAAACTCAAATTCTAGGAGAAAAGGAATCTTGGGTACAAACAAGAAGAACCCTCATAGGATCTTCTATCTATCTAGATTTATTATCCACCATTGAACGACAAAATGTAAATAAAGCGTAAAGATGAATTTTGGGTTATGGCCATGAATGAAGAACTTGATCAAATTGAAAATAATGATACTTGGGAATTTTTTTCCAAAGGCCTCATGATAAAAATGTTATTGGGACAAAATGGATATTCAAAAATAAGTTGAATGAAAATGGAGAGCTCATTAGGAGCAAAGCTAGACTTGTTTGTAAAGGTTATGCTCAACAAGAAGGTATATACTTTGAAGAAACATTTGCATCAGTAGTTAGACTTGAAGCCATAAGAATGTTTCTTGCACTTTCAAGTTTTCGAAATTTCAAAGTTTATCAAATGGATGTAAAATCTTCTTTCCTTATTGGAGATCTATAAGAAGAAGTATATATTTAACAACCAGAAGGATTCATTTTGGGGAATGATGAAAACATTGTATGCATACTAAAAAATTCTTTATATAGGCTAAAAAAATCTCTGCGGGCATGGTATTATCGTCTTGAAAAATATCTTCAACAATAAGGTTTCACAAAAGTATCCACATACAACAACTTGTACACAAAAATTGAGGATGATAAACTGCTAATTATTGTTTTTTATTTTGATGATATCATCTTTGGCAGTAATGAAGAATCTATGAGTAAAAAATTTTCTTTTGTTATGCAGCAAGAATTTGAAATGTCTTTGCTTGGGGAACTAGCCTATTTTATTGGTCTACAAGTGCAACAAGAAAAATATGGCATATTTCTCTCACAAACAAAATATATCAAGTAGATTCTAAAGAAATATGGGATGGAAGATTGCAAACCTATATGTACTCCCATGATGACAGCATGGAGCCTCAATTCTAATGATGATTCTCCCGTAGTAAACCAACCAAAGTACATGTATATGATTAGAATTATACTTTATCTAACAGGTACCAGGCCATATATTATGCATGTAGTCGGGAAATTTGGAGGTTTTCAAGCCAAACCAAAGGAATCACATCTTCAAGCAATAAAGAGAATATTCAAATATCTCCAAGTGTTATAGACATATTTGGGCATTGCAACCCCAAAATCATATGTCCATAAACCAAGGGCTCTTTAGTCCCTAAAAGTGTTGTTTCATACCCTAAAGGATCATGGTCAATTGATTACATCATTTCCCAGAAGTTCCTCCTGAAAAACCACTCAAAACTGGCTAAAACTGGACCATACTGACTGCTCCATGGTCAAGATGCGATGCATACTGGCTGCCACACTAGCTAGGTGTGATGCATATTGAAATGGACTTCTATAGGGTGTGATGAGTGAGAATAGAAAAATGGCAGAGACACTTTGCTATGTGGATGATCATGGAATCTTCTAGAAACTTATCCTATGACACTTGCCTCTCTGAAATCACCCAGGGATGAGTAAGATATCAATGAAATCTCTAAGTGGAACCAAGAACTATCAGTGGAATGACATTATTAAAAAACCCAGAGCTGACTCACACCCTTGCAAGACATTTATAAATGGATCCCTCATTTGAGAGATCTAAAGGCGGGAATTTTGTAATTTGTAAGGAAGTGTTGTTGGTTTATCTGTGAGAAGAGACATTGTATTGTTGGGTGATCTTGCTTTTCATGAGGTGAAGAGGGCTTCTATGCTAGGAGGATGATGCTAGATCAGATAGCTAGGTTGTAATCCTCTCTTCTACTATTAATAAATTTCTTTGAGTTTTCCTCCATATAATCGTGTGTTTGTGAATATTATTGTTTATGAATGCAATTGTATGGTCAATGTGTTTCTGATTCTGCATTGTTTATGATGTTTTAGATAGAGATGCTTTGATGGTTTTCTGTTGCTTTGACTCTACAGGTACTCTTTAAAGCGGGACAAGTAGGGGAGGAGTGGAAAATTCTATCAAGGGAAAGAGAAATCAAGCAAGGATCAAAGCGGAAGATCTAGGTTAGTCCTCTTTTCTTCCCTCTTATCTATTACACCTAAAGGAAATCTCGAATTTCTTTGATTGTTTGTTTCTAAGATAGCTACCCATGTTAGTGGGACTAGCAGTTTGAATCGACACTAGCTTTCCCAAAAAAAAAATGGCGAATCTGCTGGGGACCGAATAGTTTGTTTTTTTGTTATCGTTGTTTGCTTTATAAAATACAGATGGAGCCTAAAGTTAGAAAGCTAGCCTTCGAACCACCTTTGCTATGCAATTGCGAAGTAGATGAATGCTACTTTAGTCAATATTTGGGTTGGTTTATGAACTAAACATCTGACTTACAAGCATCCTAAGCACCCTTGTGGTAGCTCAATAACCTCATAAGATCATACCCCTATACTTTGTTTTTACTGTCCATCATAACTCAGCCTAAATCACTGAACTTAGCTGCAAATTTTGAGCAAAAACCAAACTCAGTTTCGCTCCCTGGTCCATCGCACTGTCTGTAACTGGCAGCCTGTATGCATCGCACCTCCCGTGTGTTGCAGGTGAGATGCATCCTTGTTTCCCTTAAGGATAGGTGTGATGATTGAGTGATACTGTTTCTCTCTTTGGAAGTTGGTTTTCCTCCCGATTTTCAGCTTTATTCAGTAGTTTTGCTATTCATGATCAGTATCTCATTACTGAAGCCTCCTTCCTTTACATTATTTAGCCTCCATTGATTAGGATTTGTAAATGTTTTTATGTATTTGTCAATCATTTACAGTCCTCCTTTGTCGAAAGTAGCTTAATCGAACTGTCGTTTTTTATGCAAAAAAGTGTTGTAACTGTCATTTTGAGTCAAAAACAAGAGTGTTGTAAAGTCTTCCTCCTCTAGATAGTTGATTGTACTTTTTCATTGTATTTGATTTGGATTGTTAATATTTGAAGTGTCGAAAGTAGTTTTCCATTCAAAATCGAAAAGTGTCGTTTTAGTCTTCCTTTCATTTTTTGAAAAGAAATTGTAGAAATGTCGCTTTGAAGAAAATAGTTTAGATTTGTACTTAGTTTTCCTTTTGAGCATTCTCACATTAAGGAAATGAAAAAACAAATACTTGCATTTGCATTTGCATTTAGACTGTGTGCGAAAGATGATTTAGGAAAAGTTCATTTAGTGTGTGCTCTTTGCTCTATGTTGAAAGAATTGTATTCTTTTTTCCTTAGTAGCTAGGATTTTGATTGCTAAAATGAAAAAAAAGGTTGTTTATCATTTTAGATTGCATATTTAGGAATTTTACATCTACATCACGCGGTGAACCTTGAAAGACAAAATTCTAAGTAAGATCAACTCTAAAATAAATCTCAATGAACATAAAAACACTTTGGAACCTAATGCAACACATCTAGAAGTCTAGGCTAGAGACGTGTTCCGGCGTCATAAAACCTGGTAACTATTGTTTTCATCGAAATTTGGGTGATTCCTCCTCTTTGATACGACAAGTGCCAGTACGGACTTGTGCTCCTCGTACCATCAAGTGTATATTGGGAGACCACAATAGGTTGATATCTTTTATCCTTTGGAATCCGTGTCTGCCGCCCTATTGATCGAAATGCACTGAACACAACATTCGGGAAGATTGACTGCTGTACGTAAAGTCCTTGGTAATTTCTCTTTAATTTACCACCAAGGTGTATATTTCAGTTTTGCAATTGGTTTGGTAATCCCTCTGTCTAGATTTCCAGAGTAGTCACTTTCATTCCTTTTTGACTCCTTAAAAGAAAAGGTCCATCTGAGCACTTTTCACTTTAGGCTCATTAAAAATCGAAGGTGACTAGAGTCACCTTTAGCTTTTCTCGACTCTTAAAAATTGAAAAGGAAAAGTTGCATCAACGTGTCTTAAAATTTATTTAAATTGAAATAAAATCCTCGTTCCTTTGTTGATCTTAGGTTGAGATAATGGAGTCCACCAATCAAGGAATCCCTAGTTCTTTTTCCTCTTGAGGAGATATTGGTGCTCCGTATATGGCTACATTGTCCCTTTTAGGAATCACAATCAGCCTACTAATATGGCTATTCTCAACCTTTGTCGTTCAAAACTACCATAATTCCTCAGCAACCAGATGATACTGAAGTAGTCCCTTTACCTTCTACTTCACTTGTTTCTCCCTCCCCTTCTTCCTCTTCGCTTGGTGAAACTAGTGATACTAAAAACCAAGTATTTGAGAAGAAGAAGAAAGGGAAGGAGAATAAGAAGAAGAAGCCAGATAAGGAAGGGGGAAACAATGAATCATTTGGTGAAAATTCACACATTAAATCTCCTAGATATCCTTGTCTAATTTGAAAATAAAACCATTTTCATCGAGATTTTCCTTGCATTCCATGGATCTTGAGAGAATGGTCTCCCCGTTCACACCACTCAGTGTCATCAACCTCTGAAAATCAGATTGATAACACACCATCAAATAGTGAAAATGAAAGTCTTGGATAGGAAAGAAAGGTCAAACCTCCATGTCTACTATGTTAGGGAGACCATCACCTTCCCCGTTTTCCTTTTCTAGATGAGGCTAAGAGAATCTTGCATAATCATCCTGCTTCACTGCAGCAACTTCTGCCTGGATACAAGAAACTCTTACCGAGTCCATTGCTAGTTGAAAACCCAACTAACGTAACTCGATTGTTAGTCAAAATGCCTATCTTTGAAAGTGAACCTTTTGAGTCCATACCAGACCAAAGTCAATAGGTCGAGATGGTATTCGACCCAGTATTTCCTTCAGAAGGTCCACCTTCAAATGATACAATCTCCAAAGAGAATGAGAATGACACCATTCAAATTCTTTTTGTCAATACAGAGTCTGGTGAACTTGGGGGCAATCCACCCATTCCTTTACAATAGGAGGAAAGCCCTCCAATTCATGAGATTTATCTAGCCATTTATCTGGTACCTCCCTCGAGCAGTCTAGTCATTTTATTTGATTGGAATCAACTAGCAAGACCCCGCCTTCCATCTGATGTACCATTTCAGATCATAATACAAGTTTACAAAATGATCGTGTTTGGCACTATCATAGATGAAGGGGCTTCAGTGAGTATCATTTCCTCAACTTCTTGGAAAGCTCTTGGTTCACCATCGCTTCTGCCTGAAACAAAAAAATTGTCAGGCTTTAACAAAGGAACTAGTCGACCATTAGGGATCCTTCCAAAGTTACCGATAACTTTGAAAAGGAAAACTGTTCACTTGAATGTGATGGTAGTCCAAGGGCCACTAGATTACAATCTACTCCTTGGACATGACTATATATATAGCATGGAAGCTATTGTTTCCACACTCTTTCGAGTGATGTGTTTTCCACATGAAGGTAAACTGGTGCAATTTGTTGACCAAATTTCATTTCCCAGTTCAAACACAGCTACGAATCAATCGTCATCCCTAAATGGGATCTTTGTGTCAACAATGTCTCTTCAACATTCCATCCACCTAATTACCACGAGTACTTCGGTGAATGTAACGAAGTTTAGGGGGCATACACCCTGGTCTGCTTCGACAGGCGAACCCAGATGAAAAGAGAGATTTCCTTGAAGGTTATATGATTAGACTGAAAAACCATTTCCTTGTAGGTTATGTGATCGGTCTGAAACAGCTATTTCCTTGTAAGTTATGTGTTTGGAAGCTCACACCATTCACGTTTGTCTATTTTCGATGGACAAAGCCAAGGAAGTCCCACCTAACTGCATGGACTTCCATATGGTGACCTGGGAACTCTCCTTTTCTTAAATACATGGGGGCATGCAAACCTTTATATGCAAGTGAAAAACAACCATTTTCATTTCTTAGATTTTTAGCGTTTTTTAGCTTTTTAGCTTTTTAGTGTCAACTTCTTAGGTTAGGCAGTTGGTCCAAGACGTCTGCATAACAAACAGACCAAAGGAAGTTTTTGCCTCATCAGAGGACAAAATCATCCTACCTAACCTTAGTAGTTTCTTAGCTTTGGTGTAGTTAGCTTTGTAGTTTGGTCATTTCTAGCTTACATAAAAAGGCAATGAGCACATGTTATAGTAGAGTTCAAGCTCATTAAAAAATAAACCTACCAATAAGAGACAACTTTAAACGACTGGTGTGAGCAATGTTTCCGCAAGGTTCAAGCTCGTTAAAAAATAAACCCGCCTATGAGCATAGTTTCTCTCGGTTCAAGCTCATTAAAAAATGAATCCACCTTTGGTAAATAACCTTTGTGATTTCCCTACTATCAGCATTTTGAACCTTGGTTGTGTTCCTACTGTCACCTCCATTCTTTTGGCCGATCATACGCTTCCACTTGATTGTTTAACCTTTTGAGGAACAACTGCGAGGAGTGATTCTGTTAGCCACCCTCTTCACACTGCCATGTTTTGAGAAGTTCCAAACTTACCTGGAATCAATTGCTACCCGAAAATACCACTCGTTCCTAAAAAACGAGTCTCTTTTAAACTCTTTTTAGACTCATTAGATATAAAAAGATTGTCGAGCTATTGGCTTGCCCAGCTCATTAAAGTAAGGGGAAGTTCCATCCCTCCTGCACATTTTAATCTTTTTGGACTTGAGGGATTATCAAACAAAAAGGTCGAGCGCTTGTCTTTTTCAGCTCGCTAAAATGATCGAAAAGTCATCCCTTTCATATTATTTTATACTTTTTCGGATTTAAGGGATTATGCTACGAAAAAGGATTGTTGGAGTTTCCTTTTTGTCCCTTTTAAAACTCTTTAAACATTTTAAGGGTTGAGTTATCTTTGTCATTAAACTCGTTAAAAGAATAGTGAAAAACTTGTCCATCCAGACAAGAACAAGTTTCACTGTCGCTAGGCTCGCTAAAACATAGCAACAGGTTTGCCCGAAGGGAAAATTATAGACCAAGCATATGTTATCCTCATCAAGCTTGACAAAAATAAAGAGGTACTGGTCAGAAATGACTGGGAAAAAGGGAAGAAAACTTGGAGAATTTTATTGTTAGCAGGTTGCTCTTGAACATGACACTTTCACTCCATCACCATGATTGAGTCGGGTTAGGTTATTCCATTCACCGTTCATATCACGATTGGTCCTCTGTACCATCCATGGGGTTAACGCTACCAATCCATATCAGTGTAGCCGACATGTTCAAGAGAAGTCATTCAGAGAATTTACCATCTAGCTAATGCCCCATCCACTGCAATAATTTCACCCTTCATTTTTCATGACCGCCATTCCTGAACCTTGTATTGTCAGATCGTTTTCACCTCCAGAAAAATCATTTTCTGGGTTTCGTGTCGTAGATGTGGTATACATCAAGGCCCTCCTACGATAGGTCACTTCTGTTATCAAGAAATCTAGTGTCCACTTGGAGCTACTAGTCCCACTAAGATTGGTAGCTATCTTAGAAACAAACAAACTAAAACTAATTTTGTTTTCCTTTATGAGAAGTAGATAAGAGGGGAATGAAGGACACCAACCTCAGTCTTGCGCTTGGTTCCTTGCTCGGTTCCTCTCCTTTTTGATAGATCTTTTACGCTTCTCCTCTATCTACCTAGCTTCAAAGAGCACCTGTGGAATCAAAGCAGCATAATACTATCGAAGAACAGAGATCTACAATCATAAACAATATAGGACCAGATATATATTGACCACACAAATGCATATATCATCAAACATACAAGAATGTGGAGGAAAACTTGAATAGCTTTATTAATATGAAGAATAAGAAAAGAGGATTACAACCAATTGTTCTGACCTAGTGTCATCCTCCAGCATGAAAGCCCTTCTTTTGCCTCATGAAAAGCTTAGATCACCCAACACTATGATGTTCCACCAAGAAACCAACAACACTTCCTTACAAAATACAAAATTCCAGCCTTTGGATCTCCGGGATGAGGGATCCATATATAGATGATTACAGGGGGGTGAGTCAGCTTCTGGGATTTTGATCAGTGTCCTCTCTCTGATAGTTCTTGATTCCACTTAGAGATTGATGATCTCTTACTCATCCCTGGGTGAATTCAGAGAGGCAAGTGTCACAGGAGAAGTTTCTGGAACATTCCATGATCATCCACCTCGCAAACTGTCTCTGCCATTTGTCCACTCTCGCCCATCGCATCCTACAGAAGGGATTTTCAGTATGCATTGCACCCTTTTCACTGGGCAGGTGGGATGCATCACACCCTTAGCACTGAGCAACCTGTATGGTCCAGTTTTGACCAGTTCTGAGTAGTTTCCTGTGGAGAACTTTTGGGAGATGATGTAATCAGCTGACCTTGTTCCTTTGGGGTATGAAACAACAATTTTAGGGACTTAGGAGCCCTTGGTTTATGGAAAAGTATGATTGGGGTTGCAGAGCCCAAAAATGTCTATAACAGTTTCCCCCTAAAGCATGAGGTCGTTAATCTTTTGATGTCGGGTGAAATGCTTTATCATGAGGATCCGAAGTTTTTTCGAGCTGGGAGGCGACCTATAATAAGATACAATACAATACATTATCTTCGTAACATTTTTCATGATCTAGCTGAGGCGGGAATTCCCATGCTCAGCTTTATAAATTCATTTTCATGTACATAAGACAGACAACCGTCTGTGTGGGAGACTGATGATTCTGATAGAGTCATCATCCTTTGATTCAGATGATCATCTGTGCAACAACAATGTAAATTTGATGTCTTTATTTTCCTAAATATATTGCAGCCCGGATGGATGAAACTAGATCTGGGGTATTCAAACTCGTTCAATCTTCACTCGGAGTACAAGTCGATCCATGTGAAAGATGTTCTGGAGTCGAACATGGAAAGACATCGCCTGATTACCAGCCAATGATGTAAGCTGTTAATAGGTGCGAGAGGAATCACCGATAATGATGCTGACCCTCAAGGTACTACAGTACAATTTGCATGGTGTGAATAAGGGACTTGGCGTCGAACACCACACAAAATCTTTCGATCGAAGGCCATTGATGTAAACCTATCATTGGAAGTGAGAAACTTGCCATTGAGGCATGCAAGCCTCAAAGTACTGAAAGGGTTGTTCCTAAGTTGACTTCTTGGATAATGAGCTGATGTCGACAAGAAGCGACCCGTCGTAGGAGGGCCTTAATGAATCCCACATCTACGACACAGAATGGAGTAAATGACTTTGGAGGTGAAAATGATCTGATAATACAGGGTTTAGGGTGGCGGTCATGAAAGAATGGAGCGTGAATGTATTGCGGCGGATGAGACACAAGTGAATTCTCTGAGCGGCTTCTCTTGAACATATCGGCGACACTGACATGGATTGGTAGCGTTAACCCCAAATATGGATGGTGTGGTGGACCAACGGTGATATGACCAGTGAGCGGAACAACCCAACCTGACTCGGATGTGGAGTGAAAGTGTCATGTTCAAGAGGGACTTGCTACCAATAAATTTTCTTCAAGTTTTCTTCCCAATTTTTCCCCAGTCATTGCTAACCAGTACCTCTTTATTTTTGTCAAGCTTGAGGAGGATAACATATGTTTGTTCTATAATTTTCCCTTTGGGCAAACCCGTCGCTATATTTTTACGAGCCTAGTGACAATGAAACTCGTTCCTGTCTGTATGGACAAGTTTGTCGCTATTCAGTTTTAACGAGTTTAACGACAAAGATAACTTGGTCCTTTTCAATTTTAGAGAGTCTGAAAGGGACGTAAAGGAAACTCCAATAATCCTTTTTCATCATATAATCCCTTAAGTCCAAAAAAGTATAAAATAATACGAAAGGGATGAATTTTCGGTAATTTTAATGAGCCAAACAAAACAAGCGCTCGATCTTTTTGTGTAATAATCCCTCAGGTCCAAAAAGATTAAAATCTAGAGGAGGGATAACACTTCCGGTTGCTTTAACAACCTGGAGGGGCCAATCGCTCGGCAATCTTTTCATATTTTATGATTCAGGTGAAAAGAGCTTAAAGGGACTCATTTTTGAGGAATGAGTGATAATTTTGGGTAGCAGCTGATTCCAGGTAAGGTTTGGAATTTTCCAGTCACAAGGATGGCTAACAGGATCACTCTTCACAGCTGTTCCTCAAAAGGGGTAAACAATCAAATGGAATTGAAAATTGGCTAAAACAAAGTGGAGGTGATGATGAGAACACGACCAGGGCTCAAAAGCTGATGATAATGCATTCACAATGGTTATTTACTAGAAATTGGTTCAGCTTTTAATGAGCTTAAACTCTCGAGGAAAATTTGCTCATTGCTTATGTTTAATTTTTAATGAGCTTGAACTCCACATAAAAACTTCTCGTGATAATGGTCATCAATTTAATTTCACCGCTAATCACTTTGTTCCTTCAAAGGTTGTACTGCCTATGATGAAAGAAAAACTGACCAAGGTAAAAAATTGAAAATCCAAGAACTTCGGCTATGGTTCTATTTTGACCGCTTTCGCCTTGGAAAAGATCCCACTGATGCAGCCGCAGTACATTTCACTTGGCTTACCTCCACTGATTGAGCCACGGATGCAGAGATGGGTCGACCTTATGGCCCGACATGTTGGTGAGTCCCAGGTTTCCTTTTCTGATACCTTATTCGAGTGGTTCAACTGTCAAGAGATGGTTTTTTCCGAGTATCCATATGCTGGTATGGATTTCCGGGGTGACCTAGATTTGGTGTTGCTGGCTGGTGAGCAATGGGGTGCTATTGGTAAATTCTCTGACCATATCTCTGTTTATCGTTTCTTTTTATAATTTTCTTGTGCTTTCTTCTATCAGTACTAATCAAAACTTTGTGCTCATGCAGATACTGGACCAGTTCGGCCGGTAGTACGTTTGAGAGTACAAGCTACCGCTCCAGTGGGAGAGGCTATGGGGAGGGCTCTCCTTCGCAACCTTGATGTGGCCAAGACTCTTTCAACATTGCAGGATCAGGTCGATGGCCTCACTCTTGGTATTCTGGACGTGAGGACCAACGAGCTGCCTCTGAGATTTCAGCGACATACTACTGGTGTGCCGAGTTGATGGACTAGGCTTTTACGCATGATTGCACAGGCGGTGAGTTGTTATAACTAGCATTATTAGACTAGGGTGCCCCCTAGTATTTTGAGTTTTGGGTCATTTGACCGATTTTTTCTTGGTACAGAACATTATGTATAAACCATAAACAGTTATATATATATATTTTTGGTTTTTAGAGCTTTATTTTGGTTTAGTTACGTGATCTTGATGCAAATATTGATGAAATGCTTCTTTTATAAATGTTGCAAATGTCTATCTAACACATAATTTGCCAATGAGTCTATTAATGTGTTTAAGTTTCTGGAAATATGCTAATATTGAATAGAATCAAACTTCCTTTCCAAAATCTTGACCCTTAGGAACATGCGATAGATAGCTGGACTCCGTACAGAGTAGATACTAGTGCGCTGTAGGATGACGAGTTGTGAGTCTAGCCTGATGACGAGTCAGCATATGCCACGCGTAATGGCATCAAAGAGGAGCTCTATCAATGCGCTGTATTCAGCGATATTTTTCGTTGACTGACCAATACATACCCCTCTGAAACTCACTAACTCACCGCTTGGATCGAATATGGCCCAAGCCGCAGGAGATAGGTTCCGTGAACTACGAATCGCTCCATCGGCATATCCAAAAAATGATTCCAATAGGTCTGACATCTGCAACAAATGTAAAATTGGATCACTTAACCAAAACAATTACCCTTAGTGAAAACAAAAATGTAACAAAAGCATAGGGGTTACTATCTTGAGTCAAGCATAGTAACGCGTAAGGTACAACTCGTTGCGAGGTTGCGCCAGTGGAATCGCATCATAATCTACTAACTTGTAGGCTCCTTTTTCTAATACACATTTAACAATATAGGGGCCCATCCATAAGGACTTAAAATTACCTGCTCCCAATTTGTCAGATTCCTGATCGTAAAGTAAGACCAGGTCACCTTCTGAGAAGACACAGGGTTTGAAATTCTTTTCAAACTGCGTCTTGACTCATTTCTTATGGGATTCATTAGCCAAAGTGGCATCACGATGGGTTTCATCCAAATGGATTAGTTCCAAGAAACGAGCCTCCTCTTTTGAAGTTCCGGGGAGAAGGTTGACCACGAGTTTGAGGGACGAGATTTCACACTGAACCGGTAAGATTTCTTCTAGGCCATACATCAGTTGAAAGGGTGTAAACCCAGTTACATTTCTCACCGATGTCCGATATTCCCACAAGGCTGAGTACAGGATCAGGTGCCAACTCCTTTTGTGGACTCCAATCATCCTTTGCAGCATCCGCTTCAGGACCTTGTTGATTTCATCAACTTGTCCGTTAGCCTGCGGATAATACGGAGTAGAGCTGTCGTGGGACAAACCTAATTTGGCAGCCAATTCAACCATCATGTGATTGCGAAAATGCGATCCATGATCTGTGACTATGGCCTGTGGAACGCCGAATCTGAGACTACATGATTGAAAACGAAGAGGGCAACCGTTTTGTCATTGTTGTTTAATGTAGGCATCGCCTCGGCCCATTTGGTAAAATATTCTACTGCGACTATGATATACCCATGCCCCCCGGCCGAGGTGGGGTTACATGTCATGAAATATATGCCCCATTTGGCAAATGGCCCAACAACAACTACTGGTTGCAGAGGTACGGGTGGTATTCTGGTTTTTCGATCAAAGATTTGACATGCATGGCAACTTCTGACTATGGTTATGCAATCTTTGAACATTGTGGGCTAGAAGTATCCTGCTCGTAAAATCTTTTGTGTCGTAGTGTAACCAGATTGATGCCCCCCACACATGCCTGAATGGCAATAATTCATGACTTTTTCAGACTCCTCGTGGGTGAGGCATCTCCTCAGAACTATATTGACACCACGACGGTAAAGTGTATCACCAATGATCATGTAGTCTTTTGCTTGGTATCGAATGCGTCGTTGTTCTGATCGGGAGGTATTAGACCTATATGTTTGGGTTTGGAGATAGACTATTATGTCTCCATACCATGGATTTCTTGAAGATATCAGAAACAAAGATTCGTCCACGATTTTTTCTTCTGATGTTACATCGTTGGACGACGATGGGAGATCACATAGTAACTCTGTGAAAACCAGGGATTTCTTCGATTTGGATTTTATAAATTCTAGATCAAACTCTTGTAGAATTACTATCCATTTTGAATATTTACCCCCCAACAGCTGTCGCGACAATATATAATTCATGGGGTTGCAATTTGACAGAATGGTAGTTTTTCGAAAGAGGACATTGTGTCGAAATCTCTGTATTTCTTGGACAGCTGCGAGAGCTAGCTTTTCAATGTAGGAGTACTTGCTTTCTGTATCATTTAAGTTTTTACTTAAATAATATATAGGATGTTCAATTCCATTGTCTTCTTGAACTAAAACCATTTCGATGGTCGTATCTGCTGTAGCCAGATACAGGTTAAAGTCTTTTTGATAATTAGGAGTGTACATTAATGATGCTATTATTAGGGATTACTTTAAAGCATCAAAAGAAGCTTGCGCAACCTGACCCTAGACGAAGGGTACTTCTTTTTTCGGTAGACGAGTATAATCTTTAGCAAGTTTGGCGTAATTTGGAATGAACCTCCTTAGAAAGTTTGCTTTCCCTTGGAGTTTCTGAATCTGAAGAAAATTTGAAGGTGGAGGCAAATTAATGATTGCCTGAACCTTACATGGATCAGACGAATCCCATCCTTTGAGACCATAAAGCCAAGTAAATGACCAGAACTAACACAGAACACACATTTGTGTGGATTGAGTCATATCTTGTAGTGTCGGCAATGAAGAAATATCGCTCTCAAATGTTGCGGATGATCGGTCCGCTTTCACGAATGAGCCGAAAGATCATCGAGATATGGTTGAACGATGTTTTTGATGTCATGGAAGGCATAATTCATCGCCCTCTGGAATGTTGCCCCTGCGTTCTTAAAACCAAAGGGTAGCTTGCGATATGAAAATGTGCCCCACGGACAAATAAATGCAGTCTTTGACTGGTCCTGTGGGCGGATATTTATTTGATTATACCCAGAAAATGCATCCATAAATGAAAAGATTTCACATCTGGCGCATTCATCAATTATCTAGTCAATGAAGGGTGTAGGGTAGTTGTCTTTCGGACAAGCTTGATTTACATCCTTATAATCGACGCACACTCTAATCGTTCCTTGTTTTTTCATTACAGGAACAATATTCGATACCCAATCAGTTAGAGGAACAAGGTAAATAAAACCAGCATGGAGAAGTTTTTCAACTTCTTCTTTGATGGCAACGGCTTTCTTGGGGTGCACCTGCCGTAGCCGTTGTCGTACTGGTTTGACATCTGGATACATCTTAATTTCATGTTCAACTATGCTCGAGTCAATGCATGGCATTTCATTATACGACCAAGCAAAGACATCTCTGAATTTGCGAAAAAGAGTGTGATATATTTCCAGTTCTGAAGGAGAACAAGATTTTACGACATGAATATTCTCTACAACATCTGTTTTGGTCGAGACATTTATGGCGATAGTCTCTTCAATATTGGACAAATTTCGCTCGGAATCCACCGTGTTTACAATATTTGATAGAAAATAAAAAACTGGAGGATGATGAAGGTCACTAAGAGTATCTTCTTTGTAATCCAGAATATGGGAACGATGGTGGTAATCTTCCCATGGTGCCCCGTCAATCATCATTGACTGAACAATTCCTTCATTTGTATAATGTACTTGCGACCAAGGATCTGAAGGGGTACCATATTCTTTAGACCTATCTATCCAAACGCTTGATGAGTGTTGATTTGGGTTTTCCTCCTATGCCGAAAACATTGATTTCTACAAGATTTCCATTGGGCTTGGAGGCAATACCTACAGATGATCCATGTTAATATCATTTTTAGAAATCTTTTGAATAGAAGATGTCATATTACAGGTTCCCGCCATTGCCACTTCCGCTAGATTGATTGGAGGTGGTAGGGAAAAAGTCCCCATTAATATAGGGTCTTTTAGTAGGCCTACTTCGATATTTTGAAGCGAATTAGGGCTTCCGTGGATCATCGGAATGCTTCCCGTAACTTGTGAACTATTCGGGAGAAATGTCTGTTGGTTGACGATTGTAATTCCTACTTGAAAGTGAAATGCAATCTTCCTGAAGTAGGTTGACACAACGGTTGCCATAGCATATATCTAGGGCCTTCCCAGTAGGATGTTGTAATCGAGGTTTTCGTCAATTACTTCAACATCTATTTCTATTGTTTTCCCCCCCAGTTCGACTTGCAAGTTACTTAAAATCCTGTATGGGGTGTATGTTCGTCCATAAAATTCTTTTAATGTTGTCGAAGATCGTGGCAAGGGTGGAGATCCTAAATTTTTCCAGCAACTCATTGACATAATACATGTAGATGCCCCCTCATCAATAATTGTTCGATGAACAGTTTTGTTAAGGGCTTTCACCTGAATAAGGAAAGCTAGTTGAGCTGGTAACTGAGGGTCATATCCTTTGTGATTAAAGGACATAGGATTGGAATCTGTTGGGTCAATCCCACCTATCGCTGAAAATAAAGCCTGCTTTTGGGAGGGGAAATTTTGCAGTACCTCAAGTGTCGACATAGTGGATGGCGATTGGGCCAGATCCTCCACTATATTATAATGCTGTGCTGCTCTGGCACGAGGATTAAATGTCGATTTGTGTACTACTCCCTTTGGTGGCTTTATCGTTAGTTCAAGAATGATGGGTGGCACAACTTCGGTTGAAGTTGTTGTTGAACTACTGGGTTGATCATTGGCCTTGTTGTCCGACAGCTGTGGATTCCCGTAATCTTTATTCCTTGTCGATATCAAAGCATTGTTTCGCTGCTTTGAAACCGATAACATTAGCACTTGGGACGGGGAAGCATTGTCACTAGCAACCAGATTTGTTGTTGGATTTGGAAACGAATCAGTTAATTCTGCCGACGTTTTTGAATTATTGAAGAATTTTCTAAGCTCAGCTTTATACAGACAGTCTCTTGTCCAAAGATCCTCATCACATATAAGGCATAGATGATTTGGTTTCCTATCTCTAGAAGGGTTTGCAAAAGGTTTTTAAGGGGATGACTCCTCCTGTTTCTTCTTCTTCCCTTTCTTTTTCTTCTTGCCTCCTGGTTGCTTGGTTTCTTTGCCTTTGCCAGTTGATACGGCATTTACTTTCGAGGCGAGAAGTTCTTCATTTTCATTTTGACCTTCAACCGTACGGGCCTTCTTCAACTTAGCCTTTACGGTTTTCATGTTGGTCATTCCTATCACGCCGTCTCTGGCATGAGAGTCTTTGTTTGATTTAGGAGAGGGGGGAACGAAAAATTCTGGTCTAGGAGCATCAGGGATTTTATCGTAGAGCATGCCAGATTGAGTATAGATCAAGTCTAGATATTGCACACAAAAAATTACTTACTCTTCAATGATGACTCCCCCCTTTGCCACATCTTCCGTAATAGAAGGTAACAATGACTTAATAAACCATTCAGCCAACAGTTGATCAGGAACATATGTTTTTACCATTCTACGACAACATCGCCACTCATGAATATGATCGGATATGTGAGTGGCCGTTGTTTGCTTGAAATTGGTAAGAAGCTTTGTTTCCATTTTGTACCTTATGGGTAGCTGAAAATGGGTTAAAAAGGTTGTGGCTAGGGTACTAAAGTTATCAAACGAAGCTCTAGGAAATTAGATATACCATTTTGCTGCCATACCAGTTAATGTTCGTTGAAAAAAGCGAAGCCTGATCGAATCATCATTTAGAGTGTTAGATGAACACCATAGATGAAAGGTCATCACATGATTCGACAGACCTTCACTCGGATTTCCATTAAATTTAGGAATATCTGATGGAAGTTTATGAGGAATCGCTGGCTACCAAGGGGCGTAAGCGATTGGATCATTTGTTAGCCGGTTTAGATCTTGTAATTCTAAAGTTGCCACGAAGGGAAACTGTTGATTCAGGTTCAACGAAGCATACCCAGCATAAGATGGGATTGCCTAAGTAGTGGGTCTTTGCATACCAGCATAGTGCATTTGATGCTGATAACTTTGATAAGGTTGATGGGCATAACCATTATGAAATGGTTTATTTTGTTCGTTTTGAATATACAACTGCCCATTACTTGCAAAGACTTGGTGCTCAGTTCCTTGGTAAACTTGTTGGAATTGTGGTTGTTGATATTGCACCAGCCATGGATGTGAGACCATGTGTTGTTGTCCAATACTGGATGTTTGACCGAGATGAGGGGTAATGGTACTCATTTGAGCCTGGATCACTCCAGTTAAGGAGCCACTAATCAATGATTGTGGTGGCGTCGCAGGGACAAGGGGCTGTTGGATTGCGACCTGAGAGACTTGAGGTTGGCATACAACAGGTAACGCTTGTACTTGTGACACCATCACAATAGCTGGTGTAGTGGGGATATTTGACATAGGCAAACTTTGTTACATTGAGTATACAACTCTTGGTTGTTGAGGCAGTATTGGCATCCAACCATTGGATGTAATTCCAGCATAACCTGAATTTTGTTGCGAGCTCTCGTATGTTTGACCTCCCGGAGGAGACAATGAAAGGGCATATTGCCCCCCATACGGCGGTAATCTGATGCTTAAGGGAATTATTTGCCTTTGAGGATCAGACGGCCCAAATTGACATTGTGAAGGATCAATTTGCTGAGACTCAACATAAGAGATTCCAGATATTATTTTAGACGAACAAACGAGAACAGACCATACCATCGAAACAACCCCTAGATGGATTCCATCCAGTGATTAAGAGCTAGTTGCGACAGATGGTACATCGGCGAACATTGTTGGAGTGGTAGCAGGAAGTTCTGCCGCTGTTGTGTCAGATGACACAGTCCTAGATTTCAACGGTTGTTCAGACATATCTAGTCTATCCAAAAGATTTCCTACCGATTCTATAGGAACTGTCGATAACGGTAGACTAATTTCTGGCGAAGAAGGATATAGGGTGATCCCAACTCCAAAATGCGATGGAGTACTAGATGGTGGATCCTCCACAATCTCTTCTATAGCAATCAAACCAGGTGGAAGAGGTAGACCGTCAGGTCCGTAAAATATTTCCGGTGCCGAAGAAGGTATATATTTTGCAGCGACTAATGTTTGGGGAACAACATCTTCCGAATCAGCTATAGATGGAGCTGGTTCAGGTATACTAGGATCAGTTCTACTGTCCTCTAGTGGTTGCGAAACTTCTTTTGTAAAGGCAGGGATACCAGAAATGTTTGGAGTAACTGGATTCTCTGAGGGTGTCGGAACACTTGTTCCAACCCGACCAGGGGACTTTGAGCCAATTAAACGAGTTCGCTTTGTCCAGAATAGTTTTGATTTTGGGGACAAAGACAGTTGACTCGTAAGTCTCCGCGAATGATGGGGTTTCAATTGAATTTCTTCCAAGATTGTGGATTACTCGATCAACTAAAAATAAAGGGGGAAATGTTTCCGAATTAAATGACTTTTAGACGCTTTGACACAACTTGTTTTTTCAATTTTTAAGAGTCGAGAAAAAACAAAAGATGACTCTAGTCGCCTTTGATTTTTAATGAGCCTGAAGTGACAAGTGCTCAGATGGATTTTTCCTTTAAGGAGTCTGAAAAGGAACGAAAGAGACTACTCTGGAAATCTAGACAGAGGGATTACCAAACCAATCACAAAATTGCAGAATACTTTTTACGGTACGACAGTCAATCTTACCGAATGCTGTGTTCAGTGCATTGCAATCGATAGGGCAGCAAACATGGCTT
Source organism: Pinus tabuliformis (assembly GCA_031772625.1). Lineage (NCBI taxonomy): Eukaryota > Viridiplantae > Streptophyta > Pinopsida > Pinales > Pinaceae > Pinus > Pinus tabuliformis. Next base: position 1,550,659,476 of record CM062804.1, read on the forward strand.
CCTGTGGATAAAGGATATAGCCTATTGTGGTCTCCCAATATATACTGGACGCTACGTGGGAGCACAAGTCCGTACAAGCACTTTTCGTCTCAAAGAGGAGGAATCACCCAACCAACAGTGAAAGCGACAGTTACCAGGATTTACGACGCCAGAATATGTCTCTAGCCTAGACTTCTAGATGTTGTGCATTAGGTTCCAAAGCATTTTTAGGTTCATTAAATTTATTTTACAGTTGATCTTTCTTAAGAAATTTTCCTTTCAGGTTCACCACGTGATGTAGATATAATTCCTAAATTGCAATCTAAGATGATAAACAATCGTTTAATATTCTTTTTGCAATGAAAATCCTAGCTACTAAAGAAAGAGAGATGATATTATTTCAACATAGAGCAGAGAGCACACACTAGATGCACTATCCTAAATCAAACCAACAAGCAGTCTAAATGCAAATGCACATGCATGTATTTGTTTTCAGCTTTCTTAATGTGTGAATGACAAGAAGAATGCCAAGTACAAATCTGAATTATCTTTCCAAAGCGACAGTACTAACAAATTTCTCTTAAAAAATGAAAGGAAGATAATGACGACACTTTGCTATTTTGAATTGAAAATTGCTTTCGACACTTGAAAATCTACTAATTCAAATCAAATACAAGAGTAACTATATAATTGATTATCAAGAACAATGGAATTCTTTTCTTTGACTGAAAACGACACTTGCGACACTTTCAAATCAAAAGACGACAGTTCGACTACGCTACTTCTTTGTAAAAGAGAACTGAAAATTGCGCACAATACATAAAAACATTCACAGTTATTTGCACAATGGAGGCTGAATGATGGAAAGGAAGGGGGTTTCCACAGTGGTACACTGATCACAGATAGCAAAACTCCTAAATAGATCTGAAGGGAGTGAACATAGAAACCAAAATCTGAGGGCAGAAGAGGTCTTGTCTGATCAGTGCACCTGCAACACAGGGAAAGTGCGATGCAACGCACCTACTGCACATGGGAAGTGCGATGCATACAGATTCCCAAGAGTAGAAGGTGCGATGTTTTAGGGACGAGACTTCAACTGGGTTCTGGGTCACAGTTTGTAGCTTAGTTCAGGGATTTAGGCCGAGCAAGTGATGTACAGTAAATAGAAATCACAGGGGCTGATCTAATGAGGTTACCAGAGCCACCACTAGGGTAATTAGAAAGTTTGCAAATTGATTGTTCAGTTTATAAACAAAACCAGAAGATAGACTGAAGCAGCATTGATCTACTTTGCACTTTCATAGCAAATGCAGTTCGAAGGCTAGCTGGCTTGGCTTCAGGCTCCGTCTATAAGTTTATAAAACAAACAAATATAAACAAACAAAAAATCTATTCGCTCCCCAGTGGAGTCTCCATTTTGTTATCTGGAAATCTAGTGTCCACTCAGAGCTGCTATTCCCACTAAGATTGGTATCTATCTTAGAAACAAACAAAATAAAACTACTTATGTTTTCCTTTATGAGAAGTAGATAAGAGGGGAATGAAGGACACCAACCTCAGTCTTGCGCTTGGTTCCTTGCTCAGTTCCTCTCCTTTCTGATAGATCTTTGCCACTTCTCCTCTGTCTACCCAACTTCAAAGAGCACTTGTGGAATCAAAGCAGCATAATACTATCGAAGAACAAAGATCTACAATCATAAACAATATAGGACCAGATATATATTGACCACACAAATGCATATATCCTCAAACATACAATAATGTGGAGGAAAACTTGAACAACTTTATTAATATGAAGAATAAGAAAAGAGGATTACAACCAATTGTTCTGACCCAACGTCATCCTCCAGCATGAAAGCCCTTCTTTCACCTCATGAAAAGCTTAGATCACCCAACACTATGATGTTCCACCAAGAAACCAACAACACTTCCTTAAAAAATACAAAATTCCAGCCTCTGGATCTCTAGGATGAGGGATCCATATATAGATGATTGCAGGGGGGTGAGTCAGCTTCTGGGATTTTTATTAGTGTCCTCTCTCTGATAGTTCTTGATTCCACTTGGGGATTGATGATCTCTTACTCATCCCTGGGCGAATTCAGAGAGGCAATTGTCACAGGAGAAGTTTCTGGAACATTCCATGATCATCCACCTCGCAAACTATCTGCCATTTGTCCACTCTCGCCCATCGCACCCTATAGAAGGGCTTTTTAGTATGCATCGCACCCTTTTCACTAGGCAGGTGGGATGCATTGTACCCTTAGCACTGAGCAACATGTATGGTCTAGTTTTGACCAGTTCTGAGCAGTTTCCTGTGGAGAACTTCTGGGAGATGATGTAATCAGCTGACCTTGTTCCTTTAGGGTATGAAACAACACTTTTAGGGACTTAGGAGCCCTTGGTTTATGGACATGTATGATTGGGGTTGCAGAGCCAAAAAATGTCTATAACACTTCTTGTCGACATCAGCTCATTATCCAAGAAGTTGACTTAGAAACAAACCTTTCAGTACTTTGAAGCTTGCATGCCTTAATGGCAAGTTTCTCACTTTCGGCGATAGGTTTACATCAATCACCTTCGACCGAAAGATTTTGCGTGGTGTTCGACATCGGCTCCTATATTCACACCACGTGAATTGTACTATAGTACCTTGAGGGTCATTATCATTATCGGTGATTCCTCTCGCGCTTGTTAACAGCTTACATTATTGGCTGGTAATCAGGCGATGTCTTTCCATGTTCGACTTCAGAACATCTTTTCACATGGATCGACTTGTAGATCGGGAAAAGATTGAAGGAGTTTGAAGACCTCGGATCTAGTTTCATCCATCTAGGCTGTGATATATTCAGGAACATAAAGACATAAAATGTGCACAAAATCTACACAGATAGTCATCTAAGCAAAAGAAGATGACTCTTCATATGAAGAATCACTCTGTCCTATGTACATGAAAATGAATTTATGAAGCTGAGCATGGGAATGCTTGCCTCAACTAGATCATGAAAATAATATGATGATGATGTATTGTATTGTATCTTATACAGGTCACCTTCCAATTCGAATACCTCAGATCCTCATGATAAAGCATTTCACCCAACAACAAAAGGTTTATGACCTCATGCTTTAGGGGGCAACTGTTATAGACATATTTGGGCACTGCAACCCAAAACTCATATGTCCATAAAACAAGGGCTTTTTAGTCCCTAAAGGTGTTGTTTCATACCCTAAAGGATCATGGTCAACTGATTACATCATTTCCCAGAAGTTCCACCTGAAAAACCACTCACAAATGGCCAAAACTGGACCATACTGACTGCTCCATGGTCAAGGTGTGATGCATACTAGCTGCCACACTAGCTAGGTGTGATGCATACTGAAATGGACTTCTATAGGGTGCGATGAGTGAGAATAGACAAATGACAGAGACAATTTGCTAAGTGGATGATCATGGAATCTTCTAGAAACTTCTCCTATGACACTTGCCTCTCTAAATTCGCCTAGGGATGAGTAAGAGATCAATGAAATCTCCAAGTGGAACCAAGAACTATCAGCGGAATGACACTAATCAAAAACCTAGAGCTAACTCACACCCTTGCAAGACATCTGTAAATGGATCCCTCATCTGAGAGATCTAGAGGCAGGAATTTGTAATTTGTAAGGAAGTGTTGTTGGTTTATTTGTGAGAAGAGACATTGTATTGTTGGGTGATCTTGCTTTTCATGAGGTGAAGAGGGCTTTTATGCTGGGAGGATGATGCTGAATCAAACAACTGGGTTGTAATCCTCTCTTCTACTATTAATAAAGTTCTTTGAGTTTTCCTCCATATAATCGTGTGTTTGTGAATCTTATCGTTTATGAATGCAATTGTATGGTCAATGTGTTTCTAATCCTACATTTTTTATGATGTTTTAGATAGAGATGCTTTGATGGTTTTCTATTGCTTTGACTCTACAGGTACTCATTAAAGCGGGACAAGTAGGAGAGGAGTGGAAAATTCTATCAAGGGAAAGAGAAATCAAGCAAGGATCAAAGTGGAAGATCTAGGTTGGTCCTCTTTTCTTCCCTCTTATCTATTACACCTAAAGGAAATCTCAAATTGCTTTGATTGTTTGTTTCTAAGATAGCTACCCATCTTAGTGGGACTAGCAGTTCGAATTGACACTAGTTTTCCCAGAAACACCAAGGAACCCAAGACTTTGTTCTATGGTATCCTAAAGATTCAGATCTTACCCTTCATGCATAGACAAATGTAGATTGGGTTGGAAATGTTGATGACCAGAAAAGCACTAGTGGAGGTGCATTTTACAGGGGGGCCCGATTGGTATGTTGGTTCAGCAAGGAACAAAGTTCCATTGCCTTATCTACAGTGGAAGAAGAATATGTGGCTGTTGCATCTTGTTTCACACAAATTCTGTGGATGATGCAAACATTACAATATATACAAATCAAAAGTTATCCAACCATCTCCATCCTATGTGATAATACAAGTGCTATTAGTATTTCAAAAAATCTTGTTATGCACTCCAAGACCAAGCATATTCCAATTAAGTATCGCTTTCTACGAGAACAAGTGGTTGATAAAAATGTTAAATTGGAGTATGTTCCCTCCAAATAACGAGTTGTTGATATATTTACTAAACCTCTTCCCAGAGAAGAATTTGAATATCTCAGATAGAAACTGGGAGTTGTCTCTACCTCATTTTGTTGTTAATCTAGTTTGCTCAGCCTACAGGTGAAAATTCAAAAGGTTTCTTTTTGTACACAAGTTTCATGAAGTATAGTCTCGTATATATGCAAGTTTCTTTGCATACAATTTCATATGTTTTCTCTCATAGAAAAAATGTGGGACAAAGTCAAGATCATCCTTTGACATGCTACTAATAGCTATGATTTGATTTTTCTTGGTTTGGTGTTGATGGGTACAGTCTATTGATATGGTATTGAGTTATGCTTTTCTCATTGATATTTATATGATTGATGAAGATGCTTTGATGAATGAGTTGTTGACAATGAACATGAAGCACAGGTTTAGGGGAAGCATTAGCCTTGCAAAATATAATGCATTTTTGGCACTATGGTTGTTGAATTATGTTACTATTAAGATCTTTTGGTCTTAGTTATGAATGTCATATATGTCATTTGATGTAAATGTCATGTTGAGACCTATGATGTAATAATTGTCATATTCATTCATGTATGGAATCTTGAGATCATTTTAAATATGTAATCCCACTTGGTTGGGTGGTTGTGTCAAAAATGTAATCCCACTTGGTTGGGTGGTTGAGTCAAATATGTATCCCCGCTTGGTTGGGTGATTGAAGTAAGTATGGTTCCTTGGTGATAGGAAGGTCAGTTGAGTTATTGAGTCATGTTCTTCATTTGAGAAATATTTCTCAAGATTCAACATGTACTCGGGGGCGCATGGACAATATAGTGCAAATAAAATTCAAATGGGGAGCCTTGGTTTACCCTTTTCCTTTGATGTCAAAGGGGGAGAGTATATTAGTTTTGAATAATAGTTATTTTATGTATCTAACAATTTTGTACACGTTGAGGTGATCAACACCAAAATGGTTGCCATCAAGTCCAAAGGGGGAGATTGTTGGCATTATAATGCATGTGTTATCCTTGATGGAAACCTACTTGTAACAAAACAAGTATATGGTAACTAGATGAATCCACAGGTCAGCTTAGAGGTGACAGAGTGATGGAAAAAAATAATAGAATGATGGGACAAAGGTTTATAGATCAAAATCAAAAGTTTGGTAAAGGTGAATATTTGAAGATCAATACACGGGTTCGTCAAGGAAAGTTGTGTATACATGAAGGTACAAAGAATAAAATTCACGTACATTCTTGTGCACTAATTTAAGAATACCAAGGGTTCTTACCATGGTATTAGCCCACAATATTGAGTGAAGTAATGGTTACTTGATCATGTCCAAGATTACCATCAACATTAGTGTAGTTTTGACCCATGGTATTGGCTAAGTCTCTAACCATATAAGGAGGTGAAGATCAAAGTGCTAAGTGTGCATGTGAAAGGCTTTTTGATGAATACTTCAATCTAAAGTATATTTGCATTGTAAGGGCCATAGTTGACAAAAAGATTTGAAATAATTATACACCGATGAATACAATGATGGACCATGATCATGAGACCTAAAATGACTTTCCATTGTATAATCTACTCATGGATTGACTAGATCTAAGTATTGACGAATTTTTTTAGCTCTGAATATTATTATCTGGGTCTTTTAAAGTTCTGAAGAGCTGCACAATTTTAGGTCAAAATTTGCAGATCTGTATGGAGGTTGGTCTTGGTGAAGTCATGTATACACGCAGGTTCGTTTCTTCAAAGTTGCATAGATAAAGGAAGGGTTTTTGTTTATAAATGATCGATCAACCCGATCAGTGCTATTGTATCTTTGTTATCTATCAAAGATGTCCTCATTTTGATCTGGGTTGAGTGATAATGTCTGAAGTATAACTGATTGAATGATGAAGTTGAATTTGGTTACATGCTGATTGGTTGAAAGGATTATTGATGATGCTAATTTTATGAGGGTTCTGTAAGCTAACATAATATTTTAGAATAACTCTGGTCAACTCTGTGTCTAATTCAGAATTACAAGTTTTTAGTATATTGAGACCTGTATGCAGGTTTCTCTACAGAAAAGTGTGTATACATGTAGGTTTCCTGAAGTGAAGTAGAGTATACATGTTGGCATATGAATGATCAGGATTGGAGTTGATTCTATGTGTTGATGTCTCTATGTTCTGGTTACAGTGATGTCATTTTTCTATTTGAATTAAGTTGGTGTTTGCTTCAATTGATCTACAAGTTGTGATATAGTAAATAAGGTGGATCCATTGTGAAAATTTATGAAACGTGGTCCATGAATGTTGCTGAGGGTTGGAGCCTGCAATGAGGAAGTCAAAGCTTCCTACCAGTAGTAGCAAGTAATCAGATCAGGGGGTTGGAGCTCCCTTCTAGTAGGAGTTGGAGAATGAGTGAAGGTTGTAGCCTTCAGAAGGTGGGTGCCTATGTACTGGCATGAGTCTACACAAGTACAAGAATGTAAGAAGTTTTTGATATTAATAAGTTTGAATATTGAGATGAAAAACGATGGTTTTCTCCCACATTAGGTTTCCACCTTAAATTCTAGTGTTCATGTGTGTTTCTTATGTGTGATACTTTATTCTGTTCTTACTACACCTACTTACTACTTATCAAATTCCTGATAAATATCTTACATTCTGGTTTAAGTTTAACAGATAAAGGATTAGCTTTTTTACAAGTTTAATAAGCATACACTGGGTTTTTACAACAGTAACATACACGAGTTGGGTTTAGTAAATTCACGTACATATTTCAGAAAAAAATAAAAATAAATAAATAAATAAATAAATAAATAAAAAAAAAAATTATTATTGTGAGTTTTTAAAATACTGATTCACCCCCCCTCTTATATTTTTCCCAACACACATCTGATAAATCATCTCCCATGTAGCTTCATCAGACCCAAAGTGCTTCCATTTCACTTTAACTTGCTTGATTGCTTAGCTCTGGAGCATGAGCACCTTTTTTTGCAATATACACTGAGGCTCTAGCTGGAATTATCCATATAGTTACACCTTCAATATAGACCAGTCAATCACATGATCAACATCTCTAACATAATTCTTAAGTAATGACACATGGAAAACACCATCGACTTTCACTGTTAGACATAGTGCGAGTTGATAGGCTACTGGCCCAATCCTCTCAATAATATTGAAGGGTCCACAAGATCGTGGTGCGAGCTTGGTGCATGATCCAATATGCAAGGATCTCTTCTTTGGTTTGATGCACAATTAGACCTGTTCCCAAACTTAGAACTCCTTGAACAACTTGTTCTTATCTGCATAGCTCTTCTGCCTATCTAGTGTTGCATTTAGATTCCTCTTTATAACTTGCATTTCTTGTTCCATGTCTTCCAACATATCTGGTCCAATCAATACCCTGTTAACTGGATCACTCCAACTGATAGTAATGTTGCAAATCCACCTATACAATGCCTCAAAAGGACTTATCCTCAATGATTCCTAATACCCATTGTTGTACGCGAACTCTACAAGTGGAAGGTACTCCTCCCACTTTCACTGCTGATTCATCACATACATCCTCAACATGTACTCCAATATATTGTTTACCTTCTCTATCTGTCCATATTTCTACAGATGATAAGTTGTACTGAAGGCCAACTCTGTGCCCAAACCTACAAATAACTCCTTCCAAAACTTGGAAGTGAACTTCGCATCCCTGTCTGACACAATCTTCTTCGGAACACCATGCAATTTAACCACATCTCTGATGAATACTGGTGCCACATCACTAGCTAAGAATGTAGACTTCACCATAATGAAATGTGCAACCTTTGTCAACCTATCCACAATAACCATGATGGAGTCATGTTGTCTCATGTTCTTTGGAAAACCTATAATGAATTCCATGGAAATGACCTCCCATTTCCACTATGGAATCGAAATCGACTATAGAATTCCACCTGGATGTTTACATTCCACCTTCACTCGCTGACAATCAAAACATCTAGCCACAAACTCTGTTACATCCCTCTTCATATTCGGCTAATTATAAAATCTATTTATTGTTGTCAATGTCTTCTAATAACCTGGGAGGCCTGCATAAGGTTTCACATGAAACTATGTCAAGATCATTTTCTTGATCTCATTGCTATATGACACATATATCGTGTCTCAAAACCTAACCAATCTATTTCTTTTAAGGAAATAGTCCATATCCTGTGCACCTACACTTGTACCTGTACCTGTACCACTACTTGTACCCATATCACTACATGTACTTGTACCTGTACCATCACATGTACCTATACCATCACCTGTACATATATCTGTACCATCACTTGTACCTGTACTAGTACTCTATTGTGACCTATTCACAATATCCATATATCTGGCATCCTACAGACCTGCCCGCAAGATCCTATCCTGTAGATCTGTCCCATAGGAACTCATAGTTGCTAAGTGATTTACCTGTACCCACCTATTAAGAGCATCTTCCACTCTGTTATCTTTACCTTTGATCTACTAGATCTCAAAATCAAACTCACTAATCGTAGCCAACCACTAAGCTTGCCTACGATTCAGATCTGATTGATCAAAGAGATATCACAAACCACTATGATCACTCATCAATGTAAACCTCATGCCTAGAAGATAGTATCTACACATATTCAATGAATGTATAATCACTGCCAACTCAAGATCATGCATGGGATAGTTCTGCTCGTTCTCATTTAGATTCTGTGACTCATAGCATGCCACCTATCGATCCTATATAAGGACTCCACGGAGCCATTTATTGCAAGAATCTGTGTATACTTCAAACTGTTTGTCTAGATTTGCAATCTTTAACACTGGTGCATGTGTCAACAACTTCTTGAGATGCTAAAAAAGAGCCTCACCCTCTGTTGTCCATTCGAAATTCTTACCTTTCCTTCGTAATGATGTGGTAGGATAAGAAATATGTGAGAAGTTTCTGATGAACCTCCTATAGTAGTCTGCCAAACCCATGAATGATCTAACCTCATCCACATTCTTAGGAGATACCCTTTCCATGACGGCTCTTATCTTTTCTAGATCTACTACAATTCTCTCCTTGGAGATCACATGCCCCAAGTAGTGTACCTTAGTCTGAAAGAAACTACACTTGTTGAGCTTAGCATACAAATTATACTCTCTCAACAACCTCAACACCACTGCTAAATGTTCGACATGCTCTTCCTCATTTTTAGAATATGCTGGTATATCATCAATGAACACAATAAAAAACTTATCCAAATACGGACACAAAAAACTATTCATCAAACACAAAAATGTAGGTGGAGAATTACTTAAGCCAAATATAACTACAACAAATTCATAATGCTCATACTTGGTCTAGAAAGTGGTCTTGTAAATGTCCTCTTCTTTGATGCATACCTAATGGTATCTGGATCTCATTTCAATCTTCGATAGCACAACTTCTCCCTTCAACTGATCGAACAAGTCATCAATCCTTAGTAATGGGTAATTTTTCTTGATAGTCACTTTGTTCAACTACCTACAGTCAATGCATAATCTAAGAGTACCATATTTCTTCTTCATGAACAATATCGGTGTTTCACAAGGTGATACACTTGGCCTAATGTACCCCTTGTCTAACATTTCCTTCTGTTGCAACTTTAACTCAACCAACTCAGGTGTGCTCATCTTGTAAGGTGATTTTGATGTTGGAGCCACCCATGGCACTAACTCAATAGAAAAGTCTACCTCCTTGTGAGGTGGAAACTTTGAAATTTACTTAGGAAATACATCCTTAAACTGTTGTAAAACTAGGTACCTACTCAAAACATCTATATCATCAACTTCCTTACCCTTATCCTAGAAATGTGTACTAAAAATGGCTTGCACCCTTTCCTGTGGCTATGCTTTGCTTTCATAGATGTCACCATCCTAACTGTTGTAGATTTATTCCTACCCTATAAGACTCTTGGTTCTCCATTGTCATCAACACACTCAATTGCTTTGTCATAAAAATATACCTTGGTTCTATGAAGATACAACCAATCCATGCCCAACAACATAATGTATGAACCCAATTGTAACACATTCATATTTATTGCAGTAGGCATACCATTCTAATCAAATGCACAAGATATTACTCAATGATGAACTCGCTTCTTCGTACTTGTAGCCAACTGCACTAACGAAGACTCTACATGCAATTCCTTACCCAAACAACACTTATCCACCAAGTCGGGAATAACATAGCTATAATTAGATCTAGGGTTAATCAAAATAGAAATAACTTGATCACAAATCTTATCGTCCATTTCAATGATAGATGCCTGATGCTCTATCTATTTTTTATCCAATGCTGCATATATATGTGGAATACTATGACCAACATCTCCAACAACTTGTTCCTCCTGCGCACTATATATCTTAGGCCTACCACTATGGTACTATGGACAATCCCTCCTATGATAATCTCCTCCACAAGTCCAACACCAGACGATCTCCTTATTCTACTCCTCATATATGTGCCCCTGTCCACTATTTGATGCATTAAACCTATTACGTTGTGAAACATTCTCCTTGTTACCTAAATCCTGTGGTCTTACTCACTTCTTGTCCCATTTTCCCTTGTTCTTTTCATTTCCTCTCTGGTTTGGCTTCATCTCATTTCTTCGCTTTGATTTCTCATAGCAACTCTTTAGCTTTCGGACGACCTCCTACAATGATCTAGGCTCATCTAACTCAATCCTATCTTTGAATGCAACTGGTAATCTACTAAAAAAAATTTGATTCTTGGCCTTCTCCTCCATGAGGTAAGGAACATACCTCAATAACTCCAAGAACCTAATAGTGTACTCATCATCTTTCATAGTTCCCATCTTTAGCTCATAAAATTCCTTCTCCCTGTCATCAAAGTATATTTCTGAAAAATACTTATTCTTGAATAGTCACTCCAAGTCAAATCCTCCTCATGAATAAATCTATCATTCTTCAAATCTTCCCACCAAATGTCTTCTATACATTTGAGACTGAATGTAGCCACTCTAGCTTTCATGTTCTATGAATAGTCATGCAACTTGAAGGATTTCTGCATTCCAAGCAACCATGCCTCTGCATCCTGTGGTTTCTTCATCTCTCCAAAAATTTGATGGCTTTTCCTTCTTAAATTCATCCAAAAAGTATCCCCTATCACTCCTCCTGTAAGGATGATGGTGATGACGATCATGATGCATGTCTAAATCAGAACTAGAATCATACCTGTGTCTATCCCCTCTCCTATCTGGAGTGCCCAACAATCTTCCATCTCTAACTATTTCATCTCTATCTAACCTTTGACCACGATGCGACCAACTACCATATGCCCCATTAGTTCTATCCTCTTGTTCGTAGTTGATCTGATGTGGTCCCTGTCACTGCAAATCTGACAAACTCTGAAGTATCACTGCATTTACCTCTCCTAGTTTTTCCTATGCCTGTATGATTCTTTCATTATTTACCTTACAACTTTTTATTTCATATTTTAAGATTCTCAGTGTAACTGCCAAATTAGAAGAGTTCCCAACACCATACTTCTCTTTTGATTCATAGGGAGAGTCTTTGTAGTCAACCATCTTGCTAGCCATTTGATATTTCTTCCTGCAAGATATATCATGTCAGCTAAACCAAATCACAATAAACCAACGTACCTTAGTATAGCTCCGGGAGGATAATTTGTTTGCAAGATCAAAAAATCAATGTGATACATGTATAACATAATCATGACAAGATATAGAAATATAAAACATAAGCATATGACCATGCAACCATCATTCTAGCTAGGGTCTAGTCATTAATGCATGACCTCAACAAAACCACACACCATGACCTCATGCATGACAACAACCGCTACATCACTGTACACTTGACCACATGCAAACATGAACATGCATAAGAAATATGTAACCAACTACACATATGCATAAGCATATATGATCAAGCATGAATGAATGATACTTGAAATCAAACCTGCAAGAATGATACATGAAACCAAGCATACAAGAATGTAACCAAACATGCAATATTGTAGCCAAACATAATACAATGGTACATGCAAGTGACATAAATCAACATGTAACCAATCATACACTCACAATGATGCATACCACAGTAAAACACATCAACTCTACATGACGACATCACTACCACCATGAACAACATCATGCAAATGAAACAAGAATATGGAATGCAAGTGTGAGATACACACATGAAATTGGCATGCATGCATGATCAACACATAGCCCATCTAGTTTGAGGGGTGAACCATGCTGTCATACCACTCTGTAACACCCTCCTCCCACATCTACCTAAGAAATCAGTCAGCGGGGGTAAATATGTTACGAGAGGCCATTATGATATAATTCAACCTCCTAAGTCACATTAGGGAAGTGGAATCGATGGAAACGCACCATACAAACATTCAACATTAGCTTTAGGACCCTCAGGAACCAATCCAACACTTTAGACAACTTTCCATTGGGTGCCACTGAACTTTTGGACAACTTAAGCCTCAGTCGTTCTCATGCTATAGGCATGACAGTGTCCAGAAACCCAAAGTCACTCTCACAGGCTTGCCTGCTAGCGTCCAAAGACTAAATTTATCAGTGCTATGCAAACATCCCCAGGATCTAAACCACATTTTTAGGCCCAGAGCCAAGGTCACTGCCCAGAATTGAACATCCTATTCAAAACAATAAAATAAAATGGAAATGATAGTACTAAAGCAAATACTTTTTCAAGACCTTGACTGGACCCCTACTAACCATGACATGCATTTCATCAAACATATCATGAATATGTAATCTACAGGTGTAAATAACAATTCTGAGCATAGGGGTATCATACTTAGTTTAGAATTGCTAAGAACCATTTATGCCTCAACACATCAACTTTCATTCCATCCATTCGGTCATAGATACATTGATCATTCAATTACAAGTAAAAACATGAATAAAGCCATACATGGCTATTATCATAAAACATATACATAACTAACATAATAGCAGCATAAATACTCATGAAAGTACAACCATATAGACCACATATAATCCATTAAAATACTCATATAAATAAAAGGATAAATAGTCTTTCATTAACGATGCAAAATCCAAACCCGGGATGGGACTTCCACGTTCCACCTGATCGTATAATGGCTGAGCCAAATCTCTCTTCAACCATTCACCCCCATGCCATATTCCAAGCATGAATGTGGGATCTCATAGAACACATCAATCCAAACTCATCTAGGGTTTCCAGAGGCCATCCACCTCAACCCATCAAACAATGATTCCAACTAATGGTTGGACATCAAAAAACCATCATTAGACCGGTCTCTATCCTAGCCATCCAGGGCTCCAAAGGGCTTGTTCCAAGTAAGGCTCTAGGACTAGTAACTCAATCCATAGTTGTTGCTCGACTCCAGAGCATTTTTCCAACCAAGACTCCAGGACTAGTAACTCAACCCACCAGGGGCTCCACAACATTTTTCCAACCAAGGCTACAGGACTAGTAACTCAAGCCAAATTGTTACAGGTCTCCAGAGTGTTTGTCCAACCAAGGCTCCAGGAACTAGTATCTCAACCCAAGCTAAGGAAACATGAGAACCAACCAAAAAATCAACATTGTAATAAACCCACAATTACCATGGCTATCCAGGAAATGGCCAGGCTAGGAAATCCACTGTCAATCTCGACCATCCTCCATGCCAATGATACATCACAACCAACAAACCACATGCATATGCCATGCATACCAAAACTACTGAAGGAAACATACACACAACTTGGTACCTACAAGAAAAGATGATGTAGCCAATGATCCTGATGCCTTCTTACGCTTTCCTGCTCTTCCTTTTCCGTCTTGCTCCAAGAATCCAAAAATGCTACACCCTCTAAGAGTTCTCCAAGAAAAATTTAAGTCTCCAAGAGTATGAGAGAGAGAGAGAGAATAATGAGAGAGCTCCAAAACTTAAGTGACTAAAGGTTACCAACTGATCCTCAGAAGCCATTTTATGAATGAGGCCTCTATTTTATTCATTTTCCATTATTTTCCTCCAATTTACTTCTCACATGGAACTTGTGACCTTTCACTTACTTTTTCTCCTAATTTCCATTATTTCCATAAATAAATGTGCCAAAAATGCCATTTTTCCTTTCCAAATCCTTAGCCATAATCAATCCCAAGTGATCCCCATCACTAGGATTTTTCCCAACATTAAAATTTGAATAAGTGTCCCATCATCTATGGTTATTATTTTTCCTTCATTAAATTTTATTACATGGAATTTTCACTAGGGTTGTTACAGTCTTTAACCTACTAGGTAACAAAAACTAGAGAAAGGATGACATGCTTAGTCCATTCAATGGTCATTATTCTGCTTGCTTGAAGACTTGTATGCTTTTGTTATATGTCATAAGTCAATAGTTTCACAAATAGAAACTCATATTCCAACTACATTGTTTTCTTTTGCAGATGTGTTTTTAAAATACATGAAAGTGGAAATGTAGAGTTAGTTGCATGTTGCATTATACATTTCCTTTTTTGTCCCCCGTTTCATTGCAAGTACAATTGTCACAAACACAAGGAAATTTCATTTAGCTAACCAGTTTCAATAGAAACTCTCACAGTACAACTATTCAAAAAATGCCTAAAATAATTGATGTTGACAGTTGGCAATCAAAAGAGCTATGAAATAGTCATGCAACTATTGACAATGTCTTGAACACAAATAATATTTTCAGACTTCAGGCATTTTCATACACCCTAGACGATTGTCTTTTCAATTCAATTGAATTACTTTTGAATTTCTACTATACATCGACTGAATTGTGAAATGGTACAATTTCCAACTTCTTTATATATATTAAAAAATTCCATATAGAAGCAATAAAATCATTTAGTTATTATCTAACACCTGATTTCCTATATCAACTTCATGGAATTCATGACGTTGAAACATATTTGTGGAGGATGTATATTTGTGCTTCAAATGGTGATGTTGACAATGAATAAGGAATATGGGGAGATACATTTTGCATACGTTGGTTGGAAAAATGGTTTAACTTACCAATAGGGATCTGGTCAAGAACAAAAAAAAGGGTATGTACTCTACAATTCAAGGAAAACAACAAACCAATTACATATATTGTTCCATGATGAGAATCCTCTTAGTGATCACTATGAACCATTGTTGTACAAGAAAGTAGGCCAAAGCATTGTAACATGTAGTGAATAGTTTTCTCCTTCTTGTAAATATATACAAATATATTGCAAAGATATCAATGACAAAATGAAAGCCCATGAATCGCGTAAGGCGAAAAATCCTACATCCATTTGTGGAGATAGCATGTTCATTGCACTTTTCCATTTGATAGCACTTGAATTTGATGTAAGGTCCTAGATACTTTACTTTTTCCAGTCATTTTTCAATTTCATACTTAGACATGCATGGCTTAATCTTTGAGACAAGCATATGACTACCGGCACAAGGTGAATTGTAATTATTACAAAATTATCTATCAAATGATGTCAAAAAAAGTAAAAAAAGAGTTGCAAATTGGCAATCATACCTTATTAATATGGCAATGCCATATGAAACATATGGGGTTGAAGGTGGGTCATTTTTCTTACAATGGGAAACAATAATGTTCAAAGTGAACATACAAGTGTGGTCCTTTCTAACTAGAATCATTGTCAATTATTTCCAATGCAACAATTGTTCAAGGCAAACATATAGCTTAATGTCACTTCGAATAAATACACTGCATACTCATTATGCACCTTTTCCATTAGATGAACATAGAAATAGAGACAATGTATAGTGTCAAATTCTACCAATAGGAACAACCTCCTTGCACATTGAACATGGACCCATGCCAACAAATGCACATGGGCATGAATACACATTGCAATGTGCCATTCTTCTAATGAAAACATAGAAAAACAGTAAGATCAATGTCCATAGATTAAAATAATTATTGTGTTTAGAAACAAATAACCATAAACAATTATGCAAAGAAAAATTACAAATTCAACATTGTTTCTTGTCAAAGAAAGATCCCTTGAAAATTTACCTAGCCAAGATAGAAGACACGCCTGAAAAGAAATGTTCAATATGTAAACAGTTGCAGTTCTAGAAGAATCTAGTAAGCATTGGATAGGACATGGAACAAATATATGTAAATTTATTTGATAGTCATAAAAAACATCGTACAAGAGTAATATGCAAAGTTTGCAAAAGATCACTTCAAAATGGAAAATTTTTGCAATTTGGTGTTCTTGAGAGGATTAGATGAAACAAACCATTGCAAATAGTAACCACACTCACAAAACTTGAAGAGCGTCTTGTCACATTGAGAATTTCATTTGCATAAATAAGATAATGGGGCTATAAATAAGCACAAATGGAATTAACAAGCTCTATTATTAATGTTCCTATCCAAATATACATTGTCCAAAATGCATTGCCACAATCCAAGGAGGACACAACAATAGTCATTGTTGCATTGAATAGTCGATTATAATATAAAAATGCATTTAAAATAGGAAAATTTCATGTGCACAATGTCATGAATGCATTGAGATAACTTTTTTCTCGTCACCTTTATAAAGCTAAAAACATAAGAATACATACAAATTGGAATAACATTCTATAGTCAACTTATTTAAATTCTTCAACTGAAAACATTGGCATTAAAGAGGAAAATTAAACAACCAACGATTCAAAAATTGAAACATCAACTGAAATATTGGTACATGGATACATAGGGTCCCAATGCATCTGTGATTTGTAAGACAAGATGATCGAGGTTACTCTAGTTTAAGGGCAATGATCCCTTCGACGTTTTAGAGACAAGTATGTAGAGAAGATGAACTTTCCATCCCTTTTCTTTGGAGACCTGCATGATAGTGACATTGTTGAAAGATTCCACTACCAAAAGATTGTGTAATGGAAGATGATGTATTATAGTGGTGATTTCTCTTGCCACACATCTAATCTGTTTTTCAAAACATTACAAATAATAATTAAAAAATTCCTTTCATTCATTTCAATAAGAATCAGAAAAGGAAAATTAAAAGGAAGAAAGTTACGAGCCAAAGATATTAAATACAAACCTAACTTGGACAAGATTCTTAGAAGTGAAATTGATTACATGGATTTCAAACACATAACAATTTATCCTGGTTTCTTGCAACAAATGAAGAAAAATATATTTTCCATGATACGTTAACAAGGAGAACCAACTTTGTTTGTCACATTTACAGGTGCTGAACATTGATGGGTTGTATTGGTCAATACTTTGACTAGATTACATGACAAAAGAAGAAAAATAAAACATATTGAAACAATAGAGGACTACAACATTGACTATTCGATAAGGAAAAATGCAATAACATGTAGCTGTTATTATAGGCATATAATTAATACATTAAAGAAAATGATATTTCAAGATAAAAAATTCTTTGGATAAATAGTAGATTACTACATTGTAACTGAGCTCCAAAATAGAGGAAGTGAGCATGAGCATGGGCTGCCATCGGTAGACAATGCACCGATATATGGAGTCAATAGTAACATTGACATTGAAAACTTTGTCAACATTTTATTTGACCTTTAACATAGACCACCTTGATCCAGATCTTGCAAAAATATATCAACACCATCATACAAAAAGTTGTAAAAAGATAAAGAGCTCACATTGTAGATACAATTTTCCAACATCTCCCATGAGAAGCACAAAATTTCTTGAACCAATTGCCTTGGTAGATCACACAATGAACAAAAGAGTAAAATTATTATATGGTATCCTAAAATCGAAAAAATATGATAACAATAACAATTTTGGCCATTTTTTGGATGATATACATTTGGCTGAAGATTATTACATCGTAACAGTATAAAGTACATTGAAACAACCAATGATTTTACATAAGCAAAAACATTGTCACATTTGGAACAATAACTTTGCAAAGAACATGCCACAATTGTGGAATGAAAATACTAATGCCTAGTTTATGCTCAATGCCTATGTAGTTGCATCGTATTTCACGTCTTACATGATAAAAATTGACAAATTGATGACAAATGCATTCAAAATAATATGAAGATAACATGAAAAGATCAAAGTAAATGCTATTGAAATGATACATTCATTGGAAAACATCTTGCTTAATCCCCAATAGATATCAGTGCAGCAAGCTGTGCATACAAAACTTCCTATGCCATTGAACCATAGTTCAAGTGAATGCATATTTATAAATATATGACTAATGGATTAACACACATTTATCCTCAAACCATCATTCCTGATAAGACAAAAAGATGACAATTTTGAAAATGTCATGTGTAATTCCATTATTTATTATTACATTACTAGACCTGATGATGTAAAGCATGTATGCCTTGTTGAATTTTCATCAAGGTACAACAAAAATGGAACATCTATTACAAAAATAAAGAAACAAAAGGTAATATGTTTCATAAAATACAAGAAGCACATTGACTATGAAAAGTATTGTAGGGAAAAGCTTTTGCTATATGTCCCATTTGAAAAAAAAGAGAATGCATTGAAAAAAAAAGTTTATCTCATGGGAAAATTCTTATATATTACATCAAAACATAATAAAAATAAATGAATCTAAATTAAAATATAACATTTGTTAGTTCCAGTCTTTGCAACCTGTCACTAGGGATCAAAATGGGCTCTTACTATGTCTGGTTTCCAAGATGTTTTGCACATGAGTTTTAGTGAAAACCATATCCTAAGTATGTCCATTAGAAGCAGCTCAGAAAAATATTTCCAATGGTATATCACACTCCCATAACCGGTTTCTGGATCAGAAGATATGATTGAAATGAATGATTGATTCTTGGTTATGCATGTTTTGAGGTCATTTGCTGCACACAGGGACAAGTTTACTACAAATTCAGTTTCTAAAGTAATGGACGTGAATTTTACAAAAGTGAAAGAGGTGTTTTTCAATCCCATGCCAAATAAAAAAAACCTCCTTCTGTTTATGCACAGGTGTTACTATGTGGTAGACATGTAGTGATATTTGAAGCCTACATTAAAACAAAACAAATTTTGCATTTGTTTTACTGTTTTAGTCATTATAGTATGGCACCGTTTTACAACATATGGAAAGTAATTTTGAGAAACTCAAGGAATTTTTTTTTAACCATGAGCCATGTAACAAAAACCTCTTTCAGTTTATTCACAGGTGTCTTGAATTTTAATATTTGACTAGATATTTACAGCCTATTTTTACATATTTAAATATTTAATGATTTCTTGTTTTAGAGATTATTTTGTGGCACAGATTTTGAGCCACTGGAAAAGAATTTCAAAAATTTGAGAGAGGTTGTTTCTCAAAAATGACCTTTTATACAAAAACCTCTTTCCGTTTTGTAACAGGTGTTATTTTTCAAGAGGTACCAGTTCATCTTTGACACCTATTTTCAGAAATTTGGTCCAAATTTAATGTAACTGATTCTATCTTGAGGGAGATGGTTGAGCTCAACTCCCTTAGTATAGGGATGAGCTAATTGTATATATTTTATGATTTTAGAGTGTAAAGGGTTTGAATTTTTCAGCAAAGGAAAGTTGCTTTGGACTGTGTAAAGCTTTTTTGAATATTATTTTTAATGGAGTAGTTTCTGCCCCTTAGATTTGGGATCCATCACGATGTTTAATGTGCAGCATGTGTTCCTTGTAAAATTACTCACATACTTTGTTTTTTCTACTAATTCTTTTTACAACATTATCCAAGGGAAGTGTTAGGAATCCATCCATGCATGATGCTCCTTTCACAATGATTTTGTTGTTAAATGTAGTGGTTACCTTTGCAGAATCCATCCTCTATTTGATGCTTTGTTGAGTGACGCTGTGTTTCTTTTTTTTTCTAACGCTACTACTGTAGATCCATCCCTTGATTGATGCCTACAGGGCAGCGGGCTTTCTCCTCTTTCCTTCTCTCATTTACATCTTTTATCTGTCTGAACATTGCACTTACTTTGCCCCAAGTTTGTCGGCAAAAACTAGCCTCGATTCCATAGCCCAATGATCCCTTCTCCTGCTGTTTTCGACCCACAACTTTCAAAAAAATACTCGTACTTCATAGCTAACCTAAGATTCAGTTATTGCAGGCATGTTTTGTTGGCAAAGAGAGAGCCCTCTCTAGTCTGGTAGGGCTAGATGCCAGATCAAAAGCTTGGTTTGTGGTTACCTCAGAATTGCCTCTTCTCAGCCTTGAGGTTCATTCTGAGTGCTAACAACATCAACCCACTATGGGGAAATATAGAGAATGAAATCCACAAAATCTAGAACATTTCCATGGATTCCAGTAATCCAATAAAAAAATAAAAAACCTTAGAACACCATTTCTACTTGAGAATGTCAAATAACACGAGATAAGAAGAATGCTCAATAGGGAGAAATAAGAAATTATCAAATACATTGCACTTTAAAAACATATGAGCATATAGAAACTATTGTATCTATTTCTAACTTGAAGAGTTGGAATTGGGAAAATATTCATAACAAAAGAAATATTCCAAATGGTTATACGACTTTATGATGCACACTATTCAACTGATCCTTTGAATGCAAAGGGGTTGATACTAGCATACACAAGAAAAGCTGCATATAATGCAGGTGGAACAACCGTGCATTCTACACTTATCATTTCATTTAACAAGTCTTCCCCTAAACCACTTAGAAATTAATCATTAGATGCACTCAGAAAAATTTATGAAGAATTGAGACTAGTTTTCATTGATGAAGTTTCCCTTCTAGGAGGCCACTTCTTGTTTTGCATTGATAATTGAATTTGAAACATTAAACACGTTTAGATAAAGTACATTGAAAGTTTTGACATTATATTTTGTGGTGACCTTTATCAAGCACAACCTATATAGGATTCCATGACATTTGAACAAACTATTCTCAACAAACAATTAATTGCATATGATTTTTGGAAAGAAAATGTGAAATTCTATGAATTTCATACTACAATGCATCAAACAAATGAGAAATTCATCTCAATTTTGAATAGAATGTGAGCACACACTCAAACAAAAGGTGATCTATTGTATTTGAAAAAAAATTGTGTTAGGATTACACCTATTGACCATGCTTTTCCCTATCTCTTTTATGAAAATAAAGATGTTTCTTTGCATAACAAAAAAAAATTAGCACTTTTTACAAGAAAAGAGATTATAATCATTGCAATTGACCACAAAGAAGAAAACCATGACAATTTTCCTTCACATTTACATAAAACAACATTTAATTTAGAAATAGTCATGAAATTAAATATGTTAGTTGAAATCTATGTTGGAAATTACGATTCACAAGATGGCCTTGTAAATGGAGCAGATGGAATCATTAAAGCTTATACAAAAAAAAATGATATTGATGTCATATGGATCAAGTTTTTTGATATGAACATAGGACATCACCAAGCAAGAAAATTGGCTAGCTTATATAGAAAAGTCATTTCCAAAGATTGTATCCCTATATTGCAAGTAGCAAAACCAATACCACCATCAACAAAGATAGGCTATATGAAAATATGAAAATTATTTCCTGTTTAATTGCCATGTGCACACACAATACATAGGTCACAGGGCCTCAAACTAGACAACTTTGCACTTGATCCTTTTGGAATAAAGACTCATAGATTAGTCTACACATCCTTATCTCATGTTAGTAACATGGAATCCTTGTTCTTGTTAAATCATTTACAAAAAAAAGAGACTTCAGAGTTAAACAAAAATTAACAATTGAAATGGACTGTCTACGACAAAATGCAAAATGGGAACTGGATTACAAGTACAACTCTTTGCATAGACATGCATGCACATTAGATATGTCTTTAAACAATTGAAACCTAGAAACCTATATTAAAGATGTACTCAATGACTATGATATAATGGATGCTAACATCTTGTGTTTTCAAGATGGACATTTGAAATAAGATACACTGTAACAAAGGTTCAAAACCTTCACTTGCATATCTAACCATAGAAAATATGGATTGCTCATATGCTTCAAGATAATCATAACAATCCTTGAACATATACAATTTTAAGAAGGAAATGTAAAAGAACTTATGGAAAACATCATTCTACATGGAATGAAAATAAAAATTGTCAATGTCTATGCAACACCCTATGCTACATTGCCGAATATACTAAGTATTATTGAAAAAACATTCTCCAATATAGCTATTGGTGAACCAATTCTCATTGTAGGAGATTTCAATGTTAACATGCGTCTAAGAAACAATAGAAAAAAGGCACTAATAGACTACATGCATAGCCACAACCTTCATTTCATTCTACATACAAATTCCTATTTGCACACATCGCTTAATGATCATGTATGGTATAACATAAAACATAGCTACAATATCTACAAATTGGAAACATATTGGTCAAATCATGTGTTGACACCTAATCTTTGGGATTAAGTAAATCCATGTAAATATTGTAAATAGAAAAATAAAGGAAATTGAAGATAAAGAGACAATGGGAGATGAAACCCAGTAGTCTCCCTCTCCATGTATATATCTATATTCTATCTTAATGAAAATACAAAATTTCATTCAAAGTTATACCTAGCCTTACATGGTATCAGAGCCAACTCCCAAAATTAGTTTTCTTCATTATAACTACTATTCAGTTTTCTGCCATATTTTGTCCTAAATTTAGATTTATGTTTCTCAATAAATCCTCTACCATCCATTCTTTACTTAAGTTGCCTCCCTGATTCGGTAAAAATTCTACATTTTGTTGTATGCACAGTTCACTATTTGCATACTTTAGTTTCATATTGTTGCATTGTTGGGTACTCATCCTTGCTTGCAAACTCTAGTTTCCATTTGGGTTGTAGATAGTGACAAGGTGTGTCTACCCTAATATCTTTGTTTGCTGGTTTCCTCATTCTTGTCGCTCTTTCTCTTCCCACCATTGTCATGCTCGTTCACATCCTTTTCATCAAAAACTATTCCCTTGCTGACTCGATTAATGAATGTGGTGACACAACTATAGATTTGAGACATCTTTTTTCATCGACCACTCAATTGGCATCCACACCCCACGAGAAACTATCCACCTATGTGGGAAAAATGTGGAATTAGTTGAATGAATCCTGCAAATGACTGAGCATCATATGGTCGAAACCCTTGCCACAGTGAATGCTACTACCTAACGTTGAGGTTTTACTTTTTTGAAGATTTTGTATGGTGAATAAAAGGCTGATATAAGTTGAATACCATGAGGTGAACTATTGTTTGGTATGCATTGAATATAGTTCAGTGGCCCTTATATATTTAATTCCCTTTATATATTGAATTCAGAGATTCTTGAAAGTGTTGATTAAAATCAAAGGCCATGAAGAGTTAATTTGGTATGATGCAAATTGAATTTGTTTTTATGCTCATGAAAGGTGTATGTTACATGGTGGTTCATGATATGTGATATATGTATGTGTGGAGACTAGACATATATAATCATTGATTTAAAAAAAAAAAGGTGGCATTCATATAATTCATATGAAGTATGTGAGAGGATTTGAATGCCATAGTATGTGAATGGTATAAAATTTATCACATATTATTTGGATCATCCAATATATAGAGTCCTTTATAATATTTCATGGTGTATGGAGGTATGTTATTTTCATGGAGAGTCTACATATTTAATTGAATTTTTTTTCAAGACATAGCCAATCATTTTACAAAGACATCAATCTTTCGTTTCAAGTCTTATAATTTTTTTTATACCAGTTCAGATTTTATGATGCATTCCCTCATTCCATTGTGGGATTGTTCTCTATGGTAAATAGAACTTCCATGAGTGGTCCTAGAAGATAAAACACATCTTGATTTTCAATGATTTTTTGAAAGGGGTTTGTGAAGGAGAAGGATATAATGCACCTAAAAAGGCTACTTCAGATAAGGAGCTTGCCATTTGGGAAAACAAGAACAACAAGGCCTATTCCTTGATTGTAGCATGAGTAAATGAAGAGGCGAGTCATCGTATTTCATAATTTTCAAATTTCTTTGAATACTTAAAGAGGATGAATAAATTATATGACTAACCCTATGAACTTGAAGTTGTTAAATTTATGATCAACTTGTTCAATCTTGAGTTGAAAAATGATGACCCTCTTTCCTTAACATTAGAAGTGAGATCCATTATGCATGACATAAAATACACTTGTTTTGAAATAGATATTCCTCTCATAGCTTATGTCAAGGCACTATATCCCAACTATTCACATTATCTTGAGTCATTGCAAGAAGGTGGAAACCTTAAGGAGATTACATTTAGGTCTCTTGAGAAGAAGTTTGTTGAAAGAGAGAAGGATTTTGGAATGAATAAAACTCATGAGTCTTCTGAAGAAGTTGTCTGACTTGCAAAAAAAGAGAAGAATCATGCACAAGACTCTTCTAGAGGAATAGGAAGGAAGAATTTTAGAGGCAAGGGGGGTAGACATTTCCAAGGAGAAAGGTCTGATCCTCATTGCATATGATGCAATAGAGATGGACATGATTCTTCCACATGTAATTTTCCTTGGGACAATTGAGTAGGAAAGAAATGAAGAAAAACGTAAAACACCTGACAAAGGGAAAGGAAAAACACCCGAGTCTTCTTTTTATGTTTTGGCACATTACAACATTGAAGTAACTAAAGACTTATTCAATGCTTCAATTGCTTCATGGAAAGATGCTTGGTTGCTTGATTCAGTAGCAAATTTCCACATGACTTTCAGAAGAGATTTCTTTTAAGAATTTAATGACAATGTTGATGGAGTAGCCTACTTTGTAGACAAGTCAAAACTCAATCCATAAGGTCTTGGCACCTTCAGGCTCAAACTTCTTGGTCTTCTAGAATTTCTTTTGCATTATATTTTATACCTCCCCGAGCTGAGTAGAAACTATTTGTATTTGTTCCACATCATCCAACAAGGACACTCCATTCACATATTTGATGGAAAGTTTGAGTCATAAAAACATTAGATCACTGACTTTTCATGAATGGAATAGAAGAAGAAAGACTTATGAAGCTGCAAGGAACCTCTACTCGTGCATACAAATTTTCATTCAGTTCTCACTATGATGAAGGTACATTTCCATCAAGTATTTTACGTCATACTATATTTGGACACTTGAACTATGTCAACCTCCATTTGTTGAACAAAAATGGTGTTATTGGTGTTGTCACCCACTGCTTTTTCAGTCACTAGATGCTTCAAAATCCAAATAGCAGTGATGTTTGATGCCAAATTCTAAGCCATAGAATCTATCAAAGCTTGAGGGTACCCTCTCCATTGCGTAGTGCTCAAAATAAGCTCTCTGGTGGTATATAGAAGTCCAAAAAAGGGTTCCTCGATCAAAAGTTAGGCCATGTTGAAGAATCCCTTTAGAAAGCTCATAAAACCCAAAAATGGCTAAGTTTGAGGGAAAAATCGCATATCAGAGTCGGTGGGTCTAGGAACATTACATATCAGCATCGATAGGTCCAGGTAGGTAAACAACATTGGCAAAATTAGTTTCGCGATCCTCCGATCATCGATATCACATATCGACGATCGATGATTGAAGGTGTTTTAAGGCTTAAGAGAGCGTAGGAGGGGCCGATTGTGATATTGTGTTGTACCTTCGGGAGGGGTTGATTCTGATTTACAAAGGAAATGGCTGCACAAACCAAGGTCCGGGCCTATCCTTCTCTCTCCTCCATGTGGAATTGGCGATCGACGGATTAGCGGGGTCATAGGTCTGAAACTATAAAAAATCGATGATATTGCGATATGGACCATAATCGCTAGGGAGGGCTGATTTTTAAATAGAAAGGAAAGCATGGAAAAATAGGGCTTGGTGGGTCTCTTTCTCTCACTTCAATGGGGCCACATGGCTGCCTCTGATTAGTCCACCAAGCTAACATTGCAGCTGACATCAACAATGACGTGGAAAGTACGGAAGATGGCGTGGCATGTGGACACGTGTCACTCGTTTTGGGAATTTTTTGAGGTCCTATGGGGATGTTTCTAGGTGCCACGTGGCAACACTCATAGGGTGCCACGTCGTAGTGATGATGACAAAAATGACAATAGCAAGTTATTGGCAATCGATGATTGGTAGCTCTGGGTCTCGAGCTTATCGACGATTGCAATGCGATAGAAAAAAAGCTCTGGATGTGATATATTTTAAGCTGTGATTTACAAATATTTTTGGTCTGGGAAATTGGCCAATGAGGGACTTGTATGATATAAAGAAAAAGGCCCCCACCAAACAAGTCAAGGCCTTAAGCGCTTTAAATATAAGCCTGCGGTCTCCGCCTGTGGTCATATGAAGAAATAAGAAAGGGGCTATAATAAAAGGGCATAAAGGATAATTCGTAAGAGTTAATAAAAAATTCCCACCCATTTCAAATATTTTGGTGTTAAAAGGCCTACCATCGATCCAATTTTCGCTACAACATAGTGCCGAAAGAACTGCACAAATATTTTAATGGATGGATGGGTCAGCAACTAGGGAGTTTAATGAAGGTGTGGGCGCGTTCATGGAGGGACTTAACCTGTAACACGCCTCCATAAGTTGATGCCGAAAGCAGTCAAATGAGAGTTAACGGAAGTTGGCCAATGCAACATTAAACTACCTCAACAATAGAGAGAAGCATGACAACAGTATGGACGTGGCTCCATCCAAGGCCTCCACTGAAGTAACAAGGGGAGAATTTATTTCTATATTTTTCCAAGAAATGGATTTGATCCCTGTTTTAATCTTAGGTAGGTGGTAGCAAAGCCTCACAAATTTGAGATAGCTATTCTAGCATAACAGTTGGGGCTCAAGCTCATATATTTTGGTTGTAATTCAAAGCTCTCCTCCTCTTCTTAAAAATAGGGGGATGAAACATAATACAGGGGTTCTAGAATTTCTCACCCGAGAGGGCTGAACTCTGTGATATTATTTTGGCTCATAACTCTTTAAGTGAATGACTATTATATGAGATTGTATTACTTTACACATGCAGATCTTCACACTATCACAAAAATGGTGGTGATTCCTCCTTAACATTGCATTATGTTTTTCGTTTTGTTAATTACAATATGTTTTTCCTTCTCTTAATTCCATTATATTCATATTCTTCTCTATATGTGTGCTACAATAGATGCTAGAAATTATTTCATGCTTCCTTACAGATCCACGTGTGTTGATTCATTAATGCATAATGGATGTATGAAGGTGTTAGCTACCTATACCAATAGGTTTCATTTTTCATGATTGGCATGGGAAGTGCCAATATGATCTACTTTGGGGATGCAAAGATCTCATATTTTGATGGAAGACACACATTTACATTTGGTTGATGCTGCCCTATTCCCCAATGGGTGATCCAATAGCCTAAGCTGGGTCAAGCCATGTTTCAATTTTTGTTATAGATTAGAGAAAGAAGTCTGTCCAAACAGTTCAATCTTGGCAGACAAAGTAGTTAGGTAGAGAAAGAAGGTTCCCAACTGTTTAATCCGGGGCCTTGGAAGCAATAAGGATAGCCTTAGATAGAAAATCAAAAGAAAAGCCAAAGGAAAAGAAAAGGCACCTAAGGGTTGCAAGTCCAAGTGCACCCTCCTTGAAGTAACAAAAAATGCTAGGAAATAGGCAGGGTAGGCAGTGGAAGGTTGCAGAAAGCTAAATCCAAGGACATCACTTGGAGTAAATCAAAGTGGCCATCAGCAGGAAAGGCAAGAGCAGTGGCCTAAGTGGCAAAGTGCTAAAGTCATCACTAACTTCCCTCATTCCCTTCAAAGTTTCTTACTAACCTCCCATAAGGACTGCAGGATCTGCCTAACCAGTCCTCCTTGTGCTCTTCATTTATACAAATTTGATGTCATAAATGACTTCTTTCTTTGAAAAGAAGCCACATTTCTTGTGTAAAAATTATTTTCATTTTGATCTACTCCCTGACTAAGTTTGATTCCTAAAAAGCTTAGTAAACACCATTTCCCATTCTCACTCCCCCCAGTACTAACTACTGACTGTATCTACACTAAATCCCTTATGTTTCCCTTCCCCCTACTATTATAACACCATGGTGTATAAACCCCTAAACATGTATAATATTCCCCCTTTTTAGCACTATAGCTAAATAAGTTTGTTAAGGGAGACATTAGTCCATCAGGGACTATGGTCAACCCTGTCATGGGATTACTCTAACCTCTGGTTAGAGTAATAACCTCCCCCTAATCCATCATCTCCCCTCTTTTCTTAAAATAATTTCATCAAAAAACCTCTTTCCCTCTGCTTAAACCCACTTTTAATTCTTTTCCCCCCCACAGATTAACCCATACCCCGAAAAAACCCACGAAAACCCCAAAAACTATGGTCCCATGCCACAAATATTAAATTGAATATTTTAATAGTTGGGCGGGACCCAACCCGAAACTGCGCCTTTGATCAACAGTGCCCGCCAGCCGTTGATCGTCCGCTGCCCCCGATCCAACGGTGGGCGGTCAATCTCAGATCCCAACCCGTCGCCCTTTAACCTCCGGGGAGATGGCGGTATTGGGGGCCGTACCCAAGACGCGTGGCAAGCGGCGGGGTTGTTCGGAGCCCCCCTCCTTGATACCGCCTTTGCCCAAAGGTGGTGCGGGGAGACCGCTTACCACCCTCCCCGATACCGCCCCTCCACTGTCGCGTCGGCCCCCACGTCGCCATGACGTAATGCCAGTCCCCGCGCCCCCGCGCCTCGTGGCCCTCGACGTAGCCCTGCCACCGCCTCCGCCCGCCACCGTGTCCAGCCACGCTAGCCTCCAGCTCAGCGTCCACGTCACCCTCCATACCTCGGGCCCACCATGACGTCATGCTGACGTCATTGGCGGAAAAAGCGCCAATGACCCTTTTTGCCCAAATTTGTCGTTAAAAACTGCCAAACTAGCCGTTTGTTGTCATTTTCAAGCGAAAAGGACGCAGCCACTGTTAACCTGTTCATCGCGAAATTGCCTCCGAGCCATCAAATTCAAAGTTGCGGCTGCCATAACTTGTCAATCTAGCTGCAGTGAGCTCCCCCTGCTCGGCCCGAGGATGTTCAGTGCTATTTTTCCAGGTATTCACCACAAGTTCCTTGTTTCGCCCCTATGCATGCCATTTCTATGCGAATTCTCCAATAAGCATCACTCAAATCCTAAATTACACACTGTCTACTACTTAATTTGCAATTAAATCAACCCACATTGCCCTAGCTCCAAGAATTTGACATTCAAACGATAATTCATGGCTTGAAAATTACAAATTTAGGCCCGAGTTGCCCAGCATTGTTCCCTTTTGCCGAGTGGAGGCCCAAGTCTGCATGTCACCAAATTGAAGCCCACACACCCTCTGCAATCATCCTCATCAATTCACAATCCCTGTGAATTTACCAAAAAACAGCAGAGACAAGTCTGCCAAGCCTGCTTATTCCACTTTGAACAAAATTTCAAGCATTATCTACAGTAAGCCTGTCACTTAAGCTTTGAGGAACCTTGTAAACCATTGCACTCACCTTGTTCAAATTCAGATTACATAATGGCTGCTCCTGCACCCACAACCCTCAATGTTGCTCCTATAAATGCACCAAATAAAGACCTGGAGTCCTTGCCTCTTGCTGACAGGGACTACCTCATTCAAGACTTTGTGGGTAACAGGGACTTTTTGCAGACCTTCAGGCAATTAAGAGATGACTACCTGAATGGCCAGGATACATATGGGATATGGGAGTCTAATCTGCCATACTACTGTCTCCCCTCTGTCAACATTTTTCCAGAGGTTATCCGCCTATGTGCTGAAAATTATGATGTGCAGCACAGAGCTATTAAGTCTCCATCTGGGAGCATCCTCTTTCACATTAATCCTGAATCCATCAATAAGATGCTCCACTTTGATCAAACTGAGCTGCTGTTCCCTTTTTCCATGAATTATCTGCTGGACACTGGTGCCAAGATGACCAGTGAGGATATTCAGAAAATCACCAAGACATTTATGAGGCCTGAATGCCAGCCCACAGGGCCACCTCCCTACTTAGATGTCTATTTTACTGAGGTGGGCAGACTATTGTTGGACATGATTGCTTATGTGTTGGGATACAGAACCAGTGAGCATGTGGATGAAACAATGCTGGTACTTTTGGCTGCTTACAGCCCAGGCCAATCCCCTGCCCGCAAATATAACTTTGCAAAGTTCATAGCTAACAAGATTCATGATCAGTTGTGCAAAGTAGACAGACAGGGCGTCTTCAAGTATTCATCTTATATCTATCACCTTTTCATGTACTATCAGTCCGAGGTTTTCCCATGCTACATCAAAAAGCTGGACTCTAAAGGGGAAAGAAGATCTGTTATCTTCTAGACATCTGTCTATCATGAAGTCCAAAATTCACCCTATTCCTATTGTGAATTTATTGATCAATTTGTATACCCTGTCTCTTGCTTATTGATGAGGTCCCCTCATCCCAGAATATCAATTGAAATACAGAAGGTCCTGCAGCTCTCCAAGAATTACAAAATAGGTGATTGGTACCTATATGAGGATCATACAGTCATCAGAGTCTATGGCTGTGAGCTCTGTCCATACAGGCTCCCAAAATATGTGCCTATGAGGATATTTGCCTTGGAGTATTATAGGCAGTTAATTCACTCTGACCTCACTCACTTTCATAGCTCCAAAAAGAAAGCCCATCTCAAGTTCAAGCACCACTTGGGCCCCTTCATCATGAATAAAAAAGAAGGATGGGAAGATGCTGACCTAATCCTCAAAGGAAAATACAAGCTATCACACAGTTTCCGGTGGGTCCCTTACGACCCTGAAGGCTTCATTACTGCTAGAAGAGTCAAGTACAGACTACTAGGTTATAAGCATTGCAAATATCCACACATTGAAAAATATGCCAACCAACAAGAATGGCAGCAGGATACTTTAATTGAAAAATTAATTGAAGAAGAGATAATGCAAAAGAATGTCAAGGAATTGGAAAAGAATCTTGACCTAGATTTTGTGCAACAGGTACCCTTCAAACGACCGCACTCAGTAGGAGAAGGGACCTCGGCCTCAATAACTGCACCAGCCACACAAGCACCTTCTACAGCAGCACCAGGTACAGACAAAGGGAAAGGAATAATGGGTGCTGAAGAAGAAACCGTGAAAGAAAAGCCTGCCCCTTCAAGTGAGCAGCAACAAGAGCAGCAACAAGGGCAGCAACCAGAGCAGACTCCCCCTCCACAAACTGAGCCACCAACAGCTCCAATTTTGCAGACCCCAGCACAGGAGGAGAGGGGTACGAAAAGAGATAGAGAAGAGTCCACTCCTGCTAGTGGATCCTCCCAACAACCGCAGACCAAAAGGCAAAGGGCTGACTCCCCAGAGGTAGAAGACATCACTGAAGAAGTCCTTGACAGTTCAAGGAAAGACAGGGAGGGCAGCCAGCATACGGGTACAAGCTCCTTTCAGAAGGAGCAAGGATTACAACTTGGTTTGGAGGTGTCCTCCTCCTCTCAGCAGAGCAAGAAGCCCAAAATCACTAAGGCTTCTTTCAAGCAAATAAAGGCACAGAATGACTTGCTGAGGGTGGAAGTCTATAAAAAATTTCTAAATGCAACACCAGCCCAGAAAGAAAGGCTAATGTCTGTATATGACATTCAAGAGGAGAAAATGATCCTCAGTCATTTCAAACCTACAGTGCCCCATCCAAAATCAGCTGTAGATTATGTGAAGACAAGGGTGGAGGTCATGGCCAAAGACATCCATCCCATGGAACAAATTGAACTCCACAAGCAAACTGGAGAGATGGTCTATGCAACCTTGGTGGACAGAGCAACCATGGCCCATGAACTAAAAGAGTCACTGAAAAATACCAACATTCAGTTGGATTTTGAAAGAATGTCCTCCTTAGCCAAAGACAACAGAATAAAATCACTTGAGGACATTATTATCGACCTAGGACATGATCCTAAGGATCCAAAGGATGTAAGGGCCCTTATGAAGAAAAAGGAGGATGAACTCAATGCATTAAAGAAGAGGTTAAAGCTGCTGCCCACAGAGCACCCTCAAACAACAGAGTTACAAAAGGAAAAGCAGGTCGATGAGCAACTGGACCTCATAATGCAGCTAAACCAGAAGGTCCTCGATTTGGAGAAAGAGCTTGAAGGGGCATTACAAGATAAACAAGGAGAGTCTACATCCCAAGCTCCTCCAACTACTTCAACCACTGCAACAACTACAGAGGCAACAGTGGCTCCCACAACAGAAGCAGCAGCAACAACAACAGCTCCAGATTCCAGCACAAGCGTGGAAGAATTGACTAAGTCCATTAAAGAAATGGAGCTCCAGGCAAGTGAAATAAAACAGGCCAAGGAAAAATTGGCAGAATTAGATGCCAAATATGATAAATCAAAAATGACTGTGGCAGAACAAGGCAGAGAAATAAAGGCCCTAAAAGAAAAGATAAAGGCCTTGGAGAAGGAGCTGAATCTGGAAAGCACCATGGCTGAAATAGAAAGAATTCTATGGGCCAAAATTGACCAATCCATCACTAAGCAATGGAAGTCAATTAAAACTATACATGAGCAAATGGATTTAATTGGCCAGGCACAGACAGAGATTCAGAGGGCCAAGACAACGCTGGGAAACAGGCCTGACCAGGCCAATAGAATGATAGACTTTTTGAATAGACAAGAAAAGGAGGAACTGGCAGCCATTGGCATAGTCAACAGAACAGAGGCTGTCCTCACAGCTAAATAGGTACTCACTCTCAGGAATTATGTACAAACTGTGGAGAGGAAGTGCTATGAAATACAGGCTGAGGTGGATGAGTACCAACTCAAAATGGTAGCACTGCAAGCAAAAGGACTGCCCAACCTACTAAGCGGTGCAGGAAGACTGATCTCCAGAGAGCAATATACCAACAGAATGGCAACTTATATTGAAAATCAAATCACTGCATCTGGCAGTACTTCTGAGGAAATAGGGCCTCCAACAGGACAGAGCCTATACAATAAACTTGAAGGCCTGTTTTTTATTGAAAATGAGGTAAAGCACCTTTTTGAAATTCCTCCAAATTTTTACAGATGTACAGAGGCCGATGAAACTTTAGTAAAAATTCGAAGACATCAGTTGCCCAAGGAGGATTGGTGGCAGGCAATGCTTCAAATTCTGCCACGATAGCTCCAGTTGTTCGGTCATTGCCAGCTCCAACTCACTAGAAGACAAACAGCAAAATAAAGTTAGCATTTAAGGCAGCTGAAAGGTGACTCAGCACATGGACAACGACAGCTAGCCCAAAGGATAAGAAAATACGCAAATTTTGGACAGCGTACCCTCAGCCGACTCCAACAGCCACCAAGTCAACAGTTTCTGACTATTTTGGACAGCTAAAGCACTGAAGAGTTATTACAGCATTAACTTTCTCAGCTACAAAGCTCCAGGAGTTGGCATAACATTAATGAGCCATTAACTCATTTCCTTGATATTTTTCTCATGTAAATTTTGTATATATACCCCCCCTTAGCAACGCATGAGGGGTTGGTGATTTTCACTCTGAGGCAAATGTATTGTACACTTTCAGATTATCTAATACAAAGGGCTGGACCAGCTCAGTGATTTCCTGAAATTTGATGTCTTGCTGATGACATGCGTGCTATTACAGAATTCTTGTGCTGTTTGATGGAATAATAAGTTTTTCTCAATCTCCATTTTGTCTTCTTATGTTATTAAATCATGCTCATGTTTCACTGATCTATGTTGTGGGGAAAAGTATCCGATGCGGATGACACTAACCCTTCTAAAGGTGACAGTCTTTAGCAACAACTGAATGGTAAAGTTTTCATGTTCCACTTTATGAAAGTACAGAGAGAATAGTAAGAAGGTCAACCAACCAGGTGTCTTGCGCTTAGTCGATCCTTGTCCTTCTCTCTTTGTATCCTGCTCCCAGCTCTTTGCTCTCCTAGCCGATCCAGCTACATACAGATCCTGCACAAAACAAGAGAGCGAACTACAAGATACATGTACTCATAACTGAAGCATGGATTAGGGTGCATCAAATATACATGTAAACACAAAGCATCTATGTAAAACAAGTATATAGGAGAACATGCAAACTTTATTGATAGAAAGTAATAGGGTTCCAGAGGAAGTTACAACCAATGATGTTGGATCCAATCCAGCAGCACTTCCTCGGCAGCAAGAACTCTCCTCTTCACCTCTAGTAAAACAATCACCCAATAATCCTGACGGTATACCAACAGCACCTCCTTGCTTATACAAAATTCCAGCCTCCCATAGACCTCATAGAAGAGCTCTATATATAGGAGGGAAGAAGAAAGGATGAGTCAGCTGGAGGCTGGCATATAGCTGACTAGTGTCCTCTCCATCTTCAGTTAATCTTCAGTTCGTGTGTCCACTTGGAGATCCTTGCTTACACATGGTGATCAAGTACCTCTTACTCATCACAGGGCGAATCTCATGAACCAAGTGTCATTTTGGAAGCTTCCTGGGCGATTGACACCTTGCAGGATGACTGTGCCACTTGGCCAATCTCGCCCAGCGCAGGTAGCCTTCATTGTTTTTGACTTCCAGCGCAGGTACAGAGTGGGACAGTTGCAATACAGCGCAGATGCTCAGTTAAGCAGCTGACATGATCCAAAATAAGCCTGTTTTGAAGTGTTTTCAGGTGGAGAACTGATTGGAAGTGCTGTTGTTTGATGACCTTGTTCTTTTAGGGGTAAGAACAACATATTTAGGGACTGAGGATCCCTGTAATTATTGACATTCCATGCTCCTTGACGCGAGGCACAAAAATGTCTATAACAATCTAGCAATAGAGAAAAGGGATAGTGCAGGATATGTTTGGTTACACCTTGTGCTCAATCTTTTATTGCTGTAAATGTTTTCTTCAGAATTAACTATGGACATGAATTCTTAATTGCTCATGTTTGTTCATTAATTCTATAAATATGAATGTTATCTAGAAATTCTTCACTGCTTCTAAATAATATTCTCACTTTTTCTGCATATCAGTTTATTGGAAGATTCTTAATTTCCTTTCATAAACTGGATACATCACACTTAATCACAATTTCAAAGCGTTGTTTCTCAGACACTTATCTAGCTCTGCAGCATCACTACTGTATCAACACAGCACACCAAACAACTAAAGGACCATTGACTCCATGCCAAATGGCCTAAGACATTCTAGTGAGCACATATATATCTTGACTGAAATCATCATCCAACAAAGTCCAAAAACAAACCTTGAGCATCATAGCTAGCCTAAGATATTACACATAAAGATAGAGCCCTCTCTGGTCATGGGTAGGCTAGAACCTGCGACCCAAAGATTGTTTAGTGGTTACCTCAGCCGTATTCCCTTGGGAGTCAAAGGGAACAACCTGAGAGTTAACAGAAGGGATGAAGTATATATTTATACTGCTCTATAAGAATCATAGCACCCATCCTTTCTTCAATCCATTATTTCTGCTTGTAACTCAAACAAGTGTAATGTTTACCACTACTTACGGCTCTATGTCTTCAACATAGAATTATAGATGTTTTGGGCTCTATATGATGAGTTACTCCTCCTCGACATCCTCTATCATTTACTCAACAAAACCTATTAAACTGTAATCCCCTTTGAAGTAATCAATCTCTTATGTTCTATGTGATACTTCTGGGAACTGTGTGGGTGAGGGAATACTTGAAATATATAATTCATATCTTTGGAGTAATGAACCAAGCCCCACCTCCTACCTTTTTACATGACAATTGGAGTGTGAAAACCCCCTCAAATATAACCGTACAAGTGCTTCTATATTTAAGATGTTATAGGCACTGGTCTACAATCAACTCAAAGGTTGTCTCTAGGAGGATTTCTATCTCCCCTGCAACACTTGTTCCACAAGGTTCTAGATTTATCCACAAAATATTTTTAGAGCCGTTGCTGGGGAATGGATTAGAATATTTTTCCCTGGGTATGACAAAATTTTACATTTCCTCTATTAGGTGAGCTAGGGAAGTGTGTGTTGAAGATCTCTCACCTTGGCGAATCCATTGTCAAATTTTATGGTAAAAATCATGGTGACTCCACTATCCATATCTCTATTTTGATCATCCTGGGTTTTAAGTAGCCCCATACTCACTCTAATGCTACAACAACTGAAAACTCTCCCTTATTCTGAAGCTGAAATCAATCACATAGGGAGGTTTTCAAGATGGCCCTTCCTGCATTTCATGCC
Organism: Pinus tabuliformis; assembly: GCA_031772625.1. Taxonomy (NCBI): domain Eukaryota; kingdom Viridiplantae; phylum Streptophyta; class Pinopsida; order Pinales; family Pinaceae; genus Pinus; species Pinus tabuliformis. The sequence continues at coordinate 1,550,696,336 of CM062804.1, forward strand.
AAACAATTTACCCCACTAGATTTCTCTTCCATTGTTGGTTATCCTAACCATGTTCCTTCATTTCATGTGTGGGATAGCTATTTTCTTAAATTCAGTGGGAACTCAGAGAGAATACCTAAACAACACCTCAAAGACTGTCATGAATGCATGGAGCAATAAGGTATTCTTCTTGAAGATGTACTAATGAAGTTGTTCAAATTGTCTTTAGAGGGGGATGCTAGGGTTTGGTTTAAAACACCACCTCAGGGAAACATATCTTCCTTGAAATGTTTCCATACAACATTCCATGAATATTACAAGAAATTTTATTTACCGAATGCTATGTTTGAAGATTGCTGCAAATTTTGTAATGATGAAAACAGTCTCGAGGTTGATGAATCTGCTGAAGATTTTTGTGGAGATCCTCTCCGAGAAAACATCTACTCTCCTCAAGAAGCATCACCAAAGGTGCAAGAAGAGGAGGCTGATTAGGATGTCAGTAAAGAGGCTCTAGTTCACAAGGCACACCCTTCACATGGAGAACAACATCAAGACCGTCCTCTAATTTGTGATTCTTAGGAGGAGGAAATGGTCATGAAAGTATGGAAGGAGTTGTTTACTAGTCAGTGGGGAGAAAGCTTCCAACAAAACGTTTTTCAAGAAGAACCCAAAGCGGAATTGCTATAGAAATATTTCCAAGACAGATGTCCCATTGAAAAATGGGCACTAAAAGAGCAGCAACCAGTCTTCCTTGAAAAGACTGAATTTGAGGAGTTGAAGGGTGTTTGTAGCTACCGTAACCAAAAAGACATCATCTAACAATTTGTATGTGAAGAAGAGGCTAGTGCAAACGTTCCTTTTCTATTTCATGACCTTGTGGCTGATTACATGAACCTATTCATAAGCCAACAACAATGATCATTTCAAGAGCATGTATCAGGTTCCATATTTTTAGATTTTTCATGTTGCATGCATGTTTTAATTTTTCTTTTTCAGCAGTATGAAGGTATGTGGTCTAGTATTCTTATGCTCGCCTGGTTCTATTGGAAAATTGAACATACTTAGTTGAATTAAGTACTGTGCATAAGTAGGATTGTACAAAAATAATCTCACCAACTCAACATTTACTTTTCAGTTGTTAGAATTTTTATTTATGCATTCTAGATTGAGGAGGAAAGTCCCATGGAGATTTTTCTAACTAAAAGATTCATTTATTACTGACTCTCCCAATGGTGAAGGATACTAGTTTGTAGGTTTTCAACACCTTGCCAAAAAGGAACTATCCCTAGTAGGAGCCAATGTTGTCACCCACTGCTTTTTCAGTCATTAGATGCTTCAAAAGCCAAATAGATGTGATGTTTGATGCCAAATTATGAGCCATAGAAGCTATCAAAGCTTGAGGGTACCATCTCCATCGTGTATTGCTCAGAGTAAGCTCTCTAATGGTATATAGAAGTCCAAAATAGGGTTCTTCGATTAGAAGTTAGGGCTTGTTGAAGAATCCCTTTAGAAAGCTCAAAAAACCCAAACAATGGCTAGGTCTGAGGGAAAAATCACATATCGGCATCGGAGGCTCTGGGCACATCACATGTTAGCATCGACGGGTCTAGGCGGGTAAAGAGCATCGACAGAAGTAGATTAGCGATCCACCGATCACCAATATCACATATCAGGGATCGATGATGAGTGATCAACGAGGTTTTAAGTCTTAAAACAGTGCAGACGGGGCCAATTGCGATACAGTGGTGTACTGCCATGAGGGGCTGATTCCAATTTGCAAAGGACATGGCTGCACAAACCAAGGGTTGGGAATCCCCTTCTTTCTCCTCCACGTGGCATCGATGATCGGAAGATTGGTGGGGTCATAGGTCTAAAATTATAAAAAATCATCGATATTGCGATATGGACAAAAATCGTCAGGGAGGGCCAATTTTTAAATACACAGGAAAGCATGGAAAAAGGAGGGCTCGATGGGCCTCTTTCTCTCTCCTCCAGGGGGCCACATGGTGGCCTCTGATTGATACACCAAGCTAACATGGCAGTTGACGTTAGCAATGACATGACAAGTACGGAAGATGACATGGCAGGTGGACACGTGTCACTCGTTTTTTGGATTTTTAGGGGTCTTATGGGGCAATTTTTGGGTGCCACGTGGTACCACTCATAGGGTGACACGTGACAGTGATGATGTCAATAATGACATCAGAAGGTTATTGGCAATCAGTGATCGGGGGCTCTAGGTCTCAGGCTTATCAATGATTGTGATGCAATAGAAAAAAGCTCCAGATGTGATATATTATATGTTGCGATTTACAAAGATTTCGGGTCCAGGAAATCAGCCAATGAGGGAATTATGTGATATAAAGAAACAGGCCCCTGCATAGCAATTCAAGGCCTTAAGTGCTTTAAAGATAAGCCCCTTGTCTTCGCATGTGGTCATATGAAGAAATAACAAAGGAGCTATAATAAAAGGGCATAAAGGCTAAACACCTAGGATTTAAATAAAAATGCCCACCGATTCCATCTATTTTGGTGTTAAAAGGCCCGTCACTGATCCAATGTTTGCTACAATGTAGGAATCAGCCTATAACACACCTCCATAATTCGGTGTCGAAATAAGTCAAATGATAGTTCATAGAAGTTGGGCGATGCAGCAGTAAACCACCTCAACATCAGATAGAAGCATGACAATAGTAGGGATGTGGCTCCATCCAAGGCCTCCACTAAAGCAGCAAGGACACAACGCTTCATTCCACTCTCGACTTTCTTTCTCTGAGCATTTATTTCTGTATTTTTCCAAGAAAGGGATTCAATCCCTGTTGTAAACTTAGGTAGGTGGTAGCAGAGCCTGACAGAGTTGAGATAACTAGTCTAGAATGACAACTGTGGGTCAGGATCATATATTTTGATTGTAATTCAAATCTATCCCCCTCTTCTTATAAATAGGGGGATGAAACATAATACAGGCGTTCCAGAATTTCTCACCCGAGAGAGCTGAACTTTGTGATGCCGTTTTGGTTCATAACTCTATAAGTGAATGACTATTATCTAATATTGTATTACTTTACAAGGGAAAATCTTCAGAATATCACAAAAATGGTGGTGATTCCTCCTTAACATTACAGTATGTTTTTCCTTCTTTTAATTCCACTATGATCGTATTCTTCTCTATATGTGTGCTACAATAGCTGCTAGAAATTATTTCATGCTTCATTATAGATCCATGTGTGTTGATTCATTAATGCATAATTCTTGTATAAAGGGCTGAAGTATATCTTTAAATTGCTCTATACGAATCATAGCACCCATCGTCTCTTCAGTCCATTATTTCTTCTTATAACTCAAACAAGTGTAGAATTTCCCATTACTTGTGGCTCTATGTTTTCAACATAGAATTCTATATGTTCTGGGCTCTGTATGATGGGTTACTCCTCCTCTGCATCCTCTATCATTTACTCAACAAAGCCTATTAACATGTAATCCCCTTTGAAGTAATCAGCCTCTACTGTTCTATGTAATACTTCTGGGAATTGTGTGGGTGAGGGAATACCTGAGATATATAACTCATACCTTTGGAGAATGAACCAAGCCCCCCCTCATACCTTTTTACGTGACAACTCGAGTGTCACAACCCCCTCACATATAAATTTACAAGAGATCCTCTATTTAAGATGTCCTAGGGACTAGTCTACAATCAACCCAAAGGTTTTCTCTAGGAGGCTTTCTATCTCCTTTGTAGCACTTGTGTGATAGGGTGCTAGATTTAGCCACAAAATCTTTCTGGCATGACTGTCGGGGAATGGATTAGAATATTTTTTCCCTGGGTACGACAAAGTTTTACAATTCCCCTGTTAGGTGAGCTAGGGAAGAGTGAGATGAAGATCTCTCACCTTAGTGACTTCACTGTCAAATTGTATGGTAAACATCCTAGCGACTCCACTATCCATATCTCTATTTTGATAATCCTGGCTTTTAAGCAGTGCCATACTCACTCTGATGCTACAATAGTTGAAAATTCTCCTTACTTTCAAAGATGAAATCAATCACATAGGGAGGTTTTCAAGATGGCCCTTCCTACATTCCTGGCCAACAAATTTGCCCCACTGAATTTCTCTTCCATTTCTGTTTATCCTAAACATGTTCCTTAATTTCATGAGTGGGATAGATATTTTCCTAAATTTAGTGGGAACTCAGAGAGAAGACCTTACCAACACCTCAAAGACTTTCATGAATGCATGGAGCAACAAGGTATTCTTCTTGAAGATGTACTAATGCAATTCTTCAAATTTTCTTTAGAGAGGGATGCTAGGGTTTGGTTTAAAACACTACCTTAGGGCACATATCTTCCTTGAAATGTTTCCATACAACATTCCATGAATATTACAAGAAATTTTATTTACCGAATTCTATGTTTGAAGATTGCTGCAAATTTTGTAATGATGAAAACAGTCCCGAGGTTGATGAATTTGCTGAAGATGTTTGTGGAGCTCCTCTCTGAGAAAACATATACTCTCATCAGGAAGCATCACCAAAGGTGTAAGAAGAGGAGGCTGATCAAGAGGTTAGCAAAGAGGCTCCAGTTCACAATGCACACCCTTCACATGGAGAATAAGACCAAGACCCTCCTCCAATTTGTGATTCTGAGGAGGAGGAAATGGTCATGAAAGTATAGAAGGAGTTGTTTACCAGTTAGTGGGGAGAAATATCCAAAGAACAAGTTTTTCAAGAAGAACCCAAAGCTGAATGACTGTAGAAAGATTTCCAAGACAGTTGTCCCATTGAAAAATGGGCAGTAAAAGAGCAGTTGTCAGTCTTCCTTGAAAAGACTGAATTTGAGGAGTTGAAGGGTGTTTGTAGCTACCATAACCAAAAAGACATCAACCAACAGTCTGTATGTGAAGAAGAGGCTGCTGCAAACATTCCTTTTCTATTTCATGACCTTGTGGCTGAATACATGAACCTATTCATAAGCCAGCAACAAAGGTCATTTCAAGAGCATGTATCAGGTTCCATATTTGCAGATTTTTCATGTTGCATGCCTGTTTTAATTTTTCTTTTTCAGCAGTATGAAGGCATGTGGTCCAATACTCTTATGTTGGCCTAGTTCTATTGGAAAATTGAACATACTTAGCTAAATTAAGTACTATGCATAAGTAGGATTGTACATAAATAAGCTCACCAGCTGAGCATTTACTTTTTAGTTGTTATAATTTTTATTTCTGCATTCTATATTGAGGAGGAAAGTCCCATGGATATTTTGTTGATTACAAAGATGCATTTATTACTGACTCCATGCCCAATGGTGAAGTATACTGGTCATAAGGTTCTCATCACCTTGCCAACAAGGCACTGTTCCCAATAGGAGCCAATGTTGTCACCCACTGCTTTTTCAGTCACTAGATGCTTCAAAAGACAAATAATAGTGATGTTTGATGGAAAATTCTAAGCCATAGAAGCTATCAAAGCTTAAGGGTACCCTATTCATTGTATATTTCTCGGAATAATCTCTCCAATGGTATATAGAATTCCAAAGAAGGGTTCCTAGATTAGAAGTTAGGGCCTAGTGAAGAATCACTTTAGAAAGCTCAGAAAACCCAAAAAATGGCTAAGTCTGAGGGAAAAATTGCATATCGGCATCTGCACGTCTGGGCACATCACATATCAGCATCAGTAGAAGTATATTTTGGATTTGCTAATCACCGATATCACATATCGGCAATTAGCGATCGACGGGGCTTTAAGGCTTAAGAAAATGCACACGGGGCCGATTATGATATAGTGTTGTACCACTCTCAGGGGACAATTCTAATTTACAAAGGAAATGGCTACACAAGCCAAGGGTTGGGCCTCCCCTTCTTTCTCCTCCACATGGCATCGATGATCAGGGGATTAGCAGGGTCACAGGGCTGAAACTATAAAAAAACTTCGATATTGCAATATGGACCAAAATCACCAGGCAGGGCCAATTTTTAAATACAAAGGAAAGCATGGAAAAATATGGCTTGGTGGGCCTCTTTATCTTTCCTCTAGGGGGGCATGTGGTAGCCTCTGATTGGTCCATGGAGCTGACATGGTAATTTATGTCAGTAATGACGTGGCAAGTAAGGAAGATGACATGGGAGGTGGACACATGTCACTCATTTTGGACATTTTCAAGGGTCCTATGGGGCATTTTCTGGGTGCCATGTGGCACCATTAAGAGGGTGACATGTGGTAGTGATGACATCAACAATGACTTCAGTAGGTTATCAGTGATCAGCGATTGACGTCTCTGGGTCTCAGGCTTATCGATGATTGTGATGCGATAGAAAAAAGCTTCAGACATGATATTTTATAAGCTGTGATTTATAAATATTTTGGGTCTAGGAAATCGACTGATGAGGGACTTATGTGATATAAAGAAGAGGGCCCCCACATAACAAGTCAAGGTTTTAAGCACTTTAAATATAATACCTCGGTCTCCGCCTATGGTCATATGAAGAAATAACAAAGGAGCTATAATGAAAGGACATAAAGGATAAATGCCTAAGAGTTAATTAAAAATGCCCGCCTGTTCCGTCTGTTTTGGTGTTAAAAGGCCTGCAACCGATGCACTATTCACTATAGCATAGCACTGAAAGGACCATGTAGGGATCTTAATGGACAGATGGGTTGACAGCTGGGGAGTTTAATGAAGGTATGGGTGCATTCATGGAAGGATTCATCCTATAACATGGCTCCATAAGTCGGTGCTGAAAGCAGTCAAAGGAGAGTTGACAGAATTTGGCTGATGCAGTAGTAAACCACCTCTACAATAGAGAGAAGCATGAAATTAGTGAGGATGTGACTCCATCCAAGGCCTCCATTAAAGAAACAAGGGGACACCTCCTCCTTCCTCTCTTGACTCTCTTTCTCTGAGCATTTATTTTTTATTTTCCAATAAAGGGATTCGATCCCTGTTGTAATCTTAGGTAGGTGGTAGCAAAGCTTGACAAGGCTAAGACAAATAGTCTAGCATGACAACTGGGGCTCAGGCTTAGATATTTTGATTTTAATTCAAAGCTCTCCCATCTTCTTATAAATAGGGGGATGAAACATAATACGGGGGTTCCAGAATTTCTCACCAGAGAGGGCTGAACTTTGTGATACCATTTTGGCTCGTAACTCTGTAAGTGAATGACTATTATCTAAGATTGTATTAATTTACACAAGTAGATCTTCAGACTATCAAAACAATGGTGGTGATTCCTCCTTCTTAACATTACAATATATTTTTCCTTATGTTACTTCCATTATGTTCGTATTCTTCTCTATTTGTGTGCTACAATAGCTGCTAGAAATTATCTCGTGCTTCATTACAAATCCATGTGTGTTGATTCATTAATGCATAATGCATGTATGAAGTGCTGAAGTATATCTTTAAACTTCTCTATTCAGTCCATTATTTCTTCTTGTAACTCAAACAAGTGTAGAATTTCCCATTCCTTGTGGCTTTATGTTTTCAACATAGAATTCTAGATGTTTTTGGCTCTATATTATGAGCTACTCCTCCTCTGCATCCTCTACCATTTACTCAACAAATATTATTAAACTATAATCCACTTTGAAGTAATCGGCCTCTGTTGTTCTATGTGATACTTCTAGGAACTATGTGGCTGAGGGAATACTTGAAATATATAACTCATACTGTTGGAGGAATGAACCAAGCACCCCCCCCCCCCCCCCCCCATACCTTTTTATGTGACATTTGGAGTGCTACAACCCCCTCACATATAACCTTACAAGCACTCCTCTATTTAAGATGTCCTAGGAACTAGTCTACAATCAACCCATAAGCTGTCTCTAGGAGGCTTTCTATCTCCCTTGCAGCACTTGTGCCACAGGGTGCTAGATTTAGCCACAACAACTTGTTTTCTTACAATTCCTAGGAAACTTAAGCAATGTGATGCTTGTATCTTAGGAAAGGACAACAAACAATCTTTTCATGATTCACATTCCAGTTCACATAGAAAACTTGAACTCATTCATTATAATTTATGTGGACGAATGTCTGTTCTTTCTGCAAATGGTAATAAATATATAATGACATTTATTGATGATTACACTAGAATCTGTTAGGTTTATTTATTGAAGAACAAAGATGAAGCATTTGAAACATTCAAGAACTTTCATGCATGGATTGAAAATGATGTAGAATCTCATATTCACTATGTTCACATTGATAATGGAAAATAATACACTTCAAATGAATTTAAAAATTATCTTGGCCAACATGGGATCAAGCATCAAACAATCGTTACCTATAATCCCCAATAGAATGAAGTAGCTGAAAGAATGAACCTAACAACCTTAAATATGTTATTTTCCATGATGTTTGTCAAGAATGTTAAGCTGATGTTTTGGGATAATGCATTTCTGTGCCGTGTATATAAATAAAATGTGTGCATATTGTGCTATAAAAAACAAGACACCCTATGAAATGTGGCATGACCACATTCCTTTGGCAAGGAATCTCATGTTTTTTGGTTCCAGTTGTTATGCCCTGATACCTAAGGAACAAAGAAACAAAATTGGTACAAGGAGTAACAAATGTATGTTCTTGGAGTACTCAAATGTCTCCAAAGCATACCATCTCTATGATGAAGTGAATAATAAGTTTATAGCTTCTAGATATGTGATATTTCTTTAATTTTCCAATATTCTTATTGTTTTTTAGCGACAAATTGATCGCTTGGATAGGTTTGGACATGCAAAGTATTTTCAAGAGTTTGATAATGAGATCTCACATCTTCAAGGGGGGATCCCTATACTATATCAATATGTGGAATCTTCTTCTGAAGCACTCTCTCCCCTTCATGAAGCTCCAACCATTGATGACACTTTGAGTGTTGTGATAGACATAATTAGGAGACTAAATCTTGATTCAGCCCCATCTCAGTCAACTAAGAAGCTCGGGCCATCTCAAAAAGGTCCTCCAAATGGCTGACAAAGAAACTTGAAAGTGTTTGTCTTGATGAGGCTGGAAAAAAAGGAACAAGAATCTTAGCTAGACAAAATGGAGATGATGTAGACGATCCTGATTCACTTGTTGACATGGATGTTTCTTATGATTGTGAACTAAATTTGTCTTTAGATTCTGAACCAACTTCCTTCAAAGAATTTAGTTCTGACGATGAATGGAAATAAGCGATGTAGAAAGAATATGATGTTTTGATAATGGAACCTAGAATTTGGTTGATCCTCGATTGGGAACCAAACCAATAGACTACTAGTGTGTTGGAAATAATACTGAGAGGGGGGGGGTGAATCAGTATTATCAGATCAGTAAAACCTTTCCAATTTCATACTCAGAAACATATATGCCACTTCAGTTAAGTGAACCCGCGTGTACACGCTACTGTGTCTAAAGCAACTAGCGTATATCCACAGATCTTATGATTCAACTAGCTTATCTTTAGTAAATGCATCAGAACATTATTAACCATATTAACAGTAAACAGGTGCAGTATAACAAAACAGATCATCACACAAAAGCCACACACATGAACACCATGATATAAGGTGGAAACCCAATGTGGGTGAAAACCACTTGCTGCAATTTGTCTCTTTCTTCTTTAATAAGAAACTTATTTTACAATGTACTGGTGCAGTCCTTTACCAGCACGCAGGCTACAACCTGCAGAGGGCTACAACCCTCATAGCTCTTGTACTAGCCGATCGATTTACTAGTACGTAGGTGCCAACCCTACAGAAGGCTACAACCTTCACTCGTTTTCCAGCTGCTTTTGGAAGGGAGCTACAACCCCCTGGCTCTTGTACTGGCTGAGATGTTCACCAGTACGTAGGTTCCGGCCTATGATCTTCCCGGGACCACGTTTCATACATTTTCATACTGGATCCATGAAACTATCACCATTGTAGTACAACCTGCATCATCAATCTCTGAATCACCCAATACTGAATCACTAAAATCCTGTCAACAACAACCAGACAACATAACAACAACCAGATCCAACTCCATCTTCAAATATCATACTTCACATTGTATACGCTACTTGGATGAACCCAACCTGCGTGTATATGCTCTTTTGCCAAAACCAACCTGCGTACAGATATGCAAATTCAAGCTTAAAACTCCGCAGCTATATCAGACATCAAAACATACCCAGATCATAATAATAAACATGCGTCAGTAGATCTAGTCTATCCACAGTCAAACCATATGAAGATAATCATTCCAAGCCTTGAGATCTCGTTCCATCATTCATCATCCTCCACATGAGTGAAACCTTGGTTCAGATCACCAACCCATAACCAGCACTTGGATCTCACACTTTCTCAGATCTTCATCACTCACACACTCACTCTTTGGCCTAATGATCTTTCTCCTTATATAGCATTAGGCCCTTCACAATACCACGGTCCAAAACCATAGTAACCCAATACCATCAACTCAATACTAGGGATCAACACGTCTGTCAAGACTCCATGGTCCAAAACCATAGGCACAAATTCCAAGGACTAACTACCACGGACCAAAAGTAAGCTTTACGACATGTACGCTCTTTTCCGTTCATGAAACTGCGTGTATACCCTACTTGGTATATAGCGAACCTGCGTACACGCGACTTGGTATATAGTGAACCAGCGTGTATATGCGACTTGGGCTTAATGAACCTGCGTGTATGAACTTTCTTGGCCTGCTATACTAAGATCTGTCCTCTAATTAAGTTGCCATCACTTGTACCAACCTCTGAGTGAGTTGCCATCAAGGACAACACTTGAATCATAATGCCAACATAGTGTGTCTTCAAGAAAAAGTATAAAGCAGGTGGCTCACTTAAAAATTAGAAATGAAAGCTTGTGGAAAAAGGTTTTGTATAGTAGGAAGGGGTCAATTATGAGGATACTTCCACCCTACAAAAAAATGGGATACCATCCAAACACTATTTTCCTTGGTAGCTCAAAATGGTTGGAAAGTCCATCAAATGGATGTAAAAAGTGCTTTCTTGAATGAAGATCTGAAAAATAATGCTTTTATGTCCCAACCAGAATGATTTGTTGTGAAGAGTCAGGAACATAAATTATGCAAGATTGTAAGATCCTTGTATGACCTCAAGCAAGCACCACGAGCCTGGTATGAGAAATTGATTGAGAATATTCTAAAATGCAATTTCAAACATTATTATCTTGATGATGCCAATTTTCTTATCAAGAAAGTTGGAACAACAGTTGTATATCTTGTGGTTTATGTATATGACCTTCTAATTATAGGGAAAAATGACAGCTACATTGCATCAATAACGCAGGAATTGAGGAAAGGTTTTTAGATGATAGATTTGAGTTATGTTCAATACTATCTTGGTATTTAAGTAACCCAGTAATGGAAGTTTATATTCTTCTCTTAGAAGAAGTACATTGGAGATTTGTTGAATTTTTTTTCCATGGCTGATTACAATCCTTTGACTACTCCAATGGATTAAAACTTTAAGCTCACATCCATTGAAGGAAAAGAATTTGAGTATGCAACAAAGTACATATATCTTGTAGGAAGTCTCAACTACTTGACTACTACTAGACCAAACATTTCATTTTCTATTGGAATCCTCTCTAGGCTTATTCAAAACCCTTGTGACAGTCATTGGTCTAGCCCAAAACAGTTCTAAAGTGTTTGCAGGTAACTCAAGAATTTGGACTCAAGCATACACATGTGGGTGACTTAAGCTTGATTAGATATTCTGATTCTAATTTTGATGGAGGTAAATAAATTGGGATATCTACTTCAGGTTATGTTATGAGTCTTGGATCAAGAGTTCTCTCCTAGAGGTCACATAAATAATCAGTTCCAACAAATTCCACAACTGAGGAAGAATATGTGGCAACAGTTGTGTAGAAATCATGTATATTCAAATTGCAAATTATAATATGCTAAAACAATTGACTTGAATCTACTCTACTCATCAATGGAAACAATAAACAATCAATGAAATTATAGAGCATTTAAGAGAAAGAATTCAATCACACATAACACAATGATTTTCTGGGAAAGCTACAACTAAAAACCCCTGCTATTTGTATATTGCATTAATCAGAAAATATGAGAATATTACAATACTTTGCTCAAGACTGAGCAACCTCTACACTATATGTATTTGTCTCACTACTTCCTAGGAAAGCCTTGAATGAATACGATATGCTCTGCTCAACGTTGAGCTCAACCTGCACAAGTATTTTCTATCCTCTACCTAACTGATTGCCTTGGGCGAATACTTAGCCAAATTCCTAGCCTTCCAAGCTCCTACTTCCTTTCCGTCACAAGCTCCATGCACAAAATTGTGCTTCCTATTTCTTGGTATCACCAAATCGTGCTCACCAAAACAATGATTAAACTTGTGCCTTTAGTCCTCATTTTAAAGGAAATTTGAATGGTTAAAAATTAGTGATTTCTCTAATTAAAGAATGATTTATTTTAGTTCTTCTTTTGACTGCATGCACCATTTGTTTAATTTAGGTTATTTTACAACTAATAGTACACTGTCCCAGAACTCTAATCTCAACTCGATCTTTCTCTGATCTGACATGCATCAATTAATTATGATTGAATATTTAGTTTACTAGTTGATCACTATAGGTAGCACTACATTGCACTTCAGGCAACATCCCACTACGGGACTTCCCAGTAATTCCTCCATCAGTTGGAACTAGTTTAACTGACTTTAACTCAGTTGGACTGAATTAAACAATTACAACTCAAAATAAACTCAACTAGTGCTCGTAATTGTAGGAGACACTCTACATGACTCTAGTTAGACCCTCAAATCGAATTAACTAAGCCAACTAAGTCAAATTATCTTAGTTAACTATTACAAGTTGTCATGAGATGTGGAGTTACAATTTTATTCCCAATTTAATTCAAGGACAAGTTAAATAGGAATTTTGTTGATTCTATTTTTAACATTTATTGTTTCTATTTTCAACACTCCTTCTAAACAAGAAATGAATTCAACTATATCCCAGTTCGATTCCTTTCGAATGTTCTACATGAAACTCTTGTCACTATTGTTGTTTTACCATCTACGACCAGAAAGAATCCAAAACAAACAAAATAAATTGAATCAACTGTGTCTGCAACTATCTACTAGGAAAAATTTGTCTCTGATGACTCTACTACTAAGCCTCCTACTATGTTTTCAACTCTTCTCTGCACTCCTCAGTATTTGGCTCATACTGATCCTCCTGCTACTAAATACTATGGTCCCCCGTAGCAAGGTAATGATCCAAGAGACAAACACACCTCAATGGACCCTGCCCAATTTATGAAACTCTTGGACTAAGGTTTCATATCACCCCACCTCACACCTAGAGGTATGGTTTCATGTTATCCCTTTGCCTACTTGGCTCAAATTTCCTCCTACTGGAGGTCTCTACTTGAGTGGATGTCTCCACTTGGCCTCCTCTCTGCTTCTCCAATTGTGGCTGCTCCATAACTTGTTGAGGCTCCTTCTGAGGTTGCATGTTGAGAGTTAATACATGCTCCCTCTCAACCAATAAGTCTTTAACCTTTGCCTTGCTCCTCAAGTCTTTGCATGCATAGGTTAAATTGGATCTCCTCATACTGTTGCTGCTACTACTATGTTGCTTCTTTCGAACTGCTTTTGCAACTACTACAATAATGAGTCTGATCTCCCCATATCCTGAAGTACTAGCTTCCATAGGTCTACTCCCTCTGAAGCTAGACTCCCTCTAAGTCTCGATCTCCTTGTGGCAAATATATTTTCTCCTAAATACACCAATATCAATGATCAAAACTATTTTTTGTGTCACTAAACATTGACTCATTGGTCTACTGACTAGCAACCTTCTCCCTCCATTAAGAAGTCTACACATAGGGTCTTCTCAATCTTCCCTGAACTAGAGCTCCATCAATCTACAAGGGCAAATTCAAATTCTTCTCTTCTATTGTGATTTCATCTCTGATACCATGTAGAATTTTCTACAAATATAGCTTTGATACCATGTAGAAATTTCTACAAAGCTAGCTTTGATATCATGTAGAAATTTCATGTAGATTCAAACTGCAATTGTAATATGCTAAAACAATTGACTTTAATATAATCTACTCATCAGTGGAAAAAATAAATGATTGATGGAATCATGAAGCATATAAGAGAAAGAATTCAATCACACATAAAACAATTATTTTCTAGGGAAAGCCACAACTAAAAACACTTGTTATCTGTATATTGTGTTGTCGTTTTGTACTTTCGAGGTTAAGGGAGTAAACACATAGGACAACATCAAAACCACTTTGGAAGCTGGGATCTAGCCCCGCCAGCTTCAGAGAGGGATCTCTTTGTTAAATTTAGCTATGTTTGATGTGAATTTTAGGCTAGTTATTACTGTATTGATTGTTTTTTATTGGATTTCTTGGCTGATTAAATTTTTATAATTCCATTGGGCTATGGAGTCTAAAGATTAACTAGATATGCATCAAAATTTGAAGGAGTTTCACAAGGCAAGCTAGGTTTCCCTAGTTGGATCTATCATAATTTTAAATGGATTATGAAACAGAAGAAATGTAAGATTCAATAGAAACTAAGGAGCAATGAAGGATTCCTTAATTTGACTTCACCAGAAAACATATAAATCAGTAACATACAGAATAGGGTGTTCTGTATAACATATCCTATTCGTCACAGTTTTTGTTATGTAATTAACCTTTTTAGAAATGACAGAGAAAGGAGACAATGATTAAACACATGAATAGAATAAAAACATCACCAATTTGTACACCACATGAATCCTGTGAAGAATGTCCTTGTATTATTGATGCTTCCAGTAACTAGAAAGTTACAATTCATAGAAGAAATTATATTCAATGATCAACCCCTAATACTTCAAACCGTGAAGTAGTTATAGAATAATTACAAAATGATTTGCAAAATCTCTGTCTCAACTGGAAATGTATTATTAACATTTTCTAAAAAATAAAATCGATATTCTGCAAAATCATAGGCAAGGTGGATAGCTACATGAAGAGTTGGTTATGTTTTGGAAGATTCGGTTGTTAAATCAACATATAACTTTGATGTGATGGATTACGTGATGGTTGATGTTCTTAATACATTCGAGCTTATTTTTACTCCAATAAATCACATATTTGGTCCCACCTTTCTTCATCTAGAATGGTTAACTTGATTACCCTTTGGTAAATCTCATCAATCTCAGTATACTTTGAAAATGTTGGCTTTACCGTGAAGATATGTTTCACCTCATGCTGGATAAAGAAGTCATTTCCCATTGCCTCTAGGAATTATCTACCTGTCAGGCTACCATTTATACCACTAAATTTAGTATTGTCTCTGGCCACTTCCTTCATATTTATAACATAATCTTCTTGAGTAATCAGTTTTTCAATAATCACATATATGCTCGGCAATCCTTTCTGATTTAATGCTTCAATCCTGTTGAAGAATCCGTTCACTCCCAACTCTAGTGTTTTACATTTCTCCTCCAATTGAGTAATGAGATTTCTTTTAGTTAAAACGTTCTTGACTTCCAATATGGTGGCATTCCTATCATCAATTCCTAACTTTTCAATTTCATACTTATTCTTTGAATTCAAGAATTTGATGATGTTGAAAGCTTCTGTAAGCATGCTCCCAGCTTCTCCCTTACTTCAATAATGGTTTCAGTGGCCTTTTGTATCAGTTCCTTCTCTTTGATCATTTTCTCCATTTTTAACTCCATCTGCCTCATATGAACATTCTGCTCCATTATTAACTTCATCATGTCACCCTTCTATGTCTCATTTTCTTCTATATCTTTATTCAAGGGATCCTCTATGGCTAGTAGTTTCAATTGCTTTCTCAATGCTGCAATGTCAATATTTTTCTTCTTGATGATCTCCTCTGCAAAAATTATCTCTTTAGGATCATATCCTATTTTGACTACCAAATCTTCCAAACATTTGATTCTATTTTCCTTTTCCAAAGAAGATATCTTCTCCATTCTTAACTGGGACTAAATGTTTGCATGTGAAACCTACAACTTTGATAATGACATAGAAATATTAGTTAAGGTAGAGGAAATCATCTCACTAGTCTGTTTATGCATCTCCATTTGATCAATGGGATGGATATCTTTGGTGCTGAATTCAAACGTTGTGCTCTTGTAATCTATTGGTGTCTTAGGATGTGGAATTTGGGCCTCAAGGAAGGCCATCTACGTACTTCCTTGTTCTGTATCAAAAAATGACAATAGTATCCTCTGTGAACTAGAAGTCTTCTTCCAAAATTGAGTGTAGTTGTTGTTCTTAATAATTTCATTCTTAATTTTGATCTCTCTGTACCCGTCAAAAACACTTTTTCTCCGTTTCTCCTTGGACATTATGTGAATTTAGCTCTGTATCTTTTTTACCTTGTGATGGTGAAGGTCCAGTAGGAGATGTAACAAACTTTCTTCTTGTAGATGGTGTTTCACTAATTATGATGGAAGCTCGATCTTTTGCCTCCTTTTCTGCATCTATCCTAGGAGTCATCTTAGTTATTTTCCTGTAAATAATTATGAACTCCTTGGCCTCACTACCTATTTTTGATGATGATCCCTCCTCTCTCTTCCTTTTACTTTTTTTCTCTTAAGGAGTGGGAGTTTGTAAATATGAAGTAGAAACTAATTTCTCTTCAAGTTCGTGTAATGTATTCTCTGCCCATACTGATTGGTTCACATATTTCTCTATCTCAGGCCTTGGCATATGGATGTATGGAGTAGTTTTGTTTTCTACTCTCAGCTTAGAAATGATATCCAAAGGGTCATAAGACCATGTGAAACTCAGGCTAAATTTCATCTCCTTAAGGGTTTTATCTACCTCTTCTCCTGCTCACCTGGTGTTGCATATGAAATGGCCCACCTACGTCTTTATCCGAAACTGAAACTTCTTCTTTGCCACCAAAAAGTGAATATCATTTGAATTTAGCATTTTTTTTTATATATTCAAGGGAAAAAATCCTCATGGCGAGGTATTTTTGGAGCTTGTATGGTGCTAACTCGCATCCATAAACTTTGATTTCTGTGTAATTCTGATATAAATACTAGTCTCCAGGCTTGGCCTAATCTATCAAATGTAGAATCCTCTTGATTTCTTCACTGATTTTGGGTTCTGCTAAGCTATTTAGGATACTCATAGCCGGGTGAACAAACTCTTCAATGAATTGTTTATAGGAGAATTATTGCTTCTCTTTCATCACCAAATATGTCCAAAATATTACAAATTGTTGGTTTCCCTCTTCATCTAGCTTCTGCATGGAAAAGTTGAACTTGTCTACTTGATAATACAAAACATATAAATAAAATTGAAGTGTACTTAAACACTTCTTCTGTTGGAAAATTATGAAACTTCTCTTGGATGTTATCAGCTAGGAATTGACTGAAATTAAAAAAAATAGATGGTTTTATATCTGTGGAAAAGATGGAAAGGAAGCCTAAAATGGGTTCATCTACTGACTGATCAGAATAATAACCCAGAATATATGAAATTATGGTTATGATCTGTTTAGCTTGATCAGGGAATATTGAGGAAGGGTATGGAGGATTTTTCTTTGGCAATTTGGCGTTTTCTGGTAAGAAGATATAAAAAATCTTGGCTCTTCTAGCAAAATCAAGCTTCTGATAGAGTTCTGTGAGGGCTTCTAAGGAAAATGGTGCATTTTTTTCCACAGGGGGAGCTAGCATCATCTGGTTTATAGATTGGGTAGTGATTGAAAAAAGGATTTCACCAGATGGGGTTATAATGGCTCTTTGGCTAGGAACATAGCAAGCTTGGCATTTCCTGGTGAATTCAAGGGCATGGAAGGTCAGAGGGAAAATATAGTGAGGAAGATTGGACTCCCAAAGTCCAATTTAATTTGTTTTATCAACATGTTTATCCTGCAACCAACAATAAAGTTACAACAATTCTCAGTCACAATGTGTCTCACTAATCTTGTAAACCCTATCAGTCAATGGAATATGGTCTAAGTCTATAGATGGAGGGACTAATGGATTCATAGGGTCCTCCTGGTTCTTCTTTTTTGGAGGCATAGTTGATCAATGAATGATAAATATGAATTTGGGAATAAATTTTTACCAGGAAATGAATGGCAGGTCATGAGTCGTCACGGAAGGGGGACAACACGTTGGCAATTGATCTGTTTTAGGAAATATTTGGAATTTGGTCACTTGCAGAAAAACCTATGAATTGCAGAGAAGAAGTAGGTGAAAGGTATAATGAAGATCAGTTTAGGGGTTTTTAAAGGAGGGAGTGGCAGGTTCTGTTGGAGGATTGGCATGGGACTATTGAATTGAAATGGTTACCCAGAGGGGAAAACATTAAATACTTAACGATAATTTTTTCGAGAAGGAATTTAATTGGGCAACAACTAGGAGATGTGGTGGGATGGGAGTGGCAGAGGTGTTAGGTAGGTACAATGATAAAGGAATGAGGGGGAAGTGGTTTTCGGAGGGGGTAGGGAGTGGTATGTGGTATAGGCTGGGGGGGTTGCAAAATGTAGAGAGGAGGCCACGTGGTGATGGGGCCCGAAGGGGAATATTACTTTTTCAGAACACCCTTAGCGATAAAGCTAGGATGGGGAGGGGGGGCTGAAAATAAATAAGCATCATTGATTTAAAGAGCTAGAGAATCCCACCACTTTTAATTGCAGCCTTTTTAACCATATACAACAAAAATATTTTGTCTAGATGTGCATCTTTATAATTCCCTTGAAACTTAGGATAAAGGGAAAATAAATACATTTATAAAACCAAACTATTTCTGCCTACCCTTTAACTATTTTTCTAAGCTAACATTTTTTATTTTTCTCTCAAGGGGTTCATTTTGACTAGAAAACCCATAATTACTTTATTTTCTGGAAAATAAAAAACTACTTAAATCCTATCACTTATTTCTCCTATTGATTTAGATAAAATAGTTGAACCTATAGAAATTCTACAAATTCTCTACAAATCTTCCTCTAAGACCATGTAGAAAATCTAATTGTAGATTAACTCGATAATGAAACATAACCAAACGAAAATACTATAACCTACTTCTACTATCAATTTGCGGAAGCTTAAAGATCGAGATGAATCGAACTCAACACGTATAACCAGAAGAAGAAGAATCAATGCACAATACACATCAAAATACTTTGGGGAAAGCCTCAGCTAAAAATCCCACTATCTGTATTATCATACAAGGTGGAAATACATAGGAATTATAAAAAGCCTTAGCTCTCACAGCTAGCCAGCTCTCAATACAATCCTCACAGATGCTCACAGGAAATCCTGGCTTCTCACAAGCCTTCCTCTCTGCCCTCCAGGCTCCTATTTCCTTGCGCTATTCCTAGTGGATGATTCTCACCTCACCAAGTGGAACACTGCTCTAACACACTATCAAAACTATGCAATCCTCAAGGATCCTTTTTCCTTTTTCATGCATGAATTTTCTTTATAGGAAAACACATGCAACTAATAGTACACTATCCTTGACATTTAGCTCAACTGGGTCTTTCTCAGAATAGACATGCATGAGTTTTTGATGACGGAATCTTCAGTTATCTTGAGTACACTAGTTGAGTGCATGCATGCATCAACTGACTAATAACTAACAATTAGTTCCTCAAATAGTTTGGAACTAATTTAACTGGACTTAACTCAGTAATCTGAGTTAAATAATTACAACTCAAATATAACTCAATCTTATCTCCCTAATTTAAGGGATAACTCTTGCATGACTTCAGAAAGACTTCTAACTTGAATTTCTCAAACTAATTAATCCATAATGAATTAATTAATTATTTCCAAGCAGCTGGTGAGACTAAAATTTGATTTTAATTCAAGGACAAATTAAATTGGAATATTATTGTTTCCACATTTCAACACTCCCTCTCAACAAGAAAGGGATTATCTGCCACCCCTATCCTGTCTCTATGGAACTCGAATTTACACTTTGACAATGCCTTTGTCAAAATGTCAGCATCTTTCTCGTTTGTCAAAATATACTGCAACAACATGATCCTCCTCGCTACAAAGTCTATGAGATAATGATACTAAATGTCGATGTGCTTGGACCTATCATGAAATACTGGATTCTTAAAGAGTTTGATACAACTTTGATTGTCACAATAGAACATAGTTGGATCCATCCTCTGATCAAACAAAGCAACTAGGATTTTCCGCATCCAAATGGCCTCACATGCTGCCTGACTTGTAGCGATGTATTTTGCCTCTACTGAGCTGAGTGCAACCGACCTCTGTTTCCTTTTGTACCAAGAAACTGCCACTCACCCAAGGTTTAAAATCCCTCCTAATGTTCTCTTCTGATCTGATGGACTCCCTGCCTAATCTACATCAATGAAGCCCTGTAGCTTCACTCCCTCTGTCCGTATGTACCATAATCCATACTGAGATGTGCATCTAAGGTATCTCAATATGTGTTTTTCCGCCTTCCAAAACATCTTGGTAGGCTGAACCATCGCTTCACTCAACTAGTTCACTGCATAGCACAAATCTGGTCATGTGATCACTAAGTATCAGTGAACCCACAAGCTACCTATAAACAGTAGCCTCTACCACTTCTCTTGAAGTAGCAACCTCATTCCTCCAGTTACCTGCTAGAGGAGTCTACATGGGCTTGCACTTCTCCATGTGGAATCTCCTGAGTATCTCGTTGGCATACTTACCCTGAGACACAAATAACTCCCCATCCTTTTGCCACACTTCCATGCCAAGGAAGTAATGCATGAGACCCATGTCTTTCATCTCAAATTCTCTTGCAAGGTCCTCCTTGCAAGACATGATCAACTGATCATCACCAGTAAATATGAGATCATCAACATAAAGTACGATGATCAACAACTTACCTTCCACCACGACGTGGTACAGGCTCGCATCCGCTTCACTCTTGTGAAGTCCAACCCGATGAAGTAGTTTTCTATCATGGTGTACCAAGCACGAGGTTCTTGCTTCAGCTCGTACAACGCTCTCTTGAGTCGTCACACATGCGACTCATGATCGAAGGTCTCAAAACCTTCCGTCTACTCTATTTACACCTCTTCCTCAATCTATCCATTGAGGAATGCAGTCTTCACATCCATCTGATGGATCTTCCAACCAATCTGTGCTGATAGTGCCAACATAGATCTGATAGATGAGTACCTTGAGATAGGTGAAAATGTATCATCATAGTCAATACCCTCGACCTGTGAAAAGCCACGGGTAACAAATCTTGCCTTATGCTTCACCACACTACCATTAGCAGCTTGCTTTACCTTATAAAGCCAACAGGAACTCACAACTGACTTGTTCTCTGGTCTCAGAACCAAGTCCCAAACACTGTTACGAACTATGGAGTCGTACTCCTCCACCATAGCATCAACCAATATCGGCTGCTGCACTTCTTCCTCAAAGGAAGATGGCTTGGTCTCAACACATTCCCCAATAAGGGCCATGTATCTAATGTACCTCTTAGGTGACCTCCTCTGTCTGCGCTGAGAAGATGGTGCTCACACATTCTCTCTTGCATCCTGCAAGAATATGTCAGCTTCTCTTGTGCGCTTCCGTTCATCTCTGGAAGACTCTACTTGAGTGGATATCTCCACTTCTAGCATCTCTGCATGTAGCTACTTCGCATCAGTCTAAGGCTCCTCTTCCTTAGGAACCAATAGTTCCTTCACAACCTGTAGTTGGAACTCCCTCTCAAGGGAAACTTGCATGGCCTTCTGCTCATCAAAATTGAGATCTCTATGAACCACTGTCCTCTGACTAGTAGCTAAGTACACCTGATAGTTGTGAGGTGTTGTGTACCCCACAAAAATCCCCAACTTTGTTGTTAGCTCAAGCTTCTTCCATGCATCCTTTGTCACATGGAAATATATCGATGAGCCAAAGATCCTGAAGTGACCCACATCTAGTCTCTTACCAGAGAAAGCTTCCTCTAGTGTCTTCATCCCAAGTATGCGATGCAGGCTTCTATTATGAAAATATACCATTGCGTTGCATGCCTCAGACCACAAGTGAAGTGGTAGTCCTTGGTCATGCAGCATCGCCCATGCTACCCTTACAATAGTTTTGTTCTTCCTCTTGGCCACCCCATTTTTCTCTGGGTTGTGAGGTGTCGTCAACTCTCATTTAATTCCTTCCGCTGCACAGAAGTCCTTAAACTCTTGAGAGACATATTCTCCACTGTTGTTGCTTCTCCAGGCCTTGATCCTCTTCCCTGACTCTTTCTTGACCAAAGCTTTGAACTCACAAAACTTTGAGAAGGTTTGGTCCTTCTTCTGCATGAAATAAATCCAGCATTTATAAGAATAATCATCAATGAAAATCACATAATACCTTTTCTTCATTGTGGACGCCATCGAGAATGGTCCACACACATCAGTATGAACTTGCTCTAAGATAGCCTTTGCTCGACTATCTCGATCATGAAAGGAAGACTTGGTGTACTTTCCCAAGGTACAACCTTTGCATGTGTCAACTTGCTCAAGTTTTCCTTTGGGAAGTCTTGTACAAATTTGTTGCATTATCTTCAAAGCCCCATGATACAAATGGCCCAACCACCTGTGCCACAACTCACCGATGTCTTAGCTTTGTACCAATTCTTCTTTCATACTCAATGCTGCACAAGCATCTACCTCTAGTATATAGAGATTCTTCACCTGAATCCCTATCCTCTTGGTCTGACCTGTGGCTATGTGTCTTAGGAACACCTTTCCTTTACTCAAGACAACATTGTAGCCTTTCTCCTCCAACATCGAGACCGATACCAAGTTCTTCTTCATTCCAGGCACATAAATCACATTAGTCAAGGTGATAAGATCTCCATGCTCCCTCTGGAAAGCAACTGTGCCCACTCCTGAAACACTATACCTTCCGTTGTCACCCATATCTATGTGCATCTTGAGGTCTTTCTCCTCCAAGGCGCTGAATAAACTTTTATCACCAGTCATGTGGAATGAGGATCCACTGTCAATATACCAGACACAACCCATCATCGATGACACCATGGATGCGATGATGGTAAAGTCCATTTCGAACAGAGAGGCTAATGCCTCACCTTCCAATCCTTCCGAGGATCCCTTCTTGGACTTCTTTGATGGGAAATTAGTTGCATAATGTCCCATCTCAATTGAAGTATGATATGAATTCGATTTTCACCTGCAACCTCGAACTTCAAACTTCGAATTCTCTTCTCAATATACTGTTCACAACTCTGATACCATGTAGAAATTCTGCAAATTCTCTACAAATATTTCTCTAAGACCATGTAGAAAATCTGACTGTAGATTAACTCGATAATGCAATATAACCAAAGAAAAATACTATAACCTATTTCTACTATCAATTTGCGGAAGCTTAAAGATCGAGCTGAATCGAGCTGAACGCATATAACCAGAAGAAGAAGAATCAATGCACAATACACATCAAAATACTTTGGGGAAAGCCTTAGCTAAAAACCCCACTATCTGTATTATCATAGAAGGTGGAAATACATAGGAATTATACAAAGCCTTAGCTCTCACAACTAGCCAGCTCTTAGTACAATCCTCACAAATGCTCATAGGGAATCTTGGCTTCTCACAAGCCTTCCTCTCTACCCTTCAAGCTACTATTTCCTTGCGTTGTTCCTAGTGGATGATTCTCACCTCACCAAGTGGAACACTTCTCTAACACACTATCAAAACTGTGCAATCCTCAAGGAACCTTTTTCCTTTTTCATGCATTAATTTTCTTTATAGGAAAACACATGCAACTGATAGTACACTGTCTTTGACATTTAGCTCAATTGGGTCTTTCTCAAAATAGACATGCATGAGTTTCTGATGAGGGAATCTTCAATTATCTGGAGTACACTGGTTGAGTGCATGCATGCACCAACTATCTGATAACTCACAAATAGTTCCTCAAACAGTTTGGAACTAATTTAACTAGACTTAACTCAACAATCTGAGGTAACTAATTATAACTCAAATATAACTCAATCTTATCTCCTTAATTTAAGGCTTATCTCCTTAATTTAAGGGATAACTCTTGCGTGAATTTAGAAATACTTCTAACTTGAATTTCTCCAACTAATTAATCCATAATGAATTAATTAATTATTTCCAAGTAGCTGGTGAGACTAAAATTCGATTTTAATTCACAATTTTAATTCAAGGAAAAATTAAAATTGGAATATTCTTGTTGCCACATTTCAATAGAACCAATGTCATTTTCTACATAACTACTGATTTACCAAGATTAAATTGTTTGGCAAATCTTTATTGTCTAATATAATTTACAAAAATTCAAACATGTTTAACCATGATTATACTATATGATTAAACAAATAACTAGTTGTTGTGGCATTTTAAAAAAGATGCGCACAAGATGTCTTTATCAATCAGGAAGAAAACTATCTATCAGTAGTGGCATTTGAATTTTCAACACTTTCAGTATTATTTTCTTTTTGTTTTTCTTTCTTTGATGGGGTTCTATCTTTTATTCTTATTTCAATGTTTTTTGTTTTCCTTTTTTTTATATATACCCTCTTTTCATTTTATTCTATTTTTCTTTTGGGAAATCATTTGCAGATTGAAAATTATTTACAATATGAAATTTCTGAGATAAAATGCTCAATCACCTTGAGATCCTATAAATTATAGGACCCTAACATATTGTATTAATAAGAAAATATGAGAAGATTACAATGCTTTGCTCAAGCCCAAGTAACCTCTGCAATATATCTATTTGTCTTGTTGTTTCCGAGGCAATCCTTGGATGAATACAATATGCTTTTCTCAACTTTAATGTCAACCTGCACAAGTATTTTCTATCCTCTTCCTAATTGTCTGCCTTTGGCCAATACTTGGACAAATTCCTAGCCTTCCAAGCTCCTAATTCTTTTCCCTCACAAGTTCCACACAAAACCGTGTTCTTCCTATTACTTGGTCTCACCAACTCATGCTCACCAAAAGAACGATTAAACTTGTGGCTTCATTCCTCCTTTTAAACTTAATTCGAATGGTTAAAAATTAGTGAATTTTCTAGTTAAGGAATGATTTATTTTAGGCTTTCATTTGAATCCATGCACCATCTGTTTGATTTAGATGCTTTTATAACTGATAGTGTTAGGATATTCTAACACATAGGAAATAGTTAACTATAACTTGGTCTAGTGTAGAGTTAGGTAAAGTGTGTTTCTTTACTATGTACATTTGTAACTTACGATCCGATGGTCATGATATGTTCTAGACATGAAGTGATCCAATGGTTCATTCTCTCCTCGGTATTACCGACACTTGATTCGTGGCTTAACACCCAATTGGTCCATGATCTCTATTTAAAGAGCATGGAGGGTCATTTGTAGTATGACCATTCATGAGAGAAGCTTATGTAAATTTTCTTTCTTTTATTAATAAATTGCTTGAAGTGGCCAAATTGCCTAGGTTGTGGACTGTTTCCCTCTTTGAGGGTTTTAACCATGTCAAGAATACTAGTGTATTGATCTGTGATCTATTTTTGAGTGGTGTCATTTGGTTTTCTATCTGAGGAACTTACCCTATAAATTCCTACATGGTATCAGAGCTATTAGAGGACCGCATCCGTTGGTGATCCAAATTGGAATGTTATGAAACCAGCTCAAGAAAAGATAGAAAAGATAGATCAACGCCTTAGAATTCATCCTCTTCGAGGGGGCAACCTCCTTTACATTACATAAATGAACAATTCTTTGATGATTCAAATGACAAAACCTCCTTTCTATATATAGGAGTCTAAGGAGTCACAATATAATCCAGCCGACCTAACAATAATAATATAAAGCCACAAAAATAACAATAGAGGGATTCCCTAGGGCACAAAAATAACAACATGGGGGTAATAGGGGCACAACAATATAAATAAGGGGTATAACTACAATCGTATGGGGTAATCACTAGTATTATAGGGACCCAACATGCCCCTCTCCTTCAAAAAAGTGTTGTCCTCAACGCTTGAGTAGTTCTGGATACTTCTGCATAAAATTCTCATCCTCCCATGTGGAATCTTCAGCGGATAAGTTCTTCCACTTGATAAGATACTCTGAAATTGATCGATTTCGTAGCTGTCGAGTTCTTGTTTCCGTGACTGCTTCCGGTTCCAATATAATTTTTCCTTCCTCGTCAAGTTCTGGCAATATTGTTTGAACTGGGAGCTTGTCGCCTATAACCTTCTTTAAACATGAAACATGGAAAACTGGGTGCAATCGAGAAGCTGAAGGAAGCTCCAATTTGTATGCCATAGTACCAATCTTTTGCAACACCTTGTACAGACCATAATACTTTGGTGATAATTTATTATCCTTCTTAGCTTGCTTTAGGGACATTTTCTTATATGGTTGTAGCCGTAGGAATACCCAATCACCTACATCAAAACTTCTTTCACTGCGATGTTGATCTGCCTGTTGTTTCATTCTATTTTGTGCCAACATGAGGTTATCCTTTAAGAGTTGGAGGACTTGTTGTTGATGTTCGATGTGATGTTCCACTGCCTGAACCTTAGAATTTTCTCTTAAATATGATGTGATGGATGGTGGTTGATACCCATAAAGTGCCATAAATGGGGTCATTTTTGTTGCTGTATGGAAGGAAGTGTTATACCACCATTCAGCCAGAGGCAACCATTTGACCCATTGTGTCTGTTTATCAGATACAAAGCAACGAAGATATCCTTCCAAACATTTGTTTACTATCTCAGTTTGCCCATCAGATTGAGGATGATAAGATGAGCTATGAGCTAACTGAGTACCAAGACAAGAAAATAATTCTGTCCAAAAGTTTCCAGTGAAAATGGGATCTCTGTCACTTACAATAATCTTTGGGTTTCCATGTAGCTTTTGAATTGTTTCCATAAATGCAGTAGAAACTGTACTGGCATTAAATGGATGTGATAATGCACAAAAGTGTGCATACTTGGTAAGTCTGTCAACTACCACCATGATGACACTCTTTCCCTCAGACTTGGGTAAACTTGTGATAAAATCCATTGAAACCTCCTCCCAACGTTGGCTTGGAATGGATAAAGGTTGTAATAGACCCGGTGTCTTAATTGTTTCAACTTTAT
Organism: Pinus tabuliformis; assembly: GCA_031772625.1. NCBI lineage: Eukaryota > Viridiplantae > Streptophyta > Pinopsida > Pinales > Pinaceae > Pinus > Pinus tabuliformis. The sequence goes on from CM062804.1 coordinate 1,550,723,411, forward strand.
TTTGTTGGCAAACCAAACATTCCGCCACAAACTTTTGAATATCTGATTTAAGGCCATCCCAAAAAAATTCCTTCTTAACCCTGTGGTAAGTTTTTAAAAATCCTGAGTGCCCTCCTAAGGGAGAAGTGTGCAATTCCATAAGAATCTTTTGTTTTAGCTGGGAATTCTTACAGAGGTATAAGCGATCTTTGTACCATAACGAATCATTTTTCCAGCTAAATGTATCAGACGTACTGGAATCTTGTTGTAGCTTTCGAATAAGTGCCCACACTTCATCATTCTTCCATTCCTCCCTTGCTTCTTTTATCCAATCTGGTTGGATAATAGAAATGGCGCACAACAATGCTTCCACATCCTCATCCTTTCTTGAGAGTGCATCTGCCACCACATTTTGCTTCCCTTTTTTGTAGATGATTTCAAAGTCATAACCCAACATCTTTGTGACCCACTTTTGTTGCTCTTCAGAGGATAATCTTTGTTCTAAAAAGTATTTAAGGCTATCATGATCCATTTTTACCTTGAAGTGTCTTCCCATTAGGTAGGGTCGCCATTTCTTAAGTGCATGGAGTATTGCCAACATTTCCTTCTCATAAATAGCTTTGCTTAAAAACTTTCCCTTGATTGGACGACTTTCAAAAGCAATGGGTCTTTCATCTTGCATTAGAACAACACCAATTCCATTTCCTGAAGCATCACATTCCACAATAAAGGTTTTTGTGAAGTCCGGTGTAGCTAAGACCGGTGCTTGGCACATTGCCTCTTTAAGATGTTCAAAGGCCTTTGTTGCTTCCGGAGTCCATGAAAATGCATCTTTCTTCAATAATGTTGTTAGAGGTGCTGCTATTCTCCCATAATTCTTAACAAACTTGCGATAATACCCTGTCAACCCAAGAAATCCTCGCAGATGCTTTATGGATGTGGGGATTTTCCATTCCTTAATGGCTTTAATTTTCTAGGGTCTACCTTAACTCCTTCATGAGATACAATATGACCCAAATATTCCACCTCCTGGACTCCAAAGAAACATTTGGATCTTTTTGCATATAATTGTTTCTCCTCCAATAGTTTTAGCACCTTGTCAACATGTTCAACATGATCCTTCCAAGACTTGCTGTAGATTAGTATATCATCAAAAAATACTAACACAAATTTTCTAAGGAATGGTTTGAAAATTGAATTCATCAAACCTTGAAATGTTGAAGGTGCATTGGTAAGGCCAAAAGGCATGACCAAAAATTCATAATGACCCTCATGAGTTCTAAATGTCGTTTTCGGAATGTCTTCAATCTTCATTCTGATTTGATGATATCCCGAACGAAGATCCAACTTGGTGAAGTAAATTGATCCATGCAATTCATCCAATAATTCATCAATGACAGGAATGGGAAACTTATCTTTAATAGTGAGCTTGTTGAGCTCCCTATAATCCGGACACATGCGCCATGATCCATCCTTCTTGTGCACCAATACTACTGGAGTAGAGAAAGAACTTTGACTTGGTTGAATTATACCAGCCTCTAGCATTTCTGCAACCATACGTTCAATTTCACTTTTTTGGACATAGGGATATCTGTACGGCCTGATGTTTGGAGGAACACTTCCTGGAATCAGATGAATAGCATGATCATGATCACGCATAGGTGGGAGACCTTTGGGAGTCTCAAATACCTTTGAATGATTGTCCAGGACTTTTTGGAGATCTGGAGAAATAGATGATTCCGATGTGGAAACATCTAGCGAACATAATTGTGCAATTACACCTCTTTGCTCTTTTTTTAGAAGCTTTGTCATACCATTAGAGCTGATTATCTTTCCTGGTTTCCCTGCAATACCCCTTAATTCAACTTCCTTTCCTTCCATAGAAAATTTGATGAAAAGTTCTTGAAAATTAAAAGCTATTGTACCCAAGGATTGTAGCCATTGGACTCCTAGTACAACATCAGCACCTCCCATTGGAATGGAAAGCATTGGGCTAGTCAATACATATTCTCCCATGGATAGCTTGATATTATGGCACTTTCCAGAGAAATTTATTGTTCCTCCATTTGCAATCATCACTTGACACTCTGGTGCTGGATATAGGAAGCAATTCAATTCTTTTGCTACCCTACAATGAATAAAATTGTGGGTGCTTCCTGAATCAATCAACACTATTACCTTTTTCTTCTTGATTTGTCCTTCTATCTTGATGGTTTGAGGAGTGGTAATTCCCGCCAATGCATTACAAGATATGGTTGGATTTATTTGTTCTTCATCTAGGCTTTGTTCCTGGAGTATATCTTCTTCTTTTGACCTTTCTTGCTCCTTTTCTTCTTCCTCTTCACAATCTATGTAGAATAATTTCTTCTCAGCACACTTATGACCTTTAGTGTATTTGCTATCACAACTGTAACAAAGCCCTTTTGCTCTTTTTTCTTCCAATTGTTGTGGTGTCAACCTTATAGGTTGTGGAAGACTAGGGGCAACAACACTTCCGTCTTTATAGTTGTGAGTGGTATGCTTCCTGGTTGCCATAATTTTGCTTTCCATTTTTCTTGCTAACCTGAATGCCTTTTCTAATGAATCAGGTTCCCAAAGGCGAACATCATGTTGGATATTATCCTTTAAAGACCCTATGAACACATCAATCCTATGCTCCTCTGGAATATCTTTTACCCTTATGTTCAATTTTTGGAACTCCTCAATGTGCTCCATTACTGAACCCTTTTGTTTGAGACTTATCAATTGGCTAAAAAAAGTGTTGCTTTTTGTATCTTCATAATGTGCTATCAATTCTTCCGTAAAAATTGCCCAAGTGATAAATTGTTTACGAGAGAAAAGCCATTGATACCATACAAACTAATTTGGTTCCAAATATACAGTTGCCATACGTACCTTTTGTGTGTTTTGCACATTATTGAGATCGAAGAACTGCTCCATCTGTAATATCCATGTGGCGGGATCCTTGCCATCAAACTTTCTCATATCGATTTTTGGAATATGGTGAGTCTTCAATCCAACATTAGCATCTATGGAATCATGATTAACATTTCTTTTGTTCTCATCATGAGTTTCCTTTAGTACCCTTTCACCCTTAGGGACTATTTCTTGTAGCAACTTATTCATATTTATCTTCAATTCGTCCATGTGTGTCTTCAAATCTATCTTCAAATCATCCATCTTAGCTTCCACGTCAATCATCTTAGCTTCTACGTGTTTCTTTAAATAGTCCATCTTAGCTTCTACACCTTTATTTAAACCGTCCATCTTAGCTTCTACATTTTTCTTTAAACCATTCATCTTAGATTCTGTTCCTTTTTGTGCAAGGGACAGTTGTTGCACTTGGTCTTGTAATTTTGATATATCATGTTGCATTTCTTCCTCTTCTTCATGAGTCATGCTAGAGCTTTCAGGTTCCTTACTAGGTGTTTGCATTTTCTTTCCTCGGGGCATCAGTTACCAATAATAATGCTCTACTATGCCCTTTGAATTCCTTCCAAATAAATTTTCAACCAAGCTTAAGAAAAAATTTAAGAAAATCTACACACCTTTTTTCACTTTGTAGGAGCTCGATATTGCCTCTGATGTATCTCTGTACTTTCCAATAATCTACTTCTAAATCTGTGAGCTGTAGTATCCCTCTTTGTCCTCTTTCTAATGCCACAAGTCTGACCCAAATTGGATTCTCCAAGGAAGAGTTATGTGAAATCTCCCACAGTGACTAGCTTATAGACTAGTTCAGTAGAGAAAACTTGTACGACGTGCCACGAGTCACTGTTTCGACCTTTGGATATGAAACATGCATACAAGAAACTACAATCCGTCCTATTTTTGTACCTTCTTACGAAATTTCAATCCGATCCCCAGAGAGAAAGTTATGACGATTTTCCCCAGGTCACCTGTTTTGAATGTAATTCAGGAGTCTGCAAAAGACCAACTTCCTCAGATCATATCTCCGCAAATATCGCGCGAAAAGCTCTGAAATTTACACCCAAGGTTCAGAGTGATTTCTTCTCAAATGGGTTTTTTTTTGCGACTTCTGAAACGTCACAGAAAAAAAGTTATAGCGAAAATGCCACGATGACCTGTTTGGAGCAGCGAAACCCTAGAATCCAAAGCTCTGATACCAAATGTTATGAAACCAGCTCAAGAAAAGATAGAAAAGATAGATCAACGCCTTAGAATTCAGCCTCTTCGAGGGGGAAACCTCCTTTACATTACATAAATGAACAATTCTTTGATGATTCAAATGACAAAACCTCCTTTCTATATATAGGAGTCTAAGGAGTCACAATATAATCCAGCCGACCTAACAATAATAATATAAAGCCACAAAAATAACAATAGAGGGATTCCCTGGGGCACAGAAATAACAACATGGGGGTAATAGGGGCACAACAATACAAATAAGGGGTATAACTACAATATTAATGGGGTAATCACTAGTATTATAGGGACCCAACACGGAAGCTAGTACAACTTCATTTGATTGTCGTTTCCTAGATCTACTATTTCTGACCACTTTTGGGCCGAGAGGAATTCTCTATCGTGTTAGGATTATCTGTTCCAGTGAGAAACACATTTTGTTTCACGTGAAAAGGTTTCTAGTAGCCCTCGTTGCGTCATTTTTAAGATCTGGAGGTATATAGTCTTTATTTGAAGTTTAGTTATTCATCTCTCTGTTTATTTCTGCTTATTTATCTCTCTATTTTTTTATTACCAGATCTATACCTGTAATTTCTATGTATGCTCTTTGCCCCGTAACTCTCTGCTATCTGGGAAAAACTTGAAACAGAAAGGAAGGTTTTTTCTCATGCGTATGCTCTTTTCCGCTACGCCTTAGTGTGATCACGGAAAATCAGAAACATTGAGGAAAATATTTAGTTTCCGGCGAAAGTTAACTTCAAGCCATAAGGTTTGGTTTTTTTTCATGTCCATGTTGGGTTGTGTGGTTTTTTATTTTGTAGGAAAAAAGAACTTTTTCAAGTAAGCATGCACCCCAAATCTTCTGTGGCTTACAGAAAAAAAAAAAACCCTCTTTCTCTTTTCCAAAAATTATTAACCTTTTAAACTAGCTCACTTGGTCCAAAGTTACTTTATTAGAATAGAGGTCTTGGGTTCAAGTCTTTCTTTTTGTTGAGTTACTTTTTCAAAAAACACATGTAACTTATGTTTTAAAGTTACTTTATGTAAATGTGTTCTCATGCATTATAAAAAGTGAGTCACTTATAATTCTAAAGTCTCTTTATCTTTTATTTAAGTTACAATTTAGTGAGTAGCTCATAAAGTAGCATTGTAAAAGTGACTTTCACTTATTTATAAAAGTGGGTCACATAAAATATTTTTTTAAAGTGAGTTAATTAGATAAGTTTGGAAAGGGGGGGATTTTTTTTAAATATAACATTGTCATTCACTTCCGCACATTCATGCACTTCATCGGCATCTTCAATAACTTTTCTTCAAAAAGCCATAATTTCTTCATCCGGAAGCTGTTTGCAAAGCCTTCTTTTTTGAATCGGCCTAATTTTTCGAGATATTTCCATTGGAGCACTTAGTTTCAACATATACAACTTCAATTTCTATTAAAATGGAAATTCCATTCCAATTTATTCTTGACAACACCAACTACTTCCAATGGTGGTTCTACATTGTGGATTTACTTAGAAGTAAAGGTCTTTACAGAATAGCCTCAAGCCAAGAAACTAAACCTAAATATGAAGATTAGGCAACCAAATGGGAAAATAGGTAATATCAAGCACGTGGGTTGATGGGATGTTTATTTCTCTAGACCTTAGATTCCATATCACAGAATTTCATACCCCTAATAAAGCAATGAAAGAACTCGCTAAATTTTTGGAATTAAAAATGAAATTAGAGCCCATCAAATTGAAAATGAGTTGCTTACATTGGACCCCAATAATTTTTCTTCCATTGAAGATTTTTTGCCTAAGTTAAAGACCCTTAGACTTCTCTTCGAAAGTGTTAAGGTTAAGAAATAAGATGGTAGCCTTATCTATTCCATTCTTACTAAGTTGGGACTAGCCTACTTTGTGCTTGTTTCCACCTTCCATTCTACTAGAGAAGCCTTTATTTCTTAAGGACAAGACTACAAGTCCCCCTATTTTGATGCCTTTTGTGATTCTTTAATAAGAGAACAAGAAAAACTCTTACATCTTGGTCTTCTTAAGCTTGGAAACTCTTCTAAGAAAGCCTTAGCCACCCAGCAACAACCAAATTCAAAGAATCCTAAGAAGCAGTATCCTAAAAGGAATGGTCCTAAACAAAATAAGGGTCCTAAGAAATTTCAATCTCAAAATGAAAAAACAATTCAACAAAATGATAAGGCAAGTAAAAACAAAGGGAAGAAGACTGATAGACATTGCAACATTTGTAATCAAGATGGCCACTTAGAATCCAAATGCTTTAAGAAGATGGAAGCCTTGGAAGCAGCAATGAAGAAGCATAACATCCATTTGGAGCATTCGTCAACTTCAACTTCATCTTTAGGAATAACACTTTCTACATGTGGTTGTCAAGCATCTCGGTCTGGTTCTGCACTAAATTTATCTTCTTCTTCTCATTCTCATGGGTGGCTAATTGATTCTGGAGCTTCTTATCACATGGCCAAAAACAAAAGCATGTTTTCTTATTTAAATGATTGTAACACCAAAAATATATATGTTGGTGACGATAGATCTTTTAGTGTTGTAGCGACTGGAACTGTTCAGCTAGACAATGGTCAATTTAATGGTGTATTATGTCTTCCAACCTTATCCTACAACCTTCTATCTGTATATCAGATAACTCATTTAGGTGACAGTAAAATCATTGAATTTTCACCTCATGATGTTGTAATTAAGGACCTAAGAGATCCTAAACATATTTTAGCTACTGGCATTGTTGATGATTCTACAAGGCTATACGTTTAATAACTTTGGGTTATCAGCTCTTCCCTTGGTATTTGTTGCTCATAATGACAAAGTGAGCAAACTTTGGCATGAGTGATTTGGTCACTTAAACTATCGCTCCCTTCAAAATCTATGTAAAGAAAATATGGTGACAAGTTTTCCTATGGTATCATGCAGAGATGGTGTTTGTTCCGGATGTGTACTTAGAAAACATCATTGGGATAGTTTTGAAAAACATGCCTCTTGGCACGCCTCAATCCCTTTACAACTTGTGCATAGTGATTTATGTGGTCCACTTCCAGTTGTTTCTTTCTCTGGCTACAAGTATTTCTTAACTTTCATTGATGCTTTCTCCAGATGCACTTGGGTATACTTCTTAAAAATCAAGAGTGAAGTATTTAACATGTTCTTAGCCTTTAATGCCTTTGTTGAGAAACAATCTGGACATCAAATTCTTAAGCTAAGATTTGATAATGGCGGAGAATATGTTAACAACAAATTCATCAACCTTTGCACTAAGCATGGAATTCAAATGTGACATACCATTCCATATACTCCACAACAAAATGGTGTATCTAAAAGGAATAATCACACCTCAAAGGAAATGGATAATTGTATGCTTCAATCTAAAGGACTTAGTCTTAATTTTTGGGCAGACGCAATTAACTGTGCAAATTACATAGTAAATCATAATCCTAATAAAGTTTTAAAGAATATCACTCCAGAAGAAGCATGGAGCTCAATTAAACCAGATGTAAGTCACTTTCATGTTTTTGGAAGTGAAGAATGGGACCATATTCCAGTTGAGAAACATAAAGCCTTAGAACCTAAGAGTGAAAAATATATTTTTGTTGGATATTCTAAAGATGTCAAAGGATATAAAATTATTCCACTTAAGTCCAAAAATTTTTATCATTAGAAGAGATTTTGTAGGTTTTAACCCCGTATAGAAATTACCTGCATACGAATTTTAAGACACAAAAAATAAACAATGTGAGAGCATAACACATAAAACACATATACACAGAGATTTTCCCCTGGATCCCAAAACGAGACTACTAGCTTGATTTTTCATTATGTTCTTTTCAATGTTACAATACATATTTATACATGCCGAAGCATCCAATACCATGGACCAAAAACCGTCGCATCCAAAACCATGGACTGAAAACCATCATGTCCAAGACCATGTGCGAAAATCATGCACAAAACTATAAGTAGGTCTGCTCAACCTTATATAGGGTCCAAAAACAAAATTTTCTGGGGCGCTTCCCCAGACCCCATAGAGGGGGGTTACTTGCACCCCTCAAACCCCTGTGACCCCCCGACTACGCAATCGGTGCAATGAAGGGGGAGGCTCTGCCCCCCCTCTAACCCCTCGGTTAACTACGTGAGCTAGTTGTGGAAAGAATATAACATAACCCAACATTCTCCCACTTGTTGTTTTCTTTCCACAGGGGGCCACAAGAGAGGTTAGTCATTTATCCAGCCCTTTCCCATTATTTCTCTACACCAAGAGAACTTCTCAGAGCTCACAGATTTTGTCAATGCATCTGCAGTATTCTTCAAAATGACCATCTTTACCAGCAACACCTTTTTGTCTTCTATCATATCCCTCACAAAGTGATACTGAACATCAATGTGTTTTGTCTTTGAATGATATGTAGGGTTCTTTGCTAAGAAAATTGCACTTTGGCTGTCACAGTCTATCCTTATAGCTCCCTGTACTAACCCCATATTTGAACACAATCTCTACAACCAAACTGCTTCCTTTCTTGCATGAGTGGCTGCCATGTATTCTGCTTCTATAGTTGATAATGCCACTACAGATTTTTTCTTACTCATCCAACTGACTGCACCTCCAAATAGGTTAAACAAATACCCATTTGTAGATCTTCTTTGATCCAAATCTCTAGCCTAGTCTACATCAACAAAGCCATGAATATCCAACACTCTGCCCAATCATGGTCTTCCTTAGTAGCACAAACCATAATCACTAGTGCCACAAAAATACCTGAAAACTCGCTTCACTGATGTCCAATGCTCCTTCCCTGGTTTTGACATAAACCTACTCGATACTCCCACTACATGTGCAATGTATGGTCTAGTACAGACCATTGCATACATCAAGATACTGACTGCACTTGCATATGGAACATGGGACATATCCTCTTTCTCTTCTTATGTCTTGGGACACTGTTCAGCAGATAACTTCACACCTACAGGAATAGGAATCTTCACCGATTGAATATCCTGCATATTAAACCTTTGCAATATTTTCTTGACATACTTCCTCTAGTTTAGCCAGAGCTTCCTCTTTGCCTCATCTCTTTTAATTTCCATGCCCAAAATATAGTTTCCAGCACCAAGATCTTTCATGTCGAATTTGGAGGACAATTGGGCCTTCAAATACTGGAAAATTTCTTTGTCATTTCCAACTAGCAACATATCATCCACATACAAGACCAGATAAATAACGCGGTCACCGATTAATTTAAAATACACATAATGATCTTCTTTGCTTATAGTGAAGCCAAGTCCCTGTATAAATGTATCAAATTTCTGATACCACATCCTTGGTGACTGTTTTAACCCATACAGAGACTTATTTAACTTGCATACCATTTCTTTCTTACCCTTCACCACAAAACCTTTAGGTTGCTTCATGTAGATCTCCTCTTCCAGATCCCCATGAAGAAATGTTATCTTCACATCCATCTGTTCTACCTCAAAATCAAAAGCAACATCAACAGATAAAAGTAATTTAATAGAAGTTACCTTGGCACCAAGAGAAAAAATATCACCAAAATCAATTATTGGCACCTGGGAATAAACTTTTGCTACCAACCGAGCTTTGTATTTCTCCACCTTTCCTTCTGTGTTTGTCTTCTTCTTGAACACCCATTTACTGCCAATGGATTTCCTTCTAGTCGGCAACTCCACCAAATCCCAAGCCTCATTTTTGTGCAAAGATGCCATTTCATCAACCATGGCCTCTTTTTAGAGTTTTCCATCCTCTGAATCTGCTGCTTCCTTCACAGTTCTGGGATCATCATCAGTAATAGATAAAGAAAAATTTAAACAGAAAGTAGATGGACTATACCTTTCTGGTTGCCTTCTTTCTTGATCTGATCTTCTCACACCCAGAGTTTGTGGCTCTTCATCTTCTGATTCCTCCTCTACTATAGACTCTGATTCTTCCTCATTTAGCTCAAACTCTATCTTCTTAGGTTCCTTTGGTTGGACTTCATGTTTAATAACATCTTTCACCTCTCTGAACACCACATCTCGGTTGTACACAACCTTCCTTGTTATTGGTTTCCAAAGCTTATAACCCTTTAAACCATCCTTATACCCAATAAAGATGCACTTTTCAGATTTACTATCCAACTTCGTTCATTTCTCTTTTGGAACATTTACATATGCATCACATCCAAATACCCTTAGATGTGAAAGAGAGGGTTTCTTACCAGTCCATATGTCTTATGGAGTCTTATCCTCCAATGCTGATGAAGGTGATCTGTTGACCAAGTAACATGTTGTCTCCACCGTCTCTGCCCAGAATTCCTGTCCTAACTTGGCACCACTGAGCATTATTCTTGCCCTTTCCATCAACATATTTTTCATTCTTTCTGTAACTCCATTTTGCTTAAGTGTGTATGGAGTAGTCTTCTGTCATGCTATACCACACTTCTTACATAATACTTCAAATTCTTTACTGCAAAACTCTCCACCGTTATTTGTCTTCAACACCTTTATCTTCTTCTCTGTCTGGTTTTCCACCAGAGCCTTAAATTCTTTAAACTTGTCGAAGACTTCATATTTATTCTTAAGAAAATATATCCATGTATTCCTTGAGAAGTCATCTATAAATGATACATAGTACACAGACTTACCCAGTGATGGAACCTTCACAGGTCCAAACACATCACTGTGCACAAGTTCTAATATCTGTTTCACCCTCTTACCACTAGAGGGGAAGCTCACCCGATTCTACTTCCCATATACACAATTTTCATAGAAATCAAAATCCAATGAGCTATTACTCATACCTTCTACCATACATTTACCATGAAGTATTCGAGGGCCCTTCTCTCCAATATGTCCAAGCCTTTGATGCCACATCATGCCAAGAAATACGTAGAAGCTAAGATGGATGGTTTAAAGATGGACGGCGTGGAAGCTAAGATGGATGGCGTGGAAACTAAGATGGATGATTTGCAGATAGATTTGAAGACAAGCATGGAAGATTTGAAGACAGATTTGACAAAGTTTCTACAAGAAATTCTTACTAATGGCGAAAGGGTAGTAAAGGAAACTCATGACGAGAACAAAATAAATGTTAATCATGATTTCATAGACTCTAACATTGGATTGAAGAACCACCATGTTCCATAGATCGATATGAGGAAGTTTGATGGCAAGGATCTTGGAACATGGATACTATGGATGGAGCAATTTTTTGATCTCCATAATGTGCAAAACACACAAAAGGTTTGCATTGCAACTTTATATTTGGAACCAAATTAGTTTGTATGGTATCGATGGCTTTGCTCTCATAAACAAATTTTCACTTGGGCTATTTTTATGGATGAAATGGTAGCACATTATGAGGATACAAAAAGCAACACTTTTTTTAGCCAATTGATAAATCTCAAACAAAAGGGTTCAATGATGGATCATATTGAGGACTTCCAAAAATTGAATATAAGGGTAAAAGATATTCCAGAGGAGCATAGGATTGATATGTTCATAGGGACTTTAAAAGATAACATCCAACATGAGGTTCACCTTTGGGAACCAGATTCATTGGAGAAGGCATTCAGGTTGGCAAGAAAAATGGAAAGAAAAATTATGGCAACAAGGAAGCCTACCACTCACAATCATAAAGATGGAAGTGTTGTTGCCCCTAGCCAATCACAACCTACAAGGTTTACACCACAACAATTGGAAGAAAAAAGAGCAAAAGGGCTTTCTTACAGTTGTGATATAAAATGCACTAAAGGTCATAAGTGTGCCGAGAAGAAATTATTTTAAATAGATTGTGAAGAGGAGGAAGAAAAGGAGCAAGAAACATCAAAAGAAGAGGATATACACCAGGAACAAACCTTAGAAAAAGAAAAAATGAATCTGACCATATCTTGTAATTCATTGGCTAGAATTACCACTCCTCAAACTATCAAGATAGAAGGGCGTATCAAGAAGAAAAAGGTAATAGTGTTTATTGATTCGGGAAGTACCCATAATTTTATTCATTATAAGATAGCCAAAGAATTGAATTTCTTACTATATATAGCACTAGTCTTAGCTACACCGGACTTCACAAAAACCTTGATTGTGGAATGTGATGCCTCAGGAAATGGAATTGATGCTGTTTTAATGCAAGAACAAAGACCCATTACTTTCGAAAGTCATCCAATCAAAGGAAAGTATTTATAGAAAGCTATTTATGAGAAGGAAATGTTGGCAATAGTACATGCACTTAAGAAATGGCGACCCTACCTAATGGGAAGACACTTCAAGGTAAAAATAGATCATGATAGTCTTAAATACTTTTTGGAACAAAGATTATCTTCAGAAGAGCAGCAAAAATGGGTCACAAAGATGTTTGGCTCTGACTTTGAAATCATCTACAAAAAATGGAAGAAAAATGTTGTGGCAGATGCACTCTCAAGAAAGGATGAGGATGTGGAAGCATTTATTTTTTCCATTTCTATTATCCAACCAGATTGGATAAATGAAGCAAGGGATGAATGAAAAATTTATGAGGAAGTGTGGGCACTCATTCAAAAGATACAACAAGATCCCAATAGATTTGATACATTTAGCTGGAAAAATGATTTGTTATGGTACAAGGATTGGTTATACCTATGTAAGAATTCCCAACTCAAACAAAATATTCTTAGGGAATTGCACACATCTCCCTTAGGAGGGCACTCAAGATTTCTGAAAACCTACCATAGGGTTAAGAAGGATTTTTTTTGGGATGGCCTTAAATTGGATATTCAAAAGTTTGTGGCGAAATGTTTGGTTTGCCAACAAAATAAAGTTGAAACAATTAACCCCTGGACTATTACAACCCTTAACCATTCCAAGCCAACATGGGGAGGAGGTTTCAATGGATTTTATCATAGGTTTACCTATGTCGGAAGGAAAGAGTGTTATCATGGCGGTAGTTGACAGACTTATGAAGTATGCACACTTTTGTGCATTATCTCATCCATTTAAAGTGAGTATAGTTTCTACTGCATTTATGGAAACAATTCAAAAGCTACATGGAAACCCAAAGATTATTGTAAGCAACAAAGATCCCATTTTCACTAGAAATTTTTGGACATAATTATTTTCTTATCTTGGGACTCAGTTAGCTCATAGCTCATCTTATCATCCTGAATCTGATGGACAAACTGAGATAGTAAACAAATGTTTGGCAGGATATCTTTGTTGCTTTGTATCTGATAAACAAACACAATGGGTCAAATGGTTGCCTCTAGCTGAATGGTGGTATAACACTTCCTTCCATATTGCAACAAAAATGACCCCATTTATGGAACTTTATGGATATCATCCTCCATTCATCACATCATATTTAAGAGAAAATTCTAAGGTTCAAGCAGTGGAAGATCACATCGAGCATCAACAACAAGTTCTCCAACTCCTAAAGGATAACCTTACCTTGGTGCAGAATAGAATGAAACAAGAGGTAGATCAACATTGCAATGAAAGAAGTTTTGATGTAGGTGATTGGGTATTCCTATGACTACAACCATATAAACAAATGTCCCTCAAGCAAGCTAAGAAGGATAATAAATTATCACCAAAGTATTATGGTCTGTACAAGGTGTTGTAAAAGATAGGTACTATGGCATACAAATTGGAACTTCCTGCAGCTTCGCAAGTGCACCCAGTTTTCCATGTTTCATGCTTAAAGAAGGTTATAGGCGACAAGATTCTAGTTCAAACAATATTGCCAGAACTTGATGAGGAAGGAAAAATCATATTGGAACCTAAAACAATCAAAGAAACAAGAACTCAATAGCTACGAAATCGATCAATTTCAAAGTATCTCATCAAGTGGAAGAACTTACCCATTGAAGATTCCACATGGGAGGATGAGAATTTTATACAAAAGCATCCAGAACTACTCAAGCGTTGAGGAAAACACTTTTTTGAAGGAGAGGGGCATGTTAGGTCCCTATAATTCTAGTCATTCCCACATTACTATTGTCATTGTATCCCTTATTGTTATTGTTGTGCCCTTATTGTTTCCATATTGTTATTATTGTGCCCCATAGAAACCCATTATTGTTATTTTTATGCCTTTATATTATTATTTTTAGGTCGGCTTCGTTATATTGTGTCCCCTTAGACTCCTATATATAGAAAGGAGGTTTTGTCATTTGAATCATCCAAGAATTGTTCATTTGTGTAATGTAAAGGAGGTTTCCCCCTTGAAGAGGCTGAATTCTAAGGTGTTGATCTATCTTTTTCTCTTTTGTGAGATGGTTTCCTAACAATGGTCTTCTCTCCAGAGACCACTAGATTTTCTGCTCCACTTTCAGGGACCATAGAGTTGTTGCACCCATCAACAATGATGCTACATTACAGCTTGTATATAGTTCCAATCCGAACTCCCCGGATCAATACCGGTGCTCCCCAGACCATCTTGTAGGTATCCTTCTCAAACACTATTTTTACACCTGCATCATCTAGCTTGCTTACAAAAATTAGATTTCTGGCCAATGTAGGAATATGCAGAACACCCGAAAGTTTTTTAACCCTTCCACCTTGCAACTTCAACTTTACTTTTCCATGACCAACAATTCTAGCCTTCCTATCATCCCCTAAGAAGACATCACCACCATCATATTTCTCGTACTCTCAAAACCAATCTCTATGGGGAGTGAAGTGAAAGGATGCACCTGAGTCAATCAACCATGCCTCATGATCTACATGTGTACTTGAAGAAGCCAAGTACACATCCCCACCTTCATCTGAGGTGGTTTTCGCCTCTGCAAAAGGGGCATCATAAGATCCCTTTCCTTTATCAGTAGCTTTTGATTTACAGTCCCTTTTGTAGTGCCCTTCCTTTCCACATTTCTAGTACACCACCTTTGCAGGTTTTCCTGGAGATTTATATCTCCCTCTAGATTTAGATCTCTCGCTTGATGACTTATTTTTGTTTCTGTTCTAGGACCATCCTCATATAGACAAGGTATCATTATTCTAGCTCTCCATATTTTTCCGTCTCATCTCCTCCATTAGTAAGGATGAGACTCTTTCATCAAACTGCAAGGCAGTTGTATTGCTACCTATTGCAATAACCAGACTATCCCATGAATCTAGTAGAGAACACAACAAACTGATGCACTTATCTTCATCTAAAATTTTAATATCAATGGATAATAACTGAATTACCATAGTATTAAATGCATACAGATACTCTGTCACCGAGTCTCCAACTTTCATCCTCAGGTTGTACAACTTTTTCCGCAGGAATAGTTTATTCACCAGAGACTTAGATTGGTACAAAGTCCCTAAATTGTCCCACAAAGCCTTACCTGTAGCTTCCACTGATATATTTAGCAATACTAAATCTGAGATACACAATCATATTATGCTCTTTGCCTTCCGATCCAACTTCTTCCATTCTTCATCTGACACTCCTATTGGTTTAGTACCTGAATCTACCATGATCCATTGATATTTATCCACCAACAGATCCTCCATCTTGAGTTTCCACAACTCAAAACTCTGACCATTAAATTTCTCAATCTCTATCTTTCCACTGCTCACCATATTCTTTCACCACTAGAATTGATCTCGCAGATCTCCCACTGAACAGGGTCTACCATAGGCTCGAGTGAAACCCCTCAACAACAAAGGCATCCCCTTGAAGCAAAAACAACTCTGATACGAAATGTAGGTTTTAACCATGTACATAAATTACCTACATACGAATTCTAAAACAGAGAAAATAAACAATGCGAGAGCATAACACATAAAACACATATACACAAAGATTTTCCCCTGGATCCCAAAACCGGGACTACCAGCTTGATTTTTCATTATGTTCCTTTCAATGTTACAATACATATTTATACATATCAAAGCATCCAATACCATGGACCAAAAACCATCGCGTACAAGACCATGTGTGAAAATCATGCACAAAACCATAGGTAGGTCCGCCCAACCTAATATAGGGTCCAAAAACAAAATTTTCTGGGTTGCTACCCTGGACCCCATAGAGTAGGGTTACTTGCACCCCTCAAACCCCCTGTGACCCCCCCCCCCACACTACGCAATTAGCGCAAGAAAGGGGGAGGCTCTGCCCCCCTATAACCCCCCAGTTAACTATGTGGGCTAGTCGTGGAAATAATATAACACAACCCAACAAATGTAAAGTTTGCTAAAAATATATTGGCCTATGAGCCTAGTTTAACAAATGTGCCACCTCTCTCTATCCCTTCTACTTCTGAAAATATTTCTTCTTCAGTTGACGACACCGAGGATGAAAATCCTCCCCCACCTTCTCAGGATCCTCCTTTAGCTCCTTAGCTTCCAAAATGGGTCTTTGTCACTCGGGATGCAATAGGTTCTCTTACAGGTGATAGTACAGATCAATGATGTACACATTCTCAGGTCGTTAGAGCCTCTTATTTACTGGCTCAAGCTTCAATGAATTATGATCCTAACACCTTTGCAGAATCTTCAGGCCATCTAGATTGGGATGCGGCTATGAATGAAGAATATCATTCATTATTGGAAAATGATACATGGGATCTTGTTCCTCTTCGAAAGGGACGAAAACTTGTTAGATGCAAATGGGTTTACAAAACCAAGTTTGGATCAGATGGAAAAATTGATAAACATAAAGCTCCTCTTGTTACTAACGATTTTTTACAAGTTGAAGGCATTAAATATATTGAAACCTTCTCCCTTGTTTCCAAAATGAAATCTATCCACCTTGTTCTTTCCCTTGTTGCCTCTTTGAAATGGCAAGTCCATCAGATGGATGTTAAATCTACCTTCTTACATGGGGACTTGCATGAAGAAATATATATGGAACAATGTCCTAGATTTATAAAAACAAACTCCAACCTTGTATGTCAGCTTAAGAAATCCCTTTATGGTCTCAAGCAAGCCCCTCAGGCTTGGTATGCCAAACTGGATAGCTTTTTTTTAGATAATGACTTTTCTAGGTGTCATTCTAACAATACTATCTACACCAAGAAAGTGGGTAAGTCTCTTGTCATTCTTGTTCTTTATGTTGATGATCTTATCCTTACTAGTAGTGATCCAAACCTTATAAACCATGTGAAGTCAAGCCTTAAAAAGAAGTTTGAAATGACAGACTTAGGATACTTGCATTATTTTCTTAGTCTTCAAGTCTTGCAAACCAAGGTATTTCCCTTTCCTAGTCCAAGTATGACTATGATATTCTACACCACTTTCACATGAAAGATTGTAAGCCAACCCCTTCTCCCTTTCAGTCCGGAACCAAACTTTCAGTTATTTTTACTTCCCCTGAAGTTGATGCTACCTTATACTATAAGCTTGTAGGAAAACGTTTGTATCTGACCCATACCCGTCCTAACCTTTCCTTTGTTGTTGGCCTTATTGCTCAGTTTATGCAAAACCCACATGAAAGTCATTGGAAAGTAGCTAAAAGAATACTTAATTATGTTCGAGGAACAGTTGAGTTTGGGATTCATTACAATGTAGAAGCATCTCCTCTATTAGTTGGTTTCAATAATTTTTATTGGGTTGGTGACCCTGATGATTAGAAGTCTACTGCAGGTTATGCCTTCACTCTTTCTTCTGGACGTATTACATGGGATTGCAAGAAACAAAGTGCCATTTATCTTTTTTAGCAAAAGCAGAGTATCGTGGTGCCGTAGAAGCTAGTAAGGAAGCCCTGTGGCTTTGTCAGATACTATTAGAGTTTGGCTTTCAGTAGTAGCATCTGACTACACTTTGGTGTGATAATCAAAGTTCCATTCAACTATGCAAAGATCTAGTCCAACATCAGCGCAACAAACACATTGAAATACACATGCACTTCATTAGAAAGATCATTTATGACCAAGTTCTTGAAGTGCAATATTGTTCAACTGATGATCAAGTTACAGACATCTTTACAAAGGCTCTCACAAAGGCGATGTTTACTAAACTTTGATTTATGGTTAAATTTCAGGAAGTTGTCACTAAGGGGGGATAGGTAATAATGCCTCCTTCCTTTTCCTATTGTGTCATATGTGTACATTGTTCAATCCTATCCCAAGTTGTTCTTAAAGGGGGATGTTAGGATATTCCGACACATAGGAAATAGTTAAGTATAACTTGGTCTAGTGTAGAGTTAGGTAAAGTGTGTTTTTTTACTATGTAGATTTGTAACTTACAATGCGATGGTCACAATATATTCTAGACATGAAGTGATCTGACGGTTCATTCTCTCCTTGGTATTACCGACACTTGATCCATGGCTTAACACCTGATTGGTCCATTATCCCTATTTAAAGAGCATGGAGGGTCATTTG
Organism: Pinus tabuliformis; assembly: GCA_031772625.1. Classification (NCBI taxonomy): domain Eukaryota; kingdom Viridiplantae; phylum Streptophyta; class Pinopsida; order Pinales; family Pinaceae; genus Pinus; species Pinus tabuliformis. Next base: position 1,550,741,841 of record CM062804.1, read on the forward strand.
TAGTGTGACCATTCATTACAGAAGCTTATGTAAATTTTCTTTATTTTACTAATAAATTGCCTGAAGTGGCCACGTTGGTTCAGGTCGTGGATTGTTTCCCTCTTTGAGGGTTTTAACCACATCAAGAATACTGTTGTATTGATCTGTTGTCTATTTACGAGTGGTGTCCTTTGGTGTTCTATCTGAGGAGATACCCTGTAAATTCCTACAAATAGTAAACTATCCTTGAACTCCAATCTCAACTGGGTTTTTCTATGATCTGACATGCATGAGTTAATTATGAGTGAATATTTAGTTTATTGGTTGATGCTGTAGGAAGCACCACTGTTGGGATGGGGTCCCCTGGGTTAGTTTTGGGGTTAAAAACCACAGTTTTTATGTAATTTTTGTAAAAATATGTAAAGTCTTTATGATTTGTGGATGTGGAGCACGTAGGTGATTAGGAGTCAAAGGGGTTTCAGCCCCTTGTTTATGTAAAGTTGAGTTGGTTTTTAGATCCACCGGACCATGGGATTGTATGAAAAAAGCTATAATTTGGTGGGTCTTAGAGAGTCTAAGGAATAATAGGATAATCTAAGATGTAATCGGTCAATAGAAGATAGCGCAAAGGACTGGGTTAGATAGGAGAGAAAGTCTCTATAGCTGAGTGCATAGAGGCCTAGGTAGAGTACATAGTTGAGTGCGTGGATCCCTCCAGCTGAGTGCACAGGGTAGTTTTGAGTCCGTAATACCATATTGAAGATAAATGAAGAAGATTATTGAAGAATTCCCGTGTTTATCTATTTACTTTTGTTATTTATGTTTGCGATATATGCTGTATTTATGAAATATTAATCTAATAATGCACAACTCCATCAAAAGAGTCTTAATAACTGTACGCATTGCATGTTAAGTACTTTCGTGAAGATTTTGATACATTCTATTATGTTTAAGTAGATGTGTGTGAGTTTAGATCTAGGGTTATTTTCCAATGTGCATAAGTGAATGATTCAACTGTTAAGGGTCCGCAAAGACTAATCTCAAACCTTCATGAAGGTCGAGAGGATTTTCAAAAGGAATTGTAGTACCAAGCCCTAAGGGCTTATAGATCTGTACAAAGGCAGATCTAGGGCACTAAAAAGACATCACACTAATATCTGGACGCAGAAACTTGGTTCCAACATTCCCCCATACTGCTTCGGGTGAGATTACATCATGCGCTATGTGGGTTGTTGTAGAAAGGGTGAGTAGTGTAGGGTTTTTTTGGCACAATTAACTCTTAACCTAGGTCAGGACCCCCTTAAGCCAACAAATGTTTCATTTCCAGGGCTGAGATCTGCTTGAAGGAGATGTGTGATGTTGCATCATTGGAATCTGACCAAGAGGGGAATTCAGAGGTGGTTGGATAGGAAGATTCACAAATTCATGGTGCAAGAGAACAAGAATCCACCCCTGTCAAAAGAGCAGTGGTTGGACAGATATTTGTAGATGGAAATACATGAAATTTTCTTTTGCACCTTCCCAATTGAATTATACGAGTGGATAACTAAGTTGGCAGACGGCCAAGGGAGGTGGAAGCTTAGCGGTGCAATAGTGTGGACTCTAGAATTGCTACGATGATTAGAAGCCTCTGAAGATAAGATCATGTGTGTTGTTGACCACTAGCTCAATAAAATAATAGGAGGATTTGTTACAGAAATCACAATTGATACCTCAGTCATATACAATGAAGAAGAGTGATGCTTCTTCAAGGGACAACAAGGTAAGTACCTGAGATATTTGAATACCTGGATTAAGATGCTCTTGTGTGAGAAATAGGTGATGCCATTGCCTTGATGTTCAGAGCTACGCCAAATGGAAAACTCTTCAGACATCGAGAAAAATCAAGTCCTGAATATAGCCCATTGATTGGACCTCCTTCAATTGATGATGAGGGAGTGGTATAGGCATCACCAAAGAGTGTTGTTCAGTTGATAAGACAGGGTTTTCTATGGACACATCATCCATCCACTCCACCTTCACCTCCACCTCCACCTCCACCTCATACACCTTCGCCCACACCTCCACCACCACCACCATCGTTCAACATGTCGAACACAATGAAGTTACCAATCTTCAAAGGTACAAGGAGTGAAGATACTGATTAGTTTTTGTTTGTTGCGAATGTTGTGTGGACAGAGCAGTATATTACTGATGACAACATAAAGAAGGCACAGTTAGTTACTGCTCTGCAAGATCATGCACTGACGTGGTATATTAAGTATTGTTCTGATCATCTTGTGGCAACACTAGCAGAGACTAAGGTTGCTTTAAAAAAGATTTTAGTAAGCCCAAGTTTGAATCGCAGTCAATAGTTGGATCTAAGTAGGTCATGATGAGGGTTGATGAGATGCCTTGGGAGTTAGATCAAAGGTTGAAATGTGTGATCTACGAAGCTAATATGCAACTCACAGATGGTTAACACCGCGAGTGGTTTATAGCTTTGCTTCTTCCCCACCTAAGGATTGATTTGTCATAGTAGAAGATAGGAACTCAGGTTGAAGCCCTGGAAATCACAATGAGGTTGCATGCAACGCCTATGTAGGATGTGACCTTGGGGGTACAACAAATCCATTCTTATTTACAGAGCCTGTGGTTAAAATTGTAGAGCTTGAAGAAAGATAAGGAGGTTAAGCCAGAGGTGCACGAGGAAGTCTGGTGTCTGAAGTGTAAGAGCCAGGGCTAGGGTAAAGACCATTGTCCCATTTGAGAAATATATCACAGGATGGGGACCAATTTCCCTGAGGCGAGAAGCTCTAGTAGGGCCGAGCATGGGGGTTGTGCTATGGTGCACTATTTTTCAAGTGGCTAGAAAACATGCAACAAATAATTGTCATTTTCTTCAAAATTTCGTTCAGACACCACAACAATTATTCTGTAACTTCTGCAAATCAGTGGGCCATGATGAGCACCACCACCGCAGCTCCAAACTCATGATGGAAAGAATGCCTACCTATCGAATGTAAGCAAAAACTTAGCCTCCAGAGCAGGGCCCCGGGGGAGCAAGCGGGGGATATCAGGGACGAGGATGAGGCCGAGGAGGAGGGCATGGTAGAGGTCGAGGTCAAGTTATTTTTTACAACTGCGGAATGTCAAGGCACTACGTGCGGGAGTGTCAGAATCAGACACACTTGTCCTGTCAATACTGCAGCTAGTTGACCACACTATAGAAGAATGCCCCGTGTTGATAGCTAAGATGTAGGAGAAAAAGGTGCAGCCTCAGCAACCTACACATAACTTATAGATGATGAGATATGAGCCCCACAAAGAGGATCAAAATGTGAATATAGTTCCAAGGATCGGAATAATGACTGGCGATGATAAGGGAAAACAACCTGAAGAGGATGGGTGGGTTCGCCAGGCCATAAAAAGAAGCTGGTTTTGATTTGGAACATGCTAAGGAAACTTTTATGGAAGCCAATAAAAGCTTCACTGATGCCTCCACCTCAGGGAGCCAAAACGAAGTACTAGAAACTAGTGATCCTATAGAGGTTGATCCCTTTGTCCTTAACATGTTCTTGGAGACCTGCATGAAACTGTTGTGCAATAGAAAAGCTATGAAAGCCCTGTATGAGTTGATAAATAAATATGCTAGCAAAGAAAACTCCCATGATGGACACCGTGTAGTAAGAAAAATGGGAAAACATAAGGTGCAAACGGGGAGTGAGATGAGACTCACTGCGCAGATAGGAGAATATGAGATGGACCAGGTCATTCTGGATCTAGGGTCTGATGTGAACATTTTTCCTAAACAAACATGGGAAAGAATGGGGAGACCTACACTGTAGTGGTCGCTGATCCAACTAAGAATGGAAAACTAACCGAAAATCATCCCTATGGGACGACTACAAGGAGTAACAATGGATATAGAAGGTGCAAGCACGCTAGCTAATTTTGAAGTAATAGAGATTGTTGATGACAGTAATCCATACTCCGCGCTCCTCAAAATTGACTGGGCCATTGACATGAATGGATTCATCAACTTGAAGAAGTGGACAATGTCATTTGAGAAGAAATCACTTCGAGTTGTAGTACCGGTAGACCCTGCGGAAGGGCTGTGCTACACTGAACCAGTTCACAATTATGAAGAAAGTGAGGATGATTTAGACCAGATATACAAAATAATAGTGCAAGATCAAGACTAGATCAATCCAACAGTATATGGATGAATTGCATGGGACCAGGAGAGTTCCTACACCTCTGATTCAGATGAAGAGTTGGAGCATTGGCAGATGCGGCTGCATGAAGTATCTACACTACGCTGCAACATGATGAATAAATCGTTGCGTTATGTTTCGTTGAAGGTAAGGAATTTACCTTATTATGATGGTTTAACTAACGTGGATAAATTTTTGGATACGTTTGAGCATGAAGTCCTTGAGCATCACCGCTTCCAAGTGTCAGAATTGGTGCTGCACACTACTTTAACACAATGGTGGGGTATGCACAAGGATAACTTTGATGGATGGCGGGACTATAGAAGAATGATGAGGTTACGGGTTGGTTGACCCAACCTTGAATTGATTGAGAAATACGATGGGAGAAATGATCCACGTGATCATCTAATGAAGTGGACTAAAGCTTATGGAACAGAGCCACAACCTGAATGGGCACACTTGCTTTTCCATATAGACATAACAAGCAAGACAAAAAAGAAAGAAAACATAGAAAATGTAAAGACTAAAATGAAAAGAAGAATGTAAGGATTATGCGATGAAAAATGAAAACTAAAATGCACCTAAGTAAAAACCTAAAGTAACCAGTTAGAAGATTAGGTATAAGTGAAGTGACATTACCAATGCAACCACAAAAGTTTCTCCCGACTAGTAATATAAAAGATATGAATGATTGCTAACCATATAAACAATGTGAAAAAATAAAGATATTTACATAACTTACCTGCACATAAGGGTTAAGGTCAAGGTTGTAAACATAAAGGTGTTCTTTGAAATCTTTCTCTATCCAACTTGCAAACTTACTAGAATATATAGGATGAAAAAAATGAATACCTTGAAGACATTTCTCAAACATACATGCATAGGTTCTAAGATAAAGACAGTGTTGAAAATTATTATTACCAACCGAACTTGTGAGATACGATTCCTCCAACTAATCAACAATTGGATCATAAAATAAATAACCTTGAAAAGATCAAAATTGATGCAAAGATAAGTATTCAATTATTAGATCCATCTTATGAGAAAGATCGGGTGAAGAGAACATAAGTTGCTCGCATTTAGACACATCATCAACACTGTAAGAAGCCGACATAACCATCAGTGAACACTAAAGTGTCTCAACTTCTTGACTAGTATCTGAGCAATAAGGATACAAATTGAATATAAACCTCAATCGTTGTTGGAGGTTGGAATTATAGTGTTGGTATTGATGTCAACATGGCCATGGTGCTACTGGTCATTGTCATGCGGAAAGAGTCGTTAGTGCGGACACAACCGACCTCCCTAGAAGCAAAAGCTTTCTAGTGGCAAACAAAACAAATAAACCCTACCTTTCTCTAAACATGCATTGCAAATACAAGTAATCAGGGGATCTTTAACATACCTTTAGTCCAACGCTTTGTAGTAGTCCAGCCTCGCCGATCCAGATGAGCTCCTCCTTCTCTTCGAAACCTGCATTCACTAACAAGCCAAAAGATTAAATAGCACCTGATAAACTCACAAAACAATACATATCCATCATACAGAGCAAGGAGTATATGAAACAAACCATGAATAACAATCTGTTGAGAAAAATAAGTTCATTTGTATTAAGAGGTAACAAAAGGAACCATTACAACCTGAGCCTTGGTGTTGTGAAAGTCCCTCCTAGGGTCCAGCAAGAGTTTTCCTTTACTTTGATCAGCTCACCCACTCTCAAATAAGGCTAGGAAAGGATGGGAATCTCTCCTCTCAAGCTTTACAAGGGAGTCATAATTCTAGCAGCATCTACCCTTAGGAATGTTTAGCTTTCAACCTCTCCTCCCTCTGGCCCAATGCCTGTATTTATAGTGCTCTAGAGGAAGTTATTCAGGTCCACCATCAATGGGATAAGCCCCTCTTTGGATGGGATAGCCCCCCTCTTGATGGGATAAGTTCCTCTTTGGTAGGGATACATGAACCATCTGGAGGCGCTTCATACACGTCAAACAAGCTTCTAGAATGCTCTAGAAATGACGACAAGTAACTTTTTGGGAGTGAAACTTGCACCTTTTGACCTTTACAGGAGTACGCACCCATTGCTTTATAGACAGAGCGTACAAGTACGCAGGTATTGTGAACTTGGGGTGCGTACACGCAGGTAAGGCTAAGAGAAACTGCGTACCCAGAGATATATAGATTTTTAATGACTTTCTCTCTTTTCTTGGAGTTTGTCATGGAGAGCAGAGGTATGAGGCTTGCCAAGGAGGATAGTATGACAGTTGATGGAGCCATACTAACTGAAAATAGTCATGGTGACAAATTTTAGTGCAACAGATTGCCCCCTAAAGTGCGAAGCCTGTAGTAGATTAGGGTTTCATATCATCTAGAAAGGGTGAAGTACTTTATCATTTCAAGGATTATCTTGTGGAGAGCCCAGTCGGAACCTACAAGTATTCAACACAAAATACATATATATGATCATATCATCGCTTAGGTAGGCATTCCCATACTTAGATTGAAAACTTTAACTAATTGACTATCTACTACTCTGATACAGGAATGATTCTACAGTACATCATAATCATAGACTTTTGTAGACACAGTATGGGCGCAGCCATCTGTTTATAGTTAGTCTACTGTATAATGAATACAAAACTCCTCGCAGCCTGGATGGTGGAAACTAGATCCAGGGTCTTCATTTCTACTTCCCGAACAGGTACGATTCTATCCATGTGAATAAATGAGTTGATGTCGAACATGGTAGAAGCCACTTGATTACCAGTCAATGATGTAAACTGTTAACAAGTGTGAGAGAAACCACCAGTGATGTCAATGGTTCTTAAAGTACCCAGTACAATCCATGAGATGTGAATGAATGAGTTGATGTCGAACATTTCACGGAAACCTTGATCGAAAGTCAACGATGTAAACTGTCGTCAAAGGCGAGAAACCTGCCATTGATGCATGCAGACTTCAAGGTACTGACGATTCCTAGGTCATCTTTCTAGATAATGTGCTGATGTCGATAGAAAGTGACCCGTTGTAGGCAAGCCCACAACACGAAATCATAGATCAAGTTGAAGAAATGTAGCTGTAAGGACTGACTCAGGGATGGTCAAAATGGATGACGGGTATTTTGCAGATGAATGTTTATTGCAGATACCTCTTGAACACATAACAACACGACAGTTGGTGACATTTGACCCAAAGTTAATACCCGGCTAAAGAATTTCAATGTGTTTGATCAACTGTGAGGCAAAGGATTTCCCAACCCAAGTGAATGAAAAGTGTCGTGTTCAAGAGTGGTAATAAGGCTTTTTCTGAGACAAAGGACAACAAATGGGCTCATTTTTCTCTCTTTTCCCCCAACATTTCTGGCAAGTACCTCTTTATTTTTTACAAGCTTGAGGAGGATAACATATGCTTGATTATAAGCTCATCCTTTGGATGAGTCCAACTTAGTTTTGATTCGAACCCTAAGAAGGAGTGGCCGTTCCTGTTTGTAATCGAACAGGTCCTTTACTGTGAAATTTTAACGAGTCCAGTATAGGAGAAACTCGGCATTTTTCATTTTTAGAGAGTCTGAAAAAACTTAAGAAGACTCCAGGTTGAACTTTTTCGTAAAGTTGTGTCTCCCAAGCCCGAAAAAGTATAAAATAATACTTGAGAGAACCACTTAGTCTTGTGACCAAGGAGTACTTTCATGATTAGTGCCTCTGACCTGAAAAGTAAAAAGTGATCAAGGACATGTCGTTTTATTTCCAATATCGAGTTTGAAACGACAAAAACCCGACAATCTTTTCCTGTTTTTACGGTCAGAAAAGAGCTACAAGGGGACCATCTTTTAATTCCGTTTTAATGAGTGTAAAAGAGATGCTCGGTAATCTTTTCATGTTTTAGGAGTCAGAAAAGGGCTTAAAAGATGGCTCTGATGTTTTGGTTCGTGAAAAATGATAATTTTCCTTGAAAGTCCTATTGTCCTGCACAAAAACGACACATTACTCATACCTGTTTAAGATAAGCAAAAATGCATTGAGAAATATCCTTCCATGGTGAAAAATAAACAAATTTAGCATTCATTTATCCAAAAAAAAACCTATAAAAAGACCTTTTACCATGTCATTTTTACCATTTTACTGTTGAGGGAGAGAAAAGGGCTTTTGGCAAGAAACTTCCCGTGGACTTTGCGGAGAATCCAACCGTCGGAATCGAGTGCCGTCTCTTTCAAGTATTTCACAACATCCTCCTCTTTGTTTTCATCCGTTTAGAATTTCATTTTAAGCCCTAGTTTGATTTTTTGAGGGCTTTGGGGTTTTAGGATCCGCCTTTCAGGGTACGCAGGTGCCCCATGGGCGACCTGCGTACCCCGACATTTTCGTTAATGGGAAAATGGTGGGAGTACGCAACCCACCTTCAGAACATCTGCGTACCCATGCTCTGTTTTCTGAACGCGGGGTGCGTACTCCGCGCAAAGTGAATTTAAAACCCTAAAACTCAAAACTAAACCATCAATATTTTATTTAATGAATTCTAATGAATGTTTTCTGGTGTGTAGATTGCCCACCATGCTTGATTGGCGCGAAAGAGAACACGAAGATGTCGATTTGGCCGCAATAGATCATCAACCCTCCATTGATGCTTTGAAGGCATGCGGTCTCTACAAATACTGGGCCATACTTGGCATGAGGGCCCAGGTGCGATTCTTAGAATGGCTGATTGAAAGGTGGAACGTTTAGGATCAATGCTTCTACATCAGAGGGCACCAGCTCGAGATAGAGCCCTCAGACATATATTTTCTCACTGGTTTTCCTAATAGGGGCGAGCAACTGACTCTGCCCGGGACTAGGCCGGGTGGCCAATCCTTTGCTAGCCTCTAGTTAGAGTGGTGCAACAATCAGAACCAGGAGAAAGGGATAGAAATCAAATACATATCCCTACCCGAACTTATGGTAATTGCCTTTATAGTTACGAGACTCTGCGGCGCAGCCGCTTTGCATATTGCCACCAGGTCCCAAATGCAGATGGCGATAGATTGCTACCGAGGCACCATTTTCAATTGGTGTGACGCTGTGTTGGCCAATATGAAGGGCCAACTGACTAGGGCAAAGAACGGGCAATTAAAGACCTTTGGGTATGGGCCTCTAGTTGTGAGCTTTGCCCTAGAGAGGGTTCCGATGCCGATCCCACATCATCTCACTGTTGCAGCTGGGCCTCCTCGGGAGCCAAAGTTGATGCGATGGGTTGCGGTGATGGCCCGACGTCCTGATGAGGGAGCGGGAGTTGTTCGATTTCCTGTGGGTTACTTTCACTGGTTGGAGGACCAGGTCTTTGCGATCCAGGATTTTCCTTATGCCGGAGTAGATTTTCGCAGTGATCCGGACATGGTTCTTCCACAGGGAGAACAATGGGACGACGGAGGTACTTCATTTTTCACAAGTTTTTAAATTATTTACTTTTTTGTTTGTTTTTATATCGTCTTAAAACTGATAGTGACAATTTCCAAAATGCAGATGTAGGTCCACAACGTTCGGCCAATCTCCGGCCATTCGAAAGAAGAGTACCAATTGCACCAGCACCGGCCCCACAGGATGCGGCCGCAGAGACCTTAGCCGAGCTGGAACAGGACCTAGAGCGTCTCACGACGGACATACCAGAGATGACTATAGACGATATTCCTATCCGACTTCAGCGCTATGTGGTCGCAGTCCTAGGACCTTTCAGGAGGTTCCTGTGTAGGGTAGCGCGGGCAGTGGTGTCGTGCAGAGAGCACCACCAGTGATTGGCTAGTCACTTTTTGTAGACACATGAGACATTTTTGGTTTTTTGTACTTATCATTTTTGCCGATCATAAGGTGTTTTTCAACCTATGATCGAAGACGATGTATATTTTTTGACACACTCCTATCTATATATATATCATTATTACCGGCTTATCTTGTTAAACATGTATGATGAAATGTTTTTAAATTTACATTTATGATTATCGCAAATGTCTGTCTAACATTCGAGAAGCAATTGCATCTGCTAATGTATTTAATGACCTTGGAATATGTTGATATTCAATGTAATCAAATTCACGTTCCAAGAGGCGCACTCTCAAAAATAACCTTAATAACACTGGATTTCTAATGGCATATACTCTATTAAGCTGTAATACAACGAGTTCAGAATCTAACCTCACTATCAAATTCCGAATCCCAAATGAAATAGATTCAGATAATAACTCAATCACTGCACTGTATTCTGCAATGTTGTTTGTAGTTTGACCGAGGCTCACCCCATGCATAGAAACTAACTCGTCAGAGGGCGAATAGATAACCCAAGCTGCGAAAGAGATAATCTGTGTACTACGACAAGCACCATCAGCAAATCCAATGTACGTTTGGAGAGGCGTCGACATCTGCAATATCAAGAGTAAAACCAAGATAAGCTAGAATAACGACGAAAAACACACTCTCTAAGCTAAGCACACTGTCTATACTAACAAACACGCCAGCTAGAAAGAAAAACTAACCTAACTAAATCTCCATACCCATCATTTAAGCATAATACCTCTTTAGGTAAAGTCCATTTCTGGGCTTACCCAAAGAGACCCCATCAAAATCTACCAGCTCATAGGCCCCTTTTGCTAGCTTTCACTTGACAATGTAGGGCCCATGCCACATAGGAACGAATTTTCCAGCACCTAATTTATCGTTAGCTTGATCATATAATAGCACTAGGTCTCCTTCCGAAAAATTATGAGGGGTCACGTTGCGATCATACTGAGCTTTCATCCTTTTTGCGTGAGTCTCGATTGCCAATGCAGCGTCACATCGAGTCTCATCTAATTTAGCTAAGTATAATAGACGCTTCTCTTCTTCGGAAGTAGCTGGAAGTAATTCGATAGCCATTTGAAGTGATGGGATTTCGCATTCAATGGGCAACACTGCTTCCAAACCATAAACTAGTTGGAATGGAGTGAACCCTGTTGATGTTTTCACTGAGGTTCGGTACGCCCAAAGCGCTGAAAATAACATGTTGTGCCAATTCGACTGATGAATACAATGATTCGTCGGATCATGATAACTAGAACTTTGTTGATGGACTCAACCAAACCGTTTGCTTGGGGATAATAAGGAGTAGAACTATCATGACGTAAACCAAGCTGGCTTGTAAGTTCTGTCATCATAATGTTTCAAAAATGGCGCCCATGGTCAGTGATTATCGCTTGTGGGACACCAAACCTAGCAATAATATGATTGAATACAAAAAACGCAGCTGTCTTGCCGTCTGCCTCGAATGTAGGCATCGCCTTGGCCCACTTAGTAAAATAATCAACTGCAAGGATGATATACGCATGCCCCCCGACCGAGTGAGGGTTACATGTAATGAAATCGATACCCCATTTAGCAAAAGGAGTGAACCCTGTTGATGTTTTCACTGAGGTTCGGTACGCCCAAAGCGCTGAAAATAACATGTTGTGCCAATTCGATCGATGAATACCAATGATTCATCGGATCATGATAACTAGAACTTCGTTGATGGACTCAACCAAACCGTTTGCTTGGGGATAATAAGGAGTAGAACTATCATGACGTAAACCAAGCTGGCTTGTAAGTTCTGTCATCATAATGTTTCGAAAATGGCGCCCATGGTCAGTGATTATCGCTTGTGGGACACCAAACCTAGCAATAATATGATTGAATATGAAAATTGCAGCTGTCTTGCCATCTGCCTCGAATGTAGGCATCGCCTCGGCCCACTTAGTAAAATAATCAACTGCAAGGATGATATACGCATGCCCCCCGGATGAGTGAGGGTTACATGTAATAAAATCGATACCCCATTTAGCAAAAGGACCAACGGAAATTATAGGGTGGAGAGGAGTAGGTGGTGCGCGCATCTTGCGATCAAACACTTGACAGTTGTGGCATTTTCAGACCGCAATGATACAATCTTTAAACATGGACGGCCAGAAGAAGCCAGCACGCAACAGCTTCTGGGATGTGGCATACCCAGACATATGACCGCCACACGCTCCAGAATGAAAGTCATTCATAACCTTTTCTGCCACTTCATGAGTTAAGCAACGACGAAAAACCAAATCTGCCCCACGACGATAAAGAGTATCTCTAATAATTTTGTACTGTTGGCACTGGAATCGAATTTTTCGGCGTTCTGACTTTGAAGCTTCGGGCCGAAAGGATTGGGTTTGGAGATAGATGATTATATCCCCATACCACGGATCTAAAGTGCTGATGAGAAACAGAGATTCGTCCGCAATGGGTTCCTCTACCACAGTTTCCGCATCAGCACGCGGGAAGTCACACATCAACTCTGCAAAAACTAAAGATTTCTTAGACTTAGATTTTTCAAACTCCAAGTCAAACTCTTGCAAGATAACAATCCATTTAGAGTACTTGCCCCCTAGCAATTGTTTAGTCAAAATGTAAATCATAGGGTTGCAATCCGAAATGACTGTAGTTTTACGGAGAAGAATGTAATGACGAAAACGCTGGACAACCTGAACAGCTGCCAGGGCCAATTTCTCCACATGCGAATATTTTAGCTCAGTGGGATTTAACGTCCTACTAAGATAATATATCACATGTTCCGTTTCGAATTCGTCTTCCTGTACTAAGACCATTCCAATGGTGGAATGAGCGGCGGCGAGGTACAGAAAGTAATCCTGGTTGTAGTTGGGAGGATGCAGCAATGGTGCATGGGTCAACGCATGCTTTAGCGCATCAAAAGATTTCTGAGCTATCTCATCCCAAAAGAATTGAGCATTTTGTTTCAACAACCGGGTAAAACCCTTGGTAATCTCGGCGTAGTTAGGAATGAATCGGCGTTAAAAGTTTGCTTTCCCTTGCAAACTTTGGAGTTGGCGAAGACTCGAAGGAGGAGGCAATTTGATGATAGCTTCGACCTTCGAGGGATCGACGCGAATGCCGGCTTTTGAAACTACAAATCCCAGCAATCGTCCCACTTCGATGCAGAAGACACATTTGTGTGGGTTCAACCGTATACGATAATGCCTACACCTCATAAAAATTGCTCGTAAATGGATAAGGTGGTCAGCTCGATGTAAGGAGTGAGCGGGCAAATCATCGAGATACGGTTGCACAATGTGCTTGATGTCATGAAATGCATAAGACATTTCCCTTTGGAAAGTGGCTCCAGCATTCTTAAGCCCAAAAGGTAATTTGCAATAAGTAAATGTCCCCCATGGACAAATGAAAGTCGTTTTTGGTTGATCGGCAGGTAGAATATTGATTTGGTTGTAACCGGAAAAACCGTCCATAAAGGAAAATATTTCACTGCCGACACAATCATAAATTATTTGATTGATATAGGGCGTGGGATAGTTGTCCTTGGGACAAGCACGATTGATATCCCTATAATCGATACATATTCTTATTGTTCCCTGCTTTTTGTTAACTGGAACAATATTCGATACCCAATCCGTTAACGGGATCGGATAAATGAAACCTGCTTTCAACAGCTTCTCAACTTCTGCTTTAATTGCAGCCGCTTTCCGAGGGTGTATCTGATGCAGACGTTGCCGAATGGGTTTAGCGTCCGGATAAGTCTTGATCTCATGAACAACAATGGAGGGATCAATTCCTGGCATTTTCTCATAGGACCAGGCAAACACGTCGTGGAATTCTTGATATAGGGCCTTGTATATTTGAATTTCGTCATCTGAACACGAGGCACCTATATGAATGTGTTCAACAATTCCGGGCTTCACTGAAATGTCAATGGGAATAGTGCGAGAAACGTTTCCCAAATTCAGCTCTGAATCAGGATGTTTCATTGGACTCTGAGCGTCTTTGACATATTCAGCTGTAAAAATTGATGAGAAATCGTTTTCAAAACAATCATCCTCAGGTAAAAACAAAGATCTATGATGGAGATCTTCCCATGTTAAATCATCTACGCACAGGACTTCACAATGTTGTTCATCAAATGACACAACTTCAGGAAACGTTATTAACTCTGAGGTTGACGTGAAAAGGGATTCCTCACGGACCACATTCATTTGGTCGATTTGGGTTGAACTTGGGTTGGAAAAACACTGCACGGCTTCATAGGCAATTTCATATGGACTCAAAGGCATTGCATCACCAAATGAGTCTATCTCAGATTCAGATGGGACAATCCAAGGATCATTGTAAATAATAGTATCTGACGTAATCATATGAATGAATGCAAATGAAGGGTCTGCATTGGTTGGAGGAAAAGGAAAAGTTCCCAGTAAACAGGAATCTTTAACTAATCCAACGCCAACATCTTTATAAGGGATAGTCGTTTTACCGACATGCTGGATACTCTCTGAAGAGGCTGGGTCAGATGAAAAATAAGCCAGCTGGTCTATGGTTACGATCTTGCCATTATGTGGAAACTTTATGACTCTGAAGACCGATGAAACAACCGCTGTCATAGCGTAAGACCAACTTCGACCCAAGAGAAGGTTGTAGTCTAGAGGGGCATCAACCACCTCCACATCCAGACTAACGGTTTTTCCTTCAACCCCTATAGGAAAATCCTGTAAAATGGCAAACGGATGGAACCCACAACCATCAAAGGCCTTAAGAATTGTCGGGGATTGGTTCAGCAAAGGAGAACCAAGTAATCTCCAACACTGAATCAACATAATACATGTGGAAGCTCCCTCGTAAATTACAGTCCAATGAATAGGGCTATTTTTTACTATCACTGGAATCTGGAAAGCCATCTGATGAGGGAGACGCGGTGTACTATTTTCTGGATCAAAGATTATCAGGTTCGGGTCCTGAACATCAACAGCTCCTATAGCCGACAAAAGTAACTTTCGCTGTGTTGGGCATGATTGCAGCACTTCTAAGGCTGACATTGCTGAGGGTGAAACAGCTAAATCCTCAACAATGTTGTAATTCTGAGTTGCTCTCGCATGTGGATTGAAAGAAGAGCTGCGAAGTACACCCTTGGTGGGCGGTTTTATTACTAAGTCAGGGTTAGGTTTCTCGATCTGTAGTGGATCGGAACCGTGAGCTGAGGTTGACGGATTTGAATGAGAAGATTCTGCTTCTTTCGATCCATCAACAGGACTTTTACTACCATAATCGTGTGATCGAGTCGCAATCCTTACATGAGACATCATCAATATGGGTTCTTTAGTGGAATTCGAGGAAGAACCTATCATCTTACTCTCCTGCTTTGGAAATGGATCTTTCAAAACAGCAGGAGTTGAGGAACCTTTGACAATTTTCACAACCTCGGCCCAATGGGGGAAATCTCTTGTAAAATGATCTTCTTCACAAATTAGACAAGGATATCGAGGTTTGCGCTTTTCGTCATTGGTTTCCGACTTTTCTGTTTTCTCCTTTGGAGTCTTGTCTGCTTTACCCTTCTTCTTACCCTTCTTCTTCCCATCGTTTTTTGATTTAGCCATAGATGACTCTACAGCGTGAATATCGGCGGAAATTTCAGGAGAAGACTCTCCTGTCGGGGAATCTGGTAAGGTTATAATGGGCGAAGAATTCTTTGAAGATTTCTTCTTACTTTTAGTATTTACCGTACCAATCATGCCATCAGCAGCATGAGATCCCGAAGGAGCAGCAACGATTTGATTTGACTTTGGAAGATCTGGGATCTTTTCGTGTAACGTACCTGACTGAGTGTAAACTAAGTCAAGGTACTGCGCTTGAGCAATTACTTGCTCTTAAGTAACTACTCCGGCCTTAGCTACGTCTTCAGTAATCTTCGATAATAATGATTTAACAAACCATTCAGCTAAGATTTGGTCCGGAATAAAAACTTTCACTAATCGCCGTCGACGTCTCCATTCATGGATATGATCGGAAATATAAGTGGACGTCGACTGTTTTAGTGAAGTTAGTAGTTCCATTCCATTATCATATCTGACCGGCAACTGAAAATGAGTTAGGAACGAGGTAGCTAACTGACTAAAATTGTAAAAAGAGGCCTGTGGTAACTCAATGTACCACTTGGCCGCGAGACCAATGAGCGTACGCTGGAAAAGACGTAAGCAGATCAAATCATCCGAGATGGAATTTGAAGCACACCAGAGGTGGTAAGTCATCACATGATTGGACGGATCCTCTCCAGACTTACCTTCGAACTTGGGTATATCACTGGGCAACTTATTTGGCATTGGCGGCCAGAACAGAAGATAATTTATTGGATCGTTCGTTAGGCGCGTCAAGTCTGGTAAATCCAAAGTTGCGATAAACGGTAATTGCCGATTAGGATCTCTAAAACTCTGGGTCACAAGACCAGTACCAGGAGGAGGATATCTGGGATAACTTGGAATAGGAATCGCATTCGGGATATTATATCCTCCTGGAAAACCAGGATTAACTGGACCGTACTGGGGTTGTTGAGGTTGTTGATAAGTGTACCCAGGATACGGTTGATACTGGTAAACCGGTTGTTAGACAGCAGGCCCATATTGGTACTGTCCCTGGTACGGTTGATAAGCGAATTGTGGTTGACTAGTGACAACCGTACTTAAACCAGGCTGTCCTACAGGCATCTGAACCGTAGTTTGAATCGTAGATCCAGACAATGGTAAAGATGTCTGAGGAGTAGTTGCAGAGACAGTAGAAACCGGAGCTGTCGATACTCCAGAAGCAAGTGTGGTGGAAGGAGCAGATGTTGCGGTAGTTGCAGCAGCCGTCGTTTGAGATGGAGTACTAGATGCAATTGGCGGCTGAGTAACTACCAAAGGTACAGAAGTTTGAACATTAGACTGGACCGGTTGCTGGGATGGACCAGCAACTAAGGGTTGTCCAGCTTGAGATGACAACTGTACACTTGGCTGCAATATCTGTTGAACTTGCGATGGATCCCACACTATGTTCATTCCGGGGTATTGACCCATGACAGGTTGAGGATATTGAGATCCATAACCGGATTGAGGATAGGATTGACAACTGAAAGGCACAGTTCCTGTACCTTGAACATATGATTGACCTTGAGGTGGTTGATAACCTTGACTCAAGTATTGACCTTGAGGTAAATACTGGTACTGGGGTTGACCTTGACCTTGAGGTTGATACCCTTGGGGTAAATACTGATACTGAGGTTGACCTTGGGGTACATATTGAGGCTGGGGTTGACCTTGAGGAATGTATTGTACTATGGGTACATACTGTCCTTGAGGTTGCCCCCCAGACACAATTTGTGTACCTTGAGGTTTCCCCCCAGGCGTTAATTGAGGCTGCCCCCCAGGCGGTAATTGGCCACCTTGAGGTTGAGAACTGGGAACTGAACCTGACATCATGTAAATGTCTCCTACACCCAATGGTTTATTACCATTGTTTCCAGCTAATAACCCATGTTCAATGGGTTGAGGAGATGCTCCCGCAAAAGTACCAGAAAGTGACTGATACCCAGAGGGAACAAAAGGACTGCCGTACAAGAAAGATTTAGGAGATTGAGTGAACACGGACGACTAACCAGACATATTTACAGGAGTATAAATACCTCCAGGTGGAAAAGGAGTACGAGGTGGAGAAAAACTTATCCCTGAGTTGTCTAAATAATTGGTTAACGAAAGGTACCAAGTAGTACTTCTAGGAGGACTGTAGAAGATAGATTCACGCTCTCTTAGATCAATAGTAGGTTGATCTTCAAGAATAGGGCTGCCTACTTCTTCTTCTGGGGCAAGTTCTTCAATAGCTATCAAACCAGCAGGAAGATTTTCGGTGATGACTCTTTCTACCCTAGGTGAATCAGGTGCACTAGAAGTTGGAGTAACAGGTTCAGATATTTTAGGTTCTTCGCCTATATCACTAGTAGATGAAAAACTACCAGCAAGCTCGGAAACTGCAACAGCTTCAGGATTATATCCTATTTCTAGACTTTGGTAATCTGGATGGACTACCAATGACGATTCTCCTTCTTCCGGTGAACCTAATTTACTGCCACTAGGAGTTACAAGGACCTTCAAACCTTCGTAATGACTCGGGACCTCTTTAGGAGGTTCGCCCCGCAATCTACGTGAATTCCTCAACAAATCGGCCACGGTAACAATCTCAGCAGACTTGCCCCGAAGTCTACGGGACTGTCTCGGTAATTCAGCCACAGTTAAAAACTTTAAACTACTGCACACGCAAACAAAGTAAAATCTCAAAGAAAACCACCTAAAGCCTCTAAAAACCAAACAAATTTGAATCACACGCCTAAAGAATCTAGGGCGTCAAACCATACACAAACAGTAGCCTTCCAGACCGAAAACACTAGTTGGAGATGAAACCCAACATCGCCGAATTCAGTACAGAAGTGGTGGGTGGAACAGTTACCCCGGCAACCTGCTTAATGAATAGACCGGCACAAGTTCCTCCACTTTAACCGTCTCGAGTGAAGTGAACCCCCCAAAAAATCCAAGTGATTCTAGCCGACGTCTGCTCCAGGTACAGTGGGATCTTCCCTCCACCGTCACCTCGGTAGAATCCTAAAGATAATGGTCACTAAGGTTACCAACAGCAACAAATGCACCTGGGGGAATAGTATACACTCCGACATCACGCAAGGGCAGAGTATCAAGCTCAATCCCCTTGCCGGCTCCTTGACAATAATCCAAGGTTTACCGACAAGTGACCCTTGGCTCCTCGACAATGGTTAATCTGAGGTTTACCGTTTGTAATACGTGCGTGTCTGGCGTCATTCCCAACGAGGGAGGATTGATCCCCTCACTGGTTCGGACACGAGCTCGTGCTTCTCCTTTAAGAGGAGCTTTCCCAGAGTACAAATGAAATAGTTGGATTTATCCTACCGCAAGATGAGCTACTTGTTTGGTTTTGCTGTCTTGGAGAGTTAATTACTCTCCTACTCCAAGACACTAGCCTGATCTATATTGGTGTTTCAGAGCCCTAGTAAATAAAATTTACTAAGTTGATTTTACTTTAAGCGTTAATTTTATGGGTTTCTTTAAGACAAAAGGTAGTGGAGATGAAACTGGTGGTGTGTAGACTCGACTGAAATCCACTAAAAAGATGCACTTAGGATGATTTACACTAATTTTTCTTTTTCAATGAATTCCCTAGCTAAGAGAGTTGGAGAATGCAAACTTGATATAATGACAACTTTCTTGGCAATGAAAATAAAAAAAACAAACTCTTTATCTTTTCAAGACATATGACACATGACCACTAATCACTTCACGAAAATTCCTTTTTCTTTCAAAGACACAAATGCTACCAAAGCAAACTTTCCTTCAAAAGATATTTTTGTATTTTTCCTACTTAATAAAGCATGTAAAACTTACTTTAACAAAAATCAAAGTTAAAAAAGCTATGGCAATCAAATCAACTCAATTTCACTCAAAATCAAATCTAAGAGAAAGGCACCTAAAAGTAAATCTAACGAGTCAAAAGCTTACTAAAGATGATTCCTGGATGTTTTACTCAGTCAAAATGTGACTAAGGACTAGTTAATGCAGAACCAAAAACCAGTCAAAACAACAAACTTTTTCGAGATTTGCAAAGAGAAGACATAAAGGTAGGTCTCTCACAAGGGTGAGTTCTATGACAGGCCCGACTCCTAAGAGGACTGAACAAAACCAAGGAGATCCAAAGTTTGACAACCTCTAACGCCAAAGTCACTACAGGACCAGTTAAAAACCAAACCCTAAGGCAAAATCCCTATGAATTTCACTAAAACCCTCGACACTGATGAAACAAGCTTAGGTGAAGATTTATGGCAGAAAACCAATGGATCTGGGCAGAAAAAACAAATTAAAACAAAATCTAAAAGGCAAAAAGAAGAAAATTTGAAATTTTCTTAATTTTGAAAGGGTACGCAGGCGACATGTTTGCACAGGTGCGGGTACGCTCTGTGCACAAAGCGACAGTGCGTATAGGTACGCACTGTGCTCAACTCAGAGGCTGCGTACTCCTAGAAAAACTAAAATCTAATTTAACCCTAAGCTATCCCACCCAAATACACAGTCAGACAGCCAAAAACCAGAAAACAAATAACTTTTCTCAGATCAAAAGTTGATACAAAGGAAAAAACAATCACATCAATGGATTCCCCAGTGGAGTCGCCATTTTGTCATGCGGAAAGAGTCGTTAGTGCGGACACAACCGACCTCCCTAGAAGCAAAAGCTTTCTAGTGACAAACAAAACAAATAAACCCTACCTTTCTCTAAACATGCATTGCAAATACAAGTAATCAGGGGATCTTTAACATACCTTTAGTCCAACGCTTTGTAGTAGTCTAGCCTTGTTGATCCGGATGAGCTCCTCCTTCTCTTCAAAACATGCATTCACTAACAAGCCAAAAGATTAAATAGCACCTGATAAACTCACAAAACAATACATATCCATCATACAGAGCAAGGAGTATATGAAACAAACCATGAATAACAATCTGTTGAGAAAAATAAGTTCATTTGTATTAAGAGGTAACAAAAGGAACCATTACAACCTGAGCCTTGGTGTTGTGAAAGTCCCTCCTAGGGTCCAGCAAGAGTTTTCCTTTACTTTGATCAGCTCACCCACTCTCAAATAAGGCTAGGAAAGGATGGGAATCTCGCCTCTCAAGCTTTACAAGGGAGTCCTAATTCCAGCAGCATCTACCCTTAGGAATGTTCAGCTTTCAACCTCTCCTCCCTCTGGCCCAATGCCTGTATTTATAGTGCTCTAGAGGAAGTTATTCAGGTCCACCATCAATGGGATAAGCCCCTCTTTGGATGGGATAGCTCCCCTCTTGATGGGATAAGTTCCTCTTTGGTAGGGATACATGAACCATCTGGAGGCGCTTCATACACGTCAAACAAGCTTCTAGAATTCTCTAGAAATGACCACAAGTAACTTTTTGGGAGTGAAACTTGCGCATTTTGACCTTTACAGGAGTACACACCCATTGCTTTATATACAGAGCGTACAAGTACACAGGTATTTTGAACTTGGGGTGCGTACACACAGGTAAGGCTAAGAGAAACTGCGTACCCAGAGATATATAGATTTTTAATGACTTTCTCTCTTTTCTTGGAGTTTGACATGGAGAGCAGAGGTATGAGGCTTGCCAAGGAGGATAGTATGACAGTTGATGGAGCCATACTAACTGCAAATAGTCATGGTGACAAATTTTAGTGTAACAGTCATATTCTTGTGTAAATTCGATGATGATGTGTGATGAGTGTTTGGTTGTAGCAGTGGTCAACTTATTGGTATTGCTAGTTGGCATTGATGTCAACTTGATTGGGGCATGACCTAGTGTAGGATTTGGAGGCTAAGTAGAGATGGCTACAGGGCATGTTTATGATGGCTTGTTATAGGATAATTTTAGTATATATGTTGGAGGTTCCTCTACATATGTTAGAGGTAGTTGGATGACTTAATGGTTGTAGTTGCAGGTGTTATAATTGTTGCTACAATTGCTAGATATGATTTTACATGTGTTGGAAGAATTGGATTTGTTGCTACATGTGTTGGAAATATTACTACAGGCATTGGATACTCCTTGACGACTTGATGATGTTTGTATAGGTGTTAGAGATGTTGGAAATGTTGTTAGTGTTGCTACACGTTTTGGAGATGCTAGACAAAATCTAAAAGAGCTCACCTACTAAATGGAGGTGACCCAGTACTTGCACATGTTTAGATACTTTTTTCATGGTTATCAGAGGATTGTCATAGGATTTCAAATGTTCTACAATGTTAGGATATGCCCCCCAAATAGATAAATAAGTCTTGGGAGTTTGGAGCTAATCAGATGCATGATCGCAGCTAAATATAAGTTAACTTGGGTCTCCTGAAGAAATATTTTGTTAGTAACTCAGGATGTGGCTTAGATAAGTGTGTTATAAATCAGATCTGCAAAAGAAAGGGCGTGTTACCCCTTTCTTGGTGTTTTTATCCTCATTCCTCATGCATCTCAGGTAAATTAAGTGTTTTGGCAATGGTTTTTATCTGGAAATTTTATGGAAAAGGCCAGGAAGCCTTAATAATGTTCTAGAAAGTGATTAACATTGAAAATATTCCTTATGAAGTGGAGTTACTGGCTTGACCAAGTCAATGATATGAATTTAGATCAAATCAATTATATCAACATAGTTTGTGGATCTTATTAGTTCTTGGTGATTATTGAGTTAAGCACCTTAGTTCATCCATATATTGGAGAAGACTCAATGATAGGATGGTGGGTTATACATTGTGTTAAAAGAGTGTGAGAGAAGAGAATTGTGTGCAAGTTGTAAGAGTTGTGTGATGCAAATTTTCTGAAGTATTTTACTGGTGTTGTAAGAGTTAGTTGAAGTATGTTTCAGCTAATATTTTTTGGAACAAGAGAGGAGGTGAAATAGAGGTTGATTGCAGGAGTTTTTGGAGATTGTTTTCTCCTAGCATATTCTTCAATTTATTGTTTGTGTGCAACATTCATTTGAGAGTGGTTTTACTTGATGCAAAGAGGATTTTAGTTGATGTATTGATCAAATTATTTTATGTAGTGTGTGGTGATATTGTGTTGCATTTTTTGGTGTGGATTTGGTTTTTGATTGTGTGCCTTGATGATACATTTTTATAATGCTCATGTTGAGAAGTTCTCGGTTCCAGTATGAAAATGTATGAAACAAGAATAACATAGAGGAGTGGAGTTAGAGGACGCTCAAAAAATAAATATAAGTGAGAAGTTTTCTCAATCCAATGGTAGTTGGATAGTTCAAAAGAAAGTGGGCGAGGCTTGTTGGTTGTGGTGGCTTCCAATAGATAGGAGTCTGTAGAGTTGTTTTATAGTTTAAGAGTAATCGAGAAAGGATCATTGGTGATGATGGCTTCCAGTGGATAGTAGTACGTAAATCCACATGAGAAATATATCTCCATCTAATAGTAGCCAACTAAATCTCTATGTAAATAATTTTATTAGCATAATAAATATTTTAGTAGTGCAACAACAAAGAGTGTATTTTAACCCTAGAGAGAATTTTCAAATAGAAATATATGTGTCCTTTATGTTGAATGCTTTCATGGTTTCATGTTTATACTTGATGCTCCAATATTTGATTTTTTGTTTCAGTTTATGCATGGTTTAAACGAATAATAATTTGGAGGAAAATTTATAAGTGCCTTTACCACTAATTCACACCCCCCAGTAGTGATCTAGTTTCCAACAATTGGTATCAAAGTATGGGCTCTCGATTATAGCTTGACCACTGGAGAGTGGATCTGGGAGTTTTGGAAAAAAATTCCAAATTTTTCGAAATGGATCAGCAAGGAATTTCAATTCTTTAGAGTGGTAAATTTTCAACATGGAAGGTTGAATTAGAAATGTATTTGTTGCCTCTTGATGAAAATATTTTTCTATGAGTAGAGTATGGACTTGGAGATTTTAATGATAAGGCTAAAAGGATTATTTTTCATAGTAATTCAAAATTTGATAGCATGTATGCGAGACAATGTGAGACTACAAAAGAGATGTTAGAGAGGTTGCAAAGTTTGTATCTTGGAGGAAAATTGCAGATTTTAGCGATGGAGAATAATGCAAAGGATTTTACTCCTATGATTGCCACAAATTCAATCTCCTCAATAGAAGAATATAATAGTATCAATATCTCACAAGAAGAAAGAACTAGTGACAGTAGTTCTGACTCAAACATTGATCTAGAGGGACAAGAAAAAGATATCAGTAGCAATGATGAAGAGCAGTCCAAGATAAAAGCCTTCGAAGCATAAATTAAAAGGCTCACAACTGAAAATAAAGATTAATGAATGTTACTGCAATTTTTTGATGAAACTGATTGTGCTTTCAAAGAAGAAAGTTCAGATTTGAAAACTCAGCTAGAAGAAGGAAGAAAAAAAATGGATTGAGGAAGTAGTATAAGGTGGTGGAATATGAGCGTAAAATTTTTAAGGATGAAGCAATTTCTGCAAGGAAAGAATTAAAGAGGTTTAAATATAGTGCTCAAGTATCTACAATAAAATAAAAAATTGTTGGAGCAGCTAGTAGCAACAATAAAAAGGAGAGTTATAAACAAAATAAAAGGTTATCAAAGAACCAAAGGAACAAGAAAATAATACCAACCAAAAGAAATCCAAGGAATGTCAAATTATTTAGCTGTGGAAATTGTGGTCATATAGCAATAAATTGCAATAGTGGAGAGATCAAACCCTCTCAACAAGAGTAGCTAAACGAGAAGCAACCACAACCATGCATAAAAAGAGGATGGATATTTGCACAAAGGTCACCATCATTTAGGTATAATATTCCTTTTTATGGTTATTGTTTCTCATGCAATGATTTTGGCCATAGGGCTATTAACTACAGGGCACATGCAACGAATAGAAATTAGAGCAATAAAATATATGTCTATTCCTCTATTCCTTGGTTACATCCGATGTTTTGTGTGTGAAAATATTGGCCATAAGTCCAAGGATTGCAAGCTTCCCATGTGTTACATGAGATCTAATCAGAGAGAGAATAATATGTAAGGCCAATCACACAAGAAGAAGGAGGATCAACATATGCAATTTTGGAGGAGAAAAGAGCATCAAGGATCTCACATCAAAAACTGAGGCCTGCGTGGTCTTGGGGGGGCATATGGTTGGAGTTTGAGTTACATGAAAATCCTTAATTGTGTAGCCATATCAAACAATGTAAATAAAGAAAAATATGCATTTTTAGAGATGCATGTGTTCAGGGGGGAGTTCATTGTTGGTAAGCTAAATTACTTCATTTTTAACCCCTTTTCCACTTCAAAATCATAACCTTTGACCTCTGTTGTAACCTTGCAACCTCCTTACCTGCACTATTCCAAGAATCGTGCCTTTTCCTGTGCTAGCTTTATATTTCATATTTAAGGGTTACAAATGTGCTTCATTAATTTTTTTTTATAGATTTTATACCTTTCATATTATTTGCAACAAATATTTTCTTTCCTAAAGTATTTGGTAAGAAACGTATTGATGATTACATTAGCATGGTCGAGTGCAGGTAGAATTCTTGCACTTCTTGCGAATCCTAAAATTCCGTGTTAGATCACTACCTAACACAAACATCTCCTTCAGGATCAGTCATCTCGATTTGGGCTCAGAACAGAGATAAGTCAGGGATATGATGAAGATTAGGTTGTCAGCTGAATGCTCAAGTTTAGCATTTTGTTATAGCCGAAAGGCTTAGTATGTACTATTGTTGTTATTTTGTTATAGCTGAAAGGCTCAAATTGTAACCCTGGATGTAATTTGGCTACAACTGCAAGCTTGAAAGGATGTATATAATGTAGGATTCAGATAGAAAATGGTAGCGAGTGATAGCTATAGCGATGATACTATAATTTCCATCTTTTGTAATTTTGATAGTATCGCCCTCGTTCTAGGCTGGATTCGAACTCACTATGTACATTTTCTGATTATTAATAGAGAGGGACTATGCCATGTTATTTTAATCATATGTTGTAATTCTTTGTTGATGCATCATTGAGAGCTGAGTTTTGAAGTTTCCTAAAAAGGGAAATGAGCCGGTTGGCTAGGGCACAACCAACCCAACTCGTTCTCCCTTGCATTCTTCTTTCTTGTTAAAGGTGTGTTGATTTTGTTTAATGCAAGGTGTGAATTAAATAAACATTTTCATTCTTCCACAAAGTCCAGGTTCGATTTCATTTATAACCACTGTGTGACGGATCCGTGGTGTGTATTCTTAACTAAGTTTGATTTTATCCTTTTGTGATTTCTTCTCTTCAAATCTTAGCACTATTCCTGCCTAGATCATGCAAGCACGTTATTCCTGCACTAGTGCATTTACAGTTTCGCAGATTTATTTCTTTGGTTCATTACAGTAACAGTCTTTTGTTCTTTTCTACCATATGAGCCTTGATGCATTTATGCAAGTGTGTGATCATCATTTCGAAGTATTCTTGATATCTTGAATTAGATATTCTATAGTAATTAGAGAATGAAAGTTGTTATAGCAAATTAACCTGTACCTTCACTTCATACTTTTCAAGGAAGGATCAAACTTCATATCTAATTATTTCAAAGAGAATCATTCTAAGTTAAGAAGGTTAAGAATGCAGATCAGATTTGTGTGAATAACTATTATAGGGATGAAGCCTGCTGTCATAGTTAGATGATTTCTTTAGTTGCATGAAGGAGTTCCTTGATTGAAGAAAAGTGTACTTTGACTTTAGAAATTAATCCTTATTTTGAAGTTGAGATTGGTTGAAGCATATTTTTTCTTGTGGAGGTTATTTCAAAGTTCTATTCACCTTTGCAAACTCTTTCTCTAATTTAATACACTTTTTATTCTCTTATAAAAGAAATTTGAAAACTTGGTGGAGGAATCTCTGCTTCAGCACAGGAATCGATATCCTGATACAGGAACAGATATCTATAGTCCTGAGGTTTAGAGACCCTTCATGAGGATACAAATCTTTGGTATGGGTGTAAAATATACTTCCAGCATCTAAACTTTGTTTTGGTACTAGTGCAAGCATATTGCAGGAGTACAAGAATAACAACTTGGTGCAGGGAGAAAGATCTATAAAGAAGTTAGACATCCTCAAGGTTCCAATTATTAACCTAACACACAAATATATTGAAGATAGACAAATTTCCATTTCCACTAGTCAAGATTGCTTACAAGAGTTCGAGAATTCCTTTCATTTATTTTTCTTCAAAAGTACTTTCTTTCACATTCCAACAGTAGAATTTCTTTGGTGTAAATTGTCGGGCGATCTTTTCTTTTCGATTATGCAAGATTGTAATTAAGGAAGTAGGAATAGAGTTAAGAAATGTTCATATCATTTTTGGCATTTCTTGTGCTTCTCCTCTAAGTTTACGAAACCCCCAGGTTGACAATTAAGTGCTGAAGGAGTCTACCTAATCGCAATTCCTGCACCCAACATTTTAGCATCATTGCCAGGGAGGTGATTTGAAATTGGTAAGAACTTTCCTTTTTCTGCAATAGGGGTAAGTCTATTATTATTTTTTTTGGAAGTATGCTTCTATTTTTTTAAGGATTTTACAAGTGTTGATTTTTTATTCATCGCAACAATTAATAGATTCTTTTTCTTTACAAGAAAATGAATTTCGTTTTTGGATTTGATTTTTAAAATGAATGTCTAAGAAAGGTTGCGGTCCGAAGCCCAAAAAGGGCCGATGAGATATTGAAAAATGTAAAAAATATTCTCATATTGAACCTTCTTTTGCAGGTATAAAGTCCAACCATACCCCGACTCATCATGCTAGAATGGTCCACTTGGATTCTGGAAACGTTGATTTAGGTGTGACACAAACCGAAAAGGGGACGAAGGATGGTAAAAGTGATCATAAATTCCAATTCATCAATAGTCAAATTTCATATTCTATAAGTGGTCCAATTGGAGGTAGAACAATGGGTGATCATGAAGACCATGTAGAGGGGATTGACGAGAATCAGGTAGATGAAGAGCAATCCACTTTTGGATTTCCAATAGTGAACTTAGAGTTGAATGTGAAAATGAAGAATATTTAACCTTCAACTCTTCCACACTTTCATGGTAAGGTGCATGAAAACCCAGATTCATTTATTTTTGAGTTTGATATATTATGTCAGAGTTATGATTATTCTTTCGATGCCCAGAAATTAAAATCATTTCTTGAAACTCTCAAGGATTTATCCTTGCGCTGGTTCATGATACTAGGAAGAAACAATATAAGTTCTTGGGAACAAATGAAGAGAGTATTTTTGAATAAATATCAGGAATATTGTAAAACTAGAGAAATGCAGGACGAGATCTTCACCATTGTACAAGGTCATGTTGAGACTTTGGAGGATTACTTAGAGATATTTTTGTATATACTCCAAAGGTCCTGTTAGCGCTTGAAATTTCACCTCAGGCTGAGAAAGGTAAACCTCAAGGCAACATCAAACCACTTAGCCTCGTAGCTAGCCCTACGGGGCAGGAGAGGGATCTCTCCAGTCTATCTCGATAAAGATCTTCAATGGGCGAGATAAACAATAGGGTAACACTGATTTTAGGCTAGTAAACTGATCAAAAGGGTTGATTTGGGATTTTTAGGGTTTTTGGTGGAAAATTGGGGAAATGGCAATTTTAGGTGCGGGGATTGGACACAGTTTTCACAGGGGGTTCTTTGGGGCGAGGTAGGAAACAGTATTGATGCCTTTAATAGAGATGGATGGATGAGAATGACCAGTGAGGAGTTAAAGAGAGCAAGAAATAACCTTGAATTCCCTTTAAACAGTCGAAAACATTGATATTAAGCAAACTTAAAAGCAGAGCATGACAGTCATGAGTTCTACTTTAACACTTCATTTGCCTAATGTGCGGAAGGAAAAGTAAGGAAATGATTCACATAACACACTTACAAGTACAAAGAGAAACACACCATCAATACATGTGACCACAAGAATCCCAAAAAGGACTGCAAAACCCTGGTCTTCCTTTGCCAAAAATTGCAGAGATACAGTGAATAATACAATAAGAGATTCTCCCTCAAGAGTCCAACCATGAAAATGAGCAAGAGAGTACATAATATAGATCATATAACATCTTTCCCTGCCTCTAGTGGTCGAGCTCACTATCCTAGGAGCTGTTTCAACCAATTCTAAACTAAGCACTGAAAACTAGGCAGTCAAAACAACTTGCCTCTATAAACTAGGAAACCAATTCATTCATTTAATTTTCACCTATCTCATGAATGAATCTTCCAGAAGAGATACCTAAGTGTAAAAGTGTCATAAATTTACATCATTTACAACAAGAAGGATGACAATCCATTCCAAAAAATCAAACACAGTCAAAACTGTGTTTTGCTGAGCTGTACACTGAAATTTTGAGAAATTTGTGTGATGGGTCGCGCACCATTTCCTGACGGGTCGCGCGCCTTTGAGGGCACGTTTGGGGCACTTCCAGGTGTCCAAATGAGGCAAGAGTAGGCTTTTTGGAACGGTCTGTGAGTCTACTTTCCAACCCAACTAGAATTTCTGAATTTGGTTGTCATTTTCCCCTCCAAATTTGCAATCTCCCAAGACTGCTTTCTGTGTGTCAAAAATGTGGCAGAAAGTCATTTTTTGCTTGTTTTTTGACTTTCAGGAGGCCCAAAACTTCATAAAATCTCTTGGAAATGGGTGAGCATGTGTAACTGTTCATGCCAAATCCAGAAATGCTAAGTTTGTTGAAAATAGAGTTGCCAAGTGAAAGGGTCGCGTGGGGGGTGAGACCCGTTGAGAGGGCAAAACCTATAAATTGCCTAAAAAAACCAAAATTGACCCAAAATGTTCAAAATTTCTTGGTATTTGTGTTGTGGCTGAGATATTTAGTGCCTTGCTCCTTCAAGGAAGCCTCGGCCAAGATGTGGAGGGGATCGGGCCTTTTTCTCCTTTTTTGTGCCTTGGCCAACCACCTTTGGAGCACCTTCATCTTCGCCTTGCACACGTGCATCCGCGCCCAATAATGGTTCTTCATGTTTCTCAACAATTTCTTATCTTGGTTGGCCTTAGCCAACAACCTCTCTAAATGAGCATTGAGCTGGATAAGCATAGCCTCTCGCTCAACTGGCACTAAATCACCGGGTCTTCTTCGATTCAAGTTGCGGTCACTACGAATCCTCCACAACTCATCAAGAGTTTACTCATCCTC
Organism: Pinus tabuliformis; assembly: GCA_031772625.1. NCBI lineage: Eukaryota > Viridiplantae > Streptophyta > Pinopsida > Pinales > Pinaceae > Pinus > Pinus tabuliformis. Next base: position 1,550,771,569 of record CM062804.1, read on the forward strand.
AAATTGATTGTTGCGCTATTCTAGATATGAGATTGTCCATTGTGCCCCTTCTAATCTCTTCTGCAATGCATCATTTTCAGCTCTAAGGTGCTGAATGATCTCCTTTGACTCTAGGCTAGGAGAACTAACATCAAGATCAACAAGCTCTATATCTGGAACACCTGATGGCCCCTCATCAATCCTGGGCTGTTTGCCCCTCTCTGATACCTGTGTTGCTGTCGAAGACGAGGCCCCTTCCACCTGGTGTGGAGATAACACTCGTGGTGCTGATGAAGAAGGCGAGACCCCTTCCACCTGGTGTGGAGAAAATACTCGCGTAGCTGCTGCAAATAAGGCCCTGTGGCCTCTATGATAAGTGACCAATGGAGAAGAGCTGACATGGCTAGTCCTGGGGATATCATGCTGCTGTGATGGTCCTCGCTCCTCATGAACAATCTCCGGATGTGGTGGTGGTGCTGTAAAGAACTCACGAGATATGAACTCCTCCCATGTGATGCCCTGCTGAGCCAACTAATGTCTGACCACAAGCTGAATCAAACCGTAATGATAAAGGCTCCTATACTGCTGTGCTGGGCTCCTCCTCTGCATCAGGGGCACCATCCTCTCAATGTTCTGGCACATGAAAACAGGGATGTTCATCATCCATACCCGTGTGAAATGCATCATCAGGCGAATATGGTACGAATATATCTATGAAAATCTTCCCTCACAGGTGAAAAAGAGCCTGATAAGCCTCATCATGGGAGCATACTCACTCCTCAAAAATCTGAAGGGAAATACACCCGTCAAATGTATCATGAATGCAGGTCTAATGAAAGGCTCAAACTGAACACTGTCCAACACCTTGCGGTTATTCCATACCTCTCCGACATTAGGTATCCCTGTGGCCTGTGCAATCACCTCGGGTGTCAATGTAAAATCCACCCCGGCAAGGTTGACATGTCCATCACGCAAATGTAAACCAAATAGGCGAGCCAACTCTCTGTGATGCTGAATCCGAGAGATCCTCTCGCAAAACTCATAGCAAGACATATAACGGAAACATGAGACTGCCATAGGACAAGCCTGTAAATCTGCCAAAGAGGTGGGCTCCTCTCTTCTATGATGTCCACCCTTTCCACCCTTATGAGGCCTCCTCTGTACCTCAATCTCTAAATCTGATGCCTGGTCATCACTTTTCTCATAATTGGTTTCGGTTTCTGACATTGTTTTAAGAGCAAAGTGGCTGAAATATATTGTTGTTTTTGCTTTGTAAAATGCTGATTAAAATGTTGTTTCAAGGGGACAAGGAGCACGAGGGGAATGTTAGGGGAGGGATACTTTAAAGGGAAAATGGGAATAATAATATATAAAACAGGGATTTTAGGGAAAAATCATAGCAAAATCATTGCATATGCATCATTATATAAATTTATTTACATGGATATTATGAGAGGTAGAGTTAGGGTTTGATTTTTATTTCTTAGGGAAGGGGGGTAGGGTTTAGGGCTTTTCACCAATTCTGCAAGGGAAATTTACATAGAAATAGAAGGAAAAAGAAATGGGAAATGGGGAAAGAATGATAACAAGGGGATACAAAAATGATAACAAGGGGATACCTTAAAACAACATATAAACCCTAGCCATTTTTACAATTTTAAACCAAAGAAAAGTGGAGCTTTTCATTTGCAAATGGAGACCTTTGAAAATGCACTCATGATTTCCTTTAACCATAACAAGCAACAAATTTTTGAGTTGGAGGGCCTACCTCACACAATTCGGCGATTTTGTGGCTCCTTGGTCAATTACAGGCAGTTTTTACAATTAAGGCGCTGACGGGTCGCGCGCCTCACCCAACGGGTCGCGCGCCTCTGACGGGTCGCACCCGTTACAATTTTGCACTGTCGGAGCGCGCTCAACGGGTCGCACGCCTCTGACGGGTCACATGCCTGGTCTAACGGGTCGCGCGCCTCTGCAACTCACAACTTCGGCTCGAACTCACTTGCAATCACTTGCTCAATGACTTGGATGCACAATGAGGCTCGATGGAGGGAGATTGGGGATTTTATAACTTTATTTGAATTGATTTCATATCATAACCCACTTTATAATGTTTTTCCATGACACTTTATAAACTTGACTTTTTTGGTTTCCTTTTGTCCTGAAATTGATTGATTTGATGCTTTTCTTTGATAATTTTTGCAGGGATAGCATCTGAGGGATCTTGACAAGGGAGCCAGGGTTACATGCTGTCCTTTGAATCATTTTGAATATTTACAATTTTTACAAAATTTTGAGAAATGACCTTGGCTTTAAAAACAGGGTTTTTAAATCCAAGGTGAAAATTAGCTGCACAAGATAGAATCTTTCGAAGAAACACTTTGAAAATCATCCCTCTGGCTTGCTGGGCACTTATTGACCTTCAGAGGCATGACCTTGAAGACAAATTTGACCTAAACCCTAGACCTAGAAATTTTGACCTCAAGACAAGACAAGTAACCTTGACAAAGTTTAATGACTGAAACAAGCTAATCCAGCAGTGCCCAGAGGGAGACAAAGGCACCAGCTCCTCCATCAGGGTTATGGCATGCCTAATGGAATGCAATAAGATGAAACTGATGAGACACCTACTTATGCAAATGCAAAGAGCTTTGATCGCTGATGGAGGGCTACTAGACCAACTCTAACATTGGCTCCAATGGGGATGGTAGCTCCTTGGAGGTACCAAGAACCTTAGACCTCTGGGAGAGCAGACCAGTGCTTTATAATCATTGGGAAATGGAGTCAAAAACTCAAGCTGAAAGGCATGACTAAAAACTGATGACTTGACAACACAAATTGACTCTCACTCAACTAAAAACTGACTCAATACTTAGACAAAACCGAAAAACTGGAAACGATGCTCAAAGGGGAGCTTATTCATCACAACCTACTCTAACAGTTTCATTCATCACCTGATCAAGTGAAATGAAACAACCAATGCAACCAAGTAAGTATTCTGTCTGCTGTTTGAAATCTCCGCAAGTGCTCACTTATGAACAACAAGAGAGAACTACTGAACGGCAACTCCCATGATAACTTAGAAACAGATCCGTTGAATGATATGAATTCTCTATCCGCCTCCAAAAACACTGCATAAGGATCTTGAAATTCAAGCACACTGGAACTTAGCTCATCTAATGGATTACTTCTCGTTTCCTCATACCATGAATGCAACCTTTGATCTGAGCCTTGTGACGAGACCTCTGCTGAAAATGACAAAGAAATCGGCTGCCGGATCAAATTTGTATCAATACACGTTTCAAGCTCACCTGTAATCAATGGAAATAGACTTTGACTGCAAACCTCATCCAAAACATCAGCTATTGGATCATGAAAAACTTGAAAAGACTGCTGTAATGTATCCTTTGAAAATGTATGACATCCTTCTAGCTGTTCATCTTTTTCTTGAGAGATTTTACGAAGATTCTGCCTTATAAACTGAAATGCTTCGAAACAAAAGGGTATAGAATCTTCCTGCATCATCAAATCATGTATTTCGGCTGCCATACCTTCATCTGTAATCTACCCTTCAAGTTCATTTGGTGGCTGCAAATCTAATGCTACAGGCTGCTCAAGAATTTTGTTATCTGTCTCATCCTCAACATTAACACTGAGAGATGGATGATTTGTGATAGGTTGTTCCTTTGAAGATTTACTATGAAATCTATCCTTCAAAAACTGAAATGATTCAAAACAGAATGGTACGGAGTCACCTTGAATCATTAAATCTTGTGTGTCCACTTCCAAGTCTTCAGTTGAAACTTGACAATCAATGGCTTTCGGGGGTTGCAAATCTGAATATGAGAAGTCTTGAACAAAATTTTCATTTCTCTCAAGATGTTTCAAATCAAGACTTGTTGACATTTGATTTCTGATTGCATGGTAGTTATCTCTGATGAACTGAAACAAATCAAAACAAAAAAGGCAAAGATCCTCCACTTACTTCAAACTTTGCTGCACATTCCTCGTCAATGTCATAGCTGATATGTGATGGCTGAACATTGTATTCAAGCTGCTGAAAATGAACTTTTTCCTCCCAAAAACTAGCTGCTGATTTGTCTGCAAGATTAGCTTCTGTTTGGAGAACATAATCATCATCATACTGATCAAACTGAGGCAAATCATCAGTACAAAAGACATCATCAAGCATGCAGGTCATATCAACAGTGCTTTCTTCGCCAAGGTGATCTACAAAACAATCATTATCCGATCTATGACAACTAGGATAAGAAACAAAATGTTTTGGATCAGCAACTTGTTCTTCTCCAATCAGCGAGCCATGGACTTGAACATCATAATCATTTCTCACGTTGATCTTGTCAATCATCTTTTCCACTGCACTTACCAAAATGTCAAGCTTCACCTCTAGAGATGTTGATTCTTCTGGATCTATGTTTTTCATCTCTTCTTCTTTCAACCTTGCCCGTCAGATCAACAGATGAGCTTCTACATTTACTGCACTATTTTGCATCTCGTGAAGTGTTGCAATATCCCTTTCTCTCAGCTGAAACTCCATCTCCGGATCAAAGGCATCCGGATAGTGCAAGAGAGCAGATCTAGGAGAAGGTCTAACATCAACTGGAATCGAATAATAAACTTGGTTAAATCTGGTTGAAAACTGTTGTAATGTCTCCCCTGGTATTCTTTTCAACTGGTTATACTCTTCTACAATCAAGAAAAGGTTCTGCCCAATCATCCACCTATCGAGAAAAACTTTGACGAACTGCTGGAAATCTGAGATGCTCGCATCAGGCAGGGCATTGAACCAACTCTTCACTTTAGCTTGCAAAGAAAGAGCAAAAAGCCTAATACTAACATCCTCTTCATCAACTTCAAAAAGATCTAGAAAATTCTCAAAATTTTGCACATGTTGCTCAACATTGACATTCTTACATTCACCGTCAAACCTCGGCAAGTATAGATCATAGTTTTTGGGGAAAGGATGAAGAAGAGAAGGTAAAACAAGAGGTTTATACCGATCTGGGATTTTACAAGGTGTAGGGGTATGTACGGCAGGTATATAATCAGTCTTTGTCTCTTGAGATTCATCAATTTGCAGATGGTCATCACAAAATTCGGAAAAAGGATCCTAATCAAGCTCAAAGGTATGCAAATCTTTGGTAGTCACAATCTTCAAAGGGAAAGAATCAACTGCAGGCTGAGGATCTCTTCTCAAATACAATATACTTTGCAAAGCCTTCTTAACATTCTTGGGAAAAGAGAAGAAATAATTTATGACAAAGAACAAAATGTCTTGGATGAAATTCCAACTCGAATACCTGATCTGTCCATGTTGTCCTTTCATGTTTTTGCTGGTCGGGATCATCCTCCAGTGGAGTCTTTGGATCTGATCTTGAAACTGATTTAGAGTCGCCAAATGAATGATTTCAGCCTTTCAAGCGTCTGATCGTTGTCCACCATCAACCATCAGATCTGAACTTGATACATGTACTGGGGTAAAATGCAAATGAAGTGTTGTATTCAGAAGCTCACGGAGATGGACTGAAGCGGCGTTTATCTACTTCCGCTAATGCAAAGCAAAAGCGTTTCGAAGGCTACCTGGCATAACTTCAGGCTCCGTCTAAGACTTATGAAACCAACACATCAATCCACAAATAAGTTTGTACTCCCTAGTATGGTCGCCAGTATGTTAGCGCTTGAAATTTCACCTCAGGCTAAGAAAGGTAAACCTCAAGGCAACATCAAACCACTTAGCCTCGTAGCTAGCCCTACGGGGCAGGAGAGGGCTCTCTCCGGTCTATCTCGATAAAGATCTTCAATGGGCGAGATAACCAATAGGGTAACACTAATTTTAGGCTAGTAAATTGATCAAAAGGGTTGATTTGGGATTTTTAGGGTTTTTGGTGGAAAATTGGGGAAATGGCAATTTTAGGTGCGGGGATTGGACACAGTTTTCTCAGGGGGTTCTTTGGGGCGAGGTAGGAAATAGTATTGATGCCTTTAATAGATATGGATGGATGCGAATGACCGGTGAGGAGTTAAAGAGAGCAAGCAATAACCTTGAATTCTCTTTAAACAGTCGAAAACATTGATATTAAGCAAACTTAAAAGCAGAGCATGACAGTCATGAGTTCACCTTTAACACTTCATTTGCCTAATGTGCAGAAGGAAAAGTAAGGAAATGATTCACATAACAGACTTACAAGTACAAAGAGAAACACACCATCAATACATGTGACCACAAGAATCCCAAAAAGGACTGCAAAACCCTGGTCTTCCTTTGCCAACAATTGCAGAGATACAGTGAATAATACAATAAGAGCTTCTCCCTCAAGAGTCCAACCATGAAAATGAGCAAGAGAGTACATAATATAGATCATCTAACATCTTTCCCTACCTCTAGGGGTCGAGCTCACTATCCTAGGAGCTGTTTCAACCAATTCTAAACTAAGCACTGAAAACTAGGCAGTCAAAACAACTTGCCTCTATAAACTAGGAAACCAATTCATTCATTTAATTTTCACCTATCTCATGAATGAATCTTCCAAAAGAAATGCCTAAGTGTAAAAGTGTCATAAATTTACATCATTTACAACAAGAAGGATGACAATCCATTCCAAAAAATCAAACACAGTCAAAACTGTGTTTTGCTGAGCTGTACACTGAAATTTTGAGAAATTTGCTTGATGGGTCGCACGCCATTTCCTGACGGGTCACGCGCATTTGAGGGAACTTTTGGGGCACTTCCAAGTGTCCAAATGAGGAAAGAGTAGGCTTGTTGGAAAGGTCTGTGAGTCTACTTTCCAACCCAACTGGAATTTTTGAATTTGGTTGTCATTTGCCCCTCCAAAATTGCAATCGCCCAAGACGGCTTTCTGTGTGTCAAAAATGTGGCAGAAAGTCATTTTTTGCTTGTTTTTTGACTTTCAGGAGGCCCAAAACTTCATAAAATCTCTTGGCAATGGGTGAGCATGTGTAAATTTTCATGCCAAATCCTGAAATGCTGAGTTTTTTGAAAATAGAGTTGCCAAGTGAAAGGGTCGCGCAGGGGGTGAGACCCGTTGAGAGGGCAAAACCTATAAATTGCCTCAAAAAACCAAAATCGACCCAAAATGTTAAAAATTTCTTGGTATTTGTGCTATGACTGAGCTATTTAGTGCCTTGCTCCTTCAAGGAAGCCTCGGCCAAGATGTGGAGGGGATCGAGTCTTTTTCTCCTTTTTTGTGCCTTGTCCAACTGCCTTTGGAGCACCTTCATCTTCGCCTTGCACACGTGCATCTGTGCCCAATAATGGTTCTTCATGTTTCTCAACAATTTCTTATCTTGGTTGGCCTTAGCCAACAACCTCTCTAAGTGAGCATTGAGCCGGATAAGCATAGCCTCTCGCTCAACTGGCATTAAATCACCGGGTCTTCTTCGATTCAAGTTGCGGTCACTACGAATCCTCCACAACTCATCAAGAGTTTGCTCATCCTCCAACTGCTTGTTGCGCTGTTCTAGATATGAGATTGTCCATTGTGCCCTTTCTAATCTCTTCTGCAATGCATCATTTTCAGCTCTAAGGTGCTGAATGATCTCCTTTGACTCTAGGCTAGGAGAACTGACATCAAGATCAACAAGCTCTATATCTGGAACACCTGATGGCCCCTCATCAATCCTGGGTTGTTTGCCCCTCTCTGATACCTGTGCTATTGTTGGAGACGAGGCCCCTTCCACCTGGTGTGGAGATAACACTCGTGGTGCTGATGAAGAAGGCAAGACCCCTTCCACCTGGTGTGGAGAAAATACTTGCCTAGCTGCTGCAAATAAGGCACTGTGGCCTCTATGATAAGTGACCAATGGAGAAGAGCTGACATGGCTAGTCCCGGGGATATCATGCTGCTGTGATGGTCCTCCCTCCTCATGAAAAATCTCCGGATGTGGTGGTGGTGCTGTAAAGAACTCACGAGATATGAACTCCTCCCATGTGATGCCTTGCTGAGCCAACTAATGTCTGACCACAAGCTGAATCAAACCGTAATGATAAATGCTCCTATACTGCTGTGCTGGGCTCCTCCTCTGCATCAGGGGCACCATCCTCTCAATGTTCTGGCACATGAAAACAAGGATGTTCATCATCCGTACCCATGTGAAATGCATCATCAGGCGAATATGGTACGAATATATCTGTGAAAATCTGCCCTCACAGGTGAAAAAGAGCCTGATAAGCCTCATCATGGGAGCATACTCACTCCTCTAAAATCTGAAGGGAAATACACCCGTCAAATGTCTCATGAATGCAGGTCTAATGAAAGGCTCAAACTAAACACTATCCAACACCTTGCGCTTATTCCATACCTCTCCGACATTAGGTATCCCTGTGGCCTGTGAAATCACCTCGGGTGTCAATGTAAAATCCACCCCGGCAAGGTTGACATGTCCATCACGCAAATGTAAAACAAATAGGCGAGCCAACTCTCTGTGATGCTGAATCCGAGAGATCCTCTCGCAAAACTCATAGCAAGACATATAACGGAAACATGAGACTGCCATAGGACAAGCCTGTAAATCTGCCAAAGAGGTGGGCTCCTCTCTTCTATGATGTCCACCCTTTCCACCCTTATGAGGCCTCCTCTGTACCTCAATCTCTGAAGCTGATGCCTGGTCATCACTTTGCTCATAATTGGTTTCGGTTTCTGACATTGTTTTAAGAGCAAAGTCGCTGAAATATACTGTTGTTTCTGCTTTGTAAAATGCTGATTAAAATGCTATTTCAAGGGGACAAGGAGCACGAGGGGAATGTTAGGGGAGGGATACTTTAAAGGGAAAATGGGAATATAATATATAAAACAGGGATTTTAGGGAAAAATCATAGCAAAATCATTGCATATGCATCATTATATAAATTTATTTACATGGATATTATGAGAGGTAGAGTTAGGGTTTGATTTTTATTTCTTAGGGAAGAGGGGTAGGGTTTAGGGCTTTTCACCAATTCTGCAAGGGAAATTTACATAGAAAGACAAGGAAAAAGAAATGGGAAATGGGGAAAAAATGATAACAAGGGGATACAAAAATGATAACAAGGGGATACCTTAAAACAGCATATAAACCCTAGCCATTTTTACAATTTTAAACCAAAGCAAAGTGGAGCTTTTCATTTGCAAATGGAGACCTTTGAAAATGCACTCATGATTTCCTTTAACCATAACAAGCAACAAATTTTTGAGTTGGAGGGCCTACCTCACATGATTCGGCGATTTTGTGGCTCCTTGGTGAATTTACAGACATTTTTTACAATGAAGGCGCTGACGGGTCGCGCGCCTCACCCAACGGGTCACGCGCCTCTAACGGGTCGCGCCCGTTACAATTTTGCACTGTCGGAGGGCGCTCAACGGGTCGCGCGCCTGGTCTGACGGGTCACGCGCCTCTGCAACTCACAACTTCGGCTCGAACTCACTTGAAATCACTTGCTCAATGACTTGGATGCGCAATGAGGCTCGATGGAGGGAGATTGGGGTTTTTATAACTTTATTTGAATTAATTTCATATCATAACCCACTTTATAATTTTTTTCCATGACACTTTATAAACTTGACTTTTTTGGTTTCCTTTTGTCCTGAAATTGATTGATTTGATGCTTTTCTTTGATAATTTTTGCAGGGATAGCATCTGAGGGATCTTGACAAGGGAGCCAGGGTTACATGTTGTCCTTTGAATCATTTTGAATATTTACAATTTTTACAAAATTTTGAGAAATGACCTTGGCTTTAAAAACAGGGTTTTTAAATCCAAGGTGAAAATTAGCTACACAAGATAGAATCTTTCGAAGAAACACTTTGAAAATCATCCCTCTGGCTTGCTGGGCACTTATTGACCTTCAGAGACATGACCTTGAAGACAAATTTGACCTAAACCCTAGACCTAGAAATTTTGACCTCAAGACAAGACAAGTAACCTTGACAAAGTTTAATGACTGAAACAAGTTGATCCAACAGTTCCCAGAGGGAGACAAAGACACCAGCTCCTCCATCAGGGTTATGGCATGCCTAATGGAATGCAATAAGATGACACTGATGAGACACCTACTTATGCAAATGCAAAGAGCTTTGATCGCTGATGGAGGGCTACTAGACCGACTCTAATAGGTCCAAACACAAATTTGATTTAAGTACTATTCGAACCATGTTCCTACGAGGACTTACTGAGGATTCTAGAAATAATTTGAATTTTTTAGGAAAAGGATACATTGCTCAGAAAACTTTTGAACAAATTTGTGACTTGTGCAGGAATTTCTCACAAAATCAATCTAGATCCACTAGAGGAGGTGGAAGCAAAAATAACAAATTGGGATCTACAAATGCTATGATCATTGGCTTGGAGAATAAAATGGACAACATGAAAATTGAAATAATGAATACTGTTAGCAAACCAATAAACTCTTTGAAATTCCAGCAAAAAATAGAAAAAGAACAAGAGTCATTGTCTATTTTTTTTCCAAAATGTAGGAAAAAACATCCTTTAAGAGAGTGTCCTACTGACATAAAAAGTGCTAATAAATGTGTGATTTGTACAGAAAACCATGCCACCAAGGAATTCCCCTCCACACTTGGATTAAAAGTTGTACTTGAAAGAGAGCATTCTAAACCTGAGCCATTACATGCCATGGGAGCACAAAGGAACTAGCCACAGGTAAGTGCAGGTATGGTTCCTGAACCGCATTTCTATCGTTAAAATGCATCTTCATATTCTATTATAATAATAATAATCACTCTCAACATTGGCAACACATAAACCATTTTCATCATGGACAGTCCTCTCAACCTTGGCAACAAGGATGGAGACGGCCAAACCATTCATATCATTCCTATCTTGCTCAGATGCCATCATATCCTCCTTCATATGCACCACACCATATGTCACAACCATCTTTTCCCTCTCTACCTCAAGAAGTCAATCATTGCCACCACCATTTAGACCACCTCAACTACCTTCTTAATTGATACTAAATCCTAATAATAAGGTGGTACAACTGATTCATTCAGTTGGACTGTCCCCTTTTCCTACCTATCAAACCCTATTGGTTGGGATAAATGGACTTCAATTGAGATTAGGAAAGCTAGTTAAACCAGAGAAAAAATAAATCCATGGTGATCATTGAGGATAAAAATGAGGAGGAAACTCCCGATCGTTCGAAAAACAATGTCACCATTCAGCCCATTCCCATACCTTCAGATTCACCATCTTCTTCAAACTAGCCCCCCTATCCAGAGAGGTGTCCATGGAGAAGAGTGACCCCGAGTCCACTCTAGATTCAAAGTTAAGGAATATTTGTATAAAGGTCCCTTTACTTTAGGTTATCAGAGAAATTCCCATATGTAAAAACATCATTAGGGAGTTATGTCTTAAAAATCCGTGGAGGAAGAGAGTAGAACCTCAAACCATTCTATTTGTTGGTAGAGCAACTGAGTTGATGACATGATGCATATCAATGGAGAAATACATAGATCCTAGAAACACAGTTGTCTATGTCCAGATAGGTGATATCCTTCTCTCTAATGTATTAATAGACCAAGGGCCACCATCAATGTTATGACTAGGAAAACCATGGAACAACTTGGGTTGGGCCATATTCATCCTACACCTACCGTTCTTGAACTTGCAGACTAATCTAAAATCAAGCCTGATGAAGTATTGTACGATGTGGTTGTCTCTATAGATTCATGGAAATACCCCGCGGATTTCATTTTTCTTCAGCCAAAGAATCCAATGGGAGGACATCCTTTGATTCTGGGATGACCATGACTTGCCACGGCCGATGGTTATATTGGATGTCGCTCAAGTGATATGTACATTTCACATGGAGACTATAGGAAAAAGGTCACCTTATATCTACCCGCTAGATCTATTTGGGAACTCAAGGACACTTTATGGTTAGATTATGATAGTAGTGATGAGGAGACCCAACCTCTCTCTTTGATTCAACATCATATCGAGTCAACCGAGGATGGTGAATTACGAGATTTCTTGAACAATATAGACACTATGCCTAGTTTTGAAAAACTTCATAAGATCTTTACTCTAGACTTTCGAGAAAATTATAATTCCCAACCTTCCTCATCCCATGCTGTGGCATCATCTTCCTATACTCTTGAGCCTGATACCACTCTCGTTGAAATTATTCCAGACAAATCTTTACACATTAGCTCAAACCTGGATTCATCTCAGCAAGAGCAGCTTGTTACCTTGTTGTAAAATCACTTGGATGCATTCACTTGGAGTTACGAAGACATGAAAGGCATTCCTCCTGAGACTCGTACTCATCATATCTATACCCAAGAGGGAGCTCGACCTGTCTGACAACCCCAGAGGTGAATGAATTCTGCACTAAGAGATATTGTTAAAGAGAAATTACAAAAACTCTAAGACGCTAATTTCATCTATCCCATTTCTGAAAGTCAGTGTGTCTCTCCATTAGTGGTAGTCCCTAAGAAAGACAGGAGATGGCATATTTGAATTGACTATCATGAATTAAACAAAGCCACTCTCAAGGATTACTTTCCCCTTCCTTTCATCGATCAGGTGCTAGATACCCTTGCCGGTAAAAAGTACTTTTCATTTTTAGATGACTTTAGTGGGTATAACGAAATCCAGATCGCACCCTCAGATCAAGAAAAAACTACCTTGACATGCCCTTAGGGTACATTTTCTTATTGAGTTCTTCCTTTCGGGTTGTGTAATGAAACTGCCACCTTTCAAAGGGTGTGCTAGCTATTTTTGTTGATCTTGAATGTGTTGAGAATATGGATGATTTACCTGTGTTTGGTAACTCATTTGATGAAGCTATTAAAAATATAGAAAAAGTGTTTTTATGTTGCCAGGAGGCTCATCTTTCTTTGAGTGGTAAAAAATGTAGATTAATGTGCAAAGCAGGAGTGGTTCTTGGTCATTTGGTTTCAGACAAAGATATCTAGGTGGAACTCGCTAAAGTTGAATTCATTATTCATCTTCTTGCACCCAAAACCCAAAGGGAAGTGAGAAGTTTCCTGGGATGTCCTAGTTATTACCAAATATTCATTGAAAAGTTTTCCAACATTGCTACCCTCCTTTTTCAATTATTACCTAAGGATAGTGAATTCACCTGGTCCACATCTTGCCAATAGTCCTTTGAAACATTGAAGGAAAACTTAGTACAGGCACTAGTTTTGAGAGGACCAAATTGGTCTCTGCCCTTTCATATTTCCTTCGATGCCTCAGGCACTGCCATTGAAGTAGCTTTAGGACAAGAGGAGAATAAATAGTCCTATGTTATTTAAGACATCAATAAAAATTTGTCACCTACCGAATTTAACTATACATTGACCGAGAAAGAATTTTTAGCTGTTATTTTTGCTATTAATAAATTCAGACATTACATTACAAGATCTGAAGTTTTTGTGCATATTGATCATTCTTCTATAAGATATATAATGAATAAACCTTTAAGTAGCGGTAGAGTGACTAGGTGGTTGCTTCTATTACAGGATTTCATTGTTACAATTATTGATAGACTAGGAAAGTCTAATGTTGTAGCTGATTATCTTTCTAGATTAAATAATCATGGTGAAGTAATTCATGTTGATGATGATTTCCCTGATGAACATCTTTTTGATATGTCAGAAAAATCCCCATGATTTGATGTCATAGATAACTATTTAGTCACCAGAAAAACACCACCTCACTTATCTACTCGTGAAAAACAGAATATTATTCAAAAAATTTCTTCATATTCTTGGATACAGGGAGACCTATTTTACACTGGACTAGATTTTTTTATTCGTAGATGTGTGAGAGAGGAAGAAATATTTGATATCATAAAATATTCCCATGATGAACCTTGTGGTGGCCACTTCACTGATAAACGAACTGCATATAAAATTTTATGCAAAGGATATTTTTGGCCTTCTTTGTTTAAATATGCCAAGAAATATATTAGGTTTTGTGACTGTTGTAGTATCCATCATCATTTAAATTTCATTTTTAATATTATCACAATTAAAAAAAAAAAATCAAATATTTCATTTAAAAAAATCATCAAAAGAGAATGTGAAAGTTCGAAAGCAGTGATTTATTTTATATTATTGATGGCATTCAAATCCAATGTAAGGTGGGGCCCCGACCCATATATTAAAGTTCAAGCGGTATCACAAGATGTAAGAATGCATGGGCTCGAGAAGCGAATAAAGTGCTTTGCGAGGGAACAACGAGCATGAGTTATAACTCAGGCTCAACCTCTGCAGTTGACCATGACGTCAAGGTGTTTGACTGAGATCTATGGCCTGAGATTGTTGCGGGGGTTCAAGCCCGATGAACCTCCCATACACTCCCTAATCCTGCAATGGGCCACCCCCATCGCTTCACTCCATCTCATCTCCTCCACGTCATCCACCACCCTCATTCATTATCGTCCACCTCATCCACCATACCTCGTCACTTCATCTGCCATTCCATTAATTAGTTACATTAATTATAGGTTTTTCCCTCCATTTGACTATCATATGTATAAAAGACAAAAAAAACCCCATTGCAATAGTTTTTTGTTTTAGTACTAAGCAACCTTGCATCCAGTCTAGCAGTTTGAGTCAGCAATTATCCCGACAATTGTCATCAACAACTGTCACTAGCAATTGTCACCTATAGTCACCATGGAAAAAAAAGTAAGTTCCTCATCAGATATCCATACCCCATTAATGGATGTTGAACGAGATATTTCTGATACCCTTTGTACAATTAAACATATTTCACTGTATCAAGAGGTCATTCTGAATCATAAAAAGTATCCCATATTCATGGAAATGGTTAGGTCAGGTGTTTTAGCTAATTTTGTCCCCAAAACTCATTTATTCCTTGAATTTATTCAATGGCTAGCCTCAGCAATGTATCCCAAGAAATGTTTTGTAATGAATTAATTAGGGGAGAGTGTTTTTTAAGTAACCTCACAATTAATACACCAAGCCTTGAATTACCCTATGTCTGGAACTTACACCACCTTTACTGATGAAACTCTGATTTCTTATTATGATAACATATCTCCTCAGGAACTTTCTCATGTCACCTCTTTCGTGGCCCCTAAATCTAGTCAATTCTCCCTATATGGGAATCTTTTCTCTTTAGAAATATTTGTAGTTGACATAAGACCTGTTTTGGAAGTAATTTCCAAGATTCCAGGAAAATAAGACTCCAAGTAGGTAGATAAAGTTGTGCTAGGATTTTTCTCCTTAATGATGAAGCTAGAGATAGTACTAGACATTCCAACATTCCAGGTAGATACTATCAATACCCAATTTATGACTTTGCCTCTCACTGGGTCCTTCAAATTTCCTTTAGTCATTACTTATTTATTTCTATACCAGAATGTTGAACATTTTTCTGACTTAGGTCTAAATGTTGTTGATATCAATAAAAAGAAGTAGTCAGTGGTATTCTGGACATACCTGATAAGGGGTGATCCACGAGATAGTGGTTTATTTGAGTTTACTTCTTTGTTCCTTCCAGTGGCTTATAAAATCTGTTGACAATAGCAACAAGAAATGCTAAAAATATAAGTGTTAAAAATAGCACTACTATAAATAGCATTTCAGGATACATTCCAATTTTAGTTAGTCCCTAAACTAAAATTGAGAATTAAAATTCGAATTTGATCTTTGCAGTTGTCTCTTGAGTTAATTAGTTGTAACAAATCAAACATGAAGTCTATGTGAAGACATGCAACCGTTTCTCCATTGATTGAGGAAGTTATCCCTTGATTAAGGAGATGAGGATGAGTTGTAATTAGTTAGCTCAGTTATCTAAATTAAGTCCAGTTAGATTAGTTCCAACAGTTTGTGGAATTGATTGAGTTTCGTTAGTTAATGCATGCATGCATGTAACTGCTACACTTCAGATAACTGAATATTCTCTCATAAATAACTCATGCATGTCAGTTCAGTCAGAGACCCAGTTGAGATCAGGTGATGGGATAGTGTACTATCAGTTGCAGGAATATTCCATGGAGGATATCTCTTGCATGTATAAGGAATTCATTCCTTGGAGATTGCGAAGTTACTTTTGAGCTTGATGGTTGTGTGATGAGGCCAATTCACACAAGTGGCAGCATTGGACCCCAAGAGAAACTGCGTAAGGAAATAGGAGGCTTGGAGGGCTAGAGGAAGGCATATGTTGTGTCTATTCAGTATGTGAGCTGTATTTCTCGATTGTACTGAGAACTGGATGGCTTGTGAGATGAAGCTTTGTGTAATCTGAACATGTTTCCACTTGTATGATATTACATAGATCGGGGTTTTAGATTGAGGCTTTCCCTAGAGTATTCTTCTATGTTCATGTGTGATTTCTTTCTCATTCCCAGTTATGTGTGTTCTATTTGATCTTGGTCATATTCAATTAAGCTTCTGCAAGTTTGTTGTAGAACTAGATCTTGTATTTTTCTTTAGTATATTGCATAATCTATTGATCTACAGTGGGAAATTCTACATGGTATTAGAGAAAAGGTGATCAAAGTGAAGAACAATATACAAGAAGGGAGAAATTTGAATTTTGAAGTTCCTGAATATAGAAATTGAGTTCTTATCACATCTCAATTTCACCAATGGCATTCAACGGTTTAAGACTTGAGTATGCCCTTGATGGCAGCTTGAAATATATAGCCTGGAAGGATTGCATGGAAGTAGTATTAGAGGATAACGGTCTAAAGGACTTCATTGATCAAGAAGTCCCCAAGCCGACAGCAGCTAATGCTACAGAATGGCGGAATGGAAGAAACGTGTGGCTAGAGTAAGGAGAATCTTTCTGGAGGGAGTTCGAGACCACATAGTCTCGAGTCTCCATGGGAAGGAGACACCATTTTCAATGTGGAAAACATTGAAAGATCTATATCAGAACAACAACAATCAGAGGAAGATGGCACTGAAAGACAAGCTTCGGAAAATGAAGTGTGAAAAGGGAGAAACGATCTCTACATATCTGAACAAGCTCACCACCTGCACGAATGAGCTTGGAAGTGTAGGGATCACGATAGCCGATGATGACATGGTGAGTCTAGCTCTCCTTGGTCTTCCTAAGAGCTGGCATAGCTACCAAGACTTAGTAAATGGAAGAGAGAAATTGCCAGATTGGGAACGACTTTGGTCGGATTTGGTGCAGGAGGAGATAAGAAGAAGCACCATAGATGGATCATCATCAAATCAAGATGATGAGGAAAATATAGCCTTAACAAGTAAGGCGAGGAAAGGGAAAGGGAAGGCGTCCCATTCCAAATCGAGTTCTTCCCATGCTGGGAAGAAGTTTGACAAATCAAAAGTGCGATGCTTTCATTTTGATGAGGTGGGCCATTATGCTACAAATTGTCGATAGAAGAAATCTAAGAAGGGATCCTCAAAGGGATCAGATGGTAAGGCACTGGCCTCATAGTTTGAGTTGGATTTCTCTGTCATTGCATGCATGGTTTCATCCATGGTGGGATGTGTTTGGTACCTAGACAGTGGAGCTTCGTTCCACATGACCGACGACAAGAATCTTTTTAGTACCTTGGAGGAGAAGTATCTCCAATGCAGATTGAGATGGGTGATGATGGAAAGTACCATTTTTTAGGTGAAGGTACAGTTGTTTTTTAGAGGGAGCATGGAGCTCCTCTCATCTTGAATGATGTAAAGTATGTACCAGGTCTGAAGAAGAATCTTGTGTCCATTTCTATGCTAGAAGATAAAGGCTATGATGTAGTCTTTAGTAAAGGAAAGGTATTCCTGAGGCATATCAGCACTGGACAAACCAAGAGGATCGGGATTCGAGTAAACAATCTCTACAAGTTGGAGGTAGACAACTGTGCTGCATTGAGTTCCAAAGCTGAGTTGGTGCAGAGCCAAGATGTTGGTGAGCTATGGCATAGAAGATTGGGCCACATGCACCATGGAGCCCTGAAGATCATGCAACAAATTTCTACAGGACTTCCCAAGGGAAAAATGGAGCATACAGATACATGAAAAGGTTGTACCTTGGTAAGTATGTGAAATATTCCTATCAGGATTGAGATAGTAGAGCTGGAGCAATCCTGGAGCGAGTTCACTCAGATGTTTGTGGACCATTCTCTACAGCCTCCACCGCTAAACAAAGGTACTATGTTATTTTTATTAATGATTTTTCTCGTAGATGTTGGATCTACTTTATGCAAAAGAAGGATCAGACCTTCTTGAGGTTTTGTGAGTTTAAAGTCTTGGTAGAGAAAGAATCTGGAAAGAAAATAAAAGCCTTGCGTAGCGACAAAGGTGGAGAGTATGTCTCCCAATAGTTTAAGGACTTCTGCACTACAGAAGGAATTAAACGAGAGTTGATGGAACCCCATAACCCACAACAGAATGGGGTGGTTGAAAGGCAGAACAAATTGATTGTGGGAGAAACTCGAGCGATGTTCCATGACCAAAGCCTACCACTTGATTTGTGGGCTGAGGCATGCAATACAACAGTATACTTGCAGAATAGAAGCATGCACCGTATATTGGGAATGAAGACACCTATGGAGACCTTTTCCAAGAAGCAACCAGATGTGAGTCACTTCAGGATCTTTGGATCATTGGTTTATTGCCACGTGACCAAAGATGCCTGGAAGAAGCTAGATCCAACAATTGAGTTGGGGATACTTGTGGGGTACACTAATACACCCCACAACTATTGGGTGTTCCTACCTACCAGTCAAAGGATAGTGGTATGCAGAGATCTGAAGTTCGACGAGTAGAAAGCCATGCGAGTATCACTTGAGAGGGAGATCAAGTTGCATGCATATGAGGAACTTTCAGTTCCTAAGGAGGAGGAGCCTCATATTGATGCGGAGCAACCACATGCAGAGGATCCGGGAGTGGACACATCCACTCATGCTGAGTCTTCTAGAGATGGGCGGAAATGCTCAAGGGAAGATGACAGGTTGATGCTAGATGTGCGAGAGAATGTGGGACAACCATCTTCTCAGCACAGACAGAGGAGGTCACCCGAGCACTACACTGGTTACATGGCCCTGGTTGGGGAGTGTGTAGAGTTCGAGCCTTCATCATTCGAGGAGGCAGTGCAGCAACCAGTATGGGTTGATGCAATGGTGGAGGAGTACGACTCCATCGTTCGGAAATATGTTTGGGATGTTGTCCCAAGACCTTAGGACAAGTCAATGGTGAGTTCCAGATGGCTTTACAAGGTAAAGCAGGTAGCTGATGGTAGTGTTGAGAAACATAAGGCAAGGTTTGTTTCCCATGGTTTCTCATAAGTCAAGGGGATTGACTATAAAGACCTTTTCTCCTGTAGTAAGGTACTCATACATTAGATCGATGTTGGCATTATCAGCTCAGATGGGTTGGAAGATCCATCAAATGGATGTGAAGATAGCGTTCCTCAATGGAATGATTGAGGAAGAGGTGTACATTGAGCAGCTGGAAGGTTTTTAGACGTTCGATCATGAGTCGCATGTGTGTTGACTCAAGAGGGATTTGTATGGGCTGAAGCAAGCACCTCATGCTTAGTACACCAGGATCGACATCTATTTCACTGGGTTGGGCTTCACCAAGAGTGAAGCATATGTGAACCTTTACCACATCATGGTAGAAGGTAAGCCATTGATCATTGTTCTTTATGTCGATGATCTAATTTTGACAGGTGATGATCAACTGATCAAATCTTGCAAGGAGGACCTTGCAAGAGAGTTTGAAATGAAAGACATGGGTCTTATGCACTACTTTCTAGGCATGGAAGTGTGGCAAAAGGATAGGGAAGTTTTTGTGTCTCAAGGCATGTATGCCAATGAGATACTCAGGTGGTTTCACATCGAGAAGTACAAGCCCATGCAGACTCCTCTAGGTGGTAATTGGAGGAAGGAGGATGCTACTTCAGGTGAGGTAGTAATTGCTACTGTTTATCAATAGCTTGTGGGTTCACTTATGTATCTAGTGAACACACGACCAGACTTATGCTTTGTGGTGAACAAGCTGAGTCAAGCTATGGTTCAGCCTACCAAGCTATTTTGGAAGGCAATGAAGCATGTGCTGAGATACCTCAGAGCCACATATCTATATGGATTGTGGTATAGATGGGCAGAGGGAGTGAAGCTTAAGGGCTTCACAGATGCAGATTGGGCAGGGAGTCCATAAGACCAAAAGAGCACTTCTGTAGGAATCTTCAACCTTGGTTTAGCTGCAGTTTCTTGGTACAGCAGGAAACTGAGGTCAGTTGCACTTAGCTCAACAGAGGTTGAATACATGGCTACTAGTCAGGCAGCATGTGAGGCCATTTGGATGCGAAAGATTCTAGTGGGATTGTTTGGTCAAAGGATGGATCCAACTTTGATCTACTGTGATAATCAAAGTTGTATCAAACTCTTTGAGAATCCAGTTTTTCATGACAGGTCCAAGAACATTGATATCTAGTA
The DNA here is from genome assembly GCA_031772625.1 of Pinus tabuliformis. Taxonomy (NCBI): domain Eukaryota; kingdom Viridiplantae; phylum Streptophyta; class Pinopsida; order Pinales; family Pinaceae; genus Pinus; species Pinus tabuliformis. Next base: position 1,550,791,967 of record CM062804.1, read on the forward strand.
TCACCACCTTCGAGACTGTGTGGTCAAGAGGATCATGTTGTTACTGTATGTTTCGACCGAGGAGTAGGATGCAAATATTTTGACTAAGGCATTGTCAAAATGCAAGTTTGAGTTCCACAAAGACAAGATTTGGGTTACTGATAATCCATTTCTTGTTGAGAGGGAGTGTTGAAAATAGCAAGAAGAAATGCCAAAAATAGAAGTGCTAAAAATAGCACTGCTATAAATAGAATTTCGGGATACATTCCAATTTTAGTTAGTCCCTGAATTAAAATTGAGAATTAAAATTCGAATTTGATCTTATCAATTAATTCGTATTGAGTTAATTAGTTGTAGGAAATCAAACATGAAGTCTATGTGAAGACATGCAACAATTTCTCCATTGATTGAGGAAGTTATCCCTTCATTATGGAGATCAAGATGAGTTGTACTTTGAGTTGTAATTAGTTAGCTTAGTTATCTGAGTTAAGTCTAGTTAGATTATTTCCAACAATTTGTGGAACTGATTGTGAGTTCAGTTAGTTAATGCATGCATGCATGTTAGTTCATTCAGAGACCCAGTTGAGATAAGGTGATGGGATAGTGTACTATTAGTTGTAAGAATATTCCATGGAGGATATCTCTTGCATGTATAAGGAATTCATTCCTTGGAGATTGCACAGTTGCTTTTGATCTTGATGGTTGTGTGATGAGGCCAATTCACAAAGTGGCTGCATTGGACCCCAAGAGAAACTGCGCAAGGAAATAGGAGGCTTGGAGGGCTGGAGGAAGGCATATGTTGTGTCTATTCAGCTTGTGAGTTGCATTGTTCGATTGTACTGAGAGTTGGATGGATTGTGAGCTGAAGCTTTGTGTAATATGAACATATTTCCACTTGTATGATATTACAGAGATCGGGGTTTTAGGTTGAGGCTTTCCCCAGAGTATTATGTTGTGTTCATGTGTGATTGCTTTCTCATTCTTAGTTATATGTGTTCTATTTGATCTTTCTCATATTCGATTAAGCTTCCGCAAGTTTGTTGTAGAAGTAGATCTTGTATTTTTCTTTAGTATATTGCATAATCTGTTGATCTACAGTGGGAAATTCTACAAAATCTTGAATGGAACCCTACCCCCAACTTTTCTTCCTAAAGCTCAAGAATTTATTCAATTGAGTAAGGATGTGAGGTGTGGGGATTGGTTCATCTTTGAAGGGCATGAAGAGATTAAGATTTATGGAGCCTCTGTCAAACCTTATAGGTTACCTAAATTTGTGCCAATGAGGCTTTTTTCCCTTGAATTTATCAAGCAAAGCTTGAATGTAGATCAAGTTCATTTTGTTCCTATACAGAGAGGCTTTTTCTTCAAGTTTCCTAAAGCAGTGCTACCCTTCATTGTAAACACTAGACAGGCTGCCTAGGAGGTTGAAAGATTGTTGAATGACATGTGTATTTTACAAGTGGTTGAGTGGGCTTATGACCCTCATCAAATTATTTCAAAGAGAATACTGGAGAATGGCTATTTAGCCTTCGTACATGAAAGTAGACTTGAAATAGAGAAATTGGCAAATGGAGGTTTGCAAAACACTTAGGGGATGAGATTGAAACCCCTAGCATTACAGAAAATGTTGTCAAGAGGGTTGGAGAGGAAGTTATTGATCTGGATGAGGAAGAATCTGAAGTAGCAAAAAGGACCAAGCTTCAGGATGTAATGTCTTCAGCACAACCTGGTTTGGTGATTCAGTTAGGAGAAACAAAAGGTGCCCCAGCTTCCCCATCTTCTAGAGAACTTGTTCATGATCAAGTTCATTTAATTCAAAGTATGTTTGCTCAGATAGATGAAAGAAATCAGAAGGTGAAGTTAAATATGGAGGCTCAAGTTGATTCTCAGTTAACTCCTGAACAAACTAGATTGCTATCTTCCATGGATTTGGATAAGAGCCAACTTAAAATTGCTTTCTCTCATCCTACTGAAATATCAGTGGGGTCTACTAGCAATTTCAAGACTGTGAATTTAATTATTGACACTCACAAGCTTCCAATGCATGACAAGATCAATTTGCATATGAAAACTGGACAATTGATTGTAAATGATCTACATAATACAAATGCAGCAACTGTCAAGGTAGAAAAAATGCTAATAAAGGTAATTCAACAGTTAAAGTTGGAGAAAGTCGACTCTAGAGCTTTGAATGCTCAAGTGGATGAGCTAAAGAAAATTATCATTAAAATAGGTGTCAATCCTGATGACCAACCTGCTGTTAAAAAATTATTACAATCTTCCAAATCATAGATTGGGGTTTTGAAAAAGAAGTTGAATCTACCTGCAGGTGAGAATCCCATAACTGCAGGGATAGACGAAGTAGAAAATGAAAAGGAGAAGCTCCAGTAGGATGTGTTGCAGAAAACTAAAGAAGTTTCATTACTTAAAGAATCTTTGGACAAGCTGCAGTGACAGGTGGACACTCATTTTTGTAAAATAGTAATGCTAGCCAACACAGATGATCCAACAACATGGGTTTTACAGTTGGGAATAGAACTTAAAATCGTTGAACATGATGTAAATAAAGCCCAAAGAGAGTTGGAAATAGCTTGCAAGCTATTGAATTTGAGTGAAGAAGAAGTAAGAAGCGAGAAGGATAATGCAAAGAAATACAGGGAAGGCCTCCTAAGGGCTAAAGATGAAATCAAAAGGTTAAAGGAGAAAATGAAGGGAAATATGTCCTTAATTCAAGCTAGAGAAATCCTATGGGATGAAGTCATTGAGGTTATCACGGGTATTTGGGAATTTCTTGTTATTATATATGAAGAGAAAACACTAGTTCGAGATATAGAAGAGGTAGTCATGAAAAATAAACAAAAAGATTTAGATAGATCAAAATTTTCAAAGAGGATGATAGATTTCAATAACTTTAAATCTATTGCAGAAATGAAGGAACATGACATGCTAGATAGAACATCATGTGCAATAGATTTTAACAAAATGATTGTCGGAAATATCTACAGGAATACTACTGAGAAGAAGATTAATGAGATGAAGGAAGTAGTTTCCAAGTTTAATATCTTATTTGATAAAAGAGTCAGAGCTGGACTTCCTTCTTGCTGGGATCTACAAAGAAACTTGTTTCCATGGAAGACATATGAGACTTTTCTATTTGAGGCAGAGAGCAACGTTGATAACACATGAAAAGACAACAGTATTAAAGGGGGCCACCAATATAAACTACCTTAACAAAGATTTTAAGCTTCTCTAGATGGTGAAGAATCTGTTTATAGATAAGCCTACTTATAGTAGGATTACAGCTTGTAGAATAGCACTTGACAAGTTAGAGGAAGCACCAAAGTCAAATGTACCATTATGGAGAAAGTGCAAAGAATGGATGATAGAGCAGACCAAGGATGCATCAGGAGGACCTTCTGTTCAATCCACAGATTCAAACAACGAGCAGGAATCACCAATCATACTTTAAATTCTGTTACTTCTTGTTATCTTATTTCTCGAGGAAAATGAGGTGTCTCTTATCCTCTAATGTAATATTTTGTAATGACTTTTACTTTATACAGTTATAAGGTAGTTAATCAGTTTGATAGTTTTGGTAGTTACCAACTATCCTGTGATGTATAGAAATAGGAAAAATTATAGGAAAAAGGTTTGAATTTTGAAGAACCTGGAGACTATGCTATTGCATTCTTGATAAATTGATGATTAATGAAAGAATCAAAAGTTTTCCACACATTCTTGGGTATAATTTTGTAATTTCTCTATTATGTGTCATCATGTTTCTTCCTTTCTTTAAATATGGTAATGAAGCTACAAGTCTTTGTTTACTTATGTGAATGAAGTTAAAATTCCTTAAAAGAGCACTCCTATATTTAAAGTTCCTACCCCTATATTTCTTCTAAGTTACAGATAATAGTTCTTGTCAAACACATCATATTATCTTTAACTTCTCAAGGCATTCTTCACACAACATTCATATTCAACATCACATCGCATTTTGTTATTTTCATATCAGCTAAATATTAAGGGTTAAAAGTTAGGTCCTTCAAGACCTTCAGATGAGGATACATTATACAAGTAAGTGACATGCATAATAAAGATTAATGTCTTAAGCACAATTTCTACACAGCCAGGAAATTGGTTTCTTAAGGGACAACAGTGATAGTTGTCAACGGATGGGTCAGCTTGTTCTAGCCAATGAAATGCCTCTATGTCCTCAAGTCATGATTGAGCCGTTTAAAAAATAGGCTATTGATTTCGTAGGACCCATAAACATCACATATTTAAATAAAAATCATATCTTGGTTTGTACTGATTTTGTTACTAAATGGGTAGAGGCTAAAGCTATTTCTTTTGCCACTGAAAAAGCTATTGTTGATTTTCTGTTCAATGGAATTTTTACTAGATTTGGTGTTCCTAAAGAAATTGTTTCTGACAATGGATCGTTGTTTGTTTCTAACTTGGTACATGAAGTCATGAATCAATACAAGATTTAGCACAAGAAATCAACACCATAACACCTGCAAGGAAATGGTCAAGTGGAATATACAAAAAAGGTGATCTAATCCATCCTCACCAAAATAGTAAACATGCATAGGAAGGATTGGGCTAGCCAATTGCCTTAAGCCTTATGGGCTTATAGAACCACTTGGAGGAATAGCACGGGGCAGAAACCATATGAGCTGGCTTATGCAAAACAATTCCTTTTTCCAATAGAATTTCATATAAAGACTTTCAAAACTGTAGTTCAATTGGGTCTAGATCTCTAGGAACCACATTAGCAATGTCTATTATAGTTAACCGAGTTGGATGAATTTCGAAGAGATGTTGTTCAACAGAATAATTTGGTGCAACAACAATGCAAGAAGTGGCATAAAAACTTTATCAAGAAGAAACAATTCCAACCAGTTGATTGGGTACTTCTCTATGACTCTATATTTAAACATTTTAAATGTAGGTTCCATACTCATTGGATGGGACTGTATGAGGTAATTCAAGTTTTCGATGATGGGGTTGTAGAAGTCAAAACTATCAATAGGCAAAATTCCATTTTCCTTGTCAATGGGCATAGGCTCAAAGCATATTTTCAGACCATCTCAAAGGAAGATTTCATGCAGCAAGTGCAACAACAGTATTAACTTCAGTTGGTAGGTGTCTATGCCACCCTATTTTGATCTGATTTCTTTTCTCTTGAAATAAATTTTAAAGAAAATCCATATATATATATATATATATATATATATATATATATATATAGATATAAATATATATATATATATATATATATATATATATATATATATATATATATATATATATATATATATATATATATATATATATATATATATATATATATATATATATATATATATATATATATATATATATATATATATATATATATATATATATATATATATATATATATATATATATATATAAAGAAAAAAAAAATTCCTGTGATTTTGAAAATCAGTTTTACTGATATGATTGCAGAAGGATCAACCTGAAAACCAACTTTCTGGCAGGAAGATCATGTTCTAATTGTTAGCCTCCTGTTGCAACAGGGTATCATTTTTCATGATTGACATTTTCACATGCCAAATATGTCATACTTTGCAAGCTGCAGTGTTCCATATTTCCAGAAGAGACCAAAGAAGAAAGCCGTGAAGTGTACTAGTCCAAATGCCACTGCCGATTCCAATTTTTGATGAGTTGTTCCAGTTTTGAAGAGTTTTCATTTAAGGGAGGTCCAAACAGTTTAATCTTGGTCTCCCTAGGTTTCAATTTCTTGTTTTAGAATATAGAGAATATTATTTGTCCAAACAGTTTAATCTTGGCAGATCTGTAGATAGGTAGAGAATCAAAGGGACCCAACTGCTTAATCTGGGCCCTGGCAGAAATAAGTGTAGATTTAGATAGGAAAAATTCAAAAGAAAAAATTGTAAATCTGGGTTTGCAAGTCTAAGTGCACCCAAACTAAAAAGAAGAAAAAATGTTAGGAGAGTAGGCTAGGTAGGTATCTGTGTGGTTGCAGAATGATAATTTATGATCAATTTTGTGGTACAAAGTGTTATATTTTTACAGATCACAGTGCAGGCAGTGTTCATGCAAAGGAGCTCAAAGGTGGACATAACTAACTCCCCCCTTCTTCTAATTCCCCAAGTCCCTTACTAACTTCCCAAAGAGGTCAAGATCTGCTTGATTCCTCTTAGATTCATCATCATCCATATTAGTTGCCTTGGTGAAGATCTGCTTCACTCAAGGATTTTTATTTATTTTCAAGGTCTTTTCCCCAAAATAGCCTAAGGTCCCTGACCTTAGCGCTTTCTGATCACCGTCATATTAACTACTAATAGTATTATGTAATTCCCTACCAGTCTTCCCCCTTCCCCTACTAAAACTTTGTATATAAAATTCCCCTATGTGAATATCCCCTCCCTGGCAATATAGCCGTATTTTTATAAGTCGGGGAAAAAACGGTCCATCTGGGGCTGTTTTCAGCCCATCCGTGTCTTAAAAGGGATTAATCCGACACATGGTCAGATTAATAACCTCTCCCCTAGCCCTAAACCCTCAAAAAACCCCCTTTTCCGCCCCTAAACCAAAGTTTTGTGCACAAATACATTGACCCGCGCGTATTAAACCCATATAACCCCCATAAACCATTGTTTAGACCCACCTGCGCGCATATTAAAAAGGGAATATTCTCTGTATATTCTCCGCCCATATCCCCCTACCGTATTATCTTGGCCGCCAGCCGTCGGATCGTCCGCCCCGCAGATCGACGGTGGGCGGGCCTTCCCATCTCCAAAACGCCCGAGCTTTAGCGTCCGGGAGATGGGCGGTATTACCGCCGTACCTCCTGCCACGCGTCAGCTCCTTGGCTGTGGCGGAGCCCCCTCTGACAAAACCACTCCCCCCCAAAGGTGGTGTGCCACAAAACCACTTACTGCCTCCTACCCGGTGACGCCACCGCTTACGTCACCCCCCTGCACAGTCACCGCTTATGTCACCCCCTCTGCCCAGTCACATGTCGAGTCATCTGCCTGCATGGCCCCTTGCCACGTGTCATGCCACGTCACCGTTCGTACATGATTACATCATGCTGACGTCTTTTTGCCACGTCATCATACTGACGTCACCCGCCGTACAACATCACGTCATGCTGACGTCATCAGCACTTTTTTGGCGCGAAGGGCAAAAAATCGCACTTCGGAGCCCCGGAATCAGATTCTGAGGCAGTTTTTGATGAGCGATTTGTGCCTAGCGCAAAAGATTTTTTGGGCCTGAATGGGGAATCTTTAGGGAATATTTTCATTATGCGGCCCCCAGTAGGCCCGAAAGGCGCCGAATGACCCATTTTTCTTCGCGAAGCTTGCCGGGAGGACCAGAAAACAGTTTTGAAGAAAACAGAGGCTGAACAGCGGCCATTAAATGATGATTTAACACGCAGCACGTCAGTAAAGCATCTGTTTATTACCAAAGAGTATCAGAGGAAGAAGAGAAGCCAAAGAATATCAGCCGAAGATTTTTAGGGGCTTGAAGCACTTGAACATTGATGAGCCCCTCCCTAGAAAGTCAAATCAAGAGGCATAAGCCCATCCTTGCCCTCAAATCACAGTTAAAGCTTTAAATGTAGACAGACAGCAGAGATGCAGAAACCCATACACATTTATTTCATAAAACACTGCAGCAAGCCACCAAGGACAACATCATTTATTCAGTTTTGATACGGCGGCCTTGAGCGCAGCCCGAGATATTTTTTGCATTTATTTCTGGATAGGATTAGGTTAAGTAGTAATTTTTCTTTATGACCTGATTAGGTCAAGATGTAATAAAGGAACTCTGTAGATAGTTTTGCCCTATATATACCGCCCTCTACATTGTTTCAAGTGTTGGTTGATTGAGAATTTTCACCAGAGACTCGCATTGTATACCTGATTTTTTTCTATAATCAAAGATTTCTGAAAGCTTGGAGAGCAAACTGTCTAATGTTAATTAATGTTTTTGGAGATATGAAGATGGAATTCTTGTGCTGCAGCCTGAAGAAATAAGTGCATCTCACCTCTATTTATTGTTTACCACTCTCTAAATAGCAGAAAGAAAGAATAGCCTAGAATTAGTTTAAATACTCTCTATGCTCAATTTCTGCTATTTCTTTATGTTTTCCTCTGATTGAATTGGTTATGAATATGAATTCCTCCTGGCTCATGTTTACCCCAATTCACCTGTGTTTGCCAATTATCTAGGGATTCTTTACTGCCCCTAGGTAGCGCCCTGTTACCTCCTTTGTTAAGCTGATTGAGAGATTCTTAACTGCCTCTCATCACTTAGCATTTTTCCCATCATTTTAACCTGAAATATTGTTTCATGCTCAGCTATCTTGCTCCACTTTCCCTCTCTTGTGACCGAAGAAATGCACCAGCAGTCCTCGTCCTCGACTCCACGCCCAATGGTTTGAAACTTCCAGACTATTCCTTGCCTCTCTGTCTGAAAACATCAATTTTCCCACCAAAAACAAAACAAAAACCCTCTAAACTTGAGACCTAGCCTAACATCCTTTTCAAACAAAGCTAAATCTAAAAGAGAGCCCTCTCTGATTGCAGGTTGGCTAGAACCTGCAGTCCAAAGTTGGTCTGTGGTTACCTCGGCCGTATCCTTTTCCAGAGCTTAAGGACAACCTGAGTGATAACGCTAATAAAATGAGATTGTTGCTTGATCTTTAGATGTGTTAACTGTCACCAAGAAGAAGCAGCTTCAAGTGTAGGAACTAGACCCTTATCCAAGTTTTGGATAGCTGTAACGAAAATTTTTATCCAAGCAACACTCAATTGCCGTTGCATTTTCTTTACGGATTAGCACTATACAGGGAGATGTTAGGTGAAATTATTCCCTTGTTCAATTCCCATTTTTGTAAAAAAAAATCCCCTTATTTTCTTCTTTTCATCATGTTGTAGTGTTTTCTTCTCAATTATGTACCAAAAGAATCCACTTAACATTGTGGATGATACAAAATCTCAACAATATAAATGGTTGCTAAACATTGTAGATCTGCAACAACTAATAGAAACAAAACCTGCCAAAGTCTAGATCTATGCCACAATCATAGTTAAAGAACAAAAAAGAAAGAGTAATAACTCCAATCATCCAATGGAAACCATATATGTAAAGAATAATTTTATTATAACACATGTGAAGGGAACAAATAGATGTTACTAGTCCTCCTATATGGGATGGGTTCTTGGCTATCCTCAAACGTCTTTAGCTTGTGTAGGGTCTCTCTCCTCTATAATGTGTAAACCCAACAAAAATATGGTGTGCGACAATGAAAATAATCAGAGTTACAACAATGAGTGCAACAATGAAAACAATCAAAAGTGAATAATGAATGGAAAACCCTTCTATTTATAACAAAATATTGAGTTATCCTCGAATAATGAGCAATAATAAAATATTATTGATCCCATTCTTGGAATAACCACTTGGAATATTTTATTATATCTGTTTAGGAGGGAAAAAGTATTTAAACTTTATTTAGAAATAATAAATAAATGATTTATTTATTATCTCTAGGAATTAGTTAAGGCATAATAAATAAATAAGGATTTATTTAATTATTCCCAAGGGATTTAGTCAAATTTAAAAAAGGAATAATAATTCATTAGTGATTAATCAATTATTCTTAGAGAAAAATAATATAAATAATTATTTATCTGTTTATTTTTCATGATTGGGTCAAACTTGACAAGGAATAATAACAATAAAATGGTTTAATTAATTATTCCTATAATAAAATCAAATAAATAGTGATTTATTTAATTATTCTTCATAGGTTTAACTATAAATTACTTAACAAGGGTGGCTTGTTAGGTAATTTCTCATAGTGAAAGCAATTTTACTATGGTAAAATTGGCTTTACATGGTGTACCTCGATCCATCTAGTAAATTAGGGTTGATGATCAATTTTTTGGTGATAACAGATTTCCCCCCAATGTACGAGTGTTAGGAGAAAAATGTATGACCGAAGTATGTTGTAAAGACACAATCGCTTAGACAACACAAGGGAGTTAGAGAGAGAGAGAGACCAATGAAGTTGAATTTGAAAGAGGATAGGGAAAGAGGGGGCGAGACTAATGCAAGTCTCCTTTTATGTTGTGGTACCGGACCTTAATGAGGCAAGGGATGCATACCCATACCTGCCGAGATAACTTAGTGCAAAAATAATGGTTCGCCTAGAAATATAAAATTGAGCAGTGAAGTACATGATGAATGGTACATGACATGCTAACATAAAAAAGCCAAAAAATAGTACAATGTGTCCCATATACATAACGCACCTCATAAAAACATGAGCTAGGACTGAATACAATAATATATGAGTACATGAGATACAAAACCCCTTCCCTAAAAAATGGGTGGGAGGGAGGGTAAAATAACCATAGAAGCGTTGCTAAACAACGAAGGGCTTTGCAAAATTGAATGGATCGTCTGGAGGAGACGTGCATGTTATGAACACTACGATCGGTAGGAACTAGACCCATCAACTTTGCGGAACTGCATATGAGGCTATAGCATAGTAGGTATGCATCCAAGCATGTGGGGGGATACCTGAAGGGCCACCCCCTCATGATTTTTGAAACATATCACGCACACCCAAGAATCACTAGTACAATCCGTTGCATCCTTGGACCATCAAGTGTATGGATCAAGAAACTGAAACAACCAAGTCAAAGGGCAATAATGAGACCCTCTACTCAATCTAAGGCATCAAAGAAGAATGGAAGCTGGAACCAAGATACACCGCCCTCTAGGCTATTCTTATGGAATAAATGAGCTGATGTCGATAGAATAGGGCCAGCGATAAATGAGGCAATGAGGATCCTCAACTAAAGCATGAGGGAAAATAGTAAGGAGAATGATGGACTGACACAAGGGATAATGGGGAAATGGGACTGAGGTGTTATAAAATTATATATTACGGAGCAATGGAACACATAAAATATTGCAGAAATATAAACACAGAAAATGCATAAAACAAGAGAGACACAGATATACGTGGTTCACCTAGTTTGGGCTACGTCCACCTCGAACAGCTAGTCCTTCCTTTCTATTATCCATCAAAATGAAGAAACACAACCTACAGCAGATCCGCTGTAATATCCTCTATTTTCTCTCACTGTCTCACCTCTTTGTTTCTCGCTCACAGAATACACATCAATTTCACACCCTCAAATACAATGCCCTCATACAAAGAGAGGGGTTGACTTCTAGGGCAAAAAACCCTAAACTAAACATAAGTTCTATCGTCAGATCATTCGCCTAATGAACGGCCCAGATTGACTAGAAATTACTATACTTTTACAAGGCAATTTTACATTTATTTTTGGCTTCGGGGGCGCTGCCACCGAGGGACCGCTGGCCCCCGGAACCCCAGTCGGGGGGGATTGGCCCCTCCAGACCCTTGAGGGGGGGACAAGTCCCCCTCGCACCCCCCTGTGTGGAGGGGTGTACAAAAATTCCTAGGGTATACATCCGGCTGAAACAAAGACCTCTGAATAATCATGCTCCACACACAACAATCTCCCACTTGGAGAATGATTGTAGCAACTCCACCGCTGCTTCATTTGCTGGACAATGACTCCTCTTTGGACCTGGTTTTTTCTCATCTTCATCGTCATCCTTGAAGACCAATTGAAACTGAGCATGTTCTCAGTTTCTCCCTGGTTACAACTTTTGTTAGCATGTTTGCAGGATTCTAGCTAGTGTGTATCTTTTCCAGCTTCAACTCTCCATCTTCCAATACTGATTGTATGAAATGGTACTTGAGTTGTATGTGTTTAGTCCTAGAATGAAATGCTGAGTTCTTTGCAAGGTGAATGGAACTTTGGCTATCACTGTATAATGTGCCCATATCATGCTTCTTACCCAATTCACCCATAAACCTTTGTAACCAAATCATTTCTTTACTAGCCTCTGTAGCAGCAACATACTCTGCTTCTGTTGTTGAAAGTGAAACAACACTTTGGATTTTTGAAACCCAACTGACAGCTGTTCCACCAACAGTAAATACATATCCTGTAGTGCTTCTCCTGTTATCTCTGTCACCTGCCATATCTGCATCAACATATCCCTGTAGAGAAATGTTTGAACCACCAAAGCATAATGCTTGATTTGTGGTACCTTTCAAATATTTGAGAATCCATTTCACTGCCATCCAATGTTCCTTTCCTGGATTGTTCATGTACCTACTTACAAATCCCACTGCATGTGCAATATCAGGCCTTGTGCAGACCATTGCATACATTAAGCTTCCAACTATTGATGCATATGGAACTTTAGACATATAATCCATGTCTTCTTGGGTCTTTGGCCACATTTCTTTACTAAGTTTGAAATGTCTAGCAAAAGGTGTACTAACTGGTTTTGCATTATGCATATTAAATCTTTTCAACACCTTTTGTATGTACTCATTTTGAGACAATGTTAATTTGTGATTTTTCCTGTCTCTAGTGATTCTCATACCAAGGATTTGTTTTGCAGCTCCCAAATCCTTCATTGCAAATGAATTTGCTAATTTTCTTTTGAGCACATTTATTTCCTGCATGTTAGACCCTGCAAAAAGCATGTCATCTACATACAATAACAATATAATATAGCTGCCATCATTTTGATTTTTCAAATAAACACAATGATCAGAGTGACATCTAGTATAACCTTGTTCAGACATAAACTTGTCAAATTTTAGATACCACTGCCTTGGAGCTTGTTTTAAGCCATACAAGCTCTTCTTCAACCTGCACACTAGTTTCTCCTTCCCTTTCACCTCATATCCTTGTGGTTGTTGCATATATATCTCTTCCTCCAAATCCCCACGGAGAAAGGCTATCTTTACATCTAACTGCTCAAGATGCAAATCTTCAGTTGCTACTAGACTTAAAATAGTTCTGATTGAAGTCATTTTAACAACAGGAAAAAATATTTGATCAAAATCAATACCTTTCTTCTGTGCAAACCCCTTTACCACAAGTCTAGCTTTGTACCTCTGTTTTCCTCCATCTTCTTCCTTCGGCCTGTAAACCCATTTATTCTTCAATGTAGTTTTTCCTGCAGGCAACTTGACTAAGTCCCAAGTTTGGTTATGCATTAAGGAGTCCATCTCTTCTTCCATGGCTACCTCCCACTTCTTCCTACTTTCAACCGACATTGCTTCTTCATAACATTCGGGTTCACCAGAATCAGTCAACAATAAATAATATAATGAAGCAGAGTATCGTTCAGGGGGTCTACTTATCCTGGTAGATCTTCTCACACCACTTTTAGGTGTTTGGGGTGCCTGTTGTTGTTGTGGTGGTTGCTGTTGTTGTGGTTGTTGATTATTATTATTTTCAGGCACCTTTAATTTTTCAGTGATTTCGTCAAGAACTACATATTCCTTGTTTTCTTTTTCTTGCTTATTTTCCTGCAACTGATTCTTATACAAGACCATTTCATTGAATATTACATCTCTGCTCCTAATGATTTTGTGATTTTCGTAATCATATAAGCGATAACCAAAATCATTAACAGCTATCCAATAAAGGTACATTTCTTTGAATTTTCCTCAAGCTTTGTTCTACTTTATTTATCAATATGGACAAAGGCCTCACAACCAAAAGGCTTTAAAAAGGAGTAGTTTACCTTTTTACTTGTCCATGCTTCCTTTGGAACACCACCATCTAAGGAACTTGAAGGCCCTCTGTTTATTAGATAAACAACAGTATCTACAACATCTGCCCAAAACTGTAAAGGCAATCCTGCATGCAATCTCATGCACCTTGCACGCTCCATGATTGTTCTGTTCATCCTTTCTGACACACCATTTTCTTGTGGTGTTCTTGGAACTATCTTCTCTCTGCGAATTCCATGCTCTGAACAGTACCTATCAAACTCTTTACTGCAATATTCACCTCCATTGTTTGATCTAAGACACTTCAATTTTTTTCCTGTCTCAATCTCAACCAAAGCTTTCCATTTCTTGAAAGTATCAAATACATCATATTTATTCTTAATACAATAAATCCAAGTTATTTCTAGTTGCATCATCAATAAAGGTAACATAATAATGAGAGCCACCAAGAGACGATACCTGAGTAGGTCCCCATACATCTGTATGCACAAGCTCTAATTTTTCGCTCTTCTTTTCTTTCCCAACTCTGAGAAATCTGACTCTCTTCTGTTTTCCATAAATGCAATTCTCACAGAAGTCCAAACCAACATTCTTCAAACCCAACAACAAATTCCTTGAGTGAAGAATCTTCATCCCCTTTTCACTCATGTGTCTGAGCCTATGATGCCATAATGCGGCATCTGCTCCTTTGGAAGTTAAAGCATTAACAGAGTTAGCAATACCATTGCATAAATACAATGTACCAACCTTTTCGCCTTTTGCTATTACCAAAGCTCCTTTGGTTACCTTCCAAGCTTTATCTGTGAAAGTTGTCACACAACCTTCACTGCCTAATTGCCCTGTTGAAATTAGATTTTTCTTTAGATTTGGAACATGCCTTACCTCCTTTAGTAGCCATTGGTTTCCATTCTGTTGTTTTACAAGAACCTTACCCATTCCAACAATTTTACAGGGTTTATCATCACCCAAACGAACTTGTCCAAAATCCCCTTGAACATAGTCATGAAAGTATTTCTTATCAGGTGTGGCATGGAATGAGGCCCTTGAATCTACCACCCAGGAATCAGTAATATTTTCGAAAGAAAGAATCAAAGAATCTTGTAACACCTCACTTGTCACATTTGCTTCATGATTGTTTTATTGCTGTGCATCTCCTTCTTTTCCCTTCTGAGATCTACAGTCTTTCTATAGGTGTCCTTTCTTTCCGCATTTCTAGCACACTATCCCCGATCTGGACTTGGATCTGCCTTTCCTTGATTTACTGTGATATCTTGAGCTCTTTCCTCTTTCCATTTTTCTTCCCCTAGACTCTGCACTCAAAGAATTACCCGATGTCTCATCGGAGCTTTTCTGTCGCATTTCCTCACTAAGGATAGCACCGACAACATAATCAAACTTTAAAGTACTAGATCTAGACACAGAGTTACTAATGGCCATTACTAAACCATTCCAACTTTCTGGTAATGAGCACAAGAATAACAGAGCTCTAACTTCATCTTCAAAGTTTACCCCTACAGAACTTAACTGACTTGTAACTGTATTAAAATCATTTAAATGATCTGCAACAGATCCACCTTCTGACATCTTCATATTAAATAACCATTTCATAAGAAATACCTTGTTTGACGCCGAGGGTTTTCCATATAGTTTTGACAATGCCTGAATCAAACCCTCTGTCGTTGTTTCCTTCGAAATGTTGAAGGTGATTGACGCAACGAGGCACAACTGTATTGTTCCAAGTGCCTTTCTATTGAGAAGGTTCCATTCTTCATCTGTCATAGCCATCGGCTTCTTTGTTTTTCCGCTCAATGGTAGGTACAGATCTTTCTGATATAGATAATCTTCCATTTGCGTCTTCCATAGCGAGAAGTTTTGGCCGTTAAATTTCTTGACCCTAAACTTACCATCTTCCGCCATTACTCCCACTCGAACGAGGAACCCTTCTTTCCTGTCAGTTTATCATCCAAATAGACCTTCGGCTCTGATACCAGTTGTTATAAAATTATATCTTACGGAGCAATGGAACACATGAAATATTGCAGAAATATAAACACATAAAAAAAGAGAGACACAGATATACGTGGTTCACCCAGTTTGGGCTACGTCCACCTCGAACAGCCAATCCTTCCTTTATATTATCCATCAAAATGAAGAGACACAACCTACAACAGATCCGCTATAATATCCTTTGTTTTCTCTCATAGTTTAACCTCTCTATTTCTCGCTCATAGCATACACATCAATTTCACAGCCTCAAGTACAATGCCCTCATACAAAGAGATGGGTTTCCTTCTAGGGCAAAAAACCCTACACTAAACATAAGTTCTATTGTCAGATCATCCACCTAGTGAACGGCCTAGATTGACTAGAAATTACTATACTTTTACAAGGCAATTTTACATTTATTTTTGGCTTCGGGGGCGTTGCCCCCAAGCCCCCGCCAGGGGACTGCTAGCCCCCGGACCCTCGCGGGGGGGACAAGTCCACCCCGCACTCCCCCGCGTGGAGGGGTATACAAAACTTCCTGGGGTATACATCTGGCTGAAACAAAGACCTCTGAACAATCATGCTCCACACACAACATGAGGGACAAATAGACGACCACCCATGTCAGAGCATAGAGTGCATGGTTGACCTGGCAGCAACTTACTCAACTCCAGAGGGGATGGGAGAGTATGAATGAAGGCCAAAATGGGCAACATGGTATGAACAATATGAAAATATGGATGGAATACTGTGACATGAGATGATGGGACATGAAATGGACTCCAAGAATGTAAGGGTGACTCATCGTGGATGCTCTAAACAAGGGTGACTTGATGACGCCACCACACAGACTAGGCTCGGTGGGGACCATTGAAACATAAGTAAATGATGCTTACTCAGGACTAAAATCAACACATGGTATGACAAGTATTCAGAGGAGGAGGACCTCAAAGTAAAAGTGTCACTTTATGATGAAATTCAATTTTGAGAGGTGAAGAAAGCTCTCCAACAATGCTGATGGTTCATCAAACTAAGCTACAGTTTCATCGCAATTGGCGACAGAAAATTTGGGGATTTTCTATAAAAGGGTGTTTTCCCTCCAATTTGAGAGGAGGAGAAGGCCCTAAATCTTATGGAGATCATAGCAGAAAGACCTACCATCAAAATTGGGATCTACGACTTTCAGGAAAGTGGCCTTACTTGTCTAAACATGGCCTGAATGCTTCTTGGAATGATGGTTCCTAGTGAAGAATTAAGGGAAGAGGAAAACGAGAATGAACTACTAGAGGAGGCCTAAAATCATCCTCACCGACTAAGTCAAACATGGGGACTAGGTGGTAAAGGAGTATAACATTTGAAGCTATGGTATCAAATTTCTATGATATGCAATGTGCATATGGCTCGCCAGAGAGGTTGGTAGGAAAAACTATCCAAGGAATGAGAGTATAATCGACCATACCTATATCCAGTGGGATTTAGGCTGAGACTTATGTGAGAAGATGGCTATGGGAAAGCCATCATGCCCCCAAGCATGGGATACTACCTACAAACATATGTGATGGAGGGACTGATCTAGTAAAGGTGGCAATCATGCCCACTAGCAGGAGGATTCAAGCATCTCAGCCCAACTTAGCATGAGATCCTCCAAAGGAGATGTAGGGGTTTATGTGCCCCCCTAATATGCTATGGGCATACCAGATTTATTTAGAGCTATGAGATCCAAACACTTATATGATACATAGTATGATTATTCATTTTGTATGATGATGATGGTTCACCATTTGTTTTGTTTATGGTTATCTTCTGTGGTATACATGTGATAAATGCCAATGTAGAATGTTGTTTTTGATGGTATCTACATAGTGATTTTGGGATCTACACACATGACTAAAAGTAATGGTTTCAAATTCATGTACCAATATCTTCACTCGTAGATATTTTCTAAATAGGACTTGGTTATACACATGATACACACCATTCAGTTGCATGGCATGTAGTAAGGAATCTAAATGAACATGAAGATGAAGTATGTGATGAGCAAGAGCATCAACTAACAAAACTATCACTGCATCATATTCAACCTGATTATTGGTGGCAGCTCCAATGCACATGCTGTTTGAAAGGACTAACATATGCAAGGGGGTAAAAATGGCCCAGGTTGCTGACGCTAGATTATGAGAGAAGTGACTTGCACCGTTGGCATGATTGATATACGGTATGGATGATGGATCCATCTGAAAGGTGAAAAAGACAACAGATGATATGATGCAATATACCTAACTTCATGGAAGAAATAAAGACACATAAATCAAAGTGATGTGCTATGAGCAAATTTTTTTGAGGTAGAGCAGATTGGGAGAATTAGAAAGGAGACGACCTTCAAAATCCTATGAAGAAATTCCCCCTTGCTTAAGGATAGGGGTAATAGGGGGTAGACATAGCTTCCATGGTGTCCTCATTAGGCTAGGAGATGGGTGGACGGGAGGAAGACTGACTACATGATGCAACGACATTACCTGGTGCATCAACCTGAGAGAGCAGGTTCACATACGCATCATCTGGAATTGTAGACGACGGGCTGGTAGATGGTGGATCTACGGATGTTGAGACATGGGATTCTATTGAAAGAGGTTCGATAGAAATGTGCGCAGAAACCTCTAAAAGGTTTTTCTGTGAGGAGCTCAAGGATGATGACAAGTAAAGGATGGGGCCTACGATGTCCTTCATCTCGACATTAGGGAGAGGGATCACAATAGAGGGGCCAGAGTCTCCCTATTCTAGTTGAATTGTGGTACAAAAATCCACGGCTAGAGGAGTAGATGATCCATTATGAGTGCCCTCGTATTTGCGAATCACCCCAAGGTAATCGTGAAATTCATTGAGATGAGGGAAACAATGAGAATGTTGACCATGATGATCACACAGAGCACAAGGGACTGGTTTTTACACAACATTTTTAGTTTCTTGGGTGGGCTCAACAAGTTAACATGGACTTCCACGATATTTGACTCAGGGAACACTTCATGACCAAAGATTTAAGTTGAGGAAGTTCAGGACAATTATTGGTGTCGTGCCCAACAACTTTACACAAAGTGCACGGGGGTGTCAGCTTTGGGATCTTGGGGGTTGGAGAAGCTTGGGGAGCCTTGTCCTTAGGTTCTTTCCTCTTGGATTTGCCCCCTTGTCCAGATGCTTTCGCAATAGGAATGGGTTCGCATTGAGGTTGCAGTGGAATTGGAGCAGTGACAGGGGTCATAGGGATCAGTTGAACTGAGATCAAAGCATGATATGGTTGTAGCTGAATAGGTAGAGTGCTTGCTAGGGGATCAATGTACCATACTGGGATCCCCAAAGTCACATTAGGAAGGGCCAGGGAAGCCATGACAGGGACATAAAATACTCCCAGAGGGGGAAATAAGAAAGGTATCTGGCTTGCAGGGTAATGTCCTAGTGGAATAGCTCTTAGATGGTTAAGACCTGGAGGAACAATTCCTAGTGGGAACATAGGAGAGGCACCCAAAAATGGAAGTGGTCTTGGGTGGGTGGATCCAGATGACTTGGCTGATATGGTAACAACAAAGTGATGAGGAGATGGTTGTTGATCAGAGGTATTGACCTCGTCAAATCCATCTTGAGGATTTGGGAGTCACCAGGACCAAAAGGTTGGGGAAGATGGGTTTCTTGAGCTTTCGACATTTGGTGCATCTGTGATAAAAGAGGACACTCATGTGTATAATGTCCATGTACACCACAAGATGCACAAGGCTTGTTCATATGAATAGCCTTGTTCTACTTGGGCTGGCTGCCCTATTTCTGGTTGTTGGTGTTAGGTTGGTTCCCCTGGGGTTCACTAGGTTGGTTACCTTTATTACCTTGGTTCCCCTGGTTCCCCTTGTTACCCTTCTCCTTATTTTTTTTCTTCTAATTTTGGGGATTGGTAGCACTCTATTGTGAAAACACTTGACCCTTAGGGGGTGGTGGCTGATGGGGATGAGGATGGAAGGGAGGTTGTGGCGCTAATGCTTGAGGGGCTGGAGCACTCGACTGTGCATAAGGAGGAGCAACAGATTGATAGATGGGTTGGGGCCCTGGAAACATGTTGCTAGCAAGAGGGGCATAAGTGTTAGAGGAAATAGTGCCCCCCTATGGATAGCCATAACTCTATTGAGTATATGGCGAAGAGTTTGAAAGGGATCCAATGATACCATCGGTGGCGTGAGATGCCCCCGATGCATTGTCACTTCCAGGATGAGGGAGGTCTGGAATGACTGTATAGACATAACCGGATTGTGCATAAATTAGATCATATCTTAGGGTGGTTTGGAGAGCTTCTTCCTCGGTTTGAGGAAAATGGGACACAATTTTTTTTCCAATGGGAGATAAAAGGATCCTAAGAAATTAATCTAGATAAACATGACCTTCGAAAGGTAGGGCACGACATGTGCTTCTCCTTTGACGCCACTCTTGAACATGGTCAGAAAGGTGAGTGGATGAGGACTAATGGAATTTGATCAATACACGGGGGCTTTGCTCAATGAACCTTTGACCTATCATGTGCGTTCGTGGAATATTAAACAATATCCCTAATTTGACTACATATTGGAAAATACCCCTAAAAATCACATTATTTAACCGCCTACCAATACGAACCCAATACACCTTCCCAATTATAAAAACCCCTATTTCCACTAGATATTGTAGGTATCCGTTTTTTTCATTAACATTTTTTATACCCCTTTATATTTTTTCATTAAATTTTAGCTCTATTTTTTATACCTGGAAATATAAAAATCCTTTATCCCTATATATCCCCCAATATGAACCCACGTGGTATGGTATTTCTCCCCTAGTGTAGCCACCATGGGTCAATATATCCATACCAGTGTCGTATCGAAGAGATAACCAGAAATATGAAAGGAACGCTTTAGCAAGCGTCATGAAAATGGAATAAGATGCGGAGGGCTGATCTACATACCATTTTGCAGCATCTCTAGTGAGCATGTGTTGGAATAGCCAAAGAAAAATGGAGTCATCGGTTATGGAGTTGGACGAAAACCACATGTGGAAGGATCAGACATGGTTGGTAGGATCCTCTCTAGCATTACCCTCAAACTTCGGGATGTCTGAGGGAAGCTTAGTCAACATAGAGGGCCAACTAACATCATGGTGTATGGGGTCATTTATCAACTGGTTAAAATCTGGTAGACTTAACCCAATCATAAAGGGGAGCATGGGGGCTTCCGAAATGATTCCTGAGACTGTTCTGCTTGATGTGACTACAAGGATAGAACCGGAGCCAACACCAGGTTAGGTTTCTACACCAGCTGTGGGTCCAGACATGGTGACGATATGCGGTGAAGGAGGCTCGGAATTAGAAGAACCAGGAGAAGAGTCGGTATGGGGGCTCGGAGGGCTATGAAATCGAACCCAACGGGGAGGGGTAATATGCCCAAGAAGAAACTATGGGTGAAGGCCTAATAGTCTCCATGACACAATGGTGGTAGGACACACGTGACACGGAAATGGTGAAGAGAGATCAACAATATATCTTTGTCTCGATGCGGGGAGATAAATTTATTATGTTAATTCTTGGCTTGTGGTGTAAACCAAGTGCCCTTAACTTACGGTATGCTTGTGTGTGAAAGTGTATTAATTGATTAAGCCCAGATCGTGTTTGTAAAAAAAATAATAATAAAAAATTGCTGAAAAAAAATTGAAATAAATAATAGAAATGAACAACAAAACAATTAACTAAACCCCACCCAAACTGGGTTTGTAAACATTGTACTTCTTGGTGGCTAGATCAATGGAAAATACACTGAAATAGTCAAGAGATTTCAATGTCGATGTGACTAGGATCAAGTGACACTAAGCTACTAGAAAGTGGTGTAGCAACAACAATAAAGTAGAGGGGAAGATTGTTGCAAAAAAATATAGGGAGATGGGTGAAAAACCTAGGGAAACCGATGGGACCCTAAGGCAAATGACCAAACAAGTGTAAATGAAACACTATGGATGGTAACAACCTATCTTAAAAGATATGAAATAGAAGGATACAGATTTGGAAATTGTGGCTGAAAGCCTGCAGAAACTCAGACTACTCACTCAGCTAAACTCCTCCTAAAAAGGTGGAAGCATACTAGAAGCCCTAGGGGAGACTAAATTAAACTTATATGAGTAAATAAGAGTGGATCAAGGCCTAAGCGGGATGAGATAGAGGTCATACAACCCAACAGATAGCTCTTTGTAAAACATAGAAACAGATATGCAAAAAACCCTAAAACCTAGAAATCACAGGTATTGACCTGTTTCTTTGTATGAATCACACTTTTTGGCTGAAAGGTGCGTTTAGGAGCCTAGATTGCACTTTTTAGGCTAAAAAATATCATTTCTGTTCTATGAATCCCTGTTAGAAAATATCAGAATAAAGTGTCGCCTTTGTTGCGGCTGGTTCCTGTGACCTGCGGAAACGACCACAAAGCTTGCGAAAGTCAGAAATTTATCAGATCTAGGGTTAAAAAACTAGGAAACATCAAGAGAATTGAAAAAATAAGAAACCCTAAGATAAAAACAAAAGTTCACCCAGGTTTCTAGATTGAATTATAAAACCCAGTGGAGTCACCAATTTTGCAATGGAGACCCAGGTTTCTAAATCATAATTATTCCCCAGCGGAGTCGCCAATTTTGTTGTTGTGTTTTATTCTCAATGATGTACAAAAATAATCCACTTAATATTGTGGATCACAAACAATCTCAACAATATAAATGGCTACTAAAAATTGTAGATCTTCAACAATTGATACAAACAAAAGTTGCCAAAGTCTAGATCTATGCCACAATCATAGTTAAACAACAAAAAGAAAGATTAATAACTCCAATCATCGAATGGAAACCAGATATGTAAATGATCTGAATTTAAACAAGAACGCAAAAAATTACAGATATAACCATACATATAGAGATGCATAAGAACTAATACTTCATTTCATTACTATAAAATACTGAAATATGCTTAAAAAACAGAAATGGAAATAAACTAGCTAAGGTGATGGTAGCTTATCTCTGAGAAGAGATGTGGTGGCTACATGTCTCTGAATTGTGTTACAATGAGGCTTGAAGGCCTATTTATTGTTGAGAAACAATGGAAAACCATAAACATCTAAAAACCTAACCCTAGAAGATGAAACACCAAACTATGGGCCCTGTTTGGGTAAATTGGTACATCAACTTCCTGAGGTTGTAACTTTGGCATACAATCTCTGTTTGACGCACACAATATCTCGTTAGAAATATCTATCTGAGAACTACAACTTTGGGTAGAGAAAAATTGGTCCATGGACCCATGTTGCTCCCAGTTTTCCCATAAAAACGTCATTTAGGGCTTCAAAACAGCTTCGGAAGTTCAAGACCCAAAAAATTGCTAAACATAGTAAACTGTGCTACAATTAAGGGAACTGAAAAGCTGAAAGAAACAATGGTGGGGGTCCAAGTGGACTTGGCAGGTGGCCACCAAAATCGACTTGGATCAATAAAGAATAATTTTATTATAACACCTATGAAGGGAACAAATAGATGCTACTAGTCCCCTTCTATGGGATGGGTTCTTGCCTATCCTCAAACCTCTTAGCTTGTGTAGGGTCTCCCTCCTCTATAATGTGTAAACCCAACAAAAATATGGTGTGTGAAAATGAAAATAATCAGCATTACAAAAGTGAGTGCAACAATGAAAATAATCAAAAGCGAATAACGAATGGAAAACCCTTCTATTTATAACAAAATATTGAGTTATCCTCGAATAATGAGAAACAATAAAATATTATTGATCCCATTCTTGGAATAACCACTTGGAAAGTGACGAGGAGCTGCGCGCGCGGAGAAAGGGTTTCTGCTCCTGCTGCCGCCGTCGGGGTGAGGAGGTTGGGCCGTCCCTGTATCTGGCGGCCCTTTTAAATCGCCATTGTTCAGAGCTTCGTCGCCTTCCATGCTGTCGGAGGTCTGATCGGGGTTTTGATCGATCCAATTTGTTTTATTGGTCCTACATAGCCTAAGGCGGTGCTGCTTCTTCAGCTCCTTTTCCTCCTGCTGTCCTGTATCCTTTGTCCTCGGCTCCGGCTCTGCGTTTCTGTCTGCTCCCCTTAGGCTCTGCATGGAAGTGTTCTGGGGCATCTTTTCGCTTAGTGTCCATGGCTGAGGCAAGTGTCTGTGCCTTGAGGGGTTCGGTGGCCCTCTGCTCGTTCATTCCGTGAGACTCTTCTTGGCGGTCATCAAAGGAGATGGTCTTTTGGTTTTCTTTTTGCACTGAGTTGTGGTTCTGGAGCGGGATATTTTTGGTCCTCAGATCTTACTCTTCATGGGGGCGAGGTGGCTGCCTTAGCCGCCTCTGCCCCCTGTTTCACCTCTGGTGGGGTTGGGACCGGATGGGTTCATTTTCTGTGGCAGTTGGTTCCTTTTTTGGTGGCTCGTTGGCCTTCCTTTGCGGTTTGTTGAAGTGTTGAGGGAACTGGGGTGTGGAGGTGTTATTCTCTGCATGGTTTCGGTCCGCTTCAACATGGTTGTTTTTTGTTGGGGTTGCTGCAGGCAGTTGAGGAAGCTTGGGGCAGTATACAGTCTCTGGTTCAGGTGGAGAGTTTGAGGGGGCGGGGGAGGAGTGGCTACCCTGGCTACTCTTTCCTCATTTCGTGCCTCTCCTTCTTGGTTTGGGCGGCTGTTATTTCTGTATCTTATTCTCTCCTCAGGCGCTTTTTTTCTTTATTTTGCTATTTAGTTGTGTTGGGTATGGGTGTCCTCTACATTTCTGCTTTCTGCAGACTAGTTTGGGGTATTCATACTCATACTTGCTGACCAGTTTATGGGCTTTTATGGTATACTTATCTTGAAGTATTTTTATTGTAAGTGGCTTTGCCCACACTTCTGCATATGCGTTTAGCATCTACAATATGTAATTTTCTGAAATTAATGGAAATTACGAATTTTTCTCCTCGCAAAAAAAAAAAAAAAAAACCACTTGGAATATTTTATTCTATTTGTTTAGGACGAAAAAAGTATTTAAACTTTTATTTAGAAATAATAAATAAATAAATAATTTATTTATCATCTCAAGGAATTAGTTAAGGAATAATAAACAAATAAGGATTTATTTAATTATTCCTAAGGGATTTAGTCAAATTTAACAAAGAATAATAATTAATTAGTGATTAATTAATTATTCTTAGAGAAAAATAAGATAAATAATGATTTATCTATTTATTTTTCATGATTGGGTCAAATTTGACAAGGAATAATAATAAAACAATGGTTTAATTAATTATTCCTACAAGAAAATCAAATAAATAGTGATTTATTTAATTATTCTTCATGGGTTTAACTATAAATTACTTAACAAAGGTGGTTTATTAGGTAATTTCTCACAGTGAAAGCAATTTTACTATGGTAAAATTGGCTTTACATGGTGTACTTCGATCCATCTAGTAAATTAGGCTAGATGATCAATTTTTGGTGATAACACATCCCATGAAGTTTACCATCCCTTTCTTCAAAGAAACTTTCCCTATCTGATTTCATATTTCCCTCTTTTTCCCTTGAAAATTTTTCCTTGAAATCCCTTTTCGATTTGTCCCTCTTCGTGGTCTCACTCTTGAATTCCATGTCATAATTTCCTTCCCATTCTAAAAATTTATCCTTTTTCCCACTTCCTTTTTTCCCACATGGATTGATTGCAGGATCTAATGTGAACTCACAAATTAGATCGGAAGGCATATATCAACACCAAATAATGGAGAATAAAACCTCTCTTGTATATCTTACCAAAATTTTCTTTTGGTTCCCTTTATCTTTCCAAATATGCTACAAATATCCCTGGTACAGGAATGTGTGCTCGAGTGCAAGCATGTTTGTTGCAGGCATGGTTAGTGTAGGCATGTTTAAGTGCAGGCATGTTCGGTGCAGGCATGGTTAGTGCAAGCACGTTCAATGCAGGAACGTTCAATACAGGAATCTGCATTGTTGAGCATGCCCAATTAGAAAAACACATGTTCTGGTGTAGGAACACCTAGTGCAAAAATGCATATTGAATGGCTTATCTTTGTTTCGTACATTTTTGTACAGGCAGAATAACTACACCACTTATAGATCATGGCATTCAATAATTTTTATTATGATTAACAATTTGTTTTATTATTTACTAAATTAGGAAGAAATTGTTTAAGTACAAAGATATTTTAGGTTATGAAATCTCATCTTTTTAATGAGTACTGAGTACACCTTATGTGAGATCATGAAGTAAATGTGGGATGGTGTGATTCTCCTGAAGTCTGATACTTACCTCTTCTGAAAAACTCATCACCTAATAATGATGGCCTTCCTCCATATACGACCTTGCATGACCGTTAGATGGAATCATTATCTAAACCACCGCCTTTCCCAATAATCATCGCCTTCTTGTACT
Organism: Pinus tabuliformis; assembly: GCA_031772625.1. Taxonomy (NCBI): domain Eukaryota; kingdom Viridiplantae; phylum Streptophyta; class Pinopsida; order Pinales; family Pinaceae; genus Pinus; species Pinus tabuliformis. The sequence goes on from CM062804.1 coordinate 1,550,818,048, forward strand.
TCAACCAATTCGTATTTACATCCGTGTAATTTTAATGATGAAGCATGAACATTTGGGAGGTGGTTAATATAACATTGGATGTATAGCTTGACCATCTTTTTGAAGTTCTTTATATTGTAATATTCTTTGAAAACGTTAGACAGAGATTAGGTGAATCCAAACAAAGACATGGCGCCTGTAAGGATTGAACCACTATTCGTAAAGGAGATGGAGCAAATGGCTGAGTATATAAACAATCTTGTAATATTGTAGGAATCCGAGTTCCTCTGGTTCGTGCAATAATTTGATGGATTCGACTCAACCATGGCACTAGCATTTGCTTGGAATTTTGATGGAAGCTGAGCCAAGGTTGGTTGATTGGAATCTGCAGTCACAGAGGAGTCCATATCTCAAGCTACAAGTTTACCAGTAGTGGGGGAACAATGGTTTAAGAAGGAGAATATAGAAAAGATGTTGTGGCGCCGATTCATGGTTGAGACGAAGAAAAAGGTGGACTGGAAGAAAGATCTCTAGTGTAATGCTATGATTGGAAAATGGAAGGATCGCCTTTATGTATTGTAGAAGTTTCTTACTTGTGAGGGTTGTTACTCACTAAACTTCTAGTATCACATATGATATCTCATGCATTTTGAGTCTGGAAAGCTCATTAATTTTCATTATTATTTTCTCAGGAGCTTAGGAAAAATGTCAAAAGGTGTTCAGAGAGGGAAGTCAAGCCAGGTTGCATACAAGTTATATCACCACGAGCTGATCAAAATCTTAATTGAGAATGAGCTAGAGGCTAAAAAGGTGACCTGGGAGGAATTCTTAAAGGAGTTTCAGGGACACAGTGCAGGGAATTTGACCTAGAAGAAGAGTACAAACAAGAAAGAAAAATCAGAAAAGTTAACCCCACGCCCTACTGAGACTAGGAGGTTAGCCACGAGAAGGACTGCCTCTTCAAGGGCGGGTCATGTTTAGTCGACCTCCTCGATACCGTTGGATGACTTGCCACTTGCTTCACTAGGTAACAATAACCTCTCATTCATCATTGAGGCGGTCGCCCATATAGTGGTTGATGGAGACTATGCGGAGAAGGAAGACAACACACCCTTGTTGGTCCTCTTTGGTAGGATCAAGAAGAGAAAAATGATGTCGAGTGTAAGAAAAGACCTGGTGGAGGTTCAGATGGATGATAGGGAGCAAGACACTAAATCCCTTAATGATTTTGAAGTTCCTAGTACTGAAACCCCCGGTAAGATGAATGAGGAGGGTACTAAAGAGCTTAATGATTTTGAAGTTCCGGGTACTAAAACCCCTGGTAAATTGGATGAGAAGGGTGCTAAAACCCCTGATAAAGTGAATGCATAGGGTACTGAAACCCCTGGTAAAGTAAATGTGTAGGGCACTGAGACCCTTAGTGACATTGAAACTTCGGGTATTGAAACCCTTGACGATATTGAAATGCAGGCACTGGGCAGCCAGGATAAACTCGACCTTGATGATGTCAACACATGTTTGGAATCAACTGTTGAGAAGTGTACACCAGAGTAATTGGGAGTAGAAAAATGTGCCTTCTATTTGAAAAGTCAGATAGAAGAGCTCAAGAAAAATGTTTACGGCTTGGAGGTATTAAACCAAGCCATGAAAGAGCAGAATAAAATGTAGAAGCAAGTGAATGCAGAGTTGTCAAGAGACGTGAAGGAGCAGAAAAGACAAGTCAAGATATGGAAATTTTGGACCTCAAAGTGTTACGAACATCTTAAAAAGGTGACCAAGAAACTCAAAAGGGTCGAAGTAGGAAGGCAAAGACAATGAAAGAAGGGATCAACATACAAGTTCAAAATTGAAGCGAGGCTCTTTTGTTTTGGTTTTTTTGCAGCAGGTAAAGGTTGTGTGAGGACCCACAACAACATAGGGAGGGGAGGATGTTGGTAGGCTAAATTTCTTCATCTTTAACCCCTTTTCCAGTTCAAAATCATAACATTATACCTTTGTTGTAACCTTGCAACTTCCTTATTCCTGTACTATTCCAAGAATCATGCCTTTTCCTGCACTAGCTTTGTAATTCATATTTAAGGGTTACACATGTGATTAATTAATTGTTTTTATAGATTTTATACCTTTCATATTCTTTGTAACTAATATTTTCTTTCCTAAATTGTTTGGTAAGCAACGTATTTATCATTTCATTAGCATGGTCGAGTGCAGGTAGGATTCCTACACCACTGGTGAATCCTAAACTTCCATGAAAACTCACTACCTAACACAGACATCTCATTTAGGATCGGTCATCTCAAGTTGAGCTAGGAGTAGAGATAAGTCAGGGATATGATGAAGATTAGGTTGCCGGATGAATGCTCAAGTTTAGCGTTTTGTTATAGCCGAAAGAATTAGTATGTATTATTGTTTTTATTTTGTTATAGCCGAAAGGATCAGATTGTAATGATGGATGTAATTTAGTTACAACCGCAAGCTTGAAAGGATTTATATAATGTAGGATTCATATAGAAAATGGTGGAGAGTGATAACTATAGCAATGATACTATAATTTTGCTAGTATCACCCTTGTTCTAGGCTGGATTCGAACTCACTATGTACATTTGATGATTATTAATAAAAAGGGATTGTGCCATGTTATTTCAATCTTATGTTGTAATTTTGTGTTGATGTGTCGTTGAGAGATCAGTTTCGGAGTTCCCTAAAAAGGGAAACGAGCTGGTTGGCTAGGGCGCAGTCAACCCAACTCATTCTCCCTCGCATTCTTCTTTCTCGTTAAAGGTGTGTTGATTTTGTTTAATGCAAGGTGTGAATTAAACAGACATTTTCATTCTTACACAAAGTCTAGTTTTGATTTCATTTATAACCACTGTGTGATGGATCTGTGGTGTGCATGATTAACTAAGTTTGATTTTATCCTTTTGTGATTTCTTCTCTTCAAAGCTTAGCATTATTCCTACCTGGATCGTGCAAGCATGTTATTCCTACACTAGTGCATTTATAGTTTCGCAGATTGATTTCTTGTTGAAAATAGCAACAAGAAATGCTAAAAATAGAAGTGCTAAAAATAGAAGTGCTAAAAATAGAAGTGCTAAAAATAGCACTGCTATAAATAGCAGTTCGGGTACCAGTGTTCGACATAGCAACAAGGAATGAAAAATGGAAGTGCTAAAAATAGCATTAGCTAGTCCCTGAACTAAAATTGAGAAGTAAAATTCGAATTTTATCTTAGCAGTTGTTTGTAAAATAATTAATTAATTCATCTTGAGTTAATTAGTTGTAGGAAATCAAACATGAAGTCTATGTGAAAACATGCAATAGTTTCTCCATTGATTGAGGAAGTTATCCCTTGATTAAAGGAGATCAGGATGAGTTGTACCTTGAGTTGTAATTAGTTAGTTTACTTATCTGAGTTAAGTCCGTTAGATTAGTTCTAACAGTTTGTAGAATTAATTGTGAGTTCAGTTAGTTAATGCTTGCATGCATGTAACTGCTGCTCTCCAGATAACTGAATATTCTCTCATAAATAACTCATGCATGTCAATTTAGTAAGAGATCCAGTTGAGATCAGAGGAAGGGATAATGTACTATCAGTTGGAGTATATTTCCTATATATGAAACTCATCCATGCAGAAGGAATTATCTCCTTCAGGATTGCCCAGTTGCAACTGAGCCAAGTGAGCAGTGTGAGGTGGGAATTCACACAAGGGGAAGCACTAGACCCCAGGAGAAACTGCGCAAGGAAATAGGAGGCTTGGAGGGTAGACAAGAAGGTTTGTGAGAAGCCTTTGACTATCTATGAGTAGCAGAGGGATTGCAGAGAGAGCAGGATAGCTTGTGAGTTGGTTCTTTGTGTAATCCAGATTATTTTCCACTTGTATGATAATACAAAGATCAGGGTTTTAGACTGAGGGTTTCCCTAGAATATTCTTCTATGTTCATGTGTGATTGCTTTCTCATTCTCAGTTATATGTTTTCTATTTGATCTTTCTCATATTTGATTAAGCTTCCGCAAAGTTTGTTGTATAAGTACATCTTGTATTTTGCTTTAGTATTGGTGAGCACCAGTATTGCAACAATAATGCTGCAACTCCTGGGCTGCCTACTTGTTATAGACATATTTGGGCACTGCAACCCCAATCACATATGTCCATAAACAAAGGGCTTATAAACCCCTAAAAGTTTTGTTTCATACCGTAAAGGAACAAGGTCAGCTAATTACATCATCTCCCAGAAGTTCTCCCTCAAAAACTACTCAAAACTGGTCAAAACTAGACCATACAGACTGCTCCATGCATAGGGTGCGATGCATACTGAAAAGCCCTTTTGTAGGGTGCAATGAGCGAGAGCAGACAAATGGCATAAGCAGTTTGCTAGGTGGAAACTCAAAGAATCTTCTAGAAACTGCTCATATGACACTTGCCTCTCTGAATTCGCCCAGGGATGAGTAAGAGATCTAAAATCTCCAAGTGGAACCAAGAACTATCAGTGAAATGACACTAACCAAAATCCCAGAAGCTGACTCACTCTCCTGCAAACATCTATATATGGATCCCTCATCCTAGAGATCCAGAGGATAGAATTTTTTAGTTTGCAAGGAAGTGTTGTTGGTTTCTCTTTGAAGACATTGTTGGGTGATCATGCTTTGTATGAGGTGAAGAGGGCTTTCATGCTGGGAGGATGATGCTGGATCAGACAGCTTGGTTGTAATAATCTCTTCTACTACTTCTATCAATAAAGCTATTTGAGTTTTCCTCCATATGCTTGTATATCTTTGAATCTTGTATTTGTATATGCATTTATATGGATAATGTATATCTGATCCTACATTGTTTATGGTTATATATCTCTATGCTTTGATGGTATTTTACTGCCTTGACTCTACAGGTGTTCTTTGAAGTGGGACAAGTGAGAAAGGAGTGGCGAAAGCTTTAAAAAGGGAGGGAGGAAACGAGCAAGGAGACTAGTGAAAGACTGAGGTTGTTACTCTCTGCTTCTCTCTCATCTATCTCTCATAAAGGAAAACACAAGTAACTTTAGTTTGTTTGTTTCTAATATAGCTATCCGTCTTAGTGGGACTAGCAGCTCTGAATGGAAACTAGTTTTTCTGATAACAAAATGGGGACTCCACTGGGGAATGAATAGTTTGTTTGTTTTGTTACTGTTGTTTTCTTTCTAAACCACAGAGGGAGCCTAAAGTTACGCCAGCTAGCCTTTGAACTGCTTTTGCTATGCAACTGCAAAGTACATCAATGCTGCTTCAGTCAATCTCCAGGTTGGTTTATGAACTGAACATCTGACTTGCAAACATCCTAAGTGCCTTGGTAGTAGCTCAAATAACCTCATTAGATTAGCCCCTATACTTTGTGTTTACTGAAAATCATTAGCTCATCTTAAATCCCTTAACTTAGCTGCAAACTGTAGGTGAAAACCAAGCTCAGTCTCGTCCTTGGACCATCGCACTGTGTCTTCTTGGCAATTTGGATGCATCACACCTCCCGTGTGTTGCAGGTGAGATGCATCCCTGTTTCCCTGTGTTATAGGTGCGATGATTGAATTAGACAGTTTCTGCCTCCAGATTTTGGTTTTTTCTTCATTGTCTTCAGCTTTATTGAGTAGTTTTGTTGTCTATGATCAATATATCTCTATTGAAACCATCTTCCTTTGCATTACTTAGCCTCCATTCAAAGGAATTGTGAATGTTTTTTTATGTATTTTTCATCATTTACAGTTCTCCTTTGCAAATAGTAGATTAATCAAACTGTCGTCTTTTGATTTGAATGTGTCGCAAGTGTCGTTTTCAGTCAAGAAAAAGAGTGTCGCAAAGCATTCCTATTTTAGATAGTCGATTACACTTTTTCCATTGTATTTGATTTGAATCATTAGTATTTCAAGTGTGAAAAGCAGTTTTAAATTCAAAATCGCAAAGTGTCATCTTAGCCTTCCTTTCATTTTTTGAAGAGAAAATTGTTAGTACTGTCGCTTTGAAAGAAAATAATTTAGATCTGTACTTAGTTTTCTTTTTGTCATTTCTCACATTAAGGAAACTGAAAAACAATACATGCATGTGCATTTGTATTTAGACTGCATGCTAGAATTGATTTAGGAAAAGTGCCTCTAGTGTGTGCTCTATGCTCTATGTTGAAAGAATTTCATTTCTCTTTCCTTAGTAGCTAGGATTTTCATTGCAAAAAGAAAGTAAATGATTGTTTATCATCTTAGATTGCACATTTAGGAATTGTACATCTACATCATGTGGTGAACCTTAAAGGAAAACTTCTTAAGAAAGATCAACTGTAAAATAAACCTCAATGAACATAAAAACGTTTTGGAACCTAATGCACAACATTTAGAAGTCTAGGCTAGAGACGTATTCCAGCGTCATAAAGCTTGGTAACTATCACTTTCATCGTAGGCTGGGTGATTCCTCCTCTTTGAGATGATAAGTGCCAGTACAGACTTGTTCTCCCATGTACCATCGAGTATATATTGGGAGACCACAATAGGCTACATCATTTATCCCTAGGAAGTCGTGTCTGCCACCCTATAGATTGCAATGCATTGAATACAACATTCAGAAAGATTGATTGCCGTACCGTAAAAAGTATTCTGCAGTTTTGTGATTGGTTTGGTAATCCCTCTATCTAGATTTCCAGAGTAGTCACTTTCATTCCTTTTTAGACTCCTTAAAAGAAAAGGTCCATCTGATCACTTGTCACTTCAGGCTCATTAAAAATCGAAGGCGACTAGAGTCATCTTTAGCTTTTTCTCGACTCTTAAAAATTGAAAAAGCAAATTGTGTCAAAGCGTCATATTTTTTTTTTAATTGGAATAGCGTCACTGTTCCCTCGTTGGTCTTAGGTTGAGAAAATGGAGTCTACCAATAAAAGATTTCCCCTTGGGGGAAATCCTAGTCCTTTCTCTTCTTGGGGAGATGTTGGTGCTCCATATATGGCTACATTGTCCCTTCCAGGACTCACAATTGGCCTGCTGATATGGCTTTTCTCGACCTCTGTCGTTCAAAACACGTAACACCTGAGCAATCAAAATAGCAACCAGATGATATTGAAGTTGCTCCCCTACCTTCTAATTAATTTTTTTCTCCCTCTCCTTCTTCCTCTTTGCTTGGTGAAGCTAGTAACACTAAAAACCAAGTAACTGAGAAGAAGAAGAAAGGGAAGGAGGAGAAGAAGAAGAATCCAATGGAAAAAGGGGGAAACCATGCATCGTCTGGTGAAAATCCACACACTGCACCTTCTAAACCTAAATCTCCATGTGTCATTTACAAGGGAGACCACTATCATCGAGATTGTCCCCGCATCCCACGGATCCTGAGGGATTGGTCTCCCCGCTTGTACAATCCAGTGTCTTCAATCTCTGACGATCATGTTGAGAGCACACCATCAACTAGTGAAAACGAAGCCAATGGAAAGAAAGGAAGATCTAAATTTCCTTGTAGACTGTGTGAAGGTGATCATGTCCTCCACCGTTGTCCTTTCATAGACGAAGCTAAAAGAGTCTTGGATAACCGTCCTGCGTCACCGTAGCAACTTCCTCCTGGATACAAGAAACTCTTGCCGAGTCCATCGTTAGTTGAAAATCCGATTGACACACTGTTTTTGTCAGTCAAAGCACCTGTCATTGAAGATATACCTTCTGAGTCCACACCGAACCAAAGTCAATAGGTCAAGATGACAGTCGAACCAATCTTGTCTTCAGAAGGTCCACCTTCAGATGATACTATCACCAAAGAGAATGAGAATGACACCGCTCAAGTTCTTTTCATTAGCATAGAATCCAATCAACATGGGGGCAATCTACCCGTTCCTTTACCGTAGGAAGGAAGTTTGTCAGAGATTTATTCGGCCATTTATTCGGTCCCACCTCCGAGAAATCTAGTCGTTTCCTTCGATTGGAATCTACTAGGGAGACCCCACCTGCCATCTAATGTACCATTCCATATCATAGTACAAGCTTACAAAATGATCATGGTTGGTACTATCATAGATGAAGGGGCTTTTATGAGTATCCTTTCCTCAACTGCTTGGAAAGCACTTGGTTCGCCATCACTTCTGCCTGAGATTCGAAATCTGAAAGGCTTCAAAAAAGGAACCAATCGACTATTGGGGATCCTTCCAAATTTGCCTATAACTTTGAGAAGGAAAACCATTCATCTAAACGTGATGGTAGTCCAAGGGCCTCTAGATTACAATCTACTCCTTGGGCGTGACTACATTTATAGCATGGGAGCTATTGTTTCCTCACTCTTTTGAGTGATGTGTTTTTTGCATGAAGGTAGAATGGTCAAGCTTGTAGACTAGCTTTCATTCCCTGGTTCAAACACAGCTACTCAATCTCCAGTCCATCCACCTGATGAGCCCAAGTGATTTGGTGATTGTGACTGAAACCTAGTAGGCATGTGCCCTGGTCTGCTTCGGTAGGAAAACCCCAGATATAAGGTAGGTTTCCACGTAGGAATATGACTAGTTTGACAATCGTGTCCGCTTAGGAAGATGGATCAGACTGGAAAAGGATTCCCCCATCAAAGGTTATGTGATTGACACTGACAATAGTCACCTTTTTCCATTTCGATGGACATCACCAAGGAAGTGTTTTGTCTGCTACACAGATGGAACAATCTTGCTAATGCAAGAACTTCCATATGGTAACCTGGAAACTCTACTTGTACCTGGGGGCATGCAAACCTTTTTGCATGCAATTGAAAAGAGACCTTTTATTTTCTTAGTTTGTAGGCTCCTAACCCTTTAAAATCATAGGTTGGTCATTCCTAGCTTCCATAATGAAAAGCTCTGGAGCAAAGTTTCGAATGGGGCAAGCTCCCTAAAAAATGAACCTATCGATGAGACATCCTTATTATACAACTAGCACGAACAGTTTTATGCGAAGTTCAAGCTTGTTAAAAAATAAACCTAACAATGAGAAAATGTTCCCCCAGAGTTTAATCTTATTAAAAAATGAACCCACCTTCGGTAAATAACCATTGCGATCACATAAATATCAGCTTTTGAACCTTGGTCATGTTCTTACCATCACCTCCACTCTCTTTTAGCTGATCATACACCTCCATTTGATTGTTTACCCTTTTGAGGAACAACTACGACGAGTGATTCTATTAGCCACCTTCTTTACACTGCCATGATAGAAAAGTTCCAAACCTTACCTGGAACCAGCTGCTATCTAAAAACATCACTTGTTCCTCAAAAAACGAGTCTCCTTTAAGATCTTTTCATCTGACTCATAAAATATGAAAATATCTCCGAGAAATTGGCCTCTCCAGCTCATTAAAGTGATCGGAAGTGCCATCCCTCTAGATTTTAATCCTTTTGGACTTGAGGGATCATTAAACAAAAAGATTGAGCGCTTGTCTTGTTCGGCTCGTTAAAACTATCGAAGAGTCATCCCTTTCGTATTATTTTATACTTTTTCGAACTTAAGGGATTACATTACAAAAAAGGACCACTAGAGTTGCCTTTACGTCTCTTTTTAGACTCTCTAAAATTGAAAAGGACCGATTTATCTTTGTTTTTAAACTTGTTAAAATAATAGCGACAAACTTTTCCATGCAAACAAGAGCAAGTTTCACTGTCACTAGGCTCATTAAAACATAGCGACGGGTTTGCCCGAAGGGAAAATTATAGAACAAGCATATGTTATCCTCCTCAAGCTTGACAAAAATAAAGAGGTACTGGTTAGCAATGGCTAGGGAAGAATGGAAGAAAACTTGAATAACTTCATTGGTAGCAGGTTGCTCTTGAACATGACACTTTCACCCCGTCACCATGATTGAGTCGGGTTGGGTTATTCCGTTCACCGGTCATATCACCATTGGTCCACCGTACCATCCATTTTGGGGTTAACACTACCAATCCATTTTAGTGTCGCCAATATGTTCAAGAGAAGTCGCTTAGAGAATTCATCAACCTAGCTAACGCCTAATTTGCTACAATACCTTCACTCTCCATTTTTCATGACTGCCACCCTGAACCTTATATCATCAGATCATTTTCACCTCCACAAATCATTTGCTCTGTTCTGTGTCATAGATGTGGGATTCATTAAGGCCCTCTTGCGACGGGTCACTTCTTGTCGACATCAGCTCATTATCCAAGAAGTTGACTTAGGAACAACCCTTTCAGTACTTTGAAGCTTGCATGCCTCAATGGCAAGTTTCTGACTTCCAGTGATAGGTTTACATCGATGGCCTTCGACCGAAAGATTTTGAGTGGTGTTCAACATCAAATCATGTATTCACACCACGTGAATTGTACTACAGTACCTTGAGGTTCGTTATCATTATCGGTGATTCCTCTCGCGCTTGTTACCAACTTACATCATTGGCTGGTAATCAGGCGATGTCTTTCCATGTTCGACATCATAATATCTTCTCACATGGATCAACTTGTACTTCGAGCATATATTGAACAAGTTTGGAGACCCCAGATCTAGTTTCATCCATCCGAGCTGTGATATATTCAGGAAAATAAAGACATCAAATGTACATCATTGTTGTACAGATAATCATCCAAGCTAAGGGATGATGGCTCTACCAGAATCATCAGTCTGCCACACAGACGATTGTCCATCTTATGTACACGAAGATGAATTTATAAAGCTGAGCATGGGAATGCCTACCTCAGCTAGATCATGAAAATATTATGAAGATAATGTATTGTATTATATCTTATTACAGGTCACCTTCCAGTTCGAAAAGCCTCGGATCCTCATTATAAAGCATTTTAGCCGACATCAAAAGATTTACGACCTCATGCTTTAGGGGGAAATTGTTATAGGCATATTTGGAACACTCCAACCCCAATCACATATGTCCATAAACCAAGGGCTTCTAAACCCCTAAAATTTTTATTTAATACCCTAAAGGAATAAGGTCAACTGATTACATCATCTCCGAGAAGTTCTCCCTGAAAAACTACTCAGAATTGGTCAAAACTAGACCATACAAACTGCTCCATGCATAGGGTGCGATGCATCTCACCTATTACAAACAAGGGGTGCGATGCATACTAAAAATCCCTTCTGTAGGGTGCGATGAGTGAGAGCAGACAAATGGCAGAAGTAGTTTGCTAGGTGGAAACTCAAAGAATATTCTAGAAACTGCTCATATGACACTTGCCTCTCTGAATTCGCCTAGGGATAAGTAAGCGATCTAAAATCTCCAAGTGGAACCAAGAACTATCAGTGAAATGAAACTAATAAAAATCCCAGAAGCTGACTCACTCTCCTGCAAACATCTAGATATGGATCCCTCATCCTAGAGATCCATAGGTTGGAATTTTGTAATTTGCAAGGAAGTGTTGTTGGTTTCTCTTTGAAGATATTGTTGGGTGATCTTGCTTTGTATGAGGTGAAGAGGGATTTCATGCTGGGAGGATGATGCTAGATCAAACAACTTGGTTGTAATCCTCTCTTCTACTACTTCTATCAATAAAGCTATTTGAGTTTTCCTCCATATGGTTGTATATCTCTGAATCTTGTATTTGTATATGCATTTATATGGTTAATGTATATCTGATCCTACATTGTTTATGGTTATAGATCTCTATGCTTTGATGGTATTTTTCTGCCTTGACTCTACAGGTGTTCTTTGAAGTGGGACAAGTGAGAAAGGATTGGTGAAAGCTTTATAGAGGGAGAGAGGAAATGAGCAAGGAGATTGGCGAAAGACTAAGGTTAGTACTCTTAGCTTCTCTCTCATCTATCTCTCATAAAGGAAAGCACAAGTAACTTTAGTTTGTTTGTTTCTAAGATAGCTACCCATCTTAGTGGGACTAGTAGCTCTGAATGGACACTAGTTTTCCCGATAACACTACTTTACTCTTATCAACCTGGTAGTTCGTAACAGACTTGGAAACGTCGGTGTTGTATGCACAAGTACCAGTTCTTACTACAGGTTGTCACTTGGTCAGCCGGCACAAGATCACTAGGAACTCAAACCAACTTCTATGGATTCTAGAAGAATCTCTATATGTGATGAAAGGATAGAGAGATTACTCTACAAATGCTACTCTAATTACAGAAAGGAGAAAGACTGAAATGTAAAGCAAACCTAGTAAACCCTAATTAACCAACTAATTCTACTTTTGTAGAAAGCGCTATGAAAACCATGAAAGGAATGCCATTACCTACTCAAGGAAGTAAACAACATCTAACTAAGCTATTTCTCGAAGTGAATAAGCAAAAAGCATCTTTTTGGATTTTTATGTATTTTTATGTGAATTTGACATGCATATAATTTATTGTGTGTGAATGTGGCAGTGAATAGGTGGCATTGGAGGGTGGTTTTAGGACTTGAGAGGATGTGGGATGGTGTGGATGGGTTCTTGGAGGTCTCAAGTAGTCTTCTGGAGGCTTTTCCCACACTCGGCCTTCAATAGAAATCCTATAGGAAAATCTACAGGAGGACACAAGAAATCTACAGGAGGAAAACAGGGCCACTACAGGGGGCCTACAGAAGGAGGCTGAGAGTAGTTTTCACTATTTTGAGGGTGTGAGAGTGGGTGGAAAAGGTGGATGAAGGTTGGAATGAGATGCTAGGGTGCCTAGGATCTACCAAGAATCACTAGGAGAGAGGAAGATGATTGGGTTTGCTCAAGTGGAGAGGAAGAAGTTCTATGGAAAATGTAGGAAACTAAGGCAGAATTGAGGTGAGATTTGGGCGACCTATAGGTCATGGATCAGATGGAGAATGTGATAGCTGATAAGATGGTCTACTGCAAGAAGAGATATACTGCAAAGGAACTGACAATCAACCAATAAGATCAAACAAGCAATGAACTGAGTGCATCTAGAAAATCAGAGTTTTGCATCAAACTAGTCTAAACTATGATCTATGAAAGGAAATGCTAAGAAATGCTGCAAGAAAGGAAAGCATGAAAGAAGACTACTACTATTAAAGAATTGAGTATGATGAAGAATATCTAAAGCAAAACAAAACTAGAATATTAACCTACTAAAAGCTACAAACACTAGATGTCATATGAATGAGGAAAATCTGTGTTTTTGGGGTAGCAAGAGGGTCTTTGCCTCAAATCATGGTCCCAAAGGGAGGAAGTGAGGCCAACGCACTATTGCTAGCCTTTTGAATCTTCTTTTTATCACTACTTAACCTACTATAGAAAGCAAAATTGGAAGAAAACTACTAAATCATCAAAAGCAACCTATTATTTACCATAAAAGGAATACATCTAACAACAACCTAATCTACAAACTGAAATAAACATACAAATACAAGTAAAGAGGAGCTTGGCTGCTTGGATTGGGCCCTAACCCAAGAGCTTCAGCCCTTTGAGGTAACTCAGTGCTAGCTCAAAAATGATTCCATCTTTATTTCCAAAACAATAGCAAGATTACATGAAACTGTCACAAAATAATAAGTTGGAAGTTGAGCAAAGTTTACATAAGCAAAAATCGAAAAAAAAAATATGACCCTAGTGAGGCCCTAAGCCTCTCTACTTATAAAAATGAAGCTACCAACAACTTCCTTAAAATCAGGGAGGCTTGGCTCCCAAAACTCGAGATAATCATCAGTCATCCTCCACTTGCTCGACTGCCTTCTAGTGCATGATTTGGCTGCTTGTACTCTGAGTTGAATGAAGGAGAATTCTAAGTGAGGAGTAGTAAATGAGGGGGATTCCATTCTATAAGTCCTCTCCTTTGTCCACTTCAAGTTATTGTTGCCCTTGTCCACTAGATCCTTGACTTTGACTTCAAAATTCATCAGTAATCTGCATTAAACACATGTTAGACCACATCGCATCATAACTAACTCAACTCAGTCCATAAGCATAAATATAATTAGAAAATCATACAATAAGCTAAGAGAATGGTTGATTTGACTAGGTTAAGAGGTAAAATGAGCCCATATAATTACCCATTTATGAGGCTCATCATCACCCCCTACTGAAGGTGTTGCTCATCCTCTGAGCAACTTAGTCCATCTCCTCATCTTTTATGGCTCTGGTGGCCTCCCTAGCATCCCAAGCTTCTGATGTGGTCTCCTCTTCCTTGTCATAGAATCATTCCTTCCTTTCTATATCTTCCCACTGCTCCTCCTCTTCTTCTTCTCTTCTGCCTTCCAGCATGCCTAACAGCAATGGGGGACCCAAATTGAGGCTAATCTGGTTGACCTTCAACCTCTACATGGAGCGCTTATACATTAGAACTCTTCTTAATGCCTCCTTCCTCCTCATGGGGGAATGATATTCCTTGATCTGTAGACTGTGCGATAAGGTGTTCCATCTCCTCATGCATGCATGCACACAGTCATCCCCAAATAGCCTTTGCATATCCTCAAAGTGGGAAATGGCTTATGCCTGATCACTTATATATCTAGGGGCAATATGAGGATTATTGGCAAGCAGGTTGTGTGTGACGATGGGTGCCATGGGATCTGATGGCTCAACTCTTATCATTAATGGCTCATTCTGCTCTTTCATCATCAATCTTCTTATTTCTACTACCCTCAACTCTTCATGGTTCATCCATGAGGCCACGACCATTAGTTGCATGTCCCCTAGCCTGACATTGGGGTCCCACACATTCATGTCTGTGAGGGCCATGTTATGTAGGTAGAATTCTACCATCTTTGCCTTATCCTCTAATGTGCTTTGGTCACAGAGATCCATAAATTGCCTGTAATCTTGGAAAGGCATTGTGCCTCTCTGTGCCAAAGTCTTTATCTGGAATTGTAACCATTGGTCCTGGAGATATAGGCCATAGGATTTTGTTGGTGTTCTACATTGCAATGCCTCCATGGATAAGCTAGCCATGCATGCCAGTTGGGTCTCTTTCTCTTGCAGCTACCTCCTTAGCAATTCATTTTCAGTTTCAAGGTGGCTTCTTATAATTACTTCCTTGTGTCTGATAGCACTCAACTCTCCGCCCATTTCTTTGAATTTGTTTTCCATGTGGCCAATATCCTCAACTCCTTTGGATTTGGCTATTTGCATCCACTTCTGTGTTCTTATTATGTCTTTCTCTAATTCAAAGAATAGTGGAATTGCAAATTTTTATGGAATTATCCTTCCTCCCTCAAGTAGATTGTAGTAGGAGGCAAGACTAGGTTGGGGATCAGGTTATTTTAGCTTTGTTTCTTCCTCCTTTACTTGTGACTATCTTTCCATCCTTTCCTCAATCTTTTGGGTCTCTTGTAGTTTTGACAGTGTCTCCTGTGGAATTGTCTAAGCCTCCTATAGGACTGTTTTTGGGTCCTATAGTTCTATATTTTCTTTCGATGTGAGAGATATAAGAGTCCCCCTTTCATATGTGATAGGTGCCTTGGAAGGGGATTCTTTTCCTTGGGCAGAGGGTGAATCTTCAATTGCAATTGGCACTTTTGAAGAGGGTTGAGGTTTGCTTGTTTTGATTCTTGTGCTCTTCTTAGCCCTGAAATACATGGATGCCTACCTTTTCCTCTTTTATTTTGGCTTGATTGGTGTACTAAGGGCAGTGAGGGCAGTTGCTGCCTCCCTTTCCAGAGTCTCAGGGGACCCTTCTCCTTGCTCTGCCTTTTCTGCCTCTTTTTCTCCTCCTTTTGTCTCTTTTTCTGTCTTTGTTTGCTCTGTTTCTTCATCTTTCTCCTCCTCTATCTTAGTTTCTTCCTCCTTCCTTCCTTATTCTGCTAAGTCACCAGTGGCTTCACCTTCTCCCCCTTGCTACTCTTCCTCCTCACTGCTAGTAGGACTGATATCATAGGTTAGGGCCTTTATTTCATCCTCAGCTGTCATGTTTTAGAATACTTCCCATGCTATAGGGAGTGTAAATGTATGGAGGGCTTCTTCCATTAGGATTTTGATTAACCATGGTGAGCTAGTTGCTCTGAATTCCCTAAAGTGATAACCATAGACAATGTTGTACCTCCCCTCACAGGAAATGTATTTAATTATTTGGTAGCTAACCTCATCTGAAGGATATGATATGCTAGCCCCTCTAATGCCATTTTTATCCTCTACAGGGGTTTCATATTTTGGAAAAAGTTTTTCATGGCAACCTGGCCAATTGGTTTCTCATCCTTACTCCAAGCCAACCCAAGAGGAAGGGTAGTGACTCTATTGATAAATTCAGGGGTTATCTCCATGGAAAGACCTATAAAGGTGACACTGGTATGTTTTCTTGAGTGAGGGACCAAAGAGCGGGAAAATTCTTGGGCAATCTCCTCATCAAACCCTCAGAATTTCTCAAAAACGTTTATCCAATTTTCCCTTGTGAAGATGTCCACCGCTTGTGGATGTGCATGGAGCCTAGTGGATTTGGTGGGGTCCTTTCACATAAATCATCCTGTCATTTTGTTTATACTATTTTGGGAAACCAAATGTGGAGATGGAGACAATAATTTTCGAGAAAAACAGAGAAACAGAGGAGATTGTGTTTTTTTTTTTTTTTTTTTTTAAAATAAGCAGAATTTTTCTTTTTATGTATTTCCTCCTCCTAAAGGCTTTATTCCCTCCTCAAATTGAAACCACTGCTTGCATATATTGATATTCAATGGGGGCATGCATGGAACCTACCTCCTTAGACCGAAAAGCATGCTAAAACTCGTGTTTTCTCCCTTCAAAAAAACTCACTGCCCCTCCTGTAGAAGCCTGCTATCCCTCCTGTAGAATTCCTGTAGGTGATCCTGTAGAACCTGTAAGTGCTCTTGTAGAGAATGACAAGAGCAAGAATATGGGAGAGATCGATGGAGGATGATGGTTACGAGGCTATGGGGGTGCAAGGAGACTATTGTAGCTGAGTTACAAAGAGAGAATGAAGGAAAAGTTGGTGAGAGTGCTCGGGGAGGAGTACCTATTACCTTTTTATTGAAAATTGGCAACAAGAAATTGCTAAAAATAACATTTTGGGCATTAGTGCTGGATTAGGAAACAGGGAATGAAAACTGGAACTGCTAAAAATAGAAGTTCTTTTTTTAGTGATTCAAGTTGGATTCCTATTTCTAGATAGTCCCTGGTCTAAAATAGGAAGTAAATTTTGAATTTAGTCTTACCAGCAGTTTGAATATTAATTAATTAATTCTCCATGAGTTAATTAGTTAAGGAAAATCAAACTTGAAGTCTTTGTCAGAACATGCAATAATTTCTCCACTGATTAGGAAATTTGTCCTTGATTTTCTCCACTGATTGAGGAATTAAGGATGAGTTCTATATTGAGATGATCAGTTGACTTAGTTTAACTTAGTCAAGTTCAGTTAGCTTAATTTAACAAGTTGTTAAATTAATGAGATATAGTTTTTTGATGCTTAAATGCATGTGACAATTGTTATTTTTAGATAACTGTGTATTCACTCATGGATAACTTATGCATGGCAGTTCAGATAGAAACCTAGTTGAGATCAGAGAAGGGAAAGTGTACTATCAGTTGGATGAATATTTTTCCTATAAAGGAAGCTCATCCATGATGAGGATTTATCTCCTTCAAGTTTTTGTAGTTAGATCAGATGTTAGTGAGTGTGTGAAGAGGCCAATTCACATAGGTGGCAGCACTGGATCCCAAGGAAACTGCACAAGAAAATAGGAGGCTTGGAGGGTAGAGGAGAAGGTTTGTGAGAAGCCTTTGACTGTCTATGAGCAGTAGAGGGATTAGACTGAGAGCTGGATAGCTTCCGAGCTAAGGATTTGTGTAATCCGGACTATATTTCCACTTGTATGATAATACAAAGATGGGGTTTTAGGCAGGTGCTTTCCCTGGGTAAATTCTTTTGTGTTATGTGTGATTGATTCCTTCTTATTAGTTATATGTGTTCTTATTAATGTTACTCATGGTTGATTAAGCTTCCGCTAAATTGTTTGTAGAAGTAGATCAAGTGTTTTTCTTTAGTATATTGCATTACCAAGTGATCTACATGTGATAATTTCTACATGGTATCAGAGCTCGCTGATTTGTAGAAACATTCTACATGGTATTGGAGCACAGGTGATCAAGGAGAGAACAATATACTGAGAGGAGATTTCAAAGTTTTGAGTTTTGGGCCGAGAGTTTGCAGAGCAGATCTA
Organism: Pinus tabuliformis; assembly: GCA_031772625.1. Classification (NCBI taxonomy): domain Eukaryota; kingdom Viridiplantae; phylum Streptophyta; class Pinopsida; order Pinales; family Pinaceae; genus Pinus; species Pinus tabuliformis. Next base: position 1,550,836,053 of record CM062804.1, read on the forward strand.
AAAAATTTTGTACAAAATTTCTAGAAATAAATAGCAGATTTGGATTCCTTACGGAAAAATACCCAAAAAAAAAAAAAAAAAACAGCTGAATCGGAGTTTGGATGAGGGAGATGTCATTGATTTAAAATTAGCTCTTTTTCTAGAAAATTTCATGATGGCGGGAAAGTGGAAATAGATTGGTGTGCTAGCGAAGAATCTATATGCACTTGAGGTACAAGATGCATGCAAAGCCTTGAGGAGCAAGGAAAAGGTTAGAGACTTGGTGGTTGAGAGGGAGAGTATATTTCCTCTTAACATGTAGCGCTAGAACAAGTCTTAGACAATTGTGGAGGAGCCACGATTGGTGCAACAACTTCAGGAGGTTGTGGAGCAGCCACAACAAGGGAAGCTAAGAGGAGATCGAGTAGAGATATCTACTCATGCAGAGACCTCCAGTAGGGGGAAATTTTGAGCCAGGTGGGCAGAGGGATCACATGCAACCATACCTCTAGGTAGGAGGTGGGGCGATGTGGAGTGATCATCCCATGGAGAAGGGGCAAGATCCTTGAGGTACCCAACCTCTTGGATGAAACCTTGCTATGGGAGCCCCGATGTGGAGTAGCAGGAACTGATTGATTGGGTAGAGATAGATGCGGATGGAGCAGCAGAGAGAGCTACAGTGCAGGGAATCCCAGGATAGCACAAAGCATGTAGGCTGCAGCAGTGAGAGAGGCACAAGTGTGTTGCACTGTGTAGGAAAGAGAAGGGTGCAATGGTGGGAGATGCATGGAGATGTTGCAGTAGTGCAGAGGTTAGAGAGGGAGCACTTGTTAGCAGCAGGTAGAGTTTCAACATCAAAGTATGTTTCTAGCCCAATAGAGTGGTCAATTGGGAGTTTTTTTTTTGTTCTAAGAGTTGTTGGAGCAACCATACTTGGTAGATGTGTTGCATGTAGAACGTTCCAGAGGTACAAGATCAAGTTCGAGAGGAAACCTTTCTTGTTGAGAGGGAGTGTTAAAAATTGGCAACAAGAAATTGCTAAAAATAGAAGTGCTAAAAATAGCACTACTAAAAATAGCAGTTTGGGCATCAGTGCTGGATTGGGCAACAGGGAATGAAAAATGGAAGTGATAAAAATAGAAGTTCTATTTTTAGTAGTTCAAGTTGGATTCCTATTTTTAGATAGTCCCTGGTATAAAATAGGAAGTAAAATTCGAATTTGGTCTTACCAGCAGTTTGAATATTAATTAATTAATTCTCCATGAGTTAATTAGTTAAGGAAAATCAAACTTGAAGTCTTTGTGAGAACATGCAATAATTTCTCCACTGATTGGGGAATGTGTCCTTGATTTGCTCCACTGATTGAGGAATTAAGGATGAGTTCTATATTGAGAGGATCAGTTGACTTAGTTTAACTTAGTCAAGTTCAGTTAGATTAATTTAACAAGTTGTTAAATTAATGAGATATAGTTTGTTGATGCTTGCATGACTGTGTCAACTATTATTTTCAGATAATTGTGTATTCACTCATGGATAACTGATGCATGGCAATTCAGACAAAGACCCAGTTGAGATCAGAGAAGGGACAATGTACTATCAGTTGGATGAATATTTTTCCTATAAAGGAAGCTCATCCTTGATGAGGATTTATCTCTTTCAAGTTTTTGTAGTTAGATCAGAGGCTAGTGAGTGTGTGAAGAGGCCAATTCACACAGGTGGCAGCACTGGACCCCAAGGAAACTAAACAAGGAAATAGGAGGCTTGGAGGGCAGAGGAGAAGATTTGTGAGAAGCCTTTGACTGTCTATGAGTAGCATAGGGATTGTACTGAGAGATGGATAGCTTCCGAGCTAAGGCTTTGTGTAATCCGGACTATATTTCTACTTGTATGATAATACAAAGATGGGGTTTTAGGCAGGTGCTTTCCCTGGGTAAATTCTTTTGTGTTATGTGTGATTGATTCCTTCTTATGAATTATATGTGTTCTTATTGATGTTTCTCATGGTTTATTAAGCTTTCACTAAATTGTTTGTAGAAGTAGATCAAGTGTTTTGCTTTAGTATATTGCATTACCCGGTGATATACAGGTGGGTATTTCTACATGGTATCAGAGCTAGTTGATTTATAGAAAAATTCTACATGGTATCAGAGCTAGCTGATGTGTAGAAAAATTCTAAAAATTCTACACCTTTATGGATATTTCCGGTGATGGGGGGTGAGCTGGCAAAGTATACGTTGGCTATATTTGGACCGTTGGTCCCCACCTACCTTGTCATCATGGCCCCTCCTTGTAATCATCCCTCATGATTGCATCGAAGTTCACACTTCCTCCACTACCTGTCCTTGACATCTTTCTTGAGTTGACTGTGCGCATGTGTGGGTGACATCCCGGATGAGTGGAGTTTAACTAGATGAAGGTGACCAAGTTAACTAGCCACCTTTCTCTCATTCAACCTCAACTATCTCGTTGCTTCTACATGACTTCTAATTACACAAATGCAAATAGAGGAGTGGGTTAGTTACGTACCTATCATTCGAATGTGTTTGCTGTGAGGTACTGTGGCTATCTCTCTGCTTCATGCCTTTATTTGTTTTGATGCATGCTATCTACTTGCTGATGTGTGGCTGTGTCTTGTGCAGGTTCTTCTTTGGCTGGATCTGAGCTTCAGGTGTCTTCTCACTCTTCATGTTTGCACTCTCTTGTTGTTGGTGCTGGATTTTAATGGGATCAGCTGCTAGAGGAATTCCTACAGGAACTCCTGTAGCTGCTTCTCCCCTTGAAATTTTAGCTTCTTTCTGTGCTTGGAGCTTCGAGGAGGATGCCAAAGATGCAGATAGAGATGGAGAGGTAATAGGTAGGCTTCAGGTGAGGTGGATGGTGCTGCTTCCTCTCTTATTTTTTTTTTTTTGTTTCTTTTTCTGAAAAACCATTTTTTTGTGTTTTTCTTGGATAGGAAGAAGAATGATTCTTAGGGTTATGATGCATTCTTGGAAATGATGGCAAGGAGGTTTGAAGACTGTAGGAGGGTTTATATGTTATTCATGAAGCTTCCCTGTCCCTCAAACTGCCTTTCAATTCATTTCTTGCTCTCTATAATTCCTACAAGAGCCTCCTATAGAAAACACAATTTTGAAAAAGGAGCACAGTGGGGTGAAAGAAATGCCAAAAATGATGGAGAAAAGTGTGGAGAAGATAGGATAGGTGCTGGTGTGGATGTCAAGGTTCCTTTGGCACCTCCTTATGCTTCCTTTAGTCCTCCTACAAGCCTGCAATGCAAATGAAAATTCATTTTTCATTTTCCCTTTTTTCTGAAAACAACTAGGGCACCTTAGGGAGGTTTTCACCCTAATTTCCTGCCCTGGGTGCCTCCAAGGGAGGTTTTCACCCAGGGATCTTATTCTTTTCCTTTTTCCTTTTTTTTTTTGACTTCACTAGGCTGCCTCAAAAGAGGTTTTCAACTCAATGATGGGACTCAAGTGCCTCATGGAGGTTTTCACTTGAGTCCTTATTTTTTTTATTTCTCTTTTTCTTTTTCTTCAGTGAGTGGGTGAAGTGGAGGCTAAGACATACTCCAATACCATCACTTTCTTATTCAGATCTTCAATGAACTCTCGCTTGGAGAGGGGTTTCTTGTAGACTTTCAACCAATGTCCATTAACAAGCATGGGGATGGCTTCATCATCAATGGTTTTGATCAGAACTGAACCATTGTCATTGCATTTCTCCACAGTATAGGGTCCCATCCATCTTGTCCTCAACTTGCCTTTGAAATCTTTGTATCTTGAATCATATAGTAGTGCCAAATGTCCCTCTTGGAATTGCTTCTCCTTGATATTTTTGTCATGCCATATCTTTCTCTGAAGTTGAACTACCACTGTATAGAGAAGGGCTTGCAATCTGTGTTCATCCAATCCATTAAGCTGAAATAATTTTTCTTTCTGTGCATGGCTGAGGTCTAGGTCCAGCTAAGCTACCATCCTTAGGGTATTGAATTCAAATTCTATTGACAGCAACACTTTCTTCCCATATACCAGCTCATAGGGTGTGAACCCTATGGTGGTCTTCCATGTTGTGTTGTAGGCGCAAGTGGCCTCACCTAATCTATCCACCCAGTCATTTCTGATGCTACTCACTACCTTTTTCAGGATCCATTCCAATGCTCTATTATTGACCTCCACCTGCCCACTGGCTTGTGGATGGTAAGGGGTCGAAGTCCCGTGCTTGATTCTATGATGTGTGAGCAGGTCTTTGATCAGATTGGAAGTGAAATCACTACCTTAATCTGTGGCCAACTCTCTTGGATACCCGAACTTGTAGAATATGTTCTCTCTAAAAAACTCAGCTACTTTCTCCTCTATCGCTGCCTTGATTGCTTTTGTCTCTGCCCACATTGTTAGGTAATCGGTGCACACAATGATGTATTGTTTTTTCTTTGAAGGACGACTGATAGGACCCACAAAGTCCATGCCCCACTTCTCAAATGGCTCAAAGGTCACTTGAGGTTGCATGGGAATCTCATCCTTTGGAGTAGGTTTCCCCATCCTCTGACACCGATCACACTGGCTAGTATATCTCCTCACATCCTGATGAAGAGTGGGCCAGTAGTAGCCTGCTTGCAATATCTTGAAGGTAGTTCTTTTTGCTGCAAAATGACCTTCACAAGGCCCGTCATGGCAGGTCAGGAGTATGTAAAAGGCTTCCTCCTCCCTGACACATCTTCTCAAGATCTGATCTAGGCCAAGTTTTAAGAGATTTCCCCCAATCCAAGTGAAAGGGGCGCTTTTCCTTACTATCTTTCTCTTCTCTTTTGAGGACAGGTGTGGTGGGAGTTGTGCCAAAACCAAATATTTTACTATATCAGAAAACCATGGGGAGAGTACTGAGATAGAAAACAAGTGTTCATCTGGCATTTGGTCATCCACCATTCCTTCTTCACCTGCAGGAAAATTTACTCTGGACAAAAAGTCAGCAACAACATTTTCTTTACCAGGCTTATCAATAATGGTCAAATCAAACTACTGCAGTAAGAGCAACCATTTACATCTGGTTTGTTCATTCAATATCTAATTGTAGCATGATCAGTGTGCAAAAAGGTTTGATAGCCTGTGATATAAGGTCTGAATTTGTTTAAGGAATGCACGACAATTAGGAGTTCCTTCTCAGTCACTGTATAGTTTAACTCCGCCTTTGACAATTTTTTGCTTATAAAGTATATGGCATAAGGTAAATTTTCATCAATTTATCCTAAGGCTTCTCCTATTGCTTTGTTCAAGGCATCTGTGTGAATGTGGAAAGGTAGGGCCCAGTTTGGGCCTCTCGGAATTGGGGCAATCACGAGCTTGCTCTTCAAGGTATCTAGGGCTTCTTGACAGTTTTCCGACCATATGAACTAGACGTCTTTGCCTAAGAGGCCAAACAAAGGAGAGGCTAGCTTGCTAAAATATTTAATGAATCTCCTGTAATACTTAGCTAAGCCTAGGAAACTTTTTATATCTCTCACCTTTTGAGGAGTTGGGACCCCTTGGATGATGGCAATTTTGTTGAGGTCCACCTGCAATCCTTGCTGAGATATTCTATGACCTAGCATGGTCCCTTCAGTCATCAAGAATTCACATTTTTCTGGACTGAGGGACAAGTTCATCTCAATACATGTATCTAGAACTTTTCCTAAGTTAGACAAAGCTTCCTGAAAGTCAAAACCATAAGGATTAAAATCATCCATGTATATTTCTACTGCATCATGAACTAGTTCAGAAAATATACTCAATATTGCTCTTTGGAAAGTGGCTGGAGCATTGCACAAGCCAAAAGGAAGGACCTGGTATGCAAAGGTACCCCAAGGACAAGTGAAAGTGGTCTTATCTTGGTCTTTCGGGCTGATTTGAACTGATTGTACCTACTAAACCCATCTAGGAAAGAGAAAAACGTTTTCCCTGCCAGACCGTCTAACACTTGATCTATGAAAGGTAAAGGAAAATGGTCCTTTTTAGTGGCTTTGTTCAATTCCCAATAGTCGACACAGATTCTCCAATTACCATTTTTCTTCGGCACTAGCACCAAAGGAGAGACCCATTGATTGTCAGAGATAGGATAGATGAATCTTGCATCAAGCAATTTCTACAGTTCTTCCTTAACAATATCTTTAAGTGTTGGATTCATCATCCTTTGAGGCTTCCTGACTGGCTTTCAATCCTCCTTGATGTATATATGATGAGTGCATACTGAAGGGTGCACTCCCTTCATCTCCTTATAACTCCAGGTGAAGGCATCTAGGTGTTTTCTCAGCAGGCTACACAGTTCCTTCTCCTGGGAAGTGGATAGGGATGGATTGATTTTCAAGGTTCTTTCTGGGCCAAACTCTATATTCTTAACATGGAGAGGAGTGGAGTTGGTTGCACAAAGATCAGTTGAGGGGTTGTTTTGGGTTTCTCTTACTATGTCCTCTAATGGTGATACACTGGGAGGTGGATTTTGAATCAGATTTTCAATCATATCATCCTCATCTTGCGTTTTCCCCCCATGGCGATTTCTAATGCACAAAGCGGTGCAGAATAGACTTCATCCTCATCTTCCTCCTCCAACCAGAGAGGTAGATCATTTTCCAGCAAGGGTTGGGTGGGAGGATATAGGATTAATTGTTTGGACATGTTCCCGTTCTTTATGGTCATGTTCCCAACTCGACAACTGATGTAGGCATTGGCGGTAGCCAACCAGGGTCTTCCCAAAATAAGAGGATACCTAATGAGCTTTGCCTTTGGCTGGAGAACTAAGAAATTAGCAGGGTACTCCCAAGAATAAATGGATACCATCACATCTTCCACAATCCCCTTAGGGGTTAGGGGTCATGGTGGAGCAGTCTGCAAGCTGTAGCATGGTTGTGGTCTTCCTCAAGGAGCCCTAGAGGTTGAGTTTGAGCATTGTGTCCTTTGTCATCACATTAATGGTAGCTCCTAGATCAATCAAGGTGTGTGGGATCATGGTGCCATTGATGTGGACATCAACTACTGGGCTTCCAGGGTCCAGATATTTTGGACAGATTACCTACCCTAACATCAGGTCGGACAATTGCCCTATGACATTGATGGTTGGGGCATCTCTCTTGTGCCTTCCTGGATGCCTAAATCACTTCTCTTTGATAAACCTATTGTAGATAACACATCTTTTATGGCTTGGAGAAGTGGTATCTTCACACATAAATGTTTCAATTCTCCCAGGAGTTCAGTTTATTCTAGGGTAGGCTGGACTGTCGCGGATAGTCTCTCAGGAAAGGGTGGATTTTCTTTAGGTTTGCTTTCCTCTTTATCTTCCTCAACCTCCCTGGGTGGAGGCTATCTATATAGGAGAACTTTCCTAGATCGCAAGTAAATTTCTTGAATCTTGACAACATAAGTTGGGCATGATGGTTCCCCACTATACACTTGCTGAGCATGTCTGTTGTTCGGGTTCATATTTGGATGGGCAGGAATTTAGGGTTGCTTTGGTGGATCAGGAGGTAACGGTTGTCGTTGGGAAGGTGGTGGAGGCAAAAAGAGCAGGAGGAAAGTTGTATTGTTGCCTCCTCCCCTGATGAGATGCATTCCATTGAGGCTGCAGCTGAGCATAGGATTGAAATGAATGGGTGGCTGGTTAGGCATGATATGGAGATGTGAAGGACCAAGGAGGAGGTGTGGACTAGGAAAGATGAGTAGGGGGGTCCCAAGAAGGTATGGAAGTGACTTTGTTAGGGTTTTAGTATGCCTGAGATGTCCCTTGCATCCCCTGCTAATATGGTCTAGGTCCATGCAGCCTTCTTTGGTTTATGTAATAGAGCTGCTAAGTGACTCCCTCAGCCTCTTGATATACAGATTTAAGTCTGGGCAAGGAAGGACACTTATCTGTAGAATGATTCTCTTCACAGACTAAACAAACCTCTATAGAGTTAAATGGGAATTCATTCCTAGGATGCCTCCTGGTGCATCTAGGGAAGAAAATGGCCAAAGCCCTCTCTGCTTCCTCTTGTTTTGTTTTGATATGTAAGGTATCCATTTGAATGGTAAGAGCCTACAACATCTCACTCTTGAAGTCTTCCAACATGTTTCCAATTTCTCCTTTAATGGATGAGTTAGAGGAGGAGGTACTGGCTATGGGTTGACTACCCCTACCTTTCTTTCTGGCTACTCTAGAATGGTTTCTAAAAACATTTTTATGTCCTCATAGGATAGTTGGTAGATGTCTTCCCCGACCAATAGATGGAGGGTGTTTAAAAGATCTTCCTGAATTCCTTTGAGCAGGACCAACTTCAGAGACTCAGGGTCAAGTGTACACCTAGCCCTTTTGTAACTGAGCTGGAACCTCTCTTCATAGTCTTCTAGGGTCTCATCACTTCCTATAGTCATTCGGAAAATTTCTTCTTTAGTATCTTTTGACTTATAATAGTCTCGATACTTGTTGTTAAAGGCTTGTTGCATCTGAGCCCAAGTTGTGATGCTATTGCCAGGTAATCCCATGAACCAGTGTAGTGTTGCATCCTTGAGAGTAGAAGGGAACATTTTCAACTTTTTCTCATCTTCTGCATAGTCATAGGTTCGACAAATAACAGTAAACTCGAACAAAAAGGTGTCATGATCTTTTTTAGTCAAACCATGGAAATGAGGTAGGGTGGAAGGGCTTATATTCTTCATTTTGGTGTCCCCATTGGTCTCCCGAGTGGGAAAGGTACCCTTTATTCTCTCTCCATTCCCTCTAAAATTTCTGTTTTTAGCCCTTGGCTCCAAAGGAATGTTTTCTTCTTCTTCTTCCCCTATAGGTTCTTCAAATATGTCTTGCTATTCACCTAAGGGTTCTTCTTGATTGCAACTACCGAAGAAGAGAGAAGGCTGGCTGTGTGAAGTAGTGGGGGAGTTGGGCAAAAATTTTCCTGAGTTATCTCTATTCCTACGAGGCATGAAAGGAAATATTTTTGGTTGGTTTTTGTTTCTTTTTTCCCCACACTGATAGTACCTGCAAAACTGAAATTGATTGAACAAAACAAATTGCAACTAACCAAAATGAACTTGTTGAAATAAAATTTGCATAATTTGAAAAGGAAAGCAAGGAAATGCAGAACTTGAAAGGAAAGGAAATGACTAGTCTACTCTTGCTGAAATGAAATTTGCAGAGTTGAAAAGGAAAGCAAAGAAATGCAGAACTTGAGAGGGAGGGAAATGACTAGTCTACTCTTGCTGAAATAAACTATTAGTAGAATGTTGCAATAGAAAAAAGAAGAAAGCAGTAATCACAGAATGCTCTGACGCTTCCCTGGAAACGGTGCCAAAAAGTATGGTGAGCACCAGTATTGTAGCAATAATGCTGCAACTCCTGGGCTACCTACTTTACTCTTATCATCCCGGTAGTTCGTAACAAACTTGGAAGCTTCGATGTTGTATGCACAAGTACTAGTTCTTACTGCAAGTTGTCACTTGGTCAGCCAATGCAAGATCACTAGGAGCTCAAGCCAACTTCTATGGATTCCAGAAGAAGCTCTATATGTGATGAAAGGAGAGAGAGATTACTCATCAGATGCTACTCTAACTGCAGAAAGGATAAAGACTAAAATGTAAAGCAAACCTAGTAAACCCTAATTAACCAACTAATTCTACTTTTGTAGAAAGCGCTATGAAAACCATGAAAGGAATGCCATTACATACTCAACGAAGTAACCAACATCTAACTAAGATATTTTTGGAAGTGAATAAGCAAAAAGCATCCTTTTGGATTTTTATGTGAATTTGACATGCATATATTTTATTGTGTGTGAATGTGGCAGCAAATAGGTGGCGTTGGAGGGTGGCTTTGGGACTTGAGATGATGTAGGATGGTGTGGATGGGTCCTAGGAGGTCTCAGGTAACCTTCTAGAGGATTTTCCTACACTCTGCCTTAAAAAAAAGCCTACAGGAAAATCTATAGGAGGACACAAGAAATCTACAGGAGGAAAACAGGGCCACTACAGGAGGCCTACAGGAGGAGGCTGAGAGCAGTTTTCACTATTTTGAGGGTGTGAGAGTGGGTGGAAAAGGTGGATGAAGGTTGGAATAAAGTGTTAGGGTGCCTAGGGTCTATCAAGAATCACCAGGAGAGAGGAAGATGATTGGGTTTGCTCAAGGAGAGAAGAAGAAGTTCTATGGAAAATGCAGGAAACTAATGCAGAATTGAGGTGAGATTTGGGCAACCTATAGGGAATGGATTAGATGGAGATTTTGATGGATGATAAGTTGGTATATTGCAAGAAGAGATATATTGCAAAGGAATTGACAGTCAACCAATAAGATCAAACAAGCAATGAACTAAGTGCATCTAGAAAAACATAGCTTTGCATCAAATTAGTATAAACTATGATCTATGAAAGGAAATGCTGAGAAATGCTGCAAGAAAGGAAAGCATGAAAGAAGACTACTGGAAATAAAGAAGTGAGCATGATGAAGAAGATTTGAAGAAAAACAAAACTAGACTATTAACCTACTATAAGCTGCAAACACTAGAAGTCCTATGAATGAGGAAAATCTATGTTTTTGGGGCAACAAGAGGGTCTTTGCCTCAAATCATGGTCCCAAAGGGAGGAAGTGAGGCCAAGGAACTGTTGCTAGCCTTTTGAATCTTATTTTTATCACTACTTAACCTACTATAGAAAGCACAAATGGAAGCAAACTACTGAATCATCAAAAGCAACCTATTCTTAACCATAAAAGGAATACATCAAACAACAACCTAATCTACAAACTGAAATAAACATACAAATACAAGTAAAGAGGAGCTTGGCTGCTTAAATTGGGCCCTAACACAAGAGCTTCATCCCTCTGAGGTAACTCAATGCTAGCTCAAAAAGGATTCTATCTTTATTTTCAAAACAATAGCAGGCTTACATGAAACTGTCACAAAATAATATGCTCAAAGTTGAGTAGAGTTTACATAAGCAAAATCCAACAAAAATCTTACCCTAGTGACGCCCTAGGCCTCTATACTTATACAAATGAAGCTACCAACATCTTCCTTAAAATCAGGGAGTCTTGGCTCCCAAAACTCGAGATAATCATCAGTCATCCTCCACTTGCTCGGTTGCCTTCTAGTGCATGATTTGGCTGCTTGTACTTTGAGCTGAATGAAGGGGAATTCGAAGTGAGGAGTAATAAATGAGGAGGATTCCCTCCTATAAGTCCTCTCCTTTGTCCAATTTGAGTTATTGCTACCCTTTGTCCACTCGATCCTTGACTTTGACTTCAAAATTCATCAATAATTTGCATTAAACACATGTTAGACCACATGGCATCATAACTGACTCAACTCGCTCCATAAGCATAAATATAATAAGAAAATTATACAATAAGTTAAGAGAATGGTTGATTTGACTAGGCTAGGAGGTAAAATGAGCCCATATAATTACCCATTTATGAGGTTCATCAAGTATATTGCATATTCTGTTGATCTATAGTGAGAAATTCTACATGGTATCAGAGCAAAGGTGATCAAAGGATAGAACAGTATACAAGAAGGGAGAAGTTCGAAGTTTGAGGTTCCTAAATATAGAAATAAAGTTCTTATCACATCTCATTTTCACCAATGGAGTTCAACAGTTTAAGACTCGAGTATGCCCTTGATGGCAACTCAAATTATATAGCCTGGAAGGATTGTATGGAAGCGGTATTAGAGGATAACAGTCTAAAGGACTTCATTGATCAAGAAGTCCCTAATCCCGATGTGGCTAATGGTACAAAATTGGTGGAATGGAAGAAATGTGTGGCTAGAGCAAGGATAATTCTTCTAGATGGAGTTCGAGACAACATAGTCTTGAGTCTCCATGGGAAGGAGACACTATTTTCGATGTGGAAAACATTAAAAGATCTATATCAGAACAACAACGATAAGAGGAAGTTGGCGCTGAAAGACAAGCTTCGGAAAATCAAGTGTGAAAAGGGGGACACGATCTCTACATATTTGAACAAGCTCACCACCTACAAGGATGAGCTTGGAAGTGTAGGGATCATGACAGCCGATGATGACATGGTGATTCTTGCTCTCCTTGGTCTTCCTAAGAGCTAGCATAGCTACCAAGACTCGGTAAATGGAAGAGAGAAACTACTAGATTGGGAACGAATTTGGTTGGATCTGATGTAGGAGGAGATAAGAAGAAGCACCAGAGATGGTTCTTCATCCAAGGAGAATGAAGAAAATTGCACCTTAGAGAGTAAGGCGAAGAAAGGGAAGGAGAAGGATTCTCATCCCAAATCGAGTTCTTCCGATGGTGGGAAGAAATTTGACAAATCAAAAGTGCGATGCTTTCATTGTCATGAGGTGGGCCATTTTGCTACAAATTGCCCACTGAAGAAATCCAAGATGGGATCCAAGGAAGGATCTGAAGGTGAGGCATTGGCCTCACAGTTCAAGTTGGATTTCACCCTCTTCGAATGCATGGTTTCATCCATGGTGGGATGTAGTTTGTTTCTTGATAGTGGAGCTCCTTTCCACATGACTGGCGACAAGAGTTTGTTCAGTACCTTGGAGGAGAAAGATCTCGAGATACTCATAGCGATGGGTATTGATGAAAAGTATAGTGTCTCAAGTGTAGGCATGGTTGTTTTTTAGAGGGAGCATGGAGCTCGCATTACCTTGACCGATGTCAAGTATGTACCAGACTAAGGAAAAATTTGGTGTCGATCACAATGATGGAATACAAAGGCTATAATGTGGCCTTCAGTAAGAGAAAGGTTTTTCTTCGACACATCACCACGATACAAGTGAAGCAAATCAGTTCACGAGTCAAGAACCTATATGCTCTTGAGGTTCAAGATGCATGTAAAGCCTTGAGGAGCAAGGTAACTATTGGAGACTTGGTGGTTGAGAGGGAGAGTACATTACCTCTCAACATGCAGTGCCAGAAGAAGTCTCAGACAATTGTGCAAGAGCCACAATTAGTGAAGAAACTTCAGGAAGTTGTGGAGCAGCCACAACTGGAGAAGCCGAGAGGAGACTGAGTGGAGGCATCCACTCATGCAAAGATCTCCAGTAGGGGGGAATTTTTAACCAAGTGGGTAGAGGGATCATATGCATCTATACCTCCAGGTGGGAGGTGGGGTGATGTGCAGTGACAGTCCCAAGAAGGCTGGAATAGGGTAAGGATCATTGAGGTAACCAAACTCTTTAATTAGACCTTAGTACGGGAGCCCTGATGAGGAGTAGCAGGATTAGCTGAGTGGGTAGAGATGGATGTGGATGGAGCGGCAGAGAGAGCTACTATGTAGGAGTCCCAAGACTATGTAGAGCTAGCAAGCTGCAGCAATGCGAGAGGCATTGGAGTGTTGCACCAGTGCAAGACGGAACAGAGAGGTGTGCAATGGTGCGAGATGCATGGAGTGTTGCAGCAGCTCAGAGGTCAGAGAGGTAGCACTTTTCAGTGGCAAATGGAGCTTCAGCATCAGAGGATGTTTCTAGCCCAACAGGGAGGTCAGTTGGGATTTTTTTTTATTTCTAGAGTTGCTGGAGTAACAACACTTGGAAGAAGTGTTGCATGTAGAACACTCCAAAGGTTTAGGATCGGGTTCAAGTTGAATGCCTTTCTTGTTGAGAGGGAGTGTTGAAAATAGCAATAAGAAATGCTAAAAATAGCACTTATAAATAGCAGTTCAGGTACTAGTGTTGGACATAGCAACAAGGAATGAAAAATGGAAGTGCTAAAAATAGCATTGCTATAAATAGAATTTCGGGATGGATTCCAATTTTAGTTAGTCCCTGAACTAAAATTGAGAAGTAAAATTCGAATTTGATCTTAGCAGCTGTTTGTAAAATAATTAATTAATTCATCTTGAGTTAATTAGTTGTAGGAAATCAAACATGAAGTTTATGTGAAGACATGCAACAGTTTCTCCATTGATTGAGGAAGTTATCCCTTGATTAAAGGAGATCAGGATGAGTTGTACCTTGAGTTGTAATTAGTTAGCTCAGTTATCTGAGCTAAGTGCAGTTAGATTAGTTCTAATAGTTTGTAGAATTAATTGTAAGTTCAGTTAGTTAATGCTTGCATGCATGTAACTGCTGCTCTCCAGATAACTGAATATTCTCTCACAAATAACTCATGCATGTCAGTTTAGTCAGAGACCTAGTTGAGATCAGAGGAAGGGACAGTGTACTATCAGTTGGAGGATTTTTCCTATATAGGAAACTCATCCATGCAAAAGGAATTATCTCATTCAGGATTGCGCAGTTACTACTGAGCCAAGTGAGCACTGTGAGGTGGGAATTCACACAAGTGGAAGCACTGGACCCCAGGAAAAACTGCGCAAGGAAATAGGAGGCTTGGAGGGCAGAGGAGAAGGTTTTTGAGAATCCTTTGACTGTTTATGAGAAACAAAGGGATTGCAGAGAGAGCAAGATAGCTTGTGAGCTAATTCTTTCTGTAATCCAGACTATTTTCCACTTGTATGATAATACAAAGATCGGGGATTTAGGCTAAGGCTTTCCCTAGAGTATTCTTCTCTGTTCATGTGTGATTTCTTTCTCATTCTTAGTTATATGTGTTCTATTTGATCTTGCTCATATTCGATTAAGCTTCTGCAAAGTTTGTTGTAGAAGTAGATCTTGTATTTTGCTTTAGTATATTGCATAATCTATTGATCTACAGTGAGAAATTATACATTTCGTTGGTTCATTACAGAAATAACGTTTTGTTTTGTTTTTCCATATGAGCCTTGATGTGTTTCTACAAGTGTGTGATCATCATTCCAAAGTATTCTTGATATCTTCAATTAGATATGCTCTGGTAATTAGAGTGTAGGAATTTACAGGGTAAGTTCCTCAGAAAGAATACCAAAAGGACACCGCTCACAACCAGATCTCAAATCAATACACCAGTATTTTTGACGTGGTTAAAACCCTCAGAGTGCAAGGAGGGAAACAGTCCACGGCCTGTCCCAACGTGGGTACAGACAATTTATTAATCAAAGAATGAAAATTTACATAAGCTTCTCTCATGCACGGATTACCCGAACAATGACCCTCCATGCGCTTTAAATAGAACTCATGGACCAATCGGGTGTCAAGCCACGGATCAAGTGTCGGTAATACCGAGGTGAGAGTGAACCGTCGGATCACTACATATCGTGACTGTCGGATTGTAAGTTACAAAATGTACAACGGTAAAGAAACACACTTTACCTAACTCTAACCTAACTCTATGCTAGACCAAGTTGAACTTAACTATATCCTATGTGTCGGAATATCCTAACATCCCCCCTTAAGAACAACTTGGGATAGGATTGAAGGATTTACAAATATGACACAATAGGAGAAGGAAGGAGGCACTAGAGCCTATCCCCCCTTAGTGACAACTTCCTGAACTCCAAGCATATATCGAAGTTTAGTGAACTTCGCCTCTGTGAGAGCCTTTGTGAAGATGTCTGCAACCTGATCATCCGTTGGACAATATTGCACTTCAAGAACATGGTCATGAATGAGCTTTCTGATGAAGTGCATGTGTAGTTCAATGTGTTTGCTGCGCTGATGCTGGACTGGATCTTTGCATAGCTGAATGGCACTTTGATTATCACACCAAAGTGTGGTTGGATGCTGCTGCTCAAAGCCAAATTCGGATAGGATCTGACGAAGCCACAAGGCTTCCTTACTAGCTTCCACGGCACCACGATACTCTGCTTCTGCTGACGAAAGAGAAATGGCAGCCTGTTTCTTACAAGCCCATGTAATAGGTCCTGAACCAAGAGTGAAGACATAACCGGCAGTAGACTTCCGATCATCAAGGTCACCAGCCCAATCAGAATCAGTGAAACCAATTAACAGAGGAGCTGCTTTGGCACTGTAATGAATCCCAAACTGTACTGTACCTCGAACATAACGAAGTATTCTTTTAGCTGCTTTCCAATGACTTTCACGGGGGTTTTGCATAAAACGAGCAACAAGGCCAACAGCAAAGGAAAGATCAGGACGAGTATGGGTTAAATACAAGAGTTTTCCGACAAGTTGACGGTATAAGGTAGCATCGACTTCAGGAGAAGTACAAGAGACTGAAAGTTTGACTCCAGACTGAAAGGGAGAAGGGGCTGGCTTACAGTCGTTCATGTGAAAATGACGAAGAATATCACAAGCATACTTGGACTGGGAAAGGAAAATACCTTCTTGGGATTGCAAGACTTGAAGACCGAGAAAATAGTGTAAGTGTCCTAAGTCTGTCATTTCAAATTTCTTTTTAAGGCTGGACTTCACATGGTTTATAAGGTTGGGATCACTACCAGTAAGAATAAGATCATCAACATAAAGAACAAGGATGATAAGAGAGTTGCCCACTTTCTTGGTGTAGACAGTATTGTCAGAATGACACCTAGAAAAGCCAGATTCTAAAAGAAAGCTATCCATTTTGGCATACCAAGCCCGAGGAGCTTGTTTGAGGCCATAAAGGGATTTCTTAAGTCGACAAACGAGGCTGGAGTCTGTTTGTATGAAGCCAATGGGTTGTTCCATATAGATTTCTTCCTGCAAGTCCCCATGCAAGAAGGCAGATTTAACATCCATTTGATGGACTTCCCATTTTAAAGAGGCAGCAAGGGAAAGAACAAGGCGGATAGAGTTCATTTTGGCAACTGGAGAGAAGGTTTCAGTGTAGTCAATGCCTTCAACCTGTGAAAAGCCCTTAGCAACTAGACGAGCCTTATGTTTATCAACTTTCCCATCTGGTCCATACTTGGTTCTGTAAACCCATTTGCATCTAACAAGTTTGCGTCCCTTTGGTAGAGGAACAAGATCCCATGTATCATTTGTCATCAATGAATGATATTCTTCATTCATAGCTGCTTCCCAATGTGGATGGCCTGAAGCTTCTGCAAAAGTGTCAGGATCATGATTTACTGGAGCTTGAGCCAGTAAAGAAGAGGCTCTTTCAAACTGAGAACGTGTACGTCGCTGATCTGTAGGATCACCGGCAAGATCACCTGCTGCATCCCGAGTAGCACGGACCCATCTTGGAAGTTGAGGATCCTGAGAAGGTGGGGGAGGATTATCATCCTCGCTTTCATCATCAGAAGAAGAAATGTTTTCAAAGATAGAAGAGATAGGAAGAGGTGGCACATCCGCCGGACTAGGCTCGCAGGCCGATTTATTTTCATCAAATTTTACATCTCTTCTAATGATAACATTTTTGGACTTAAATGGAATAAGTCTATAACCTTTTACATCTTCAGAATATCCAACAAAAGTACATTTCTCACTCTTAGGTTCTAAAGCTTTATGCTTTTCATCTGGAATATGGGCCCATGCTTCACTTCCAAACACACGAAAGTGACTTACATCTGGTTTAATGGAACTCCAAGCTTCTTCTGGAGTGATATTCTCTAGAACCTTAGTAGGAGTGCGATTGATTATATAATTTGCACAATTAATTGCTTCGGCCCAAAAACTAAGACTGAGTCCTTTAGATTGCAGCATACAATTAGCCATTTCCTTTAAGGTGCGATTTTTCCTTTCAGCTACACCATTTTGTTGTGGAGTGTATGGAACAGTATGTTGCATTTGAATTCCATTTTCGGTGCAAAAGTTGATGAATGCGTTTTTAACATATTCTCCACCATTATCAGTTCTTAGCTTAAGAATTTGATGTCCAGATTGTTTTTCAACAAATGCTTTGAAGGCCAAAAAAGTGCTAAATACTTCGCTCTTGAGTTTTAAGAAGTATACCCAAGTGCGTCTAGAGAAATCATCAATGAAAGTTAAGAAGTACTTGCAGCCAGAGAATGAAGCAACAGGAAGAGGACCACATAAATCACTGTGCACAAGCTGTAAAGGGGCTGAGGCGTGCCAAGAGGCACGTTTGTCAAAACTGTCCCGATGATGTTTTCCGAGTACACATCCGGAACAAACACCATCTTTGCAAGATACCATAGGAAGACCTGTCACCATATTTTCTTTACATAGATGCTGAAGGGAGCGATAGTTTAAGTGACCAAACCGCTCATGCCAAAGTTTGCTTACTTCATCATTATGAGCAACAAACACTGAGGGAAGATGGGATGACCCAAAGTTGTGAAACTTATACAACCTTTTGGAATCATCAGCAAGACCAGTAGCTAGAATCTGTTTAGGATCTTTTAGATCCTTGATTACAACATCATGAGGTGAAAATTCAACAATTTTACCTTCACCTGAATGAGTTATCTGATAGACAGATAGAAGGTTGCAGGATAAGTTTGGAACACATAATACATCATTGAACTGACCATTGTCTAGATGAACAGTTCCAGTCCCTACAACATTAAGAGATCTATCATCACCAACATATATATTTTTGGTGTTACAATCATTTAAAGAAGAAAACATGGCTTGGTTTTTGGCCATGTGACAAGAGGCTCCAGAATCAATGAGCCACTCATGAGAATGAGAAGAAGAAGAAGATACATTTAATGCATAACCAGACTGAGATGATTGACGATGACATGCAGAAAGTGCCGTTCCGGAAGTTGAAGTTGAAGTAGGCTCCAGATGGATGTTATGTTTCTTCATTGCGGCTTCCAAGGCTTCCATCTTCTTAAAGCATTTAGATTCTAAGTGGCCATCTCGATTACAAAAGTTACAATGTCTGTCAGTCCTCTTCCATTTGTTTTTATTGGTCTTGTCATTTTGCTGAAATGATCTTTCATCTTGAGGCTGAGTTGGTTTAGGACCATTCCTTTGAGGATAAGACTTCTTAGGATTCTTTGAATTTGGTTGCTGCTGGGCGGCTAACGCTTTCGAGGAAGAGTTTCCAAGATTAAGAAGACCAAGGTGTAAGAGTTTTTCTTGTTCTCTTATTAAGGAATCACAAAAGGAGTCAAAGGAAGGGGGTTTGTAGTCTTTGCCTTGACAAATGAAAGCTTCCCTTGTAGAATGGAAAGTGGAAACAAATACAGAGTAGGCTGGTCCCAACTTAGTAAGGATGGAATAAATAAGGTTACCATCTTCTTTCTTAACTTTAACACCTTCCAAGAGATATCTAAGGGTCTTGAATTTGGACAAGAAATCTTCAATGCAAGAAAAATTATTAGGATCCAAAGTAAGCAACTCATTCTCAAGTTGATGGGCTCTAATTTCATTTTTAATCCCAAAAACTTTAGCAAGTTTTTCTAATGCTTCATGAGGAGTTTCAATTTCTGCAATGTGGAATCTAAGATCAGGAGAAACAGACATTCCTATCAAACCACGTGCTTGATCTTGTCTATTTTCCCATTTTTCAGCCTTGTCTTCATCTTTGGGTTTCTTCTCTTGGTCTGTGGCTATTCTGAAGAGACCTTTACTTCTAAGTAAATCTCCCATGTAGGCTACCCATTGGAAGTAGTTAGTGCTGTCAAGAATGACTTGGCATGGACTTTCCATTTTTTGAAAAAAACCTGAAGCTGAAGATGCTGAAAGTAAGTGGTCCAATGGATAGATCTCGAAAAAATAGGCGATTTTAAAAAAAACGGCTCTGAAAAAGGCTTCCGGATGAAGAAGATATGGCTTTTTGAAAAAAAATTGTTGACGTTACCGGCAAAGTGCGCGAATGTGCGGGAATGAAAAAATCCGCCCCCACAAAATGGAGACTTGAACCCAAGACCTCTACTCTCTTAAAAAGTCTTTGAACCAATTGATCTATACAAAATATTTGAGAGAGAGAGAGAGAGAGAGAGAGAGAGAGAGAGAGGGGGGGGGGGGGGCCTCGATTTGCGTGCTTGCCTTGGGAAGGCTCTTTTCCCCTACAAAACACAAAACACAAAACCCAACACGAATATGCAAAGAAAAACGAACCTTACGGCTCAAAGTTAGCTTTAGCCAAAAAACTAGAATTTAAAAAAAAATCTCAAAGTTAGCTTTTAACCGAAAAACTAAATATTTTTCTCAATGTTTCTGATTTTCCAAGATCACACTAAGGTGCAGGGAAAAGAGCATACGCATGAGAAAAATCCTTTCTTTCTGTTTCTGATTTGCCCAGATCGCACAGAGTCGCAGGGCAAAGAGCATACGCAGAAATGAAAGGTATAGATCTGGGAAAAAAAAGGCTAAATAAACCGAAACCGAAATAAGCAGAGAGAAAATGACAGTAAACTGCAAAAAAAAACACTGTATACCTCCCGATCTGAAAAATGACGCAGCTAGGGCTACCGGAAACCTTTTCGCGTGAAACGAAAGGGGTTCCTCACTGAAACAGATGCTCCGAACGCAACAGAGCAGTCCTCTCGGCCCGAAAGCAGTCAGAAACAGCAGATCTAGGAAACGACAGCCGCATGCAGTTCTACCGGCTTCAGATTTGGATCACCAACGGACGCGGCCCTCAAATAGCTCTGATACCATGTAGGAATTTACAGGGTAAGTTCCTCAGAAAGAATACCAAAAGGACACCGCTCACAACCAGATCTCAAATCAATACACCAGTATTTTTGACGTGGTTAAAACCCTCAGAGTGCAAGGAGGGAAACAGTCCACGGCCTGTCCCAACGTGGGTACAGACAATTTATTAATCAAAGAATGAAAATTTACATAAGCTTCTCTCATGCACGGATTACCCGAACAATGACCCTCCATGCGCTTTAAATAGAACTCATGGACCAATCGGGTGTCAAGCCACGGATCAAGTGTCGGTAATACCGAGGTGAGAGTGAACCGTCGGATCACTACATATCGTGACCGTCGGATTGTAAGTTACAAAATGTACAACGGTAAAGAAACACACTTTACCTAACTCTAACCTAACTCTATGCTAGACCAAGTTGAACTTAACTATATCCTATGTGTCGGAATATCCTAACATAGAGAATGAACATTATTATAACATGTTAACCTGCACTTGGACTTCATACTTTTCAGGGAAGGATCGAAATTCATATTTAATTCTTTCAAATAGAATCTTTCTGAGTTAAGAAGGTTAAGAATGTAGATTGGTTTCGCGTGAATAACTATTACAGGGATGAATTCTGTTGTCACAATTAGATGATTTCTTTAGTTGCATGAAGGAGTTCCTTGATTGAAGAAAAGTGTGCTTTGACTTTAGAAATTAATCCTTATTTTGAAGTTGAGATTGGTTGAAGCATATTTTTGCTTGTGGAGGTTATTCAAAGTTTTTTTCACCTTTGCAAAATCTTTCCCTAAGTTAATACACTGTTTATTCTCTTATAAAAGAAATTTGAAAACCTGGTGTAGGAATATTTGCTCCAATACAAGAATCAATATCCTGATACAGGAACAGAGAGCTTTATTCCTAAGGCTTAGAGCCTTTGCATGAGGACATAAATCTTCAGTACAGGTGTAAAATATACTTCCTGCATCTAAACTTTGTTCTGGTACTAGTGCAAGCATATTGCAGGAGCATAGGAATAACAGCTTAGTGCAGGGAGAAATATCTATAAAGAAGTCATACATCTTCAAGGGTCCAATTATTAACCTAACACACAACTATACTGAAGATAGACATAGTTTTCCATTTGCATTAGTCAGGATTGCTTACAAGAGTTTGAGAAATCATTTCATTTATTTTTCTACAAAATTACTTTCTTTCACATTCCAGCACCAGAATTTCTTTGGTGTAAATTTTCAGGTGATCTTTTCTTTTCGATTCTGTAAGATTGTAATTAAGGAAGTAGGAATAGAGTCAGGAAAAGTTCGGATCATTTCTAGCATTTCTTATGCTTCGCCTCTAAGTTTACGATACTGTTGAGTTGACAATTAAGTGTTGAAGGAGTCTGCCTAACCGCAATTCCTGCACCCAACATTCATGAAGTTTGAAGTGTATTTTTATTTCTAATCCATTTCTTTCTAGTTTGAATATCAGTTGGATAATCCATATTGTTATTGGTGATTTTTGGAGAAGTTGTATGTTGAAGCTTTGAATGATATTTTTGGAGATATATTAACTGCATGGTTTATCTTATGCATATGATTTAGGTCTGATGGAGGATCACACATCTAGGGGGAGAATTTGTGTTTCCAGATGGAATTGCAGAGTGTTGTCATTATGTTCATTATGGGGGAGTTTGTTATGCATATAATTGACGTTGATTTGATGTAGGATTATTTTAATTTGTGTTGCCACACATTGTTATTTGGATGAGATAGTATAGTTACATGGAAAACTTGGCATGTTTCTAGTTTCACATTGCTAGACCATAGTTATGACATGCATTATCATGATTGTGTAGCATTTATGGAGGAAAATTGATGGCACATTGGAATTAGTATCATATAGAATGTCCTCATGGTTATTCATGTCTTATTTATGTTAAGGGATAATGCATGTTGTTGCTAATATGTTTGACATATGGATGGTTGAGTTGTGATGTTCTTGTCCAAATTATGTTCTCATGAGGAGAAGATGAGTCTATGTTTCTATTGGTGCCTATTACCAAATATTCTATTGTTGTTGTTGTTGTTGCATAGTTATTTGTTGATGCATATTGGAAACAATGCATATTGGTTCATATGCTCCTAGTGTTATTGTTTCTTCCTGTTGTTGTACTACTTGTGGCTTGAGCTGATGGTATACCATGCTACTAGTTATTAAGTTGCATTGACATTTCTCTAATTCATGATAATGTAGATATATTTGCCACTACTTCTATGACATATTGTTATGTTGCTGTTATTAGATGAGCCTCGTGGATGGGTTATGATGATGAGGATGCATGTGTTATATTTCTATGCCATATTTTTCATATAGGTGTTTTTAGATGATGATTTTGGAGATGTGTATGTGGAGAATGGTGGTGATTATATTTTTGATGCAAATTTTATTCTTGTTGATACATAAATATTTCTGGTGAGTAGCTGAGATGTTCTATGTATGGTACTCCTATTTGTTGCTTCTACATATTGAGGTAATATTGTTTCCCATGGAGGGATAGCACTTGATCTGTATGCCATGTATTGTAATTTAATTGATGTTGTTGTATGGAGCATATGTCATTGCTCATGGATATCATGTACTTATGATTATTTTTGGCATTCATATAGGAGAGCACTTTTGTGTGTAGATGTAAAAGCCATGTACCTTTATTGTTCTATCTTGCCAACATATTTCTCATGGAGAGTCCCATCGTGTCTAGTATGTTTTTTCAAATCAACCATGTATGGGCTAATGAAAGTCCAAATTCGTGTATTATTTTGTATATTATTGATATAGCCCCATTACACCAAGTGCTTGATGTAAACTTGGGTCCATAGATGTCTTGATTGATGATAGGTGTAGATGATTCATATATTAGCCCCATGTCCTTGTCACAACCATGTATTTTCTTTATGGAGAATTGTATTATATGGTACTTAATTTTACATAATTTTATACCAAAGTGGTGCATGGGATTTGTTGTTATAAAGAGAGTATTCTTTCAACCTCATTACATGCTTAGGGGGAGCATGTTCAATTTTAAGAGATTGCATGACATTGGCTAGAGACATGTTGGAAAATGAGTTCATTGCTTCACATTCTTATCTTGCAGGAGATAAATATTTGGGTTGCATCGGTATGGTGTTGAGTATACTAGGGAGAGGCCTACTCTCATCTAGCACATTATTGGAATTTTCTTTAGTGTTTGTATGACATTTTTCCATTGATTTATAGGTGGGGAGAATTTGGATGATGGAGACCAGCTTCAAAATTACAGTTTCAGAACTGGAGAGTGTATGGAGATCAACCTAAAATGTTGGAGATAAGATTGAGGTTGACATCAATGCCAAAGGGGAAGCTTGTTTGAATTGTAGTGTTGGCATTGATGTTAATATGGTCATGGTGCTACTTGTCGTATTCTTATGTAATTTTGATGATGATGTGTGATGAGTGTTTCGTTGTAGCATTGGTTAGATTATTGGTAATGTTGGTTGACATTGATGTCAACTAGATTGTGGCATGGCTTAGTGCAAGATTCGGAGGTTGAGTAGATATGGTTGCAGGGCATGTTTATTATGGCTTGTTATAAGATGATTGCACTACACATTTTGGAGGTGCATCTATAGATGTTGGAGGTAGTTGGATGACTTAACAGTTGTTGCTGCAGGTTTGGAATTGTTGCTACAAGTGTTGGATATGCTTCTACATGTGTTGGAAGCATTGGAGTTGCTAATACATGTAATGATATATTGCTACATGTGTCAGAAATGTTCCAACATGTATTGGAGACTCCTTGATGGCTTGATGATGTTTATATATGTGATAAAGGTAGTTGGATAGGTTGATAGTGTTGCGGCAAGTTTTTGAGATGCTAGACAAGCTCTAGAAGTGTTGACCTACAAGATCGAAATGAGTTGGAACTTGGACATGTTTAGAGAATTTTTTTCATGGTTATCAAAGGCTTGTCATGGGTTTTCATAGGTTCTACAGTGTTAGGAGATGCCCCCCGAAGTAGATAAATAAGTCTTGGAAGTTTGGAGTTGATCATATGCACAATAGGCGCTAAAGGCAGGGTAACTCGGGTCTCCTGAAGAAATCCTATGCTAGTAACTTGGCCTGTGGCTTAGACAAGTGTGTTATAACTTGAGTCTGCAAAAAAAAGGATGTGTTACCCCTTTCTGTGTGTTTTTATCCACATTCCTCATGCATATCAGGTAGATTAATTTTTTTGGTGATGGATTTTGTCCATAAAATTTATGGAAAAGGTCAGGAAGCCTTAACCATGTTCTAGAAAGTGATTAACATTGAAAATATTCCTTACGAAGTGGAGTTAGTGGCTTTGTTAAGTCAATGAGTTGAATCCAGATCAAATCAAGCATATGAACATAGTTTTTGGAGCTTAGTAGTTCTTCATAATTATTGAGTTGAACACATAAGTTCATACATATATTGAAGAAATATCAATGATAGGATGGTTGGTTCTAGATTGTGTTAAGAGAGTGTGAGAGAATAGAACTGTGTGCAAGATATGAGAGTTCTGTGATTCATATTTTCTAAAGCAGTTTGTAGGTATTGTAGCAGTTAGCTGAAGTATGTTTCAACCGATATTTTGCGAAACAAATGAGGAGGTGAAATAGAGGTTGATTGTAGGAGTATTTGGAGATTTTTTTAACCTAGCATATTCTTTAGTTTATTTTTTTGCATAGCAGTCATTTGAGAGAAGTTTTACTTGATGCAGAGAAGGTTTTAGATGATGTGTTGATCAAACTATTTTATGTAGTGTGTGGTGATATTATGTTGCAGTTTGTGGTGTGGATTTTGTTTTTGATTGTGTGCCTTGATGATACATTGTTGTAGTTCTCATGTTGAGCAGTTCTCGATTCTGGTATGGAATTTTATGAAACAAGAACCACATAGAGGAGTGGATTTGGAGGACTCAGGAAAAATCGATATAAGTGAGAAGTTTTCTCAATCCAATGGTAGTTTGATAGCTCAGAAGAAATTGGGCGAGGCTCATTGGTTGTGGTGGCTTCGAGAAGATAGGAGAATATAGAGTTCTTTGATAGTTTAGGAGTAACCAAGTGAGGATCATTGGTCATGGTGGCTTCTAGCAGATCATAGTCTGTAGATCTGCATGAGAAAGAGATATCCATTTGATAGTAGCCAACTGAATCTCTATGTAAAGAATTTTCTTAACATAATAAATATCATAGTAGCGTAACAGAAAGGGGTGGCTTTTTTCCCTGGAGAGGGTTTTACACTATAAATATTTGTGTCCATTGTGTTGAATTCTTTCATGGTTTCTTTTTTATGTTTGATGCTCTAATATCTATTTTGTGTTTCAGTTTATGCGTGGTTTAAACGAATAATAATTTGGAGAAAAATTTATAAGTGCCTTCACTACTGATTCACCCCCTCCTATTAGTAGTGATCTAGTTTCCAACATTGGATATACTAGTGGGAAAATAATTAAGGGGATTACAACTATTAAGGCTAGTGTGTTGATCCAATTTGATGGTTATCGCATAATATATTCCATTATTCAAAGATAAGGATTTGTTAATTTTAGAGATTCTACAAACACTTCAAATTATAGAATATTCCTTTTCAAATGATAATGCTTGGAAATGAATGATTCATCTTTTCTAATGTCAGAGATCATTATTTTGCATCCGATTATAGAATGGACCATCAACATAAAAGTTTATAGGATTAACAATGATTGTGGGTACAAAACAGTCTAAAAACCAGTTACGATACAAAGAATAGTGAATGAAGGCTAACAAAAAATCATAAGCGTATGTCAAATCGGATCCAACATTGATATCATCTTGAGGAATTACATCCGTCAATAAATTCAAGAACTCATTAACACCCAAGAGGATAGATTGTGCTAGGAAAATGATCAACTTCATAACATAAACTAGGAAGATAATAAGTTGATCATCAACAAAAGGATTTCACAAGGAGAAATATTTCAACTGGTAATGATATTTATTTTGATAATTGGAATGACAAGTTTTAAGGTTGTTTACATCTGTGAAAGATTTGTGCTCCAACCCTAGGTCTAATACAAGAGATTTGCATGAGGAAGAATTATCCAAACAACAATATTTGATCCGATCATAAACTCTATCTTGAGGATTAAGATAATTAACTTGAAAATGTTGAAAATCCTTCAAGAGTGAACTCACATCTAGTGAAACAATGCTAAGGAAAGAATTAAGCAAGAAAATTTGTATCCAATCTCGTTTAGGAATCACATCATGATCAAAAGAACCTGACATAACCATAAATAAGAGCTAAATTTCCTTGATTCCCTAACAAGTACTTGAATGTTCATATCATAAATAATCAAATTTAGGTGGCTTAGAAAGATCTATTGGGAGATACACACCACTAGCATCAGGCATGTTGTTGAAAACATTGTTAATGTCACTGAATTGATAAGATTTAAGATTTAGCATATGGAAGTCCTCATGGGTGAAGAATATAGATGAATCATTCGAAGGGATCCCTTGAATATCTGTAGCATATTCCTCATGACCTATGAAAGTTTGAAAATTAAAGAAATCATGAAAAATGGATTCAATCTTTTCATCTTCTAATCGTAAAACCACACCATCCTATACATGATTGTAGCTAAAGCCAACAGGATAAATATCTAAGGGATTGAAAGAAACTTCCAACACAATAGGCACATAAAACACATCCAATTACATTGAATAATATGTTAAAGAGTAAAATATTGATGTCTGCTCCTAAATCTACCTTAGTATTTGTAAAGGTGCAACCCTGAATTTGGACAGTTACTACTGAATTTCTCGGATCATCGTACTTGATAAGTACCTATTTTCCTAAAATCAGATCAGATAATGTTCCTACAACATGAACTATTGATAGGTCTTTGGGTTTCCTTCCAGGATTTTTACTGCATAATTTTTTTATTGTTTTAGCATAGATTGGAATGTCTCGTATAGCCTGAAGGAGCGGAATTTTTATACATAAATTCTTTAATTCCCCTATAAGATCAAAATTAGGATAAATAGTTGGTTTAATTATGGTAAGTCTTTCAGGGAATGGAGGAGAAGAAATTGTAACTCTATCAAAACCCTGTTGATTGATTGCAGCATTGTTGGTTCTATTTTAGAAATAACTACAGTTGGAGGTTTCACTACACGCTGCTCCTTTATGCATGTTTCACTATCTTCTGGTTCCTGATTATATTTTTGTTGACATTGCTAGACCTGCCAACAAAGGGGATCTCCACGGTATGAAGTCCCAACTAGACCTCACACTATTTAGTGTAGGAGTCCCATTCAGTTCGATGGCACATGAGAGTGTTATGATTGTAACTTCATAAAAGTGAGGTTAGTATTCCTGGTGAGTAAGTAATGTAACTCTGTGTCTAGGTTCTCTTACTGTCAAAAGGGTTGTTAGTGTCGATGTCTTCATCCCTCCATTAGTGATCAAATTTCTCTTTTTGCATGCATATTAGGTGTCTCATCCGATCAGATGCACTCCATTAGGTCATGGATCATCTGATGGTAGTGGTTCTTTGTCAATTTCCCTCATGCCTTTCATCTGCTGGCCAATTTTCACATGTACAAGTCATTCGCTATCATTTTTATTTCATTCCATTTGCAAAAGTCATTTTAATGTTTTTAGGTATCATTAGGTCTAGGGTTTGCCACCATGGTCTTCAAAAACTCAATAAGAGGTCAGTAGGCACATGAGGATGTTTAATAAGTTCACAAAACCACAAATTTCACTGATGATTTGCTTCATAAAGGGTTTTTACGTCAAAACTCTGTTTTGAGGTGAAAATAGGGTTTATTCTATTTCATGTACAAATTTTATGTAATTTTAATGTTTTCATATGTAATAAGCTTCAGCTACAGCCCTTGGTCACCTCGCCAACTCCAACCACTACAAACGGAACAAAAACATCCAAGCAACAGTTCATCAGATGATAAAAAAGAGCCAAATTGCAAAAACAGGGTTTTTAAAGCAAAGTGAAAGAAACTTTAGGAAAGTGGGTTTCTAAATGAAAAATTAAAGTCAAGATGGATAAAAATTTATCCTTGGTGTTGCAAGACTTCATTTTGTGCAAAAGAGGGAGAAAGAGGGAGAAAATCACATTTTGAGGAGAAGAAGTGAAAATTGCAACAAAAATTCAAGTTTTTTAGTGGCGCGACGCACCTAGGAACTGGCACGATGCACATGCCTGCCGCTACACACCGAGCGTAGGTTTTACAAAGGAAATTGAATGGGTGTTATGCACAGAAAGTGCGCTATGCACTTGGGTGTTGGCGCGGCGCATCTGTTGGCTGAGCTTCAAAATGAATTGCATTGATTTCATAAGCCTCCAAATTTGCAATTGACCTCTCTACAAGTAAGTTCACCCTCTCATATGGTCTAGCAATGGATTTTTTTCATCCATAGTGGTGATTTTAATGTTGAAAAATAAAACCCTAGCTGCTCTCAAAGTTGTCTTGCCAAAATTGTCTAGGGTTTTGTTATTTTTGTTGTTTTCACTCCCTTGTTATTATTTTCCTATATCCCATTCCCCTGCACTAAATTTCCCTAATTCCCTTCCTCTTTCCCTCTCCCATTGACACTCACCTTACCCCTTATCACCAAACCCTAAGCCCTATACATAATTCCTACCATTCTCAAAACCCTAATTCCCATTTCCCAAACCCATGATTCCCTAAAACTCTACCTCCATCATCAAAACCCTCATTTGCATCTATACTATCATTCAACCTCTCAAATCCCAGAAAGAAAACAACAGTCACCCTATACTTGAGAAAATCTCTTCATACTCATCATTCTTCACTCCACATTTGCAAGTATGGAAACAGATTCAGCATATGAGAGGGATGATGAAATTGTCAGTGATTCTTCCCAAGAGGCTCATGCACCAAGAAAACCACATAAAGGAGGAAAACACATCCAGGAAGAGCCCACCACTCTCACAGAGTTACTAGCTTGCCCTCTTGCAGTAACATGTTTTAAACATCAGTCTTGTTACTAGTTTTGTGAGATGGTGGAGAGGGTGAAATATCACCATGAACTTGCTAGGTTATTTGTTCTTTATCTTCACGATGGCCAGGTGAACCTAACTGGTGTCTCTTTCACTTTGACACGTGAAACCATTGCAGCAGCAATAGGCATTCCTAATGTGGGAGAATAGTGGAATAAGGGACAACATGTGGGCAGAAAGCATTATGAGCCTTACATCAAGGCTAGTTATCAAAGGAAAATTAGTAGGGTCTTTCCTTTTAGATACCTCCAATACACTTATGCTCCACTCATGAAACTCATTATCAAAATATTTCACCTGTGAAGGGAGGTTTTCTCGTTTGTACACTTACCATGTTAGATTGCTGATGCACTTTACAAGAGTGAGGATGATGAACCTACCCTATTTCATATGTAAAAATATTGAGAAGATGGCTACATATGTGAAAATGAAACCTCTTCCTCAGCAGTTCAGTAGCATTTACCATTTTTTAGTTCATGGGATACCTTCATTTCACATGAGGTTTTAAAAAGCCCTCAGGTGACTCCATCAGTTTTTCAAGAGGAAGGAGGGCCTTCAAATCAGCCAGAGGGTCATGAGACTGAAACAACAAGTGTGCCAATGTTTGTCACTTATGCAAAAGGCACAAGGAGACTATTTGCAGCTACCAAATGAGTATTATCTCCACCAGGGGTGGAAGGGGTCTTGTTTCCTTCACCAGACAATAGGAAAATGCTATCTTCACCTGGGGTGAAAGGGGCTTTGCCTTCTTCTTTAGCAGTACAGGTACAGGATAAAGGAAAGTAGCCTTTGCATGATGAAGGGCCTTCTGAAAGTCAGGACAGAGATTTTGTTTTGGTTCAGGATGAGGATATTGATTTGAGTTCCCAAAACTCAAGACTCAAGGAGGCCATCAAAGAGAAAGACGCTGACATCCATGATTTATCACTAGACCTTGAGAGGGCTAAGTGTATTATTAACTTCCTTGAGCAATAGAAAAAAAAAAATTGGAGGATAAAAAAACAATCATTGAGCTACAAACCATAAGGGAAAACAAGAAAGCAGCAAAAAGAAGGAAAGTCAAATTGACACCCCTTAAGCAAGAAATTGATGCTGACCGGGAATCATGGCTAGAGAGGGTGAACATTCACTTAGATAAATTACTTGAGAAATCCAATAAGGAGAAAAATATGTTGTGCCACATGGCTTATCATTATTTGGCCCATAACAGAATTTGTAAGATAAGGATAAGAAGCCTAAAGGCCAAGTTAAGGAGAACTTTGAGGAGCAAGAAAGAGCAAGATAAGCTCAAGATCTTGGCTAAAGCTTCATTGGCCTAGAATAACACCTAACACACATCACTCATGCCAAATTTCAAGAAATTTGGTGAAATTATTGGTATTTTTGAATTTTTCAGGCAAAAAACCAAGCAGGTGCGTAGCGCCACTGGCGGTACGCTTTTGATGGGGACCTATATTTGTAGAAAAATTTGCATTTTTGGATTTAACATGAAAATTTATGCATTCTCAGAAATGGTTGTGAAGTTTTGACAAGCTTTGGGCCTCCAAAAGGGCCAAAAACACCCAAGAAATGCCCTCTCTGCCACTTTTTGGCTACACAGGAAACAGTCTTGGGAGATTGCATTTTTGGAGGGGAAAATTAACTCCAAATCAAAAGATTCAAGTTATCCCAGAAAGTAGACTCACCAAGATTTGCAATGAGCTATCCTAAACCTGATTTGGACTTCGGGAAGCCTTCCAAAAGTGGATTGGAAAAAACACTACGCACAGAAAAATGGTGCTATGCATAGGATGAAAAATTGCCAATTTTGCCTGTTTGCTCAGAATTTTGCCTAGTTTTCTTCCAGTTTGACTTTTTCTCTCTTATGGTAAAATTGATGATGTGATATGATGTAAATAGATGTAGTATGATGTAAAAATGATGAAAATTGACTTAAGGAGGTAGATACATTAGTTGTAGGTGGTTTTGAGCTGTAATGAATTGGTTTCCTAAGTTTTAGAGGCAAGGTGTTCCACTGCCTATTTTTGTGTTCCTAGTTTAGATATGGTTGAAACCACCCATTTTCTCATAGATTCGACCCCTGATGGATAGCACAGGTGGTTTGGATGTCTCTATAATGTGTTTTTTCAGTCATTTGTCAAGGTTGGACTCTTATGGATGCTTTGAGCACTATTGTACATCATTTCTGCAGTTTGGCAAGGAAATAGACAAGGGTTTGCAGCATTTTGCGGGATTCTTGTTGCAAGGTGAATTAGTATTGTTTTTTCCTCTGTGATTCAAGTTATCATATGTTTATGTGTGCCATTATCTCTCTCTTTTTTGCATAACTAAATGAATCAAGTGTAAAGGTGGAATTCATTGATGTTTCATTGCTCTTCCTTAGGGTTTATTTAGTTTTACATGTTTTTTACTGTTTGAAGAGGACTCATGACACTTTCATGCCCTCTCCAACTCCTCACCAATATTAAGACTCTCCATTTGACCTAATTCAAAGTACTAAAATACTTGCCTAGTTCACCCCATAGAAACTTCTGCAAATCTGAGTTCATTCCCCAGACCCAAAACTGTATTTCACATTTGATCCAACAAAAAACCATAAAAATCAATAGAACTCATCTGAGCATATACCTAGCCTAAAATTAGTATTTATATCAGTCATCTCAAGCTTTATTTGCCATATTTTCCTGAGATTGACAAGGAGAGAGCCCTCTCCCAACCTGGTAGGGCTAGCTACCAGGTTAAGTGTGGTTTGATGTTACCCTAGACCTGCCTTTCTTAGCCTAAGGTAGATTTAGGCCATAACATAGTGGTGACCATACTGGGGAAGAACTGAAAAATATTACCCCAGTATCTTAAAGAAATTTTGGACTTTTGGATGATGAGTTTAGAATTTGATAGGCTGACACATTTATAATGTCTATTTGATTTTGAGCATAAATCATCACATTGGCTTCCAGATGATACACCAGGGCCAATCCTGATCCTAATTCTCCTCCTGTGTATGAAAACCCAAATCTCATTCCAAGTATTCTCCAGCAAGAAAGTTCTGTGATACCAGTTTTCAGATCTCATTCATATCCAATTGTTTTTTAATATCTTGAAGATCTCGAGTTTGATGAACATTTTGATCTATCATTGTTTGAAACTAAATCTGAATGTGTAGTTGGTGCTACTATTCTAAATCTGAAGTTTGTCAAAGATCTTGAAACTGAACGAGCAAATAGATCAATTGGTGATTACATTTTGAATCTTAAAACTTCCATTGTGGCTACAAATATTCCCAAGTTCTTAGAATATGCATCCGCTACTCTTGGTTCATCTGTTGTTGTATCTAGTTTAGAAATTCCTACTGAAACTCCTTTTATCCCCACCATCCCTGTGCAGTCCACCATATCTGATCAGAGATCCACTGTCTCTTCTCCTCCATCAACCCCTTCAACACCTCAAACATCTCATATTTCTTCCCCTCCTACACCTCATACACCCATTACATCGACTACTATTGTTGTTCCAACTCCTCCTACATCCCCAAAGCCAGTTTCAAATCCACCTAGACCAATGGCTGCCCGATATGCACCTCTCATATTGCTACAGAACTTGGATGTTATGCCTGTTGATTACCAAAGTAAAATTCCATTGTTCGATGCTACTCAAGGTATCACAGCGTAGCAACATGTTTATAGGATGAACAATTTCTTTGATCTTCATGAGATAGATACAGAAAATGTGACCATGAGATTATTTGTGCAAACTTTTGGAGGCGAAGTACGAAAGTGGTTCAGAGAATTGCTGGCTGGGACTATCAATACATTGGCGGTTCTTCATAGACAATTTCTAGATCATTGGGAGGTAAAGAAAAATCCACTCCAAATTCTTTTCGAGCATGAAAACATAAAGAGGAATGTTGGTGAGAGTGTCTAGGATTATTGTGTTAGATTCAATATTGTTTATAATTCAATTCCTGTTGATATAAAGACACCAATGGGGTTGGCTTTGATAAAATTTCCCGATGACTTTGATTCTGACATGGCATATCAATTGAGAGAAAGAGACCCGGCTACCTTGGAGGATATGCAGAAAATTACAGT
The DNA here is from genome assembly GCA_031772625.1 of Pinus tabuliformis. Classification (NCBI taxonomy): domain Eukaryota; kingdom Viridiplantae; phylum Streptophyta; class Pinopsida; order Pinales; family Pinaceae; genus Pinus; species Pinus tabuliformis. The sequence continues at coordinate 1,550,869,505 of CM062804.1, forward strand.
GAGTGTGGAGGTAAATTTGCTAGCTAAGAGAGCTAGAACCAAGACCGAGAAGAAGGTGACCATAAAGGACGAAGCTTCTTCCTCAGACCACTTGCTTCGTAAGACTGAGAAGATGTTTGATAGATTCACTATTGTAGACAAGCCCGAGACACAGATCAAAAATCCAAATTTCCGTGGTCAGCAACAACCATAGTCCAGGATTAAATAATGGTAGCAAAGAGCGCAAGACCAAGCAGCATAGCAGCAAGTCAAAACACCATTATAGCATAATTTTGTACCTTGTCCGGGATCAGATGATGATGAGAATGTAATAGGAGATGAGAATCACTTTTTTGCACCTGATGTTTTGCTAGTTTATATCACGGAGGATGAGGAGTATTCAGAAAGCCTAGCTGTACAGAAGGATGAAGATTTTATATTAGCAAATGAAATAGTCCTAGAATAAGCATCAGATGAATATTAGAGGGGATATATGAATGCATTGACAGCATAGCAAAGACATTATTCACTTAGGAGCAGGGATGTACCCATCAAGCCAATTCAAAAGTGGAAGGAAGGTACACCATCAAAGAATGATTCTTCCAATGTTCAGAAAAAAGGAAAGGAGGCAGTAGATCCTACTTCCAGCAAAGCATAATCAGCAAATGAAAAATCAAATCAGCCAAATGCAGCAAAGGAAAAGACCAAAAATAAGGATGCTCCGCTTAAAGAGGTAGAGAAAACTACAACCTTTAGCTTATAGAATGAGATTGCTAAGTTAAAAGTGTCAATACATTTGACTGAATTAATGAAGAATAGCAGCTATAAAGGTCAATTGTCAAAGATTTTGAATATAGATCCCTTGTCAGATATGGTTAATGTGGAAGATGACCAACCCGAGGTTATTTTTGGTCTGGCATTAGAAGGCCAATCTGAGGATAGTGATGTAGCCCATTTTTACGTCAACCTTAGATTGCATGATTATGTCTTACATAATGCCATGTTTGATTTAGGAGCATCTCACAACCTGATCCCAAAGGCAATTATGGAAAAATTAGGTTTAGACATCACTCGCAAGTATCATGACCTTTATTCCTTTGATTCTAGTAGGGTCAGATGTATTGGTCTCATTAAGGACTTGGTTGTGACTTTAGATCAGATTCCAACAAAGAATTTTCTCATGGATGTGGTTGTGGCCGACATTCCCCCTAGATTTGGCATGCTTTTATCTAGATCGTGGGGTGCAAAACTCAAAGGGACATTGCAGTTAGATTTCTCCTATGCCACTATTCCCGTGTTTGGTCAGTTGAGGAAATTATATAGGGAGAAAAAGATGAAGTATATGATCACAAGCAAGGAGAAACCTTTGAATCATCTAATTAATTATGTACATACAGATTTAGAATCTTTTGTTCTTTATTCTGATAGTGGTTTTAATGATGTGAATAGTCAATTAGTTAAAGTGGAAGATATTCTGGAGATAGCAGAAAATTTCAGAGCCGTACTTGATCAAGAGATACAAAGGCTTGATAGTACTGCTGAATAGTCAACATTCTGCCAATAGAAGAAAATTGATAGACAACATCCAAAGGTAGAAGAGAAAGCAGAATTTCAGCACTTGGAGGAAGAAGCAGGCTTGTAGAGTATGGACTTTGATGGAGCCATAGGTAAGGATGGTGTGGGAATTGGCATTTGGATACGTAGCCCTATTTTCCTACCAAATAATGTTATGAAACCAACTCAAGAAAAGATAGAAAAGATAGATCAACGCCTTAGAATTCAGCCTCTTCGAGGGGGCAACCTCCTTTACATTACATAAATGAACAATTCTTGGATGATACAAATGACAAAACCTCATTTCTATATATAGGAGTCTAAGGAGTCACAATATAATCCAGCCGACCTAACAATAATAATATAAAGCCACATAAATAACAATAGAGGGATTCTATGGGGCACATGAATAACAACATGGGGGTAATAGGGGCATAACAATATAATTAAGGGGTATAACTACAATAGTAATGGGGTAATCACTAGTATTATAGGGACCCAACATGCCCCTCTCCTTCAAAAAAGTGTTGTCCTCAACGCTTGAGTAGTTCTGGATACTTCTGCATAAAATTCTCATCCTCCCATGTGGAATCTTCAGCGGATAAGTTCTTCCACTTGATAAGATACTCTGAAATTGATTGATTTCGTAGCTGTCGAGTTCTTGTTTCTGTGACTGCTTCTGGTTCCAATATAATTTTTCCTTCCTCATCAAGTTCTGGCAATATTGTTTGAACTGGGAGCTTGTCGCCTATAACCTTCTTTAAACGTGAAACATGGAAAACTGGGTGCAATCGAGAAGCTGCAGGAAGCTCCAATTTGTATGCCATAGTACCAATCTTTTGCAACACCTTGTACGGACCATAATACTTTGGTGATAATTTATTATCCTTCTTAGCTTGCTTTAGGGATATTTTCTTATATGGTTGTAGCCGTAGGAATACCCAATCACCTACATCAAAACTTCTTTCACTGCGATGTTGATCTGCTTGTTGTTTCATTCTATTTTGTGCCAACACGAGGTTATCCTTTAAGAGTTGGAGGACTTGTTGTTGATGTTCGATGTGATGTTCCACTGCCTGAACCTTGGAATTTTCTCTTAAATATGATGTGATGGATGGTGGTTGATACCCATAAAGTGCCATAAATGGGGTCATTTTTGTTGCTGTATGGAAGGAAGTGTTATACCACCATTCAGCCAGAGGCAACCATTTGACCCATTGTGTCTGTTTATCAGATACAAAGCAACGAAGATATCCTTCCAAACATTTGTTTACTATCTCAATTTGCCCATCAAATTGAGGATGATAAGATGAGCTATGAGCTAACTGAGTACCAAGACAAGAAAATAATTCTGTCCAAAAATTTCCAGTGAAAATGGGATCTCTGTCACTTACAATAATCTTTGGGTTTCCATGTAGCTTTTGAATTGTTTCCATAAATGCAGTAGAAACTGTACTGGCTTTAAATGGATGTGATAATGCACAAAAGTGTGCATACTTGGTAAGTCTGTCAACTACCACCATGATGACACTCTTTCCCTCAGACTTGGGTAAACCTGTGATAAAATCCATTGAAACCTCCTCCCAACGTTGGCTTGGAATGGATAAAGGTTGTAATAGACCCGGTGTCTTAATTGTTTCAACTTTATTTTGTTGGCAAACCAAACATTCCGCCACAAACTTATGAATATCTGATTTAAGGCCATCCCAAAATAATTCCTTCTTAACCCTGTGGTAAGTTTTTAAAAATCCTGAGTGCCCTCCTAAGAGAGAAGTGTGCAATTCCATAAGAATCTTTTGTTTTAGCTAGGAATTCTTACAGGGGTATAAGCGATCTTTGTACCATAATGAATCATTTTTCCAACTAAATGTATCAGACGTACTGGAATCTTGTTGTAGCTTTCGAATAAGTGCCCACACTTCTTCATCATTCTTCCATTCCTCCCTTGCTTCGTTTATCCAATCTGGTTGGATAATAGAAATGGCGCACAACAATGCTTCCACATCCTCATCCTTTCTTGAGAGTGCATCTTCCACCACATTTTGCTTCCCTTTTTTGTAGATGATTTCAAAGTCATAACCCAACATCTTTGTGACCCACTTTTGTTGCTCTTCAGAGGATAATCTTTGTTCTAAAAAGTATTTAAGGCTATCATGATCCGTTTTTACCTTGAAGTGTCTTCCCATTAGGTAGGGTCGCCATTTCTTAAGTGCATGGAGTATTGCCAACATTTCCTTCTCATAAATAGCTTTGCTTAAAAAATTTCCCTTGATTGGATGACTTTCAAAAGCAATGGCATTAGAACAGCACCAATTCCATTTCCTGAAGAATCACATTCCACAATAAAGGTTTTTGTGAAGTTTGGTGTAGCTAAGATTGGTGCTTGGCACATTGCCTCTTTAAGATGTTCAAAGACCTTTGTTGCTTTCAGAGTCCATGAAAATGCATCTTTCTTCAATAATGTTGTTAGAGGTGCTGCTATTCTCCCATAATTCTTAACAAACTTGCGATAATACCCTGTCAACCCAAGAAATCCTCACAGATGCTTTATGGATGTGGGGATTTTCCATTCCTTAATGGCTTTAATTTTGCTAGGGTCTACCTTAACTCCTTCATGAGATACAATATGACCCAAATATTCCACCTCCTGGACTCCAAAGAAACATTTGGATCCTTTTGCATATAATTGTTTCTCCTCCAATAGTTGTAGCACCCTGTCAACATGTTCAACATGATCCTTCCAAGGCTTGTTGTAGATTAGTATATCATCAAAAAATACTAACACAAATTTTCTAAGGAATGGTTTGAAAATTGAATTCATCAAACCTTGAAATGTTGAAGGTGCATTAGTAAGGCCAAAAGGCATGACCAAAAGTTCATAATGACCCTCATGAGTTCTAAATGCCGTTTTCGGAATGTCTTCAATCTTCATTCTGATTTGATGATATCTCGAACGAAGATCCAACTTGGTGAAGTAAATTGATCCATGCAATTCATCCAGTAATTCATCAATGATAGGAATGGGGAACTTATCTTTAATAGTGAGCTTGTTGAGCTCCCTATAATCCGGACACATGCGCCATGATCCATCCTTCTTGTGCACCAATACTACTGGAGCAGAGAAAGAACTTTGACTTGGTTGAATTATACTAGCCTCTAGCATTTCTGCAACCATACGTTCAATTTCACTTTTTTGGACATAGGGATATCTGTACGGCCTGATGTTTGGAGGAACACTTCCTGGAATCAGATGAATAGCATGATCATGATCACGCATAGGTGGGAGACCTTTGGGAGTCTCAAATACCATGGAATGATTGTCCAAGACTTTTTGGAGATCTGGAGAAATAGATTATTCCGATGTGGAAACATCTAGCGAACATAATTGTGCAATTACACCTCTTTGCTCCTTTTTTAGAAGATTTGTCATACCATTAGAGCTGATTATATTTCCTGGTTTCCCTGCAATACCCCTTAATTCAACTTCCTTTCCTTATATAGAAAATTTGATGAAAAGTTCTTGAAAATTAAAAACTATTGTACCCAAGGATTGTAGCCATTGGACTCCTAGTACAACATCAGCACCTCCCATTGGAATGGAAAGCATTGGGCTAGTCAATACATATTCTCCCATGGATAGCTTGATATTATGGCACCTTCCAGAGCAATTTATTGTTCCTCCATTTGCAATCATCACTTGACACTCTGGTGCTGGATATAGGAAGCAATTCAATTCTTTTGCTACCCTACAATGAATAAAATTGTGGGTGCTTCCTGAATCAATCAACACTATTACCTTTTTCTTCTTGATTTGTCCTTCTATCTTGATGGTTTGAGGAGTGGTAATTCCCACCAATGCATTACAAGATATGGTCGGATTTATTTGTTCTTCATCTAGGCTTTGTTCCTGGAGTATATCTTCTTCTTTTGACCTTTCTTGCTCCTTTTCTTCTTCCTCTTCACAATCTATGTAGAATAATTTCTTCTCAACACACTTATGACCTTTAGTGTATTTGCTATCACAACTGTAACAAATCCCTTTTGCTCTTTTTTCTTCCAATTGTTGTGGTGTCAACCTTATAGGTTGTGGAAGACTAGGGGCAACAACACTTCCATCTTTATAGTTGTGAGTGGTATGCTTCCTGGTTGCCATAATTTTGCTTTCCATTTTTCTTGCTAACCTGAATGCCTTCTCTAATGAATCAGGTTCCCAAAGGCGAACATCATGTTGGATATTATCCTTTAAAGACCCTATGAACACATCAATCCTATGCTCCTCTGGAATATCTTTTACCCTTATGTTCAATTTTTGGAACTCCTCAATGTGCTCCATTACTGAACCCTTTTGTTTGAGACTTATCAATTGGCTAAAAAAAGTGTTGCTTTTTGTATCTTCATAATGTGCTATCAATTCTTATGTAAAAATTGCCCAAGTGATAAATTGTTTACGAGAGCAAAGCCATTGATACCATACAAACTGATTTGGTTCCAAATATACAGTTGCCATGCGTACCTTTTGTGTGTTTTGCACATTATTGAGATCGAAGAACTGCTCCATCTGTAATATCCATGTGGCGGGATCCTTGCCATCAAACTTCCTCATATCGATTTTTGGAATATGGTGGGTCTTCGATCCAACATTAGAGTCTATGGAATCATGATTAACATTACTTTTGTTCACATCATGAGTTTCCTTTACAACCTTTTCACCATTAGTAAGTATTTCTTGTAGAAAATTTGTCAAATCTGTCTTCAAATCTGCCATGTCTGTCTTCAAATCTACCATGTCTCTCTTCAAATATATCTTTGAATCATCCATCTTAGCTTCCATGCCCTTTATCTTAGATTCCACGCCATTTATCTTAGCTTCTGTTAGCTTTTGTGAGCGTGACACTTGTTGCACTTGTTCTTGTAATTTTGATATATCATGTAGCATTTCTTCCTCTTCTTCATGAGTCATGCTAGAGCTTTCAAGTTCCTTACTAGGTGTTTGCATTTTCTTTCCTCGGGGCATCAGTTACCGATAATAATGCTTTACTATGCCCTTTGAATTCTTTTAAACCAAGCTTACAATAAAATTTAAAAAAAACTACACACCTTTTCTCACTTTATAGAAGCCTGATATTGAATCTGATGTATCTCTGTAATTTCGGATCGTCTAGTTCTGAAATTTAAACCTATAGTAGCCTTCTATGTCCTATTTCCAATGCCACAAGTCTGACCCAAATTGGATTCTCAAATGAAGAGTTATGTGAAATATTCCACAGTGACTTTCTTTTAGACTAGTTCAGTAGAGTGAACTTGTACGACGTGCCACGAGTCACTTTTTCAACCTTTGGATCTGAACCACACATACAAGAAACTACAGTCCATCCTATTTCTGTACCTTCTTAAAAAATTTCAATCCGATCCCCAGAGAGAAAGTTATGACGATTTTCCCTAGGTCACTTGTTTTGAATGTAATTCAGGAGTCTGCAAAAAGACCAACTTCCTCAGATCATATCTCCACAAATATCGTGCGAAAAGCTCTAAAATTTGGACCCTAGGTTAAGAGAGATTTCTTCTAAAATGGGATTTTTTTGCAACTTCTGAAACATCACAGAAAAAAAGTTATAGTGAAAATGGCACGATGACCTGTTTGGAGTAGCAAAACCCTAGAATCGAAAGCTCTGATACCAAATGTTATGAAACCAACTCAAGAAAAGATAGAAAAGATAGATCAACGCCTTAGAATTCAACGTCTTCGAGGGGAAACCTCCTTTACATCACATAAATGAAAAATTCTTGGATGATACAAATGACAAAACCTCATTTCTATATATAGGAGTCTAAGGAGTCACAATATAATCCAGCCGACCTAACAATAATAATATAAAGCCACATAAATAACAATAGAGGGATTCTATGGGGCACAGAAATAAAAACATGGGGGTAATAGGGGCACAACAATATAAATAAGGGGTATAACTACAATAGTAATGGGGTAATCACTAGTATTATAGGGACCCAACAAATAAAGTCCCGAGTAATGTAAGAGTTTGTTCAAACAAATTGGCTTTTGATTGTTCCAATAATGAAGCTAAATATGAGACACTGATTGCTGGTTTGAAAGTCCTCAAGAAGTTGAATGCAAAGAGATTTTCAGTTTATGGCGACTCTGAATTAGTAATAAAACAAGTCAAGGGTGAATACCAAGCCAAACATCCTCAAATGAGGGCTTACCATAATGTAGTTTTAGATATTCTGAATTTGTTTCCAGATCACACTTTGACATGTGTCCCTCGTACACAAAATGTTATTGTAGATTCCCTTGCTACAGCTGCAAGTAACTTAAAGATCCCAATGAATTCAAACAATAAGTTTGAAATTCATGTGAAGCATCGCCCAACTGTCCCTGATAATCAAAGATATTGGCAGGTGTTTCAGGATGACAAAGAGATTAAAGAATTTCTACAAAATGAAGGCAAATATACAGACACTTCTAACGATGGTGAGTAAGATGATGGTGAACTAGACATAGAGGTAAATGAAATGGAAGTCTTATAGCTGAAGGACAATTTCATTCCTAAAGGCCTAATACCTTTAGAGGAGTTATTTGATCAAGATGACGTAGCTCGGAAACCAAGCTTGGTGCCGAATGAGAAGGGAGTTGAGGATGTGAATATCGGAACAGTAGAAAATCCAAAGATGGAAGTTGTCAAAGGCATTACCTCCTTAGGTAAAAGTAAAATACATTAGTTTATTGTCTTCATTTTTTGATGTATTTGCATGGGACTATACATATTTGAAGGAGTATGACAAAAGTATAATTCAGCATATCATTCCAATCAAGCCAAACCAAAAGCCATTTCGCCATAAGTTGAGAAGGATAAATCTGAAATTGCTGGCATCAATAGAAAAAACGGTGAATCGATTGTACAAGGTTGGTATAATTGTTCCGATAAGATTTTTAGATTGGATCTCCAATTTGGTGCCCGTGCGAAAGAAGACAGGTGAGATTATATTGTGCATTGATTTTAGAAATTTGAATAAGGTTTCCTTGAAAGATAATTATCCATTGCCAAAAATGGACCACATACTCCAAAGAGTAGTTGGGGCATCTCATATGTCGCTGCTCGATGGGTATTCTGGCTATAATCAAATTTTGTTTCATGAGGATGATAGGGATAAAACAACATTCACCACTCCATGGGGGACATTCCACTATGCTAAGATGTCGTTCGGGCTAAAGAATGTTGGTGCAACATTTCAGTGCGCCATGGACATCGCCTTCGCAAATGAAAAAGATGTGTTTCTAGTAGTATATCTTGATGACTTGACTGTCTTTTCAAATTCAAATGAGGAGCATCTTTACCATTTGAAAATTGTTTTTCAGCGTTGCAGAAAATATGGAATATCACTTAATCCCAAAAAGAGCTTGTTAGCCATGGATGAGGGAAAGCTTCTCAGTCACATAATATACAAAGAAGGCATCCGCATTGATCTTTCTCGAGTGGAAGCTATTCAGAAAATTGATTTTCCTCGTAGTAAGAAAGAGATCCAAGCGTTTAACGGTAAGATGAACTTCTTACGTTGTTTTATGCCAAATCTAGCTGAACACTTGAGGGAGGCTACAAATATGTTGAAGAAGGATAGTGTGGTCAAGTGGACCAAAGAAGCCATGAAGTCTTTCAACCTAGTAAAGTTGGCTCTTTCTTCATCTCTGATTTTAATCAGTTGGGATTATTCTCAAGATTTTATATTATTTTCATTCGCTTATGATCATACTATGGTAGCAGTTCTAATGCAGAAAAAAGACTAGCTTGAAAAGCCAATTGCTTTTTTTAGCAGGACAATAAGAGATGCAACCTTAAAATATAACATTATTGAGAAGAAAAGGTCTTGCCTTGGTGAATGAAAGACTTTTGGGTATATATTTTGCACTCTCATATTCTTTCTTATGTCCCTAATGCAGCAGTCAAAGCTGTTTTGGTACAAACAGATCCGGAAGGGAGGAGAGGTAAATGGATCGCAACATTGCTAGAATGTGACTTGGAGATAAAGCCAACAAAGCTAATTAAGGGCCATTGTCTAGCAAAGTTGATGGCGGAGTATAATTTACATGAATTGGACATAAATTTAATTGTTGCTATGTCCGAAGAAGATGAAGATGGTTCGCTTGTTTAGGTATCTAAAAATTTTCTCCATTTTCCTTCGTATTCAGATATTGTATATGTGCTTTAGCAACTTTCACCGCCATCGGGGATGTAGGTGGATTTGGAACAACAATAGCAATCAATGTAATGGGTGTATGAGGTGTAGAAGGAGGGGAAGAAATATGAGATGTTTGAGGTGTTGAAGGGGTTGATGGAGGAGAAGAGACAGTGGGTCTCTGATCAGATATAGTGGACTGCACGGGGATGGTGGGGATAAAAGGAGTTTCAGTAGGAATTTCTGAACTAGATACAATAGTAGATGAACCAAGAGTAGCAGATGTAGATTCTAAGAACTTGGGAATATTTGTAGCCACAATGGAAGTTTGAAGATTCAAAACGTAATCATCAATTGATCTATTTTCATGTTCAGTTTCAAGATCTTTGACAAACTCTGGATTTAGAATAGTAGCACCAACTGCACTTTCAGATTTAGTTTCAAACAATGATAGATAAAAATGTTCGTCAAACTCGAGATCTTCAAGATATTAAAAAACAGTTGGACATGAATGAGATCTGAAAACCAGTATCACAGAACTTTCTTGCCGGAGAATTCCTGGAATGAGATTTGGGTTTTCATACACGGGAGGAGGATCACAATTAGTATTGGCCCTGGTGTATCGTCTGGAAGCGAGTGTGATGAATTATGCTCAAAATCAAATAGACATTACAAATGTGTTAGCCTATCAAATTCTAAACTCATCATCCAAAAGTCCAGAATTGCTTTAAGATACCAGAGTAATAGTTTTCAGTTCTTCCCCAGTATCGTCACCACTAGGTTATGGCCTAAATCTACCTTAGGCTGAGAAAGGCAGGTCTAGGGTAACATCAAACCACGCTTAACCTGGTAGCTAGCCCTACCAGGTCGGGAGAGGGCTCTCTCCTTGTCAATCTCAGGAAAATATGGAAAATAGAGCTTGATATGACTGATATAAAGACTAATTTTAGGCTAGGTATATGCTCAAAGGAGTTCGATTGATTTTTATGGTTGTTTGTTGGATCAAATGTGAAAGGCAGTTTTGGGTCTGGGGAATGAACTCAGATTTGCAGAGGTTTCTGTGGGGCGAGGTGGGAAAGTGTTTTAGTACTTTGAATTAGGTGCAATTGAGAGTCTTAAGATTGGTGAGGAGTTGGAGAGGGCATGAAAGTGTCATGAGTCCTCTTCAAACAGTAGAAAACATGTAAAACTAAATAAACCCTAAGGCAAAGCACTAAAACATCAATGAATTCCACCTTTACACTTGATTCATTTAGTTATGCAGAAAAGATAGAGATAATGGTACACATAAACATATGATAACTTGAATCATAGAGGAGAAAACAATACTTATTCACCTTGCCACAGGAATCCCACAAAATTCTGCAAACCCTGGTCTATTTCCTTGCCAAATTGCAGAAATGATGTACAATAGTTCTCAAAGCATCCACAAGAGTCCAACCTTGACAAATGACTGAAGAAACACATGATATAGACATTGAAACCACATGTGCTATCCATCAGGGGTCAAATACATGATAAAATGGGTGGTTTCAACCATATCTAAACTAAGAACACAAAAATAGGCAGTGGAATAGCTTGCCTCTAAAACTTAGGAAACCAATTCATTACAGCTCAAAACCACCTACAACTAATGTATCTACCTCCTTAAGTCAATTTTCATAATTTTTACATCATAGTACATCTATTTACATCATATCACATCATTAATTTGACCATAAGAGAGAAAAAGTCAAACTGGAAGGAAACTAGGCGAAATTATGAGCAAACAGGCAAAATTGGCAATTTTTCATCCTATGCGTAGCGCCATTTTTTTGTGTGTAGCGCTTTTTCTGAGCCACTTTTGGAAGCCTTCCCAAAGTCCAAATCAGGTGTAGGATAGCTCATTGGAAATATTGGTGAGTGTACTTTCTGGGACAACTTGAATTTTTTGATTTGGAGTTCATTTTCCCCTCCAACAATGCAATCTGCAAGACTGCTTCCTGTGTAGCCAAAAAGTGGCAGAGAGGGCATCTTTTGGGTGTTTTTGGCCCTTTTGGAGGCCCAAAAATTGTCAAAACTTCACAACCATTTTTCAGCATGCATAAATTTACATGATGAATCCAAAAATGAAAAGTTTTCTACAAATGGAGGTCCCCATCAAAAGTATAGCGCCACCTACCGGAAAAACCTGTTTTTTTGCTGAAAAGTTCAAAAATTCCAAACATTTCACCAAATTTCTTGAAATTTGGAATGAGTGATGTGTGTTAGGTGCTATGCTAGACCAATGAAGCTTCAGCCAAGATCTTGAGCTTATCTTGCTCTTTCTTGCTCCTCAAAGTTCTCCTTAACTTGGCCTTTAGGCTTCTTATCCTTGTCTTACAAATTCTGTTACGGGCCAAATAATGATAAGACATGTGGCGCAACATATTTGTATCCTTGTTGGCTTTCTAAAGTAATTTATCCAAGTGAATGTTCACCCTCTCTAGCCATGATTCCTAGTCAGCATCAATTTCTTTCTCAAGGGGTGTCAATTTGACTTTCCTTCTTTTTGTTGCTTGCTTATTTTTCCTTATGGTTTGCAGCTCCATGATTGTTTGTTTATCCTCCACTTTTTTGTTCTATTGCTCAAGGAAGTTAATAATCCACCTAGCCCTCTCGAGGTCTAGTGATAAGGCATGGATGTCAGCTTCTTTCTCTTTGATGACCTCCTTGAGTCTTGAGTTTTGGGAACTCAAATCAATATCCTCATCCCGAGCCAAAACAAAATCTCTGTCCTGACCTTTGGAAGGCTCTTCGACATGCAAAGGCTACTTTCCTTTATCCTGTACTTGTACTGCTGAAGAAGAAGGCAAAGCCCCTTTCACCCTAGGTGAAGATAACATTTGCCTATGGTCTGGTGAACGAAACGAGACCCCTTCCACCCCTAGTGGAGATAATACATGTTTGGCAGCTGCAAATAGTCTCCTTATGCATTTTGCATAAGTGACAAACACTGGCACACCTGTTGTTTTAGTCTCATGACCCTTTGGCTGATTTAAAGGCCCTCCTTCCTCTTGAAACACTGATGGAGTCACCTGAGGGCTTTTAAAAACCTCATGTGAAATGAAGGTATCCCATGAAATATTCAGCAAGCTAAGCTGATGCAAAACAACAATCTTAATCAATGAAAAATGGTAAATGCTACTAAACTGTTGAGAAGAGGTTTCCTTTACACATATGTAGCCATCTTCTCAATATTTTTGCATATGAAATAGGGGAGGTTCATCATTCTCACTCTTGTAAAGTGCATCAGCAATTTAACATGGTAAGTGTACAAACGATAAACCTCCCTTCATGGGTGAAATATTTGATAATGAGTTTCATGAGTGGAGCATAAGTGTCTTGTAGGTATCTGAAAGGAAAGACCCTACTGATTTTTCTTTGATAACTAGCCTTGATGTAAGGCTCATAATGCTCTCTGCCCACATGTTTTCCCTTATTCCACTGTTCTCCCACATTAGGAATGCCTATTGCCGCTGCAATGGTTTCAGGTATCAAAGTTAAAGAGACACCAGCTAGGTTCACCTAGCCATTGTAAAGATGAAGAAAAAATAACCTAGCGAGTTCATGGTGATATTTCACCCTCTCCACCATCTCACAAAATTGGTAGCAAGACTGATGTTTAAAACATGTTACTGCAAGAGGGAAAGCTAGTAACTCTGTGAGAGTGGTGGGCTCTTCTCGGATGTGTTTTCCTCCTTTATGTGGTTTTCTTCGTGCATGAGCCTCTTGGGAAGAATCATTGACAATTTCATCATCCCTCTCATATGCTAAATTTGTTTCCATACTTGCAAATGTGGAATGAAGAATGAAGAGTATGAAGAGATTTTCTCAAGTATAGGGTGACTGTTGTTTTCTTTTTGGGATTTGAGAGATTGACTGATAGTATAGATGCAAATGAGGGTTTGGATGATGGAGATAGAGTTTTAGGGAATGATAGGGTTTGGGAAATGGGAATTAGGGTTTTGAGAATGGTAGGAATTATGTATAGGGCTAAGGGTTTGGTGATAGGGGGTAAGGTGAGTGTCAATGGGAGAGGGAAAGAGGAAGGCAATTAGGGAAATTTAGTGCAGGGGAATGGGATATAGGAAAATAATAACAAGGGAGTGAAAATAGAAAAAATAACAAAATCCTAGACAATTTTGGCAAGACAACTTTGAGAGCAGCTAGGGTTTCATGATTCAACATTCAAATCACCACCATGGATGAAAAAAATCCATTGCTACTGTTAGCTACCTATACCAATAGGTTTCATATTTCATGATTGACTGTGAAAAGGTCCAAATATGCTTTTCTTTGATGATTCAAAGATCACATATTTCCAAGAGAATCCAATCTGTGCTTATAGCCTGGTATGAACTCAAATTTTGATGAATGGTCCAACAGTCTAATCTGGACCATGTCATGTTTTAAAATTTTCAGTTATAGAATAGAGAAAGGAGTCAGTCCAAACTGTTTAATCTTGGCAGACAAGTAGTTTAGGTAGAGAAAAAGGACTCCCAACAGCTTAATCTGGGACCTTGGAAGAAATAAGGGTAGAAGTAGATAGAAAAACAAAAGAAAAGCCAAAGAAAAGAAAAGGCAAGTAAGGGTCTGCAAGTCCAAATGCACCCTCCAAGAAGAAATAAAAAATGCTAGGCAAGTAGCTGGGTAAGTAGTCGGGGTTGCAGAAAGGTTATCTTTACCATTGCAGGTGTGTTAACTGTGTTTACCAAAGCAAAGTCAATCAATTGAGAAGGTGTTCTTCTTCATCAAAGTTGCAGCAGGAAGCATGTCTAACCTCCCTCTTCCCCTTGTTCATTTTATTACTAACACTCCCTCATCAGTCAAGATTCATGGAAGAAGATTATGGTTTCATGGTGGTTCTTGTTCCTCCACCAGCCACATTTCTTGTGTAAAAATCTTTTCATTTTGATCTACTCTTTAAGCCAAGTGTTTCACAAATAAACTTAGTGTTTTCTCCCTTCATTCACCCCCCCCATCCATATTAACTCTAACTTTACTATATAAATCCCCTATATCACCTTTCCCCTACTAATATTAACACCATGGTGTATAAACCCCAAATTTTGTATAAATACTCCTCCCCTTGGCATTATAGCCATATGTTCTCTAAAAAAGGAATCAAAATGACATCTGGTCACTTGGATGAACCTATACCTCATCTCTCCCCCTTGCTTCAAGTCATTCCACTCATTAAACCATCATTTGCAAAGAAAAACCCTATACAAGCCCCTTTCTACCCATAACCCCTTTGAAATCATGAAAAAATCCAAAAAACCCACTTCTGCCGCTTAACCAAAGTTTCGGCGCGTATATTTGATTTTTCGAAATACATTGAAAAACCTTACTAAACACCATACCCCGATGATCCTCTGCCTAAGCGCACATCCCGAAAATAAATATTAAATAATGCCACGCCTTTGCCATATCCACCGAGCATGTCATCGACCCGACCGCCGTCTGATCGAACATCATGGATCCAACGGTCCTTATCGATATCGGAAGGGCCCCGACGTCCGACAGATACCTTCCGATATCTGTCAGAAGGGTTACGTCATGCGGTCGCCACGCGTCTCCACCACAGCTCATCGGAGGTACGCCTGACAGATACCTTCCCCGTACCATAAGCGGTGCGATATGAAACCGCTGGCTGTTTCCGGTTTCAGTTATCCCGCCTGTACTACGTCACCACCACGTCATCCCACGTCAGTGCCACCATGCCATCACGTCAACCGTTGCGCCCGACCTTCTGCCGATCTGTCCTGCCACTTCACCATCCCCGTGGACCAATCAGAGCCCGCCACCTCACCTATGACGTTAGCCGGCCCTGACCCCACCTATGACATCATGCTGACGTCAGCAGAAAAATGCGCCAAAAGTCCAAAAAACCAATATAATAGCCAAATGTCGCGTTTTTCTCACTTTTCTACAAAAACGCCCGTTGCTCCTGCATGCGATTTTTACGACCAAAAGTCTACCAACCTGCAGAACCTGACCAGGAGACCGGCGGCGCACCATTTCCACAGTCATCCACGACCATTGCTTACTCTTTACCAGGTATTCTCCACTGTAAATCCTTCACGTACCTGCTTTGTCTGAAAATTCCCTCAAAAGAACTTATAACGAAAAAACTCTTGAATTCACCGGCAGAAATCCTTGCACTGGGCCCTTTTACAGTTGTGAACTCGAAGAATACTAACCGAGCCTTGTTTGCCCATACTTTCACTAAAAATCAAGCTCTATTCGCGCAATCGCGACAGACTCATTTAAACTGAGTTTAACCACTGAGAAAGATAGAGTGAGGCCAGGCATTGGTCTTATTTTAGCTTTAAACAGTATTTCAATTGCTGTTTATTAGAACTACTCTCTGTTCCTTATAAATTCACCTTCCCTGGTAAAGAGACACTCCTCTATACTGTCCTGCTCAATTGAAACCACTTTACACCTAATTCAGAATCCTCTTTGGCAATGGAGACACCTGTAGTACTAAATGTTCAGCCTCTAAATGCCCCTCAAAGGAACTTGGAATGGCAAGCCTTGGCAGATATGGATTATCAGATTGCAGAAGAGATGTTGATGAGGACCAAGTTCCATATCCACCTGCTCAATGAACTTAAGGCCAAGCATGAAACTGGAGCAGATGTGTTGGGTATATGGGATTCTTTTCTTCCTATTTTTAAGTTGCCTCAAGTCAATCAATTCCCTGATTTGATCCATCTTTGTGCTGAATACTATGACCCTACCCAGAGTTCTGTGTTGGATCCTTCTGGTTCTGCTCTCTTCTACATCACTCCTGAAGCCATCAGGAACATGCTCTGCTTCAAAACTCATAAAAAATTGGTCCCCTTGTCACTAGTAGACTTGATAAAACAAGGGAATAGATTGACAGATGCCCAAATCACTAAGTTAAATCAGTTATACATTGACTCTGATTCTGTGCAATATCCTCCTCTGAACCAAGTATACCTTAACCAGTTGGGCAGGGACTTGGTAGATATGATTAGTCCGATTTTGGGCTATAGCTCAATAGAATTGGTAGACCAAACTGTGCTGGTGATGATGCTGATGTTCGCTCCGGGCAGATTTCCAGTTTGCTATGATTATGCCACCTACATCTCTGGCAAAATGCATGAGCAGCTAATGAATTTATCTAGAGAAAAGATGTTCAGATACACCTCCTACATTTACCATTTGATCTTGTACCATCAATATGAGAGATTTCATTTTCCAATCAAAAGAATGGATGCCCAAGGCAATCCCAGATCAGTGGTCTATTGGTCCTCTGTCTTCCACACTACACCTGAGTCTCCATACACTTACTGTGAATTCATAGATCTGTTCATCCATCCAGCTATGGCAATGCTGATGAGCTCACCTCCTCCGAGACTCACTGATGACATGCAGAGAATTCTTCTGCTATCCAAAGCTTACAGCATTGGGGATTGGTACTTCTACCAAAACCACACTGTCATCAGGATATATGGGTGTGATTTGCCTCCATTTAGATTACCTAAGTATGTGCCTATGAGATTATTTGCCCTAGAGTAATTTAGGAAATTTGGCCGGGTTGATGTGCTTCACTTTTCAGGAAAAGGCAAAAAAGCAGAGTTAAAGGTGAAAAGCCAACTTGGCCATTTTATCTATAACGAGAGGGAGCAAGGATGGAAGGAAGCAGATAGAATGCTTGAGTCCCTTGGCCTGCAAACCAGTTTCCTATGGAAACCCTATGACCCTAATCATTTTATAACTATGAGGAGGCTCAAATATAAGTTATCTGCCTAGGATCACCATAGTATCCCTCACATTGAAAAATATGCAAACCAAGACAAATGGAGGAGAGGGACCTTAGAAGAGCCCATGTCACAAGAAGAGCTAAACCAGAGGGCACTAAGGAATCTAAGGAAGATGGCTGACCTTGAACTTTGTTCACAGGTATTCACACTTCCGAGCACACAAGTGGGAGCAGCTGCATCCTCCTCAACTGCCAAACAGCAAACTACCAAGGCCACTGAAAATATATCCAGCAAAGGCAAAGAAAAGGAAATGGAGACAGAACAATCACTCCATGGCAAGGAGCAGCCACCTCCAGTGACTCAGCAACAGGTGGATAAAGAAGTGCAGCAGCAGACAGAACAACAACAACAGCAACAGGGTACACAGCAAAGAGAAGGACAGCAGGAAAAGGAGCAGCCTACACAGCAAGAAGGGGCAGTTGAGGCCCAAAACCTCACTGACCAACAACCTCAAAACATAGTGCCTCCTAGGCAAGAAGCTGCTAATGAAACATCAGTCCTCCAAACTCCACAAAGGGAGGATGTTAGTAGAAAAAGGGATAGAGAAACTCCCTTAACCACATCAGCAAGCCAGGGGGAGAAAAGATAGAGGATAAATCCATTCTCTGAGGAAGAGATGCCTACAGGGCAATCTTTGGGTATGGGCATGCCTAGTATGGAGACATCTGCAAGTTCCTTCAAGCAGGAACAAGAGAGAACAATGGGAGGAGAAGTCAGCTCCTCCGGCCAGCAGAAAGAAGGTGGACTCAGTATCAAACATCAGTTCATCGACATTAAGAGGAGAAATGAGCCCATCAAGAGACAGCTGTACAATCATCTGTTAAACATGGCTCCCACCAATCAGCAAAGACTCATGTCTGCCTTTGATGTAAATGAAGGAAAAATGATCATGAGTCATTTTATGCCAACAGCAGTGCAGCCCCAATCTTCCTGTGACTACTTAAGGACTAACCTGGAAGTCCTTGCCAAGGATATCCACCCATTGGACAAGATAGAACTGCATAAGCAAACGGATGAGATGGTCTATGCTTCCCTAGCAGACCAAACATTGGATAACTACAGGCTACATAACAGCCTTAACAATACATCCTCTCAGCTAGAGTTGGAGAGAGCATCATCCCAGGCAAAGGACAACAGGATCAGGGCCCTAGAAGACATAATCATAGAGATTGGGCATAATCCCAAAGACATCAAGGGCATACAGGAGATATTGAAACTGAGGGATGCAGATATGGCAGCTCTAAAGAGAAAAATCAAGCTCCCAGCCACTATTCACCCTCAGACAGATGAAGTGGCCCAACAAAGAACTGAAAAAGATGCCACTGATCTGTTGATATCTCTATATAAGCAGCTCCTCCAGACACAAGAGCAGCTGGGAGAATCAGAGGCTGCAAAGGCAGCATTGCAGGCATCTCTGAAACAGAGAGAAGAAGGGCAGACTTCCCAGCCTCCTCCTTAAATCATAAATCTTGAGGAAGTTGCCACAACTACTGTTCCTCCTCCTCAACAGACTGATCAAGCAGCACCTCCACCAACAGAGCAGGCCCCTAGCTTGGACATGCAAAAGCTAAAGAATGAAATTCAAATCCTGGAAGCTCAAATGTCTGAGTTAAATGAGACCAGGGATAAATTGGCCAAGGTAAATGATAGGTATGATAAATCCAAACAAGCTGTGGCAGAGAAGGACAGGGAGGTGAAAGCCCTAAAAAACAGGATAAAAGAGCTAGAAAATGAGCTCAAATTAGACAAAGTCATAGCTGGGCTTAAGGCAATGCTATGGGCCAACATTGGCCAGTCTATTACTGACCAATGGCAGTATATAGAGACAATCCATGAGCAGGTAGAGCTCATCCCAAAAGCACAAGCTGAAATTCACAAGTCAAGGGCTGCTCTAGGCAACATGCCTGAAATTGCCACCAGAATGATCAATGTGCTAAATAATAGAACAAGTACTCAGCTGGAAAACATGGGAATTCCCAATAGGACTGAGGCCATTCAGTTAATCAAAAGGGTT
Source organism: Pinus tabuliformis (assembly GCA_031772625.1). NCBI lineage: Eukaryota > Viridiplantae > Streptophyta > Pinopsida > Pinales > Pinaceae > Pinus > Pinus tabuliformis. The sequence continues at coordinate 1,550,889,059 of CM062804.1, forward strand.
CTCACATTAAGAAATTTGGTGCAGACACTGGAGAGAAGAACCCAAGACATGCAGACCGAGGTAAAAAGATTCATGGATAAATTCCTGGTGCTGCAAAACAGAGGACTCCCTAGCTTACTGAACAGCGCAGGGAGACTGCTCATTCATGAGCAGTATGCCAAAAGAGTGAATGCATTTGCCACGAATGAAATCAATGAGAAGCCCAGCAACTCAGAAGAAACAGGGCCAGCTACAGGACAGACTATCTACAACAAGGTAGAAAATCTGTTTTTTATAATGAATGAGATCAATCACCTGTTTGATGTGGCACCCAATTTTTACAAGTATACAGAGGCAGAGGAGACTATGGATGCAATTCTCAGGCATCAACTCCCTACACAGGACTGGTGGACAAATAGAATACAAAAAATTTTGTAAACCATGGGCCATTCACCAAATTTTGTTCTTAAAAATATGAATTGTTATGCAAAGCACAGTTTAAAAAAATCAGCATGCATTATGAATTAAAGCTGAGCCAACTCAGCAGATGTATCGGCCAACAAAGCAAAAATAGAAAACCACAGGTGGCAGGGCCGAGAAAATACAGCGCAGCAAAAAATAAAGACACATTATTCAGCGTTAAAGCAAAGCGGTTCAACCGACTCAATGACCTCCAAAGGTCAAATTATCCTCTGACAGACTTAAAGAGCATTTATGCTGCATTCAAAGTTGTAATAACTTCTTTTCTACTTTCTGTACGAATTTATGAAGATATTTTCTCTCTCAGATGACTCAATGCCTGAGATATTTTGTACAAGCATTCCTATAAAGTCCCCTTCGCATGAGCTTGCAAGGGTTGTTGTTGATTTCTCCTGAAGAAGTTCTTATGTTGTAATCCTTTCAGAAGTTAATAAAGAAAGTGATGGAATTTCTCGGATTTCTGAAGTGTTGAATGCGTTCTGGTGTCTGTTGAAAACTGTTGGATTCCTGTGTATTTCACCATACAATAAGTCTCTGTAACTCTCTCTGTTATGTATTTTGTTTGTTACAATCCATATGTTATCTAACTTTAAATATTTAGCAACAAGGAAAAAGAATAACTTTCAGGATTTATTCAATGAATACCCTGAGTTCAATCTGTGTTGTTAATGAATGTTTTCTTCAGATGCAATCTTGATAAGCGTAATTCTTAATTGCTACACTTTCAGAATACATCTTTCACAGTGGCATTTGTCACAGGAATTCAAGTTTGCTCCTGTGCAGCGTGTTTCACTTTCACCTCACCAGCTTAATAGAAAATTCTTAATTACTTTCTGTTGGTTGACATATATCACCATTTAAGCTAAATTTGTTTGTCTGAAATACAAAATTGGCCCTGCAGTTTGAGCACCACCAATCCTTCATTTCTAAGCATTTCACAACTCCAGACTCCATTGCCCAATGATATTGTACTCTCTAAACACTACATCTTAAGACCTGAAAGAAATCCTTCAACCAAAATACAAACCAAAACCTGAGCATAATAGCTAGCCTAAAACACCATCATAACAGAGACAAATCATAAAGAGAGAGCCCTCTCTGATTACAGTTTGGCTAGAAACTGTGATCCAAAGATTGGTTAGTGGTTACCCCGGCCGTATTCCCTTGGGAGTCATAGGGAACAACCTGGGTGTTAACATAAATGGCGACTCCACTGGGGAGTGCTTGAGGTTTTTTTATTGCTATATATCTTCCATAGCTGCTATCAAGCCTGAAATAAGTCAAGAGGCCTTTAAATTTGTTTCTGTATCATATTAACAGCTTTAGGGAGGAGCTTGTTTAGGGAATCTTCATCTTAGCTCTAAGAATATATAGCCATTCCAAAGTCTACATCCGGTCCTTTCAGATATAAAAATTTCCTACAAAATCCTAAAAAACAGTTAGAAACTGGCTCCTAAGAAAAATCCACGGCATACTAGGGCAAATCCTGACCCTAATCCACCTATCATTGTTAATAATCCAAATACCATCCCAAGAAACATTAGGAGGCAGCAAAAGCAGGAGCAGCCTACTGATTTAACCTCATATTCAGATCATCCTAGCCTTATATCTACCCCATGCAAGGTCCTTTTCCGGTCTACCCCTAGTTCCCCTAGTTCTCCTTCCACATCTCAAAGTCCTCCTCTCACATCTTCATCCACTGCACATATCCCCTTGACCAACCTTCTAGGTTCACCCCTACTTGTTACCCCTGTGATACCCATTGTTCCTATTATCCCAGCTGCCCCTGTTAATCCTCTAAATTCTGTAAATATGGCTAACAGATATGCACCATTGCAGATACCAGCTAATGTTGCAGGTCTACCCCAAGATTACCAAACCAAAATTTCATATTTTGACTCCAAGGGCCCTCTGACAGCTACCCAGCATGCCAAGAGGATGCAAGACCATTTTGAGACCTATGAAATAGATGATGACAGTGTCAGAATGAGGATGTTTGTTCAAAGCCTAACTGGGGATGTAAGAACTTGGTTTAGATCCTTGAATGCAAACTCCATTACAACTCCTGCTGAACTGTATCAAGCCTTTACTAGTAGATGGGAGAAGAAGAAAGATCCTCTGCACATACTTGGGGAATATGACACTATCAAAAGAGGTCCCCAGGAGACTGTTTTGGAGTATTGTGCAAGATTTAACAATGTATATAACTCAATTCCACAGAATTTAAGGCCTCCTCCTGATTTAGCCTTGTACAAATTCCCTGATGGTTTTGACCCTGACATGGCCTATCAGTTGAAGGAAAGAGACTGTCAATCCCTTGAAGAGGCCCAAAGGGTTGCTGTCACAGTGGAAGCCAACCTAATTGCCAAAAGAAACAGGGCAAGGTTGGAAAAGAGGGTTGTTTTCAAAGAGGAACCCTCTGCCTTTGATCAAAAGCTTGATGCCATACTTAATGGAATGAAAAGATTAGGTGATAGAGTGGAATTGGTTGAAAGAAAATCATCATGGGAAGCACCACAAAACAACCCTCCTAGGAATCCAAATTTTAGGAGAACTCAAAACCCAGGTATTGGCAAAACCAGTGCTGATCAAGACATAAGACCCCCTTTCCAAGAAAATTATGCAGAAACTTCCACTTCAGCAGAGCCCAATGAAGATCCGGAGATTAATTTAATAGGTCTAGATGGTTAAAGTCAAGTTTTCTTAACACAAGAAGATCATGAGGATGAGGAAATCAAACTATTCCAAACTAAATTAGGCGAATCCTTTGACTTTAAACAAGGCTATGACACTGTTGTTTATGAAGTCCATAAACAATACAAGCTGAGGAACAGAACTGTGAATGTTAGCCAGCCTGAAAAGAAAAAGGATAATCAGCAGCCTGAAAGAGTTATAGTCACAGAACCTAATGACAAAATAAATTCACCTACAGAAGAAGTGATGGTTGAAGAGATCACTGAACCACTGTCCTTAAGACAGCAGCCTCTGGCCACTTCATCCTCGCATCCTAATTTAAATATTACTCCTCAAGAGATAAGTAAAAAGGGTAAGGCCCAAAGTCAAGATAAAAACCAAGAAGGAGATTTAATGAACAAGGAAAGGATGGTCGCCTACAACCCCAAGGCCCAATCTGAAAAACCCTTTGACTTAGAAACTGAAATTGGCAAAATAAAGATAGCTATTCCTCTCTTGGAACTAGCCAAGCATGACATCTATAAACTACAAATCAAAAGGTCCCTTCAACTCACTAGCAACAAAGATGATGTCAATGTGCTGGATGACACCCCAGAACTCCTGTTTGGCCCAGAAGTGGATGGAAAAACAGTAATCACAGGGGTACTGCCTTTCTATGTCAGTTTACATATTCATGATAAAATATTACATAATGCAATGTTTGACTCAGGTGCCTCTCACAATCTCATGCCAAAAGCAGTCATGGAGAGATTGAATTTAGACATAACAAGACCATATAAGGATCTGTTTTCCTTTGACTCCAGCCAAGTCAAGTGTCTAGGTCTCATAAAAGATTTATGCGTGTCTTTGGTTCAATACCCAAACAAGACAATCCTAATGGATGTGGTAGTTGCTGATATCCCACCTAAGTATGGGATGCTGTTATCAAGATCATGGGGAGCTAAACTCCAAGGTTCCCTGCAATTAGACATGTCATATGCCACCATCTCTGTTTTTGGGCAACCAAAAAGACTGTACAGAGAAACACTAATGAAATACATGGTCAGCAGTGAAGAAAAGCCTCAAAACTTTCCTATATATGCTGTCCATTCAGACATAGACTCATACATTCTCTTCAATGACACCACAACTCCCTCAAAAGGTGAGGTTGAAACCAAGATATTCATACAAGAGGAAGATTCAAATGAAAGTAGTATCACCCATGAAACAACAGTCAATCAAACACTAAATGTTGTTGCTACCTTAGTTGTCAAGAACATCCAATCAAACAATGAGACTGTCCTAGAAGACAAGCTAGAGAAAAAACCACAACTGCTACTCACATTACCAGCCCATGAACAGATCATCAAATCTCCTTTCCAACAGGATATTCTATGGTTCCTTGAATTTGATGGCTCAGTTAACAAATTAGGGGCAGGAGCTGGAGTTTGGGTACACAATAAAGAAAATAGTCATGCAGAAGGCAGAGCCTATAGATTGAATTTCAGATGTACTAATAACATGGCAGAATATGAAGCTCTTTTACTAGGACTCAAGTTGGTAAAATTCTTACAAGCTGCCAGGGTTTCAATCATGGGTGATTCAGATTTAGTTATCCAACAAGTGAAAGGAAACTTTGTCACCAATGACAAAAGACTAAGGACTTATAGGACTGCTGTTTCTGAGGTACTAAACTTTTTCTCTGAATTCCAAATTACTAAAATTCCCAGAACCCACAATCTACATGCTCATAGTTTAGCCACCTTTGCAAGTACCTGCAAGTTGCCCTTTGAGCCCCATCATTGTTTTACAGCTGAGGTAAAACACAGACCCTCCATTCCAAACAATGTTAATGATTGGCAAGTATTTGAGGATGACAAGCAAATAAACCATTTTTTAACTCTGCAGCAAGAATTTGCAGGACTAAATATTGACAATGAGACAGCAAGTCAATCACAAATACTTGAGACAGCAAGTCAATCACAAATATTTGATGGAGCATGTCCATCACAAATACAGTTTCAACAGACTACTCAGCCAATATCACCTAGAACTGCAAAACAAATGCTGAATCCAACTATTTTCAATATAGAAAACATCCAGCAAATTCAACAAATTAACTGTGAAGAGGAAGTGTCCAATGCTGAAACTGAAATCATTGAGCTGAAAGACAATTTTCTACCAATAGGCCTAACCCCACTAGAAGACATCTTTGACTCAAATGATATTCCCAGAAAACCAAAAATGCAGCCCTTAAATGCAGCCATTGAAGAATGTAACATAGGTACAATTGACAAACCCAAGATAATTAAATTATTTGCTTCCTTACCTCCTGACCAAAAGCCAAAATACATTGACCTCTTTAAAGAGTTCCAGGATGTTTTTGCATGGAGCTATGAGGACCTAAAGTCCTATGACACCTCTGTAATCCAACACACTATCCCTCTCAAACCTGATCAAAAGCCCTTTAAACAAAAACTGAGGAGAATCAATCCTATGCTTCTCCCAGCAATGGAACAAGAGGTACAAAAAATGTTCAAGGCAGGCATCATAGCACCAATCAGATTCTCTGAATGGATCTCCAACTTAGTCCCTACAAGAAAGAAGACTGTTGAAATTAGGTTGTGTGTGGACTTAAGGAATCTGAACCAAAGTATCCTTAAAAGACAACTACCCCTTACCCAAGATGGATCACATTCTTCAAAGGGTGGTAGGGGCCTCAAGGATCTCATTACTGGATGGATTTTCAGGCTTCAATCAAATCCTAGTTCACCCTGATGATCAGGACAAAACAGCATTTACAACCCCATGGGGAACTTTCAAATATGTAAAGATGCCTTTTGGATTGAAAAATGCAGGGGCAACATTTCAAAGAGCAATGGACATTGCTTTTGCAAAGGAGATTCATGACTTTTTAGTCATTTACCTAGATGACCTTACACCTTTCTCAAAATCAGACCAAGAACATATAAAACATCTAAGACAGATCTTCCTAAAATGGAGAAAATATGGAATCTCCTTGAATCCTAAGAAGTCCCTCTTTGGTTTAGAAGAAGGCAAGCTATTGGGTCACATCATTTCTAAAGATGGCATTAGAATTGACCCAGATAGGATACAGGCTATCCTACAAATGCCTCACCCAAGAAATGTCAAAGAGTTGCAAGGATTCTTGGGAAAAATCAATTTCTTGAGAAGGTTTATCCCAAACTTAGCAGAACTAATCAGATTATTAAATAACATGATAAAGAAAGATTCAAAAGTAAAATGGACTGTTGAAGCCAATCAAGCATTTGAAAGTATAAAATTGGCCCTTACCCAAACCCCAATGTTGACCAACCCTCAGTTTGACAGAGAATTTATCATTTTCTCTTTTGCCTCCCAACATACTATTGATGTTGTTCTATTACAAAAATATGACCAAGGAAATGAGAAGCCAATTGCTTTCTTTAGCAAAGCTCTCAGAGACGCACCTTTAAAATATCAAATCATGGAAAAGCAAGCTTATGCTTTAGTCAAAGCCATTAAAGACTTTAGGATTTATATCCTTTATTCCCATGTTATAGCATATGTGCCAAGTCCTATTGTCAAAGACATTCTCACCCAAGAAAATTTAGAGGGCAGAAGAGGAAAATGGATTGCCAGCATTTTGGAATTTGACATTGAGATAAAACCTACAAAACTAATAAAAGGGCAAGGCTTGGCCAAATTAATGACAGAAACAAATTTTCAAGCCTTAGACATTAACCAGCTGGACAGTGAACCGGAGCTGGCGACTCCAAAGATCAATGTAGCCTTTGAACAATCCCCCTGGTACTCTGATATCTGTTATGTGTTACAAAACCTGTGTGCTCCCCCAGGACTGTCCAGAACTAAGTGTAGATTCTTAAAAATGAAAACCTCAAGATTTTGTGTGATGGATGGCAATCTGCTTTGGAAAAACCATGAAGGTATATTGCTGCACTGTTTAATTGAAAATGAAGCTGACAATATCATAAAAGAATTTCATGCAGGTGACTGTGGTGGGCACTTGTATTGGAAGTCCACTGTGGATAAAATACTAAGGGCTGGATATTACTGGCCCACCATGTTCTCTGATGTCAACAAATTCATCACATCATGTCATAAATGCCAAGTGTTTGAGGGAAAGAGGCAATTGCTGCCACTTCCTTTAAGGCCTATTGCAACAGAGAGACCTTTTCAACAATGGGGTTTGGATTTCATTGGGGAAATTCATCCCTCATCCTCAGGACAGCACAGATGGATTCTAACAGCAACAGACTATTTCACCAAGTGGATTGAATCTGCCCCATGTAGACAAGCAAATGATTCAATAATCATCCAGTTCTTGGAGAACAACATACTGGCTAGATTTGGCTGCCCTGATAAAATAATTACAGACAATGCTGCTGCTTTCAGATCTAAAAAGATGGTGAATTTCTGCCATAAATTTCACATCACTCTGGGCCATTCCACTGCATACTATCCTCAAGGAAATGGCCTTGCTGAGTCATCAAATAAAAGTCTGGTAAATATCATAAAAAAAGTACTTGAAGAGAACAAAAAGAATTGGCATAAGAAGCTTGTGAATGCCTTATGGGCAGATAGACTAACAACCAAGAGATCAATTGGGACCAGCCCATATGAGTTGGTTTATGGATTAGAGGCCAAGTTCCCCTCATCACTAGGAGTGCCTGTTATGAAACTTCTTCAAGAAAGCCAAGCTGAACCAAATGATATGCAAAGAAGAATCAATCAAATCATATGTCTGCAGCAAACTAGAGATCAAGTTTTCAGCAGAGTTCAAGTTCTACAAGAAAAACTAAAGAAGGCCTTTGATAGAAGAACTAAGGCAGAAGATTTTAACATTGGTGACAAAGTCCTCAAGTGGGATGCAAGAAGAGAAGACAAAGGAAAACATGGAAAATTTGATTCCTTATGGAGAGGACCATTTGCTGTCCAAGCAGTGCAAGGTAACAACACTTACTTCCTAAAAAGTCTCAATGAAACTGACTTGGATGAAGGTCCTGTGAATGGCAAGATGCTGAAGCACTATTTTGAATACCACCCATAAGTACAGCATGAGCTTCCATTGTACATACCCAAATGTATATATTACTTTCTGTTAGATTGTAAAATGCAGTTTCTCAAGTGTAATTAATTATCAGCAAAAGGTGAAAAGAATCAGAGGCCTACCAAGAAGAGAAGCACACAATTTTGGCATTCCAAAGCAGCAAACTTCAAATTCATAAAAACAGTCAAGGGCCAAGGCATTCTGACCTGCTGTTCTTGGTCTTTCAAATGAAAAACCATCCCCATGTGGAGCCACTGTTAGCTACCTATACCAATAGGTTTCATATTTCATGATTGACTGTGAAAAGGTCCAAATATGCTTTGCTTTGATGATTCAAAGATCACATATTTCCAAGAGAATCCAATCTGTGCTTATAGCCTGGTATGAACTCAAATTTTGATGAATGGTCCAACAGTCTAATCTGGACCATGTCATGTTTTAAATTTTTCAGTTATAGAATAGAGAAAGGAGTCTGTCCAAATTGTTTAATATTGGCAGACAAGTAGTTTAGGTAGAGAAAAAAGACTCCCAACAGCTTAATCTGGGACCTTGGAAGAAATAAGGGTAGAAGTTGATAGAAAAACAAAAGAAAAGCCAAAGAAAAGAAAAGGCAAGTAAGGGTCTGCAAGTCCAAATTCACCCTCCAAGAAGAAATAAAAAATGCTAGGCAAGTAGCTGGGTAAGTAGTCGGGGTTGCAGAAAGGTTATCTTTACCATTGCAGGTGTGTTAACTGTGTTTACCAAAGCAAAGTCAATCAATTGAGAAGGTGTTGTTCTTCATCAAAGTTGCAGCAGGAAGCATGTCTAACCTCCCTCTTCCCCTTGTTCATTTTATTACTAACACTCCCTCATCAGTCAAGATTCATGGAAGAAGATTATGGTTTCATGGTGGTTCTTGTTCCTCCACCAGCCACATTTCTTGTGTAAAAATCTTTTCATTTTGATCTACTCTTTAAGCCAAGTGTTTCACAAATAAACTTAGTGTTTTCTCCCTTCATTCACCCCCCCATCCATATTAACTCTAACTTTACTATATAAATCCCCTATATCACCTTTCCCCTACTAATATTAACACCATGGTGTATAAACCCCAAATTTTGTATAAATACCCCTCCCCTTGGCATTATAGCCATATGTTCTCTAAAAAAGGAATCAAAATGACATCTGGTCACTTGGATGAACCTATACCTCATCTCTCCCCCTTGCTTCAAGTCATTCCACTCATTAAACCATCATTTGCAAAGAAAAACCCTATACAAGCCCCTTTCTACCCATAACCCCTTTGAAATCATGAAAAAATCCAAAAAACCCACTTCTGCCGCTTAACCAAAGTTTCGGCGCGTATATTTGATTTTTCGAAATACATTGAAAAACCTTACTAAACACCATACCCCGATGATCCTCCGCCTAAGCGTGCATCCCGAAAATAAATATTAAATAATGCCACGCCTTTGCCATATCCACCGAGCATGTCATCGACCCGACCGCTATCCGATCGAACATCATGGATCCAACAGTCCTTATCGATATCGGAAGGGCCCCGACGTCCGACAGATACCTTCCGATATCTGTCAGAAGGGTTACGTCATGCGGTCGCCACGCGTATCCACCACAGCTCATCGGAGGTACGCCTGACAGATACCTTCCCCGTACCATAAGCGGTGCGATATGAAACCGCTGGCTGTTTCCGGTTTCAGTTATCCCGCCTGTACCACGTCATCCCACGTCAGTGCCATCATGCCATCACGTCAACCGTTGCGCCCGACCTTCTGCCGATCTGTCCTGCCACTTCACCATCCTCGTGGACCAATCAGAGCCCGCCACCTCACCTATGACGTCAGCCGGCCCTGACCCCACCTATGACGTCATGCTGACGTCAGCAGAAAAACGCGCCAAAAGTCCAAAAAACCAATATAATAGCCAAATGTCGCGTTTTTCTCACTTTTCTACAAAAACGCCCGTTGCTCCTGCATGCGATTTTTACGACCAAAAGTCTACCAACCTGCAGAACCTGACCAGGAGACCGGCGGCGCACCATTTCCACAGTCATCCGCGACCATTGCTTACTCTTTACCAGGTATTCTCCACTGTAAATCCTTCATGTACCTGCTTTGTCTGAAAATTCCCTTAAAAGAACTTATAACGAAAAAACTCTTGAATTCACCGGCAGAAATCCTTGCACTTGGCCCTTTTACAGTTGTGAACTCGAAGAATACTAGCCGAGCCTTGTTTGCCCATACTTTCACTAAAAATCAAGCTCTGTTCGCGCAATCGCGACAGACTCATTTAAACTGAGTTTAACCACTGAGAAAGACAGAGTGAGGCCAGGCATTGGTCTTATTTTAGCTTTAAACAGTATTTCAATTGCTGTTTATTAGAACTACTCTCTGTTCCTTATAAATTCACCTTCCCTGGTAAAGAGACACTCCTCTATACTGTCCTGCTCAATTGAAACCACTTTACACCTAATTCAGAATCCTCTTTGGCAATGGAGACAACTGTAGTACTAAATGTTCAGCCTCTAAATGCCCCTCAAAGGAACTTGGAATGGCAAGCCTTGGAAGATATGGATTATCAGATTGCAGAAGAGATGTTGATGAGGACCAAGTTCCATATCCACCTGCTCAATGAACTTAAGGCCAAGCATGAAACTGGAGCAGATGTGTTGGGTATATGGGATTCTTTTCTTCCTATTTTTAAGTTGCCTCAAGTCAATCAATTCCCTGATTTGATCCATCTTTGTGCTGAATACTATGACCCTACCCAGAGGTCTGTGTTGGATCCTTCTGGTTCTGCTCTCTTCTACATCACTCCTGAAGCCATCAGGAACATGCTCTGCTTCAAAACTCAGAAAAAATTGGTCCCCTTGTCACTAGTAGACTTGATAAAACAAGGGAATAGATTGACATATGCCCAAATCACTAAGTTAAATCAGTTATACATTGACTCCGATTCTGTGCAATATCCTCCTCTGAACCAAGTATACCTTAACCAGTTGGGCAGGGACTTGGTAGATATGATTAGTCCGATTTTGGGCTATAGCTCAATAGAATTGGTAGACCAAACTGTGCTGGTGATGATGCTGATGTTCGCTCTGGGCAGATTTCCAGTTTGCTATGATTATGCCACCTACATCTCTGGCAAAATGCATGAGCAGCTAATGAATTTATCCAGATAAAAGATGTTCAGATACACCTCCTACATTTACCATTTGATCTTGTACCATCAATATGAGAGATTTCATTTTCCAATCAAAAGAATGGATGCCCAAGGCAATCCCAGATCAGTGGTCTATTGGTCCACTGTCTTCCACACTACACCTGAGTCTCCATACACTTACTGTGAATTCATAGATCTGTTCATCCATCCAGCTATGGCAATGCTGATGAGCTCACCTCCTCCGAGACTCACTGATGACATGCAGAGAATTCTTCAGCTATCCAAAGCTTACAGCATTGGGGATTGGTACTTCTACCAAAACCACACTGTCATCAGGATATATGGGTGTGATTTGCCTCCATTCAGATTACCTAAGTATGTGCCTATGAGGCTATTTGCCCTAGAGTACTTTAGGCAATTTGGCCGGGTTGATGTGCTTCACTTTTCAGGAAAATGCAAAAAAGCACAGTTAAAGGTGAAAAGCCAACTTGGCCATTTTATCTATAACGAGAGGGAGCAAGGATGGAAGGAAGCAGATAGAATGCTTGAGTCCCTTGGCCTACAAACCAGTTTCCTATGGACACCCTATGACCCTAATCATTTTATAAATATGAGGAGGCTCAAATATAAGTTATCTGCCTATGATCACCATAGTATCCCTCACATTGAAAAATATGCAAACCAAGACAAATGGAGGAGAGGGACCTTAGAAGAGCCCATGTCACAAGAAGAGCTAAACCAGAGGGCACTAAGGAATCTAAGGAAGATGGCTGACCTTGAACTTTGTTCACAGGTATTCACACTTCCGAGCACACAAGTGGGAGCAGCTGCATCCTCCTCAACTGCCAAACAGCAAACTACCAAGGCCACTGAAAATATATCCAGCAAAGGCAAAGAAAAGGAAATGGAGACAGAACAATCACTCCATGGAAAGGAGCAGCCAACTCCAGTGACTCAGCAGCAGGTGGATAAAGAAGTGCAGCAGCAGACAGAACAACAACAACAGCAACAGGGTACACAACAAAGAGAAGGACAGCAGGAAAAGGAGCAGCCTACACAGCAAGAAGGGGCAGTTGAGGCCCAAAACCTCACTGACCAACAACCTCAAAACATAGTGCCTCCTAGGCAAGAAGCTGCCAATGAAACATCAGTCCTCCAAACTCCACAAAGGGAGGATGTTAGTAGAAAAAGGGATAGAGAAACTCCCTTAACCACATCAGCAAGCCAGGGGGAGAAAAGATAGAGGATAAATCCATTCTCTGAGGAAGAGATGCCTACAGGGCAATCTTTGGGTATGGGCATGCCTAGTATGGAGGCATCTGCAAGTTCCTTCCAGCAGGAACAAGAGAGAACAATGGGAGGAGAAGTCATCTCCTCCGGCCAGCAGAAAGAAGGTGGACTCAGTATCAAACAGCAGTTCATCGACATTAAGAGGAGAAATGAGCCCATCAAGAGACAGCTGTACAATCATCTGTTAAACATGGCTCCCACCAATCAGCAAAGACTCATGTCTGCCTTTGATGTAAATGAAGGCAAAATGATCATGAGTCATTTTATGCCAACAGCAGTGCAGCCCCAATCTTCCTGTGACTACTTAAGGACTAACCTGGAAGTCCTTGCCAAGGATATCCACCCATTGGACAAGATAGAACTGCATAAGCAAACGGGTGAGATGGTCTATGCTTCCCTAGCAGACCAAACATTGGATAACTACAGGCTACATAACAGCCTTAACAATACAACCTCTCAGCTAGAGTTGGAGAGAGAATCATCCCAGGCAAAGGACAACAGGATCAGGGCCCTAGAAGACATAATCATAGAGATTGGGCATAATCCCAAAGACATCAAGGGCATACAGGAGATATTGAAACTGAGGGATGCAGATATGGCAGCTCTAAAGAGAAAAATCAAGCTCCCAGCCACTATTCACCCTCAGACAAATGAAGTGGCCCAACAAAGAACTGAAAAAGATGCCACTGATCTATTGATATCTCTATATAAGCAGCTCCTCCAGACACAAGAGCAGCTGGGAGAATCAGAGGCTGCAAAGGCAGCATTGCAGGCATCTCTGAAACAGAGAGAAGAAGGGCAGACTTCCCAGCCTCCTCCTCAAATCATAAATCTTGAGGAAGCTACCACAACTACTGTTCCTCCTCCTCAACAGACTGATCAAGCAGCACCTCCACCAACAGAGCAGGCCTCTAGCTTGGACATACAAAAGCTAAAGAATGAAATTCAAATCCTGGAAGCTCAAATGTCTGAGTTAAATGAGACCAGGGATAAATTGGCCAAGGTAAATGATAGGTATGATAAATCCAAACAAGCTGTGGCAGAGAAGGACAGGGAGGTGAAAGCCCTAAAAAACAGGATAAAAGAGCTAGAAAATGAGCTCAAATTAGACAAAGTCATAGCTGGGCTTAAGGCAATGCTATGGGCCAACATTGGCCAGTCTATTACTGACCAATGGCAGTATATAGAGACAATCCATGAGCAGGTAGAGCTCATCCCAAAAGCACAAGCTGAAATTCACAAGTCAAGGGCTGCTCTAGGCAACATGCCTGAAATTGCCACCAGAATGATCAATGTTAAATAATAGAACAAGTACTCAGCTGGAAAACATGGGAATTCCCAATAGGACTGAGGCCATTCAGTTAATCAAAAGGGTTCTCACATTAAGAAATTTGGTGCAGACACTGGAGAGAAGAACCCAAGACATGCAGACCGAGGTAAAAAGATTCATGGATAAATTCCTGGTGCTGCAAAACAGAGGACTCCCTAGCTTACTGAACAGCGTAGGGAGACTGCTCATTCATGAGCAGTATGCCAAAAGAGTGAATGCATTTGCCACGAATGAAATCAATGAGAAGCCCAGCAGCTCAGAAGAAACAGGGCCAGCTACAGGACAGACTATCTACAACAAGGTAGAAAATCTGTTTTTTATAATGAATGAGATCAATCACCTGTTTGATGTGGCACCCAATTTTTACAAGTATACAGAGGCAGAGGAGACTATGGATGCAATTCTCAGGCATCAACTCCCTATACAGGACTGGTGGAAAAATACAATACAGAAAATTTTGTAAACCATGGGCCATTCACCAAATTTTGTTCTTAAAAATATGAATTGTTATGCAAAGCACAGTTTAAAAAAATCAGCATGCATTATGAATTAAAGCTGAGCCAACTCAGCAGATGTATCGGCCAACAAAGCAAAAATAGAAAACCACAGGTGGCAGGGCCGAGAAAATACAGCGCAGCAAAAAATAAAGACACATTATTCAGCGTTAAAGCAAAGCGGTTCAACCGACTCAATGACCTCCAAAGGTCAAATTATCCTCTGACAGACTTAAAGAGCATTTATGCTGCATTCAAAGTTGTAATAACTTCTTTTCTACTTTCTGTACGAATTTATGAAGATATTTTCTCTCTCAGATGACTCAATGCCTGAGATATTTTGTACAAGCATTCCTATAAAGTCCCCTTCGCATGAGCTTGCAGGGGTTGTTGTTGATTTCTCCTGAAGAAGTTCTTATGCTGTAATCCTTTCAGAAGTTAATAAAGAAAGTGATGGAATTTCTCGGATTTCTGAAGTGTTGAATGCATTCTGGTGTCTGTTGAAAACTGCTGGATTCCTGTGTATTTCACCATACAATAAGTCTCTGTAACTCTCTCTGTTATGTATTTTGTTTGTTAAAATCCATATGTTATCTAACTTTAAATATTTAGCAACAAGGAAAAAGAATAACTTTCAGGATTTATTCAATGAATACCCTGAGTTCAATCTGTGTTGTTAATGAATGTTTTCTTCAGATGCAATCTTGATAAGTGTAATTCTTAATTGCTGCACTTTCAGAATACATCTTTCACAGTGGCCTTTGTCACAGGAATTCAAGTTTGCTCCTGTGCAACGTGTTTCACTTTCACCTCACCAGCTTAATAGAAAATTCTTAATTGCTTTCTGTTGGTTGACATATATCACCATTTAAGCTAAATTTATTTGTCTGAAATACAAAATTGGCCCTGCAGTTTGAGCACCACCAATCCTTCATTTCTAAGCATTTCACAACTCCAGACTCCATTGCCCAATGATATTGTACTCTCTAAACACTACATCTTAAGACCTGAAAGAAATCCTTCAACCAAAACACAAACCAAAACCTGAGCATAATAGCTAGCCTAAAACACCATCATAACAGAGACAAATCATAAAGAGAGAGCCCTCTCTGATTACAGTTTGGCTAGAAACTGTGATCCAAAGATTGGTTAGTGGTTGCACCAGCCGTATTCCCTTGGGAGTCATAGGGAACAACCTGGGTGTTAACAGCTACACCATATGAGAGGTGAACTTACTTGTAGAGAGGTCAATTGAAAATTTGGAGGCTTATGAAATCAATGCAATTCATTTTGAAGCTCAGCCAATAGATGCACCGCGCCAACACCCAGGTGCGTAGCACACTTTCTGTGCGTAGCGTCCGTTCAATTTCCTTTGTAAAACCTGCGCCCGGTGCATAGCACCAGGCAGGTGCATTGCGCCAGTGAAAAACTTGAATTTCTGCTGCAATTTTCACTTCTTCTCCTCAAAATGAGATTTTCTCCCTCTTGCTCTCTCTTTTGCATAGAATGAAGTCTTGCAACACCAAGGATAACTTTATATCGATATTGACTTTAATTTTTCATTTAGAAACCCACTTTGCTAAAGTTTCTTTCACTTTTTTTTTTAAACCTTGTTTTTGCAATTCGACTCTTTTTTATCATCTGATGAACTGATGCATGGATGTTTTTGTTCCTTTTGTAGTGGCTGAAGTTGGAAAGGTGACCAAGGGCTGTAGCTGAAGCTTATTACATATGAAAACATTAAAATTACATAAAATTTGTACATGAAATAGAAAAAACCCCGTTTTCACCTCAAAACAGAGTTTTGAGGTAAAAAGCCTTTATGAAGCAAATCATTAGTGAAATTTGTGGTTTTGTGAACTTATTAAACATCCTCATGTGCTTGTTGACCTCTTATTGAGTTTTTGAAGACCATGGCGGAAAACCCTAGACCTAATGAGACCTAAAAACCCTAAAATGACTTTTGCAAATGGAATGAAATAAAAATCATAGTGAATGACTTGTACATGTGAAAATAGGCTAGCAAATGAAAGGCATGAGGGAAATTGATAAAGAAACACTACCATCAGATGATCGATGACCTAATGGAGTGTAGCTGATTGGATGAGACACCTAATATGCATGCAAAAAGAGAAATTTGATCACTGATGGAGGGATGAAGATACCGACACTAACAAGGGGGAAATAAAGTGAGCCTCTTGATGGGAGGGAAAAGTCCCAACCCAGGAAGAAGCATCTGCGAACAACAAAAAGGGTCTATCCAGAATCTAATAGAATATTCCATAACAGATGCGGTAGTCGTGAAAACAAAATTTCAAGGGAAAACATGAACACCTTCTAGCAGAGTAGTCCACATGGGTGTGACAATCGTTAAAACCAAGAAAACATAAAGATAGTTTTTCTAATGTCCGACGGAGTAGTCTACATGGATGGGACAAAATTGATAAACAGTACCACACATATTCAACAATATGAGTACTAAAATAGCTGAAGTAGTTCAAATATCTTAGTACAAGTTAAGAAAACATGCATTACAAACATTTAAATTATAGTCTTACAAACGGATACAAAACATGCGTGAAAACATGTTGGCCTGAGACAAGATTCTAAATTAAGAAAAATATCCAAGACACATATGTACACCATACATCACTAGTCCAAGTAGTGGGATGTTAGAGCCATTGCTCGCTCCTAAAATAACAGACTACAAACTCTCAAGGCTATGCAGGAGGAGCCAAGGTGAAAAGTCCTTTGCTCATACAATTAGGGGGTATATATAGCCAAGGGGAGTAATTGACCCTTGTGACTCTTCGACTTCCCTCATGACAATTTGACTTCATATTACTTTTTGAATTTACATGACTCTTAAAATTCATATGTGGTTTTGTTGGACTTCCACTTTACATTACATTGATTACAACAAGTATGGCCCATCGTAGTGATGTGGTTGAGACAACTCGTGACACAACTCAACATGACACTCTTGACATGTACTGGTTCACTATGGTGTCTGTATTGAGTTGTTGTCCTACTAAGTGGTGGTGTGCTCTTGGTGTAATAGGTTTTCACCTCCACATGGCAAAGTGTGTAGGGCCTTCAATGGTCTTGGCATTTACTTGATGGTGAATGTTATTTGTCCATTTCACTCGTTGCTTGATGTGATTTGTGTGTTTATTCAACTACAGGCAAGTCTTCTAACATGTGATTCTCCATCCTGTTCTTCATCGTGCCGTGTTTCATCAATGTACCTATTCCTACAATCACTCATGGAGAGACAACATCAAATCTAGAAATATCCTAGTCTAAAATGATGCACTATTTTCTGTTTCAGTGCAGGTGACTAGGAGAGGAACAAGGCACTAAAACTGCGCAGTGCACAGCTCAATATGGGATACGAGGCTCCAGAGAACTGTTGGGAGAAATTGTGCAGATGTCACTGGGAGGCATATTTGTGAAATCTGGGACAACAGTGATAGTTGCAGGGAAAAAATCAATTGGGAAGCAGAATTGCACAGTTTCCATGAGGAAGGAAAGGCACGGTGTCAGGGAACGTTTGGGCCAATCTACAAAATTTTCAAGGTGAGCACTAGGCAGCTTATCCATCTAGGATCTGTGTAGTTTCTCTGTGGAAGACAATGCAGGTAACAGGAAACACTTGCAGGAAAATCTGCGTAGTTTTCCAGAGGTGGAGAGGATCGGGTCGTAGGAGATGTTGATCAACATTGCGTAATTCTGGGAGACAGTCTGGGCCTAGACATCACTGCGAAATTTCTAAGTTGATTGTAGAGAGGGACAAAAGGTCAGGCTATAGGCAACTCTACACAATTTGGGAGATCAGTGTAGCCCTAGGTCACACCTCAAGTCATTTATTCCAGTTGACCAGTGGGAGGCTTAATGGGTGATCTTGTGGGAAGCACAGAATGGATCGGGTTCTGGGACAAATTCTGTACAGTTCTCGGACACAGTCAACTGGATCATTTATAGAATTGCATAGTGGACGTTGCCCGGAGGACAACCTTAAGCTCTATGCAGTTCTAGGCCACAGTGCAAGGTTACTGAGACCGCGATCCAATTGTAGGGTTGTCTGGTCAATAGATTTTCAAGAAAAATGACTAAGTGTGAAAGCAAGAGGATTTAAG
The DNA here is from genome assembly GCA_031772625.1 of Pinus tabuliformis. Taxonomy (NCBI): domain Eukaryota; kingdom Viridiplantae; phylum Streptophyta; class Pinopsida; order Pinales; family Pinaceae; genus Pinus; species Pinus tabuliformis. The sequence goes on from CM062804.1 coordinate 1,550,907,674, forward strand.
CATACATGACATTGTGATCACACACTTAGCACAACTCAATGACAAGACACCTCAAACCAACAAGACAATCATGTTCTCAGTGAGATTGACTCAAAGGTTACGAACGACAACTACAACAATTGAGATATGTCTTCAAACGACCGTGACGACACTTGCGCGACAGTGCATGCAACTTTGTGTGTGAGTGTGATCAATGTTGAATGAGTGACAACAACTCATGCATACAAATACAAACCTTCAAAATTCTCAAAATAAACTCGCAAGCATGACATAGTAATCAACATGCCAAAGGCGAAAGTTTCTCAAACAAGTGAAAAGGAAGGAAGACACGTAGAGGAAAAACATGAAATGACTCTGTGCTTGCAAACATGAATGTTATTGAAGATAGAATGATATGAAAATGACAAGTATTCATTCAAGCTACGCTAAGATATGTAATTCAAAAGATATTTTTTACTTACCATACTTACCCTCGAGGTGATATGCATCCAACAGAGGTTGGATGAGGTCCAGATCTCTTGTCATAACTCGGTTCCTTGGTTTTTCTCCTCAACTCCATGAGAGTCATCTGGCATGTAAAATTTCCTTGTGGTCACTGAGAGATAGATCTAATAGATCTGCATAGTTTCAACAAACATTAACTGTTGTTGGGATGATCTACAAAGTTTTCCAGAGCAAGGCTTGGCAACCTGCTTTATGCAATTTCTGAGTGCAAGGAAACCTGAGCAGCTGAGGGACAATAATGTGCATTTTTTCATAACGAGACACTGTTGCAGGATGGGGTCCTAGGAGGACACCTCTATGCAGTTTTGGAATGTAGGGAAGCCACACTAATCTGTGCATTTCTGGAGAGTAGTGGTGGCTTCCTAACTCCTCTATGCATTTCTGGAGAGCAGTGCTGGTTGGGCAATCGAGGGACAAAACTACATAGTTTTTGAAGATAGTGGGTTTTAGTTGGGTAAGGAAACTAGAGGAAACAACTACTTAGTTTTGGATGCCAAGGGAGGTCGGGCTCTCTGTGCATTGTGTAGTTCCAATAGGTGAGGGAAAAGCTTGAGGGCTGTAGAAGAAAAGTGTGCAGTTCCAAAAAGCTGGATGAGGCTAGGTTGCTCAGGAAATTGACTAAGTGTGAGATCAGTGAAACTGGTGTAAACAGTGATAAGAATTGACTATCATCACACACAAACACTTAGTGATACAACATAGACCATCCAAAATGTAGAAAACATACTTTTCTTGATGCAACAACCTTCATGACAAGAGTGCATGAAGTGAGTGTGAAACTTGTCTATGTAATGAGAACCACCCATACACACATGATTTCCCCTTGAAGTATAAAAACATTCCCTTTGCATGACAAACAATAATCTCGATGCCTAAAGATGATACGTACTCCATAAATATGACAATATGAACAAATCTTAAGGTCAAGGAGGGGGCTTGAGATCATCATCTTACCAATAAGTGACCAAGCAACGATTGATCATGGGAACCACGGTAGGCTCCGAAATTTGCATGCAAGCTAAAATTTTCAAGGGTGGTTGTATCCACTACAACATTGGAGACACACTGGTAGAACTCTATCTCTTTGTATGGACCTTATTTCATGAAAAGTGAGCCTAACCCTTCCGAAAGTATTGTTCAATTCTTTGATGGTCATGGCTGAAGCACTTGCTTGGGTGAAAGACATAGTCCCTACTATTCTCTTGATCAGTCAGTACACATTCCAAGACAATTCAACTAAGTTGTTTCAATTGGGATGAAGTGTATATATATGAAAAACTAATATAAATGTTAGAGTCTTAGTTTCATCTCTAGTACTGCTCTGTTGTTAGCAGGCCTCGATAGTATCCCAACGAAGTTACACAAGAACACAAGCATCGCTCTATTGCTAGCGAGCTTGGTCAGTACTCTGGTGGAGTTACTTGCATCACCTCTCTACATAGGAAGCCTTTCGCTTCTTTTGTCTTGTTTATTTTTTCATATTTCAAAGAACTGTGCATATGCACTTATATATTTCAGAGGCAGAAGAGTGATCCCGACTTATTGAGATAAAAAGAGGTTGTCCCTTCAGAGAAGTATTTATATATATGTCTGACACACTTGTTAAGGTTTTCCCCCTCACCTTACTCTACTAGATTGAACTAACAAAGGTTAACCCAAAAGAACCAATTAGAGTAGGTGGTACTAGTTAAAGTGCAAGCGTTATGTTTTCACCAAGACTCACTATGAGAAAAACGTATTTTCCATCAGGGCATGATCAACTCAAGAAAACAAGCTCTTAATAAAGAGAGAGGACCACATATAACCAAATGTTGATAGTTGTACCAGTCCTCTTATATTTTCATGGCTTATCTCGAGAGCCAAACATGGTTTCATGAGAGGCTAACCTATGGGTATAAACAAGAAAATAAAACAAGAAATAAAAGAGAAAAATTAAAGCGAAAGAAATGCACGTAATAAAATAAAGCGAGCAAGAAAACCAAACCAATTAAGTAGGTAAACACATCAAATAAGCAAACAAACATGAAAACTAGAAAGCAAAGCAAAGCAAGGAAGCAAACACTACTCCTACACCTATTCTAAACAGTCAGGATTACATGACATGAAATTTCCAATGAAGCCACTGTAGTCGTTCCTGACCTGCAACCACAAAGATATAAGTGATTAAAATAGATAACAAATAGTGTGCAACAAAAAATACAAAGGCTTGAAACTCTTGCACATGGAAAGGAAGCTCTTGCCTATGGGTAGAAAAATGTGTCATGACTAGCCAATACACATGATTACCTTTTCGATGGATACTATTATTCAAAAAACCTCGAAAGCCTCTTATGAGTGTGTGTTCATATTCAACGAGATTCTTAGCAACAACGAGGAAGAATTGAAGATTGTTTTCTGTAACATGGCTTGCCAGGCAAGATTGTTCCAGCCATTGAGCGATTGGATTGTGAAATTCATAATGGTTGTTTGGTGACCTGTGAAAAGATGGCTTTCTGATGGGATCAGGATGGGAATCTTGTACAAAAAAGTAAATTTGATCATTCTCATCAGTGATTCCAAGACAATGAAGAACTTCCATAACTATCAATGTAGGTGTTATCTAGGAAGATCATCTCTGTGGACAGAGATGATCCCTCTATCCCAATGAGTGGGACTAGCAACCTACGTGACAATCTACAAGACACTTTCCTAAATTACAATCGAAATGAGAGAAGTGGAATATGCCCTACCTCGTTCTAATGTTATAACATCCTCCTTTGTTGAAGACCTCAAATCACTTACACCTTGGGCTCGGTCCTATTGCTCACAATGTTTGAATGCATGAACAAGAGATCAAAGACACAACAAAGCATACAAATAAAAATATCATAATAGAAAGAAATCCACTTAACAGATCAAGGAGAATTAAGATAAATGATGCATTAACACACACATTTATTGAAAGTGAACCAGCAGTTGTATATATTAATAGAATAAAGGAGGAAGCATACAACCAAGCCTTGATGTCAATAAGCTCTCCTTGAGTGAATATACAAGTCCAAGCTTAAGCTATCCAAGCATTCCTTGTCCAAGCCAAATGAGTAGAATGTAGGCACAATCTCATCATAAGGGTGAAAATAGCCAAAGACCAACCATTTGGGAATGGGAGAGGATGAATATATAGGCAGGGAAAGGGAGTTAAGATCTCTCCAAAGATAGGAGAAGGTCCTCATCTCAAGGAGGTAGCTCATAGGGATAAGACCAAAGGGACAAGCTGAGAGAACTTGACCTCATCCATGTCAAACATCCTCCAACTCATTGTTCTAGAAGCCTCTATATCATGAAGCTTCTTGTCCTCTTTGGAAAAAAATTCCTTTTAGAGATCATCATGGGTATCCAAGCCAAAAGCATGCTAGCATCGCGAGGCTAGTATAATTCAAATAGCGACGAACATAGGTTGCCAATTTCAAGGGAGAAATGATCCTCAAATTAGGGTTTTAGAGCTCTTTTCTTCAGGGGAAACTCAAGGAATTTTTCCATTAGTGTTTTAGGGAGGATCTGAACTACATATCAGGATGAGTACACTACATGCTTTCTAGGTTTTGGGCACTTTGGGGTATGTTACAGGGAAGTGTGAGAGGTGTGACAAAATACTGTGTAACATATGCCCCTAAAGCATGAAGGCATAACAAGGAGTGATGGATGAGATGCTTTATAATATTTTGCAAGGACACGACAAAACACTATCACGAGAATTGCAAATCAAAGACACATATACATATACATATCTGATATCAAAATAATGAATCCATGGTATGGACACATCCATCTGGATAGCAAGGACTATGAAAAAGATCCACGGTATGGGTGCAACCATCAGAATGAGAAGGATCATCTGTAAATCTAAGATCCAAGGTAGGGATGTAGCCACTCGATATAGAAGGATCATCATAAATGTAAATTCCCACAGTATGGTCACAACCAACCATATAGAAGGAACATGTGTACAATCATGAACAATACATAACTCCACATAGCCTGAGTCATATCAGACAAAACTCAAGGTCTTGCACTCCATCCCAACTCGATCAAAGTATGAATTCTAACATGTGAATAAATGTGTCGAAGTCGAACATGATAGAAAACCATCGGATTACCAGCAAATGATATGGACCATTAATAGACATGAGAGGAACCACCAATAAAGTGAATGCTTCTCAAGGTATGACAGTACAATCCGTGAATGTGAAAATGAAGTTGAAGTCGAGCACTCATGGAATCATCCAATCAAAGGAAAATGATGGAAACCTATCGTCGTATGTGAAGAAATTTCCCTTAAGGCATGCAAGCTATAAGGTACTGAAACAGAGTCTTTAAGTCATCTTCCTGGATAACGAGCTAAAGTCGTCAGGAAGTGACCTGTCAAAGGAGGGTCATAATGATTCCCCCGTCATCGACACGAAACAAGGAATAAAGTGGAATGAATGAATATGATCCAAGATTGTAGCAAAGGGTCAGACAATGTATAGGTAATGGACTGTAGATATGACTTCTCTTGAACATTAACGACACGACTTCAGAGCGTGCCAACATTTGACTCAATACAAGACTAAGGGTCATGATGATGAAATGGAATAGCCAGATGAGAGGCAAAATGAATCACCCAAACCCAGAAGGACAAGTGACTAAGTGAGGATATCCCAAATCTGACACGAGAAGCAAATGAGTGTCATGTTCAAGAGCAACATGCTGCCTATACAAGGGATGTTTCACTTTCATTTTCCCCCATTATTTCTAGTGAGTACCCCAAGTATTTTTAATGACAAGATTGAAGGGGATAGCATATACTTGTCATATAAGTTCATTACTCAAAGAATCCGTCCTAGTAAGTTTTACGAGTCCTAGGAAGGAGAAACTTGGTCTCATCATGGTGACAAGTCTTTCATCGTAAATATTTTTAACGAGTTCAACCGTAGGATAACTTGGTATATTTTTCATATTTAGAGAGTTTGAAAAAGAGATGAAAAATAAAAATCCATCATGTCCATTTTTGTAATTTGTCCCTTGAACCCGAAAAGGTAGAAAACAATATTCGAGAGAACCTCTTAACCATGTTGACCAAGGTGTACCTTTTTCGTAAATAATCATCCCAGCCCGAAAGAGGGGTAAACGTAAACTGAGACGACGTCAATTCATTTAATTTAACAAGTTTGAAAGGACAAGTACTTGACAATCTTTTCATATTTCAAGAGTTAGAAAAGAGCTAAAAGATGACTCCTCTTGGAGGAACAAGTGGTATAAAAAGGATAGCAACTAGTTTCGGTCATGATAGAACTGCTCAAAACATGTAAAGGTCAAGAAGTTGGCTAATAAGACCACTCATCATAGATGTTCCTTAGTAAAAGGTAAAACAACCAAGTGAAAGAAAAGGATTGGCCAAAGGGATGGTGACGATGGAATGAAACAACTAAGGCTCGTCTAGAAAAAATCGACTGATAAAATGACAATCACGAGAGGTAAAAAGGGAAATGGTTTCATTTTTACACAAGATTGAAACATGGGAAACTATGATTGAGTATACTTGAAGATGGTTTCATTTTTCACAAGTTTGAAACATGGGAAACTATGGTTGGGTTTGGGTTGATTTTTACACAAGCTTGAAACAAGGATAAACTATGCTTGAGATAAGTTTGTATGCCCTCAACATAATGAATCAATTCAAGGTACATGCCCCCCCCCCCCCCAAGCTTCATTTCATTCACCTAAGTAAACTATTGGTTACCAACAGGTGGATAGAATGAAGGTTTTCTTACGAGATCAAGTGAGAGACTCGACTCAGATTTTATGAGATCTAATCAAAGACTCGAATTGGAAGGGGATTTATGTCATTTTCTAATGAGCTTGACACATGAAAATAACCATGATCATGACACCTTATTTCATTTTTATCGATCTTGACATAGGAAAATAACTCTTCTCATGGGGACCTACTTCATTTTTTAATGAGGTTGACATAGTAAAAGAACTATCCTCATAGTCCTTGTTTCATTTTTTAACAATATTGACAAAAGACAAGGATCTCTGCTCCAAACCCTTGATCACAAACCAAAAGAGGCCATGGATTCTAAGAGGTTCTCATCATATGGGAGAACAACACTCTGGAAGGGATATATGTCCAAGGATCCAATGGAAAAATCAAGCTCCAATTCCCCCAATACATGGCGTACTACATCACCTAGTAGATCATCAGTAGATGGGGGGCTGAAACGGGTGGCCACATAATTAACCTTTGGCAGGGGTGATATGCTTGTACATAAGAACCACTTAGGGATGACGGTTGTTTGGGAGTTGATTCAGGACCAATGAAATTAAGTTGATCAATGATCAAAATGCATCCTTCATGCGGGAAATGCATTACTCGAAAGAGAGAAGATACAAGAGCTCCCATGTCATAAACATAATCATGTCCAAGAAGTAGATTAAAATCCAACGGACCCTGGACAACCATCATGTCTATATAGACGGTCATTCCTCCCAAAGTAATAGGAAACTTAGGAAGGATCCCTAACGATTGATTGGTTCCTCTGTTAAAAGCTAATAGATTCTGGGTGACAGGCACAAGCTAAGAAGAACCTAAATATTTCCAAGCAGTTGAGGACAAAATTCTAACATATATGCCCTCGTCTATGAGATTTCTAGGTACGTCCATATGGTAATCTTGTACTTTAATCTGGAATGAACATAAGATAGAAGACGATATCTTGCCAATCGACTCCAATCAAAATAAGTGACCAAACTACTTAGAGGGGGTGTCGTAGGAATTTGAGAGTTTCCCTCTTGCTCTATGGGAACAGGAGAACTTCTCTCATGTAACTCGGGAATGGGAGGATTTCCCTCAAGTTCATTTGAAAATGAAGAAAACATAAGAACCTGAAAGGGGTTGGTTCACTCTCTACCTAAAAGGTATGGTTAACTGAAGGTGGAGTCAAGCCTACTGATTTCTCAACCAATGGTTGGTCGAGAACAGACTCACGAGACTAACTTGCAGAGAGAGTGGGCTTGAACAAAGATGACTTTTCATCAATCACTAGATAAACTAGTGAGGGATCAGGGGAAATCTTTCCATAACCAACCAGAAGACAAGGTTGAGAAACTGTAAGGTTTTCTAACTCTTTGGAAGCTTCATCCATAAGAGGACAAAGGTGAATGTGATGATTACCTTCACACAACTTACAGGGAAATTTGACTTTTCCTTTTTCCCATGAGCTTTATTGTTACTAGTTGAAGGTTTATCACCAACATGATCTCCAGAGGCTAATGACAAAGGTTGATGTGAACTTGTGGACCACACTTCTAATACCTTGGGAATACTAGGATAATTCCGAAGAAGGTGGTCACCCCTCCATAACATGCAAGGGAATTTTACTTTCTGGGATTGGTTGGAAGATTTTTCTACATCAGTTGCATCCGTAGCAATGGCTACTTGGTTGTCCCCTTGCTTATTTTGATTTTTCTTCTTCATCCTCTTCTTCTTATTATTAGCTTCTTGGCTACTAGAATCCAAACTTTCACTAGGTGAAGAGGAAGAACCAGGTGAAGAAATAGGCGAAGAGGGCAAGGGATCAACTTTAGTATCAACATGAGGTTGGTTTTGTTCAGGTGGAGGAGAACCCATATGAAAAGAAGTTTGGATACTCAGAATCACCGAGGCTAAAAATAACCAATTTTCCAGTCCAATGGTCAATCCAGGAAGGGACAACATTGCCATATAAGGAGTATCAACATTTCCAAAAGAAGGAAAAGGGATAGGATTCCCATCAGAAGGGTTTCCTTGACTAATAGACTCAGGAAATGTTGCCATTGGTATCAACCTAAGATCTACTAAGGAGTATTCCCACAGGAAAGATGTTTTTCCACTGTCAATTACTTGATTTTAGAACTTTAACAAAAATAAATCAAAAAGGGGTAATCTAGGCAAAAGGGTTTACCAAGTATCTGTGAACCACTATATACACCTTAGCTGAAACCAACGACTTAATGTACGGCAACCAATCTCCCCGAATGATGTGTTCGATGCATCACGTTTACAAGGTGGCTAACTCAGTTACCTATGGCTAAATGATAGCAATCTAATGGGGTCTCCCAATATATACTCGAACGTACAGAGAGCACAAGTCTGTGTTATTGTTGTCTAATTCATAATCATTAGATGTGAGCATCCCTATATACTTTCCATACTGAAGTGCCTCCTATATACCGGAATGTACTGGAGAACCTTTGATATACTTCCGTACTGGGATGGTATTTCACCCCCAGGATACAATGTAGAAAGTTAACAACAACTGCTATGTTTAAAGACACCAAAACACGTCTCTAGCCTAGACCTATAGATATTTGTGTTAATTTCCAAATGATCCTTAGGTTAATTGAGGTAAATTTTAATGTTTATATTCAATTATGTTTCAGTTTTGGGCTCAAAACGATGTCACCTAAATCCCTAAGATGAAGCTATATGAGAAAAGGAAAATTTTCCACTTCAATGAAAGCTAGACTAACCAAGGGAAGAAACTCAATCAATAATGTGTCAAACAAAATGCATCAAACAACATGCCTTCCATTAACTTTCACTTTCATCTTTCAAATGTAATGCCAAAAGTAAAAAAGATCTTCACTTTTCACTGTCCTGAATGCAATTTTTTCGAAAGAAAAATGATTTTAGTTTACAAAGATGCACTTATATGAATTATGTTGTTCTTTTTGTTTTGAATGATTTCATGCACCTAATACAGTCTTTAGCTTTCAATTGACGAAAAAATGTGATCTCTTTTCAATGATTAATCTCAAAAAATAACTTTTCAATGCAACTAATCTAATGCATTTTCATGAAAAGTAATTTTTGAAAAACAAGCTAAAACAAATGCAAAATGATGTTTTCAATGATTTCCATAGAAAAAAACACCCAATCAATTAGCAAAACCAACATCTCAATGACACCAACAAGCAGCAAGCAATGACCAATTGACGAGAAACCCTAGAACTCAGTCAGATTTCAGTTCGAAGCCAATGAGATAAATTTTGAAAATTAATCAAGACAATCAATCAACAAACTGAAAAATATAAGCATACAGGATGGGAAAAGACCTTAGGGGCCAAGACATACTAAATTCTAAGGAAGAAACCCTAAAAATTCACACATTCAAGGATCAACGCTACTTTATATACCCAAACCGTGATGATTGGGTTATCAACGTCAGTTTTAATAGCCAAACCCATGCTGGTTGGGGTCATCAACACTACTTTATATAGCGAAAGTAGTGATGATTTTCAACGCAACCAAACAGTGAAGAAAATTGTTTTCATCGCGACTTTAAAGCTAAAAACAAGCACTGACAGCGTGATTGTCACTGGTAGAACTAGCATTGAGTGAGGAATATGGAAAAAAAAAAACAAAAATATTCCAAGAAACAATCCATACTTAGCACTCTAAGGGAGTAATCAGTGATTGTGCAAACTTGTATTGACTCATTCTAGTTGAGAATAGGATGGTTTGTCAAACTCACTAGAGAATATGATTGAAGGAATTAATGGAAAGGGTTATAGCCTTTGCAATGGAGTCGCCATTTTGTTTTCTAGGAAAATTGTATATGTGGACAGAGACGATACCTCTATCCCAATGAGTGGGACTAACAACTACGTGAAAATCTACAAGACACTTTCCTAAATTAAAATCGAAATGAGAGAAGAGGAAGATGCCCTACCTCGTTCTAATGTTATAATGCCCTACTTTGTTGAAGACCTCAAACCACTTGCGCCTTGGGTTCAGTCCTATTGCTCACAATGTTTGAATGCATGCACAAGAGATCAAAGACATAACAAAGCATACGAATACAAATATCATAATCAAAAGTAATCGACTTAACAGATCAAGGAGCATTAAGATAAATGATGCATTAACACACACATTTATGGAAAGTGAACCAACAGTTGTATATATTAATAGAATAAAGGAGGAAGCATACAACCAAGCCTTGATGTCAATAAGCTCTCCTTGAGTGAATCTATAAGTCCAAGCTCAAGCTCTCCAAGCATTCCTTCTCCAAGCCAAATGAGTAGTGTGTAGGCACAATCTCAGCATAAGGGTTCAAATAGCCAAAGACCAACCATTTGGGAATGGAAGAGTGTTAGATACCTATACTACTAGTGTAGCCCCTTATTGTTATTAGTGCAACCCCCTTATGGTATTTGTGTGCCCATGTAGTCCCCATGTTGTTATTATTGTGCCCCATAGAAGCCCACTATTGTTATTGTTGTGCACCTACAATATTATTGTTATGTAGGCTTTCATTATATTGGGACCACTTAGACTCCTATATATATAAAGGAGGTACTATCATTCATATCATCTAATAATTATTCATTTTTGTAATGTAAAGGAGGTTGCCCCATCGAAGAGGCTAATTTCGAAGCATTGATCTATCTCTTTCTTCTATTTTGTGAGCTGGTTTTAGGGTTTCGCTGCTTCAAACAGGTCATCATGGAATTTTCACTATACCTTATTTTCTACGATGTTTCAGAAGCTGAAATTACAACTCGATTGATTGTAAATCCCGATGTACCTCTTGACTGAATTTCAGATCTTATCTCACTATATTTTTAGAGATATGCTCTGAGGAAGTTAGGGTTTTTGCAAGCTCCATAATTCCATCTCAAACAGCTCATTGTGGCATGTTCACATATATATATATATATATATATATATATATATATATATATATATATATATATATATATATATATATATATATATATATATATATATATATATATTTACGAAGGTTCAGACTATGAAATTAAAGCCCATTTGAGCCGAAATCGTGATGAAGCTCAGAACCAAATTTCAGATCTTGTTTCACTATATTTGCGAAGATACAGTCCAAGACATTTAGGGTTTATGGAGGCTCTCGAATTACATCCTAAATAGGTGACCTTGGGAAAATCATCATAACTTTCTCTCTGAGAATCAGATGGAAATTTCGTAAGACGTTACAGAAATAGGATGGAATGCACTTTTCTGTGTATTCTTTTTAGGTCCAAAGTTGAAAATAGTGACCCATGACACTTCATACAAGCTAGCTCTACTGAAAAAGTATATAATCAGGTCATCTTGGGATATTGGGCATAACACTTTCTTGGAAAATCCAATTTTGATCAGACTGATGGAATTGGAAAGAGAATTTAGAGGGATACTTCAGGTCATAATTTCAGACCTTGGAGATCTGAAATTTTAGAGATACAATAGATTCAAGATCGAGTTGCTAAAAGAAAGAAAAAGAATGACTCAAATCAAGAAAATAGAAACACCTAGTAAGCAAAATTGGATGGATGATTTGAAGAATGTGATCTATGCTAAGATAAATAGTTTATTTTGTGACATGGAAGCTAATATCGATGGTAGGGAAGTAGATTTGAAGAAAGGCATGAAATATTTGAATAAAAACATGGAAGGTTTGAAGGAAGGTGGGCAAAAGCTGCTACAAGAAAGGCCTCCTAATGGCAAAAAGGTAGTAGAGGAAACTCATGATGAGAAAAAAATAAATGTTAATCATGATTTCATAGAATCTAACACTAGATTGAAGACCTACCATATTCCAAAGATAGATATGAGGAAGTTTAATGGCAAGTATCCCATAACATGGATACTACAGATGGAGAAATATTTTGATCTACATGATGTGCAACTATTACAAAAGGTATGTATTGCATCTTTATATTTATAACCAAATCAATTTTTATGGTATAAAGGGCTTTGTTCTCGTAAACCACTTGTCACCTGGTGAATTTTCACAGAGGAAATGATAACACATTATGAGGATACAAAGAGCAACACCTTCTTTAGCCAATCGATAAATCTCAAACAAAAGGGTTCAATGACACAACACATTGAGGACTTCCAAAAATTAAATATAAGGGTAAATGATATTCCAGAGAAGCGGAGGATTGATGTCTTCATAGGGACTTTAAAGGATAACATTCAACATGAGGTTTGTCTTTGGGAACCTGATTCATTGGAGAAGGCATTCAGTTTGGTAAGAAAAATTGAAAGCAAATTTATTGCAACAACAAATCCTACCACTCACAATTATAAATATGGAAGTGTTGTTGCTCTTAGGCTTCGACAACCTAAAAGGTTGACACCAAAAAAATTGGAAGAAAAAGGAGAAAATGACCTTTGTTACAGTTGTGATAGCAAATACACTACAGGTCATAAGTGTGTTGAGAAGAAATTATTTTACATTGATTGTGAAGAGGAGGAAGAAAAGGATCAAGAAACATCAAAAGAAGAGGATATACACCAGGAACCAACCACAGAGAAAGAAGAAATGAATATGACAATATCTTGTAATGAATTGGTAGGAATTACCACTCCTGAAACTCTCAAGATAGAAGGACATATCAACAATAAAAAGGATAACCTCACTTTCATGCAGAATCGAATGAAACAACAAGCAGATCAACATCACAACGAAAGATGTTTTGACACATGTCACTAGGTATTTTTACGACTATAACCATACAAACAAATGTCCCTCAATCAAGCTAAGAAGGATAATAAATTATCACCAAAGTATTATCGTCCTTATAAAGTGTTACAAAAGATTGGTACTATGGCAGACAAATTGGAGCTTCCTGCATCTTCCAGAGTGCCCCCAGTTTTCCATGTTTCATTCTGAAAGAAGGTTATAGGTAACAAGGTCCTAGTTCAAAAAATATTGTAAAAACCTGACAAGGAAAGAAAAATCATATTTGAACCTGAAGAAGTCATGGAAACAAGAACTCGACAGCTATGAAATCAATCAGTTTCAGAGTATCTCATAAAGTGGAAGAACTTACCTACTGAAGATTCCACATGGGAGGACGAGAATTTTATACAGAATCATCTAGAACTGCTTAAGCATTGAGGACAACACGTTTTGAAGGAGAGGGGCATGTTAGGTCCATATACTACTAGTGTAGCCCCTTATTGTCATTAGTGCAACCCCCTTATGGTATTTCTGTGCCCATGTAGTCCCCATGTTGTTATTATTGTGCCCCATAGAAGCCCATTATTGTTATTGTTGTGCCCCTACGATATTATTGTTATGTAGGCTCTCATTATATTGGGAACACTTAGACTCCTATATATAGAAAGGAGGTATTGTCATTTGTATCATCCAAGAAGTATTCATCTGTGTAATGTAAAGGAGGTTGCCCCCTCAAAGAGGTTGATTCTGAAGTCGTTGATCTATCTCTTTCTTCTATTTTGTGAGTTGGTTACATAATAGAGAAGATGAGTATATAGGCAGGGAAAGGGAGTTAGGATCTCTCCAAAGATAGGAGAAGGCCCTCATCTCAATGAGGTAGCTCATAGGGATAAGACCAAAGGGCCAAGTTGAAAGACCTAAATCTCATCCACGCCAAACAACCTCCATCTCATCATTCTGGAAGCCTCTAGATCCTAAATCTCATTTTCCTCCTTGGGAAAAAATTCCTTTAGGGATCATCGTGGGTATCCAAGCAAAAATCATGTTGATAGCGCGAGGCTAGTATAATGAAACTAGTGACCAGCCTAGGTTGCTAATGTTAGGGGAGCAATGATCCTCAAATTAGGCTTTTAGAGCTCTTTTCTTCAGGGGAAGCTCGAGGCATTTTTCCATCTGTGTTTTAGGGAGGATTTGAGATACATATGAGGATGAGTACACTACATGATTGCCAAGTTTCAGGCACTTCGGGGTATGTCACAGGGAAGTGTGGGAGGTGTGACAAAATATTGTGTAACAACAGGCTGAAGTGCTTCACTCTCTTGACATAAATATGAGGAGAAAGATGCTAAATAGTGAATATGAGAGAGCACGAAGTAAATATCATTGAATGTAATGTTGGGAAAATGATAAGTTGCATGACAGTCACCCGAGATGGGTAAATGATCATATGAGTTTGTTAAAATATCAGATTCATAGTTTGAAATGAACAAAGACAAATTCATTTGAACAATCTTGTGAACACTTTGATCAATGGAAACACGTTTGCTATGAGATAGACATGACGGACCACTCCCTTGCAACTAGTGAAAAATTGCACAGGAATCATGGTAATCACAGGAATGTAAAAGGGATGCTAACATTATGAATGCGTGAAACTAGTTGGGGCGTGGTGAACTGAAAGTAACTTGATTCACGTGATAGCTTGTGTGCTCATCATCACACAGGGGGATTGTTGGTGTGATGAGTGAGCAGATTTTAAGTACAAGGTTCGCAAGGAGACTAAGGAGCTGATCATGAGACAAAAAATATGATAAGTATGATCGTGGGAAAATACATTATTTGAGATGATCAAATTCATAATTACATTATTTCATGAGGGATGAACATTCCCACTCCGAGTTTGATGCAAGAGATGTGCATGAATATGGATGCGCTGTGACAGATTTGTGAATTAGGACATAAGTGAAATCTTGAAAATTTGAGAGATCACATTTAAAATACCAAACATTTTTTACATGTGAGTTCACATTGAGTTCAACCATGCAGATAGATGGATTCTGTGTGAGAAACCATATCTGATTGGGTACAGGAGGCTTACCAGAGTCGCGAGGTCTTGACATAACCATCAATGGATGTTGAAGTGCCTCGACTCCCTAGCATGTCCCAGAACTTTCCAGAATTGCAGAATCATATTTTGAAGTTTGAACTAGATCATGCATGGCTTGAAGATGGTTGTTGTTGCTGATTTCAAAATTTCTCTCAAGATGGAAGCCATCTCTATCACAGGTTGCACTAGATTTTTCAGCTTCAGCAAGCTGACTTGAAGAGTTGTCTTCATGCAAGAGAAGAGATGATAGAGAATGGGAAGTAAACTTTGTGATTAAACTATTTTCAACTTCATAATGAACAACCTCATTGCCTTCTATCAATTGAGGAGATAATGTATCATATGAAGAAGTAAGAGAACATGGAGTATATCTGATGCATGTGGGTGCGTTGTCAATGGTAGGACAAATGGGCAAGTGAGGTGAAGAGGAAGTTTCGATATGAAGGTCTTCTTTGAATGTAGGAAAGTCTAGATCCGAGTTAGAGTATTCATGATAAAAAGAAAGATCACATGATGTGCTTGGGCATTCGTCATGGTAGCTGGAAGAATGGGAGTGATGACTACCCAAGACTAGGGGTTGATCGAAAGGATTAATTGTACAAGATATTTCAATGAGATTAGCAGATTGAGAATTATTAGAGAGTGGAAGCTCATTGTTTTGATGCACACAAATTTGAATTAGAGAGGGGGAATTGATAGTGTGCCCACCTTTCTTCTCCTCTCTCGGTGTAATCTAACTACCTTGCACCTAATCACAATTTGAGCTAGCAACTTGAGAATAAAGAGAATGTGCACATATGGCTAGTGAAACAGATGGATCAAGTGAGTCATAGTACAAGGAGTCATGGCTTGTGAATGATGGAGGATGGCAGAAAGGCAAATCAACTTCTAAAATTGAGTTGTGAACGGTCATGTCCTATTTCTAAATGGAGGAGTGAGTCTTGGCTATAGGTTCTTTGAGCCATTATGGAACTTCCTGCATGTAAGGAGGATAAAAATGAGAAGATGGGTTGGGGACATGCTGCGCAGATTCCTGAGTTGTACAATCACCACTAGAGGGCACCCATGTCGAGACTAGAAAAGGAGGAGGACAAGGAACAACGGGGTGTTGGGCTCCTCCTCTACAATATGAGGTGCCTCATGATTCAAAAGAGTTGGGGAAGCAGAAAAATCATGAGGTTCAGGTTCACCATATGAAGAGACACGAACCAAGTGCTTGAACTCTTATTTCAATAAATACCAACCCCGGAAGAAACACATGCAAAAAACAACAAGGGTCTGTCCAACATCCAGCAGAATAGCCCACAACAGATGCGGCAGTCATGAAAACCAAAGTTCAAGGGAAAACACGTACATTTTTAAGTGGAGTAGTCGACACGGGGGTGACGGTCGGTAAAACCGAGAAAACACAAATATGGTTTTTCTACTGTTCGGGGGAGTAGTCCACATGGATGGGACAATAGTGATAAACAATACAACACATCTTAAACAATATGAGTACTAAAATAACCGAATTAGTTCAACTATCTTAGTACAGGTTAAGAAAACATGCATTACAAACATTTAAAGAATAATCTTACAAACACATACAAAACATGTGTGGAAATGTGTTGGCTTGGGACAAGCTTTTGAATTAAGCTAAAGATCTAAGACACATATGTACACCATACATAACTAGTCCTAGTAGTGGGACATTGGAGTCACTGCTTGCTCCTCAGAGAACAGCCTATAAACTCTCAAGGCTATGCGAGAGGAGCCAAGGTGAAAAGTCCTTTTGTCATATAATGAGGAGGTATATATAGCCAAGGGTAGTAACTGACCCTTTTGACTCTTCGACTTCCCTCATGACTGTTTGACTTCCTATGAATTTTGACGTTGCATGACTCTTCAACTTCATAGTGGGTCTCATGGACTTCCACTTCACATTACATTGATTACAAGTATTTCCCATAGTAGTGATGAGGCCAAGATAACTTATGACATAACTCAACATGACACTACTGATATGTATTGGCTAACTGTGTGTCCTTGTCAAGTTGTTGTGCTGCTGAGTGGTGGTGTGTTCTCAATGTAACATGTCTTCACCTCTACATGGCAAAGTGCATGGGGTCTTAAATGGTCTTGTTCTTTGCTTGATGGTGCATGTGTATGTGTCCCTTTTGCGCACTTCTCGATGTGCTTCGTGTGTTCTTTCAATTACGAGAAAGTCTTCTAGCATGCACCTCTTCTCCATCATGTTTGTCGTTGCACAATGTTTCATTAATGTACATGTTCCCGCAATCACTCATGACGGGACAACATCAAATCCATAAATCTCCTAGTTTAACATGTTGCATTTATTTTTGTTTCAGTGCAGGTGACCAGGAGAGGAAAATGACACTAAAACTCTCACTGGGAGGCATATTTGTGCAATTTGGCACAATAGTGACAACTGTGGGGAAAAACCTAGCTAGGAGGTAGAATTTCATAGTTTCTGGGAGGAAGTCCAAGCAGGGTGTCGAGGAACTGCTGGGCCAATATCTACAATTTTCAAGGGGAGCACTAGGCAGGTCATCTAGTTTGGACCTACGCAGTTTCTTTGAGGAAGACATTGTGGGAAGTAGGAAGCACTGGCAGGAAAATATGCATAATTTTCTAGAGGAGGACATGATTGAACTGCAGGAGATTTTGATCAACATTACGCAATTATGGGAGATATTCCACGTCCGAACATCACTACACAATTTCTAGGCTGACTGTAGAGTGGGATATAAGGGCAGTTGAAAAATAAATCTATGCAATTTTTGAGATCAGTGCAACCCTGGGTCACAACTCAAGTCATTTTTTCCTGTTGAAAGTGAGAGACTTGATGGGCGATATTGCGGGAATTGTACATTGGATCGAGTTCCAGGAAAAATTTTGCGTAGTTCTGGGAGACAATCAACTGGATCATTTCTGAAATTGCATAGTGCAGGCTTCCCATAGGACAACCTCAAGCTCTATGCAATTCTGGGCCATAGTGCAAGGTTATCGAGATCGGGGTTCGGGTGAAGGAGGGTTGTTCGGTTGATAGATTTTCAGGCAAAATGAATAAGTTTGAAAGAAAGTGGTCTTCTGCATACATGACATGGCGATCACACACTTAGCATGACTTAATGACAAGAAAATCACATGCTCAGTGAGACTGACTCAAAGGTTACGAGCAACAAGTGTGACACTTGAGATATGTCTTCAAACGATTGTGACAACCCTTGTGTGATAATGCATGAAACTTTGTGTGTGAGTGCGATTGATGTTGACAAAGCGAAAACAACTCATGCACACAAAGACAAACCTTCAAAATTTCTAGAACAAACTCGCAAGCATGACATAGCAATTAACACGACAAATATGATAGTTGGTCAAACAAGTGAAAAGGAAACAAGAAACGTAGAGGAAACACATGAAATGACTTTTTGCTTGCAAACATGCATGATATTGAAGATAGAATGATATGAAAATGTCAAGCAGTTCTTCAAGATACACTAAGAGATGTACTTCAAAATATATTATTTACTTACCATTCTTACCCTTGAGGTGGTATGCATCTGACAGAGTTTTCATGAGGTCCAGATCCCTTGTCATAACTTGGTTCCTTGTTTTTTCTCCTTGACTCCTTTGGATTCATATGTCATGTCATATTTCCTTATGGTCACTAAGAGATAGATTTGTGCAGTTTTAGCAAACAATGACTCTTGTCAGGATGATCTTCGCAGTTTTCTATAACAAGGATGGGCTAACTTCTCTACACAATTTATGAGTGCAAGGCAGCCTAAGAAACTGAGGGACAATACTATGCATTTTATGATGACAGGACACTATTGCGGGGTGGGGTCATAGGAGGAAACCTCTACACAGTTTCTGAATGCAGGGAAGCTAGACTTCTCTGCACATTTCTAGAGAGTAGTTTTGGCTGCCTCACTGCTTTTTGCATTTATGGAGAGTCGTGTTGGCTATCCAACTTGCCTACGCATTTATGGAGGGAAGTGTTGGATGGGCAGTTGAGAGACAACACTGCGCAGTATTTGAAGAGAAGTGGGTTCCGTCTAGAGGACATTGGAGGAAACCACTGCACAATTTTGGATGCCAAGGGATGTTTGGGTATCTGCACATTTCCCAGTTCCAAAAAGCATGGGAAAGGCTTGAGGGTTGTAGAAGCAAAGTCTGCAGTTCTGAAAATATGGATGAGGGTAGGTTGCTCGGGAAACTGACTAAGTGTGAGATCAGTGAAACTGGTGTAAATAATGATAGGACTTGACTATGATCACACACGAACACTTATTGATACAACATAGACCATCCATAATGTATAAAACATACTTTTCTTGATGCAACAACCTTTGGGACAAGAGTGCATGAAGTGAGTGTGAAACATGTCTATGTAATGAGAACAACTTATATGCACAATATTTCCCATTGAGGTAGAAAAACATTTCCTTTGCATGACAAAAAATAAGCCTGATGCCCAAAGATGACACAACCTACATAAATATGAGATGTGAACAAATCTTAAGATGAAGGAGGGGGCTTGAGATGACCAACTTACCAATAAGTGACTAAGGAACGATCAATCACAGGATGCATGGTCGGCTCTAAAATTTTCATGCAAGCCAAAATTTTGGAGGGTGGTTGTAGCCACTACAACACTCTGTCATCTTCAGGGAAGATAAATCGCCTATATCTTACTCATAGTTCATTGCACTCAAGAGGATTTACCTCATAATCTAAACTTTCAACAATTCGTACGTAATGGAGATGTTTGTTATTCGGATTAGGATTCGTCTGAGATAGAAATTATGGACATATCAAGGGTTAGGGGTTTGAGGGTAATTTAAATGGATCTTGTAAGAAGGTTTATATTGGGGAAGAGTCCCAACGGACAGATTGATTTGTTCTACCAGTTTTAAGGCCGCATTGTGTTTTGCATAGATGAATAATTCAATTGCGAAGGATAGGGGTCATTGGCTCCGTTCTGCTAAGATGGGTGGAGTATTGTTGATTTGTCCATACAAGTCTAGAAAATGGTTTATTTTACCAAGATGGTGCATCATAAGGTTGGGATTTCTAAGCAAAGTTAAAAGATGGCTATTCCTACCATATAGATCTAGGAATTTTCTGTTGAACATATTGTCCTGAATAAAACAGAGATGGATCATGCATCATACCTGAAGGATGAGCATGCCATTGTTGTTGTTGTGCCATAAGATATGTTGGTTCTGGATCTTCCTCAACTTATTTGAACACGACCTTCAATCCTAGTAGTGATGGACATCGGTCTGTTGAATGATGTTTAGTGTAGATAACAAGTGTTTCAGTCGTATCCAGTGGACATTCCCTTTGGTTATGTTTCTTTCGGTAGAACAGACAAAATATGGCTAAATCTCATATTGCTTCGACTTGTTTCTATTTGGCCTACAAGATGTCCAACTATGTAGTTAATGTGCCAAAAATGTTAGTTTTAAAATCTTCTAAAAGATTACCAATATTTGCTCAAGTTACGCCTCCACCTGGAACTTTGTTGGTTCAAGTAAGAGAATCCCTAATTCGAGATCTAGTCCGCGTAATTCCTCGTGAGAACCTGATACACTGTGTAACAATATCATCATATTCTTCTTAGGAAATATCACCTTTCCCCATAAAATTAAGTGTTTCATTCCATTCATCTTTCATGCCATTAATTAAAGCAGTTTTCAACACTTCATTTGATAAAATGGTATAAGGTGATCTTTGTAGGTTGTACTGAAATTTCTTAATGTATTCCTCTAAGGTTTCTCTATCCTTTGCATTCATTTTAAAGATTGCATATTTTAAGTCCATAGATCGACAATAATCTTGATATTTGGTAAGAAAAGAACTCTTCATTGCATGCCAGGAATCTATAGTACGTCCTCCTAACACCATGAACCAATGTAAAGTTCCCCCCTTCAAGGTAGAAGGAAATAATTTTAGCTTCTGGGGATTAGTGGTGTAATCATACCCTCTACACAGAACATTGAACTCGAATAAGGATGCATCGAGATATTCTGAAGTCATACCATGAAAAGTTGGGATACTTTGTAATGGGATGCCTTTCATCGGAACATTGGCCAATGGATCGACTATTGGATATTCTATGGTCGAGGTCTGAGCTTCTGACACCTCGTTTGCCATTTGGTCAAAAATTCACCAATAGCTTTTATGGATTTCATGATTGGGAGGCATTATTTCAGAAGGGGGATTTTGGTTGATGTTCAACCCTCAAGGGGGCTTCACAGCACTACTTAGATAAGGAATTGCAGATGCTTCTCTCTCAACAGGTGTCACAAGGGGTCCAAGTCTAGGAGTCTATGGATTTGTCTCAACAGATTGTAATTCTATTTTTCTCATTTATCCCTCTCCTTATTTCAAGTTACAAGAATTCCCCTCACATATATTAGAAGGACCGAGGTGTCTGATATGCATATCATGAAAGCTTTGTTCAAATCCTTCATTTTTTCTATGAATATCAACGTGAGTTGAAATTGATGACTCTAATTCTTGAGGGGAAATGGTAGAGCCCTTCCCAGATATTGTTTGAGGACCTATTGATGCTTGAGATCCATATCTTTGAATTATTTCGTCTATAAAGGTTGATCTCCCAAGGCTCACCAGACCTTGGGTTTTTGTGGGTTTTCATAGAGATTTTTTCTCTATAGCTCCTTGATTTCTATTCTTTTTCTTAGTGATACACACCTACATAATTTAAATGTACCATCAAAAGGTGGGCGCTGGTACAAGCTATTTACTTGGTTCATGCATAGGTTCTTACCTTCTTTCTTCAATACCCGACCCTTCAAAGATAGAATCTATCACTTTTTGGACAACCTCCCCAGAAACGACACCAAAATGTTGGGTACTAAGTTGTTCCTAAGGAATCAAATCAATCCTTTCTCCATTAATCTATTAGCCTGAGGTTCATCTTTTTATTGCAAGGTTTTCGGCAAAGTATATGTAGGGATAATACTTTAAAGTACAGGAGCATGTGTAAGACTACTACAAAGTAGATGCTAAAGAATAATGCTTGGAGAGAATACTAAATCTTATCAAACCATAAAAAGAGTAAATTGTTTATATAGAAATCATAAACTATCTCAAAAGTAGATGTTAAGTTCTATCAAACCACTATTCCTTATTACAAATCAAAGCTTCAGAATATATAATTATTTTCAAAGGGAATTTACTAATTACTACAAGTACTTGGAAATGCTAACAATAAATGGGAAATCACTCTATTACAAGGTAATTCTAGAATTTCACATAGCTAGATCATTACAGAGGAAAAAATCATTAAACCAAATAATAAACCTTAAGTGTGCATATAGCTAAATCACACCTCTAATCAACAAATTTAGTAATTCACACAATGTAGGTCTAAATCTCATAGATTACACAAAGCATAGCAATCATTCAACACGGGAAGGAACAAATAGTAATACTACAACAACCATTCAGTGCGGAAAGGAACAATTAATAATTCTACAACAATCATTCAATGCAAAAAGGAACAATTAATAATAATACAAGGACGAAAACAATCGTTCCACCGACTGTACACAAGGTCCCCGGAAGTAACTGCCCTACAAAACTCAATCTAATGGATTAAAACGAAATCCTCTAAGATTTCATTAATGTCAAAATGAGTTATAGAAAAGTCTATAGAACCTTGAATTAGTTCTATTTTTCACGTTTTATAGTGAATTAAAAGTAATAATCATCTTTCCTATATTCTTTACTGAAGTATATATATATATATATATATATATATATATATATATATATATATATATATATATTACAATGTAATTCTTATGATGGAGCTATCCTAAGAATCAGAAGATTCTTAGGATTTCTCATTAAACCATAAAATATTTCAAAATAGCGAATGATATATTTTCTTTGACTATTTTGCGCGAGTAGGTAGAGATATTCAATTAGCATGCCAAAATTATGCCAATGGCTTGTCTGCGCTTTAGTTCTCTTCATTAATCCAAGGGAACAATAATTGTTCATCAAATCTTTCTGCACATAAATTAACTCAAATTATAGCTCGATGATATCTTAAATATCTAAATTAACTAAGATACTATTAACTTCTCTTCTAGAACTTCTACCTCTCGAATTATCATAAACTAAAGGTAAAAAGCTTAAAACGTAGATTATTAACTAAGGAAATAAAAGGAAGAAACATACCATTTCTATGGCCCAACAACATCAAGGAGTAGGACCACCCCACAAGTGTATCTCCAAACATCTTGACCCTTCTTTCTAAATCACGTGTTATTAGTATATACTTCATCATATTGGATATACTTTTGGGTTATAGTGGCAATCATTCCATTTCATCTCAAGTGTAGATCCAATCACTTTGATTAATTACCAATGTTGGGGTCATCTATAAACGTTTCCTAGAAGTAAAAAAGAACATGACTTTCAATATAGAAGGGTAGTTTCCCCAAGGATTGAGACCACCCCACAAGTGTATTTAGATATGTCTTGAACCTTGCTAAATCGTATGTTATTATTATAGAATTGCAACAATATATTGAATATACTCTTAGGTTACAGTGGAAATCATTTTAGTTCATATCAAGTGTATCTCAAGTCACTCTGATGAGTTGTCGATCTCAAGTTTCTCCATAAAGTTTTCCTTGAAATAAAAAAGAGCATGTCTTTCAATCTTTAACTAGATGAAATACATATACTCCTTGTGAAGATTTTCTTAACTTCATTAAGTAAGGGTTGATAAGGATCTTCTTGGTTTCATTGGCTTCATTAAAGAATTAACATTTTATTCATCAACTCTTGATTATGAGAGGATGACTTCTAGTGTGAATTATCACGTCTATGTTTTTCTTTTTTCAATTGTAGTTTTGACCTCCATGATTAATTTGGTTTAAGTCCTCTAAGTAGTCATCAATCACCCATTTAATACCACGTGGCGTATTTTAATTTTCAACACATCTAAGGCATCTTTGTTGCATTGGGATCTAGTGACATTCTTTAAAAACCCTAGAAAACACCTTTGAGACCATATACTAGCACTAGTTGGACTTTAACATGAGATTTCCCAAAAACTCAAAGGAAAAAATTATGAGGGTTGCTTGGCTAATCCACTCATAGCCTAATCCTATTTAGTGATGAAAGGAAACCAACTATAAGATATCAAAAACCTTCCCTCACACACATGTTTGGAGGCTCTACCCTTGTAAAGGTTTGTATATGTGTTGTTTACATGGTTTGAATATGTATTGTTTACGTTAATCATTATTAATTTTGTCACTTATTATCTAGTCATATATTTTATCCCTAAACTAAATTAGTTGTTTAAGTTAGTCATTTTTAGTTTGGTCACTTAAAATTGCGCAAATTTAGTAGTAATTCACTTGAAATAATTGCGGTGACTAATGTTTTTAGTCACCTAGTCACTGATTTCATCATTTTCTACTAGTGTCATTTTCTCAACCTCTGTCATCTCATTCTATTTATCCTCTGGATCATACTATGTTGTGTTCTCCCATTCCGGGCTCCACAGTTGTTGTTCACAAGGATCAAGTTGTCGACAGAGTTGGTGTTGAGCAACCAAATTGTGCTATCATTTATGATGAGTATGTGTGGGAATCTGAAGAAGAACCCATGGTGAATGATGACCTCCTTCTATCCACGCCTCATCATTTGTTCCCTGACATATTTCATAATTCTACCATTTGTCTTGTGAAAACTCATTCCTAGATGCTTCTACTTCCGACCATTCATAAGAAGTACAAGATGTCAGTCTATCATTGCACTGTGGAGAGGACAAATTTGTCTTTCCAAATCCAACCAACCTATCATATTTTATTTCTAAAAACCCAGAGGGTGAACATTCTTGTTTCTCATCAACCTCTCTATATGATTTTTTTGATCATGAGGATGTCGATGAACATATTGAATTTTCTGATCATCGTTGTCATGATCTCTTCACCTCTTCATTCGATCACAATGTTGATTCATTTGTTGTTGATCTTTTTAAGCCACCAGTCTTTGATGATCTATCTGTTGATTAAGTGGAAACCCCTCAGGCTATCGAGGCACTTCAGCCCCAGCTGACGGTTATGCTAGGTCCTCATTGTCTTGAGGTTAGTTCCACTTTAGATAAGAAATTTGTTGAAACAACCTAGGCTCCTCATCACTCTCCTGTTTGCAATGATGATCAATCTCATCCATAGATTGCACATCCTCCACTTGAATCACACGATCCTATTTCTCATGCATTGGAGGAATCATACACAACGAGAACTCTTGCTAACCAAATTTAGTCTTCATCTTTCATGTTTGCTCATTTGTCAGGGTCAAAAGAGTGTGCATGCTCATTGTCTACGCACAGTGTGTTGGAACACCATGGTACATTCGCAAAATGTTTGTCTTGCACTTTTACTCTTTTATTTTCTATGTACGCTTTTAATCTTTAAGCATGTTGGTATTCATTGTCTTATATTTTTTGTGCACTCTTTTACTTGTATATCTTTCTTTTCGACCATGCCTTCACCAACATTGCTCAACCAATGCATGGTGGCTGCATTGGAAATATCACTTTACGTGAGTAGGCCCATGCACTATTTAGTTTAGGAGTAGGAGTAGTGTTTTCTTTCTTGTTTTATTTTCTTGCATGCTTGTTTTTCTTTCTAGTTTGGTTTGCTTACTTGGTTTGCTTTCATTTACTTCTGTTGTTTTCTTGTTTGTTTTGTTTGCTTGTTGTAGATCCTCCAAAATGTATTCAAAATATCATCCACTTTCACCTTTATCGCCACCATTTCACTCACATGTCACAACTCTATGACCATATAACTTTTCATTAGCCTCCATTTTCATAATTACATGGGATTACCTTTGTGTTTTCCAAAAGCTAATGATTTCTTGTATTTTAAGTGAATTTATAGTTAGAACTTAGAAAAATGACATATACTTGCTAATACTTAAAAGTGTCTTGAGTTTCATGACATGTGTAGGTCATTTGGAAGCTTCTAAGACACCCTTATGTGGCCTCCAATGCTCAAATTCGAATTCCCTTCAAGATATGGAAGATTATTTCGATAAAGGTCAAAGAGGATATGTGTCTCATCATTACCTATTGAGTTGTAACTCTAAGAGGATATGTGTCTCATTATTACCTATTAGAATTGTAACTCTATGAGATTTTCTAGGGATCTAGGGAGAGAATAATGGACCTCCATTAATGAGGTAGCTTCTTATGTTTTTGTATAAATACGAGAGCCTTCTCCTTTCAAAGGTATGTGTAAAGTTTGGGAAATTCTCATGTTTTGAATATAGAATTTGGATTTGGCACCATGATCATGAGTGATGTTCACTTTGATTTGGTTATGCTTGCATTTGGAGCCTCTCAACTTTCCATCTCTGATGCTTTTGGATTGGCCACCTACAATGTGTGAGATTTATTATTTTTCATTGATTAAGAATTATTGCTTTCATATATTAAGATTTATTTCTTTCATATCTTTTCCTATGTGAGAGGTTAAGAGTGATTTTTTTTATTTTCTTTCCTATCTAGAGGTTAAGGACGATTGTTTTTATTTGCTTTCCTATCTAGAGGTTAAGAGCGCTTGTTTTTAATTGCTTTCATATGTTTTTCCTGTGTGAGAGGTTAAAAGTGATTATTTTTTCTTTCATTTCATGGCATGTGGTTTTGATTATTCATTTTATAGGATCTTGATTTGATAATGCACACATGATCCCTTAGAGTAGATTTCATTTCATGCAATTTCATTTCTGAAAGAGTGGTGTGCTTTTCAATTTCTGCAAGTGTGAAAGATTAAGATTCCAATTATGCGCGTTGTATTATAAATGTACTATAATTCCTTTTTAATTGATTGTTGAATTAGAATAGGTGAATTTGGTTTGTCGTTATTTGGTTTCTTAGTTAGATTGATCTAAATTGGAAGTTAATTTATAGCATATACTGTGCACGCATGCTTCACAAGTTTTACAAAACCCCCGGATGACAATTAAATGATAAGTAATTAATTTGCCTCAACATTTTGGTGCCGTTGCCAGGGAAGTGTGCATAGGAACTAGCTTTTAGTCTAGAGTTGATATTTTTTTTCAGTTTTTTCCTAGATATATAATTAAAGCATGTAGATGCATAAATCATTTAGTTGCATATATATATATATATATATATATATATATATATATATATTTCGATACTAACCATTATGGATGAAAGATCTAGAATGTTGATTAAACATTCTTTGGAGTACAAGGACTACATTGAGAAATGGTATCGAAAGGTGATTGCGCCATGACATTCATCCATCCTTCAAGAGATCTTTGCGATAAATCTGAAGGTCAAAATGACTTCTAATGTCCTCATACACAATTAGGTACATTTTGAAAATTTGGATATGAACATTTTAGAAAGTCTAATCCACACATGGCTCCAATGGAAACATATATATATTTCTTTCAAGTAAACAAATTAGGAAAAATAAAATCAATCTTGATTGGATTTTGTTTTTTAAGTTCTTGATTGCATTTTTTAAAAGTTTTTAGACTTTAAAATCTTTAGATTTTTATGTATTTTCTTGCATTTTTTCATTAACCTCACAAAAATATTTTCAATAAAAAAATCATGTTTTGATTTTAAAGAATAATAAGAAAATCATGTTAGATTTTTAATAATATAAAAAAAAATCTTTTTTTTTTCAATAAAAAAAATTCATGTTTTTATATAAAGGAAATGTAAATTTTTAAATAAAAATTATCAATTCTTTTTTTTAAAAGAATTGAGACCTGCAAAGAAAAAAATTGTGTTAGCTTCAAATACAAATTCAAAAATCCATCATAATAAAAAATATATAAAAATAAAAAAATCTTGCTTGAATAGGATGCATATTTGGTGTCGTTTCTACAGCCGAGCCTGATTTGATCCACATCATCCACGTGAGAGGCATCACGATCCGATAATCTTGGTAATCTATTGCCAATATCTACTAAGAGAAAATGTCACTACAACGCTGGAATCGTAACATTAGGTGGAAGCTTCCACGGTTGGACTTCAACATTTAACCTACAAATAAAACATCCAATGGGAATTCCATTGATTCTATAGCTCTTAAATTATCATTTGTAGAAAGGAGTAAAAAAGTTGAAAATATGCATATCTGGTTACCCAACTCCATTTTAGAGGGCAAAGGATTTCATTGTTTTAACATGAGGCCGTGGGAGATCCATACCATAGAACTTTAATTTTATTACCGTTCAGGGGGGGCAACATGATTGGTAAAACCATGAGTGTAGGTTTTTACAATTAGATTCATGTTTCGTCAAGTAATTTTTTGAAAAGAAAATTGTGTTAGAAATAAAAACTAAAAACCAAAAAAACTATATATATTATATGAAATAATGGATGCTCAATCCCTCACCAAGGACACACAAAACATTTTGTTGAAAGATATGATCATTCGGAGGTGGGTAAATGGAAGCCCTTCAAAATCTTCCATCCAGAAAAATACATGCAGGTATCTTCCACCGTTGTGCATGGTCACATAACGTCGGATTTTTTTTTTCTTCGTTATAAATGTTACCCCAAAGGAAGAACCGTGGCTGTAAGTGATAAAGCACACAAATACTGCATGATATGAATGCAAATTTTCTTGTATTTGATAGAACCCACCTCCTTTGGTTTCAACAAGGAACTTATCAAGCACTTCAATCACTCACAATACTTCACATTATTTTCTCCTCATCGTTCTGCATAAAATCCAAGAGGTCATGTAAGTTGTTAATTTTCAATTCATTTTATTTCATCACTAAAAAAACGCATACCATGTCATTAGCCGTTCTCGTAGAAATAATAAAGAATAATAGTGGAGTTGCAGATCAAATTGGGCCCTAGAAGAGTGTTAGAAACGTAGCAGTTTTCAACACGTCATTTTAAAACATGCTTTCTGGCCAAATGAAAACGAATTTTAGAAGACTAAAACGTGGGTTTTCTTTAGAACGAGGTTATTTATATTACTTAGGAGCAGTTTTCTCAAATTCGTAACTGTTTGAGAAATTTTCAAGGTTCTCTAGATCCTTATTTACGAGATTGCATGAGAAAAACATAAATTTGAATGCACAGACAGCAATTGCGGCCACGCAAGGATCATATCCGGTTTTGAATGCTATGGTGGTTTGAAAAATCAGAGTTGTGATTTTCTTCACCTAAATCCATGGATTGGATGCCACAGACTTCGAATAAAATCCTTGATTGCCATTTGGTATCTTGCTCTTGGGCAATACACAGAAAACATTTTTTTTACATGGCAAATTTTGTTTTTATTAAGTTGTTTTTTGTTATGTTTTATGTTTTTGTTATGTAGTGGTTTTTTTTTTTTAATAAAATGATTGTAATGTTTGATTTTGTAATGTTTGTTAAATTTTGTATTAATGGAATATATAATATATATATATATATATATATATATATATATAAAAGTTTGTACATATGTTTTTCTTATTCTTTTTTATATATATGTTATGTTTTGTGATTAATATGTTTAATGTTTTGTTTTTATGTTTCACTTTTTAAATTTTGTAAATATTTTATTAGTTTTGTTTTTTGCCATGAAAACTGTCATAAAAATTTTGATGTGAAAATTCATTTCATGATTGAAGTAAATTGAGAAGAAGTTGTTGTGATGGTCCACTCAAACACACACGTCAAAGCAAGAAACGAAATAAAAAGAATCATAAAACATGAGACAAGAATAATGAAAAAGGCTATGGCATCAAAAATTGAAAATTTCTCAGCCATTGTTCAACCAAAGAAGGTTTACAGGTAAAATAAGCATATCAAAATTACCCTGCCCTTTTTAATAAAAAAAATTGTTCTATTTGCTAATTTTTCTTGAAGAGGTACTGATTAATTCGAAGATTGGACTGGTTATTTGTTCATAACAAAAATGCACCACAAAAACTGGCAATTCTACAACAGAACAACAATTCTACAGCTTTGTATTGAACTCAATGATCTATTTGTCAACAATGATTTCTAATCAGAAAATCATGCTCAAAAATTTATTATTGGTTTTATCTAATATTATGTCTATAAGTATGATGCAAGAAAGAAGAAGAATTGTAAGGGTGCTTTATCTATAGGATCAATTGATGAATTTTTTATTAAGGATTGTTTTGCAGGAATCATTAAGCATTCACAAATAATATTTATTTATCTTTATGAAATGCTATGGTTCAAACATGAATTGAGGAAATTATTTTTTTAGAAATTGGATTTATTATCGCAATTGTGAAATTGGACTAACCATTTGAAATGAAGACACATCATGAACCTATCAATTATGCAAATTTTTCCTATGTACCTAGAGAAATTGATCACTTATCTTTGAAAAAACTTATGTTTTATTGCCATATTAGTGCCATGTTTTCAAGTTCCAGAGCAATCGAAGAATTGGAGGCCAATTCATGCACGATGCTTTTCTATGACCAATTTCAAGAAACATGAACCAATTAAATCCATTTCTATCATCCATAAATGCCATCATTTTTCCTCTTCAACCTCACAATCTATCCAAGCATTTTCGTTAAGCATCGTCATCACCATTTTCCTTGCAAAGAGTCACATGTTTCCTTCACATTTTTCATTCACATTTTCCACTCATAGAGACATTCAACTTGCTTACATGCTGATTTATCTTATATCTGACCCATACTCATCTTGACCTTTCCTTTGTTGTTGGCCTTATTGCTCAGTTTATGAAAAACCCAAATGAAAGTCATTGGAAAGAAGCTAAAGGAATACTTCATTATGTTCGAGGTACATTTCAGTTTGGGATTCATTACAGTGCAGAAGAATCTCCTCTATTGGTTGGTTTCACTAATTCTGATTGGGCTGGTGACCCTGATGATTGGAAGTGTACTGTAGGTTGTGTTCACTCTTGGTTCAGGACCTATTACATGGGCTTGCAAGAAACAAAGTGCCATTTCTCTCTCTTCAGCAGAAGTAGAGTATCATGGTGTCGTAGAAGCTAGTAAGGAAGCCCTGTGGCTTCGTCAGATCCTGTTAGAGTTTGGCTTTTAGTAGCACCATCCGACTTCACTTTGGTGTGATAATCAAAGTTCAACTATGCAAAGATTCAGTTCAACATCAGCGTAGCAAACACATTGAACTGCACATGCACTTCATCAGAAAGCTCATTCATGACCATGTTCTTGAAGCGCAATATTGTTCAACAGATGATCAAGTTGTAGACATCTTTATAAAGGCTCTCACAGAGGCGAAGTTAACTACACTTTGATTTATGGTTGGAGTTCAGGAAGTTGTCACTAAGGGGGGATAGGCTCTAATGCCTCCTTCCTTCTCCTATTATGTCATATTTGTACATCCTTCAATCCTATCCCAAGTTGTTCTTAAGGGGGGATGTTAGGATATTTCGACACATAGGAAATAGTTAAGTATAACTTGGTTTAGTGTAGAGTTAGGTAAAGTGTATTTCTTTACTATGTACTTCTGTAACTTACAATCCAACGATCATGATATATAGTGATCTGACAGTTCATTCTCTCCTTGGTATTACCGACACTTGATCTGTGGCTTAACAGTCGATTGGTCCATGATCTCTATTTAAAGAGCATGGAGGGTCATTTGTAGAGTAAGCAATTCATGAGAGAATCTTATTTAAATTTTCATTCTTTTATTAATAAATTTCCTGAAGTGGTCGCGTTGGCTTAGGCCATGGACTATTTCCCTCTTCGAGGGTTTTAACCACGTCAACAATACTAGTGTATTGATATGTGATCTGTTTGTGAGCGGTGTCGTTTGGTGTTCTATCTGAGGAACTTACCTTGTAAATTCCTACACTTTCCCTTCACTTGTTTACCATATTGTCATTTTCCTTTTCCATTAAATAAATCCTGCTTGATGCAAATTTTCCATCCATAGTCCTTCCAAAATCATTATTCCATACTCGTGTTAGATGATGGGGGATTCATAATTCCTCCCTCCTAACAAGTCTTGGCCTATCGACATTAGCACATTATCTAGGTTCAAGGCTAGAGTCCTTGTTAGTACCTTAACACTTGTATGCATCAATGACAAGTTCTCTCGTGAACAATCATGGGAATACATCAATGTCCCTTGATCGTTGGATTTTGCAAGTGGCTCGACATCATCTCATCTATTCACACTTTACAATATGTACTTAGGTACCTTGGAACTCATTGACATTAATGGCGAGTTTGTCTCACATTCGTTAACACCATTCATCAATGGCTGGTAATCCAATGATTTCTCTTCATGCTCAACAACAACACATTTATTTGCATGACTACAATTGTACCATTGGGTTTTGTAGGTGAAGACTATACCATTTCAACATTTTGTAGCAAATACAATAGAAATAAAGAATCCACTTTCACCACCACATCCACTATTTATGCAACCAAGAAGCAGATGAAATTCTACATTCTACTCCATGATCCAGCAACAACTACAACTTCTCTACATATGCACAGTTTGTCCACTTCCTAGGTAAGTAAAGGAATGTTCTTTTCTAGCTTTTAATAATAGAACTCCTTGAATACTGAAATTATAATTTTTTGAAAATACTTCACCATATTTCCTTTTTCATTTGAAAAAAAAAACGTAAACACCTTTAGCTTGGGGAGAAGGGACATCCATTTATTATCACATCCATATCACTTCATTCCATTTCA
This sequence comes from Pinus tabuliformis, assembly GCA_031772625.1. Classification (NCBI taxonomy): domain Eukaryota; kingdom Viridiplantae; phylum Streptophyta; class Pinopsida; order Pinales; family Pinaceae; genus Pinus; species Pinus tabuliformis. The sequence continues at coordinate 1,550,940,533 of CM062804.1, forward strand.
CTTGATTTCATGTAACATACTTGTCCTAATTGTTATAATTGCATTATGGTTCAAAAGTTATATGATTTGCAAATAATGCCTAAATATGAGCATATTATATGGCTGATTTAAATATGCATTCTTAAACATGTTCAATGAATCTTGCTGCAACAAAAAAAAGCAAGGTATTGAAACACAAAAACCAATACCAATTAAGATTTAGTTGTCAAACAAGAACCAACCAAATATGTTGCAATTCAATGTATGACAAGGAATACTTTGCAAAATGAAATAAACATGTCAAATACTATCAAATGCAAGGTTTAAGGACATATGATATAAGCCAAGCTCATTCAAAAGAAAATCATGATTAAAAAATTCAGTAGATTTCATGAGGACATGCAACAACATCAGTTGGGGGGTATGTAGAGCCTCCAAAATTTATTAAAAATATCATCCACTTTCACCTTTATCACCACCATTTCACTCAGATGTTGCAACTCCATGACCACATAACCTTTCATTAGCCTCCATTTTCATAATTACATGGGGTTACCTTTGTGTTTTCCAAAAGCTAATGATTTATAGTATTTTAAGTGAATTTATGGTTAAAACTTAGAAAAATGACATATACTTGCTAATACTTAAAAGTGGTTTGAGTTTCATGACATGTGTAGATCATTTGGAAGCTTCCAAGACACCCTTATGTGGCCTCCAATGCTCAAATTCGAATTCCCTTCAAGATATGGAAGAAGATTTGGATAAAGGTCAAAGAGGATATTTGTGTCATTATTACTTATTAGAATTGTAACTCTATGAGCTTTTCTAAGGATCTAGGGAGAGAATAATGGACCTCCATTAATGAGGTAGCTTCTTATGTTTTTGTATAAATAGGAGAGCCTTCTCCTTTCAAAGGCATGTGTAAAGTTTGGGAAATTCTTGTGTTTTGAATATAGAATTTGGATTTGGCGCCATGCTCATGAGTGATGTTCACTTTGATTTGGTTATGCTTTCATTTGGAGCCTCTCAACTTTCCATCTCTCATGCTTTTGGATTGGCCACCTACAATGTGTGAGATTTATTGTTTTCCATATATTAAGATTTATTGCTTTCGTAGATAAAGATTTATTTCTTTCATATTTTTTCCTATGTGAGAGGTTGAGAGTGATTTTTTTTATTTGTTTTCCTATCTAGAGGTTAAGAGCGATTGTTTTCATTTTATTTCCTATCTAGAGGTTAAGAGCTGTTGTTTTTACTTGCTTTCATAACTTTTCCTATGTGAGAGGTTAAGAATGATTGTTTTTTCTTTCATTTCATGTCATGTGGTTTTGATTATTCATTTCATAAGATCCTGATTTGATAATCCATACATGATCCTTTCGAGTAGATTTCATTTCATGAAATTTCATTTATTAAAGAGTGGTGTGCTTTTCAATTCCTGCAAGTGCGAACGCTTAAGATTTCAATTATGCATGTTGTAATATAAATGTACTATAATTTATTTTGAATTGATTATTGAATTAGAATAAGTGAATTTGGTTTGTCGTTATTTGGCTTCGTAGTTATATTGATCTAAATTGGAAGTTAATTTCTATCATATATAGTGCACACATGCTTCGCAAGTTTTACGAAACCCCTGGGTTGACAATTAAATGATAAGTAATTAAGTTGGGTCAACACTTGTTATGCACCTATAGGTTTAGTTTCACATGAAGTTGTGTTTCATTGTTGAGACAAGCAGGATGAAGTACAAGAGGACTTGTACAGTTGTTAACACTTGGTTATCTATTGTCCTATCTCTTTATGAAGAGCTTGTTGTCTTCAATCAATGATACCCTGATGGAAAATACGTTCTATTCAGAGTGAGTCTTGGTGAAAACACAACGCTTGCACTTTTAAGTAGTACCCTCCTACTCTAATCGGTTATATAGGGTTAACCCTTGTCAGCTCAGTCAAGTAGAGTAAGGTAAGGGGGAAAACCTTAAAAAGTATGTCAGAGGTATATATAACATACTTATTTGAAGGGACAACCTATTTTGCTCTCAATAAGTCAGGATCCCTCTTCCTCATCATGAAATAAATAAGTGCCTATGCACAATTCACTGAAATATGAAAAAATGAAAAATGAAAAATGAAAAATAAAATAAGGCGAAAGAAGAGAAAGGCTTCTTGCATAGAGAGGTGATGCAAGTAACTCTTCCAAGGTACTGTCCAGGCTCGCTTGCAATAGACTGATGCTTGTGTTCTTGTGTGACTCTTCCAGTGTATTGTCAAGGCCTGGTGGTAGTGGAGCAACACGTGAGATGAAATTAAAACTCTGACATTTATATTGCTTGTGCACCAATATGCCCCTCATCCCCAATCAAAACAAATCAGTTGACTTGACTTGGTATGTGTGTGGACCAATCAAGAGAATGGGCAGGACTATATGTTTAACTTAAGCTAGTGCAAAGGCCATGAAGATAAAAAATTGAACAATACTTTCGGAGGAGTTAGACTTGCTTTGCATGAAACAAGGTCTATACAGAGAGCTAGTTCTACTAATCTGTCGCCAATGTTGTAACGATTACAACCACCCTCCAAAATTTTTCCTTCACTTTGTTTTGGAGCCTCCCTCCTCAGAATATCAGTAGTTGTCTTGCACTGCTCAAGTACTTGTGTTTCATTTGAATTAATTTGTCGCTTTGCAGCTTGTGTTTTCATACCTATTTTTGACTAACCACAAGTTGAAAAAGTGACTTGGTTTACATATGGTTCTTGCATTGTCTTGGAAACTTGCGTAGTCCTAAAGGGAAGCTGACATTTCTCTCATGAACTGCACAGATCAACCCAACAACCCGCCTTGCCCTTGGAAACTGCGCAGAGCAGACAATCAGCCTTGCTCTCTAGAATTGTGTAGAGTATCCTGGTGGTGAGTTGAGGCTCAGAACTTCATAGACCCAATTGATAGCTTGGCTTCATATGGGAAACTATGCATAGCATGAGAGACAGCCAAAGCAACTCAGCCCATGAATTGCATAGAATCATTCCTCAATTGTTGTCTAATGAATGTTCCAGCAAGTTGCCCAGTTCCCTCCAGAACTATGCAATTTCCTCATGCATGCATGGCAGCCTTTTCCAGAAAAAAATAAAAAACAAAGAAAACAAAAAATGATCCAGGCGGATATTGGTGGCCACCCACCTATCCAACCTAGACCTCGAGTCAGTTTCATTTATTTCCTTGTTTATTTCAGCATTTACTATTTTTAGCAGTTTTTCGAGTCGTGAACTTCCATAGCAGTTTTGACCCCCTAAACAACATTTTTTGAGGTCTGTAGCAGGTCCGTAACCAAAAATAGGGGCCTACATAAAATATTGTAGTACTCAGAGAGACCTTTCCAACAAGGTATTGCATGTGCTAAACAGAGATAATATCACCAAGTTATGACCTCAGGAAGTTCGCTGCCCAACCAACCCCAAAGGGGCCCACAAACTCTTAGCGTTACATCTACTAGGTTTAGGGTTTTGGTTGTTTATGGTTTTCTCATGCTTTTCAATAATAAATAGGCCCTTGAGCCTCATTGTAACACAGTTCAGAGGCATGTAGCTGCCACATCTCTTGTTGCGTTCCTGTTTAGATTTGGATAAAAAACATCCCTAAAAAAATAGGGATCTATTGTTAGCACTCTGAGTTACCGGCAAGTTGATTTTAAAAACTTCCCGCCACTTGTCACTTTTTCCTAGATATTTGGCATGCATGTCATAAACCCTAAAATTTTCAAATCTTTTTAAACGATACCCCAAAGCTCATTCTCCACATTCGATCTTGGAGTTTTGGCATTCTTGAGGGCATCTAGAAGCCTTTGGCATGGTTGATGCAACTTTTCGAGGTAAGTTTTGTTTTTCAAGTCTTTTACTACTTTTTCTGTCGCTTTTGATTCCTTGGATTGTGTGGGTGTTGTTTTGCATGTTTTGTTGAATGACCGCTGGAATTTTAGTATGTTTTAACTTTTAGAAGTGTTGTTTCAAGGTTTGCATTATCTTTATTAAGTGTCGCATGCATGACACAGTTTTTGTACTAACGGTCATCATTACAACGACTCTCCACACCAGCTTCATTGTACATCAATTTGACTAATTCATGCATTGGTTTTGACTACATGCATAATCATTCACTCCTATCTACACTAGATTCACTTATGCATTCAGATCTACTCAATTTCAAGTTTTTCTTGGGTATATCTGGGCTGCCTTGGCTCAGATCTTGCTTTTCCCGACATGAACTACGCATTCCTAGAACTCAAGGCTCTACCTTGCCTCCAGGAATTGTGAAGAAGCTACCTGTCACTAGCCCCTAGTTGTGATCTGTGCAACTTTGGGAGATAGTACCCAGTCTTTCTCACTAGGACTGCGCAATGCATAGTTCCAACCAGCAAGCCAGCTAGACTGTACTGCACATTGCACAGTTCCAGTCCATAGTTAGCCTCTCTGGACTACGCTCTCTACAATTCCAGTCAGCAACAAGTCTCCCTCAACGTTCGGACTACGCAATGTGTTGTTCCAGCTGACAATCTCTCAGCCCCTTAGAGTCACTACTGCACAATCTTGCCCAACAGCCACCTAGTTTGTTGCATGATCGATCCTTGAAGTGCTTTGTGTTTATAAATTGACATTTTCTTATTGTGAGTGTCCACTTTGTCTCTAGGCACTTCAGTTGTTGAGAAGTCTCTCAGTAGTATAAGCATCATGGTTTCGAAGAGAGCCATATCAAAGGACACTATAGAGAGAAACAATGGAGACATAGTTGAAGAGGTGCAAATGAACTTGCATATCCATGCAGACACACAAAGGTTTATAGAGAAGGACATGAAGAACACATGGAAACAGATAAAGGATATATTTGCAGACAATTTCTAGGAAGATCTGGAAGATCATCAAGTCTATGTCAACATACAGAAGTCAGGCTTGTGTAGGGTTGCATGCAGGTACCCCGCCTTCCCGTGTGCAGACATAATTCACAGGCTTGTATCACATATTGATCGTGAGATGATGACATTGAGCAACGCCAGTGGAACACATATTGTCACCTTCAGGTCAGAAGATTTATGTTAGATGTATCACTTGTTGCAGCTAGTGAACTACATGGATGCATTGTTCTTCACTGCCAATAGAAATGTGAACACTAGAGATATCATGAAGCATTGGGTAAAATATTCATCAAAGTTCAGGATGACACCTAACCAGGTATACAAGACGAAGTCACTTAGGAAGGCTTACCAACTCTTGGTCATCTTTTCATGTCACTTGTATGGTCAAGAGAGTACGGAGACCTTCCCGCAGAGTTGGGTTGTTATGTTAGACCTGTTGGCGAATGAAGGAAGGCCTTTCAACTGACCTGACATGTTGTCTCTTCAACTAAAAGTGCATGTATCAAATGCCCAGAACTTTCCAGGTTGAGCAAGTGGTTGAGGTGACAAACATGGAGATGGAATAAGAGTTGCATGACCAAGTCACCGATCTCATGTTGATAACATCCGAGGTCGAACCACAGCCTTTGCTACCTCCAGAATCACAACCAGTCCCAAGCAAGCAAGGAGAAGTTTCTCTCCTTGATGATCATTCAGAGATGGATGTGTTCAATTTGGAATTTGACAAGTAACAATAAAGGATTGTACAAGCATAAAGAAGACAACCCCCAGATGATCATACATCACCTGCGCACATAGAGGAAAGGGTGATTGTACAAGATGTGAGAAGATATCCAGTTGTCATGGCTGAGGCTTCTAAGGCTTATGCAGAAGCCACAAGTTCAATGGTCAAGTTCTTGATAGCAGAAAATGATTGAATGATGAAGGATTTGCAAGAGGCCACATAGAGAACAAAGCAGTCTACAGGATCCACCATGACAAAGATGAAGAAATAAATAATCACGGAGATATCGACTTTGAAAGCCACCATGCATATAGTGTATAGAATATTTTGCACCGTGCACAAAGCAGTGGTCCATCTATATGGCTTTCAGCAAAAGTGCACACAGACAACCTAAAGTCTCAAAGACATTCAAACTGGTATTACGCACATGCAAGAATGGATAATGAGGTATAAGAGAGGACCACTTTACTTGCAGAAAAGGATGAAGCCACATGTTGAGCTAGACAAAGCATAGATTTAGACTTTGATACGAAATTATGAGCAACTCCCTCTGCTCATCACTAGCATGGTTGTTCAGGAGTTTAGATGTCATAGTGTGAACGCACAAGATCCCTTCCATCGGCACCCTCATCCAGGCCATGAGGAAGAAGAAAGTCATGCTAGATGTTGATGAGTACATAGAGCAGTTGAGGCATGAAGTCACCACCGATGACTTGTAAATAAGTGTAAAGAAGATGTCGACATATATCGGTGGTCCAGGCACACTCAGGACAATGTTGCGCATGCTTAAGGATGAGCTAGACAGATATTTCAAAACCATATACCCAGAGGAAGTGGAGGCAAGAGTTCACTTCGACAAAGACGTGACCAAATAGTATGGGGACACAATAGTGCAGTACCCAACTTGGTATCAGTTCGTCACTGAAGATAATCGCGAGGAGGATACCGAGTTGGTATTTCCGCTAGACCCCGAGTGATGTTGTTTGTCTTGTCAAGTTGACTCAAGCCTATTTTTGTCCCACATGGGTATATGTGGATATTGTATTATTGTAAATATGGTGTAAGTGAAATTCCAAGTGTCATTAGTGGAATGTGAACAGTCACAATTGTAATGTGAAGAGTCATGACGGTAGTCCAAGAGTCACAAAGGGGAATGTCAAGGGTCACCCCACCCTTTGTTATAAATAGAACCTCATAACTCATAGCACAAGCTTTTGGGAGCCAAGATTTTGCCTAAGCTTTTCTTCAAGAAGGCTTGGAGAGTATTGTGACGAGCCTTGGCTTCTCCACACTGCAGAGCAAGTACATCTCTTTGGAGGAGGAGGGAATGTTAACTGTAATGTTACACTATTGGGGCTAGTGGCTGTCAATGGTGTATGTATGCATGGAACTTTCACTTTATATAATATAACATCCCCAACACATCTTCATGCATATGATGTTATTGTAGTTCGACTATTCTGGTTACTTTAGCAATGTATGCTGTTTAATTTACGCATTTGTGTATGAACTATTTTCTATGCGATTGTATGAATCTTGTTGAAGTCGTTGTTGGTTTAACCCGTCACTTTGGATTGTGGGCTATTTCGCTTCTAGCTTGTGATGTCATTCTGCTCTTGTGTTCCTTTCAGGCTGCGTACTATTACAGGCTTCTAATGGGCGCACTTCTTTTTCCCTTCCATGTGTTAGAACCCCAATGCATCTCACTTGACTCACTGCAAGGTCACACACTTCCTTCGACAAAGTTATCTTAGTTACTTCTGCGCACTATTGCAGTCAAGGCATTGATTTACTACCCACTAGGGGGACTCCTACAAATGGTATGAGGTCTAGTAGGAACTTCTTACCGGCGATATCCCCTGACATGTTGGTGGGTCCAACAACATCAACACACTACTATTTTAAAAATTTAGAAGCTTTTTCACCTCGTTGGTACTGGGGACAAATGATGATAAATGAGAAAGCATGTGCCTATTATGTATTAATCATCTTGTTAGCTTCTTTTGGTGTTGCTAGAAAAACAATATTGATCTTCTTGTCCACCATGCCAACATTCTCCTATTCTTTTGAGACAGATAAGGATTCATGTGGATGAGGTGCAAGCAATTCCTTTTGTGTGTAGCCCATTTCTTAAAAGTCACGAGCATCGCAGTTGATTATGTCATGAGGATCTTTGCAATTCATGATGGCAGCACATAGTTCATGTGCCTACTGTAGAGGTCAATGGTGGTATGTGTAGGTCGTGGTCATCATCATCATGTACTATATGTACTGCATTTGGGGGCACCCAAGGCCTTGTCTATAGACGCCACAAATTTGCTTCCTCTCAAAAACCTCTTCTGCACTCAAAAATGGATTTAGTACCATCACAAACCTCTTGGGCACCCAAAATCCAGAAATTTGATAGCTGTAACCCAGATTTTAAAAAACTTCTGCATGATTTTATCATAATCTTACAAGAATTTCCATTATTTTCTCAGCTGTTTTTTTAAGCTTGTTCGGTCCAACTAAACCCTAAATGGTTAGGTGTGGGACACCATTATATGTACTATCTTTACTACATTATATGTATGTGCTGCATTTGGGGGCAGCCATGTTCGGTCCAGCTAAACCCTAAACCTAAATTGCTACGTGTCAGACACCACAACTCGCTGCATTAATGATGAATAATCTGAAACAGATCCGCCGTGGACACCTCCTCCGTGGAGGGAACACCCGGAATTAATCCCTTTAATAGTTTATTGGTCCAGCATGCTTCATGCTGGGGTCTTATTGTGATATAATTCACAAAACGAGGCTTCTAGAATCAAATTGCATGAACCTTCATAGCAATGAGCATACTTGGTTGATTTTCAAACAAAATATCAAAGTGCGTATGTTAGTGGAGATTCTCGTCATGCAAGACGCCATTGTCGGTGCATGGATTTTCTCTCTGGCGACACATAATTTAAAAGGAATAGAATTAAATCACATATTATAATCACATGGGCCTGCGTTCCCTTCCAAAGTCAGGCAGAATTCAAATAGGTATCGTAAAGTCAGAAGATGTTTTTTCATTTCTAGAAGAATAATTGAAAACCACATTTAAAAGTTCAAGCATTCCAATACTTTCTCTAATAATCTATAACCATGGTTTCTCTAATAATGCAAACAGGAAAGCAATAATATCGAAATATTTAAGACTCGAAGAATCACAAGTGTCATGCTTCTTCTCTACATTCGGACAGAAGGAGATACAACCAAATAATATAAGTAGCGTCAAGCCACATGCTTGTTCATATAATACCAAACAAGAGGCAGCATAGCAAATGGTTATTACATCAGCCATTTTCTTGTTTTTTCTATGTCTGATGTTTGTCATTGTTTTTTCTTCCTTTTAATATAATATTATTAACATTGCACATATTAACATTTAGCGTTAAAGCTTTTCCTCAATCAGGAATATTCATCAATATTTACAGCCACAAAACAAGAGGCCTTTTACAGCCTAATACAGGAGGGAGATGTGGTCATTTATGCTTATATATATATATATATGTCGTGGAATATATGTATATGTAAGAGATGTTGTGAGTAAAGTTACTTTAATATAAAATTAATAAAGTTATTTTAAAGATTAATGTTAGCCATTTTTAAATATTTGAATTTTCATTTTTATTTTACGTTGAGCTTTACATAATTAGATAAAGTAATTAAAAAAAAAGTTTTAATATGAGGGATAAATGTATTTTCTTTATTGAACCAAGATTTAATGTCTATAATATGCTAGAAATGTATAATGTAAAGTAATATAATGTTAACAGAAAATCCAGCAAATGCAGTACAGAATGATGCCATGCATCCGTAGCCACAGCAGTTGAAGACATCAAAAGGTTTTTACATGGAGTTTTTTTGTGTTTTTTCCAGATAGTAGTAGTTTAATGTTAACAGTGTTGAAAAGTATGGATCTTTCTCCAGCGTTTAATAGTATGTTTTTGGATAGATTAGCAGGATATTTAGTCTGGTTTGATGAACTGAGCTTCTATTTCTTTTGGATGGCGGTTATATATTTTAGGAGGTCACCCGGTTTCCCTGTTGGGCGGGTGGCAATATGTATATGTACATAGTTTTCAATTTCAGTAATAGAATTTTGCCTTAGGTTACAAAAAAAAAACATTTTGACTGTCAAAATAAAATTAAAATAACCAAAACAAAAATAACTCTATAAAAATTAAATAATAATAATAATAATAAAATTACTTATGGTATTGACCCATGCTTTTAAAAATCTATGGTATTGACTCATGGAATTCCTCTGGAATATAATCTATTTAAGGGGGATTAAACTAGCCTAGATTCATGTTACTTTGATGTTATATTTTAGATACATAATAAGATTAAAAAAAACTATGGATATCTTACGACTGGGCATTTGTGTGAAGATGAGGGGAAATATTAGGAAAAATGTAATTATTACATTTTACCCAATATTTCCTCTCAACTGGTCCACTTCTTATTGTAATTTTTCTTTATATTTGTAATTTAAAAGTAAACAAACTCACCTATAAAATTAGTAGGAGTGAGGGAAAATCTTGACTAGAATGTGATATTTATGGTGAGTTGTGACGTGAAATATTAGGTAAAATTTAATAATATTACATTTTAATTAGTATTCCCCCACCCGTGGCTAATATTTATTAGGTGGGGGTGGTTATAAATATTGGGTAACATATAATGTTGTAATATTATATATTATGTCATATTTCCCCTCACCTTTGCGTGGGAGAGTCACTCTACAACACATTATAGGGAACATGTGTAGATGTAATGTAAGTAAACATTTGTAATGTCGGCTCAATTGGTATAGGGCAATTGGTATAGGGCACATGTGTAGGCGTAATGTAAGTAAACATTTATAATGCCACCTCAATTGTAATCAATATATTTGTAATAATTAAAATATATGTGTTCCATCTATGAATTTAATTAATAAACTTAATATTTATAATATCACAAGACTTTTAATCACGAATATTTACCATGGATATTATTAACTTCTAAGTAGGTTTTTTTACAATACCATGGTCCATACCCACATGAGAAAGATAAAGGGGAGACAGGAGGGAAGAAAATTATAATACCATGGGCTACTACCATAGTTTATCAATACCATGGGCCAATATTGTGGCTTGTCAATACCACATGCCAAAAAATCATAACTTATTTCAAAATCAAAATTTTTTACAAATACTTTATTTTAATTTAATTTTATAGCATCTTTTAATTAAATCTAAGAGAAAAAATGTTATAATTACTTTTAAGGTATATCTAAACCCTCCATTCTCACTACTACTAACAATATTCCCATAGATATTAAATGGAGGTTTTAATAAATTAAAAATGAGAATATTTTTATATATACATATGTGAAATTTATGTAATATAAATAATATTATAAAGAACCAGGATAGATGCATCTTAACCAAGGATCCAAGTGAAGTGAGAAAGCAAAGTGATTAACAATGATAGAGGAAAGATAGTGCATGATTCTTTTAAGTTTTTTATTATTGTATTTTCTTTAACATGATTGATCCAAAATATAGGTTTAATATTTTACAACCAATTATGTTTTTTTTTAAATTTAAATACTTTCTTAAATACAGTACAATACAAGGGGATCATATTTAAGGAAGAGGGTGACATGGAAGGGGGAATAGAGTGGGGGAGAGATACATAGAGGTGCGAGAGACAATGTGAGAGATAAAGGAAGAGAGAGAGGAGGGGGAGAGAGGGAGGGAGAGATGGATCTGGAGGGGGAAAGAGAGGGAGTGAAGAACAAAGACATTGAGAGATAGAGGTGGAGAGAAAGAGGGAGTGACAAGGGAGAGAGGAGACGAGGGACGAGAGAGAAAATGAGAGGGTAAAGATAGGGGAAGAAGGGGAAGAGAGAGACAGGAAGGCATAGATATCGAAGGGGGAGAGAGGAGGAGAGAGAGAAAGAGAGAGGGAGGGAGATAGTAACAGAGTTGGACGGTGGGGAGAGTGAGAGTGTATGATGGGGGGAGAGATGGAGGGAGGTGGAAGAGAAGGGGAGAGAGAGGAAGGAAAAAGAGAGAGGACTTGAGAGAGAGGAGAGAGAGAGAGATGAAGTTGGAAGGGGAAGAAAGACATAGAGAGAGAAAGGTGGAGAGGAAGTGGCAAGGGAGAGATGGAGAGTCAGTGTGAGAGGGAGAGAGAGAGGGAGAGAGAGAGAGGGAGAGAGAGAAGGTGAAGAGAGAGAGGGAGGGAGAGAGAGAGAGATAGATATAGACAGAGAGTGTGCATGTTTTGGGGGTGAGAAGGAGAGACAAGGGGAGATGGAGATATAAATGGGGAAGAGGAGAAGGTAGAATATAGCGGAAAAGAGAGGTAGGGAGGAAGAGAGATAGATGGGATATAGAGATATAGATGGAGGGGGCAGAGAGAGAGAGAAGGAGAGAGAGAGATAGAGGGAGAGAGAAGGAGAAGATATAGAGATGGAAAGGAAGAGGGAGAGATAGATAGATAGATATATAGATATGGAGGGAGAGAGAGTGTGTACGAAATGTGTTTAGGGGGCTGAGATAGAGAGACAAATAAGGAGAGATGGAGGGAGGTTAGATATAGATGCCAAGGGGAGAGAGGGAAGGAAAGAAAGATAGAGAAAGGGAGGGAGAGGCAGATAGAGAGAGATGGGGGAGAGAGGGATAGGAAGAGAGAGAAGGAGAGGGGGAGGGAGATAGACACAACATGGAAGGTGGAGAGAGAGGAAGAAGAAAGAGACACATAGAGACAAATACATACATAGAAGTTAGATCTAGAAAGTCATGAATATTTTGGATTTTCACTCAAATAGATGTATTGATTTCAATGTGGTTGTTAATTTCTAATCCTATTTGATCACTTGCACTATATGCATTGATTTCCATGTACATGCCGATTTATAACCCTATTTAATACCGTACATTAGATGTATTGATTGCAATGTTGATGTTGATTTCTAGTCCTATTTGATTTCTTACACATGATGCATTTGTTTCAGTGTAGATATTGATTTCTAATCCTATTTGATCATTTACACTAGATGCATTTATTTCAAAGTAGATGTCTTTTTCTAGTCCTATTTAATACCTTTCACTAGATGCATTTCTTTCAGCGTAGATGTTGATTTCTAATCATTTTGATTGCTTGTATTAGATGCATTGGTTTCAGTGTAGATATTGATTTCTAATCCTATTTGATTGCTTGCACTAGATGCATTGATTTCAATATAGATGTTGTTTTCTAATCCTATTTGATTGTTTGCAATATATGCATTGATTTTAGTGTAGATGTTGATTTGTGATTTGACCAATAGTGTGCATTTATTTCAGTGTAAGCACATCTCTGCCTCCTCCATCTATATCTCTATCTCCCATTGTCTTTCCTTCTCTATCTCTCTATCTCACCTCCTAAACATACACACTCTCTCTCCATATCTATCTATCTCTCTCTCCCTCCTTCCCTTTCCCCTCCCTCTCTCTCTCTCTTCCCCTTCTCTCTCTCTCTCTAACATTTCTCTCTCCATATCTATATATCTTCCTCCCTACCTATCTTTTCTTCTCTATTCTTTGTGGTGCAGGGAAATTCTCAGTGTGGACACAAACAATTCCTCTACCCCGAGAGAGCAGGTCTAGCCACAAACAAACAATCTATGGAAAACTTTCTTAAGCTAGAATCAAATAAGAGGGCCTACCTCTTATAATGCTATTTCGATTGGTGATGATCATGCTTCCTTACTCTAGCTACGTTTTGTTTCCTTCCTTCTAATACCTGAAATAATCAAACAAACAACAACAACAAACGTGATAACATACAAATTTCATTCAACCTACTTAACAGGTCAAGGAACATTAAACCATCAAATGTAAGATAACACTTTAATGTAGGAAATCAATCAATAGTCGTATTCATATAAGTTCAGAAAGAGATTACAACCAATGCCTTGGCGTTGCTGGTCTCCTCTGATGTATCCAGGTTCCCATACTTTTGCTAGCATCTCATGGATAGCCCCAATAATGAAAATTGTAAGGCTTCTTCCCTTTAGTCTCAAACCAAACCAAACACATTATTCTCCCTCAAACATAAACTAGAGAGATACAAGCTATAGATGTCTTGTTGGTTATTCAAGCTCCCCAAAAACTAGTTTACCTTAGGAACGGAGGGGCTTATATAGCTTGGATGGAGGGGAGATGGTTCCTCTTATCATGGGAGAGGCCTTATATCTTGGGTTTGTCCCATCCTAATATGGGAAAGGAACCCAAACTGACTTCCTTGGCTCCATCCACCCCAACCATTTACCGGACTTCCATTACGAAGCTTTTAGACCTAGAAGCTTCGAATCCATATTTAAAAAACTTGCCAAAACAGTGTCGGTGCGACTAAGACAAGGCTCAATAGCACTAATCGTCACTAGTCCTAGTGTTAAACTCTGCAAATCAGCACAAGGAGGGAACGGGTCATTAGCGTCAGTCTTGTAAACTGGGGTAAAAGGAAGGTTCTTGGGAAATGATGCAAAAGGGAAATGTTCTACTCATGAAGAGGGACATAATGGGAGTTTCTTCATGATGGGAAAACCCATGAGGGTCACTCTAGAGGTCCTCTAGGATCATGGAATGGGGAGTACAAGGACAATGAAAAACTTTTGTGTAATAGATGCCCCCTAAAGCGTGAAGGCCGAACTAGAGTGAGGGGTTAAATGATTTACAAGTAAATGCGGGGAACCAAAATCCATGGTTGGAAAACCTGCAATCAAGCTTAGATATACATATCTAAAATATGACAGTCATGCTTGATAAACATGAGAGGCATAAAACAATACATGAATCCATGGTATAGGTGCAACTATCCATCAAGAAAAGGATCACGTGTATGGATCCTCGGCATGGACACAACCATCCGACTGAAAGATCATATGAAATAGATCCATAACATGGGTGTAGCCATCCATCTAAAGAATCATGTATATAATCATGAATGAATCATCACTCCTCACAACCTGGACTTTTGTGATCTAAGCCCAAGGTCTTGTGCTCCAACACAACTCAATCAAAGTACAAATTATAACATGTGAATAGATGTGCTGAAGTTGAACATGCTAGAAAGTCACTTGATTACCAGCCAATGATGTGAAATGTTAACAAGCGCGAGAGAAACCACAAATAATGACAATGACTCTCAAGGTACTATCAGTACAATTCACAAAGTGTGCATAAGGAATCGAAGTCAAACACTCATGAAATAATTCGATCTAAGGCCAATGATGAGAACCTGTCATCGAGCACGAAGAACTTGCCATTGAGGCATGCAAGCTCGAAGGTACTAGAAGGGAGTCTCTCAGCCAACTTCCGAGACAATGAGCTCAAGTCGAAATGAAGTGACCATGTCAAAGGAGGGCCATGATGCATCCGACATCATTGACATGAAATGGGAAAAATAATGAGAGTAATCCAAGACAATTAGACAATGTATAGGTAGGAAGACTTCTCTTGAACATGTGGATGACATGACTCTGGAGTTTGGCATCATTTGATATCATAGGATCAAAGGTCATGGTGACGTGGCAGAGATCATATGAGAGGTTTAAAATGGATAACCCAAAACCCAGGGAGGCAAGTGATAGAGTGAGGATGTCCCAAAACCCGAAAAAAACAACAAATGAGTTTCAATGTTCAAGAGCGACAGGCTACCTCAAGTGCAAACTACAACTAATGAAATATTCCAATTTTCTCCCACCATTTCTGGCGATTACCCAATTTTTTTTTACACAAGCTTGATGGGGATAGCATACTATTGTAATATAAGTCCATCCTTTGAATGGATCCATCCTAATAAGTTTTACGAGCCCTAGGAAGGAGTAGCTTGGTCTCATCACAATGAAAAGGGTGAAACTCATAATCTTTTTTATGTTTAGAGAGTTTGAAAAAGACATGGAAAACAAAACTCCAAAAGGTCCCTTTTCGTAAAGTTGTCTCTCAAGCTCGAAAAGGTAGAAAAAAATACTCAAAAGAACCTCTTGACCATGTCAACCAAGGAATACCTTTTTCGTAAATAGTTTATCCTAGCCTGAAGTCAAACACTCATGAAATAATTCGATCTAAGGCCAATGATGAGAACCTGTCATCGAGCACGAAGAACTTGCCATTGAGGCATGCAAGCTCGAAGGTACTAGAAGGGAGTCTCTCCGCCAACTTCCGAGACAATGAGCTCAAGTCGAAATGAAGTGACCATGTCAAAGGAGGGCCATGATGCATCCGACATCATTGACATGAAATGGGAAAAATAATGAGAGTAATCCAAGACAATTAGACAATGTATAGGTAGGAAGACTTCTCTTGAACATGTGGATGACATGACTCTGGAGTTTGGCATCATTTGATATCATAGGATCAAAGGTCATGGTGACGTGGCAGAGATCATATGAGAGGTTTAAAATGGATAACCCAAAACCCAGGGAGGCAAGTGATAGAGTGAGGATGTCCTAAAACCCGAAAAAAACAACAAATGAGTTTCAATGTTCAAGAGCGACAGGCTACCTCAAGTGCAAACTACAACTAGTGAAATATTCCAATTTTCTCCCACCATTTCTGGCGAGTACCCAATTTTTTTTTACACAAGCTTGATGGGGATAGCATACTATTGTAATATAAGTCCATCCTTTGAATGGATCCATCCTAGTAAGTTTTACGAGCCCTAGGAAGGAGTAGCTCGGTCTCATCACAATGAAAAGGGTGAAACTCATAATCTTTTTAATGTTTAGAGAGTTTGAAAAAGACATGGAAAACAAAACTCCAAAAGGTCCCTTTTCGTAAAGTTGTCTCTCAAGCTCGAAAAGGTAGAAAAAAAATACTCAAAAGAACCTCTTGACCATGTCAGCCAAGGAATACCTTTTTCGTAAATAGTTTATCCTAGCCTGAAAAAGGGGTAAACATATACTAGGTAAACGATGTTTCACAACATTTAACAAGTTGAAAGCAACAAGAGATCAACAATATTTTTATGTTTTGGGAGTTAGAAAAGAGCTCAAAGATGACTCCCTACTTTTTTTTTCTTTAACGAGTCTAAAAGTGAAATATACTTGGCAATCTTTTCATTTTTTACGAGTCAGAGAAGAGCTTAAGGGTGACTCACTCTAAAGGAACGAGTGGTATAAAGGGTAGAAACTAGTTCCAGTTATGGTGGAACTTCTCAAAAACTAAGAGTTAAATAGGTCAGCTAGTAAAACCACTCACCACTGTGGTTCCTCAAGAAAGGGTAAAACAACCAAGTGAAAGCGAAGATCGGCCAAATATATGGTGGTGATGGAATGGAGAAAAAAACCAAGGCTCATCTAGCATAAATTAGCTGATAAAAACGACAATCACAAGCCATAAATTGGGTATGGGTTCATTTTTACACAAGCTTGAACCATGGGGAACTCTGCTTGAATTTGGTTTCATGTTTACACAAGCTTGAAATGAAAAACTATGCTTGGATTCAGTTTCATGTTCACACAAGCTTGAAATAAAAAAATATGCTTGAGATAAGTTCGCATGTCCCCGAAATAATGACTCAAATGAGGTACATGCCCCCCAAGCTTCATTTCATTCATCTAGGTGGATGAAATGAAGGTTCACTTTCTTGATCCAGAAAATACTCGACTAGGATCTTATGAGATCTTAATCAAAGACTCGATTTGGACTAGGGATTTGTTTCATTTTTTAACGAGTTTGGCATAGTAAAAGAACTATCCTCAAAATCGGTTTCATTTTTTAACGAGGTTGATACAGAAAAGCACTATCCTCGTGGACCTTGTTTCATTTTTTAATGAGGTTGATACAGGACCACACTATCCTCAGAAATCTTGATTCATTTTTTAATGAGCTTGCCACAAGACAAGGAACTATGCTCATCCCTTGTTTCATTTTTTAATGAGGTTAACACAAGGCCAGGAACTATCCTTATCACATTTTTTCATAAACCATATGAGAACATGGCTCCCAAGAGGTCTTCACTAGACGGAAGAACCACGCTCTTGGAGGAATACATGTCAATTGGTACCATAGACAGATCGAGTTCCAATGCCCCCAGTACATAATGTACTATACCATTTGTGTGATCATCAGTAAATGTGAAGACAGAATGGGTAGCCACATAATTGACCTATGGCAGGGAAGGTACTACCTGCAAAAAAGAGTTAATAGGAGACGATGGTTGCAAAGGTGGTGCTTGGTGACCAATGAACGACAATTGATCAATAGTCACAATTCTCCCTTCGTGCAGAAAAAAACCACACTGAAAAGCGATGAAACAAGAGCTCCCATGACATAAACATAGTCACGTCCAAGGAGAAGATTGAAATCTAAAGGACCTTGGACTACGATCACATCTATATAGACAATCTTCCCTTCCAAAGTAATAGGGAACTTCGGAAGGACCCCTAAGAGCTGACTGGTTCCTTTATTGAAAGCCAACAGATTCTAGGTGACAGGCACAAGCTTTGGGGAACCCAAATCTTACTAAGTAGTAGAAGACATGATGCTAACAGATGAGCCTTCATCTACTATAGTTCCATGTACTACCATATTATAGGCTTGTACTATAATCTTGAAAGGCACATAAGATGGAAGGTGGAAAGCAGTCAATGGACTCCAATCGAAAGAGATGACAAAACTACTTGGTGGGGGTATCATATGATTTCCCGCATGCTCTATAGGAATAGAAGAAGGATTCTCCTGAAAAAATGGGATAGGAGGGTGACTCTTTGATTCATAAGAATTTGAGGAGACGAAAAGAACATGCGCAATATGATCACCACTCTCTTCAGGAACAGAGTGAACAACTGAAGGTGGAGCCATGTCAACACTCTTTTTGACCAATGGTTGGTCAGGAACAAACACAAGAGATTCATGCTCAGGAAGAGTAGGATGGGAAAGAGATGAATCCAAGTCAATCTCTTTACCAACTAGGAGAGGGTCAGAAGAAATCCTCTGCTAATCAATAGGAGGTTGGGGTTGAGGAGCCGTAAGGTTTTCCAAAATTTTGTAAGATTTATCCATAAGAGAACAAAGGTGAAGAAGTTGCTCTCCTTCACATAACCTACATGGGAATCTAATCTTCGCTTTCTTCTTACTATCGCTAGCTGAGGGTGTAGCATCGACATAATGTCCAAAGGTCGATGGGGATGATCGATCCATATTTTCAGACCATACCTCTAAGACTCTAGAAATTCCAGGAAAGTCTGGAAGGAGATGGTCACCCTTACACAACTTGCAAGGGAATCTAACCTTCTGCAAAGGATCAGAAGGTTTTTCGATGGGAAGTGCATTTAGAGAAATAGTTACAAGTTGGCCTCTCACTTATCTGACTTCTTCTTCTTTGTCTTCTTCTTCTTCTTCTTCTTCTTAGCCTTCTGGTTACTAGATTTGAAACTTTCACCAGGCGAAGTAGAAGAGGAGGGTGAAGAAATGGGGGAAGAAGGCAAGGGGTCAACTTTAGAATCATCGTGATGTGATTCAAATGAAGGAGATGTTTGGGCAGGAGTCAGGATGCTCAGGACCACTGAGGTTGAAAGCAACCAAACATGTAAACCAATGGTTAACTAAGGAAGGGACAACATCGCCATATAAGGAGCACCAACATTTCGAAAAGAAGGAAAAGGACCAGGATTCCCATCTGAGGGGAATCCTTTATTGGTAGATTATGGAAATGTTGCCATTGGAATCGACCCTAAATAAATACTAAGGAATGTAATAATATTTTTTGGGAAGTTAATTTTAGAACACTGAAATAAAACTTTGCCCTTTAATGTTTTAAGAGTCGAGAAAAGGGCAAAAGGTGACTCTAGTTGCTTTTGAAGTTAACGAGCTCGAAATGACAAGTGCTCGATGATCTTTTGAATTTAAAGAGTCAAAAATACCAAAATTACTGCTCGGGATAATCCAGGCAAAAGGATTACCAGGTAATCATGAACTGCAGAATACCTCCCAGCGAACTGAGAAGTACGGGTAGGTAATCTCCCCGAATGTTGTTTTCGGTGTATCGTGTCTGCAAGGCGACAGGCTTGGCTTCCTACAGACAAAGGATTTCAAACCTAGTGGGGTTCCCCTTTATATACACGATGGTATGGGGAACACAAATCCATACTAGCGTTGTCTAAAGTTAACTACAATTGCTAGGTTTAATGACGTCGCAACATGTCTCTAGCCTAGACCACTAATGTGAGCGTTAAGTTTCAATGCTTCCTTAGGTTAATTCGATAAATTTTAACGGTTGATCTTGAATTAGGTTTCAATTACAAGGCCCTACTACTATCATCTGATAAAAATTATACATGCAGCTATATGAGGAAAGAGATCTCTGTCTTCGATGAAAGTTAACACTAATTGAGGGATAGGGAACACAAAATCAATGCAACAATCAGAGAATGAAATATTTCTCTAATAAATCTCCTAAATTCACTAAATCTTCTGTCAAATGCACTTTAATTAGTCCTTTTAACAGTAAAGAGAATTCAGTTGTTTTCGAAATTATACAAATGATGATGTAACTCTAGTCTTCAATGGTGCTAGCTAACGTAACATATTGATTCAACAAACCAGAACTATGTATTTTTCAATGGAATGACAACATGAATCTCTCACAAACACTTCAATGAAATTTTTTCAAAACAATCAACATCAATCAAATGGAAAGAACGAAAAGATAATTCCTTCCAAATCAATGATGCAACGATTCAATCAAGAACAAGATGAGCAATGTAATATATGTCCAAAAAGAGACGCTTGATCAAGAGAAGAACAAACGAAACTTTTCAAACTTGTTTAATTGAAATCAAAGTGATAAAAGGATTGAAAAACAAAATGCATGGAGTAACTAACCAACAACTTGACTTGATGAGCACACAAATAACTGAATGGATGGTGACCTAGATGCCCTATGGCCACAAACCATCCAAAGGCTCAAAAAATCAAGTAAAGAGAAGGCAAACCATAGAAGCACACAAACCAAGAAAATGAAGCTTTCCAGTCAGGGAGAACATAGGAAAAATAAGCTAAGAGGTAGAAATTAAGAGGGAAAGACACACTGGTTATGATCCAGGAGAAACCCTGATCTTCACCTGCACGAATCGGCATGACAATCTAACTGACAACAAGCGCTGATCGACATGACCAACACGACCGACACGACTGGACAGACTACAAATAACAATGATAAGCCTCATCGACGCAAGTATTTGGCAAAAAAGAGAGCTGATCGAGGATTTCAAGAAAAAAAATAAAAAATTTCGAAAGCCAAAAATAGACTTGCCACTGTAAATTTCAGGCTCAGAGAAGTAAACCAGGAAAAGCATAGAGAACTGAAGGGAAATGGTCATACTAGGAAAGTTCACATAGAACCATAAAATGACAATCAAGTAAATAGAAGGATTGGCTCCCTAGTGGAGTCGCCAATTTGTGGTGCAGGTAAATTCTTGGTGTGGACACAGACAATTCCTTTAGCTCGAGAGAGTGGGTCTAGCCAAAATGAAACAATCTATGGAAATCTTCCTTAAGCTAGAATCAAATAAGAGGTCCTCCCTCTTAGAACGGTATTTCACTTGGTGATAATCCTCCTTCCTTACTCCAGCTACTTTTCATTTCCTTCCTTCGAATACCTAAAACAAGCAAACAAATAACAACAACAAATGTGATAGCAGTGCTATAGGGTAAAATTCATGGTGTATGGAGAATGAAGATACCCTCAAAGGTCTTTCTGGGACCTTTTGCGGACTGTAAGATTATCTGCAACCGTCACAAAGTTACATGCATGTTCATAAACAATAACTAACTATCAAAGTATGACAAATAGATTACCTCAAACCTCCATGTAGATTTGTTGGAGAGCGCAATGCAGCTAGGTGGATGTCCCCTGAGCCAGCTCCAGATCAAGTCTTGCACATAGAAGATACTAGCATAATCACGACATAAAACCCTAATAACTAATACATGAATACATAAAAGAACATCTATTTACACATAACTAAGCTACTCATGCTAAAAGGTATTGGACAAACAAGCTAATGAATGATAGTACCAACACCATGGAGTAGACAGTACAACTACAGTTCTATATTAATGTCAGAAGAGTGATTACAACCATCTGTTGCATCAGCCTTCCCTTACCCATACAGCTTATCTCTCTCTCTCCCTTCTTACCAACTTCTTTTGATTTGAGACAATGCTGGACAATCAAGTATGCAATCTTTTCAAATGATCTGACCTCTATCACCATAGCCCTAGCTTTTCTTATTTAGCAATTGAGTTAGGGTTGCCAAATTCCTCCATGAGTTCCTTAGGGTAAAAGCAATGAATTTTCCTTGATTTTCAACTCTTTCCCATTTGCCTCCTTCATTAGGATTAGAAATCCCCAAAATAGGTCAAACTTGAGATGTTTCCTTACTTTTATTGAGTAGATCTAGGAGCAAATATCTAGATATTTATGAGTCAATTCGCTCCTTTGACCCTTAGAACTTCATTAGGGTCCACTAACGCTGTTCTTGAACTAGAAACTAGAGTTAGTTGGGTCACTAAAGCACCCTTAGGTTTGCAGAGAAGCTTTATAAAGCAGGATGTCAGTGCATAACCAACATTACTATGGAAACAAGGCATGTGATCTTGGTCTTTGCTTCATCTATCATGTCTTTCCCCTCTGAGTTGATGAGGGGGTCAATTTGTTGTATAACAGATGCCCCCTAAAGTGTGAGATTAGAGGCTGTGACGATGGCCGAAATACTTTACTTAATTGTAATTTTCTTTCTTCGACAAAAAGAGAGAGAGGATCAGAGCTTCGGGTGTTACGGGAAACCTGATACAACACACACACACACACACACACACACACACACACACACACACACACAGATATATATATATATATATATATATATATATATATATATATATATATATATATATAACTACTAAAATCATGTCCTGAGTCAGGGGTTATCATGCTCAGTAGCTATGTCAGAGTGATTTTCTCCAAAGAGATATGACAATGCTGGCCGCCGATAAGCACAATGCGGATCCGATGTCATAATAGAATCATCCTGATAAGTTGTCTCCAAAAAACAATATACATAACTTGGGAGAGGAAACAAGGCTGGGTGATGCAAGCCTCTACCTAAGGTCTTGATTTCCGCTTGACCGAACAACATAGATCGATACATGTGAATATATGTGTTGATGTTGAACATGCATGAAATCATCTGATTACCAGTCAATAATGGAGACCGTTAACAGACGTGAGGAAGGGCACCACTAATGGTGATGGTCTCCAAGATGCACAGTACAATCTAACAAGTGTGAAAGATGTTTTTGTCGTCAAACAATCGTAGAATCGCTTAACCAGGAGCCAATAATGAGAACCCCTGATCAAACACAAGGCAACCTACCACTAATGTCTGCAAGTACCAAGGCACTGAATGTGTTTTTGGGTTGTCTTCCTAGATAGAGTGTTGAAGTTGATAGGAAGATACTTGTCGAAAGATAGGAAATAATGTTTCCTACATCAATCGACACGAAACGGGACAAGAATGATTTGTTTTTTGAGGAATCTTTGAGAATTTGGTCTAAACAACAGAGGGCATGATGAAAGGATATGCTTGATGGGTTGATGGAGGAAACAAAAGGTTAACTCTTGAACAATAGAAGGCACGACAATGGTTTTAACCATGCAGCACTAGACTCATGAACACCAAAGAGTGTTAGGATACAAAGATGCAAGAACATCGAGGTATTTAGGCTAAACTCATAGGATGGTAGGATTCATATTGAGAGACCGTCACAAGGAAGGTTTATCTAAGGGAGTGCCATGTTCAAGGGAACGACTACTGCCAAACCACGCTTTCTAATACTAAATGCGGTTGTATTGTTTGCTTTTCCCGTCTTATTAGTTTAGTGATTCTAGATGGGTAAACTTGTTGATATTTTCATATTTTAAGAGACTGAAAAAGACCACAAAAAGAGCGACTCTATGCCCTATTTGATTAGTTTAATGGGTCCAGACAGGCAAACTCATTGATATTTTCATGTTTTGAGAGTCTGAAAAGGATCGGAAAAAGAGCGACTCTATATCTTGTCTGTGTAATTTAAAGAGTCCAGACTAGACAACTCAGTGGTATTTTCATATTTAGAGAGTCTAAAAAGATCATAAAGAACGACTCCATGGTGGTCCCTTTGTCATAGTTGTTAATCGGGTGCGACAAAAGGTTAATAATATACCTGGATTGGTTACTTTTCCGTGATTTAATCTATTGAATCTGGATAAAGAGAAACCTATGTTCAATATATGTCGACCTCATTTTGTTACGAGTACGAGGTGACGGACTAAACTTGTTTTTTTTTGTGAATTTTTAATGAGTCACGCGACGACAAACTCAATACCTTCATCAAATTTTAACGAGTCAAATGAAGAAAACTCAAGGTATCTTTTTCAGTTTATTGAGCAAGGAAAAAGAGGTAAAAGAACTTCTCATTCCTTCTTCGTAGATTTAATGAGCCCAAAGAAGGGGCAAACTTGGGGATTTTTCGATTTGAGAGAAAACTGTTATGTCATCCAGGTAGATAAGGACAAACTTGTTCTTCTCTCCCACAAAAGCTATGTCCATGGCCCTCTAAAAAGTAGCCCCAACATTCGTTAGTCCATAAGGCATCTTGGAGTATATGAAAGTTCCCCAAGGAGTAGTGAAGGCAGTCTTCTCTTGATCCTCTGGGTGTACAACAACTTGATTATAACCTGAGAAACCATCTAAGAAAGACATGACTCTAGCCCCTGAGATCTTCTGCAACAAATGATCCATCTTGGGCAGGGGGTAGTTGTCTTTCTTAGAGCACTTGTTCAGATTTCTAAAGTCTACACAAAGCCTGGTTTCTCCATTTTTCTTTCTTACTACCACCAAGTTAGCTATCCATTTTGAATACCTTAGGGGTACTATGATCTTGGCAGCTATCAATTTCTTAATCTCTTTTTCAATAAGAGGCAGTAATAGAGGGCTGATAGGTCTCAAATTCTGCTTAAAAGGGATGGTGTCTTTGTCCAGTGGAATCTTATGCTAGATGATGTTTTTGTTGTAAGTCTTAAGGTCACTATATTCCAGGCAAATACATCAGCGAATTGATTTATCAAGGTGCAATATTCAGAACTTTGGGTAGCGGACAAGTCGGTGGATAGTTTTATGTACTTTGGATGATCTGGACTCCCTATATTGTGTCTATGGATTATAGACTTATTCCCTTTCTGGGCAGGCTTATAAGGTACATCATTATGATCAAACAACTTCTCTAGAGGCACAAGCCCTTTAGGTATATGGTTACTAGGCAGTTGTACAATATTGTCTTGACCAATTTTGTTTCTTAGTTGGGACTGATGGCATTCCTCCATGGCCTCATTCTCTTAATCAATTTGCATTTTAGAGAATTCATCAATGACTTGTAGAAACCTATTGAATTCATCATCATCTTCAAAGACTTTCCAATATTTTACATTATCAAGTAATGATGGTCTGTATTTTACTTGGATTTCATAAGTCAGTCTAGGGGGTAAAGGAGGAACAAACATACTAGCAGACACAACAAGGGAATCAGCAAGTTGATTCTTGGCCCTAGGAATGTATGAATTACTAAAGCTATTGAATGAATCCTTGAGCTTCCATACCTCATATCTGTATGCTTTCAGCTTGGGGTGCCTCGCCTAGAATGTCTGATTCACCTGTTGAATAATAAGGTCTACATCTCCAAACACCTTCAGATGTTTGATGCCCATTTCTTTAGCAGCATTCAAGCCTAAGATCAAAGCTTTGTACTCTATTATATTATTTGTGACTTGAAAAGTCAGCTTGAAAGATAAATGTATGCATTCTTATGTGGGAGATATCAGAACTACACTTGCTCTTGCAGCTTCCCTAGAGCAAGCTCCGTCAAAGAACATATCCCAAATTTGTGGGCCTTCTTCTTCTATGATCTAACAAACTGGTTTCCTGAGCTGCATGGAGGCCAACCGATATTCTTCAATTTGAAGGATACAGGCTCCAAAATCAGTGTCAACAACATAGATGGGGTGATTGGTGGGATTCTTCTCATCACTGATGATATAAGCTAACTGAGTTTCCCTGTATAATCTCCTACTTTCACCTCCAAAAATTGGGACAATAGCATAGGTTAGATCATTTTGTAACGTTCCACCCAATCTTTTAATCTATCCCCTGGAAAGAAGCATGCCAAACTTAGGGGGAACATCTGCTACTACTATATCCATCATCATGCTCTTCATGGGCAGTTGAGCCAAGGTGATGGCTAGGTCTTTGATTAACCCCAAACATTTCACCTTTCTCGAATCAAAAGAAAACAAATCATGATAAGGCCTAGTGATGTCAAGACCTAACTCATCCATGACGGCCTTGGGCATTAGATTATGGCTAGCACCTATATCCAGTAGACAGTTGTGAAGGATTTTGTCATGAATAGTCAAGGAGACATAGAATGATGGGGAATTGTCATCAGGAGGTTCAGTCATTGGGCTAAGAACAACTGCAGGTTTGTCATCTTGTAAATTCACATAGTCGTTTGATGCTTGTGTGGCCTTAAGCTCAAGGGCCTCAAGGATGGGTCTCTTAAAGGCTTCATTCTTCACTAGTTCCATCAGAGGTATAGATATTTTCAACTTTTGGATTTCTGATTCAAAACTGAATGGAGAAGGGGACTTGTCATGGCCTCTTACCTCTTGAGCTGGAGCTTTTAGAATGATGTGATCAACTATTGGCCATTTTTGCTTGTTAGCTTGTTGTATTGCAGGAACAACAACTCTTTGAACAGGGCTTTCCTTGACATTATTCATCTTCGACCTCAGATTATATCTTTGCTGATCTTCAGTTTGTAGAACAACTTCACCGTCCCACTCTTGGCTGATTTGGTCATTGGATAATGACTCCTCATAGGTAGCCAAGGTCAAAAAGGAAGCACTGCCTTTGTCTTCCATAAAATGGATCTCATCATCTTCTTTGGATTGCTCCTCTTCCATGACTACATTCTAGAAAGGGGTCTTCACTCTTTGGTCTTCATTGGCATTTTTTCTCCTTTGCATGATCTGCAACTCCTCATTTGCTATTCTATATGGATTTGGATTTCTAGGGGGAAAAGTATTAGGAATTCTTCCCTTCACAGGGTGTTGCTCCACTTTTAATTTGGAGATTTCAGAGGCTAGTGACTCTATCATCTTTTTCATATTATCTATCTCGGGGTCTAAAGATGAGGAGGATTCACCTATATGTCTCCTTCAGTCAAAATGTCCCTTGAGTTTCTCTGCAACTATGATGTTGGACTCTACCTCCAAGGCAACATCCTGCATTTCAGCCAAAGAAGCACATCTTCTCTCCCTCAATAGTAGACAGAAATTAGAATCGAAGGCATTGGCATAGGTGAGCTTAATAGAGGTAAGAGTGTGTTTCACTTCAGCTGGTATCTTGCTGTACATGTGGTTAAACCTTTTATTGAAATCAGAAAGTGACTCCCCATTTTCCCTTTTCAGGTTCCCAAACTTAGTATGATAGTAGATCAAATATTTCTTATCCCCCCAATGCTTTAGGAATACATAATCCAAGGCCTCATATCAGTTATAGATCTAGGGGTAAATTCTCTGAACCATTTTCTGGCCTCTCCATCTAGGATTTGGACAAATACTCTCATCCAAACATCATCTTCACTGATTTCTAGATTATCAGCGTAGTTATAAAAGGACTCAAGATGTTCTTTAGTTGTAACTCCTTCAGTCCCAGTGAACTTAGGCATGTATTTCTGATATTCTCTATTAGGCATTGCATTCAAAGTGGTGGGCAGTACTAGAGGTCCATACCTAACAACTATGATTCTTTCCATTTTGGTGAGTGCGTGTGGACCTGCCATGGCTATGCTGGATACAAGAGCACTGGCAGTATGAAAGGTATGGAATTGAGGAGTGATTGACAGGACTAAAGGAATATGATGGGTAGGGGGTGAGGTTTCCTTTGGGCTTAAAGAAAAAGGAGAACCTAAAGAATAAGGAGCTTTTATGAATCTCTTAAATTTTTTCTTCACTACTAGTGTCAGAGGCTATATCCTCAGCATATGCTTGTTCTATTACTAGCCTTTCTTGCAGAGGTATAGAGGATTGTTTAAGTTTACCTGATCTTGATGCTCCTTTCTGTGATACCTTTCTTCCTTTGATGATATTTTCAGGGTCAGGTACTGGGTCCACTGGTGACTTTTGAGGATTTCTCCAGGTATGCCTCACAAACTGAGCCAGAACTATGATGTGGAGTTGCCACGAGATTCAGCCTCCAGTAGAGTCCCCAAATAGATGATTAGAACCAAAAATGTGTCCAGACTTTGTCTATCATCAAAGTTGGATCTATGTCATCTCCCAGGGAAGCTGAGCTTCAATCTCCTCTCCCTGGCAACGGCGCCAATTATGTTATCACTCCAGGGAACTCTCCTAGGTTGTAGCTCGGAGATGCCTGGTAACATATAATATTCAATATTGTTCTAGGAACTATTGGAATGGATGATGGTTTGGTTCAAGCCAGATAACCACTTCAACTCTGTTTCACTCCAGAAATGCATGAACACCCTTAGCCTACAAGGCTTTAGACCACTGATGCTCAATATTTTGTAGATTAAGTGAATGAATGAAGAATATTAACCACACCAGCAAATGCATACATAACATATGATGGCCAGCTGCAGCTAATGAATGAAGCTTGCAACTCTAATTTATCTAACTAGAGATAAGATGACAGTTATCTAGCATTAGATACAGAAGAAACATAGATGATCTATTCAATATCCAATCCAATTCACCAATGCAGGGATAAGATGACAGTTATCTAGCATTGGACATAGGAGAAAGCATGAATAAACCTATCCAAGTGCAAGTTTAGAACAGAGGGGAAATGGACATTGAACATATAACAACAGAAGAAGCTTGTATTGCTAAAAATGAAGATGAAACACTACAAGGAATAGAGTATCTACAGTCTCCAAAAGTTGAACCGAACAACGACAACCCTGATTACATCTTCCTTTCTGCTATTTATAGTTTTCCTTTACAATGATCCTTAGTCGTTTAGGGTTGGGGATGTCTTAATTGACCACCTACTGGAATTAACTATTTGATTGCATTCCAGGACGTGATTTCCCTTCCATCACAGAAACATTAATCAATTTTGGTACTGTGCTATCCTGATAGGTGGTTGGCTTGATTGTGGTAGTGGAGCTCCATGACTGTTTAATTCTGCTCACTAGATCGTGATGTGTTCTTCTTCCTTCAACCATGCTTTTTTGTTAATTCAATTCAGTAGTTTGACTGTCATGAGACTGAAAGAGTCGGCCACCTTCTTCTTCAGATAACAGATAGGGAGTGGAGTATGAGGTGCATGGGTGGACAGACGTGCCAAATTGGAAGGGCGGAGAAGTGACAGAGAGGTGGGGGATGATCGGGAGTGGTCATGAATGTAGGTTGTACGATTAAGAGGAATGCATGGTGGAGATTGTGCGTAGGAGGTTTGAGGTCATGGTGGGAGAGGAACATGTCCGAGCCGTTAGATCTTAGGTGAATAGATCGGCCAATTATCAGGTGAAGGAGGTGCGCGGACGATAACACTCAGAGGTGGTTTGGTTTGGGCAGTTATGGTTTATATCGGGCACTCATCGAGTGGTAAGTGGTAAACGATGGAGTCTGCCCAATTCCATTCAGCGGATGACACGTCATAGAAGAAGAGAGAAAAACCACCTTTATCGGGTGGGTATTCCTCTTGCTAATTTCCCGTGCAATATGAGCGATAGCCGTCAGATCTGGCAGGGGTGATCTGAAGGCGGAGAACGATCGGGAAAGTTTCATTGATCAGGTGAGACTTGGGCCATTGGATCAGCGGGGGGAAATCGATGGCGAAGGGACATGGTGGCATGAGATATCCTTGGGAAAAGTGTGGAGGGCGCGCATGAACAAAAAAGTAAGGTTTTTTTGGGGTTTTTTGGGTTAATTTATTTAGGCTTAAGGTGAAAAAGATCCCATGAGGATGTGAGGGTAGGGTTAGGAAATGAGCGGAATGAAAGGTAAGTGGATCATCTCCCTCCGAGACACAAAAGTAGATCATCTCCCTCCTTTAGCCTCCAATATGGTAACGTTGCACTTCAGGGCTAATAGCCACCACACCAAGGATATGATCCAATGGATGCATAAAGAAATAAAGTCCTTGGAAGGTCACATTATGAGCCAACTTTCCCACCTTTCGCTCCTTCCCAGTGAATGGAAATATGTTCATCTAGTTACCATGACAGCACATTGGTCTCTACTCTGATATTATAATGCGCTTCCTTAGCTATACATAGAGGATCATGGTTCCAAATGGTGAGAAAGCAACTCTATCGAGGCTATAAATGCCTGCACGCAACAGAAGCTCTGTTGATGGTATTGGAGTCGTCTTTTCAACATCAATAGTTATTATAATCCCCTTTCCTTATTTTTATCTTTAATATGGAGAGATTACGTTCCTAATTTATTTTGAACCTTTATGCATGTAAGATCTTTTAAATCAATCATAATAGATTTAAGTGGAATGATGACAGTAAAGTATTTTTCCTGTGTTAGTTGTCCTTTTTCCTTTTCGAATCACCTCACGATATCTCCTCACTTATTGATAATTCTCATTGTATGCATTGATTTCAGCACTTCAATATCTTTTGGGATCCTTGCATTAATATGCGTACCTTTCCACTTTCATTATCCTTGTACTTCGCCACCAACACATTATCCCTTCACTCATTCGGTCAAGGCGACTTATTATTTTAAAGGGGGGAAAGAAGCAACCTCCAGTGTACTATGCATGTGTGTCAGCTCTTTATTTGATTTTGTAGGGCAATACAACATTCCACGATTACAGAGTATGTGGTATAATAACAAATCCTAGATAATGGTATTTATGCTTGTAAAGTATCATCCGATATAACCATTATAACAACTTGCTATTCCATCAATTGGCTCTGTTTATTTGCTATGCTATTACACTAACCGTTTGAAGAATTCAGGCACTATTTGTAGAATTCAGGCAGTATGGGAGGAAGAAGAGTGTGCAGGGAGTCGCTAATACTGGCTGTTTCTGATGCAGCTAGAGAAATTTTAGCCCGAGCAGGGTGGATTGCATATTTCACGCAATTTTAGCCTCCCAACAAAGAAGTTTCCATTGAATTCCTATAAAATTTACAGAACGGACAATCCATGATAAGGGGAAGAAAAATCACAGTATCGGACACTGTGATAGTAGAAGTATTTGGGTTGCCAGTTGAAGGACCCGTATGGGCTAACAAACGATTGAAGTTGCAAGATGCCATCGAAGCCTTTAAGGATGAAGGACAAGAGCTCATCAAAAAAGGCAAAGGCATTCAACCATCCTCACTTGGAGAACCATGGGGAGAATTAGCAAGGATCGTTCAGAATTACATCACATGCGACGGATGCAAGGACGTATTAAGGCCGCGTGAACTTAAACTCTTAGCAGTTTTGAAACAAAAATGCTCTATAAATTTACCTTCATTATTAAACTTTTTACTCCATGACTCCGTCGATAGGCTCAGATGGTCCCAACATGTAGAAACCATAGTAAGCCATCACTGTTTGGTTACACTGATAGTTAGCTACAACCTTACCCAGCAGCGATCAGGCTGGGAGGAACTAATATTTGCTATTGAAGTAGGGCTATTTCTGCCTGCACCTAATCTTGTTTCGAAAAGGAAGAGGACTACCCTTGCAGCGAACATTCCCCAAAATCATAAACATTTTTCTAGGCTGAGAACAAACGTAGAAGTGGCCAAAAATCCCCAGGGTAGTATCATCCAGCGCATAGAACTATCCAGTCCAGGAAGTGAGAAGTATTTGCGGTTAAAAGGATGGAATGACCCTGAGTTAGACTGTGAGGAAAAAATAGGACATTCTGGAGAGGAGGAAATAAATCAATCAGGACTCCCCTCAACATCAAATACAAGTCCCCCAGGAGATTTATTACACGATATCGAATTGGCCCAAATTCTAGCCAATATGAATGAGTACATACAACCTGAAAGCCCGCTTAATTTGGGAACAACTCAATCTATAAAGAATTCTGGCCATGACAGAATTCTATCAGAAAATGCAATTCGTGAAACTAGAACAGGCGTAGAGGCCACTCAAGAAGAGGTAAACTAGCCTGGTGACATGCCTCCAGGAGAACCCAGCCAGGTAGGCCTAAACATGAAGAATACAGGCCAAACAGAAGGGGTAGAAATAAACCAGGAAGACAACTACCAATCTGGGGACACAGTTCTTGGAGAACAGAGTTAGGATGAGCAACCAGGTTTGTTAGGAGTAGAGACTATTAACAGAATAGCTACTCCCCCGAAAAAGTACAGAGCCAAAATTAAAAAGCTTAGGAAGGAATAGTAGAGGCTCCGGAAAATGGTAAAAAAACTCAAGAGAAAGATAAAAGAAATATTAGCGGGGAAGGTTCCAGACAAAACCTCGAAGGCAATAAATGCAACAGTGCAAACTGAACTTTGTGAAAGAAAAAATACAGGGACTCAAACAGAGCCCATACTCACTAAGGAACAACATGCAATTCTTGCAGAAGTAGCTACTCAGATAGAGGTTGTACCCTCTTGTAACATAACTATTCAGACGAAGATGGTACCCTCCTACAGCGTGGCCATCTAAACGGAGGTTTTGACCTCCCATCATAAAATAACATAGATAGTAGGCATTTCTTCTCATAATAGAAGTACTCAGACAACCATTCAAGCCAAAGATGTCATGACGAGAAATGACCCCAGTATATTGAATATACAAGAAGATTTAGCATAGGCTCGACTTGTTGTAGAATGGCCTGAGCAAGAAACGGTCTCTTAGCAAAAATACCAAGAATTACAGAGGCAGCCTCAGGACATGAAAACATCAGAAAGCGAGACCTTGGACAAATATCGAAAAGCAGAAGATAAAATTGAGAAAATGAAGCTCAAATTAGAGAAGGTCATGAGTCAAACAGACACTATCTACTCATTATACACTGATGTTTTGGCATGTAGATCTATTGCCAATAATTATGCCTTATTTTTTGTAGAACGATATTTTTTGTTAAAAAATAAAGTTGTGAGAACAGGAAAACCCATAGAATTAAAAACAATTAAGGATTTTATAAATTGTTGCAAACAACATGGGGTAAAAGATCAAAGGTTTCTCTATGAATTCTACTTACACAATTTTGAATTAGAGGAAGAAGTGGAAAAGAACCCCAACCCTTTTGTGGGGGATGTTCAGTTCCAAACCTTTATCTCATTCGATGTCAATCAACTGAAGTGGTTCAAGGCTCATAACGCATTCAAAATACAAGAGCATGGCTTGGATCTTTGGGTTAGAAGTGAATCCAAACATCCTTTACAGATGCTCGCCAATCATAAGAGTCTGATGACAAGGGAAGGAGTGATCAAAATTTTGGGGCCTATTCAGAAAGATATTTTACAGAAGGGAGTAGAATACTCCCTCTCCATTCAGGAAAGCTCCTTGGCTGCAGCCAAGCTCCAGTGGATAGTCTCCACTAGTAATGTACAGAATAGGGAGCCATTTAATTATAAAAATTTTAGGCTAGTTGCAGACTGTTTTGTCACATATAGAAATCTCATTTTGAGAGAAGGTCCTTATTGGCTAGGTTGTCGGTTCCACAACCCTATCATTTGGTATCCTGCTGAAGGTTATCAGGCTATATATGAATTTCCTAAAGAACAGACAGGGCCCATCTTTGAACTCTTGGCCAAGAACCATGGTTTTAGACCACTTTACGACATTCCTTCTCTGGTTTATTCTTTAACTGCTCTGCATACAAACTACTTGCTTTTCATGAGGACATGAGACAGGGTAAGTAGGGGAGTATGTTGAGTCGTGAAATGGGTATGTAATTACTATTAATCTCATCATTCTTTTCCTTTATTCTATCTTTTCTATATCCTAATGTGTTAATATATTAAATAATTATGGTAAGAAATGAAGGAATTATCTGTAGTTATGACTTAGCTAATTATTACCCTTATTTATGCAGGAAAACAAAAGAAGGGAAAAATGTTGTTCCCTAACGAAGGAACAACAAAAATCAACAAGCCAAGGAAGGAACGTGGCAGTTACAGTCAAGGCTAAAGACGAATTAGGAAGATCAACGCAACAAAGGAAAGGATGTCTGAAGTTGGAAATCCCGATCTCGAGGGATCGCATTTACCATTTATCTTTTACCCTTTATGATTATAAAAGGAGACGATTGTAAAAAGAAAGGGGAATCTCTATTGTTATTGAATTTGTAATTTTAATTACAGACTCTCGTTGTTGAGAGAACACAGTCATATTGTAATGCTACTTATATTCGATGATTAATACATAAGTGTTGTTGTTGTTCCCTCGATCTATTTGAAGTAACTTAGTAGTGTTCGCTGGCGGCTAAGGGCCCAGCCTCTGGTGGATTCAACTGCTTTCTTTGTATCATGCATTTCCAATTCTCGCAAGTGTGACGGTTTGATAGTATTATTGCTTTCTGTGATTTTATTTCCTTCACTGTTTATTATTTTCCTATGTTGACAGAATATCTTTGCTTTATATGATTTACAACATTATCGTTTAATTCAGTTCATCTTCAGATTGCATTACTTAGATAAATATTCATCTTGATGTAATCAACTGTAAATAGTTTAACTATCACTGTTGGACTCTCAGATTGATACTATTGCTATTTAGATTATTTACTGGAGATTGGGTTTTGATTTAGATTAAATCAGTTAAGAAGAGAAGAGTTATTACTACTGTACTCTCAATTAATCCCATTTCGAATTGCTTGAGTTAGGATTGATTACACTTTCGGTAGAAGTTTGAAGTTCAGTTGTTATATTCCCTTTAATGATTGTTGTTGGAATTTATTAGATGCATCCATTTACTCTTGTATTTAAAGATATATACTGCAATTTAGGAAACATTACTCTCTAAGTTAAATAGCAGCCACATACTGTGTACACTCTTAAAATAAGAAGACTTGCCTGGGTTGATAATAAATGTGAGGATAATTAGGAGTTTTAAAAGGCATCTGTTATCACCCAACAAATGCACTAAGAGAGTAGAACAGAAAAGAAAAGAAAGGAAATGGTTGGAAGACATGGAAAGGGGATTACAGGAGATTGAGAAGAAGCTGAAAGCAGAACATGAACTCAAGAGGAGAGAGAGGGAAGAATTGCAGAAACGGGGATAGGAAGAAGGAAAGTGCACAATGACACAAAAAATTGCAGAGACATAGGTTGAGACAACAAAACAACCAACAGATGATGAATAGGGTGAGCAAGTGAAGGTTCAGAAACTTGCTTTGCAGGTTGAGCAAGTGGTTGAGGTGACAAACATGGAGATGGAATAAGAGTTGCATGACCAAGACACCGATCTCATGTTGACAACATCCGAGGTTGAACCACAGTCTCTGCCACCTCCAGAATCACAACTAGTCCCGAGCGAGCAAGGAGAAGTTGCTCTCCTTGATGATCATTCAGAGATGGATGTGTGCAATTTGGAATTTGACAAGTCACAAAAAAGGATTGTACAAGCATGAAGAAGACAACCCCCAGATGATCATACATCACCGTGCACATAGAGGAAAGGGTGATTGTACAAGATGTGAGAAGATATCCAGTTGTCATGGTCGAGGCTTCCAAGGCTTATGCAGAAGCCACAAGTTCAACGGTCATGTTCTTGATAGTAGAAAATGATCGAATGATGAAGGATTTGCAAGAGGCCAGGCAGAGAACAAAAGAGTTTGAAAGATCTGCCATGACAGAGATGAAGAAAGCAATAATCGCAGAGATATCAACTTTGAAAGCCACCATGCATACAGTGTATAGAATATTTTACACCGTGCACAAAGTAGTTGTCCATCTATACGAATTTCAACAAAAGTGCACACAGACAACCCAAAGTCTCATAGACATTCACACTAGTACTACGCACATGCAAGAATGAACAATGAGGTACAAAAGAGCACTACTTTACTTGCAGAAAAGGATGAAGCCACAGGTTGAGCTAGACAAAGCACAGATTCAGACTTTGATACGAAACTATGAGCAACTCCCTCTACTCATCACTAGCATTGAGGCTTCCTATGCATGGTTGTTCACGAGTTTAGATGTCATAGTTCGAATGCACAAGATCCCTTCCATCGGCACCCTCATCCAGGCCATGAGGAAGAAGTAAGTCATGCTAGATGTTGATGAGTACATAGAGTAGTTGAGACACAGAGCCACCAGCGATGACTTGTAAATAAGCGTAAAGAAGATGTTGATGTATATCAGTGGTCTAGGAACACTCAGGACAATGTTGCGCATGCTTAAGGATGAGTTGTACAGATATTTTAGAACCATATACCCAGAGGAAGTGGAGACAAGAGTTCGCTTCGACAAAGACGTGACCAAATAGTATGGGGACACAATAGTGTAGTACAAAGCTTGGTATCAGTTCTTCATCGAAGACAATCAAGAGGAGGATACCGAGTTGGTATTTCCACCAGACCCAGAGTGATGTTGTTTGTCTTGTCACACTGACTGAAGCCTATTTTTGTCCCACATGGGTATATGTGGATATTGTATTATTGTAAATATGTTGTAAGTGAAATTCCAAGTGTCATTAGTGGAATGTAAACAGTCACAATTGTAATGTGAAGAGTCATGACGGTGGTCCAAGAGTCACAAAGGGGAATGCCAGGGGTCACCCCACCCTTTGTTATAAATAGAACCTCATAACTCATAGCACAAGCTTTTGGGAGCCAAGATTTTGCCTAACCTTTGCTTAGAGAAGGCTTGGAGAGTATTGTGACGAGCCTTGGCTTGTCCACACTACAGAGCAAGTACATCTCTTTGGAGGGGTAGGGAATGTTGACTGCAATGTTACACTATTGGGGCTAGTAGTTGTCAATGGTGTATGTATGCATGGAAATTTCACTTTATATAATATAACAGAGCCGACACGTCTTCATGCATATGTTGTTATCGCAGTTCAACTATTCTGGTTACTTTAGCAATGCATGTTGTTTAACTTACGCATTTGTGTATGAACTATTTTGTATATGATTGTATGAATCTTGTTGAAGTTGTGTTTTTGGTTTAACTCGTCACTTTGGATTGTGGGTTATTTCGCTTCTAGCTTGTGATGTCATTTAGCTCGGGTGTTCCTTTCAGGCTGCGTACTATTACAGGCTTCTAAGGGGCACACTTCTTTTTCCCCTCCATGTGTTAGAACTGCCATGCATCTCACTTGACTCGCTGCAAGGTCACACACTTCCTTCGACAAAGTTAGCTTAGTCACCTCTGCGCGCTATCACAGTCAAGGCATTAATTTACTACTCACTGTTGGGACTTCTACAAATGGTCTGAGGTCTAGTAGGAACTTCTTACTGGGGAGATCCCCTGACATGTTGGTGGGTACAACACCGTCAACACACTACTATTTTAAAAATTTAGAAGCTTTTTCACCTCGTTGGTACTGGGGACAAATGATGATAAACGAGAAAGCATGTGCCTATTATGTATTAATCATCTTGATAGCTTCTTTTGGTGCCGCTAGAAAAACAATATTGATCTCCTTGTCCACCATGCCAACATTCTCCTATTCTTTTGAGACAGATAAGGATTCATGTGGATGAGGTGCAAGCAATTCCTTTTTTGTATAGCCCATTTCTTAAAAGTCATGAGAATTGCAGTTGATTATGTAGTGAGGATCTTTGCAATTCATGATGGCAGCATGTGTAGGTCGTCGTCATCAGCATCATGTACTATGTGTACTGCATTTGGGGGCACCCAATTTCGTCCAGCCTTGTTTATAGACGCCACAAATTTTCTAGGACGATAGTTTTATATCCCTTAAAAACCTCTTCGGCACTCAAAAATTGATTTAGTACCATAAAAAACGGTGCGCAAAATCCTGAAATTTGATAACTGTAACCCAAATTTTAAAAACTTCTCCATGATTTTGTCATAATCTTACAAGAATTTCCATTATTTTCTTGACTGTTTTTTTAAGCTTTTTCGGTCCAACTAAACCCTAAATTGTTAGGTGTAGGACACCAATATATGTACCCTCTGTACTACATTATATGTATGTGTACTACATTATATGTATGTGCTGCATTTGGGGGCACCCATGTTCGGTCCAGCTAAACCCTAAACTTAAATTGCTACGTGTCAGACACCACAACTCGCTGCATTAATGATAATAATCTGAAACAAATCCGCCATGGACACCTCCTCTGTGGAGGGAACACCCGAAATTAATCCCTTTAATAGTTTATTGGACCAGCATGCTTCATGCTGGGCTCTTATTATGATATAATTCACAAAACGAGGCTTCTAGAATCAAATTGCATGAACCTTCATAGCAATGAGCATACTTGGTTGATTTTCAAACAAAATATCAAAGTGCGTAGGTTAGTGGAGATTCTCGTCCTGCAAGACGCCATTGTCGGTGTATGGATTTTCTCTCTGGCCACACATAATTTTCTTGTTCTATGAATAGTTGACTAGTTTTAAAATTTAAAAGGAATAGAATTAAATCACATATTATAATCACATGGGCCTGCGTTCTCTTCCAAAGTCAGGCAGAATTCAAATAGGTATCGTAAAGGTCAGAAGATGGATTTTCATTTCTATAAGAATAATTGAAAACCACATTTAAAAGTTCAAGCATTCAAATACTGATCCATATAAGTGCCATGGTTTCTCTAATAATTCAAACAGGAAAGCAAGAATATCCAAATATTTAAGACTCGAAGAATCACAAGTGCCATGCTTCTTCTCTACATTCGGACAGAAGTAGATACAATCAAATAATACAAGCAGCGTCAAGCCACATGCTTGTTCATATAATACCAAACAACAGGCAGCATAGCAAATGGTTATTACATCAGCCATTTTCTTGTTTTTTCTATGTCCGATGTTTGTCATTGTCTTTTCTTCCTTTTAATATAATATTAGTAACATTGCACATATTAACATTTAGTGTTAAAGCTTTTCTTCAATCAGGAATATTCATCAATGTTTATGGTAATAAAATGATTGAATATTCATTAATATTTATAGTCATAAAATTAGTTAATGAGCCCAGAGACCTTCTATAGCCTAATACATGATGGAGATGTTGTCACCTAAGATTATATTAAAAAAATATAGATATACTATCGTCTAATATATGTATATGCAAAAGATGTTGTGAGTAGAGTTACTTTAATATAAAATTAATAAAGTTATTTTAAAGATCAATGTTAGCTATTTTTAAATACTTGAATTTTCACTTTTATTTTACATCAAATTTTACATAATCAGATAAAGTAATTTAAAAAAAAAAAATAGTTTTTAGTATAAGAGATAAATGTAATTTCTTCATTGAACTCAGATCTAATGTCTATAGTATGCTAGAAATGTGTAATGTAAAGTAATATAATGTTAACATTTTGACCCTCAAAATAAAATTAAAATATGGTATAGATGTGTAACTTAATGTAATGTAAACATTGTAGCTTGGTGAAAATAAAATTAAAATAACAAAAAAAGAAAATAACCCTATAAAAATTAAATAATAATAAAAAAAAATTACTCATGGTATTGACCTATGCATTGAAAAATCCGTGGTATTGACTCATGGAATTCCTCTTGAATATAATCTATTTAAGGGGGATTAAACTAGCCTAGATTCATGTTACTTTGATGTTATATTTTAGATACATAATTAGGTAAAAAGAATTATGTATATGTTAGCACTGGGCATTTGTCTGCACATGTGGGGAAATATTAGGAAAAATGTAATTATTACATTTTATCTAATATTTTTTCCTACCTCCATCCATTTTTTTAAAGTTATATTGGATAAAATATAATACTATAATATTACATTTTACCCTTCCTCAACCGGTCCACTTCTTATTGTAATTTTTATTTATATTTGTAATTTAAAAGTAAACAAACTCAACTATAAATTAGTAGGAGTGAGGGGAAATATTGACTAGAATGTAATATTTAGGGTGAGTTGTGACATGAAATATTAGGTAAAATTTAATAA
Organism: Pinus tabuliformis; assembly: GCA_031772625.1. NCBI lineage: Eukaryota > Viridiplantae > Streptophyta > Pinopsida > Pinales > Pinaceae > Pinus > Pinus tabuliformis. The sequence continues at coordinate 1,550,980,313 of CM062804.1, forward strand.
TATTACATTTTAATTAGTATTCCCCCGGGGGTGGTAATAAATATTGGGTAACATATAATGTTGTAATATTATATTTTATGTCATATTTCCCCTCACCTTTGAGCGGGAGAGTCACTCTACAACCTATTATAGGGAACATGTGTAGATGTAATGTAAGAAATGTAATGTAAGTAAGCATTTGTAATGTTAGCTCAATTGGTATAGGGCACATGTGTAGATGTAATGTAAGTAAACATTTGTAATGCCACCTCAATTGTAACCCAATATATTTGTAATAATTAAAATATATGTGTTCCATCTATAAATTTAATTAATAAACTTAATATTTATAATATCACAAGATTTTTAATCACGAATATTTATCATGGATATTATTAACTTCTAAGTAGGTCTTTTTACAATACCATGGGCCCACCCACATGAGAAAGATAAAAAGGGAGAGGAGGGAAGACAATTATAATACCATGGGCTACTACCATAGTTTATCAATACCATGGGCCATCTAGACTTTTGATTATTATGTTATGGATCTAGGCTTTTAATTATTTTGTTACAATACCATGGACCAATACTGTGGCTTGTGAATACCACATGCCAAAAATTCACAACTTATTTCAAAGTCAAAATATTTTACAAATACTTTATTTTAATTTAATTTTATAATATTTTTTAATTAAATCTAAGAGAAAAAAGGTTATAATTACTTTTGAGGTATATCTAAACTCTCCACTCTCACTACTACTAACAATATTCCCATAGATATTAAATGGAGGTTTTAATAAATTAAAAAATGAGAATATTTTTATGTATACATATGTGAAATTTATATAATATAAATAATATTATAAGAACGAGGATAGATGCATCTTAACCAAGGATCCAAGCGAAGTGAGAAAACAAAGCGATTAACAATGATAGAGGAAAGATAGTGCATGCTTCTTTTAAGTTTTTTATTATTGTATTTTCCTTAACATGATTGATCCAAAATATAGGTTTAATATTTTATAACCAATTATGTTTTTTTTTAAATTTAAATACTTTCTTAAATACAATACAATACAAGGGGATCATATTTAAGAAAGAGGGTGAGATGGAAGGGGGAATAGAGTGGGGGAGAGATACATAGAGGTGGGAGAGACAATGTGAGAGATAAAGGAAGAGAGAGAGGAGGGGGAGAGAGGGAGGGAGAGATGGATCTGGAGGGGGAAAGAGAGGGAGTGAAGAACAAAGACATTGAGAGATAGAGGTGGAGAGAAATAGGGAGTGATAAGGGAGAGAGGAGACGAGGGAAGAGAGAGAAAAGGAGAGGATAAAGATAGGGAAAGAAGGGGAAGAGAGAGACAAGAAGACATAGATATCGAAGTGGGGGAGAGGAGGAGAGAGAGAAAGAGAGAGGGAAGGAGATAGTAATAGAGTTGGAGGGTGGGTAGAGAGAGAGTGTATGATGGGGGGAGAGATGGAGGGAGGTGGAAGAGAAGGGGAGAGAGAGGAAGGAAAAATAGAGAAGACTTGAGAGAGAGGAGAGAGATATGGAGTTGGAAGGGGAAGAAAGACATAGAGAGAGAAAGGTGGAGAGGGAGTGGCAAGGGAGAGATGGAGAGTCAGTGAGAGAGAGAGAGAGAGAGAGAGAGAGAGAGAGAGAAAGAGAAGGTGAGAGAGAGAGGGAGAGGAAGAGGGAGGGAGAGAGAGATAGATAGATATGGACAGAGAGTGTGCATGTTTTGGGGGTGAGAAGGAGAGACAAGGGGAGATAGAGATATAAATGGGGCAGAGGAGAGGGTATAAGACAGAGGCAAAGAGAGGTAGGGAGGAAGAGAGATAGATGGGAGATAGAGATATAGATGGAGGGGGCAGAGAGAGAGATAGAGAGAGAGAGAGAGAGAGAAGGATAAGATATAGAGAGGAAAAGGAAGAGGGAGAGATAGATAGATAGATATATAGATATGGGGGGAGAGAGAGTGTGTGTGACATGTGTTTAGGGGGCTAAGATAGAGAGACAAATAAGGAGAGATGAGGGAGGTATAGATATAGATGGCAAGGGGAGAGAGGGAAGAATAGAAAGATAGAGAAAGGGAGGGAGAGGCGGATAGAGAGAGATGGGGGAGAGAGGGACAAGAAGAGAGAGAAGGAGAGGGGGAGGGAGATAGACACAAAATGGAATGTGGAGAAAGAGGGAAGAAGAAAGAGACACACAAAGACAAATACATACATATAAGTTAGATCTAGAAAGTCATAAATATTTTGGATTTTCACTCAAATAGATGTATTGATTTCAATGTAGTTGTTAATTTCTAATCCTATTTGATCACTTGCACTATATGAATTGATTTCCGTGTACATGTCAATTTATAATCCTATTTAATATCGCGCATTAGATGTATTGATTGCAGTGTCAATGTTGATTCCTACTCCTATTTGATTGCTTAACCATGATGCATTGGTTTCAGTGTAGATATTGATTTGTAAACCTATTTGACCATTTGCACTAGATGCATTGATTTCAGCATAGATGTTGATTTCTAGTCCTATTTAATACCTTGCACTAAATGCATTGCTTTCAGCGTAGATGTTGATTTCTACTTATATTTGATTGCTTGTATTAGATGAATTGGTTTCAGTGTAGATATTGATTTCTAATCCTATTTGATTTCTTACACTAGATGCATTGATTTCAATATAGATGTTGATTTCTAATCCTATTTGATTGTTTGCACTATATGCATTGATTTTAGTGTAGATGTTGATTTCTGATTTGATTAATAGTGCGCATTTATTTCAGTGTAAGCACATCTCTGCCTCCTCCATCTATGTCTCTATCTCGCATTGTCTCTCCTTCTCTATCTCTCTATCTCACCTCCTAAACATACACACTCTCTCTCCATATCTATCTATCTCTCTCTCCCTCCTTCCCTTTCCCCTCCCTCTCTCCCCCTTCCCCTTCTCTCTCTCTCTCTCTCTAACATTTCTCTCCATATTTATATATCTTCCTCCCTCCCTACCTTTTATTCTCTATTCTTTGTGGTGCTGGTAAATTCTCGATGCGGACATAGACAATTCCTCTACCCCGAGAGAGTGGGTCTAGCCACAAACAAACAATCTATGGAAAACTTCCTTAAGATAGAATCAAATAAGAGGGCCTACCTCTTAGAATGCTATTTTGCTTGGTTATGATCATGCTTCCTTACTCCAGCTACTTTTTGTCTCCTTCCTTCTAATACCTGAAATAATCAAACAAACAACAATAACAAATGTGATAACATACAAATTGCATTCAACCTACTTAACAGGTCAAGGAACATTAAGCCATCAAATGTAAGATAACACTTTAATGTAGGAAATCAATTAATAGTCATATTCATATAAGTTCAGAAAGAGATTACAACCAATGTCTTGACATTGCTGGTCTCCTTCGATGTATCTAGGTTCCCACAGTTCTACTAGCATCTCATGGATAGCTCCAATAATGAAAGTTTTAAGGCTTCTTCCCTTTAGTCTCAAACAAAACCAAACACACTATTCTCCCTCAAACATAAACTAGAGAGATACAAGCTATAGACGTCTTGTTGGTTATTCAAGCTCCCTAAAAACTAGTTTACCTTAGGAACGGAGGGGCTTATATAGCTTGGATGGAGGGGAGATGGTTCCTCTTATCATGGGAGAGGCCTTATATCTTGGGTTTGTTCCATCCTAAAAGGGGAAAGGAACCCAAACTGACTTCCTTAGCTCCGTCTAGCCCAACCATTTACCGGACTTCTGTTACGAAGCTTCTAGACCTGGAAGCTTCGAATCCATATTTAAAAAACTCATCAAAACAGTGTCGGCGCGACTAAGACAAGGCTCAATAGTGTTAATCGGCACTAGTCCTAGTGTTAAACTCTATAGATCGGCACGAGGAGGGAACAGGTCATTAGCGCCGGTCTTGTAAATTGGGGTAAAAGGAAGGTTCTTGGGAAATGATGAAAAAAAGAAATGTTCTACACAGGAAGAGGGCCATAATGGGAGTTTCTTCATGATGGGAAAACACATGAGGGTCACTGTAGAGGTCCTCCAGGATCGTGGAACGGGGAGTACAGGGACAATGAAAAAATGTTGTGTAATATATGCCCCCTAAAGTGTGAAGGCCGAACTAGAGTGAGGGGTTAAATGCTTTACAAGTAGATGCATGGAACCAGAATCCATCGTTGGAAAACCTGCAAGCAAGCTTAGATATACATATATGAAATCTGATAGTCATGCTTGATAAACATGAGAGGCATAAAAAAATACATGAATCCATGGTATAGGTGCAATTATCCCTTGAGAAAAGGATCATGTGTATGGATCCTCGGCATGGACGCGACAATCTGACTGAAAGATCATATGAAATAGATCCATGGCATGGGCACAACCATCTGTCTAAAGAATCCTATATAACCATGAATGACTCATCACTCCTCGCAACCTGGACTTTTGTGATCTAAGCCCAGGGTCATGCGCTCCAACACAACTCGATCAAAGTACAAATTATAACATGTGAATAGATGTGCTGAAGTCCAACATGCTAGAAAGTCACTTGATTACCAGCCAATGATGTGAACCATTAACGAGCGCGAGAGAAACCACCAATAATGAAAATGGCTTGTAGTGGTCTCAGCTAGGGTGCTAGACTGGACTCTATATTTAATATCGACCGAGGTGCGTAAGCTTAGAGGCATGGTCTAAGGTATATAGACATAAAGAATTACCGCCCAGGTGATTATGAGGTAAAGTGCAAGGCTTCTTTACGGAAGACCGTGATATGCAGCCTATCCTTCACACACCTATATTACCCTACTGATGTATCTAACTGCAATGCTGGTTATGACATGCATCTATCAAAGCAAACTGTGAATCTAAAGACTGTGTATGATTGTGGCAATGATTCTAATCCCCTTACAGAGGTATCACTCAGAAAACCTTTGCTTAGTAAACACACACAGCATGCAAGATATTTACACTGTGAAACTATATAAAAAGAGCATGAATAGACTGTGAAATAAGGAAAAGTTTATGAGCATGCATCTGTAAATCAGACAAGGACCAAATCCCTTACAAGATTCTCGTTCCAGATCCTAGTGCTGACCATTCAACATAACAATAAACCCTTCGGATGCGCACACCATATACATGTAATGAAACTCAAAACATAAAGGAATCAAAAGTTCATATGACTGCAGTGTATATACTATGTGAATCAACAGTTATATAAATCGAAACTTTGATGCAACCCGTGATACATAAATCGAAACCAATACAACGCTGTGTAAGCATATAGATTGAAACTAATACAATGATGTGCAAACATACATGTATAAACTGAAATGAAATGTAAACAAAATGAAGAGAAGTATACCAAACAAAGGACGCAGGGCCCGTCCGCGCCTAAGGGTATACTGACTACCACCGTTCAGCAATCAACCAATGCAAAAGAGTGAACACACATTGGGACTGTAACCGGTTCTGTGTATTAACTAAAACTCTGTTCTGAGCAAATGTTTTAACAACTGATTAATTAACCTTCAAAAACATTGAACTACTGTATTTACACATGCGTGCATACATCCATGTCATCGATGCAGTGAATGTACATAGTTCTGTTGCCGCGTTTTTACATAACTTTTTGCAAAATGTTTCCATACCATAAGTTTCAAAAAGAACAAAAATCAAAATGAAAATAGAACAATGTTGTTGCTGCCTTTATGCGCCAGAGTACCTTGCTTTGATTGAAGTTGACCGCATGCATAGGAGGCTCGATTTGGATGGAGGATAGGTGTTTGTCCATCCTTGGACATTCCACTTTTCGCCCATGCTTTTCGTTCTCGCTCATCCGCTGCACCACATGTCAAACGGTAAACTCATTACAGGTTGTGGGTACTTCCTGTAGTCAAGTCATCAAAAACCTCTAATTCTGGAACATAAAACCCCTAAATTAATTCTTATGCAATTTAATAACTATAGAACAATTAATAATCAATATTCAAGGATTTTGAGGGATAAATGATGAAAATGTATGGATAAATGATGTGAAACTGGGAAGGAAAAAGGGTCTTAGGATGATACCAACATCTCTCCCCGACTTAAGGACTTAGCATGTCCTCATGCTACCCCAGAGGTACTCCCTTTGAACTCTGTGCCTGCATGGACCTCTGCTGCCTTGAGCAGGGTATCTACATTCTCCTTCACCTGTTGATCCTTCTGTCCCTTGAGCTCTTGCTTCAGCTTTTTATATTTCTCTTTAAGAGCCTTTTTCTGGTTGTACCACTTAGTGGCCCAGTTGGAAATCTCAGATTGCTCAGTCTCTAACTCACTGATCCTTTCCTTTAGCTTTTCATTTGTCTTCTGTACTTCTTTTCTTTGTGCCCTGAGCAGTTCATTTTCTCTTTTGATAACCTTTTCCAACATGTTAGCTTCCATGAGCTCTTCTTTCAATTCCTCAATTTTCTTTTCTAACTTCTTCTGTCTCTTGGTAGGAGGTGGTGAACATTTCTCCTGCTGGTTATGGCTTTCCACCTCTATGTCAACTTCTGGTGCTGGAGGTGAATGATCACCACTTTCAACATCCAAATGGGCAGGGGCAGGAGATTCAAATTGGTCTTCTTGCAGCTGAGTTTTTGATGTCCTCCTTGATCTTCGGGAGTAGGTGGTGAAGATTTTGTCTTTCTCAGCTCTCTTGACATCCTCTTTTTGCATGTTTCTGGTCCTTATGCTGCCCTCAGGTTGAGGTGCTCTGCTGGCCTTAGACACTGGAATTTCCTCATCTATATCCTTCATAAACCCAGAATCTTCTTGCAGCTCTTCTTTTTCCTCCTCATCTCTGATCTGGTTGACAGTTAAAAATTCTTTCCATGGCTTCCCTCGCTTCTACAACTCATGTTCAATGAGGATTTTAATCAAGCCAAAATGGTATAGACTTTTTTCCTCATTCCCTTTTTGTTTCTGGATAGTTTTGGCCATCTTGGTTAAACTTTGCACTAGAAAATACGGCACACTGATTACACATTGTTTCTTTAGATGGAGGAGTAGCTTGATGTGATAGAGATAAACAATGTTGTATCTACCTTCACATGTTATAAACTTTTGGATAATGTAGACCATTTCATCCCAATGATGAACTAACCAGCTTCTTGGAACTCCCTTTTTCTAGTTTACTGAGGAAACTCTAGACCTGGACATGAACTGTGTCCATGACTTCTCCTTGAATTGTTTAGTCTTAAAGTACTTTTCTCCCTCAGGGCTGAGTCCAATTGCCTGAGCTATCGTATCCTCTGAGATTCTGAAGGAGAAGGTGCCTATTAGGGCCTTTTCTCCATTAAAAGTAAAGGCAAATTGTTTTGTGACTTCTTCATTACTCCCATGGAATTTTTCCAGAAAAGGTAGCCACTGTGCTTCTCTAAGAATCTCAATACAGTCTTCATGGTACTGTGAGCTATCGAATGTACTAGGTTCAACTCTATTAGTCATGGTAATGGCAGAGGGTTATGCCTCTAACCCTTCTCTGTCTACACTTTTAGAATTTAAACACAGAGATGTCAAGTCGGTTACCTGGTATATGTAGCTTCCTTCAATCTTCAATTATGGTGCTTAGCTGGTCGATACGACTGCTGTGGGTGTTAGAAGTAGAATGGTGATGCTTCCCTTTTCGGCGTTCACCAGTTCCACTGTGTAAACCGACCCCAAACAGTGATACTTTCCTCTATGCTCTTTGTTCAAATTTTCACTTTGTAACCCCACTCAAATGGTAACAATCGCCTTGGCGTTCCTTGCTTCACTCCTTTACGTTGTAACTCTACCCATATGATGACAATCTCCTCGTGTTCATTGCTTCAAACTTTCGCTGTGTAAGTTATGGGAACCGAGGATGTGAAATACCCTGTACTCGCCTTATAATGTAATCATACAATTTAAAAACAGAGGGTTGTACGCTTGTATGCACATTAGCATAAGGACGCTGAGAGCGTACCGAAAGTGCTGAGCTATAATGCTGGGTAGCAATGCTGGGTGGCGAGGTTATAATTCGGGTGTGTGTGTGGTGTAAAACATAGAGGCCGTTTGTTATGATTCGACTATATGGAGTAAAGAATATATATAGGCCGCTTCTATCTCATCCTTTGTATTTGTTTTTAAACAAACACACAACTTACCACGTGCCCTTTTCAATTATATTCAACCATGTAGAGAATGTTGGTATACCTAGAGGGTATATGTGTTGGTGATGGGTGTTAGGGATAGGTGGATGTAGGGAATGATGAAACTTGGTGGGATAAGGGGTGGTAAGTGGATGTATGAAGGTGTCCTTGAAATTAATTACAATAGCTTATAGTCACAAAAATTACATTAAAACTAATCTAGGAAATTAAATGCCCAAGAATAGAAATACATTACTCCTTTGTTGATCATTTGACATGTTGAGTTGCTAATCCTTTTGACTGTTCTTTTGACAGGTCCTCTGAGGGAGGTTGAATACACAAGTCCTTTGAGAAAAGTTTTGAAGATATAACAGGTCCCTTTTGAAAAATTTTAATGTACAGGTCCCTTTTTGAAGACTGAAAATGTAGTAGGTCCCTTGTGAAAACTGAAGATACAGGTCCCTTGAGAAAACTGTAACAGGTCCCTTGAACAGCTGAAGATGTTCATGCAGCTCTTTGTATTATTACAGGTTTACTGAGCTTGCAATTTGCTGGAGTGTTGGTGGAAGTCTGTTGAAGTAGCCTTTGATGTCAAGAAATTTTTAACAGGTCCCAACTGAATGTTTTAAACAGGTCCCTTACTGCTGATTGGAATGTCTCAAACAGGTGTCAATTGCTTTAAACAGGTCCCTTCTGAATATCTTAAACAGGTCCCATTGCACCGATGATGTTGATAGCATAGGTGTCTGAATAAAACAGGTCCCCCTGCAAACTATTTACAACCAGGTCCCTCTGAAAATCATGACAGAACAGCTTATTTGTTAAAGTCTAGAATGCTGGTAACAAGCTGTTGTTGGAAATTTACAGTGAAATATAGAATAAGAAATCTGAAGAATTTACAAGGGAGAGATAAAAGTAACAGAACAGATGTCTCCCTCTCCCCGACTGAAGGTTTGACTTGTCCTCAAGTCATGAAACAACTGAGAAATAAAACAATGAAGAACAGAAATAGAATTCATACCCGCCAATAAATTGGTTTTCAGGTAGGAATTCGGGGTTAGATTGTGCCAGATACTGGTTTTCACATCTAACCCATTATTACTTTTTTTGAATTTTTGTTTTAGTTAATTTTTTTATTATTATTATTATTTTTTCTTTTTCTTTTTATTTTTTCTTGATTTTGAAATTGAAAGAAAATGAAACTAAGGCAGTGATACTGCAGGTGAGGGCTGCAGTACCTCAACCTCTTGTTGCTGAGATAATGTATTGAGAAAATATTGTTTGCTGATGGGCTTGTTGTATAGCTTCAGGCGATGACCATTGACTGTGAAATAATGACCTTTGCCATCAATAGTTTGGAGTTTTACTGATCCATTGTCATAAGCCTGAACGATTTCATAAGGGCCCATCCAATGGGTGGTGAACTTAGCTTTATGATCCTTGAATTTTGAATCAAAAAGCAGAGCCCAATCACCTTCTTTGAAGTGCTTCTTCTTAATGTGTGAATCATGCCATTGCTTCCTATGCTTTTGCATGAGGGTGGTGGTTTGTTCTGCTTGTTGCCTCATCTCATCGAGCTGGTTCAACTGCTGGATTCTCTCTTTCTGTGCTTGATCCAAATCAATTAGTAAATCTGCAACTAATTTAAAAGTGTGAATTTGGAATTCAATAGGAAGCATGACATCCTTACCGTACACCAACTGGTATGGTGTAAATCCGGTGGTATCTTTCCAAGTAATCCGGTAAGCCCAGAGTGCCTCCTTAAGCTTTTCCTCCCAGTGTTTGCGGTTCATTGCAACAGTTTTGGTAATGATCCCCTCCAAAGTATTGTTGGTTGATTCCACCTACCCATTGGCCTGTGGATGGTAGGGGGTACTTTTTCTATGCTTTATCTGGTACTTGTCTGTGATGTCCTTCATGAGCTTGGAGGTGAATTGGGTACCTTGATCAGTGACAATTTCTCTTGGCACTCCATACCTCACAAATATCTCCTCAAAAAGGAAATTGACTACTGTGTGTTCGATTGCTCTTGCCAGTGCTTTTGCTTCTGCCCACTTTGTGACATAATCAGTACACACTAAGATGTACTTCTTACCATTAGAGGCTGGGTTGATTGGTCCTATGAAGTCTAGAGCCCACTTATCAAATGGTTCTAAGTGAACTTGGGGCTGAAGTGGCATCTGATCCGTAGCTGTGGGTCTGCCCATCCTTTGGCAGCTATCACAACTCTTTACATACTTCTTGGCATCCTTGAAAATGGATGGCCAATAGTATCCAAGAGTAAGAACTTTGAAGGTTGTCCGCTTCGCTGCAAAATGCCCACCACACGGTTCATCATGGCAAGATTTTAAAATGTCAATTACCTCATCATTTCAGACACATCTCCTCATGATCATATCAAAACCAGTGTAAAAGAGATCACCATTGAGCCATGAATATATAACACTTTGTTTGATCAGTCTTTTCCTTTCCTTTGCAGTGAAATGTGGAGGTGTCCTACCTGTAGACAAGTAATTAGCTAAATCAGCAAACCAAGGAGTTACTATGGAAATTGCGAATAAGTGCTCATCCGGAAAAGAGTTCTCAACAGGAACAATCTCACCTGGATTTTGCAGTCTAGAAAGGAAATCTGCCACCTGGTTTTCTTTGCCTGGTCTATCTAGCACTGTGATGTTAAATTCCTGCAGCAATAGTAACCATCTGGTAACTCTGCCACTAGTTATTGGTTTATTCATGAGATGTCGAATGGCAGAGTGATCAGTATGTACAAAGACTTCATAACCAGTTATGTAATGGCGAAATTTGTTCACAGCATAAATGATGGCAAGTGTTTCCTTTTCTGTAACTGTATAGTTAAGCTCGGCAGGTGTGAGATTTTTACTAATGAAATAAATTGCATATGTACAAGATTCTTCTTTTTGGCCTAAGCATGCACCTATGGCAGTGTCAGATGCATCGGTAAAAATATGAAATGGTAAACTCCAATTAGGCCCTCTCAGGACTGGTGCAGTAGATAGCTTCTTCTTAAGTTGTTCAAATGCATGTTGGCAGTTCTCAGTCCAATTAAAAAGTACATCTTTGGCAAGAAGTTTAAACAAAGGTAAGGCTATCTTGCTAAAATGTTCAATGAATCTGCGGTAATAGCTAGCATACCCAAGAAAACTTCTTACCTCTCTCTGGTTCTGTGGAATAGGCAAATCGGCAATAATTTGTATCTTTGCTGGGTCAACCTGGATGCCTTGAAAAGAGATATAATGGCCCAACACTATCCCTTCATTTAACATCATGAAGCACTTTTCGTTGCTGGGGGACAGGTTAGCTTCAATACACCTTTTCAAAACTCTTTCTAGATTTTCTAATGCATGTTCAAAAGAATTGCCATATACTGAAAAATCATCCATATACACTTCAACACAATCATGAATCAAATCAGCAAAGATAGCTAACACAGCTCGCTGAAATGTAGCTGGAGCGTTACAAAATCCAAATGGAAAAACATTGTAGGCATAGGTGCCCCAAGGACAGGTGAAGGTGGTTTTGTCCTGGTCTTCAGAGGCAATCCGGATCTGGTTGTAGCCACTGAAACCGTCAAGAAAGGAAAAGGATGATTTGCCGGCTAGGGTGTCTAACACTTGGTCAATGAATGGCAGTGGGAAGTAGTCTTTGAGTGTGGCTTTGTTCAGCTGTCTGTAGTCAACACAGATACGCCACTTTCCATTCTTCTTAGGCACAATAACCAATGGGGATACCCACTGACTATCAGAAATAGGATATATAAAGTTGACTCTCAAGAGTTTTTGCAACTCTTCTTTGACAATGTCTTGGAGCATGGGGTTCATTCTTCGTTGCCGTTGCCTCACCGGTTTAATGGTGCTATCAGTGTAAATGTGGTGAGTGCATGTGTCGGGGTGAATCCCATGCATGTCAGTGTAATCCCATGCAAAGGCTTTTTGGTACTTTGTCAAGAGTCTAATCAATTTTTCTTGTTGAGATGAGTCAAGGTGGTTGCCTATATTCAAAGTTTTGCCTGGACTGATCTCTATGACTTGACTCTGAGTATTGGTGATGGATTGAACTGGAAAGATGTCATGAAATGTAGATTGCAAGGAGTGGATAGTGCATGTTTCTTGAAAGTTTTGAGCTAGAAGTACATCTGCAGCATTATACTGTTCATTTCTCAAATTTTCAGATATATCAGGCTGTGAGAGAAATAATTCTACCAAATCAGTATTATCTTCATGAAAATCATAGATCTGGTCAATGCTAAAAACATATTGTACCTCCTCTTTGTCATTAAATTTGTCATCAAGCCACAAGTTATGTGTGACTGCAGGTGATTGTGCTGATGGATAGAGGGTGAGCTGTTTCCTTTCGGTCCCTCTAGAGATAATCATGTTACTTGATCGGCATCCAATAAATGCATCAGCAGTCGCTAACCATGGTCTGCCTAGAATGATAGGATGTCCTCCTAGATTGGATTTGGGTTGAAGGACTAGGAAATCCACCGGATACTCCCAAGAGTCCAGTGAAACAATGATATCTTCCAAAATCCCCTCAGGAATGACTTTGGACCTATCAGCTAGTTCAAGAACAATTGTGGTATGTTGCAAATTCACAAGCTGGAGTGTTCTCATACTTTCAAGGGTCATGACATTAATTGCAGCTCCAAGATCTATCAAAGTGTTTGGGATCCGTATGTTGTTAATGATGGTGGTCACTTTTGGAATGCCCGGATCAAAATACTTCTCCATGGAGATGGTATTGGTCATAAGGCCTGCTAAATTTCCTAGAACATGAATGGTCTGAGGATCAATCCTCTTCCTAGCAGGTTTCTTTAGACACATATCTTTGATGGCTTTGGTGTAAATAGGAATGTCCTTTATAGCTTGCAGCAAAGGGATTTTTATGTAGACATTTTTAAGTTCATCCAAAACATCAAATTGTGGTGGAGGCAATGGTTGTTTGACTTGGACCAAACGGTCCGGAAAAGGTGGTTGCAGTGACTGCATTTGTTTGTCTCTGGTTTCACTGCTTGGTTGTGTTTGAGGTGTCATTTCATTTTCTTTTTCTAAGTTTTCTCCTTGCTGATCTGTTATTGGAGAATCCTTTTGGAGCACCCTACCAGACCTCAGGTTAATGTTTTGTAAAGGCAGTGTGGAGTAGGAAGTTCCTTCCTCTACATTATAAGCTGGCCTCTCTGCTCTATTGTTCGGATTTGGGACAATTTGAGCAGGTATTTGTGTGGGTCTGGGAGGTTGTGAATTAGTTGGAAATTGAAGTTGTGGGACATTTATTTGTGGAGGAGCAGGCAAAGTTTGTTGAGAAGGTTGGGGCTGATAAACAACTGGCTGAGGGTGCTGCTGATATGGTTGTGAATGTGATGGATATGACTGAGGGTATTGTTGATATGGCTGTGAGTAAGGTGGGTATGATTGAGGATACTGATGATAGGATTGGGGATATTGTTGAGATGGTCTCCATTGATTTTGTGATTGGTTTGCATGCTGCCATGGCATAGGTATATTCCATGAGTTTTGTGCATACATCTGATCATTCATAGGAAATTGCATATTTTGATTAGGAAACATACCTTGGGGTGCTTGCCCTGGTTGCCATGGTCGCTTTGCACCCATGTAGTAGACGTCATCCATCTCTGTGTTGGCTGCCATGTTACAATTCTGCACAATTTTAACTTTAGGACAGTCAAATATATCATGATGCTCAGTACAGAAAGCACATACTTGTATATTGTCTAGAGGACAGTCTTTTAATGCATGCTTCTTGCGACACTTGGGGCAGAAAATGGCCACGATATTGTCTTCTTCCTCTTGTTTCTTTTTGTCTTTTAAGGTATCAATTTGGTTTCCTAGAGTACTCAACAAATCTGTTTTGAACTCTTCTAAAAGATTACCAATTTCAGCCCGGGTGACACTAGCAGAGGCAGTTTTTATGACCCTAGATGACAAGGTCCTCTTTCCCATTTTGGCTTTACTTCTTGAATATTTTTCACACAGTTCAGCTATTTCTTCAAAGGTTAGGGCAGAGATATCACCTTTGCCCATTAAGTTGAGATCATCCATGTATTCTTCCCTAATACCTTTCAAAAAGATTGTGCGGACTAGATCAGGAGGCATGGTTCGGTGTTTAGATTTTTGCAAGTTATAGACAAACCGTTCTAGATATTCTTCTAAGGTTTCGTCCTCCTGCTGGCTCATTCTAAAGATGTCATCTTTAGAGTCTTTGGATCTGCAATAAGGCTGATATTTCCTCAGAAATATCCTCCTCATGCCATCCCAATCTACTATGGCATGTTCCCCTAGCCCCATAAACCATTTCAAGGCTGCTGCCTTTAATGTGGCTGGAAACAATCTTAGTCTGTGAGCATCATATGTATAACCATAAGTGTGACACACAATGTCGAACTCGAATAAGAATGAGTTCGGATCCTCTGATGCCATACCATAGAAATTGGGTAACACGGATGGGGGTATATTTTTCATTTTAATCTCCTCATCCTCCTGTGGTTCTTGTATAGGGAATTTAAAAGTGGATTCCTCTTCCTCTTGATGGGGAACTGATACAGATCCCTCCTCAGCCATTTTGCTTGGTCTCCTAGTGTCTCTTGGTGGAAAAGAGAGAAAGGAATATTGTTTGGTAATGGTGCTACTTTTCCCTTGGGTAGAGGATTTAGGAAAAGGTTGCTGGTGTGATTTATGTGCAAACAGAATTTCTCTCTCAATGAGAGTTATGTGTTGTCCTGAATAAAATTTCTCAGCTAACGTTTGAATATCCTCCTCAGTTGGTGTTGAGTCTGCTCCTGATGATGATGGATTAGTGTTAGGATGGTGGGGGGGTTTCACAAATCTCCCTTGATTTTCCCTAAGTCTAGGCATATATGAACATGATTCTAACTGTGTTTTTGGTTGTTTTTGTGTATTGAATTTTTTTTTCTTTTTGTTTGAATTCTTTACGTACGCCTCCCCGGCAACGGCGCCAAAATGTAGTGGTCTCAGCTAGGGTGCTAGACTGGACTCTATATTTAATATCGACCGAGGTGCGTAAGCTTAGAGGCGTGGTCTAAGGTATATAGACATAAAGAATTACCTCCCAGGTGATTATGAGGTAAATTGCAAGGCTTCTTTACGGAAGACCATGATATGCAGCCTATCCTTCACACACCTAGATTACCCTACTGATGTATCTAACTGCAATGCTGGTTATGACATGCATCTATCAAAGCAAACTGTGAATCTAAAGATTGTGTATGATTGTGGCAATGATTCTAACCCCCTTACAGAGGTATCACTCAGAAAACCTTTGCTTAGTAAACACACACAGCATGCAAGATATTTACACTATGAAACTATATAAAAAGAGCATGAATAGACTGTGAAATAAGGCAGAGTTTATGAGCATGCATATGTAAATCAGACAAGGACCAAATCCCTTACAAGATTCTCGTTCCAGATCCTAGTGCTGACCATTCAACATAACAATAAACCCTTCGGATGCGCACACCATATACATGTAATGAAACTCAAAACATAAAGGAATCGAAAGTTCATATGACTGCAGCGTATATACTATGTGAATCAACAGTTATATAAATCGAAACTATGATGCAACCCGTGATACATAAATCGAAACCAATACAACGCTGTGTAAGCATATAGATTGAAACTAATACAACGTTGTGCAAACATACATGTATAAACTGAAATGAAATGTAAACAAAACGAAGAGCAGTATACCAAACAAAGGACGCAGGGCCCGTCCGCGCCTAAGGGTATACTGACTACCACCGTTCAGCAATCAACCAATGCAAAAGAGTGAACACACGTTGGGACTGTAACCGGTTCTGTGTATTAACTAAACTCTGTTCTGAGCAAATGTTTTAACAACTGATTAATTAACCTTCAAAAACATTGAACTACTGTATTTACACATGCGTACATACAGCCATGTCATCGATGCAGTGAATGTACATAGTGCTGTTGCCGCGTTTTTACATAACTTTTTGCAAAATGTTTCCATACCATAAGTTTCAAAAAGAACAAAAATAAAAATGAAAATAGAACAATGTTGTTGCTGCCTTTATGCACCAGAGTACCCTGCTTTGACTGAAGTTGACCGCATGCATAGGAGGCTCGATTTGGATGGAGGATAGGTGTTTGTCCATCCTTGGACATTCCACTTGTCGCCCATGCTTTTCGTTCTCGCTCATCCGCTGCGCCACATGTCAAACGGTAAACTCATTACAGGTTGTGGGTACTTCCTGTAGTCAAGTCATCAAAAACCTCTAATTCTGGAACATAAAACCCCTAAATTAATTCTTATGCAATTTAATAACTATAGAACAATTAATAATCAATATTCAAGGATTTTGAGGGATAAATGATGAAAATGTATGGATAAATGATGTGAAACTGGGAAGGAAAAAGGGTCTTAGGATGATACCAACATGGCTCTTAAGGTACTATCAGTACAATTCACGAAGTGTGCATAAGGAATCGAAGTCAAACACTCGTGAAATCATTCGATCTAAGGCCAATGATGAGAACCTATCGTCGAGCATGAAGAACTTTCTATTGAGGCATGCAAGCTCAAAGGTACTGGAAGGGAGTCTCTCAGCCAACTTCCCAGACAATGAGCTGAAGTCGACAGGAAGTGACCATGTCGAAGGAGGGCCATGATGAATCCCACACCATTGACACAAAACAGGAAACACAATGAGAGTAATCCAAGTTGATTAGACAATGTATAGGTAGGAAGACTTCTCTTGAACATGTGGATGACACAACTCTGGAGTTTGGCATCATTTGACATCATAGGATCAAAGGTCATGGTGACGTGGCAGAGATCATATGAGAGGTTTAAAATGGATAACCCAAAACCCAGGGAGGCAAGTGATAGAGTGAGGATGTTCCAAAACCTGACACAAACAACAAATGAGTGTCAATGTTCAAGAGTGACAAGCTGCCTCAAGTGCAGAATACAACTGATCAAATATTTCAAACTTTCCCCCACCATTTCTGGCAAGTACCCCAATTATTTTTACACAAGCTTGAAGGGGATAACATATTCTTGTAAAGTAAGTCCATGCTTTGGATGGATCCATCCTAGTAAGTTTTACGAGCCCTAGGAGGGAGTAGCTTAGTCTCGTCACAATGACAAAGGTGAAACTCAGAATATTTTTCTTGTTTAGAGAGTTTGAAAAAGACATGGAAAATAAAACTCCAAAAGGTCCCTTTTCGTAAAGTTGTCTCTTGAGCCTAGAAAGGTAGAAAACAATACTCGAAAGAACCTCTTGACCATGTCAGCCAAGGAGTACCTTTTCATAAATAGTTTATCCCAACCCGAAAAAGGGGTAAATGTATACTAGGTAAACAATGTTTCACAACCTTTAACAAGTTCAAAACAACAAGATCTAGGGAATATTTTCGTCTTTTGAGAGTTAGAAAAGAGCTCAAAGATGACTCCCTACTTTTTTTTGCTTTAACGAGTCTAAAAGTGAAAAATACTCAGCAATATTTTCATTTTTTACGAATCAGAGAAGAGCTTAAAGGTGACTTTCTCTGAAGGAATGAGTGGTATAAAGGGTAGAAACTAGTTCCAGTTATGGTGGAACTTCTCAAAAACTGAGAGGTCAAGAGGCCAGCTAGTGAAACCACTCATCACTACAGTTCCTCAAGAAAGGGCAAAAAAACCAAGTGAAAGTGAATGATCGGCCAAAGATATGGTGGCAATGGAATGGATAAAAAAACCAAGGCTCATCTAGCATAAATTCGCTGATTAAAATGGCAATCACAAGCTGTAAATTGGGTATGGGTTCATTTTTACACAAGCTTGAACCATGGGAAACTTTGCTTGAATTTGGTTTCATGTTTACACAAGCTTGAAATGAAAAACTATGCTTTGATTTGGTTTCATGTTCACACAATATTGAAATGAAAAACTATGCTTGAGATAAGTTCGCATGCCCCTGACATAATGACTCAAACGAGGTACATGCCCCCCAAGCTTCATTTCATTCAGCTAGGTGGATGGAATGAAGGTTCACTTTTGAGATCCATAAAATACTCGACTGGGATCTTATGAGATCTTAATCGATGACTCAATTTGGACTAGGATTTGTTTCATTTTTTAATGAGGTTGACACAATGAAAGAACTAGCCTAAAAATCGGTTTCATTTTTTAACGAGGTTGATACAGAAAAGAACTATCCTCATGGCCCTTGTTTCATTTTTTAATGAACAAACTATCCTTGGTGATCCAAAATCTTTTGCTTATAGATGTGTTAAAGAATTACATGCATAAATTGTAGCTTAACATAAAAAACTTAATGTGCACATGAGACAAGAGGAGAAACACATAAAGCATGAAAGAAGACAACAAGACTTGATAATGGAGTTCGTCTGACTTGGACTATGTCTCCGAGCCCTACTCGATCAATGGGGAGGCCTTCATTCATTAAGTGGCATGAAAAAGAAGAGTAGAAGCATCAATTACAAAAAGGGGTCTTATACCTCCATACTGAAAAATGGTCGAAAAATGCAGAACTTTGATGGAGAAACGGGCAGCTCCATTGTGTTTGTGGCATCGAGAAGTGTTGAAACCATATAAAATTTGTCAAATTCTGACAAAATGAAAATTCGCCCCTCCTGCAAAATTATACCTCGAACTACATGCACTACCTCCTTTGCTTGAGCGCACTGAAAAATTGTGTTTAAATATAATTCCGAGGGTGAATTTCTCAATAATGTTGTTGGCATAGTTGGTTGTGATCCAGTTTAATAGGGAGGAGGTCGGGAGGTCAAACCCCACCTCCTCCTTTTTTAATACACCACAAACAAAAATATTTTAAAATTAAATTTTGGTTGGGTCGGGCCCACCTTGGGTGGCCCGCCCACCGTACCCACCTTCGTAATTTTTTAATGGCACACCTCCTCAATTTATGGTTACGGTGTTGTTGGTTTAGGTTGGGTCCGGGCCCCAAGGGTCGGCCCACCCATGTCCATTAGTTTGGTGGCTTCGTGGGAGAAATGGAGGGGCTAGGTAATGGCCTATCCCTCCTGCATTTGTGTTGATTTTTGTGGCCAAGGTAGGGATCAAAGGTCATGGCCCGCCCCTCCTTTGTTTGTTGTTTATTTTCGGGGTGGCGGGGTTGGTGGCCTGCCACCCTTTTTTAATATTTTTTTTAATACAAAAACAACCCACGCATTTTTGAAAATCTAGTTTTGGACCGAAGGAGTCCTTTTCACGAGGCAACAATTTTGCCTGGAATCTGGCCGAAGTTGGTCGGATTATGTCCACCGGAAAAAGTCCAAATTGCACCTTCATTAATCCTGCCAAATCATCAAAAGTCAACCCAACTTTGACTGACTCTATCTTCTTCATCCAGACTCATATTGGAGTGTTGTTCACACCGTTGGAATCAGGGCGACGATCACTTTGATTTGATGTCAAGTTCATTACCTTTCCACCACTTTGAATTTTGAGCTTTTTCCCATGCCACTATGTCTGAAGATCCATCTGGATCAATCCTCCCCATTGAGGAGCTTTTGGACCGCTGAAAGCTTTATCAGTCAATTGGCAAGTGAGGGAATTTTTCCCTCACTCTTTCCTTTTCTAGCCATTTTGCCTTGCTAGGGTGCATCCCCTTGAAACCAACTCGAAGGTATTCCACATCTCCTCGTCGTGAAGTTCTGGTTCTTCTATCAAGGATGATGTCTTCAGGTAACTCATTGATATACTCTAGTGAAAAATCATCAACTATAGGAACTATTCCCACCTCTTCGGTGTCCATAATCAATGGTGGCTAATACAGCTTTAAGTTCTCCACATTCACTACAGAGTACATCTGCATATATATCGTGAAATCGAGACGGAAGGCATTGTTTCCAGTCTTCTCCAAAATGGTGAATGGACCATACCAGATTGGTCACAACTTATTCCCTTCTTCCTTCATCCTATCCTTGCTGATGTGGAACCACACTTTGTTTCCCACTTGAAATTGATGGTTGACTCGGTGTTTGTCATGTCGAGCCTTGTATTGGGCTTGACTTTTATCCAACTGCTCTTGTATTGCTTGGTGAATCAACTGGATCCGTTGAATGAACTGTTGTGCTTTGTCCTGGTCATCACGTCCACTGGAGTCATCTTCCCTTCCAAATACCATATCAAAAGAGTCTTTTGGCAGGTCATCAAAACATGTCTCAAATGGTGAACGATGCGTAGATGAGTGCACTGCTTGGTTGTAGGAATGTTGCACATATGGAAGATGCTCATCCCACAACTTAGGATGTTTCCCATAATAGCCTGGCAACAAATGTACCATGGTGCAGTTGACAACCTTTGTCTGTCCGTCAGTCTGTGGATGAAATTCCGTGCTTCTTTTCAACTTGGTGTCCATCATCTTCCACAAGCTAGTCCAAAACTCTCTGAGAAAGCGAGAGTCCCAATCTGACACAATCAATGTGGGCAAACCAAAATGGACCCAAACATGCTGAAAGAAAAGATGAGCAGTCTACTCTGCAATAATCTGCTTTTTACAAGGCATTAAAATACGCATCTTACTAAAATGGTCAAAGATGACATACAAATAGTCATGACTTTTTCTAGACAAAGGAAAACCTCCTACAAAATCCATCGACACACTTTCCCATGGATGAATTGGAATAGGGATTGGTGTGTAGAGCCCAAGTTTTCTATTAGAGGGCTTTGAAATAGAACACATCACACAACCCTTTACATTGCGAGTCACAATGTTCTTCATATGAGGCCAAAAAAAAAATCTTTGTACATGACACAAAGTTTTTTCAATACTAAAATGACCAGACACAAGGTAGGTGTGGACCTCCCGAATTACATGTACTCTTTCTCTTGTGGGTATGCATAATTTTCCAAGGTGATAGAACAGTTTCCCCTGCAAGTGATAGTTTTCCAGTTGTGAACCATGTGTTAGTTTTGCATAAATCTCGTTAGCGTATTGTTCATCATAACTTTCAAAAGACAACGAACCATTATGCAAAATAACATAAGTAGAAATAGGAGGGCGAGATAGCATAATGGCCACTTTGTTGCTAGTGCCCTTCTTATACTTTATTACCAGATGAAACTACTATAGAAAAACCATCCACCTAAAATGACGAGATTGCTACAACTTGGTCTGTGACTGAAGCTCTACAAGGGCTTATGATCTGTATGGATGATGGTCTCCTTGTCAATCAAGTAGTGTTTCCACTTTTTCACACTCTGGACCAAGGCATATAATTCCTTGTCATAAGTGGGATAGTTTATCATAGCCTGAGAGAACTTCTGAGAATGGTAACATATTGACTTCCTTTGTTGCATCAATGTAGCTCCCATGGCATATCTGTTGGCGTCTGTCTTGATCTCGAATGGCTATTGGAGATCTGGTAAGGCCAATATCGGTGTGGTGCTGATCTTTTCTTTCAATGTTTCAAAGGACTTCTGTTGCTTTCCTCCCCATTGAAAGACTTGCTTTACACTTGTCAATGCATGTAAACGTGCTGCAATAATAGAGAAATTCGCAATAAATCTCCCCCAATACTGTACTGCACCTAATAAGTTGTGAACCTTGGTTACACTAGTAGGTTTAGGCCAATTTACAATTGCTTCAACTTTAGAAGGATAAATTTTTAGTTGACCATGACAAACAATATGACCTAGGTAAACCAAAGAGGTTTTCCCAAACACACACTTTGACAATTTTACATAGAGTTTTTCATTGTTCAATACATCAAACACTTTCTTCACATGACATACATGTTCATTCCAACTTTTACTAAAGATAAGAATATCATCTAGATAGACAAGAACAAATTCATCAATGAGAGGCCTAAAGAGATCATTCATGACCCTCATGAAAGTGGATAGAGTGTTGCAAAGTCTCAATGGCATCACCATCCATTTGAACAACCCCTGTTTGGTCTTGAAGGCGGTTTTCCACACATCCTGCGTTGGAATTCGGACCTGGTGATAACCACTACGCAAATCCAATTTGGTGAAATGGATAGCATTCTTTAATTGATCTAATAAGTCATTAATGCGGGGAAGAGGGTAATGATTTTTCACCATGATTTTATTTAGTGATCTATAATCCATGCACATCCTCCATGTTCCATCTTTCTTTGGAACTAAGACAATTGGTGAGCCACATGGAGAAGTACTCAGTCTGATGACCCCTTGGTTCAATAGTTCCTGCACCTGCTTTTTGATCTCCTCCATCTCAATGTTCGACATCCTGTACATGCCAATATTCGGTAAAGGAGCATCATGCTACAAATGGATCTCATGTTGGATTTCCCTCTTCGAAGGTAATCTCTTTAGTTCTTAAAACATCTCATCATAGTTAGAAATTAATTCACATAATTCCTTTTCATGCACATGATCACAACCCTAGAAAGCATCGGATAATTCTGCATCTTTTCCCCCTACAGTCATAAGCATGCAACCCTTACTGGAATTCACCAACCTCTTCATTTGTCCTGCACTTACAAGGTTGGCATTGATTTTAGTTTGATGAGCCCTTACAATATATTCTAACCCATCTTTTGTGATTTGGTATTTGTTTTCATGACGGAAGAATATTTCCTTTCTATCATATAGATATGGACTCCCTAACACCATGCCACAGTTGTCTAATGGTATCACATCAAGTTTTACCTCGTCCACTAACTTAGAAGTGATCACAAATTTAACCTTACACTGCTTAGTTACATTTAGTTTTTCTTTATCATGTATCCATCCAACTAGGTAAGGTTTTGGATGTGGGGTAGTTTCCAAGCCTAGCTTCTTTACCAAGGACTCTGAAATTAAGTTTGCTTGGGATCCGGTATCAAATAGAGTTTCCACTTTTGTATGATTTATGACAACTCTAATATGAAATAGCTCAATTCTCTTTCGTTCATTAAGGAGAGACTCATCTATTGAACTAGTTCCTTCATGTGATTCAAAATTAACATGAGGTGTAAGAGTACCTTTTGTTCCTGATGCTATGATCAATGCTTCATCTCTGGAATCGGATCCAAGGTCTTGCTGCATAGTTTCCACTATCTTCTGCTTGCCTTTTCCTCCATACTTCTTTGGTCTCTTTTTTGGGTACTGTTTCCAACAATGACCGTCATCACGACCTTCCTTTTTGCAGTGATTGGAATAAGGTCTGTCACCTTCATCTTTCTTGGTTGATGCCATCCTCTTCTCCTTTCCTTTTCATTTCACATTGTATTTGCCATTTGGAGGTTTGAAAGGTGGTTTCTTGGAATGATCATCTCTTTCATTTTTGCCCCTGTTCTCAAGATGGATTTCCTTCACACTGGCAAAGTCAATAGTAGTTGGTTCAAACAATAATAATGAATGTCTAAGGTAACTATGTAATGATCCAATATACTTAGTTACTACTTCAGGTGAGTCAAGTGCAATGCCCAAATTAAGTGTCTATTTTCTAAATTCCTCTGTAAAGGTTTGAACATCCTGACCTCTGCCTTGCCTTAAATATTGCCAATCCATTAAGGATTTTTTTTGTAACCGAAGGGATAGAATTGTTCCTTTAATGAAAAAATGAAACTAGGCCATGAAGAAAGAAGATTTCCCATACTCTTACTGCTTCGCAATTTTCTCTCCCACCAAACGAGAGCGGTGCTACTCAGCCGAAGAGAGGCCAGCTGAATATTTGCCTCATCCTCATCGATCTGCTAGATCCAGTAGTAGATTTCAATCTTCCTAATGCAGTTGTTAAGCTTTTCTGCATTACTTTCCCCGTTAAAGATGGGAAGATAAAATTTGACATCTAATTTAAAGAAAGGTTTCTTAGATGCATCCCTTGAATTTATATGATGATGGTGATGAGAGGAAGAAGAACTTTCACTTGTGGAAGGAGAAGGATGGGGTTCTTCTCCACCATTTCTATGTGTTGAACCTTGTTCTTCTGGTTTTCTCTCTTCTTCTTTCTCGAGCCTTGAAAGCAAATGACCGACATTCTCTACCATTGAATAGAAGGTTTTGTGGAAATTGTGCTCCTCTTCAAGACGAGCGTCTTCACCTGCCATGTTTCTCCTTCGATGTGCAAGCCCCTCTTTGAGATCGAAAGACTTTAGTTTCCCTTCACCTCTTCAGAGCATGTTTCTTGTTAGCATACAAACATACAATTCACATGTAAAAAAAGACCTGCTCTGATACCACTTGATCCAAAATCTTTTGCTTATAGATGTGTTAAATAATTACATGCATAAATTGTAGCTTAACATAGAAAACTAATGTGCACATGAGACAAGAGGAGAAACACATAAAGCATGAAATAAGACAACAAGACTTGATAACGGAGTTTTTCTAACTTGGACTACATCTTTGGGCCTTACTTGATCAATGGGGAGGCCTTCATTCATTAAGTGGCATGAAAAAGAAGAGTACAAGCATCAGTTACAAAAAGGAGCTTTATACCTCCATATTAAAAAATGGTCAAAAAATGCAGAACTCTGATGGAGAAACAGATAGCGCCATTGTGTTCGTGGCATCGAGAAGTGCTGAAACCATATAAAATTTGTCAAATTCTGACAAAATGAAAATTCGACCCTCCTGCAAAATTCTACCTCGAACTACGTGCATTGCCTCCTCTGCCTGAGCGCACTGAAAAATTGCATTTAAATATAATTCTGAGGGTGGATTTCTCAATAATGTTGTTGCGCAGTTGGTTGTGATCCAGTTTAATAGGGAGGAGGTCGGGAGGTCAAACCCCGCCTCCTCCTTTTTTAATACACCACAAACAAAAATATTTTAAAATTAAATTTTGGTTTGGCTAGGCCTGCCTTGGGTGGCCCTCCCACCGTACCCACATCCAGAATTTTTTAATGGCGCACCTCCTCCATTTATGGTTATGGTATTGTTGGTTTGGGTTGGGTCTGCGCCCCAAGGGCCGGCCCACCCATGTCCATTAGTTTGGTGGCTCCATGGGAGCAGCGGAGGGGCCAGGGTCATGGCCTGTCCATCCCACATTTGTGTTGAGTTCCATGGCTGGGGGAGGGGCTAGGGGTCATGGCCTGCCCCTCCTTTGTTTGTTGTTTATTTTTAGGGTGGCGAGGTTGGTGGCATGCTACCCTTTTTTTAATATTTTTTTTTATACAAAAACAACCCGTGCATTTTTGAAAATCTGGTTTTGGATCGAAGAAGTCCTTTTAACAAGGTAAGAATTTTACCCAGAATCTAGCCGGAGTTGGCCAGATTCCATCCGTCGGAAAAAGTCCAAATTGCACCTTCATTAATCCTGCACAATCATCAAAAGTCAACCCAACTTTGACTGACTCTATCTTCTTCTCCGGACTCGGATTGGAGTACTGTTCACACCATTTGAATCAGGGCAACAAGAAATTCGATCTGATGTCAAGTTCACTTCCTTTCCAACACTTTGAATTTTGAGCTTTTTCCCATGCCACTATGTCTGAAGATCCACCTGGATCACTTGGACATATTGATTCATTTTTTTAACGAGCTTGCCACAAGACAAGGAATTATGTTCATCCTTTGTTTCATTTTTTAATGAGGTTAACACAAGACTAGGAACTATCCTCATCACATTTGTTCATAAACCATATGAGAACATGGCTCCCAAGAGGTCTTCACTAGACAAAAGAACTACACTCTTGGAGGAATACATGTCAATTGGTACCATAGACAGATCAAGTTCCAATTCCCCCAGTACATAATGTACTATACCATCTATGTGATCATCAGTAGATGTGAAGATGGAATGGGTAGCCACATAATTTACCTATGGCAGGGAAGGTACTGCCTACAAACAAGAGTCGATAGGGGACGGTGGTTGCAGAGGAGGTGCTTGGTGACAAATGAATGACAATTGATCAATAGTCACAATTATCCCTTCGTGTGGAAAACAAACCACATGGAAAAGCGAAGAAACAAGAGCTCCCATGACACAAAAACACAGTCACTTCCAAGGAGAAGATTGAAATCTAAAGGACCTTGGACTACCATCATGTCTATATAGACAATCTTCCCTTCCAAAGTAATAGGGAACTTCGGAAGTACCCCTAAGGGCTGACTGGTTCCTCTATTGAAAGCCAACAGATTCTGGGTGATAGGCACAAGCTTTGGGGAACCCAAAGCTTGCCAAGTAGTAGAAGACATGATGCTAACAAAATAGCCTTCATCTAATATAGTTCCATGTATTACCATATTATAGGCTTGTACTGTAATCTGGAAAGGCACATAAGATGGAAGGTGGAAAGCAGTCAATGGACTCCAATCAAAAGAGATGACAAAACTACTTGGTGGGGGTATCATATGATTTTCCCCATGCTCTACAGGAATAGAAGAAGGACTCTCCTGAATAACTAGGATAGGATGGTCACTCTTCAATTCATAAGAATTTGAGAAGACAAGAAGAACATGAGTAGTATGATCACTACTCTCTTCGGGAACAAAGTGAACAACTGAAGGTGGAGCCAAGTCAACACTCTTTACAACCAATGGTTGGTCGGGAACAGACACAAGAGAGTCATGCTTAGGAAGAGTAGGATGGGCAAGAGATGAATCCAAGTCAATCTCTTTACCAACTAGGAGAGGGTTAGAAGAAAGCCTCTGCTAACCAACAGGAAGTTGGGGTTGAGGAGCCATAAGGTTTTCCAAAATTTTGGAAGCTTTATCCATAAGAGAAAAAAGGTGAAGAAGATACTCTCCTTCACATAACCTACATGGGAATCTAATCTTCACTTTCTTCTTACTATCGCTAGCCAAGGGTGTAGCATCGACATGATCTCCAAAGGTTGATGGTGATGATCGATCCATATTTTGAGACCATACCTCTAAGACTTTAGGAATGCCAGGACAGTCTGGAAGGAGATGGTCACCCTTACACAACTTGGAAGGCAATTTGACCTTCCAAAAATGATCAGAAGGTTTGTCGACAGGAAGTCCATTTAGAGAAATAGTTTCACATTGGCCTCTCGCTTATCTGACTTCTTCTTCTTCGTCTTCTTCTTCCTCTTCTTAGCCTCCTCGTTACTAGATTTTAAACTTTCACCAAACGAAGTAGAAGAGGATGGTAAAGAAATGGGGGAAGAAGGCAAGGGGTCAACCTTAGAATCATTGTGATGTGATTCGAATGAAGGAGACATTTGGATAGGATTCAGGACGCTCAGGATCACCGAGGTTGAAAACAACCAGACATGTAGACCAATGGTTAACCAAGGAAGGGACAACATCGCCATATAAGGAGCACCAACATTTCCAAAAGAAGGAAAAGGACCAAGATTCCCATCTGAGGAGAATCCTTTATTGGTAGATTATGGAAATGTTTCCATTGGAATCGACCGTAAAGAATTACTAAGGAATGTAATAATATTTCTTGGGAAGTTAATTTTAGAACACTGAAACAAAACTTTGCCCTTTAATGTTTTAAGAGTCAAGAAAAGGGAAAAAGGTGACTCTAGTCATTTTTGAAGTTAACAAGCTCGAAATGACAAGTGGTCGATGATCGTTTAAATTTAAAGAGTCAAAAATACCAAAATGACTACTTGGGATAATCTAGGCGAAAGGATTACCAGGTAATCGTGAACTGCAGAATACCTCCCAGCGAACCGAGAAGTACAGGTAGGTAATCTCCTCGAATGCTTTGTTCAGTGTATCACGTTTACAAGATGACAGACTCGGCTTCCTACAGACAAAGGATTTCAAACCTATTGGGGTCCCCCTTTATATACATGATGGTACAAGGAACACAAGTCCATACTAGCATTGTCTAAAGTTAACGACAAATACTAGGTTTAAAGACATCAAAACACGTATTTAACCTAGACCACTAATGTGAGCGTTAAGTTTCAATGTTTCCTTAGATTAATTCGATAAATTTTAATGCTTGATCTTGAATTAGGTTTCAATTACAAGGCCTTACCTCTTTCATCTGATACAATTTTTGCATGCAGCTATATGAGGAAAGAGATCTTTGTCTTCGATGAAAGTTAACACTAATTGAGCGATAGGGAACACAAAATTAGTGCAACAATCAAAGAATGGAATCTTTCTCTAATAAATCTCCTAAATTCACTAAATATTCCTATCAAATTCACTTCAATTAGTCCTTTTAACAGTAAAGAGAATTCATTTCTTTTAGAATACAAATGATGATGTAACTCTAGTATTCAATGATGCTAGCTAATGTCACATATTGATTCAACAAACTAGAATTATGTATTTTTCAATGGAATGACAACATGAATCTTTCACAAACACTTCAATGAAATTTTTTCAAAACAATCAACATCAATCAAATGGCAAGCACAAAAATAGAATTTCTTCCAAACCAATGATGCAATGATTCAATCAAGAACAAGACGAGAAATGTAATCTATGCCCAAAAAGAGACGCTTGACCAAGAGAAGAACAAATGAAACTTTTCAAACTTGTTTAATTGAAATCAAAGTGATAAAAGGACTAAAAAATGAAATGCATGGAACAACTAACCAACAACTTGACTTGCTGAGCACACAAACAACTGAATGGATGGTGACCTAGATGCCCTAGGGCCACAAACCATCCCAAGGCTTAAAAAATCAAGTAAAGAGAAGGCAAACCATACAAGCACACAACCAAGAAAATGAAGCTTTCCAGTTAGGGAGAAAACAGGAAAAATAATCTAAGAGGCAGAAATTAAGAGGGCAAGACACACTGGTTATGATCCAGGAGAAACCTTGATCTTCACCTATAGGAATCAGCATGACTGCCTAACTAACAACAAGCACTGATTGGCATGATTGGCATGACCAACACGACTGGACAGACTACAACTAGTGTTGATAAGCCTCATTGACATGACTGTTTGGCCAAAAAGAGTGCTGATCGAGGATTTCAAGAAAAAAAAATCAAAAGCCAAAAAAAAACCTGCCACTATAAATTTCAGACTCAGAGCAGTAAACCAGGCAAAGCAGAGAAAACTAAAGGGAAATGGTCATACTAGAAAAGTTCACACAGAACCATAAAATGACAATCAAGTAAATAGAAGGATTGGCTCCCCAGTGGAGTTGCCAATTTGTGGTGCAGGTAAATTCCTGGTGTGGACACAACAATTTCTCTAGCCTAAGAGAGCAGGTCTAGCCACAATCAAACAATCTATAGAAAACTTCCTTAAGCTAGAATCAAATAAGAGGGCCTATCTTTTAGAACGCTATTTTTCTTGGTGACAATCCTGCTTCGTTACTCCAACTACTTTTCGTTTCCTTCCTTCGAATACCTGAAACAAGCAAACAAACAACAAAAAGAAACGTGATAGCAGACAAATTGCATTCAACTTACTTAACAGGTTAAGGAACATTAAGCTATGAAATGTAAGATAACACTTTAATGTAGGAAATCAATCAATAGTTGTATTCATATAAGTTCAGAAATAGATTACAACCAATACCTTGACATTGTTGGTATCCTCCGACGTATCCAGGTTCCCACACTTTTGCTAGAATCTCATGGATAGCCCCAATAATGAAAGTTTTAAGGCTTCTTCCCTTTAGTCTCAAACCAAACCAAACACACTATTGTCCCTCAAACATAAACTAGAGAGCTACAAGCTATAGATGTCTTGCTGGTTATTCAAGCTCCCCAAAAGCTAGTTTAGCTTAGGAAAGGAGGGGCTTATATAGCTTGGATGGAGGAGATATGTTTCCTCTTATCATGGGAGAGACCTTATCTCTTGGGTTTGTTCCATCCTAATAGGGGAAAGGAACCCAAACTGACTTCCTCGGCTCCATCTAGCCCAACCATTTACCAGACTTCCTTTACGAAGCTTCTAGACCTGGAAGCTTTGACTCCATATTTAAAAAACTCACCAAAACAAGGTTAGCATGACTGAGCCAAGGCTTAGTAGTTTTGATTGACGCTAGTCCCAGTGTTAATCTTTATAGATTGACGCGAGGAGGGAATGGGTCATTAGCGTCGGTCTTGTAAACTGAGGTAAAGGGAAGGTTCTTGGGAAATGATGCAAAAGGGAAATGTTCTGCTCATAAAGAGGGACATAATGGGAGTTTCTTGATGATGGGAAAACATATGAGGGTCATGGTAGAGGTCCTCCGATATCGTGGAATCGGGAGTACAAGGACAGTGTCAAAATGTTGTGTAACTAGTTTCAAAGTAATTAGATTAATAGTGTGCATTGATTTTAGTGTAAGCAGATCTTTGCCTCCTCCATCTATATCTCTATCTCCCATTATCTATCCTTCTCTATCTCTCTACCTCACCTCCTAAACATACAAAATCTCTCTCCATATCTATCTCTATCTCTCTCCCTCCTTCCCTTTCTCTCTCTCTCTCTCTCTCTCTCTCTCTCTCTCTTCCCCTTCTCTTTCCCTCTCTCTAACATTTCTCTCTCCATATCTATATATCTTCCTCCCTCCCTGTCTTTTCCTCATTCTTCCCTCTCTTCCCCCCATATATATCTCTATCTCCCCTTCTATCTCCTTCTCACCCCCAAAACATATGCACTTTCTCTCAATGTAAGCACATAAAAATTATTCATGACGTGCATTGACTTATGTGTTACAATAATTCAACCATAAAAACAATACTTGACTTTTCATCCTAAATAAAAAAATTTCTTACCTGAAATGTTTGCTTCTTGAAACTATAAACTATTTATAATTGGATACATGATTATTATTCCCATTTTCCATAATTCAACATTGATAATTACTTTGCATTCAAATGTAGTAATATAATAACTACCATTGAAAAATATTTGGGGTTTAACACTCCATAAGTCACAATGATTGACTTTGGAGAAAACTACTATTAATATTGGAGAGAAATTGTTTACTATAGTAGCTTGAGTTAAATATTTGAATGGTCTATGATTCCAACTACTCTTTTCATGTGATCCATTTGAGAAAATGGAAAAACTAATAGGTGCGACAATAGGAACAATAGAATAAAATAGTTTCACATTGATTAATAGTTTCAGTTTGATCCTAATGAAGATTGTTTGTAATTGACTATATTCTTATTATTCACATTTTCTATCATTCGGTTAAATATTTGAATGGTCTATGATTCCAACTACTCTTTTCATATGATCGATATGAGAAATTGTAAAAACTAATAGGTGTGACAATAGGAACAATAAGAATAAAATAGTTTCAGATTGTTCGCAATGAAATTGTTTGTAATTAACTATATTATTATTATTCACATTTTATATCAATCAAAATTGTTACATTGACACTTTGCACTCAAAATTTGTATTTCATCATTTTTCATCATTCAAGTTACTAACAGTTTCTCTCATCTCAACAAACTGAGGTAACTAAGAAAATTTTAAATTAAAATGATCAAAGTTTGTATAATCGCACATGATTGAAACCAGCCTAGATCCATCTTAACACTGAATCTATCAAGCGCTAAGAGGGATCAAATATCTCGAGGTGCAAACCTTTCCTCAGGTTTTGCACTCAAAACACAAGTTTGTGCCTCCAGAGATTTGATCCCTCTCGACACTTGATAGATCCGGTGTTAAGATGGATCTAGGCTTTTAGTATATATATATATATATATATATATATATATATATATATATATATATATATATATATATAATAAATTACAATTTTATATGACTATTATCAATTATTCTGCCTAGACATTTTCTCTAGCTCAATATAGTAGAGATGTTGCAAAGTAATGTAATGTTTAACATTTTGACTAAGTCAAATTATATAAATCTTAAATTAAATTAAAAGATTAATGCAATGTAAACTAAACATTTTAACTTGGTCACAATAAAATAAAAAAATAAAAGTAAAAATAAAAATAACAAAATAAAATAACTTAATTGAAAAAATAAAAATAAAAAAAAATAAAAGTGACTCATGGTATTGAGAATCCATGGTATTGATGCATGGTATTCATGTCAAATATAGTCTATTCAAAGGGACTAAGTAAACCAATCTATATCCATATTAACTTGAATGATCAAATCCCTTGAAATGCAAACCTCTTTTAGAGTGAAAATAGATTTAATCATCATGAATTAAAATGGATGTAGGCTCGTAAAAATAATTAAAAAAATATTTAAATATATATACATTTAAAAGTATTAGCATACACATAAGTATTGTAACATATATCATGTAACACCAATTCCTATTAGTAAGATTTAAAAACTAAGTGGGCTTGATTGTGGGAAAAACTCCACAGTTAAGCGCGCTTGAGCCAGAGGAGTTCTGGGATGGGTGACCTCCTGGGAAGTCCTGGTTACCGGGTGCAAGCCCCAGAAGTGATGATTGATGCTATGTGATTCGTTCTCCACATTTCACTAGTTTCAATCCCACTTCTGCACCCCTGTGAGCATCACCCGATGTAATGAGTGCTAAGTGAACTATTCAAAAATCATGAGAAATTAGTCAGTTACGACTACCTCTCATGGAAATGGTCATACGTTTGAATGACTTACTTAACGCAGTTGAATCCCAAAAATGATATCTAATATAAAAATAAAGTAAATTCTAACCTTTGTTTAAGTTATTATGATTATTAATTATAAAAGTAATTAAAATATATTAAAATATAAAAAATTAACATACAAATAGCTAGTGTAACATGTAAAAATATTAGGTAAAGTCTTTTGCTAGAAATTACATAAGAGAAATTTTTGGCCGACCCAACCAACCAACCCGTGTGGTTCATCATCAGGACCAAATGAAGAGGCAGACCATGTCAAAGGCTTAAATATAGAGCAATGTAGAGACATAATTTCCATGTCAAAGGTATAGAGGCTATATTTTAACGGCTATATTTGAAAATAATATTTAAATTATGATATTAATTTATTAATATATTAAAAACAAATATTATTAAGTAACGACTATATTAAATAAAAAATAATATTTAAATAATGATATTATTTTATTAATTTATTAAAAAAAATTTTAATCATGGAAATTATTTCGAAATCTTAATCTATTGTTACAATACCATATGCTCATACCATAATTTTTTAATATCACATTGTTGTAGATCTAACCCAAAGATATTATGATAATAGAAATAACCCAAGAATAACAAGATAGAAATAGATAGAAATGCTTCTTTATTGATATCAAACCCTTAAGGTAGGGCAACACCATACATTCACTCCTTAAGGAAGGAGAACACTCCATAAGCCATATGCCTGTTCATACAATAATCCTTCACTATCTCCATGTGGAGTCTACAACCTCTATATAGGCCTCATACATACAATACCATGGGTCATTACCATGGTTCCCTCATACCATCAACTAATACCATGGGCCCATTACATTATTATTAACTACTTGTGGTCCCTTACATGATATGGGTTAACCACCTTATTTATACTATGGCCCATCCCATTATTACATTATTACCTTGGGTACCTCCCTTGGTACTCCATATTATCCCCCCTAGGTATATAACACTCCACCCCCCTTAGCATGTTTCGTCCCCAAAACATGGGAAAAACACAAATAATAAGATCTACTCAAAAGCGTAGTCCACTGGTACCATGCATGTGCATCTAGCCATCCAAGAGAAAGGTGAACCCTCGATCTCGCTGGTGCCTCGCTCTCTTGAGATGGAAGTTGACCGTGGCAGCTCTTCTGTGTTGATGTGTAGTAGGTGGATCTTCGCTCCTCGCTATTCGTCATACGGGGGTTGTTGTCCTTGTGGCTAATTGGTTGCCATCTTGTTGGTTGTTTTCTTGCGGGGTGATGTGGGTGATGATATATTGAAGTTTTAACCCACGATGTCTTTTTCTTTAATTCACCCTGCTATGGTGCCTGTTGTGGCGTCTTCTTTTCCAAGATGACTTTAACCACTGAGCCCTCCTCTGATGTATCAGCACCTGTAACCTTTTCTACTTCCGCCTCTGTTTGTGTTTGATTGTCTATCATCACTGGCTCATCATCTAATATGTCAGACGTTGGAACATCTTCTGCTTCAGCCTCCTTGCACTCTACCTGTTTATTAATGGAAATATCCTGTAATGTAATTTTCTTCTTTTTATACCAGAGCTTCAGGAATTTCTTCTGTACATTAATATTGATAGTACCCACTGATTCCATCCAAGGGTATCCCAAAACAACATCCATGTTATCCATATCTGAAGCATAAAAATCACCATGGAACACATACTTATCCATAGAAATCTTCAAATCCTTGTACACTTGAACATCCTTATCATCCACTTGTGTGTTTTGAATGTGTTTTGCTGGAATTTGTAATTTTTTTGCTAAGTTGACATTTATGAGATTTTGTTTGCAACTCAGATTTATAGACACAATGATTTTCTCTTTCTGAATCAATCCATGAACCTGCAGTAAGGAGACACCCGTAGCAATTAACCCCTTATGTGTCTCATTCTCCTTTTTTCTAGCCCGAGACCATTTGTCCAAAAAGACTTTTTCAAATTCTGCATCTGAAAGTTTGGTCAACTGCTTGTAGTCAAGTGATAAATTCCATTTTTGAGCCTCATCTCTCATATTAAGCCCCATTGGAAGCTTCCAATATGTCCCATGTGTGGACTTGCATCTTTGTATGAATTCTTCAATAGTAGGACCATCATCTTTTCCTGTAAAATATAGAACCTTGCTAGAAGCCATGAAGAGAGTTTTGAAAAAAATTCACTTACTTGGCGAAAATTTGAAATTGTCACAGTTTAGTCAATATTGCTCAGAATCCCTATTATGACCTATTTTTGGAAATGGGACAACCATTGTGCATCTGCCCATGTGATAGAAATTTTGATCCAGGTAATGAAATTTCAAATCTGCACTGCAACTCTCCCACTGTCACCAAAATTTCTGCAAAAAAGAGCTGATTTTAAATCAGCGATATCTCCCTCATACGGACTCCGATTCGACTGATTTTTTTTTTGAAAGTGGGTAATTGTTCTCAAAAAATCCAGATCTACAATTAGATTGTGTAGATCTTGCACCAGGACGTCCAGATCTGCTCCACCAACTCACTGCCCTGAAAAATTGTTTGCAACCCCATTGATTTTTAGATCAGCAATATCTCCTTCATCCGGACTCCGATTCAACCGATTTTTTTTTTTGAAATCGGATATTTTTTCAGAAAGAATACAGATATACAATTAGATTTTGCAGATCTTTCACCAAAAAATATAGATATGATCTGCAAACTTGCCGCCCCCCAAATCCTGCAAAAAAAAAATAATTCTCCCCTTATGCCCAAGAAAGTGCTCCGATTCCACTTTTGTGCCCAAGAAAGTGCTCTGATACCACTTTTGTGCCCAAGAAAGTGATATGATACCACTTGTTGTAGATCTAACCCAAATATATTATGATAATAGAAATAACCCAAGAATAACAAGATAGAAATAAATAGAAATGCTTCTTTATTGATATCAAACCCTTAAGGTAGGGCAACACCATGCATTCACTCCTTAAGGAAGGAGAACACTCCACAAGCCGTATGCATGTTCATACAATAATCCTTCACTATCTCCATGTGGAGTCTCTAGCCTCTATATAGGCCTCATACATACAATACCATGGGTCATTACCATGGTTCCCTCATACCATCAACTAATACCATGGGCCCATTACATTATTATTAACTACTTGTGGTCCCTTACATGATATGGGTTAACCACCTTATTTATTACTATGGCCCATCCCATTATTACATTATTACCTTGAGTACCTCCCTTGGTACCCCATATTATCCCCCCTAGGTATATAACACACATGCTAATAAAATTATAAATTATGTTTACATGATAAATATATATATTTTTAATTAATCAATTTAATTAAAGTGCAAAAAAACATAATTATTTAAATATAAATCTGAACTATTGATTTCTTAATATTACTAAAAATATTCGATAAAATTTAAATCCCTACCCTTATAATGAAATAAGATAAAAACACATCCAATAACTATAATTATTAAATTTTAAAAGCTCATTTAAACATAAAAACTCAAAAGCATCCTAAATAATTAAGTGGGGACTAGGCTTCCGAAAATTTACAGTGGGCACTAACTTCTTCGAGCTAGTCCCCACTCGTTCAACCCAAATTAACTCACGACTCCTTTTCAAAGTTCCGGTCTGGTCTATTTAAACGACGAGAGTCTATTGACTTGATTGCACAAACTATGGTTACACTCAAGACTCCGAGTATTTCACTCTACACTTACAATCCACCCAAAGTTGCCTATAAGCATCTACTTCCAATGGCACTAGATCACCCAGACAACTAACATGTTTCTAACATGGACGAAGATAAGCAGGGCACTCTCAATTCAAAACATGTGATTCTTGAACCCACCTCCTTAATTTTGTTTCTCCATGCTCACTCGATGCTTACATTATGGTATGTCGGTTCTCCAAATTGGTCATGATTCCCGAATTACTCGCTGCAATCCTTGAAATGCACAAGTTTAGTGCTGGTGAACATTCCACTTTAATTTTGACTTGGCCCTTAGTCTTCTCAATCAAGGTTGGGTTTTGTCACAAAGTTTTCAGTCCTCAATTTAGGAATTTAACAACTTTCATAAATTCCATGTAATAAAAGTTAATAAAAGGAAAAATAATAACCACCGTTGATGGGACACTTATTTAAAGCTAAATTTTGGGAAAGACATCTTAGTGTGAGTGTTCATTGGTTTATTAATGGCTAAGGAAATTGGCAAAGGCAATGGAAAAATGACATTTTTGGCACATTTATTTATGAAAATAATGGAAATTAGAAGAAAAGGAAGGTGAAAGGTGAAAGGTTGCATGTGAAGAGGAATCTGAAGGAAAATAATGGAAAATGAAGAAAATAAAGGCCTCATTGATAAAAGAATCTTCCGATGATCAGTGGGTAACCTTTTGTTATTCTCTCTCTCACTCTTAGACACTTACAGTTTTCTTGGAGCACACTTGGAGGGTGTGACATACTTGAAGTTTTGGAGAAATAAGGAAAAGGAAGAGAAGGAAATCATAAGAGGACATCAGGATCAAAAATTACAATGGGTTTGGCTTGCACGTACCAAGTTGCATGTATGTTTTCCTCACTAGTTTTGGCATTCTTGGCATATGCATGTGGTTTATTGGTCATGATCCGTCACTAGAATAGAGGAGTGCCTATATTGACAGTGGATTTTCTACCCTTTCATTTCCTAGAGAGCCACAGTGATTGTGGATTTATTTCCTTGTTTGGTTTTGGTTGGTTCTCATGTTTTCTTAGCTTGGGTTAAGTTACTAGTTCCTAGAGCTTTGGTTCGACAAACGCTCTCGAGCCTCATACCAGCGTGGGTTGAGTTACTAGTCTTGGAGCCCTGGTTGGAAAAATACTTTGGAGCCCTAGGTGGGTTGATTTAATAGTCCTCGAGCCTTGGTTGGACAAACGCTCTAGAGCCCGGTATAAGCTGTGGGTTGAGTTACTAGCCCTAGAGCCTTAGTTGGAACAAATTCTCTGGAGCCCTGGAAGTCTTGGCTAGAGACCAATCATATGATGGTTTTGTGATGTCTGACCGTGAGGTGATCATTGTTTGATGGGTTGAGGTGGTGTTGATGGTATTGGTCCCACCAACATGTAAGGGGATCTCCCTAGTAAGAAGTCCCAATTAGACCTCAGACCATTTTGTGTAGCAGTCCCAGTAGTGGGTTGTATGGTAATTCCTTGACCACTATTCCGTACAGAGGAAAGAAAGATGTCCCTCTTGGTAGTAAGGTGGTGAGAGCTGCAGTAAGTCAAGGAAGGTGCATGAGAGGTTATAACACACTGAGGGCGAGGTGAGTGTGCCCCTTGGAAACCTGTGATAGAATGCAGTTAATATAGGAACACACGAGCCAATATACATCACAACATGGAAGGCAAGTTAGCAAGAAATCCAAAGTGATGGTTAAACCAACAACACATTTCAGAAAGATTCATACATGCATACACAAATAGCTATACGTGCATGCGTAAGCAAACAAATACATATATCATTTAGAGTAAACCAGATAACATAAAATACAATACAACATATTTATGAAATGTGTTGGCTCTTGTTATATTAAGAAGTGTAAGTTCTAGTCATACAATACATCCATGTCCAACCACTAGTTCTGATAGCAGAACGATACAACCACAACTGCCTTCTCCTCCAAAGAGATGTACTATCTCTGTGCAGTGGAGAAACAAAGGCTCATTACAATACTGTCCAAGCTCTCTCCAAGATAGTCTTATCAGAATCTTGGCTAACCAAAAGCCTCTACAATGAGCTATGAGATTCTATTTATAGCAAAGAGTGGGGTGACCCTTGACATTCCCCTTCGTGACAGTTCATCTACCATCATGACTCTTCATCTACTCTATGGATGTTACATCCAACTATCGACAC
Organism: Pinus tabuliformis; assembly: GCA_031772625.1. Classification (NCBI taxonomy): domain Eukaryota; kingdom Viridiplantae; phylum Streptophyta; class Pinopsida; order Pinales; family Pinaceae; genus Pinus; species Pinus tabuliformis. The sequence goes on from CM062804.1 coordinate 1,551,018,829, forward strand.
TTGAACTTCCACTTGAAAAGACATTACATTATAATACACATGTGCCCCTGTGAGACAAAACGACTTGAGAAAGCCATGCAAGACATCACTGACACTCAGTCCGTTGTGGTGAGACCAACTCTTTGACATGCTTGTGATGTTGAAGGTGGTGAGCAGATTGCAAACTTGGTCGTCTGTGATGGTGTGCATGCACCCCATGCTAACATCTCGCTGAAGCGAACTCTTGCCTTTGTTGCCTCCGGGTGCATTGGTGTGGCTCCTTCATCCAACTCGTCTACTAACATATGCATGGTCTTCTTGGGTTCGGCCGAACCAGAAACACACTAATGCATAGTGTTTGTGTTGATCTTCCAGTGTGTGCTGGTGGTCATGTGCATCAACTGTCAACTACATGTTCAACTCCAGTTCAACTTGCTTCTTGTCTTTGCCTCAGTGAGTGTCCTGAATGGGTGGGATCGCATGTGTGCACAAGATGACATGCACGCTCTTGAATTCCCTTGCATGTGATCAAAAACACTGTCCACCATGTGTGCTCCATGCCAGTTGTTGGGATGGATCTTTAACCTGTACAGGCGTAGTTTCATCTATGAATGCATGTTACACCGACTATTGTACATGTTCTTTTTGCAACTTATTCTCTTGTCTATGCAACTCTTCCTCTTCCTTGAGTTGCTGCTTGAGCACATGCAACTCCTTCTCTATTTTGTTCTCTGCCTTCGTGTGATCTTCATTTCGCGTCATCAATTCAAAGCCTAAGTCTCCAAAGTCGCTTTCACCACAAGTGGATCTTCTTGAACTTGCAACTTTGTTCCGCCTCTGTGTTGTCAACAACTTTCCTCTTGCATTCATTACATCCGGTATATTGCCTTCAGTTGTTCTTCATGATATTTCTCATTGTGATGCTGCTACCATCATATCTTGATGTCCTGTCTACGAACAACTTGATGTCTTCGTGGGTAGGCAAGTCCATAGACACTTGATCGACTACATCCCAAAGAGTGCTCTAAAAGGTGTCTTCGACTCTGCTCTCTTGGAAACCATTGTACCTGTAATGCTGAGAGGTAGATGAACACCTGTGATACTTGGAGACATGGCAACACTCATGGCAAGAAATATGTCAGTCGAAAACTAAAATGAACTTGAGAACTGACTTGCAACATACCTATGTGACTAATCATGAAGGTTGCGCAATTTCCACTATGAGGTCGGGAGACTGACTGCCAAGACTGCAAAAGGTATAGTCTAGGCTGCTAGAAGGTTCACTGACTGCTTGAACTACATAATGCACAGTCCATTCTGGTTGTTGACTGTTGGAATTACGCAATGCACAATCTCATCTTGAAATGGTTGCAAGCTCAGTGACTAAATTGCACAATTTTCTGGGCTAGCAGTCACTGTCCCTTAGAATTACGCAACACAAGACTAGAGGGAAATCACTAGGCAGAAATTTGCATTTCCTGAGAGAAAGACAGAGCCTTCCCTATCAAGATTGTGCAATATTGTCTTGGTGAGGTAGCGTCCAGCTACCTAGACTCGTTGATGGGCATCTGAAAAAGAATGTGAAAGCGAATGCATGGTGATACTGTGTGTAAGCATAACTAAATGGTCATGCATGCAAGTAGTGAATGATAGATTCAGAAAATGGAACAACATGCATGCGGGTGAGGTGAGTCGTCGAATCAGAGACCATTCATGAAAAACAATTTCGTGCATGCGATAGTAGTGAGATGTTAACAAAAAATGAAACAGTGCTAGTACAAGCTAGTATGTATCAAAATAATAGCAAGCACTCACTGAAATCAAGTAGACAACATTCATATGAAGCAAAACATAAAAAACGCCAGAAATGCAACATAAGACATGGAAAGCGGGCTTACCCCAAAACAACTGAGTTGAATGTGCCAACAAATCTTAGATGCAATGTGGGATGTCAGAGCTGCAAGGTTGATGTCAGGAATGAGCTCTGCAACTTCTGATTCATGAATTTTGATAAGATCAAAGATGTGATGCACATGCCACAAATATAGGAAGAGCGACACTTGGTGGGAGGTTTCTAAGATGATCCTTGCATGCAACCTCCAACTGCTAAAAGTAGATCCTTGAATCAAGGGATGCCTTTGCATGCTACCTTGGGAGAAGTAGCCCATGCATGTCCGAAGGGAACCGTCAACTCAACTACACATGTAAGAGGTCGTTCAAATACTGAGAGAAAATGCACATTTTTTAAAGGGAGATGGGCTGGCTTCCCAGGGGATTTGCGCAATTTCTGGGCAGAGCAACTGACTGCTGCCTCGCATTGCATAATTCCTAGGCTAAGCAGCCCTCCTTGGAGGAGTAGCACAATTTTCTCGATGAATCCTGACTGATAGAATTGCATAATTCTGGAGCCCAATAGGCTGCCAGACTGAATTGCGCAATTTATGGAGGGAAGGTTGGTTTCCCCCCATAATTGCATAATTTCTTGAGGGAGCTTCTCAGCCTGCAACTCGACCAAGTTTGAACAAACATCTTGTGAGGGGGATGCATCATGCTCTGATAGACAGGCTACCTTTCTGCAAGGAAAACATTGAAGCTTGTGTACTTGACAAAAAATGACATGCTGCTGGGAAAGGTTGGTAGGGAGGCTCTGAAACAAAGCTAAGGAAAAATTTTGTAGGGTGGTTAGCCTCTACCACAGTTGGAAACACACTGCTAGAACTCCAGCTCTATGAATGGACATTTTTCATGAAAAGCAAGTCTAACACCTCTGGAAGTATTGTTCAGTTCTCAGCTCGTCTTAGTTTCCACACTTGCTTAATTGTAATATGTGGCATCTGCCGAGCTCTTGGTTGATTGACACACATTCCAAGCCAAGTCAACACAATTTCTTTGATTTGGGTTGAGGGGTATATTGGTGCACAAGTAGTATAGTCGTCAGAGTCTTAGTTTCATCTTTGGTGTTGCTCCGCTGCCAGTAGATATGGACAGTACCGCGACAGAGTCACATAGGAACACAAGCATGGCTCCACTACTAGTGAGCCTGGTCAGTACCCTAATGGAGTTACTTGCATCACCTCTCTACACAGGAAGACTTTCTCTTCTTTCGCCTTATTCATTTTCATTTTTTTTTCAAAATTTTTTCACTTTTTCATTTTTTCATTTTTCATCTTCATAATTGTGCATATCACTTATTCATTTCAAATGCGAAAGAGAGATCGTGAATTATTGAGAGCAGAAGAGGTTTTTCCTATAGAGAAGTATTTTATTTTACTTCTGACGTGCCTGTTAAGGTTTTTCCCCTCACCGTACTCTACTTGACTGAGCTGACAAGGATTAACCCAAAAATAAACGATTAGAGTAGGTGACACTAGTTAGTGTGCAAGCGTTGTGTTTTCACTAAGGTTAACTTCGAACAGTACATATTTTCCTTCGACATATCATGGACTAAAAGTAAAAATTTATTCATATAGAGGCATAACCAGATAGTGATAGCTGCACAAGGCCTCTTGTACTTTACCTATCTTGTTTCAAGAGTCATACATGGTTTCATGCGAAACTAATCCTATGAACAAAACAAGAAAACAAACAAACAACAAAGAAAAGTAGAAGCAGAAACAAAAGAAAAAGAAAAGCAAGTAATCAAACAAGCAAGCAAGCAAACAAATAAGTAAAGGAAGTAAGCAAACAAGCATGCAATAAAATGACTAAAAGCAAAACACTATTCCTACTCCTAAGCTAACGGTGCATGGGCCTGATCACATGAAGTGATACTTCCAATGCAGCCATTGATGTATTGGTTGACCCATGTTGGTGAAGGCATGGTTCACGAACAAGACAGCTATGCGAACCAGCAAACAAGAAAGATGTAATAGTGAAGACAAACACACTCCGAGTTTAAAAGTGTTCACAGAACAAAAATGAGTGCAAGTGCATGACATGCATTCTGTGGACTTGCCATGGTGTTGTGCTGCACTGTGTGCAGATGTCGATTGTATGCATTCTCTTGACTGTGAAAAGCAAGAAAATGTGAGAAAGGTAGACCACTTACGTTTTGCATGTGTGCTTGTTGTGTAAGATTCCTCCAATGCATGAGTGATGGGATCATGTAGTTCGAGTGGAGGAAGCGAAATCTGGGTGTTTGGTTGATCTTCAATGCAAATCAGAGAGTGATTAGGAGCCTTGAGTGTTTCAACAATTGCTTGACCAGAAGTGAAACCAACCTTAAGAGAGTGAGGGCCTGACATAACCATCAACGCGGGCTGAAGTGCCTCGACAGCCTGCGGGGTTTCGACTTCACTGAAATATAGATCATTGTAGACTTGTGCCCTTGACAGATTAACCATGGTTGAATCAACATCATGATCAGATGAGGAAGTATAGGGATCATGACAACTAAGATCAGCAAATTCAAGATGTTTGTCGGAATTCTCATGATTTGATGAATCAGGTAGAGGGGTAGATGAGAAGCAAAGATGTTCACCCTCTGTGTTTTCAGGAATGACAGATTGGATAGATTGGACATATTTTTGGAGGAATATGTGTCCTCTCTGCAATGTAATGACAGACTGACATTCGTCGTGTCTTGTGAATGATCAAAAGTATAAACATGCGGAAGTGATTTTTCATAGGGGAAATCAATAGTGGCAGAATCACAAGGGATGTGAGGATAAAGTGGATGAGGTGCAGATGGAAGGGAGTCATCCTTCACCGCGATTTCTTCTTTAGATTCCCACACACACTCATCATTAATGATGGCGTAGTTTGGCTGCATAACACCAACTCCATCGAAAACTTGATCCTCATTCATAGCATGTGATGAGTATGGAATGGGAGAACAAAAGATAGTACAATCTAGAGGATCAACAGAGTGCAAGGATGGAGGGCGAGGGAACGAATCCACATGACAACCAATAGGATTTCAAGCCAAATCTACACAGATATCAAGAGCAGGTGGGTTGGGAGGATGTGACAGTTCAACAAAGGAGTTTGCATGATCTCCCACATCACTCCAGGGTGGTGGAGCTGCTTGATGAGGTGGAGGCAGATAGTCACTTATGACAGCAACTGTGCCTGCCTGTGATTGCATAGCTCCATCAAAGAAGTGTGCTGAATGGGGTTCAAATATGTGAAGAATATACTCAAATCTTCCATTGAGAAATTTTCAATCAATATCATCTTCGGGGAACCGATATGCAAGATTACAAAAGCATGTGTAAAACTATTCAACAAATTCATCAGGTGCTTTTCATAATTCCATAATTTCTTTTTTGAGTGCTTTATAATTAAAGTGATTGAAAGCACGGTCTATCTCTGTGACCAGATGAGCAAGAGAATTAATAGATTTTTCAGGCAGCGTGGCACACTAGTGCATTGGGTGCCCTCGAAGCATGTAGACGAACAACGCTTAGCTCATGTATTCTTCAAATAATCCATGTCTTTCGCATGAGCCTACAATGCCAACCGCGTACCTAACCAAGGCTATGTGACCTCCACCATCATATGTTTTATGAGATAAGTTATCCAAGATCTTTTCTGAGATGATGAAATCATTTCCATAAGACATACACTCCAGAAGAGCAACTCAATAGTTAGTCATGATAGATATGTAGAGATTAAAGACAGATGTGAGGACTTAGCTTGTCATCTAGCCCTCCTTCTTGCGCCAAAATGTTGACAGCGCTGGACCCGCCAACATGTAAGGGGATCTCCCTAGTAATATGTCCCAATTAGACCTCAGACCGTTTGGTGTAGGAGTCCCAGCAGTGGGTCGTATGGTAATGCCTTGATCGCGATTTTTCACAAAGGAAAGTAAGATGTCCTATTGGTAACAACGGTGTGAAAGCTGCAGTAAGTCAAGGAAGGTGCATGAGAGGTTCTAACACACTAAGGTTGAGGTGAGTGCGCCCCTATAATGCAGTTAGGAAGTGAAAAAATTGGCAAAGATACATCACAAAATGGAAGGAAAGTTAGCAAGAAATCCAAAGTGATGGTTAAACCATTAGCACATTTCAGAAATATTCATACACACATACACAGATAGCTATACATGCATGCGTAAGCAAACCAATACATATATCATTTAGAGTAAACCAGATGGCATAGAATACAATACAACATATGTATGAAATGTGTTGGCTCTTGTTATATTAAGAAGTGTAAGTTCCAGTCATACAATACATCCATGTCCAACCACTAGTTCCGATAGCAGAACGTTACAGCCACAACCGCGTGCTCCTCCAAAGAGATGTACTAGCTTTGCGCAGTGGAGAATCCAAGGCTCATTAAAATACTATACAAGCTCTCTCCAAGATAGTCTTATCAGAAGCTTGCCTGGCCAAAAGCCTCTGCAATGAGTTATGAGGTTCTATTTATAGCAAAGGGTGGGGTGATCCTTGACATTCCCCTTTGTGACAATTCATCTACCCTCATGACCCTTCATCTACATTATGGTTGTTACATCCAAATATCAACACTTGAACTTCCACTTGACAAGACATTACATTACAATGCACATGTGCCCATGTGAGACAAAATGGCTTGAGAAATGCATGCAAGACATCACTTGATGTCGAAGGTGGTGAGTTGATGCCAAGCTTGGTAACCTGTGATGGTGTGCATACGCTCCATGGTGATATCTTGTTGAAGCGAACTCTTGCCTCCATTGCATCTCGGTTCAATTGTGTGGCTCCTCCATCCAACTCATCTACTAACATGCACATGGTCTTCTTGGGTGGGGCCAAATCGGTAACAAACTGATGCATAGTGTCTGTGTTGATCTTCAAGTGTGTGCTGGTGGTCATGCGCATCAACTGTCAACTACATGTTCAGCTGTAGTTGGATTCGCTTCTTGTCTTTGCCTCGGTGGGTGTGCTGAATTGGTAGGATCACATGGGTGCGAATGATACATGCATGCTGCTAAATTCCATTGCATGTGATCAACAACACTGCTCACCATGTCTGCTCCATGCTAGCTATTAGGATGGATATTTAACTTATATGGGTGAATTTTCATCCGTGAGTTCATGTTGCGCTCGTTGTTGTACTTGTTTTTGCTGCAACTTATTCTCTTGTCTATATAGCTCTTGTTTTTCCTTTAGTTGTTGCTTGAGCACATGCAACTCCTTCTCTGTTCCATTCTCTACCTTTGCATGATATTTATGTCGCACTGTCACTTCATAGCCTGAGCCTGCAAATTTTCTTTCACCACAAGTGGATCTCCTTAAACTTGCAACATTTTTCCTCCTCTGTGTTTTCAGCAACCTTCCTCTTGCATTTGTCGCATTCGGTATGCTGCCTTCCGTTGTTGTTCATGATGTTGCTCACTGTGATGTTGATGCCATCATATCTTGATGTCCTTGTCTATGAATAACTTGATGTCTTCGTGGGTAGGCAAGTCCATAGACACTTGATCGACTGCATCCGCAAGTGTGCTTTGAACGGTGTCTTCAACTCTGCTCTCTTGAAAACCATTGTACATGTACTGCTAAGAGGGAGATGAACACCTATGATACTTGGAGACATGGCAAGCAATCTATCAGTAGAAAACCAAAATGAACTTGAGAATTGACTTGCAACATAGCTATGAGACTAATCATGAAGTTTGCGTAATTTCCACTGGGAGGTCGGGAGACTGACTACCAAGATTGTGCAAGGCATAGTCTTGGATATCGGTAGGTTGATTGACTACTGGAACTGTGCCAATGCATAGTCCAGTCTGGATGTTAACTGCTAGAATAGCGGAATGCGCAAACTCAGCTAGAAATGGTTGCAGGCTCAGTGACTGCATTGTGCAATTTTCTAGGCCAATAGTCACTGTCCCTCAAAATTACGCAATGCAAGACTGGAGGATAGTCACTTGGTAGAAATGTGCATTTCCTGATAGGAAGACAAAGCCTTCCCTCTCAAGATTGCACAATGCTATCTTGGTGAGTTAGAGTTTGGGCAAAGACTACCTATACTCATTGATGGAAAACTGAAAGAGAAATGCATGGAGATACTGAGTGTAAGCATATGTGAATGGTTGTGCATGCAAATGGTGAATGACATATTTAGAAAACAGAACAACATGCATGTGGATAAGGCAAGTCGCCGAATGAATGGCCATTCGTGAAAAATAGTTTCATGCACGCAACAGTAGTGAGATGTTAATGAAAACTAAAATGGTGCTAGTACAAGCTAGTATGTATCAAAATGACAACAAGCTCTCACTGAAATCAAGCAGACAACATTCATACGAAGCGAAAAACAAAAAGCACTAGAAATGCAACACAAGACATGAAGACCAGGATTACCCCAAAACAATTGAGCTTAATGTGCCGATGGCTCTTAGATGTGATGTGGGATGTCAGAGCTGCAAGGTTGATGTCAGGAATGAGCTCTGCATCATCTGGTTCATGAATTTTGATAAGATCGAAGATGTGACGCACATGCCACAAATCTAGGAAGAGCGACACTTGGTGGGAGGTTTCCGAGATGATCCCTGCATGCAACCTCCAACTGCTAAAAGTAGATCCCTGAATCAAGGGATTTGTTTGCATGTTGCGTTGGGAGAAGCATCCCATGCATGGAAATTGGTTTTTATCGGTCCTGGAGGGAACCGATCAACTCAACAGCACATGCAATAGGCTGCTCAACTGCTAGGAGAAAATGTGCATTTCTAGAAGGGAGCTAGGCAAGTTGCCCAGGAGATTTGTGCAATTTCTAGGCAGAGAAGGTGACTATTTCTTAGGACTGCACAATTCCTAAGTTGAGCAGCCCCGCTGGGAGGAATTACACAATTTTCTGGATGAAGCCTGACTTGTAGAATTGATCAATTATGGAGCCCAACAGGCTGCGAAACTGAATTACACAATTTATGGAGGGAAGGTTGGTTTTCCTCCAAAATTGCACGATTTCTTCAGGGAGCTGCTCAGCTTGCAGCTAGACCAAGTCTAGACAAACAACCTGTGAGGGAGTTGCATCAATCTCTGATAGACAGGCTTCCTTTCCACCAGGAAAACACTGAAGCTTGTGTACTTGATGAAGCAAGAGATGTTGCTGTGAACGGTTGGTATGGAGGCTCCAAAATGAAGCTAAGTTAAAATTTTGGAGGGTGGTTGTAGCCGCTACAATAGGTGGTTGACCTTTGGAAGCCTTGGATGGTTTTGGATTGATGTATTTTATGAGATCCCACATTCATTCTTGGAATATGGCACGGGGGAGAATGGATGAAGAGAGATTTGGCTCAATCATTCTATGGACGGGTGGAGCATTGTAATCCCATCCCAGGTTTGGATTTTGTATCATCAATATGAGGTTATTTGTCCTTTTATATGTATGAGTATTACACTGGTTTATATGTGGATCATATGGTTATGATTCCTTGATATTTATGTTGCTATTATGTTGGTTATGTATATGTTTTATGATGATGACTATGTATGGATCTCATCATGTTTTTACTTGTAAATGAATGAACGATGTATCTATGACCTAATAGATGATAATGAAACAAATGATATAAGGGAACAATTCTTCTTAGTGATTCTTAGATAAGTATGAGACTCCTATGCTTAAATATGTTGTTTACACATATAGATGACATATTTGTGATATGTTTAATGAAATGGCTATCATGGTTAGTAGGAAACTAGTTAAAGGTTTGTTCAAGTATTTACATTTACATCAATGTTTCCTTATTATCTCTATGTTCTGAAGGTGCCATTTAATTCTGGGCAGTGACTTGGGCTGTAGGCCTGAAAAAGTGGCTCAAATTGTGGGCACACTAGCACAACATTGAGAAAAATATTCACTGGATGTTGGCATGCCTTGTCGTGAGAGTGTCCAGAGCCTCATGGATGTTTTTAGGCCCATATTATGGGAGCATTGAGAAATCAAGAGGTCTAAAACCTCCAATGAGACCCAAGGGTTGGTTACTAGAAGTGATGGGATGGTTCTTAGGGGTCCTGTAGCTGATGTGGAAGGTCTGTATGATGTGTTTCCTAGGTAAAATTTTAAGGGTGGAAGCTTATCTTAAATTTTAGCAACCTTGGCAAATCTTACTAATCCATAATATCCAAATTCTAAAATGTTTGATGATAATTTTGTAAAAATGTTTATATTTCTAATTATTTTATATTAGACAATATATAATATTGGTGATTTTTAAGGTAAAATAATTTTATAATATAAAATCTGGGTGAATTCAATTTTAGAAAAGTGGAAATTAGCGAATCTTTTTTTGGAAAAAGCATGGAATATTAGCCCACTTGCGAATATTATCCCCTAAAATTTTCCATGGTGTTTCCATCGATTGCGTTTCCTTAAGGCAACCTAGAAGGTTGAATCTAATAATAGTAGTCTCTTGTCACATTTTTACCCCAGTTGGCTGATTACTTGGGTATATGTGGGAGGAGGGTGTGACAAAGTGGTATTAGAGTATGGTTCACCCCTCGAACTAGATGGTTTGTGTGTTGGTCATGCATTCATGTCGATTGCATATGTGTTTCTTGTGTTGTATGACCATGTGTTTGTTGCATTTGTATGGAATGGGTCATGGTTGTAGTGGTGTCGCCATGGGAAGTTGATGGTGTTGTTTTGGAGTGTGTCGTCATGAGTGTATGGTTGATTATGCATTTCTTATGCATGCTAATGTTCACATGTGGTCAAGTGCACATTGATGTGGTGATTGTTGTCATACATGAGGTCATGGTATGTGTGGTTGATATGGTCATGCATTGATCACTGGACTCTAGCTAGAATGATGGGTACATGGTTATAATATTATGTGTTATGTTTCTATATGCTATCATGTGTATGTTATACATGTATCCCACTGATTTGTTGATATTGCAGACGAGGAATCCTCCCTGAACTATACTAAGGCATGCTTGTTTATTGTGATTTGTTTTAGTTGATATGATATACCTTACAGGAAGAAATATCCAAATGGTTAGCAAGATTGTAGACTGCAAATACTCTCCCTATGGATAAGATGAGCAACATTGTGTTGAGAATTCTTTCAATTTCGTAGATACACTGAGAAGCTTAAAGGAATAAATAAGGAGTTTTAAGGTAGAAAATGAGTGAATCATACGGGAACATGAGAAACTTGAAGAGGTAAATGTAGTGATAATTTAGAGTTTGTCAGAATTGTAGTGACTGAGACCACTTCAGATCAGCCATGAGTAGGAGGAAAAAACTAATGGGTCATATGGCATTAGGTTGCATGGTGGTCACAGGTCAGATAGGGATGACACAGTTAGAGATGGAAGATTGTTGGATACTCCAGATAAGAGAGGTGATAGACACGAGTTGTATTCTAGTTTTGGTTCTAATAGGCATGATGATCGAAATCATTATCATCCTTACAGGAGGAGCAACAGGGGATATTTTTCGGATGAGTTTATGAAAGAAAAGCTACCTACATTTGATGGAGAGATGAATAAATCGTAGGATGCAAAGGCATGGTTGCTTGGAATAAGGAAGTTCTTGAGGTTGCATGATTACTCAAACAACATGAAAGCTAGAATAGCTACATTAAGTCTTAGAGGTAAAGAAGACATTTGGTGGGAAGACGTGAAGAATGTCAAAGGTATACATGAGGAAGACTTGACTTGGAATGATTTTGGCAGCTATTCAATAAGAAGTACCAACCATAAAGATACTTCGATGACAGGGAAAAGGAATTCTATGAGATAAAGATAGGATCTATGACAGATGAGAAGTACATTAGCAAGTTTTAGAGCTACTGAGTTATGTGCCTTACCTCAAGGAGAAGAAGGCCAATATTCCAAGATTCACTAGTGGTTTACCGATGGAATTCAAAGATAAGATTGAGTTTGATGAGCCTATATCATTGGAGGATACCATCCAAAATCTAAAAAATTTATATGAATAATCGAAGTGCAAGTCTGAGACTAAGCTAGATTGGAAAAGTAATCCAAAGAACAAGGGATAATGGGACAAGAAGCAAGTAGGACCTCACGATTCAGGTAAAAAAGAGAATGTTGCACCACCTATGAAGTTTAATGCATCTGACAGGGGACAAGGACTTCGAATAGAGGACCAGAATAAGGAGCTTGTGTGGTGTTGGACTTGTGGAGGGGATCATCGTAGGAGATATTTTCCATAGTATCAGGGTGGTAGGCCTCAAAGATATAGTGCGCAGGAGGCACAAACTGTTGGGGATGTTGGTTAGAGCATTCCTCGTATTTATGTAGAATTGGATAATAAACAGGCAAACCATCATGCATCTATCATTGAGATGGAAGGTAAGATTTGTGATCAAGTTATTGCTCTTCTAATTGACCCTAGATCTAATTATAGCTATGTTAGTTCTAACTTGGTGGATAAGAGTGGTTTGAGTAAGGAATTTCATGTAGGATCTTGGTTAGTGTACTTGGATACATGTACAAAGAAGCGAGTTCATCATTGGGTAAGAGCTTGTGCATTTGATTTGAATGGTATTCCTACCACAACATATTTGGATGTATTACCATTGGGATCATACAATATTTTTTGCGCATGGGTCGGTTGTACATTCATAGAACCAAGGTGTATTTTTACAGCAAGGCCATTGAGTGCTTGGATGACAATGGGGAACCAAGAGTCTTAAAGGGAAAGAATAAAGCCACATTAGTTAAGATGGTGAGAGCTATGCAAGCAAAGCATAATCGCAGGAAAGGGTGTGTGTTATTCACAGTGCACATTTCTAGTGACAAAGGTAAGGAGGTTAACGATGTAGATGTTTTTAGCAGGTACCCAGTTCTACAACAGTTCCAGGATGTATTTCCTGAAGATATTTTAGAGTTTTGACCTTACAGGGAGGTAGAATTTTCCATTGAGCTGGTGTCAGGGACAACTCTAGCATTAAAGGTGCCTTACAGGATGAGTACACCTAAGTTGGTAGAATTGAAGTTGTAGTTGAAGGAAATGTTGGATATTGGATACATTAGGCCAAGTGTATCACAATGGGTCGTACCGATACTATTTGTGAAGAAGAAGGATGGAACTCTCAGATTATGCATTAACTATAGGTAGTTGAACAAAGTGACTATTAAGAATAGGTATCTGTTACAAAGGATTGATGACTTGTTCGATCAGTTAAAGGGAGAAATAATGTTCTCAAACATTGATATGAGATCTAGATATCACCAGGTATGCATCAAAGAGGAGGAGATTTACAAGACAACATTCAGGACCAGGTATGGGAATTATGAGTTTTTTATAGTTCCATTCGGTTTGACTAATGCTCCAACTACATTTATGTGATTGATGAATAGTGTGTTTTGTCTGTATTTGGATAAGTTTGTTATTGTGTTCATTGATGACATATTGGTATATTCTAACAATGAGGAAGATCATGTCGAGAATTTAGCAGCAATTTTGAGGTTGTTGAGAGAGCATCAATTGTATGCTAAGCTCAAAAGGTGGAGCTTCTTTCGGACTGAGGTACACTACTTGGGACATGTTGTCTCCAAGGAGGGCATTGCAATAGATCCAGAAAAGATAAGGGAAATCATTGAGTGGGTAGATCCTATAAATGAGGTGAGATCCTTCATGGTGTTCGTAGGATATTACCAGAGGTTCATCAGGAACTTCTCGTAGATTTGTTATCCTATCACATCATTGCAGAGAAAAGTTAAGAAGTTTGATTGGGAAGAGGAGTGTGAGGCTAGTTTTGAGCAGCACAAGTAGTTGTTGACACATGAACCAGTGTTACAGATTGCATATATGGACAAAATGTTTGTAATATGCATCGATGCTTGCAAGAAATGACTTGGTGGAGTCCTTATACAGGATGGATAGGTGGTATGTAATGGGTTGCGAAAGCTGAATGAGCACGAGAAGAATTACCACACACATGATCTTGAGTTGGAAAAACTCATACATGCATTGAATATGTGGAGGTACTATCTTCTAGGCAGGATGTTTGTGTTGATGAGTGATCACAGTGGTTTTCAATATCTATTTGAACAACTGAACCTAAATGGTAGGAAAGATCAGTGGTTAGCCATGATCAGTGAGTTCGACTTTTAGATCAGGTATATCGAAGGTAAAGAGAATAAGGTGGTATATTCTCTTAATATGCAGATATAGGTAAATCATTTAGCAACTATGAGCTCTTATGGGACAAACCTACAAGATAGGATCTTGCAGGCAGGTCAGTGGGATGTCAGGTATATGGAGATTGTGCACAGGTTGCCGCAGAGTACAAGTATAGGTACAAGTAAAGGTATAACTACATGTAGTAGTATAGGTACAAGTATAAGTGTTACACAAAATATTGTCACCATGACTATTTACAGTCAGTATGGGTCTATCATTATTCATACTGTCCTCCTAAGTAAGTCTCAAACCTCAGCTCTTCATGTCAAGCTTTGAAAATGAGAGAAAGACCTTAAAAATCATTAAAGCTTTGGTTACGCACTTTCTCTCACTGTTGCTTGTGGTCCCACACCCCCTGTTCATGTTACCTGCGGACCTGCCCGCTCTGTCTCTAAAGGAGTGGGTGCGGACCCCTATGAAAGTCAAAAAGGCACAAGTTTATTATTAAAAACTCACTTTGGGTCAATTCTAGATGATTCTAGAAGGAATCTTGACGTGGACGGTTCACTCCTAGGTGGTTCATGCAACCCAAAAGTGAAGGAGCTAATCCCTTGATGAGAGGAGCCATCGCTTTGAAGGAGGGCTTTATCCCTTTGAAGGTGGACCTAGTAACTTCCCTCCATTGCAGTATAAATTAAGGCATTGGGCTAGTTGCTAGAGAGGTTAGAAGCTGAACATTTTTTAGGGTAAATGCTGGTGGAATTGAGACTTCCTAGTTAAGCTTGAGAGGAGAGATCACATACCTTTTGGCTTCATTGGGAAGAGAGTGAAACTTGTCAAAGTAGAGGAGACTTCTTGATGGACCCTAGGAGGATCTTGTACAGCATCAAGGCACAGGTTGTAAAATTCTTCTTTGATTTAAATTAATACAATCGGATTCATTTTTCTCAACAAATTGTCTTATGTGATTTGTTTCATGAATTCCTTGATCATCATGATAAGTATGCTTTATATTGGCTTTTCAGGTGCTATTTAATTTGTGTGCTTGTTAGTGTTTGCAGATTCTCTACAAGGGAGCTCATTTGGATCAACGGAGCAAGGCTTCCACAAACTTGCATTGGACCCAAGGTAGGCCTAAAACACTTGTTTGTATTTATTTATAAACTGCATATTTAGAGAAAGATAGAAGTTGATTGGTTTGTTTGTCGCTAGATATCATTAGATACTAAGGAGGTCGGTCTTGTCCGCAAGAACGACTCATTCTGTGTGACAAAATGGCGACTCTGTTGGGGACTTGATTTTTTGATTTGCTTTACTTTGACTTGAGAAACTGTGTTTTTGTTTCTGTTTTTGGCTTGTTGTGTGTGGAATTGGGTAGGTTTAGTTAATCTTGAATTATTTTTTGTTTTTCATACTTTTGGGAGAGGACCGCACCCTCTGCTTGCAACACAATGCGACCTATCCGCACTTTTTCTTTTCACACAGAGTGGTACCACACTTGTGTGAACTGCGGGCCAATGGACCCTGTCAAAATTTTGAGAAACTTAAGATTTTCTCTTTCAGTCAGCTTAGGATTTGTTTAGGTGTTTTTTGTCTCTGCCCAGACCTGCATGTGACTTGTCAGGAACTTTTCTTAGGTTAATTCCATTGGCATTAGGGTTTTAGGTGAAATTCCTAGAAGTTTTGGTTGCCGAGTTGCTTTTCATTTTGATCTTGTAGTAGCTTAGAGCTTAGAAGCCTTAGAAGCCTCAGATCACCTTGGTTTTTACTGGCCTTCTTATGAGTCTGACCATTTGCAAAATCTGCCTTTGTTGAGGAATCCATCTTATGTTTCTCTTTGCGAAACTTCGAAAAGACTTGTGTTAAAATTTTTGGATTTCATTTTTAGAAAAGAAAACAAAAATTGGTTGTTTTTTGACTGATTTGTGATTCTGGACAAATTAGTCCTTAGTGTGCTTATAGCTAAGTAAAACATCCTTGAAAATAAATCTTGTAAGCTTTTACTTCAAATAGTTCTTAGAATTTATAGATCTCAAGATTAGATTTTTCCATAGTTTTGAGTGTTTTATAACAAAAAAAAAAAAAAAAAATCTCTTTTGAAAAAGTTTGTTTTTGTAGTATTTGAGTGTTTGAAAGAAAAGGGAAATTTTCGTGAGCATAACTAGTTGTCTCGTTTTTGAGTGCATTGGAAAAGACAAAAGTCTCTTCGCTTGATTTGTTTGTTAAGGAAAAGATTTGTTTTTATAAGAATTTTTATTTTCAACTCTTTCCTAGCTAGAAATTCGTTGAAGGGAAAATGTTGCTTATCATCTTAAGTGCATTTTTTAGTGATTTGGAGTCGAGTCTTCACACCATAAGTTTCATCTCCGCATCTCTTGACTTAAAGAAAAACCAATAAAAATAACGCTTAAAGTAAAATCTATCTAGTGATCTTTTTATTTCTAAGACTCTATATCACCAACATAGCTTAGGCTAGTATCTTGGAGTAGGGAGTAATTAACTCTCCAAGATAGTAAAAAAAACAAGTAGCTGTATCTTGCGGTAGGAGATAAAATCCAATTGTTACATCTATGCTCTGGGAAGCACGAGGTCATATCTGAACCAGTGTGGGAATCAATCCTTCCTCATTGGGAATGATAGAATATATTCACGTATTAAAACGATAAACCTCGGATTAACCATTGTCGAGGAGCCTGGGGTCACTTGTTGGTAAAACTTGGATTATGTCAAGGAGCCTTCAAGGGGATTGAGCTTGTTACTCTGCCCTTGTGTGCGTATCGGATCGTAGACTATTCCCCCAGGTATATTTGTTTCCGCTGGTAACCATAGTGACCATATTCTATAGGATTCTTTCCTGAGGTGATGGTGGAGGGAAGATCCCACTGTACCTGGAGCAGACGTCGGCTAGACTCACTTGGATTTTCTGGGGGGTTCTCTTCACTGGAACGGTTTAGTGGAGAAAGTTGTGCCAGTCTATTCATTAATCAGGTTTCTGGTGTAACTGTTCCAACCACCATTTCTGTATTGAACTTTGCGACGTTGGATTTCATCACCAACTAGTGTTTTCAGTACGGAAAGTTACTGTTTGTGTGTGGTTTGATCTCTTAGATTCTTTAGGCGTGTGATTCAAAATTGTTTGGTTCTTTAGAGGCTTTAGGTGGTTTTCATTGAGATTTTTCTTTGTTTGCTTGTGAAGTAGTTAAAGTATTTAACCGTGGTTGAATTACTGAGGAAGTCCCGTAGACTTTGGGGCCAACCTCCTGAGTTTTCACCAAGCCAGCCTGAAGGGCTACGAGCCCTTGAAACTCCTAGAGACAGTAGAGTTGGGTCACCTGAAGAAGGAGAATCTTCTTTAGTGGTACATCCTGATTATCAAGCTCTAGTAGCAGATTATAATCCACATTCTATTTCTGTTTCCGAAGTTACTGGTAGTTTTTCATCTACTAGTGATTTAGGTGAGGAACCTGAAATATCTGAACCTAAAACTGAATTTGTTGCTACACCAACATCGGGATTTTCCTCTCCAACTTCTAGTGGTCCTGGTTCACCCAGGGTAGAAAGAATAATTACCCAAAATCTTCCTTCTGGACTTATAGCTATTGAAAAACTTGCTACTCTCGAAGAAGAAGGTATCCCTATCCCTGAAAATCAACCTGTTATAGAACTTAGGGAGCGTGAATCAATCTTTTACAGTCCTCTGAGGAGCAACACTTGGTATCTTTCATTGACCAATTTTTTGGAAAACCCGGGACTAAGTTTTTCACCACCTCACATTCCTTTTCACCCAACACCTAAGGGTTACTATCCTCCGTTAAATATGTCAAGACAATCATCCATGTTTTCTCAATCTCCAGAAACCTTTTTATACGGTGGTCCTTCTGTTCCCTCTGGGTATCAGTCACTTACTGGTACGTTTTTGGGAGAATCTCCTCAACCTATTGAACAAGGGTTATTAACTAGAAATAATGGAACTAAGCCATTGAGTGTAAAAGATATTCTTATGATGTCAGGTACTATTCCTAATCCTCAACCTCAAGGTGGCCAGTTACCTCCTGGGGGGCAGCCTCAAAGTCCTCAAGTATTGCCTGGGGGGCAACCTCAAGGTACCCAATTTCCGCCTGGGGGGCAACCTCAAGGACAATACATACCTACAGGAAAGTACGTTCCTCAAGGTCAACCCCAGACTCAATATGTACCTCAAGGTTAACCCCAGTATCAATATTTACCTCAAGGTCAACCCCAGACTCAGTATGTACCTCAAGGTCAACCCTAGTATCAATATGTACCTCAAGGTCAACCCCAGTATCAGTACGTGCCTCAGGGTTATCAACCTCAGGGTCAGTACCCAACCCAAGGTTTCTAACCACCTTCCGGTCAATCATTTGTCCAAGGAGATGGAAATGTACCTTTGAATTATCAACCCTACCCTTAGCCCGGTTATGGTCCTCAATATTCTCAACCTGTTATGGGTCCATACCCTGGAATGAATTTAGTGTGGGATCCATCTCAATCTCAACAAATCTTGCAACCAAATGTGCAGTTGTCATCTCAATCTGGACAACCCTTGGTTTCTGGTTCATCCTAGCAGCCTGTCCAGTCTACTATTCAAACTTCTGCACCTTCTGTAGTTTCTCAGTCTGGGCCTGGTACGCCTCATACTCCACCTCAAACGACTGCTGTAACTACTACAACATTTGTTCAATCTACCCCACCTACTTCTGGAGTATCGAAAACTCCGGTTTCTACTGTTCCTATATCAACTCCTCAGACATCTTTACCTCAGTCTGGATCCACAATTCAGACTTTGGTTCAAATGCATGTAGGACAACCTGGTCCAAGTACAGTTGTCACAAGTCAACCTCAATTTACTTATCAACCGTACCAAGGACAGTACCAATTCGGTCTTGCTACACAACAGCCAGTCTATCAGTATTAACCGTACCCTGGATATACATATCAGCAACCTCAACAACTCCAGTACGGTCTGGTTAATCCTGGTTTTCTGGGAGGATATAATATCCCAAATTCAATTCCAATTCCTAGTTATCCTGGATATCCTCCTCCTGGGGCTGGTCTCAGGACCCAGGGTTTCAGGGACCCTAATCGTCAATTATCGTTTATTGCAACTTTGGACTTGCCTGACTTCTCGCACCTTACGAACGATCCAATTAACTATCTTCCGTTTTGGCCACCAATGCCGAATAAGTTGCCTAGTGATATTCCTAAGTTTGAAGTAGAGGACCCATCGAACCATGTGATGACTTATCACCTCTGGTGTGCGTCTAATTCCATTTCAGATGATTCAATCCATTTAAGGCTTTTCCAGTGCACTCTAATTGGTCTGGTGGCCAAGTGGTACATTGAGTTACCACGAGCCACTTTTTATAACTTTAGTCAGTTAGCTATTTCGTTTTTAACTCATTTTCAGTTGCCGGTCAGATATGACAATGGCACAGAATTATTAACTTCGTTAAAGTAGTCAACGTCCACTTACATTTCAGATCACATTCATGAATGGAGATGTCGACGACGTTTAGTGAAAGTTTTTATTCTGGATCAAATCTTAGCTGAATGGTTTGTAAAGTCTTTATTATCGAAGATCACTAAGGATGTAGCTAAGGCAGGAGTCGTTACTGAGAAGCAAGTAATTGCTCAAGCTCAGTACCTTGACTTAGTTTATACACAGTTAGGTACATTACATGAGAAAATCCCGACCTTCCTAAACAAAATCAAATCACTGCAGCTCCTTCACGGTCTCATGCCGCTGATGGTATGATTGGTACAGTTAATACTAAAAGTAAGAAGAAATCTTCCAAGAATTCTTCTCCTATCATAACTTTACCAGATTCCCCGACAGGAGATTCTTCCAAATTTCCGTCGATATTCATGTTGTAGATTCATCTACAGCTAAATCAAAATCTGGCTGTAAGAAGAAAGGGAAGAAGAAAAATAAAACAAATAAAAATTCGAAAGAGAAACCAGAAAAAGTGGAATCAACTGATGAGAAACACAAACCTCGTTATCCTTGTCTCATTTGTGATGAAGAGAATTTTACAAGAGATTGCCCTCATCGTGCAGAGGTTGTAAAAATTGTCAAAGGTTCCCAAACGCCTGTTGTTTTGAAGGATCCTTTTCCTAGTCAAGACAGTAAGATGATAGGTTCTTCCTCAAATGCCTCTGAAGAACCCATAATGATGATGTCCCATGTTAGGATTGCGACTCGATCGCATTTTTATGGAAGTAAAAGTCCTGTTGATGGTAAAGAATCAGAATCTTCTCATTCAAACCCATCAACTTCAACTCCCGGTTCCAATCCACTACAGATCGAGAAACCTAACCCAGACTTAGTAATCAAACCGCCCGCCAAGGGTATAATTCGAAAGTCAGCTTTCAATCCACATGCAAGAGCGGCTCAGAACTATAACATTCTTGAAGATTTGGCTATTTCACCTTCAGCAATGTCAGCTTTGGAAGTGCTGCAATCATGCCCAGCATAGCGTAAATTTCTATTGTCGGCTATAGGAGTTGTTGACGTTCAGGACTCAAAGCTTATAATTTTCGATCTAGAAAATAGTACACCATGCTTATCTCATCAAATGGCTTTCCAGATCCCAGTGTTAGTCAAAAATAGACCTTGTTATAGGACCGTGATTGATGAGGGAGCCTCAACGTGTATTATGTCGATACAGTTTTGGAGATCGCTTGGTTCTCCTACGCTAAATCAATCCTCGATGATTCTAAAGGCCTTTGATGGCCGTGGGTTTCATCCTTTTGGCATTCTACAGGATTTGCCTATAGGGGTTGAAGGAAAAACTGTTAATCTAGATGTGGAGGTGGTTGATGCCCCTCTAGATTACAACCTTCTCTTGGGTCATAGTTGGTCTTATGCTATGACAGTTGTCGTTTCATCGGCCTTTCGGCTTATAAAGTTCCCTCATAATGGAAAGATCGTAACTATAGACCAATTGACTTACTTTTCATCCGAACCTGCCTCTTCTGAAAGTATTCAACATGTCGGTAAAACAACTATCCCGTATAAGGATGTTGGAGTAGGACTAGTTAAAGATTTTGGTTTACTAGGAACTTTTCCTTTTCCTCCCATCAATGCATCATCTTCTACTGCAACCATTCATATGATTTCATCAGACACTATTGTTTATGATGATCCTAGGATTGCACCTTCCGAATCTGAGATAGATTCATTTGGTGATGTTATGCCTTTGAGTCCATATGAAATTGCCTATCAGGCCGTGCAGTCGTTTTCTGACCCTTCTTCAACCAAAATTGACTTAATGAATGTGGTCCATGAGGAATCACTTTCAACATCAAACTCAGATTCAACAACGTTTTCCGAACTTGTTCACACTGATGAGAAAATTCGTGAAATCCTATGTGTCGATGATTTACCATGGGGAGATCTTCATCATGGATCTTCGTTTTTACCTGAGATTGATCATTTTGAAAATGATTTTTCATCTATTTTTATGACTGAATATGTCAAGGAACCTCAGAATCCAATGAAAAATCCTGATTCAGAGTTAAATTTGGGAAACATTTCTCGAACTATTCCTATTGATATTTCGGTTAAGCCTGGAATTGTTGAAAACATTCATATAGGTGCCTCTTGTACGGAAAATGAAATTCAAACATATAAGGCCCTATTTCAAGAATTCCACGACGTGTTTGCCTGGTCATATGAGGAAATGCCAGGAATTGACCCAGCAATTGTTGTTCATGAAATCAAAACTTACCTGGATGCTAAACCCGTCCGGAAACGTTTGTGTCAGATCCACCCGTGAAAAGCTGCTGCTATTAAAGTAGAAGTTGAAAAATTACTCAGAGCAGGTTTCATTTATCTGATTCCGTTAATGGATTGGGTATCGAATATTGTTCCTGTTAACAAAAAACAAGGGAAAATAAGAATATGTATCGATTATAGGGATATTGATCGAGCCTGTCCAAAAGACAATAACCCAACTCCCTATATCGATCAAATCATTGATGAATGTGCCAGCACTGAATATTCTCCTTCATGGATGGTTTTTCCGGATACATTAAAATCAATATTCTACCTGCTGATCAACCAAAAACGGCTTTCATTTGTCCATGGGGAACGTTTGCTTATTGCGAATTACCTTTTGGGCTCAAGAATACCGGGGCAACTTTTCAAAGAGCCATGTCTTACGCGTTTCATGACATCAAGCACATTGTGCAACCCTATCTCGATGATTTACCTGCTCATTCACTACATCGAGCTAATCATCTCATTCATTTACGAGCAATATTTATGAGGTGTAGGCATTATCAAATTAGGTTGAATCCACACAAATGTGTTTTCTGTATAGAAACGGGTCAGTTACTGGGGTTTGTTGTTTCAAAAGTCGGCATTCGCGTCGATCCCTCGAAGTTTGAAGCTATTGTCAAATTCCCTCCTCCTTCGAGTCTTCACCAACTCCAAAGTTTGCAAGGGAAAGCAAACTTTTTACATCGATTCATTCCTAACTACGCCAAGATCAAAAAGGTTTTTACCTGGTTGTTGAAACAGAATACTCCATTCTTTTGGGATGAGATAGCTGATAAATCTTTTGATGCACTAAAACACACGTTGACCCATGCACCATTATTGCATCCTCCCAAATACAACCAGGACTACTTCTTATATCTCGCTGCCTCGCATTCCACCATTGGAATGGTGTTAGTTCAGGAAGATGAATTCGATAGTGAACATGTGATATATTACCTTAGTCTAACTTTAAATCCAACTGAGCTAAAATACTCACATGTGGAGAAATTGGCATTGGTGGCTGTTCAAGCTATCCAACGTTTTCGTCACTACATTTTACTACGTATAACTATAGTAATTTCTGATTGCAACCCTATGATCTATATTTTGACCAAACAATTGCTAGGGGGAAAGTACTCCAAATGGATTGTGATCCTGCAGGAGTTCGACTTGGAATTTGAAAAGACTAAGTCAAAGAAATCTTTAGTTTTTTGTGGAGTTAATGTGTGACTTTCCGCGTCCTGACACGGAAATTGTGGCAGAGGAGCCCATTGCAGACGAATCCTTGTTTCTAATCAAAACTTTAGATCCATGGTATGGGGATATCATCATTTATCTCCAGAACCAATCCTTTCAGCCAGAAATTTCAAGGTCATAACGTCAAAAAATACGATTCCAGTCCCAACAATTCAAAATTATTGGAGATACACTTTATTTTCGTGGGGTGGACTCTGTTTTTCGACGTTATTTAACTCATGAGGAAGCTGAAAGGGTTCTAAATGACTATCACTCTAGAGCGTGTGGCGGTCATATGTCTGGGTTTGCCACAGCCCAAAAGATATTGCGCGCTGGCTATTTCTGGCCGTCTTTGTTTAAAGATTGTATTAACACGGTCCGAAAATGCCACAACTGCCAAATTTTTAATCAAAAGATGCGCGCTCCACCTACTCCTCTCCACCCTATAATTGCCGTCGGTCATTTTGCGAAATGAGGTATCGATTTTATTACATGTAACCCTCACTCGGCTGGGGGGCATGCGTATATCATCCTTGCGGTAGATTATTTTACCAAGTGGGCCGAGGTGATGCCTACATTTGAGGGAGACGGCAAAACTGCTGCGATTTTCATGTTCAATCATATAATTGCTAGGTTTGGTGTTCCACAAGCGATTATCACTGATCATGAGCATCATTTTCGAAACATTATGATGACTAAACTTACAGGCCAACTTGCCTTGCGTCATGATAGTTCAACTCCATATTATCCACAAGCTAATGGTCTGGTTGAAGCCATCAACAAAGTTCTAGTCATCATGATCCAACGAATCATTGGGATTCATTGGCATAACATGCTATTTTCAGCGCTTTAGGCGTATCGAACCTCAGTAAAAATGTCAACTGGTTTCACTCCTTTCCAACTTGTTTATGGTCT
The DNA here is from genome assembly GCA_031772625.1 of Pinus tabuliformis. Taxonomy (NCBI): domain Eukaryota; kingdom Viridiplantae; phylum Streptophyta; class Pinopsida; order Pinales; family Pinaceae; genus Pinus; species Pinus tabuliformis. The sequence goes on from CM062804.1 coordinate 1,551,042,770, forward strand.
GGAAGTTGTGTTACCCATTGAATGCGAAATCCCGTCATTGCAAATGGCCATCGAATTACTTCCAGCTACTTCCGAAGAGGGAAAACATTTGTTATACTTGGCTCAGCTAGATGAGAATCGACATGATGTTGCATTAGCAATCGAAACTCATGCCAAACGTATTAAAGCTCAGTATGATCGAAATGTTACCCCTCGAAATTTTTCAGAAGGAGACCTAGTCTTATTGTACGATCAAGCAAATGACAAATTAGGAGCTAGGAAATTCATACCCATGTGGCATGGCCCTTATGTTGTTAAGTGAAAGCTAGCAAAAGGGGCCTATGAATTGGTAGACTTTGACGGGGTCTCTTTAGGTAAACCCAGAAATGGTCTTTACCTGAAGAGGTATTATGCTTAAATCTGGGTGTGGAGATTTTTAGTTAGGTTAGTTTTCTTTCTAGCTGGTGTGTTTTAGACTAAAAAGTGTGCTTAGCTTAGAGAGTGTTTTTCATTATTATTCCTGCATATCTTGGTTTTACTCTTGAAATTGCAGATGTCGACGCCTCTCCAAACATACATTGGTTTTTCTTATGGTACTTGTCGTAATACACGGAACATTTCTTCCGTAGCTTGGGTTATCTATTCGCCCTCTGATGAGTTGGTATCTATGCATGGGGTAAGCCTCGGTCAAACGACGAACAACATTTCCAAGTATAGTGCAGTGATTGAGTTATTATTTGAATCTATTTCATTTGGGATTCGGAGTTTGATAGTGAGGTTAGATTCTGAACTCGTTGTATTACAGCTTAATAGAGTATATGCCATTAGAAATCCAATGTTATTGAGATTATTTTTGAGAGTTCATCTCTTGGAATGTGAATTTGACTATATGGAATATCAACATATTCCAAGATATTTAAATACATTAGCAGTCACAATTGCTTCTCGGATGTTAAGTAGACATTTGCAATAATCATACAAGTAAATTTAAAAACATTCCATAACATGTTTTACAAGATAAGTCGGTAATAGTGATATAGTATAATATAGGAGTGTGTCAAATATACATCGTCTTCGATCATAGGTTGAAAAATACCTTATGATTGGCAAAAATGATAGTACAAAAAGCAAAAAATGTCATATGTGTCTACAACAGGCGATCATCCTATCACTGGTGATGATCTAGTTAAGAAACCACTGTACGGGCCACCCTACAAAGGAACCTCCTGAAAGGTCTTGGGACCCCAATCACATAGCACTGTAGCCTAAGAGGAATGTCATCTATGCTGGTCTCTGGAATGTCTGCTGTCAAACGCTCTAGATGACTCTCCAAATCGGCTAAGGTCTCTGTTGATTCGTCCTGTGGGACTGGTGCTGCTACAGCTGGTTGTTTCCTCTCATAGGGCTGGAGAGCGGCTGGTCACCGTGGACCTAAATCTACATTTGAAACTTTTACTATCAATTTTGGCATGAGATGAAAACAAAAAAATAATAATAAATTAGAAAATGTTGAAAATGATTTTACCTGAGTCATCCCATTGCTCTCCTGGTGGAAGAGCCATGTCTGGGCCACCACGAAAATCTACCCCAGCGTAAGGAAAGTCCTTAATAGCAAAAACTTGGTTCTCTAACCAATGGAAATACTCAGGAGTGAATCGAATGACTTCTGTCCCCTCCTCAGGATGACGGGCCATAACTGCAACCCATCAGATCAGTTTGGGCTCTCGGGGAAGTCCAGCTCCAACAGTGAGGTGCTGTGGGACCAACATTGGGACCCTCTCCAAACCAAAGCTCACGACTAAAGCACCATATCCAAAGGTCTTCAGTTGTCCGTTCTTTGCTCTAGTCAGCTGGCCTTTTATATTAGCCAACACAGCATCACACCAGTTGAAGATGGTGCCTCGAAAGCAGTCTACTGCCATCCGCATCTGGGATCCAGTGGCTATATGTAGTGCTGCGCTCCCGCAGAGTCTAGTAACAATAAATGCAATCACTTTCAGTTCAGGAAGGGATATGGTTTTGATATCTATCCCTTTGTCTCTAGTCTGGGCGTTGCAAAACTCTAGCCGGAGGCTATTGACATACTAGCCACCTGGCCTAGTCTCGAATAGAGTCAAGTGTTCACCTCTCTTAGGCAAACCAGTCAAAAATTAAATGTCTCTCTACTCCATTCCGAGCTGGTGACCACCAATAAAAAAGCGTTGGTCCTGTATGCTCCACCTGTCTGCCAGCCACTGCAAAAAGTCCACCTGGGCCCTGTTTCCAGGTATGGACCAAAATTTGTATAAGTCGCATGCCTTCAATGCATCAATCAAAGGTTGATGATTTATCGCGGCAAGATCTACATCCTTGTGCTCTCATTCTCGCCAATCAAGCATGATGTATACTCTACATTCAACAAAAAGGCAAATTAGAATATCTAAAAGCAAATTTTTTGGGTGAATTTTGAGAAATTTAGGCTTAAAAACCCTTGCTGTGGGGACTCCACCCTCTCTGTTAGAGAGAGTGCGTGGGTCTGCACTTTTCCTTCACATCAGGTGCGGACCCCTGACTTTTTTCCTTTTACAAAAAATTCGGGGTCCGCAAGTTACCTGCCTATGCCTGCGGACCCCCGCGCGCGGGTTTCTAACCTAAAAATCCCTTAAAAAATGAAATTAAAGCCTAAAAACAAATTTGAAATGGATGAAATTAAAGAGTAGGATGAGGTATATTACCTAGAGGAGACGGTGTTCGATACCAACGGACGTATTTTCCGCAATCTTCATGGGAAGTTTCTAACAAAAAGCTCTATTTTCTCACCCATAACTCAAACGGTAAAAATGAATTTACAAAAGCCCTTTTTATAAGTTTTTTGAATAAATGAGTTTTTAATTTATTTATGTTTCACTTTAAAGAGGTAACTTTTGTAGCATTTTTATCTATTTTAAACAGGTATGAGTAATGTTTGAGCTTTTGTTCAGGATAACAGATTTGTCAGGCAAAATCGGTCATTTTCGGTGAAAAACATTAGAGTCACCTTTAAGCTCTTTTTTGACTCCTAAAACATGAAACGATCGCCGAGTTTTTCTTTTTAAACTCGTTCAAACAGAACTAAAAAGACGGTCCACTTACAACTCTTTTTCTGACCGCAAAGACATGAAAATATTGCCGGATTTTTGTCGTTTCAAATTCGATATTGGTTATAAAACGACGTGTCATTGATCACTTTTTTACTTTTTCGGATCAGAGGCACTAATTACGAAAAGTACTCCTTGGTCGTAATGATCAAGCAGTTCTCTCAAGTATTATTTTATACTTTTTCGGGCTTGGGAGACACAAATTTATGAAAAAGGACAACCATGGAGTCTTCTTAAGTTTTTTCAGACTCTCTAAAATTGAAAAACACCTAGTTTCTCCTATACTGGACTCGTTAAAATTTAACAGTAAAGGACCTATTCAATTACAAACAACAATGGACCACTCCTTCTTAGGGTTCGAATTTAAACTAAGTTGGACTCATCCAAAGGATAAGCTTACAATCAAGCAAATGTTATCCTCCCCAAGCTTGTCAAAAATAAAGAGGTACTTGCCAGAAATGGTGGGGGAAAAGAGAGAAAAATGAGCCTGTTTGTCATACTTTGTAACCACTCTTTAACACGACACTTTTATTCACCTGGTTTGGGAAATCCTTTGCCTAACAGTTGATCAAACCATATTGAAAGTCTTCAACCGGTTTCTGGGTATTAACTTTGGGTCAATTGTCACCAAACCATCTGCTGTGTCGTTATGTGTTCAAGAGGTCAGTGAAAATAAGCCATTCATCTGCAAAATATCTGTCATCCATCTTTACCATCCCTGAGTCAGTCCTTGCAACTAAATTTCTTCAAACTTGATCTATGATTTCATGTTGTGGGCTTGCCTACGACGGATCTCTTTCTATCGAATTCAACTCATTATCTAGAAAGATGATCTAGAAATCATCAGTACCTTGGGATCTGCATGCCTTAATGGAAGGTTTCTCGCCTTCAACGATAGGTTGAATCACTGACCTTCAATCAAAGGATTCCGTGACATGTTCAACATCAACACATCTATTCACATCTCATGTATTGTACTGAGTACTTTGAGAGCCATTGACATTACTGGTGGTTTCTCTCACACTTGTTAACAGTTTACATCATTGATTGGTAATCAAGTGGTTTCTACCATGTTTGACTTCAACACATTCATTCGCATGGATAGAATCGTACTATTTCGGAAGTAGAAATCAAGACCCTGGATCTAGTTTCCACCATGCAGGCTGCGAGGAATTTTGTATTCATTATACAGTGGAATATTCATAAACAGATGGATGCATCCATACTGTGTCTACATGTGTCTATACTTGTGATGTATTACAAAATCATTCCTATATCAGAGCAGTAGTTAGTTTTCTAGTCAGTTTTAATCTGAGTATGGGAATGCCTACCTCAACGATGATATGATCTCATATATATATTTTTGCATTGAATGTTTTTACAGGTTCCAACCGGGCTGTCCACGAGATGATCCTCGAAATGATAAAGTACTTCACTCTTCCTAGATGATAAATGAAATCCTCATCTATTACAGACTTTGCACTTTAGGGGGCAATCTGTTACACAAAATATTGTCACCATGACTATTTGCAGTCAGTATGGGTCTATCATCATTCATATTGTCCTCCTAAGAAAGTCTCAAACCTCAGCTCTTCATGTCAAGCTTTGAAAATGAGAGAAAGACCTTAAAAATCATTAAAGCTCTAGTTCCACATTTTCTCTCACTATTGCCTACAGTCCCGCACCCCTTGCTCATGTTACCTGTGGACCTGCCCACTCTGTCTCTCAAGGATTAGGTGTGGACCCCTATGAAAGTCAAAAAGGCGCAAGTTTATTCTTAAAAACTCACTTTGGGTCAATTCTAGATGATTCTAGAAGGAATCTTGACGTGGATGGTTCACTCCTAGGTGGTTCATGCATCCCAAAAGTGAAGGAGCTAATCCCTTGATGAGAGGAGCTATCCCTTTGAAGGTGGACCTAGTAACTTCCCTCCATTGCACTATAAATTAAGGCATTGGACATGTTGCTAGAGAGGTTAGAAGCTGAACATTTTTTAGGGTAAATGCTAGTGGAATTGAGACTTCCTAGTTAAGCTTGAGAGGAGAGATCACATACCTTTTGGCTTCATTGGGAAGAGAGTGAAACTTGTCAAAGTAGAGGAGACTTCTTGATGGACCCTAGGAGGAGCTTGTACAACATCAAGGCACAGGTTGTAAAGTTCTTCTTTGATTTAAATTAATACAATCGAATTCATTTTTCTCAACAAATTGCTTTATGTGATTTGTTTCATGAATTCCTTGATCATCATGATAAGTATGTTTTATATTGGCTTTTCAGGTGCTATTTAATTTGTGTGCTTGTTTGTGTTTGTAGATTCTCTACAAGGGAGCTCATTTGGATCAATGAAGCGAGGCTTCCACAAACTTGCATTGGACCCAAGGTAGGCCTAAAACACTTGTTTGCCTTTATTTATAAACTGCATATTTAGAGAAAGATAGAAGTTGATTGGTTTGTTTGTCGCTAGATATCATTAGATACTAGGGAGGTCGGTCTTGTCCGCAAGAACAACTCATTCCGTGTGATAATAGGTAGTGGTATAGGTATAGGTATAGGTGCAAGTACACAGGATGTGGACTATTGTCTTATAGCATATGGATTGGTTAGATTCGGAGACAAGATATATGTGCCAGGAAGTAGTGAGCTCAAGAAGGTGATGTTGAAGGAGTTTCATGCGAAACCATACTCAAGACACCCAGGCTATCAAAAGACATTGACTGTAGTGAATAAAATTTTTTATTGGCTGAATTTGAAGAAGGATGCAGAAAATTTTGTGGCTAGGTGTTTCAATTGTCTGCATGTGAAGGCAGAGTGTAATCATCCAAGTGGGCTACTACAGTTGAGTACAATTTGAGAATGGAAATGGGAGGTAATTTCCATGGACTTTATCACATGTTTTCCGAGGATAGTGAGATAACATGATTCCATCATGGTTATTATGGACAAGTTGACAAAGGTTGCACACTTATTCCAGTGAAGTCTTCATTCTCAACTAGTGATGTGGCACATGTATTCATTAGAGATGTGGTCATATTGCATGGTGTTCCAAGGAAGATTGTGTTAGATAGGGATGAAAAGTTCACTTCCAAGTTTTGGAAGGAGTTGTTTGCAGGTTTGGGCATAAATTTGGCCTTTAGTAAAACTTATCATTCATAGACAGATTGACAAACGGAGAGGGTCAACAAGATATTGGAGGACATGTTGAGGACGTACGTGATGCATCAATAACAAAACTGGGAAGAGTATATTTTGATGGTAGAGTTCACTTACAACAATGGGTATCAATAATATTTGAAGATGAGTCTGTTTGAGGCATTGTATGTGAAAATTTTCAATAATCCCATCAATTGGAGTGGTCCAGTTAACATGCTGTTGATTGGACCGGACATGTTGATGAACATGGAACATCAGATGCATGTTATAAATAAGAATCTAAAGTCAAAAAAAGATAGGTAGAAGAGTTATGCAGATCAAAAAAGGTTGTTCAAGGAGTTCCAAGTTGGGGAACATGTGTATTGCGCATCAAACCAAAGAAGAGCTCCTTGCATATTGGATCATGTGGCAAGTTGGCACCATGGTTTTACAGACCCTTCAGTATTATTAAGAGGATTGGGATAGTAGCCTATCGACTTGCACTGCCTCCGATAGTGAAATTCCATGATGTTTTCCATGTGCCATTGCTTAAGAAGTATGTTAAATATGTTGATCATGTGATTGGCTGGTCTGTATTGCAAGTGGAACCAGATGGAGAATTAAAACTAGAGCCTCAGTGTATATTGCAGAAAAAGGTGCTTATGCTCTAGAACCAAGGAATCAAGCAAGTTAGGTGAAATGGAATCACTGTTGGCATGATGAAGCTACATGGGACATGGAGGATCAAATGCGGGCTATGTACCCTTCATTGTTTTCCCATTGAGGCAAAGCAATTTTGGTATGGTGTATTGGAATATGTTTTGGTGATGTTTGGTATATGTACGTATGTATATGGATGTAAATACTACCATGATCTACGCTATAAAGCTACAATAAGCAGTATGGGTGTCATTTGATTATGATATTATACTCTTTATGTTTTCATGTTGTTTTTCTTCTCATCGGGTTGATCATTATAAATATTACAATGAGCTAAGTTATAAAGCTCCATTGACAGTTTGTTTTTCTTACAATAGTCTTATGGTTATAGGTATTTTTTAACACCGAGGATGGTATTCCCCCAAGGGGGGGGGTTCTATAACAACCCTGGTAAAAATTCCATGTAATAAAAGTTAATAAAAGGAAAAATGATAACCATGGTTGATGGGACACTTATTCCAAGATGAATGTTGGGCAAGACATCCTAGTGTGGGTGTTCATTGGTTTAATAATGGCTAAGGAAATTGGAAAAGAGAATGGAAAAGGAAAAATGGAATTTTTGGCACATTTATTAATGAAAATAATGGAAATTAAGAGAAAAGGGAGGTGAAAGGTCACAGGTTTCATGTGAGGAGGAAATTGAAGGAAAATAATGGAAAATGAAGAAAATAGAGGCCTCTTTGATAAGAAGTCTTATGAGGATCAGCGGGTGACCTTTTTCCAGTTAAGTTTTTGGAGCTCTCGTTATTCTCTCTCTCTCACTCTTAGACGCTTAGATTTTTTCTTGGAGTACTCTTGGAGGGTGTGCCATACTTGGATTTTTGGAGCAAGAGGGCAAAGGTGGAGGATCATGGAGATAAATGCTATTACAAGCAAACCTTAATAAGGCAGCGGACCAATTGATGGTGTGGAACAGGGGCTTGTTATATATATATATATATATATATATATATATATATATATATATATATATATATATATATATATATATATATATATATATATATATATATATATCTTATCACATCGCAATAATATAAAGGGTGGACAACAAGCCTGAAGAATAAGCGACATGCGATTGCGATATGCAATCACTGTGATATCGCATCGCAACGTTCCATTGAACGTTGAATGGACCCTGGGCCGTTTACATATGCGACATGTGACGTGGGCGATATGCGATATGTGATTGCGATCGGCAATATGTTATCGCATCGCAATGTGCCATGGGAGATGGCCATGACTTGTATCCAATGCGCAAAGCGATTGCGATATGCGATGGGGATGCGCAGACTCGAAAAGGATTTATGAATGCAGTTAAATGCCATTTGAGATCTGGCCTTGAGCGTTTCAGGCAGATTTCTTTGTATTTCCCATATATTCCATTATTTGGGGTTTTGTTTGAGTTTGGCCGTGGGCCATGCGACAGGTGAATTGCGATATTACGGACCCAAATGGGTCTATTAACACTGTTACATATAATTTCAAGTCTAATAAGTGGGATTTTCCCATGTTTTAATGTATTTCTAAAATACAAAGGGGCAAACCCTTGTGACATGCGATGGTGACTCACAGGCGGACCCGATAATGTTATAAAGCGCAGTTATGAAAATTTGAAGTCCGAAACAGCTTTTTCTGCCGATTTTCCCGTGTTTTATAGCATTCTTTGTGTAAATAGAGAACGAATGTTTCTAAGGATTTCAAGGGCCAATAGTTCCCTTCCGTTATGGAATAGGTGGCATCCATCCCTGAGAGCATTTAGGAATGATTACTAATAATCAGAGAAGGGATTTGAGCGAACTGTGGCTGGAAGACAGAAGATGGAGAAGCAGAAATGAACCAGCGACATCGATTCATCTTAAAAAGCCACAGAACAACAGGAAACAGGAGGACTATTGGTTGTTGAGGTTGTTGTTGGGGTTTTTGTTGCTGACAATGAAGCCAAAGCAGGAAGCTGAGGCAAAAGAGGTAGCGCTAAAGTAAAATGCAGCCAAGGGAGTATCTTGGAGTTGAAGTGAAAAGGCCAGAGAGCTGTAAACTGATAGAAGGTAGAAAAGAAGCCAGAGCTGAAGAGCCAAAGTCAGAGCCAAAGAGCTAGAACCAAGAGCCAAGAGCCAAAGCCAAGATTGAGAGCCAAGAGCTAGAGCTTCAAGAGCCAAGGGATAAAATGGTGTCTGAACCCACTGTTTCTATGTAGAACAACAGGAGTTGAGCCAAGAGCTTGTAAAAAAAAGGACTTATACCATAATCCCAGAGGGCCTAGTTGAGTTGACTAGAGCTCATGGAGATGTAGCCCAAAAGTTCTGGGTGAACTCCAAATTAAATTGTTGATTCTATGTGTGTTTCACTGCTGCATTATCTCTGCTATTTTATTTACTGTTATATGCATTTATATATCAGTTTAAGCACATCAACTTATAGCACAACGATAGAAAGTAAAGCATGTAATCAATTAAAAACAAATACCAACATACACCTATATTTTCAACCATTTCTTAATTCCGCATTGGTTAATCATTAAGACTTGAGAGAATTTAAAGCATTGGAAGTGGGAGAGGTTCTTGTAAGTTAGACAAGAAACCTAAGTGCCCCATTTTCAAATCATGTGGTATCATAGCCAGGTTTGATTAACCACACCTTTAAGAAGGTTATATCAGAATTCTTGATTGACAGAGTAGAGATTGCTTGTCTAAAAGGTGTTTGGACAGTCAAGGATTGATTATTTGATTGATTGTATGCTTTTTTTGCAGACTGACTATTTTTTGAGTTTGCAGAGGTAAAGGGAAGGCTATTGCTAGCTTAGTCCAGGAAGGAAAAATGGGAATAAGGGATAAAGACATTCTTCTATCCCAAGGACCTCAAGGTAGTCCTTAAAGCACAAGATGTTTGTTGCAAGAGGTTGCTTAAATAAGCTCTTTATTTATCTTGTTGAAGTTTTTTTTTTCATTGGCATAATGACAACTTCTACAAGTGGGTCCTCAAATTTTTCTCTCTTCACAAGAATTTTTTATGAAGACATGAAGCAAGAATTGTCCACCATGATGGATATGGTGAGAGAAATGTATGACGATGGAAGGAAGAGAAGCATGCTTAGAGAGTAGTTGAATTCCATGAAGGAAGAGAAGTAGTTGCTTACTGACAAATTGTAGGAAATGGAGAGGCAACTTCATATTGAAAATATGAACCTGAAGAGGATGCATGAGTTGGAAACACATCTCTTTGTTGCCCAAGAAGCCTTAGTCAAGTATCATCTTGAAGAAGAGGTAAACCATTCCAGTTTGTCTTCAAATTCATCTAAGGATGCTTATATTAGTTCTTTTGAAAAAAATACTAGAGGCATAGGTTCCAAGCTAATGTCCAAGATGGGCTATGAAGGGAAAGGCTTGGGTAAACATGCACAAGGTATTGTTGAGCCAATAATGATTAAGGGAAGGCCTAAGTATTTGGGTCTTGGCTATGTACAAGCTCATGGACAAAGTTCCAAAGCTACCATGAAGGCCATTGAAATAGCTCCAAGAAGGGGCTACATTACAGAGTGTGAAGGTTGTATTCTGGAGGAATGCAATAGCTTGAAACATCAATTGCAGGATGCAGGTGTTCAGAAGCACACATTTGAACCAGAGAGTTGGGAGACTCCAACAGCCTTGAAGAGATTGATGTCGTTCCAAAGGGAGCCACTTCTTCATTTTATTCACCTCCTCATGAAGGCAACAAAGGTGAAAGAGAAAGGTATAAATCTGGTTCCAAACATTTTCCTTTTGATTTTGTAAAGCATGGTAAATTTCCACATAAGCATGGGGAAAGAGTTGCATTTTTCTTTTGTGGGTTGGATAACCATAATGTTTCTAGATGTTGGATGAAAATGGCCACATATAGGAAGCAGAAGAAGGAAAACAAGCAAGAAGCCAAAGGTCCATTTGACAAGGCAAATCATGCTGTCAAAAGGATGCACATGCAGTGCACTTACTGCCATAAGCAAGAAAAGCTTGCTACAAAATGTTGGACTTTGAATCCAACAATTCTTCCACAAAATCTTAAGAAAGTGGAAAGAGAAGATGGCAGAAATGGAAAGGAAGATTCCATGACTGATGTGTCTCAGGATGATTCACTTGATGCTGATGTGCAGACAAAGGGTTGATTACTTTGACATGCATGTGATGCAATGTTGACTTTGGAGTAGTTAACTTGGTCTCCTAGATGGGGATAATGATGAAGAGTTTCATCTTTTGAAAAAGAGTCCTAATGGTCTTTTTCTACATGCTTGACTTGAAGGGTCATTTGTTTAAAGGCATGTTTTGTGGGCTTGGTATCTAGTCCATCATTTGTATGCAGATGTAAGACATGGAGGTGTTCACAAGATGTGAAAATCCATTTCTTTTGTTGAAGAAGAAGTTTAGTCCATCCAATTGTTGTCTGTATTTCTGTTGTTGTTAACAGTTGTTGTTGACAGCTTGTCTAACAGATACAAATGAAATTTTTATGGAGCAGATGTACTTCACACTTGTTTGAGCCACCTTGGATCAATGATCAAGGTAGAGAAGATCAAACTACCTTCTATGACCATTTTAGTAGAAGTTTTGTAGAAAGGCAAGGAGGAAGATAGCTCTTCCCAGGAGGACCAGCCCATTCAAGAAGGGAAGTGGTCAGAAACATTGGTTCAGAGGCACTATGCAAAGGCAAGTGTAGGGAGGCTAAAAAGAAGAGGGTGAGTCACTCAAATTTACTGTTCAAATTAGTATATTAGTCTTTTGGAGACCAAAAGTTCTTTTAGTGGGAAGGCGTGATCTAAAATGGATCTAGCATAAACTTCTAATTCTAAAAATCTTATTCACAAAGGAAAAAAAGGGGGTTCTAAATGGCGCAAATGCATGTAAATATGAGTTTGGATAAACATAAGGGCAAAGGTGGAGGATCATGGAGATAAACGCTATTACAAGCAAACCTTAATAAGGAAGCGGACTAATCAACGGTGTGGAACAGGGGCTTGTATATATATATATATATATATATATATAGATATATAGATATCTTATCACATCGCAATAATATAAAGGGTGGACAACAGGCCTGAAGCACAAGCGACATACGATTGCGATCTTCGTTTTATCGCATTCGAGAAAAGCCAACGAAGTGCACTGGACCTTTAGGCCTCAAGCGATTGCAATATGCGATTGTCGCGATATCGCATCGCAATGTGCCATGGGAGATGGCCATGACTCATATCCAATGCGCAAAGCGATTGTGATATATGATGGGGATGTGTAGACCTGAAAAGGATTTATGAATGCAGTTAAATGCCATTTGAGATCTAGCCTTGAGCGTTTCGGGCGGATTTCTTTGTATTTTCCATCCATGTAATAGGAGAATTGCAATATTACGGACTTGAAAGGGTCTATTAACACTGTTACATATAATTTCAAGTCCTATAAGTGGGATTTTCCCATGTTTTAATGTATTTCTAAAATACAAAGGGGCAGGCCCTTGCGACATAAGATGGCGACTCACAAGTGGACCCGATAATGTTATAAAGTGCAGTTATGAAAAATTGAAGTCTAGAACAATGTTTTCTACAGATTTTCCCATGTTTTATAGCATTCTTTGTGTAAACAAAGAACGACTGTTTCTAAGGATTTCAAGCGCTGGTAATTCCCTTCCATTATGGAATAGGTGGCATCCATCCTTGAGGGTGTTTAGCAATGATTGCTAATGCTGAGAGAAGGGATTTGAGCGAACTGTGGTTGGAAGACAGAAGACAAAGAAGTGGAAATGAACCGACATCGCCGATTTGGCTTAAAAAGTCACAGAACAACAGGAAATGGGAGGATTGTTGGTTGCTGAGGTTGTTGTTAGGGTTTTTGTTGCTGACAGTGAAGCCAAAGTAGGAAGCTGAGGCAAAAGAGGCAGCACCGAAGAAAAAGGTAGCCAAGGGAGTCACTTGGAGTTGAAGTGAAAAGCCCACAGAGTTGTAAACTGATAGAAGGTAGAAAAGAAGCCAAAGTCGAAGAGCCAGAGCCAGAGCCAGAGCTGAAGAGCCAGAGTCAGAGCCAAAGAGACAGAACCAAGAGCCAAGAGCCAGAGCCAAGAGTTAGAGCCAAGAGCGAGAGCTTCAAGAGCCAAGGGATAAAATGGTGTCTAAACCCATTGTTTCTATGTAGAACAACAAGAGTTGAGCCAAGAGCTTGTAAAAAAAATAAGGACTTATACCATAATCCCAGAGAGCCTAGTTGAGTTGGCTAGAGCTCATGGAGATGTAGCCCAAGAGTTGTGGGTGAACACCAAATTAAATTGTTGTTTCTATGTGTGTCTCACTGCTGCATTATCTCTGCTGTTTTATTTACTGTTATATGCATTTATATATCAGTCTAAGCAAATCAACTTACAACACAACAACATAAATTAAGGCATGTAATTAGTTAAAAAAAAATACCATCATACACATATATTTTCAAGCATTTCTTAATTCCGCATTGGTTAATCATTAAGACTTGGGAAAATTTAAAGCTTTGGAAGTGGGAGAGGTTCTTGTAAGTTAGACAAGAAGCCTAAGTGCCCCATTTTCAGATCAGGTACCAAGCTACATGTATGTTTTCCTCACTATTTTTTTCATGCATGGCATATGCATGTGGTTTATTGGTCATCATCTTTGAATAGCATGGAGGAGTGCCTAGATTGATAGTGGATTTTCCTAGCCTTTCCATTTTCTGGATAACCATGGTGATTGTGGATTTGTCTCCTTGTTTTTTTTTGTTGGTTCTCATGTTTCCTTAGCTTAGGTTGAGTTACTAGTTCCTGAAGCCTTGGTTGGACAAATTCTCTGGAACCCTGCAACAACTTTGGTTGAGTTACTTGTCTTAGAGCCTTCATTGGGAAAACACTTTGAAGCCGTAGGTGGGTTGGGTTACTAGTCCTGGAGCCTTCAATGGGCAAATACTCTGGAGACCAATATAAGTTGTGGGTTGAGTTACTAGTCCTCGAGCCTTGGTTGGAAAAAATGCTCTGGAGCCCTGGAAGGCTTGGATAGAGACCAATCTAATGATGGTTTTTTGATTTTCAACTGTGAGGTGGAATCACTATTTTATGGGTTGAGGTGGTTGGCCTCTAGAAGCCCTGGATGGTTTTGGATTGATGTGTTTTATGAGATCCCACATTCATGCTTGGAATATGGCACAGGGGTGAATAGCTAAAGAGAGATTTGGCTCAGCCATTCTATGGTTGAGAGGAATGTGGTAGTCCCATCCTGAGTTTGGATTTTGCATCATCAATATCAAGTTATTTCTCCTTGTATCTGTATGAGTATTGTTATCACTCCAGGAAACTCTCCTAGGTTGTAGCTCGGAGATGGCTAGTAACATATAATCTTCAATATTGTTCTCTAAACTATTGGAATAAATGATGGTTTGGATCAAGCCAGATAACCATTTCAACTATGTTTTTACTCAAGACATGAATGAACACCCTCGGCTTACAAGGATTTAGATCACTAATGCTCAATAGTTTGTAGATTCAATGAATGGATGGAGAATAGTGACCATACCGACAGATGCATATATAAACACATACGAATGGCTAGCTATAAGCAGCAAATGAGAATACTGACTGTACCAGAAGATGCATATATAACCACATATGAATGGCTAGCTACAGGCAGTAAAGAAGCTTGCAAATCTAATTCATCAATGCAGAGATAAGATGACAGTTATCTGGCATTAGACACAAAAGAAACATGAACAACCTGTTCAAGTGCAAGCTTAGAGCAGAAGAGAAAATGGACATTGAACATATAACAACAAAAGAAGCTTGTATTACTAATGAATGAAGATGAGAAGCTTAAGTACCAAAGTCTCAATAGTCTCCAGAAGTTGAACCATTATTACATTTTTCTTTCAGATATTTATAGCTCTTTACCATGCTCTCGAGCCTTCTAAGGCTCGAGAGGTATTAATCTGTCCCTATGTCTCTTCAACAAATTTGATGCCCTGACTAGGTAAGCATGGCTCTGAGGTTCCTTCTTCTAATAGAAGAGTAACCTCACTCAGATAGTTCGATGCGTTGTCTGCTCCATGATGTTTCTGTTTCTTTTGGACAAGCTGCGCGTGCTGTGCTTCATGACTGATTCTGTTTCCGGTTGTGTTGCGCTGTTGATGCCCATGCGATTTTTGTTTTGGGTGAGATATGCTGTGATGGAAGGGCTATCAAGCCTCTATTTTCCCTTTAAATATTTAGAATGACTCTTTTTCTGTTAAACATAAAAAACGCTACAACTTGTGAGAAACCACGCCCAACACTATTCTTCTAGACTTAAAAATTCCTTAATCATGGCCTATCTTCCTATTGAGTCTACCTTTCAAGTGATATCACATCTCCACCATTGATCTGGGAGTTCTAGATCCAACGGTTATGATCCATTTCAGCCGGCTCTTTTGTAGTGGATTTAACCACCTGATGAGGGTGGTTTTATCTCTCCTCATATTGGAAACGTGGTAGCCGTTGTATGGCATCAGGTGGAGCTTGGCCTAAACCACTTATTGCCTTTGGCCCTCTCGAAATCCAGCTGGTTTTATGATTTTCCCTTTATATTGGAAAATATATTAAAATGTGAAAATCCCGCTTTATCAGACTTGAAATGGTGTTCAACCACCTTAATAAACCCTTTCGGGTTCATAAAGTCACATCGGCGCTGCTCCCATGTTCCCTTTATATTTCGTTAAATAACAAAATACATTGAAAATGGCTTTGGTGCAAACCTCAAATATTATGAAATCTCTTGTATATAACTATCGGGTCTGATTATCACATCGTGCATATACCTGTGCATAGGCCCCACCCCTTGGTGTTGTTCCAATGCGATACAGCATTGCGACTTGTTGCAATCACATATCACCCAAGCCAGAGGTCTTTCATATAACACGGTGTATGTCACTGCCAATTCTTATCTTGCGACGCGATGTGGGTCGTCGATCTGATCATTGGAGATCGCTAATCACGGGTGTCCTTAGCACAAACTTTAAGTATTCCTCTCTGCTCGACTGATTGTGATTTGCCACTTAGATCTGGGCCATTGATCGGCTAGATCTAACAACAGCTGTGCATTTCTTAGTTTAAGCCTCCTCTATGTGGTTTTTTTACTTTGAATGATCTTAAGAAGATTTTGATGACTTTAAAGAGCATATATTGGATCCATTTTTGGGTCATTTGCCAACAAGGTTAACATTGGCTCCTTCTGGGGATGAAATCCTCTATGTGAGGTTTCAAGAATCACAGGACAATGCCTTTCCTAAAAAAACAAAATCAAATCTTCCTCCTAGTGTTCCATTGGGTATGGAGTCTATTTTGTAATGAAAATAAAAACTGGAAAAAACATATTTACAATAACAAGGCTTTAAAGCCTTAAATGAAATAAAGTTACAAGAACTGCCCATTTACTAGGCTACCAAAAATATCTCCTCCTTCTAGATTGTTCAGAATAAATGTATTGTTTTGCTGAATTTGAGTGATGACAAATAGACCTGTCCATAAGGAGTCAAACTTGCCATGATTACCTTTATTTTCCTTAAATGCGTCCCATTTAAGCACCCAGTCACCAACTTGGAAATTTTCCACTTTTGCCTTCCTGTCAAAGGTTTCTTTGATTTTCTTTTGATGAGCTTTTGACTTCTCAACCAGCTGCTCTTTAATCTGCTATAGTTCAACTAGGTTATTCATTCTTCTTACCATTTCATTCTCTTCATCTTGTTCTTCTTCCAAGAATTTAGCCACAGGAAGAATCAAATGGATAGGGAAAACATCATCAGTGCCATAAACTAGCATTAAATGGAGAATTCCCTATGGAATTTTTGATGGTAACTCTGTTAGCCCATAACGCAAACTTCAACTTTGAATTCTAGCTCTTTTTGTTTTCCTCTAATAGTTTTTTAATTACCCTTACTAAACTCTTGTTAGATGATTCTGCTAGGACATTGCCTTGAGGATAATATGAGGTAGAATGCACCACTTGAATGCCCATGGATTCAGTCATGTCCACCAATTCTGTTTCCTTGAGAGATGCTTCATTATCAGTGACTAGTTTGGTTGGGCAACCAAATCTAGTGAAAATATTCTCATTCAAGAACTTTATGGCAACTTGATGATTGGAATTCTTGGTGGGTATAGCCTCAATCCACTTGGTGAAATAATTAGTGGCTACTAAGATCCATTTGTGCTGGCCAATGGAATGTGGGTTGATCTCTCCTATAAAGTCCAAGCCCCACTACTGGAAGGGACCATTGACATGTACTGGCTTCAAGGGCAGAGATTTTAGCTATTGTCTTCATACAAACCTCTCACACTTGTCACAAGATTTCACAAAAGAAAACGCATTAGAGAACATAGTAGGCCAATAATACCAAACCCTTAGGATTTTTTGGGCTGTGGTTTTCCAATAATGATGCCCTCCACAGATGCTAGAATGGAACTGGTGTATGAATTCCACAGATTGTTCTTTATGTAGACATCTCAAGAGGAATCCGATGGGTCTTTCCAATAAAGTAGATTTTTATTAATGAAGAATTTTCTGATCTAAGTCTAATGGCTCGGGCTTGACTTAAGCTAAGCCTTGGAGGGACTTCTAGCTTCTGCAAAAACTGAACTATGTTGGAATACCATTCACAGATGGCTAGATTTTCAGCCAAAGACTGATTCTGATTTTTCTCTTCTACTGCTCCCTTTGTCTGCTCATCATCTGAATTTAGACCCATGAAATTTATGTCTAACAAGCTGCAATTTTATTTAGCCATAAGTTTAGCCAAGCCCTGGCCCTTGAAAATCTTAGTGCGCTTCACCTCTATGTTAAACTCTATGAATTTTTCAATCCATTTAGCTCTCTTTCCATCAATATCTAGCTGAGTTAAGACATCTTTTACTGAGGCTAAAGGTGCATATGCAACCACTTTGGAATGCCGAATATAAATTTTGAATGCCTTTAAATATTTTATAAGTGCATAAGCTTGTTTTTCAATAAGGTCATATCTCAGTCCAGCATCCCTTAGAGTTTTGCTGAAAAAGGCCACAGGGTGTTCTATGCCTTCATCATTTTTCTACAACAGTACTACTGCAAGTGTATCATAAGAGGAAAAAGAGATGATACAAAACTCAGTGAAATCTAGGCTAAATAGAGTGGGAGCTTCCATGATAGCTTTCTTGATGGCTTCAAAAGAGCTTATTGAAGCATCTATCCATTTTATTTCTAATCCTTTCTTCAACATGGAAGTGATGTGCTTTACTAGCTCTGCAAAGTTTGGAATGAACCTTCTTACAAAGTTAATCTTACCCAAGAAGGATTGAATATCCCTTTTTGACCTTGGGATGGACAATGTCTGAATTGCTTGAACCCTTGCTGGATCAATCTTCACACCTTCAGCAGAAACAATATGTCCCATAAGTTTGCCTTCTTCTAGAGCAAACTGTGACTTCTTCGGATTCACCGAAATTCCAAATTGTCTGCACATTAGGAAGACCTTCTTCAAATGCTGCAAATTGTCTTTGTGACTGCTGGAGAAGACTATTATTTCATCAAGATAAATAAGGACAAACTTGTCCTTCTCTCCCACAAAGGCTATGTCCATGGCCCTCTGAAAAGTAGCCCCAACATTCATCAGTCTGAAAGGCATCTTAGAGTACATGAAAGTGCCCCAAGGAGTAGTGAAGGTAGTGTTTTCCTGATCTTCCAGATGTACAATAAGTTGATTGTAACATGAAAAAACGTGAAAATCCATCTAAGAAAGGCATGACTATGGCCCCTGAAACTCTTTGCAACAAGTGTTCCATCTTAGGCAGGGGGTAGTTATCTTTTTTAGAGCACTTGTTCATATTTCTGAAGTCAACACAAAGCCTGATTTCTCCATTTTTATTTCTTACTACCACAAGCTTAGCTATTCAATTTGAATACCTTAGGGGAACTATGATTTTGGCATCCAACAACTTCTTGATTTCTTTCTCAATCAAAGGCAATAAGAGAGGGTTGATAGGTCTTAATTTCTACTTAAAAGGGATGGTGTTCTTTTCCGGTGGAATCTTATGCTGAATGATGTTTGTGTCATAGGTTTTAAGATCACTATATTCCCAGACAAAAATGTCAGAAAATTGCTTCATTAGGGTGCAATACTTAGAATTTTGGCCAGAAGACAAATGAGTGGACAGATTTACGTATTTCAGATGGGTTGGGCTCCCTATATTGTGTTTACGAACAATAGACTCATTTTTTTGTTTTGGAAGGCTTATAAGGTACATCGTTATGATCGAACAACTTCTCTAGAGGCACCAATCCCTTGGGTATATGGTTACTAGGAAGCTCGACAATGCCTCCTCGGCCAATCTCGTCCTTTAGCTTGGACTAGCCGCATTATTCCCTGGTTTCATTTTCCTGGTCGATGTGCGTTTCAGAAAATTCCTCAACGACTTGCAAAAACTTGTCAATTTCATCATCATCTTCAAAAACTCTCCAATGTTTAACATTGTTAGGCAGAGATGGTTTATATTTTACCTAAACTTCATACATCAATTTAGGAGGCCAAGGAGGAATAAACGTGCTAGTAGACACAGAAAGGGAGTCAGCAAGCTGGTTCTTCATTCTCGGAATGTAAGAAATGCTGAAATTATTAAAAGAATCCTTGAGCCTCCATACCTCATCTCTATATTCTTTCAGCCTTGGGTGCTTTTCCTGGAAAGTTTTATTGACCTACTGACTAATGAGGTCTACATCTCCAAACACTTTCAAGCCTTTGATGCCCATTTTTTAGCAACACTTAAGCCCAAAATCAAAGCTTCGTACTCTACTATGTTGTTTGTGACCTGAAAGGTTAATTTAAAAGATAAATGAATGTATTCCTATGTGGGGGACACAAGGACTACACCTGCCCCTGCAGCTTCCTTAGATCAAGCCCCATCAAAGAACATGTCCCAAATCTATGGGCCTTCTTCCTCAGTGATCTGGAAAACTGGTTTTTTAAGCTGCGTGGAGGCCAACTGGGATTTTTCAATATGACGAATACATGCTCCAAACTCAGTGTCAATAGCATAGATGGGATGCTTAGTGGGACTCCTTTCATCGCTGATGATATAAGCCAACTGAGCTTCTCTCTATAATCTCCTGCTCTCACCTCTGAAAACTAGGACAGTAGCATAGGATAGATCATTTTGTAATGATCCACCTAATCTCCTAATCCAACCTCTGGAAAGTAACATGCCAAATTTGGGGGGTACATCTGCTACCACAATATCCATCATCATGCTCTTCATGGGCAACTGAGACAAAGTGATGGCTAGGTCCTTGATTAATCCCAAGAATTTCACTTTTCTAGAGTTAAAAGAAAACAGGTCATGATAAGGCTTGGTAATGTCAATACCCAACTCATCCATGACAGGCTTGGGCATTAGATTATGGCTAGCTCCAGTGTCCAGAAGGCAGTTATGAAGGATTTTATGGTGAATAGTCAGAGAGACATAGAATGATGGGGAGTTGTCTTCATAATTTTCAATCATTGGGCTGAGAATAACAGTTGGTTTGTCATATTGTAGATTTACGTAGTCAGTGGAGGCTTGGATGGATTTAGGCTCAAGGGCCTCGAGGATGGATCTTTTGAATGACTCATTATTCACTAGTTCAATTAGAGGCATAGGTATTCTTAGCTTCTGAATTTCTTCTTGAAAACTGAAAGGAGAAGGAGACTTGTCAAGGCCTCTTACCTGGTGAGTTGGAGCTTTGAGGATGATGGGATCAACTGCTGGTTGCTTCTACTTATTAGCTTGCTGTACTACAGGGAAAATAGCTCTTTGAATAGGAGTTTCCTTGGCATTATTCATCTTTGACCTCAGATTATATCTTTGCTGATCTACAGTTTGTAGAACAACTTCACCATCCCATTCTTGGTTAATCTGGTCATTGAATAATGACTTTTCATAGGCAGCTGAGGTCAAAAAGGAGGCATTGCCTTTATCTTCCAGAACATGGATTTCATCATCTTCTTCAAACTTCTCTTCTTCCATGACTACATTCTGGAAAGGGGCATTCACCCTTTGGTCTTCATTAGCATCTTTGCTTCTTTGCAAAATCTGCAACTGCTCATTAGTTCTTCTATATGGATTTAGATTTGGATTTCTGGGAGCAAAGGTATTAGGAACTCTTCCTTTCCCAAGGTGTTGCTCAACCTTTAGTTTTGAGATTTCCAAGGTAATGACTCTATCATTTTGGTTATTTTATCTATCTTGGGATCTAAAGATGCTAATGACTCGCCCCTCTGTCTTCTTCTATCAACATTTCCCTTGAGCTTCTCCGTAGCCATGATGTTTGATTCCACTTCCAAGGCTGCATCCTGCATGTCAGCCAAAGTAGCACATCGCCTCTCCCTCAACAATAGGCAGAAGCCAAAATCAAAAGCACTGGCATAGGTGAACTTAGCAGAGGTAGTGGTGGGTTTTACTTTAGCTGGTATCTTGCTGTACATATGATTAAACCTCTTATTAAAATCAGAAAACAATTCACCATTTTCCCTCTTTAAGTTCCCAAACTCAGCGTGGTAGTAGAGGAGATCCTTACTATCCCCCCAATGCTTTGAGAATGCATCATCTAAACACTGAATATCTACTATAGATCTTGGGGTCAGTTCTCTGAACCATTTTCTAGCCTCTCCATCTAGGCTTTAGAGAAAGACTCTTGTCTAGACATCATCTTCACTAATGTCTAGGTTATCAGCATAGATATAGAATGACTCAAGATGTTCCTCAGTTGTAGCACCTCCAGTCCCAGTGAACTTAGGCCTATATTTCTAATATTCTCCAGTAGGCATGGCATTCAAAGGAGTGGGCAGTATTAGAGGTCCATACCTAGTAGCTATGATTCTTTCCATTTTGGTGGGTGCTTGTGGACTTGCCATAGCTGTGGTGGCTATAAGAGTACTGGCAGTCTAAATGATAGAGGGTTGAGGAGGACTGACAAGGCTAAAGGAGTGTGATTGATAGGAGGTGAGGTTTCCTTTGGGATTACAACAAAAGGAGAACCTAAAGAATAAGGAGCTTTATGAATCTCTTGAGAGATTTTCTTCACTGCTAGTATTAGATGCTATACTGTCAACATGTATTTGTTCTATTGCAGGATTTTCTTGAAGAGATATAGAATATTGTTTAGGTTTACCTGAACCTGATGCTCCTTTCTACAAAGCCTTTCTTTTTTTGATGATTTTTTCAAGATCAGATACTGGATTAGCTTGTAGCTTCTGAGGATTTCTCTGAGTATGCCTCACAAACTGAGCTAGAACTACGAAGTGGAGTCGCCAAGAGGTTCACCTCTAGTAGAGTCTCCATATAGATGATTAAAACCAAAAAAGTGCCTAGACTTTGTCTATCATCAAAGTAGGATCTCTGTCGTTTCCCAGGGAAGTTGAGCTTCAGTTTCCTCTCCCCAACAACGATGCCAATTATGTTATCACTCCAGGAAACTCTCCTAGGTTGCAGCTCGAAGATGCCTGGTAACATATAATCTTCAATATTGTTCTCTAAACTATTGGAATAAATGATGGTTTGGATCAAGCCAGATAACCATTTCAACTATGTTTTTACTCAAGACATGCATGAATACCCTCATCTTACAAGGCTTTAGACCACTAATGCTCAATAGTTTGTAGATTTAATGAGTGGATGGAGAATACTGACCATACTAGCATATGCATATATAAACACATATGAATGGCTAGCTAAAAGCAACAAATGAGAATACTGATTGTACCGACAGATGCATATATAACCACATATGAATGGCTAGCTACAGGCAGTAAAGAAGCTTGCAAATCTAATTCATCAACGTAGAGATAAGATAACAGTTATCTGGCACTAGACACAAAAGAAACATGAACAACCTATTCAAGTGCAAGCTTAGAGCAGAAAAGAAAATGGACATTGAACATATAATAGCAAAAGAAGCTTGTATTACTAATGAATGAAGATGAGAAGCTTGAGTAGCAAAGTCTCAATAGTCTCCAGAAATTGAACCATTATTACATTTTGCTTTCAGATATTTATAGCTCTTTACCATGCTCTCAAGCCTTTTGAGCCTCAAGAGGTCTTAATATGTCCCTGTGTCTCTTCAACAACTTTGATGCCCTGACTAGGCAAGCATGGCTATGAGGTTCCTTCTTTTGACAGAAGAGTAACCACACTTAGATAGTTTGATGCACTTTCTACTCCATGATGTTTCTGTTTGTTTTGGACAAGCTGCGTGTGTTGTGCTTCATGACCAATTTTGTTCCGGGCTGTGTTGCATTGTTGATGCCCATGATATTTTTGTTTTGGGTGAGATATGCTCTGATGGAAGGGCTATCTAGCCTTTGTTTCCCCTTTAAATATTTAGAATGAATATTTTTCTGTTAACAGAAAAAACGCTGCAACTTGTGAGAAATCCCTTCCATAATTGTTCTTCCATACTTCAAAATTCCTTAATCATGGCCTATCTTCCTATTGAGTCTGCCATTCTAGTGATATCACATCTCCATCATTGATCTGGGAGTTTTAGATCCAACGGTTGTGATCCGTTTCGGGCGACTCTTTTGTACTGGATTTATCTGCCCAATGAGGGTGGTTTTATCTCTCCTCATCCTGGACATGTGGCAGTCGTTGTATGGCATCGGGAAGACCTCGGCCTAAACTACTTATCACCTTTGGCCCTCTCCATCTCCTTCTTGATAATCTTGTCATAGCCTGATAGAGTACCTGCATTCACAATTCACTCATGAAAAGATGTCATCAATCTGATAAACCCCTATTTTAAGATGTTGCATGATGATCCAATAACTAAGATGGAACTAGGTGGCATGTTGAGGGAGAGGCTTAGTGACTACATAGTTATGCAATGTAGGTAGTCAAGGGTCAGGTGTAAGACTTAAAATTATTACTTGCACAATTCAGGTTGGAATGGGCTTAAAGATTGTGTAGTTGGGGAGTTGAAGGAGCTAGGATGAGGGCTTGATAACTAAGTTTTCCCACTGCGTAATGTTGGAAGTACAGGGAGGCTAGGTGATTTCAAAATTTCACAATTCAGGAGCTCAAGGGATGGGCTTGAGGACTGAGACTACGCAATGCACAGTTCAGTCCTAGCTAGAAGAAAGGATTGTGTAGTTTTAGAGCTTAGGGGCCAGGCTTGAGCACTGATACTATGTAGTGTGTAGTTCTAGGAGGTAGGAACTGCACATTGTGTAGTGCCAAGTGTTAGGGTTGTTGCATGAGGTACGATACTATGCAATACATAGTTCAGGAAGGAAGGATGAGGCTAGGTTTCCCGGTCGGGAAGTTTTCTAGATTTGTCTAAGTGTGGGAATCATGAATATGATGTGAATAATGAATTTTTTTTTATTGTTATCGCACACTTAGAAATTTTCATGACATAACATATATCATCCAGAACACCTAAACAACATACTTCCCTTAATGCAGCAACTTTCTGATGACTTATGACAAGCGAAACACCAAATATACCCTTTGCGACAACCATGACGACATTTGTGCAACCGTGCTTGAAACTTTGCAAATAAGTGAGACACATGTTTACATGGTAAGGCCAACTCATTTACACAAATATTACCCCTCAAAACCACCAAAACTAGCTTTTGTGCAACATGCGACACTTCACATGCCAAAAGATGACACTTTTATTTTCTTACAAATAGGGAAAAACCACTTAGAGAAAACACATGCAATAAGTCTTAATTCTTATGATGACAATATGCAAGGTCAAAATAGGCTTCGAAATTTGGGTGTAGGCCAAAAGTTTGGAGGGTGTTGCAACAATGATAACACTTGGTGACATACTAGTATAATTCCAGCTTCTCTGTCTAGGTTTATTCTTTTGTGCAGGGTCTAGTTCTTCAGGGAGTATTGATTCATCATGCAGACCAGTTTAGTTTCCCCACTTACCCTATGAATAATTATATTACCCTTTGTCCCTTATCAGTTGAACAAAAGGGACCACAAGCATGTTGATTTGGATTTCTGCATGAATTTTATATATGGAAAATAGAAGAAAGTCAGATTTCTCAGAGTTGGGAAAGAAATGAAGAGAAAAAAATCAGAGCTTGTGCATACAAATGTATGGGGGCCTTCTTAGGTATCATCTCTTGGTGTATATCACTATTATGTTACTTTTATTGATGATGCAACCAGAAAAACCTTGATTTGTTGTATTCAAAATAAATCTGATGTATTTTATGCTTTCAATAAATTGAAAACTTTGGTTGAGAATGAGACATGAAAGAAGTTGAAGTGCCTTTTTAGAGCATGGAATTTGCAGAGAGAAGAAAGTTCGAGGAACACTAGAGGAAAATGGTGTGTCAGAAAGGATGAATAGGACAATCATGGAGCATGCAAGGCACATGAGATTGCATGCAAAATTTCCTTTATAATTTTGGGTAGATGTTGTAGATACTATTTGTTATCTAATAAATAGAGGGCCTTCAAGTTCCTTGGATGGTGGCATTCTAGAGGAGGCATGGATAGGTAAAAAGGTAAACTACTCATTTTTAAAGAATTTTAGTTGTGAAGCCTTTGTCCACATTAATAAAGAAAATATAACAAAGTTTGAGGCAAAATCAAAGAAATGTACCTTTATTGGATATGGTGTTAATGATTTTAGTTATCTCTTATATGATTATGAAAATCACAAAATCATTAGGATTAGAGATGTCATATTCAATGAAATGTTCTTGTATAAGGATGTGATGCAGGAAAAGAAATAGGAAAAAGAAAATAGAGAATACATAGTGTTTGATGAGATCACAGAAAAAGTAAAGGTGCCTGAAAATAATAATGATCAACAGCCACAACAATAGAAACTACCACAACAATAATAGGCACTTCAAACACCTAAAAGTGGTGTCATAAAATCTACTAGGATAAGCAAATACCCTGAACAATACTCTCCTCCATTATATTATTTATTGTTGGCTGATTCTGGTGAACCAGAATGTTATGAAGAAACAATGCATGAAGAAACCAAGAAGAAGTGGGAGCTATACATGAAAGAAGAGTTGGGCTCTTTGGAACATAACTAGACTCGGGACTTAGTCAAGTTTCATGCAGGTAGAACAACATTGCAGAATAAATGGGTTTATAGGTTGAAGGAAGAAGATGGAGGTAGAAAAATGCATAAATCTAGACTTGTGGTGAAGGGGTTTGCACAGAAGAAAGGTATCGACTTCGATGAAATATTTTCTCTTGTTGTTAAAATGACTTCAATCAGAACTATTTTAAGTCTAGTAGCAACAAAAGATTTGCATCTTGAGCAGTTGGATGTAAAGAAAATGTTTCTCCATTGGGATTTGGAGGAAGAGATCTATATGCAATAGCTGCAAGGGTATGAGGTCAAAGGGAAGGAGAAACTAGTTTGCAGGTTGAAAAAGAGCTCTTATGCCTTGAAATAGGCTCCAAGGTAGTGGTATCTAAAATTTGATAGGTTTATGTATGACCAAGGTTATACTAGATGTCGCTATGATCATTGTGTTTATCTCAAAAGGAAAAATTATGGTAGCTATACTATATTGTTATTGTATCTTGATGAAATGCGTGTTTTATGGTCTAACATACAAGAAATAAATGTCCTCGAAGGAAAATTGGAAAATTCATTTGCAATGAAAGGTTTGAGTGTTACAAAACAAATCCTTGGTATGAGAATAACTAGAGATAAGAAAAATCGCAAATTAACATTGTCTCAGAGTGAGTACATACAAAAGGTGTTGGAAAGATTTAATATGCGGAATGAAAAATGAGTTAGTGCACATTTGGCTATCCATTTCAAACTAAGTAAGGAGATGTGTTCCAAGACTTAAGAAGAGATGGATTATATATATAAAGTTCCATATGCATCAGCAGCTGGAAGCTGAATGTATGTAGTGGTTTGCACAAGGCCTGATATTGCACTTGCAGTGGGAGTTGTAAGTAGGTACATGAACAATCCAAGAAAAGAACATTGAATGGAAGTGAAGTGGATTCTCAAGTATTTGAGAGGTACCACAAATCAAGCATTATACTTTGGTGGGTCAAACATCAATATACAGGGATATGTCGATGCATATATGGTAGGTGATAGAGATAATAGGAGGAGCACCACAGGGTATGTGTTTACTATAGGTGGAACAACTGTCAGTTGGGCTTCAAAAATGCATAGTGTTTTTTCACTTTCAATGACAGAACCAAAGTATGTTGCTACTATAGAGGCTAGTAAATAAATGATTTGGTTTCAAAGGTTTATGGATGAATTGGGTAAGAAACAGGAGATGGACAGGTTATACAGTGATAGCCAGAGTGACATTCATCTTGAAAAGAAGTCAACATTTCATTCCAAGACTAAACATATACATCTAACATACCATTTCATATGGTCAGTGTTGGAAGATGGACAGTTGAACCTCAAAAAGATACACACTAGCCAGAATCCTCAAGATATGTTAACAAAAGCTGTAACTAGGGAAAAAATGAGATTATGCTCAATTTCAATTCATCTTAAAGTATGATGATGAAGATGAGAAACAATCAGGTCCAAATTGGAAGCATTTCCCAACAAATGAAGCAGCAGTTAGTTTCTATAATTAGTCTCAAAGTGGGAGATTGTTGGGTGTGGAGCCCGATTATCTTATTTATTCAGAGGTATCACCGCGTTGGACCCAAGATCATAACAGGGTGGAAACACCCCCCATTTAATCGCCATCAGGGGGGTCAAGGGGGGGAGAACACGATTATATGAGCACCCTCCTGGCAGGGTTTCAATAGTAGCACCCTCGAAGCTAAAAATAGATGTAAAATTGCCTTCTAAAATATTGTAATTTTGTAGTCAATCTGAGTTGTTCATTAGGGAGATGATCTGATGGTAGAAGTTATTTTTAATTTAGCTTTTTTTTCCTAGAAGGAAACCCATCCCTATATTTTAGGGAATTGTATTGCAGCTGTGTATATGTATTTTGAGCAAGAAAGAGAGAGGAGACTATTATACATTATTTTATCATACTTCCAATCTTGTAATGTGAAGTGCCACAGTTTGTTTTGTCAATGTCGTAAGTGTCACAAAGTGATGAAAGTCATCACAAACAATGTATTCACCATGAAACATGCTTCTAGTAATCAACAGAAAAGCACTGAAGAAAAGGAAGAAAAATTGCCTTGAAAGAATTCTGAATAACTTGTCAAACACTCTTGTTCGCAATCCCAATACGTTTTGCATAACTAATGTCTAGTGCTGATAAATTGTTGCATTATACATGCCTCACACTACTAGCATGAATTTCAGAAGGAAAAACCACACTGATCCTCTTGAAGCATTTTTCCCCAAAATGAAGGAGAAGCTTATCTTACTAGAAAGCTCAAGAACATCGATGTGGTTTCAGGTATATGAAGATTGGAACGAGACCTCCCATTGTTAGCACTAAATCCTCTTGCCATGGATATCTCCCTTGATATGCAGAACTACTCCCTCTTTTCATGGAACCTCAACTCCCTATCCTTCCCTATAAATGAATTTCCCACCATCCACTAATGGTTGGTTGCCATCCTAGTGCTAAATTGTGCCCAAATGTTGCCCATTTGCAAAGGAGAAAATGCATTTGAAGGCTAAGGCTTGGACATGGAATCTCACTTGAAGAAGGCTTCCAACATCAAGGCTTCATTGCTTGTAATGCTCCCTTTCATCTATTAATAATACAATATATGTTTTATTTTAACAAATGTGCCAATTATTGTCCTTTTATTATAATGCTCCTTGATCCATTACATAATTTGTATTAGGAAATGTTATGCTTTGCATAGTTTTATTGTCTCCACTTGATATTTCTTGTAGGCACTCATCTACATCAGTGAATAAGAGATCATGAGCTTGGAATCCAAAGAGTCAAGGTTGACAACAATGGTATTAACATCAAAGAGAGGTGGCAGATCTATCCTCCTTCGCATTTTCTAGTATCAATTAGGAAAGATTGCACGTAATTGTCTTCTGTAGTTTCTAGATCCTCCCATAGGACTGGGGGGATCCTTTCTGTCAGAAGAAAGGATTGCCTACACAAAATAATGGTCACTCTGCTAGGGATTACGTAACCCTTTAAACCTCATTTTGTTTTTGGTCACTTTTGATAAGTTTTCCCAACTGCTTAGTGATCCTTAACTTTGATTTATTGTGGATCTGCATTCTGTGTGGTGTGTCATTTAGAGTGTCAAATCTGGGTCTCTTTTCATTTTTTGTTTATTTTTTTCCTAAGTTTTCCTCACCCAATGCTTTTTATCTGAAAAATAAAGCATCACCAACGCAGATTTTTTTATTACATTCACGCTTAAGGCCCTGTCTACCCACGCTGGTCCAAAAAATAAGATTTTTAGTGTATTTGACAGAAGATCTAGAGTGTTTTTATCTCTAATGTTTTTCTTATGCTTTGTTTGCATAGAATTTTGACTTATTGTGGTTAAATTCTTGATGGCTTGCAAGAGTTTCTTCCATGTTAAGTAGTGAAAATAAACTTTGGTTGAATCATCAGTTCTTTGGGTAATCAAATTTACTATTTTTTTTCTTTCATGTGTTACTGATTTGCTGTCTGATAATAGTTTTCAGTTCTTTTGGAAACCAGAAAGAAATTTCATTTTCATTTGTTAAGCCTTCATCTCAAAATTGATCATTACTTCCGGAAATTTCATTAGGTTACATTGTACTAGAAACATGTTTTTGAGATTTTCATTGAGCATAGATTACATTACCTGGTGTCAAAATATGATAAGTCCATCTTCATTCATTTGGAAAAGAAAAATTAATGTAGGTGAACTTTAGTGAACTAAAATTCATTTTCTTTTTTATCGTTGCATTAGAACTGTGGAATTGAAATATCTAGTTAGGAAGCTATTGTTCGTTGCATATTTGATTGTTGAATCAATGTTTGCACTCCTTCCCTACACTAGATAACTTTCATTGGAAATGAAAAGAGTCATTTTTTCATATTAGTTGCATCGTAGGTGTGTTCAGGTGACATCTATTTTTGAGCCTTGAAACAAAAACATAATTCAAGATCAACTTTCAAATTCATCTCAATTAACCTAAGAATCATTTGGAACACTAACACAAACATCTAGAGGTATAGGCTAGAGATGTGTTCTGACATCATTAAAAATAGGAGTTGTCATTGTTTTCCAATGTTGCATCCCGAGGGTGAAATATCCTTCCACGTACGTAAGGGTCTAAGATAATTATCCACGTATCTTCGGGTATATCAAATGACACTCCACACATGAAAAGTATAAAGGAACGCTCTCATTGAAAGATTACGCATTCTATGACACTACTACGGAGTGCACTCCAATGTCCTATTGAGTATATTTTAGGAGTCCCCTATAGGTTGTTATCCATCCATAAGTAACTGAGTCTGTGGCCTTGTATGTCTTTATACACCGAACACAACATTTGGGGAGATTGGTTCTCATACATTAAGTCGTTGATTCACTAAGGTGTATATTGCAGTTTATGGTTGCTTGCTAAACCTTTATGCCTAGTTACCCATTTTTTATTTTTATTTTTGTTAAGTTATAAAATTAATTCACCACATAATAACATCCTACCCGTGAAACAACTCCTTTTTTCCTCAAAATGAATGGTTAATTGTAAAATCAAATTAAGCCAAAAGTGTTCACCGACACACAGTTAGTAATTAATTTCATGAAATCTCCATCATGGTAGAACCACCAAATCTGCTGTCGCACCATGCACAAGGTCCACCTCGTGTATCGTCTTCACATTCTGAAGCTAACATGTTACCACAAGAAGTCCAAAACGAGGCCTCAGATATAGAACATAATATCTATGGAGATGTTAATACACCCGATCCACCTATAGTTGTAGGTTTTGATACTGTTGAGTCTAATACCCTTGAGAACCAAGGTATTGAGCTTCGTATTGTCCCAAGTATCCAACCCATTCTTCCGACCACCACCTCAGGAGTTGGTCACTTCATCTCAAGACTCTCCTCCAGCTAGTCCTTGACCTACTTCAGAGTTATTTTTTTTTTCATCCCAATCCTCTCTTTGATCCAGATCCTATGTATCTATTGCCTCCACATCCATATAGGCCTTTTGATACTCCTAACATACCTTTGGATTCTCCTCATAGTGTGCCTCGGGTTCTGATTTGAGAACTGTTCCAAAACATGGCGAGAGATAGCGATAACCCATACATAGAGTCAACACCTCAGGATGTTCCTTTGGAAACCTTTCAAACCCAGATTCCATAGGCTAGCAATGATCCTCTAATGCTCCTTCCTCCTGAAAAATTCCCTTATGTTTTCGCTCCCTACAATATGACGAGTGGGCCAAGTGCACTTCCTTCTTATAGTGCACCCTTGGCCCCACTGGGTTATACCTCTCTTGATGATGCTTTCTCAGACACTTGTGGTGCAACTTCACTTTTTTATAACCCCATTTGGTCATTTGGTGTTATTCCTACTACTAGCGCATTTGTTCCAAATGTACCAGTATTTGCATAGATCCCTACCCAACCTGCATTGACTTCTCAACCGGTAGCGACAGTAGGTGAAACACATGTTCCTCTTGGTCGTTCTAATCCTTTTATTATAAATATGGTAACTATGGCCCCCACTATGAGTGGGAAGCCTATGGGTTCATCTATTCCACCGTCTGGGGGGGAACAACCTCCACCCTATGTACCTACCCCTTTCAGTGGAAACTATGCGAACTATGTACCCCCTCCTCCCACATCGGGGGAACATCAACCCACTAGTGCTATTTCGAACCCAGGTGGAATTCCAGTTCCATATGTATCATGTACTATCATCGGGACATCCTTGCATGTTCACCATGTCCCAATGGATCAACCTTCTTAGTAACAACCAAATCTTCCTACTCGCTCTCAACAACCCTAAATCTCACTATTGGGAGTCCCTCCCAATCAGCAGGTAGGTCACCAAATACAGTATGGCCCCAATCCTTCGTTTGGGAAATCTAGTCACTTCGAGCCCTCATCTGGAACGTACTCTCCTCGGACTGGTAATCGTCCTCTACAACCACAAGTTCCTTTCCAAACATAGCACGTGTTATAGACATTTTTGTGCCTTGCAGCTCCAAGCATGAAATGTCCATAAACCAAGGGCTCCTAAGTCCCTAAAAGTGTTGTTCTAACCCCTAAACGAACAAGGTCAACAAATTACAACTTCTCCCAGAAGTTCTCCACCAAAAACTACTCAAAATTGGTCAAAACTGGATCAGTGCACTTGCTCCATGGCCAGGGTGCGTTGCATCGCACCTTGTACACACGGGAAGTGCGTTGCAGTGCACCTAAATACACTGTGAGGGTGCAATGGACGGGAAAAGACAAGTGGCGGAGACAGTTTGCGAGGTGGATGATCATGGAATCTTCGAGAAACTTCTCCTAGGACACTTGCCTCTCAAAATTGCCCAAGGATGAGTAAGAGATCAATGATATCTCCAAGTGGCATCAAGAACTATCAGAGAGAAGACACTAATAAAAAACCTAGAGCTGACTCACACCTCTGCAAATATCTATATATAGATCTCTCATCCCAGAGATCAAGGGGTTGGGGGCTGGAATCTTGCACATTGTAAGGAATTGTTGTTGGTTTTGAGACAGAGATCAGAGTATTGGGTGATTTATTCTTTGTTGGAGGTGAAGAGGGGCTTCTTTGTTGGGAGGTTGATGCTGGGTCAGGAATCATCGGTTGTAACTCCTCCTGGATCTTCTTGTTATATCAATAAAAACTATTTGAGTTTTTTCTCCATTATTGTGTATCATTGATGCTTGTTACATTTGTATGGTTAGCTTAAATATGATCCTAAGCTATTTATGAATATAGATCCATGTCTTTGTATAGTTTTCCTCTTCTGTGATCTTACAGGTACTTGGTGAAGCTGGGCAAGTAAGGGAGCAAGTAGCTGGAAGCTGTCAAAGAGGAGAGAGATTGGATCAAAGGACTAGCGCAAGACACAGGTTGGTTCTTCCTATTCCTCTTCATTTATAGTTCATAAAGGAAATACAAAAGTAGTTTTCTCTGTTTGTTTCTAAGGCATCTGTCACACCTTAGTGGGATAGAGCAGTTCTAAATAGACACTTTTCCCGGTAACAAAATGGCGACTCTGCTGGGGATCGTGTCTAATTAGTTTGTTTGTGTTTCTCTTATTGCTTATTTCATAAACTTATAAGTTGCAATCGAACTGCATTTTCCATCACAAATGCAAAGTAGACATTTGTTACTTCAATCCATTCACTGGATCTGTTTATGATTTGAACAGCTAATTCATAGACTAACTGATTGCCCTTGTGATAGCTCTTAGACCCCCCTTAGATCTACCTCTGATTGTGCATTACTGATTGCTTTTACTCGGCCAAAAACCAAAGATTAAACTGCAAACCGTGACCCAGAACCCGGATATAATTCTCGTTTCTGCCCCAGCATAGGCACTGTGAAGAGGTTCTGCATTTCAACGCACTTCGCGATAGGGCTACTTGCGCTGCAATGCAGTTTCTCTATGTAACAGGTGCGCTGATCAGCCTAGCCCTGTGCAACTGAGGTTCTTTTCTTCATTCTTTCTAGTTTTGTCTCTGATTTTTGCAGCCTATGATCAGTATAGGACTGATTCAAACCCCTTTTCCTTACTGATATTCTGCCTCCTTTGTACAAAAAAACTGTAGATGTTTTTATGTGTTTGTTGAGTCATTTACAGTTTTCCATTGCAAAAGTATAATAGTCGTACTGTCGTCCTTTGATTTAGATCTGTCGCAAGTGTCGATTTTGATCATAGGAGAAAGTTTATTTGCTGTTTGTAGTCGATTATGCTTTTACTTTTGCCTTAAGTTTGAATTTGCGACTTTCTAGTGTCAAAACAAGTATTTATTTCAAAATCATAAAGTGTCGTAATCGTCTCTACCTTTTGATTTCGAAAAGAAGCTTGTTTGTGTTTGTCGCTTGAAAGCAAATTCAGATTTGTACATCAACTTTCTTTTTAGCATCAATATTAAGAAAGTGAAAAACAAATACGTGCATGTGCATTTGCATATTGACAGTCTGTTTGGCTTGATTTAGGAAAGTGCATTTACAGTGTGCTCTTTGCTCTTTGAGAAAAGATTGTGTCTTTCTTTTCCCCTAGTAGCTAGGATTTTCATTGCTGAAAAGAGATAAAGTTTGTTTATCATCTTTATATTGCATTTTAAGAATTACATCTACATCTCGTGGTGAACCCAAAAGGAAAACTTCATAAGAAATATCAACTTAAAATAAATTCAATGAATCTAACAACGCTTTGGAACTTAACGCACAACATTTAGAGGTCTAGGCTAGAGACGTATTCTGGCGTCGTAAAGCCTGGTAACTGTTGTCCTCACTAATGGTTGGGTGATTCCTCCACTTTGAGATGATAAGTGCCAGTACAGACTTGTTCTCCCACGTACCGTCAAGTACATATTGGGAGAGCCCTATAGGCTTAAATCCTTTATCCATAGGAAGCTGTGTCGGCCGCCCTACTGATCGCAATGCACCGAACACAGCATTCGGGAAGATTGACTGTCGTACCGTAAAAAGTATTCTGCAGTTTTGTGATTGGTTTGGTACTCCCTCTACCTAGACCTCCAGAGCAGTCCCTTTCGTTGCTTTTCAGACTCCTTAACAGAAAAGGTCCATCTGAGCACTTGTCACTTTAGGCTCATTAAAAATCGAAGGAGACTAGAGTCATCTTTTATTTTTTCTTGACTCTTAAAAACTGAAAAAACAAGTTGTGTCAAAGCGTCTAAAATTCATTTAATTCGGAAACATACTTCCCCTTCATTTTTAGTTGATCGAGTAATCCGCGATCGTGGAAGAAAGTTAATTGAAATCGCTAGAAAATCTTTTGGATAGACTAGATATGTTTGAACAACCGTCGACATCCAAGAATGTGTCATCCAACGCAGCAGCGGCAGAGCCTCCTACTGCTACTCCAACGATGTTTGCCGATATACCATCTGTCCCGACAAGTTGTAAACAACAAGCTGGAGTCCAATCAGGACTGTTTCGACGACATGGTTAGTTCCTATTTCTTCATCCAGATTATCATCTGGTATTTCTTATGTTGAAACTCAACAAATTGATCCAATGTGTATTCAGAGGTCAATATACCCTTTAAGTACTGGATTTCCACCATATGGAGGGCAGTATGCATTTTCATTGTTCCCTCCCGGAGAACAACCATATGGGAGTTTACAACAAAGTTCAGGTTAAATTGGAATTACATCCAGCGGTTGGGTACCAATACTGCCTCAGCATCCAAGGGTTGCATATTCAATGCAACCAGTCCACCCTGTGTCGAATATTCCCACTACACCTGGTATGGTGATTGCGTCACAAGTACAAGCGCTACCTGTTGTATGTCAACCCCAAGTTTCTCATGTTGCAATACAACAGCCCCTTGTCTCAACGACTCAATAACAACCTGAGGTTAGCGCCTCCTTATCTGGAGCGACTCAGGCTCAAAAAAGTACTGTGACTCCTCATCTTGGTCAATCATCCAGTATTGGACAACAACAAATGGTCCAACAACCAGAGCTGGTTCAATCTCAACAACCGCAATTCCAACAATCATATCAAGGACCTGAGCAACAAGTCTTTGTAAGTAATGGGCAAATGCATTTCCAAAATGGTTATCAACAACCATACTATAATGGTTATGCCCATCAACCTTGTCAAGGTTGCCAGCATCAAATACATTATGCTGGTATGCAAAGACCCACTGCTCAGGTGATTCCATCTTATCGTGGGTATGCTTCGCCTAACCTGAATCAACAGTTGCCCTTTGTAGCAACTCTAGAATTACCAGATCTAAACTGGCTGATGAATGATCCAATTGCTTATGCCCCTTGGTGGCCAGCGATTCCACATAAACTTCCGTCAGATATTCCTAAATTTAATGGAAATCCGGGTGAAGACCCGTCGAATCATGTGATGACATTTCATCTGTGGTGTTCATCAAACACCCTAAATGATGATTCGATTAGGTTTCGCCTTTTTCAGAGGACGTTAACTGGTCCGGCAGCAAAATGGTATATCGAATTGCCCAGAGCTTCGTTTGACAACATCAGTACCCTAGCCACAACCTTTTTAACCCATTTTCAGTTACCGATAAGGTACGAAACGGGAACAGAACTTCTTACCAATTTCAAACAAACAACGGCCACTCAAATATCTGATCATATTCATGAGTGGCGACGTCATCGTAGAATGGTAAAAACGTATGTTCCTGATCATCTTTTAGCTGAATGGTTTATTAAGTATTTGTTACCTTCCATTACAGAAGATGTGGCAAAAGGGGGAGTCGTCACTGAAGAGCAAGTTATTGCTCGTGCGCAATATTTGGACTTGATTTACACTCAGTCTGGCACACTCTATGACAAAATACCTGATGCTCCTAGACCGGAATTCTCAGTCCCTCCTCCTCCTAAATCAAACAATGACTCTCATGCCGGCGATGGCATGATTGGCGCAACAGACACGAAATCGAAAAAGGCTACATCTAAAAAGGCCCGTAAGGTTTCTAGTCAAAATGCAGATGAGGAACTTCTTGCCTCGGAAGTAAATGTCGTGTCGACCGACAAGGGCAAGAAGAAAAAGAAAGGGAGAAAAAGGAAGCAGGATGAGTCATCTCCCGAAAACTACAAACCCTTCTGGGCAAAGGAAACCCCCTGCGGGGTGTCATATATGCGATGAGGATCATTGGACGAGAGATTGTCCACATAAAGCTGAAGTTAAGAAACTCTTTAAGAGTTCAAAAACCTCAGCAGTATTGACTGATCCGTTTCCAAACCCGGGAACCAAACTGGTTGCTAATCAAAATGCTTCCCAATCCCAAGTGCTTATGTTGTCTATCACAAAGCAGCAAAATGATGCTTTGACAAGGAATAAAGATTACAGGAATCCGCAGCTGTCGAATAACAAGGCTAATGAACAACCTAGTAGTTCGACAACAACTTTGACCGAAGTTGGGCCACCCATCATTCCTGAACAAATGATAAAGTCGCCAAAGGGAGTAGTACACAACTCGACATTTAATCCTCGTGCAAAAATAGCACAGAATTATAATATAATAGAGGACCTGGCCCAATCGCCGTCCGCTATGTCGACACTTGAGGTGCCGCAAAATTGCCTCTCCCAAGAGCAAGCTTTATTATCAGCAATAGGTGGGATTGACCCAATGTATTCCAATCTTGTGGCCTTTGATCATAAAGGATATGACCCTCAGTTACCAGCTCAACTAGCTTTCCTTATTCAAGTGAAAGCCCTCAACAAAACTGTTCATCGAACAATTATTGATAAGGGGGCATCCACATGTATTATGTCGATGAGTTGCTAGAAAAATTTAGGGTCACCACCCTTGTCGCGATCGTCAACAATGTTAAAAGCATTTTATGGACGATCATACACTCCATACGGGATTTTAAGTAACTTGTAGGTTGAACTGGGGGGTAAAACAGTAGAAATTAATGTTGAAGTAATCGATAGAAACCTTGATTACAACATCCTACTGGGAAGACCCTGGATATATGCCATGGCCGCAGTTGTGTCGACCTACTTCAGGAAGATTGCATTTCCCTTTCAAGGAAGAATTACAATCATCGACCAACAAACATTTCTCCCCAACAGTTCACAAGTTACGGGAAGCATTCCAATGATCCATGGAAGCAATCATTCGCTTCAAAATATTGGAGTAGGCCTCCTAAAATACCCTGCCTTAATGGGTACTTTTGCCCTACCGCCTCAAAGTAAGCTGGCGGAAGTGGCCACAGTGGAAACCTACAACATGAAATCTTATATATCTAATGGATTCGGAAGATTCCTAAACATTTTGTCAGCATGGATCATCGCCATTTTAGAAATATTGTAGCAATCAATTTTCTTGGCCTGGGGGGCAACCCCAAATCAATGCTCATCGAGTGTTTGGATAGATAGGTCTAAGGAATATGGCACCTCTTCAAATCCTTGGTCATATGTACATTCTACAAACGAAGGAACCATTCAATCAATGATGAAAGAAGAGGCACCATGGGAAGATTACCACCATCACTCCCATCTTCTGGATTACCACGAAGATTATTCCAGCAACCTTAATCATCCTTCAGTTTTTGATTTTCTATCAAATACTGTAAATACGGTGGACTCTGAGGACGGTTCTTATCTCGGGTCGACCTCGTTAAAAAATGAAACAAGGAGTCATGAGGATAGTTCTTTTACTATGTCAACCTCATTAAAAAATGAAACAAATCCCCTTTCCAAATCCCAAAGGTAAACCTTCATTCCAACCACCGAGTTGAATGTAATGAAGCTTGGGGGGCATGCACCTCGATTTGTGTTATTATGCTGGGGGCATGCAAACTTATTACGAGCAGTGTTACTGCAGGGTTCAAGCTCGTTAAAAAATAAACCCGCATCGAGCAGTTTTAGCACATAGTTCAAGATCGTTAAAAAATAAACATAAGACATGAGCAAATGTTTCCACCCGTGTTTAAGCTCGTTAAAAAATGAACTATCCCCTGGTAAATAACCATCGTGAATGTAGCATTTCAGCCATTAAAGCCTTGGTCGTGTTTGCACCGTCACCTCCAAGCTACATGTTAACAAAATGAACTATCCCCTGGTAAATAACCATCGTGAATGTAGCATTTCAGCCATTAAAGCCTTGGTCGTGTTTGCACCGTCACCTCCACTTTTCCATTGGCCGATCATTCACCTCCATTTGATTGTTTACATGTTTTCAGGAACAGCTGCGAAGAGTGATTTCACTAGCCATCCTTGTGACACTGCCGTGATTGGAAAATTCCAAACCTTACCTGGAATCAGCTGCTACCCATTTTATCACTCGTTCCTCAAAATACAAGTCTTCTTTAAGCTTTTTTCAACTGACTCATAAAATATGAAAAGATTGTCGAGTCCTTGGCCTTCCAGCTCGTTTAAGGGACAGGAAGTGCTATCCCTCCTCTAGATTTTAATATTTTTGGACCTGAGGGATTATTGCACAAAAAGATCGAGCGCTTGTTTTGTTCGGTTCGTTAAAACTATCGAAAATTCATCCCTTCTGTATTGTTTTATACTTTTTCGGACTTAAGGGATTAGATGATGAGAAAGGAATTTTGGAGTTACCTTTACGTACCTTTTCAGACTCTCTAAAAATGAAAAGGACCGAGTTATCTTTGTCGCTAAACTCATTAAAAAGTTTAATAGAGACAAACTTGTCTTTAGACGAGAACGAGTTTCACTATCGCTAGGCTTGTTAAAATATAGCGATGGGTTTGCCCGAAGGGAAAATTATAGAACAAGCATATGCTATCCTCCTCAAGCTTGACAAAAATAAAGAGGTACTGGTCAGCAATGACTGGGGAAAAATTGGGAAGAAGACTCAAAGAATCTTTATTGGTAGCAAGTCGCTCTTGAACATGACACTTCCACTCCGTGCTCGAGTCGGGTTGGGTTGTTTCATTCACCGGTCACATCGCCATGGTCTCGCCATACCATCCACATTTGGGGTTAATGCTACCAATCCATCACATAAGTGTCGCCGACATGTTCAAGAGAAGTCATCCAGAAAGGCCACCTGTGTCCCGCCCACTACCATACATTATACTCCATTCTTTCATGACCGCCACCCTGAACCATATATCATCAGATCGTTTTCACCTCCATCAAAATCATTTGCTCCATTCCGTGTCAATGATGTGGGATTCATTAAGGCCCTCCTGTGATGGATCACTTCTTGTCGACATCATCTCATTATCCAAGAAGTTGATCTAGGAACACCCCATTCAGTACTTTGAAGCTTGCATGCCTCAATGGCAAGTTTCTCACTTCCGGTGACAGGTTTACATCAATGACCTTCGGCCGAAAGATTTTGCGTGGTGTTCGATGCCAAGTCCTTTATTCACACCACGTGAATTGTACTGCAGTACCTTGATGGTCATTATCATTATCAGTGATTCCTCTCGTGCTTGTTAACAGTTTACATCATTGACTGGTAATCAAGCGATGTCTTTCCATGTTCGACTTCAAAACATTTCTCACATGGATCGACTTGTACCTCGAGTGAAGATCGGACGAGATCGAAGACCCCGGATCTAGTTTCATCCATCCGGGCTGCGATATATATTCAGGAAAATAAAGACATTGCAATGTACAGCATTGCAGCACAGATAATGATCCTACCAAAAGGATGATGGCTCTATCAGAATCATCAGTCTACCATCAGACGATTGTCTGTCCTATGTACATGAAAATGAATTTATAAAGCTGAGCATGGGAATGCCCGCCTCAGCTAGATCATGGAAAACAGTATGAAGATAATGTATTGTATTGTATCTTATTACAGGTCTCCTCCCAGCATTGAAAGAACTTCGGATCCTCATAATAAAGCATTTCACCCTATTAACGGCCTCATACTTTAGGGGGCAACTGTTATAGACATTTTTGTGCCTTGCAGCTCCAAGCATGAAATGTCCATAAACCAAGGGCTCCTAAGTCCCTAAAATTGTTGTTCTAACCCCTAAAGGAACAAGGTCAACAAATTACAGCTTCTCCCAGAAGTTCTCCACCAAAAACTACTCAAAATTGGTCAAAACTAGATCAGTGCACTTGCTCCATGGCCAGGGTGCGCTGCATCACACCTTGTACACACGGGAAGTGCGTTGCAGTGCACCTAAATACACTGTGAGGGTGTGATGGACAGGAAAAGATAAGTGGCTGAGACAGTTTGCGAGGTGGATGATCATGGAATCTTCTAGAAACTTCTTCTGGGACACTTGCCTCTCAAAATCGCCCAAGGATGAGTAAGAGATCAATGAGATCTCCAAGTGGCATCAAGAACTATCAGAGAGAAGACACTAATCAAAAACCCAGAGCTGACTCACACCTCTACAAATATCTATATATAGATCTCTCATCCCAGAGATCCAGGGGTTGGGGGCTGGAATCTTGCACATTGTAAGGAATTGCTGTTGGTTTTGAGACAAAGATCAAAGTATTGGGTGATTTATGCTTTGTTGGAGGTGAAGAGGGGTTTCTTTGCTGGGAGGTTGATGCTGGGTCAGGAATCATCGGTTGTAACTCCTCCTGGATCTTCTTGTTATATCAATAAAAACTATTTGAGTTTTTTCTCCATTCTTGTGTATCATTGATGCTTGTTACATTTGTATGGTTAGCTTAAATCTGATCCTAAGCTATTTATGAATATAGATCCATGTCTTTGTATAGTTTTCTTTTTCTGTGATCTTACAGGTACTTGGTGAAGCTAGGCAAGTAAGGGAGCAAGTAGTTGGAAGCTGTCAAAGAGGAGAGAGATTGGATCAAAGGACTAGCGCAAGACACAGGTTGGTTCTTCCTATTCCTCTTTATTTATAGTTCGTAAAGGAAATACAAAAGTAGTTTTCTCTGTTTGTTTCTAAGGCAGCTGTCACACCTTAGTGAGATAGAGTAGTTCTAAATAGACACTTTTCCCGGTAATAGCAGGGACCTTACCAGCAGTTG
This sequence comes from Pinus tabuliformis, assembly GCA_031772625.1. Lineage (NCBI taxonomy): Eukaryota > Viridiplantae > Streptophyta > Pinopsida > Pinales > Pinaceae > Pinus > Pinus tabuliformis. Next base: position 1,551,084,255 of record CM062804.1, read on the forward strand.
CGACCACAAGTTCCTTTCCAACCCCAGCATCCATAGCCACAGGTTCCTTTCCAACTCCAATAGGTACCTTACCAGCAACTGCAACCATAGGTTCCATTCCTACAGTCGTAGAAGATACCCTTTGAGCAATAGTATGGTCAGTTCCCCCCACATGCTCCATATTTTGCATATGGTCTTTACCAGCCTCTGTCAGGTTCATTTCAACCTCCTTATGGTCAAAACCCACAGTAGTGGGGGAATAACCAACCTCAGTAGGGTTTAAGTACTCCATTTGGTACATCCCAGAGACTTTACACCCCATATAATCCATAACTTTCATTCTTGGAAACATTAGAATTACTGGATATGTCAGGGCTCACAAATGACCTAATACTGCATTTGTCATATTGGCCTCCAGTACGGACTAAAATACTAAGTGACTTTCTTAAGTTTGAAGGTAAATATGGAGAATACCCTCAAACACATGTCATGACTTTCCATCTTTTGTGTTCTTCTAACTCTTAAGTTGATGATTCAATCCAGTTATGTCTTTTCTAGGACACTTTGACAGGCCCTGTAGCGAAGTGGTACATCAAGCTACCTCAAGGTACTATTCAAGATTTCAATTCTTTGGCTATGGATTTCCTCACCCACTTCCAATTGCTTACCTAGCATGAGACTGGAACTCATATCTTGACATATTTGAAGCAGATGACTGGAACCTATATCTTTGGCCATATACATGAATGGAGATGTAGACACTATCTCATAAAATTTGAAATTCCATATCTACTTTTGATGAAATATTTCAGTAAGTCATTCATCGCCCCTATTGCTCGTGACATAGCCATGGGTGGATATGGAACTTAGCAAAAAGCCATCATCCATGCCTAGTATTTGGATCTTGTTTACTCACAATCTAGCACAATGTACAAATTGTTACCTGATGCCCCATGACCTTCGACTAATCATGCATCCCCCAAGCCCGAAAATTCAACACCCGTAGATGTTGTCATTAGCTTTGTGGCTCAGCTGTCTACTAGTACCCCATCTACTTCTATGAATCCCAAACCTACTCCAGCCACTGAAAGCCTTAATGTTTCAAAAAACTAAAATAATCCTGGTAAAACCTTAGAGGTAAATGTTGTATAATCTACCACAGTACATAAATCCTCAAAAGGAAAGAAAAATGGTAAGGGAAAATCCAAGCAGGATACCCCAAAATAGGATTCCCCAAAACTGTCTACTGATGATTCATCAAAGTGAAAGCTCAAATATTCTTGCCTTATTTGTGATGATGATCATTACACTAAGGGTTGTCCCTGATGTGTCGAAGTAAGTTTTCTTCTGAAAGGCACCGCAGGAACACTAGTTGTATTGAAGGAACCTTTCCCATCCCAACAGATGCAAATGGTATACCAATTGCAAACACAGGCTTTCAGAAGCTCTCAAGTGTTCATGAGTGGCTCGGAACCTATTTTCGTAGCCACCAGATCTAAAGACTATCAAGCTCTTGAGAAACACTAGGTGGAGAAAGATTTCATTGACATGCCCTCTTCCTCCACTTCACCTAATTCTAGACCTCTCCATATCAAGAAAACTAGCACTGATTCCAGGATTCGACTAGCCCCCAAAGGTGTTCTTCAGAAATCGCCTTATAATCTAAATGTGTGAGCCACCCAACACTACAATATTGTATAATATTTGGCTCAAGCACCCTTGGCGATGTCAGCCTTGGAAGTCCTTCAAACATGTCTGTCACAATGGAAGGCTTTGCTATCCACCATTGGAGGAATTGATCCCACATATTCCATCTTAATAACCTTTGATCTTGAGAATCATGTCCCTCACCTAGCACATCATCTTATATTTCTCATACAAGTTGTCTTTATGGGAAAAACTATTCACAAAACTGTTGTTGATGAAGGAGCATCCACATGTATTATGTCCATATCATGTTGGAAATCCCTTCACTCCCCTCCTCTCAACCAGTCCCTGAATACTTTGAAATCCTTTGATGGAAGAGGAATATGACCTTATGGTAGTATCAATGCTTTACCCATCCAGTTAGAAGGAAAGACTGTCAATATGGAAGTAGAGGTTGTCCATGGAAATCTTGAATATAACCTTCTACTTGGTGGTAGCTAGACTCACACAATGTTCACTATTGTTTCTACTCTATTTCGTGTACTGCTTCCCCCATAAAGGGAAATTTTCTATGGTAGACAAGTTATATTTCTTTTCCTCTAAATATTCGATTGGTAATGTACCATATATTGGGAAAACTATCATTCCTTATGAAAACGTCAGAGTGGATCTTTTCAAAGACTCTTCTTTTATGGGAATGTTTTCGCTTCCTCCGCCCAACAATGTTGCCTCAATTAATATGATTTCATCCATTAATGACCCTTGGATCATCCCTAGCCCTGATCAGATTACTAATCTTTGCAACACCATGTTTCTTAGCCCTTTCGAACAAGATTACCAATCTCTCCTTTTGGCCTCTACAACTGCATATGAAACTCATGACCGTCTGAGCCCGGTCCTAAACTCATATTTGCATACTCCTTGGCTCATTTCTTTGGATTATGAAGATCCTTTGAATGAGACTTTCACTACTAACAAAAGAATTGATGAAGTCATGTCTCTCGAAAAAACCCCTTGGAATAATATCCATCATCATTCCTCTTTTCTTCCTAGCCTTGGAGCAATCCCTACCTGTCTAGATACCCTGGCTTCCCCTACAACTATTTCTACCCTTCAGAATCCCATTTTAATCCATGATATGTTATTTGAAGGGAATATGGCTAACATTTCACAAACCATGCCTATTGATATCTCTGTGAAACCATGTATAATTTAGAACATTCACATAGGGGCCTCTTTTTCTTGCGATGAGATTACAATCTATACAACCCTATTTAAATAATTTTGCGATGTCTTCACCTAGACCTACGAAGAAATGCATAGTATTGATCCAAGCATTATGGTGCATGAGATCCCAACTTACTTAGATGCAAAACCTATTCTAAAATTCCTTCATCTAGTGCACCCAAGGAACACAACTGCTATTAAAGTTGAAGTTGAAAAGCTTCTTAAGGTTGGCTTCATCTACCCCATACAATTGACATATTGGGTTTCTAACAACGTCCTGGTGAATAAAATGCATGGAACCATATGTTTCTGTGTTGATTATAGGCATATTAATCGGGCTTGTCCTAATGATAATTTTCATACTCCCTTTTATCAACAAGATTATTGAAAAATGTGCCGGAAATAAAATATTTTCCTCTATGGATGGATTTTCTGGATACAATAAAATTAATATCCTTCCTTTTCACTAACATAAGACTGCCTTTATCTATCCCTGGGGGACTTCTGCCTATAAAAAGCTTCCTTTTGGCCTTAAAAATGTTGGTGCAACCTTCCAAAGGGCCATGTATTATGCATTCCATGATATTAAAAACATTGTTCAATGGTATCTTGATGATTTACCCACACATTCAGCTAAACGTCATGATCATCTAGCTCACCTTCGTGTGATTTTTTTTAGCTATCAACACTATAATATCTGGTTAGATCCTTAGAAATGTGTCCTCTGTGTTGAACCTTGTCAACTCCTAGGATTCGTAGTTTCTAAATAAGGTATCTAAATTGATCCTCTTAAGGTGGAGGTTATTGTTAATCTACCCCCTCCATATACCTTATAACAACTCCATAGTTTGCATGGGTGTTATAGACATTTTTGGGCACTACAACCCCAATCATAAATGTCCATAAACCAAGGTCTCTTAATTCCCTAAAAGTGTTGTTCCAACCTCTAAAAGAACAAGGTCAACTGATTACATCTTCTCCCAAAAGTTCTCCATGAAAAACTACTAAGAACTGGTCAAAACTGGACCACCTCACCTGCTCCATGGTCAAAGTGCACTGCATCCCACCTAAATACACATGGGAGGTGTGATGCATACTGAAAATCCCTTCTATGGGGTGCGATGGGCGAGAGTGGACAAATGACAGGGTCAATCTGCAAGGTGGAGGATCATGGAATCTTCCAGAAACTTCTCCTGTGACACTTGTCTGTCTGCATTCGCCCAGGGATGAGTAAGAGATCATCAATCTCCAAGTGGAATCAAGAAATATCAGAGAGAGGACACTAATCAAATCTCAAAAGTTGACTCACCCCCCTTGCAAACATCTATATATGGATCCCTCATCCCAGAGATCCAGAGCCTGGAATTTTGTATCTTGTAAGGAAGTGCTGCTAGTTTCTTGGTGTAACATCATAGTGTTGGGTGATCTAAGCTTTTCATGAGGTGAAGAAGGGCTTTCTTGCTGAGAGGATGATGCTAGGTTAGAACAATTAGTTGTAATCCTCTTTGCTATTCTTGATTATTAATAAAGCTATTCAAGTTTTCCTCCACATTCTTGTATGATTGATGATATATGCATTTGTGTGGTCAATATATATCTGGTCCTATATTGTTTATGATAGTAGACCTATGTTCTTGGATAGTGTTATGCTGCTTTGATTCTACAGGTGCTCTTTGAAGCTGGGTAGATGAGGAAGCGAGTGGCAAAGATCTATCAGAAGAGAGAGGAATCAAGCAAGGAACCAAGCGCAAGACAGAGGTTGGTCTCCTTCTTTCCCCTCTTATCCACTTCTCATAAAGGAAAACGAATGTGGTTCTAGTTTGTTTGTTTCTAAGGTAGCTACCAGCCTTAGTGGGACTAGCAGCTCTTCATAGACACTAGATTTCCCGATAACAAAATGGCGACCATACTGGGGAACGAATAGATTGTTTGTTTGTCTATATTTGTTTGCTTTATAAACTTACAGACGGAGCCTGAAGTCAAGCCAGCTAGCCTTTGAACTGCATTTGCTATGCAAGTGCAAAGTTGATCAATATTGCTTCAGTCTATCTTCGGGTTTTGTTTATGAATTGAACAATCAATTTACAAGCTCTCTAATTGCCCTTGTGGTGGCTCTAGTAACCTCCTTAGATCTACCCCTGTGATTTATTTACTGATTACAACTTGCTCGGCCTAAATCCCTGAACTGAGCTGCAAACTGTGACCCAGAACCCAGTTGAAGTCTCGTCCCTAGACCATCGTACTGTCTCTTCTTTGGAATCTAGATGCATCGCACTTCCCGAGTGTAGTAGGTACGCTGCATCTCATTTTCCCTGTGTTACAGGTGCGCTGATCAGACAAGACCTATTCTGCTCTTAGATTTTGGTTTCTGTGTTCACTCTTTTCAGCTCTATTCAGGAGTTTTGTTGTCTGTAGTTAGTATACCTATGTTGAAACCCCCTTCCTTGCCATTATTCCGCCTCCATTGTGCAAAGAACTGTAATTTTTTTTATGTATTGTGATCCATTTTCAGTTCTCTTTTACAAAGAAGTAACGTAATTGAACTGTCGTTTCTTGATTTGAAAGTGTCGCAAGTGTCGTTTTGAGTCATAGAAGAGAATCTGATTGTTCTTGATAGTCGATTACAATGTTACTCTTGTATTTGATTTGAATTAGTAGTTTTTCAAGTGTCGAAAGCAAGTTTTCAATTCCAAATCACAAAGTGTCGTCATTGCCTTCATTTTGTCTTGAAAAGAAACTTGTTAATAATGTCGCTTTAAAAAATAATTCAGATTTGCACTTAGCTTTCTTTTTATCATTCACATATTAAGAAGGCTGAAAACAAATACATGCATGTGCATTTGCATTTAGACTATTTGTTGGTTTGATTTAGGACAATGCATATAGTGTGTGCTCTCTGCTCTATGTTGAAAGAATATCGTCTCTCTTTCCTTAGTAGCTAGGATTTTCATTGCAAAAAGAAGATTAAACGATTGTTTATCATCTTAGATTGCATTTTAGGAATTGTACATCTACATCACGCGGTGAACCTGAAAGGAAAATTTCTTAAGCAAGATCAACTGTAAAATAAATTTAATGAATCTAAAAACGCTTTGGAACCTAACGCACGACATTTAGAAGTCTAGGCTAGAGACGTATTCTGGCGTCGTAAAGCCTGGTAACTGTTGTTTTCATTGTTGGTTGGGTGATTCTTCCACTTTGAGACGATAAGTGCCAGTATGGACCTGTGCTCCCACGTACCATCGAGTGTATATTGGGAGACCACAATAGGCTTTATCCTTTATCCAGAGGAAGCCGTCTCTGCCGCCCTATCGTTCGCAATGCACTGAACACAGCATTCGGGAAGATTGACTACCGTACCATAAAAAGTATTCTGTAGTTTTGCGATTGGTTTGGTAATCCCTCTGTCTAGATTTCTAGAGCAGTCTCTTTCATTCCTTTTTAGACTCCTTAATGGAAAAGGTCCATCTGAGCACTTGTCACTTCAGGCTCATTAAAAATTGAAGGTGACTAGAGTGATCTTTTGTTTTTTCTCGACTCTTAAAAATTGAAAAAACAAGTTGTGTCAAAGCGTCTAAAATTCATTTAATTCGGAAACATATTTTCCCTTGATTTTTAGTTGATCGAGTAGTCTGCAATCATGGAAGAAATTCAATTGAAACCCTGTCATTCGCGGAGACTTACGAGTCAACCGTCTTTGTCTCCATAATCAAAATTGTTACAGACAAAGAGAACTCGTTTAACCGGTTCCAAATCCCCTGGTAAAATTAGAACAAGTGTTCCAACACCATTGGAGACTCCGGTTACTCCAACCATTTCTGGTATCCCTGCCTTTAGAGAAGAAGTTCCGCAGCCACCAAAGGATAGTAGAACTGATCCTAGCGTGAAGGTAAACACTTGTATTACTGAACCAACGCCATCTACAGTTGATTCGGAAGGTGTTATTCCCTTCTTCGGCACTAGAAATATTTTACGAACCTGACAGTCTACCTCTTCCACCTGGTCTGATTGTTATAGAAGAGATTGTGGAGGATCCTCCATCTAGTACTCCATCCCGATTTGGAGTCGGGATCACTCTATATCCTTCTTCATCGGAAATTAGTCTACCGTTATCAGAAGCTCCTATAAAATCGCTAGGAAATCTTTTGGATAGACTAGAAATGTCTAAACAACCGTCAACATCTAGGATTGTGTCATCCGACACAACGACGACAGAACTTCCTGCTATCACTCCAACAATGTTTACTGGCATACCATCTGTCCCAACTAACTCTCAATCAATAGAAGGGGCCCACTCAGGGGCTATTTCGATAGTATGGTCCGTTCCCGTTTGTTCATCTGGAATAATATTCAGGAACTCTTATGTTGAGTCTCAGCAAATTGATCCTTCACGGTGTCAATTTGGGTAGTCCGATCCCCAGAGACAAACAATTCCTTTTAGTACCAGATTACCACCGCATGGGGGGCAATATACCCTTTCATTGTCTCCTCCAGGAGGAAAACCATACGAGAGTTCACAACAAAATTCAGGTTATGCTGGGATTACATCTAGCAGTTGGGTGCCAATACTGCCTCAACAACCAAGAGCTGTATATTCGATGCAACAATGTTTACCTATGTCAAATATACCAACTATGCCGGCTATTGTGACAATGTCGCAAGTACAAGCGTTGCCTATTGTATGCCAACCTCAGGTTCCTCAGGTTGTAATGCAATAACCTCTTGTCCCTGCAACTCAAACACAATTGCCAACTAGTGGAATGACACAGGCCCAAACGGGTACAATTACCCCTCATCTTGGTCAAACGGCTAGTTTTGGACAACAGCACATGGCTTCATAACCATGGCTGGTGAAATGCCAACAACCGCCAATTCCAGCAAGTATACCAAGGATCTGAGCAACAAATCTTTGCGAATAATGGGCAGCCGTATATTCAAAACGGTCAAAATCAACCATTCTACAATGGTTATGCCCATCAACCTTACCAAAGTTACCAGCATCAAATGCATTATGTTGGTATGCAAAGACCAATTGCTCAGGCAATCCCATCTTATCCTGGGTATGCTTCACCAAACCTGAATCAACAGTTACCCTTCGTGGCAACTTTAGAGTTGCCGGATCTAAATCGGCTAACGAACGATCCAATTGCTTATGCCCCTTGGTGGCCAGCGATTCCGCATAAACTTCCGTCAGATATTCCTAAATTTAATGGAAATCCGGCTGAAGACCCGTCGAATAATGTGATGACCTTTCATCTGTGGTGTTCATCAAACACCCTAAACGATGATTTGATTAGGCTTCGCCTTTTTCAGGGGACGTTAACTGGTCCGCCAGCAAAATGGTATATCGAATTACCTAGAGCTTCGTTTGATAACTTTAGTGCCCTAGCCACAACCTTTTTAACCCATTTTCAGTTACCCATAAGGTACGAAATGGGGACATAACTTCTTACCAATTTCAATCAAACGATGACCACTCACATATCCGATCATATTCATGAGTGGTGACATCGTCGTAGAATGGTAAAAATGTATGTTCCTGATCAGCGTTTAGCTGAATGGTTTATTAAGTCATTATTACCTTCCATTACAGAAGATGTGGAAAAGGTAGGAGTTGTCACTAAAGAGCAAGTTATTGCTCGTGCGCAATATTTAGACTTGATTTATACTCAGTCTGGCACGCTCTATGATAAAATCCCTGACGCTCCCAGACTGGAATTTTCTGTTCCTCCTCCTCCTAAATCGAACAATGACGATCATGCCGGCGATGGCGTGATTGGTATGACAGATGCAAAATCAATAAAGGCTACAATTAAAAAGGCCCATAAGATTTCTAATCAAAATGAAAAAGAAGAACTTCTCGCCTCATAAGTAAATTCCGTCTCAACTGATAAAGGCAAAGAAACCAAGAAACCAAGAGGCAAGAAGAAAAACAAAGGGAAGAAGAAGAAACAGGAGGAATCATCACCAGAGAAATCTTCCGCAAACCCTTCTAGAGATAAGAAACCAAATCATCCATGTCTTATATGGTATGAGGATCATTGGACAAGAGATTTTCCATATAAAGTTGAGCTTAGAAAATTCTTCAAGAATTCAAAAACCTTGGCGGTATTGACTGATCCGTTTCCAAATCCAAGAACCAATATGGTTGCCAGTGACAATGCTTCCCCATCCCAAGTGCTGATGTTGTCGGTTTCGAAACAGCAAAATGATGCTTTGATATCAACAAGAAAGAAATATTACGGGAATCCACAACTGTCAAACAACAAGGATAAAGATCAACCTAGTAGTTCGACAACGACTTCAACAGAAGTTGCGCCGCCCATCATTTCAGAGCTAATAATAAAACTTCCAAAGGGAGTAGTACACAAGTCGACATTTAATCCTCATGCCAGAGCAGAACAACATTATAATATAGTGGAAGATCTGGCCCAATCGCCATCCACTATGTCGACACTTGAGGTACTCCAAAATTTCCCCTCCCAAAAGCAGGGTTTATTGTCAACAATAGGTGGGATAGACCCAAAGGATTCTAATCTTGTGTCCTTTAATCACAAAGGATATGATCCTCAGTTACCAGCTCAACTAGCTTTCCTCATTCAAGTGAAAGCCCTCAGCAAAACGGTTCATCAAACAATTATTGATGAGGGGGCATCTACATGTATTATGTCAATGAGTTGCTGGAAAACTTTAGGATCTCCAACCTTGTCGTGATCTTCGATGACATTAAAAGAATTTGATAGACAAACATATACCCGATATGGGATTCTAAGTAACTTGCAAGTTGAACTGGGGGGGAAAACAGTAGAAATAGATGTTGAAGTAATCGACGGAAGCCTCGATTACAACATCCTACTGGGAAGGCCCTGGATATATTCTATGGCTACGGTTTTGTCGACCTACTTTAGGAATATTGCATTTCCTTTTCAAGGAGGAATTACAATCGTCGACCAACAAACATTTCTCCTCAATAGTTCCCAATTTACGGGAAGCATTCCGATGATCCATGGAAGCCCCCATTCGCTTCAAAATATTGGAGTAGGCCTACTAAAAGACCCTATATTAATGGGGACTTTTGCCCTCCTGCCTCCAATCAATCTGGCGGAAGTGGCGATGGTAGGAACCTACAATATGATATCTTCCATTCAAAATATCTCAGAAAACAATATCAGCATGGATCATCTACAGGTATTGCCTCCAAGCCCAATAGAAATATTGTAGCAATCAATGTTTTTGGCATGGGAGGTAGACCTGAATAAATGCTTATCAAGCATTTGGATAGATAGGTCTAAGGAATATGGCACCCCTTCATATCCTTGGTCGAAAGTGCGTTACACTCATGAAGGAATTATTTAGTCAATGATAATTGATGAGGCGCCATGGGAAAATTACCACCATCGTTCCCATCTTACGGATTGTCTAGAAGATACTCCTGATGACCTTCATCATCCTTCAGTTTTTTATTTCCTATCAAATACTGTAAACACGGTGGATTCCGAGCGAAACTTGTCCAATATTGAAGAGACTATTGCCATAAATATCTCGACCAAAACAGATGTTGTAGATAATATTTATGTTGGCAAATGTTGTTCTCCTTCAGAACTGGAAATATATAACGCTCTTTTTCGCGAATTCAGAGATGTCTTTGCTTGGTCATATGATGAAATTCCAGGCATTGAATCGAGTATAGTTGAACATGAAATCAAGATGTATCCAGATGTCAAAGCGGTATGACAACGGCTATGGTAGGTGCACTCCAAGAAATTCGCTGCCATCAAGGCAGAAGTTGAGAAAGTTCTACATGCTGGTTTTATTTACCCGGTTCCTCTAACCAATTGGGTATCGAAAATTGTTCCTGTGATGAAAAAACAAGGAACGATTAGAGTGTGCATTGATGTGAAATCTTTTCATTTATGGATGGATTCTCTGGGTATAATCAAATAAATATCTACCCACAGGACCAGTCAAAGACTGCATTTATTTGTCCGTGGGGCACATTTGCATATCGTAAATTACCCTTTGGTTTAAAGAACGCAGGGGCAACATTTCAGAGGGCGATGAATTAAGCCTTCCATGACATCAAAAACATCGTTCAACCATATCTCGACGACCTTCCGGCTCATTTGCGAAAGTGGACTGATCATCCGCAGCATTTGAGAGCGATATTTCTACGTTGCCGACACTACAAGATATGACTCAATCCACACAAATGTGTGTTCTGTGTCCGTTCTGGTCATTTTCTTGGCTTTGTAGTCTTGAAGGACAGGATCTGTCTCGACCCCTGTAAGGTTCAGGCAATCATAAATTTGCCTCCACCTTCAAATTTGCTTCAGATTCAGAAACTCCAAGGGAAAGCAAACTTTCTGAGAAGGTTCATTCCAAATTATGCCGAACTTGCTAAAGGTTATACACATCTATTCAAAAAACAAGTACCCTTCGTCTGGGATCAGGTCACGCAAGCTTCCTTTGATGCTTTAAATGAATCCCTAATGAAAGCATCATTAATGTACGCTCCTGATTATCAAAAGAGACTTTAACCTGTGTAGAGCGATAACTAGGGTCTCTCACACCACCAATTATTCCACATTATTAAGTCAATCCGGGATCGTTTTGTTCTTTCAAGGAGTAACTCAATCCGAGGTTGTTTTGTCCAAGTAATGCTCGGTAGTATAGCGTTCTAATGACTTGAAAGGAAACAAACACTAAACTGTAACTAAACCAATTCAGAAGATGAAATCACACAAGGCAGATGATCAGTCAAGGGTACGGAACCAATAACCCCTCCCTTTAGAAACTGATAAAGAAAGAAAACCAAAGCATGGGCTTATAGGTCAGGGAGCTAGGCAGCGTCTTGCTGGGCTCACGACAGCCTTAGGCCTGCTATCACGCGAAAGCAATAAAGGCAGATTAGCGAAAGTAAAATGGAACAACAATTCTGAAATGGAACAGCAGTAATCAAATGGAACAGCAGTAATGAAATGGAACAGCAAACTATCATAAACAGGAAGCGTCAATCATATAAATTGGAACAACAACTCAAATGGAACAACAAACTCAAATGGAACAGCAAACCCAAATGGAACAACAAACTCCGATGTATGTACGCGTTCTATACTACTGTAGCGATCCGAGAGTAATGTATGATGTGACTATGTTTCTGAACAAAGTGATATTATCTTCAAGCCTCACAAATACTTATTTTATATGAATCCAATAATGATAACATTCATACCAATATCTTGCTGTAGAAATGGATGCAATTCGAATAGATTCAGTTTGTGTAATACAGAGACGTGAATTAAAGAACTTATTCAGATTCAGATATTAATTAAGAAGCATAGTCTATCATATAAAAGATATATCGGATTACTGAAACAAGAGAAATAAGCAAACCACACAAATCACCGTATGATACAACAGCAAGTGACCGTCGGAGCTGGGCCCTTGGCTACCAATGGTACACTGCTTAGAGTTACTTCAGATGCAGAAACGAAGTGAACACCAAGTCCTTTATATTGATTGCATTAACAAAAGTATACAAAATCAGATCTTACAAAACTTAATGATCAAAGTTGTTCTGAGTTTATAATTATAACAACAGTCGTCCCCCACGCTCGATGGCGTGGTACCTTTATATAACAGAAATGACGGAGATGTCTAGATACAAAAGATAAGCTTAAAGCAGCGATCCCTCAGGATCGAAGATCCTGAGGGATTCGCTAATCGTTCAGTTCTCCTCTTTCCTTCTTGCGTTCTCCGTCACGGTATCCTGCGTTCTTTTCCTGGATTATTCGGCTCTAATTTTACTTGATCTTGTCCGCATCCGGTTCCCTGTCGACGGGACAGCAGTTACTTTCCTTTCGCTTCTTGTTTTTACTCGATAATTCCCTATTTCCGCGTCCTTCTGCATAGAAAACATCAATTATTAGTGATTGAGCTTCGTTTGTCCATTTTCACACAATTTATCAAAACCCTTATATTTTTTAGACTCATAATGCAGAAAAGGTTATAAATAGTATTGAAAAACCACTAGATTGCTTGTCAAAAAGCATACCTTCCAGGTGCTCCACAACCTGTATCTGGCTGCAGCGGATACAACCATCGAAATGGTTTTAGTTCAAGAAGAAAACGGAATTGAACATCCTATATATTATTTGAGTAGGAACTTAAATGATACAGAAAGCAAGTATTCCTATGTTGAAATGCTGGCTCTCGCAGCTGTTCAAGCGATACAGAGATTTCGACACTATGTCCTCTTTCGAAAAACCACCATTTTGTGAGATTGCAACCCCATGACTTATATATTGTCGCGATAGTTGCTGGGGGGACGATATTCAAAATGGATAGCAATTCTTCAAGAGTTTGATTTGGAATTCGTAAAATCCAAATCAAATAAATCCCTGGTTTTTGCGTAATTACTATGCAATCTCCCATCGTCATCCAATGATGAAACATCTGAAGAAACCATCGTTGAAGAATCTTTTTTTCTGATATATTCAAGCAATCCATGGTATGGAGATATAATCATCTATCTCCAAACCCAAAAATATAGGCCTAATACCTCTCGCTCAGAACAAAAACGTATTCGATACCAATCAAAATACTACATGATCATCGGTGATACACTTTATCGTCGTGGTGTCGATACAGTTTTGAGGAGGTGCCTCACCCATGAGGAGGCCGAAAATGTCCTGAATGATTGCCATTTAGGCATGTGTTGGGGGCATCAATCTGGTTATGCTACGGTGCAAAAATTTTTACGAGCAGGATACTTCTAGCCAACAATGTTCAAAGATTGCATAATCGCAATCAGAAGTTGCCATGCATGTCAAATTTTTGATAGTAAAACTAGAAAACCACCCACACCCCTGCAACCGATAGTTTATGTTGGGCCATTCGCCAAATGGGGCATTGATTTCATGACATGTAACTCCACCTCGATAGGGGGGCATGGGCAGATCATAGTCGCAGTAGACTATTTTACCAAATGGGCCGAGGCGATGCCTACATTAGATAACACTGGTGAAACAACTGCCCTTTTCTTTTTCAATCATGTAGTGGCCAGCTTCAGTGTTCCATAGGCTATAGTCACAGATCATGGATCGCATTTTCGCAATCACATGATGGTTGAATTGGCTGCCGAATTGGGGTTGTCCCATGACAGCTCTACTCCATATTACCCGCAGGCCAATGGAGAAGTTGAAGTAATCAACAAAGTCCTGAAGCAGATGCTGCAAAGGATGATTAGGGTCCACAAAAGGAGTTGGCACCTGATCCTGTACTCAGCCTTGTGGGCATACTGAACATCGGTAAGGAATGCAACCGAGTTTGCACCTTTTCAACTGGTGTATGGCCTAGAAGAAATCTTACTAGTTCAGTGTGAAATCTCGTCCCTTAAACTCGCAGTCGACCTTCTCCTCGGAACTCCAGAAGAGGAGGCTCGTTTCTTGGAACTAATCCAATTGTATGAAACCCGTCGTGATGCTGCTTTGGCTAACGAAGCCCATAAGAAACGAGTCAAGGCGCAGTTCGACAAAAATGTCAAATCCTGTGTCTTCTCAGAAGGTGACTTGGTCTTACTTTACGACCAGGAATCCGATAAATTGGGAGCAGGTAAGTTCAAGTGATTGTGGATGGGTCCCTATATTGTTAAGCGTGTATTAGCAAAAGGAGCCTATGAGTTAATGGATTATGACGGGATTCCACTGGTGCAACCCCGTAACGGGTTGTACCTTAAGCGTTACTATGCATAATTCAGTGTGGTAACCCATATGCTTTTGTTACATTTTTGTTTTCGCTAAGAGTAATTGTTTTGGTCAAGTAATCCACTTTTTACATTTGTCGTAGATGTCAAACCTATTGGAATCTTTTGTTGGATATGCCGACGGAGCGAGTCGTAGTTCACGGAACCTATCTTCTGCGGCCTGGGCCATTTTTGATCCAAGCGGCGAGTTAGTAAGTTTCAGAGGGGTATGTATTGGTCGGTCAACAAATAACATCGTTGAATATAGCGCGTTGATAGAACTTCTCTCTGATGCCATCACACATGGCATAAGCCGACTTGTCATCAGGCTAGACTCACAGCTCGTCATACTACAACTCACTGGTATCTACTCCGTCCGAAATCCAGCTATCTATCGCATGTTCCTAAGGGTCAAGATTTTGGAAAGGCAATTTGATTTTATTCAATATCAGAATATTTCTAGAAAATTAAACACATTAATGGATTCATTGGAAAATTATGTGTTAGATAGACATTTGCAACATTTATAAAAAGAAGCATTTCATCAGTATTTGCATCAGGATCATGTAACTTAACCAAAATAAAACTACGAAAATCGAATATATATATATATATATATATATATATATATATATATATATATATATATATATATATATATATATATATATAACTGTTTATGGTTTACACATAATGTTCTGTAACCAAGACAAAATTGGTCAAATGACCCAAAACTCAAAAAACTAGGGGGCACCCTAGTCTAATGATGCTGGTGATAACAAGTCACCGCTTGTGCAATCATGTGTAAAAGCCTAGTCCATCGACTCGGCACACCGGTAGTATGTCGCTGCACCCTCAGGGGCAACTCGTCGGTCCTCACATTCGGAATACCAAGAGTGAGGCCTTTGACCTGATCCTACAATGTTGAAAGAGTCTCGACCACATCAAGGTCGCGAAGGATAGCCCTTCCCACACCCTCTCCTGCTGGAGCAGCAGCTGGCACTCTCAGGCATACTACTGGCCGAACTGGTCCAACATCTACATGAGCACATGAGTTTTTGATTAGTCCTGATAGAAGAAAGCACAAGAACATTATAAAAAGAAACGATAAACAAAGATATGGTCAGAGAATTTACTGATGACACCCCACTGCTCACCAGCCGGCAGTACCAAATCCGGATCACCCCAGAAATCCATACCGACATATGGATACTCAGAAGAAACCATCTCCTGATGGTTGAACCACTCAAAAAAGGTATCAGAAAAGGAAACCTGGGACTGACTAGCATGTCTGGCCATAAGGTTGACCCATCTCTGCATCCGTGGCTTAGTCGGTGAGGTAAACCAAGTGAAACATATTGCAGCTGCATCAGCGGGATCTTTTCCAAGGCAAAAGTGGTTAAAATAGAACCATATCCAAAGTTATTCAATCTTCCATTTTTCACCTTGGTCAGTTGTTCTCTCATCATAGAGAGTACTGCACCACACCAGTTGAACACCTTTGGTTCAAGGCATTCCAAGGCGTACTGCATATAAGACCTGTTGGTCATGTGAAGAGCCGCACTACCAGCCAGTCTAGCAAAAGTGAACAGAATGGTCCTTAGGGACCTGTGAGTGACATCTCGGATATTGATCTTGCCGTCCTTACTTGGTTGAGATCCCTATCTGCAATACCTGCGAATGTAATCTCTCACAGATTCATCCCCATGAGCCGAACCTGATAATGAGATAGGGTCACCCCGCCTCGATAAGCCGGTCAAAATTTAGATATCCAAGATAGTCAAGGGGATGGACTTGCCCCTAATCTGGAACACCTAGGTGGTAGGATCCCATGCATCGAGAAAATATTGCAACAAGTTGATTTGTTGCCTCATGCTAGAGATGCGAAAAAACATAAATAGGCCACAGTTCCACAATGCATTTACCGTAACCGGATCATGTAAAGCAAGCATGTCCTCTTCTTCATGCTCACGTTCTTGCCATGTAACAAGCATTTTGCTCCAATGAATCTCTGAAACAAACAAGAGAAGAGTCAAGATCCTGATTTGGTGAAAAACAGACAAAAATTTCCATGAAAAACTGTGCATAAATTGCCCTCTTTGCACCCATCGCAGCCCCAACAGTGTTCTAGGTGGGATGCGTGCTAACTGGCCAATGGCCAAGCCAGCATGCATCGCACCTTTTGATATATAAGAGGTGCAATGGAGCCAGGGCAAGTTTTTCAAACCCCAGAGGCTCAGAAAAACAAGAAAAAATGCTCAGAATTCAAAAAGGAAAGGATGAAACTGAAGAGCTCAGGTTTAGCTCCTACCTGGTCCAGACGATGCCAAGAATCGTCCACAGAATCTCCCGAAATCATCTGGTGAAAATTAAGGGGGAAAGCACCTCCAAAGCTCCAACAAACCAAAGTTCAAATGAAATGGTAAAATGAGAGGTAAAAAGCACTTTTAAATTACTTTTCACGTAATTTAAGTAAAATATTAGTGTTTTAACTCATTTTTCAAACATATATTGTTCGTTTCTAACTAGGTTGATGAAGCAATTGAGCAGGTAGTACAACCTTTGAAGGAACAAAGTTGTCAATGGTAAAATCAAGTTAATCAATGACCATTATATCGAGCAGTTTTAACGCGGAATTCAATCTCGTTAAAAAATAAACATAAGCAATGGGCAAATGTTCCCCCAGAGTTTAAGCTCATTAAAAAATGAACCAATTTCCGGTAAATAACCATCGTGAATGTATTATCATCAGCCTTTGAAGCCTTGGTCGTGTTCTCATCATCACCTCCACTCTGTGTTGGCTGATCACTCACCTCCATTTGATTGTTTACCCCTTTTGAGGAACAACAACGAAGAGTGATACTGTTAGCCATCCTTGTGACACTGCCGTGATTGGAAAATTCCAAACCTTACCTGGAATTAACTGCTACCCATATTTGTCACTCGTTCCTCGAAAAAAGAGTCTCCTTTAAGCTCTTTTCAACTTACTCGTAAAATATGAAAAGATTGCTGAGCAATTGGCATCTCCAGCTCGTTAAAGGGATCAGAAGTGCTATCCCTCCTTTAGATTTTATTCTTTTTGGACTTGAGGGATTATTACAAAAAAAATCGAGCGCTTGTTTTGTTCAGCTCTTTAAAAGTACCAAAAATTCATCCCTTTTGTATTGTTTTATACTTTTTCCGACTCAAGGGATTATATGACGAAAAAGGATTATTGGAGTTTTCTTTACATCCCTTTTTCAAACTCTCTAAAATTGAAAAGGACCGAGTTATCCTTGTCGTTAAACTCGTTAAAACCAAAATAGCAACAAACTTATCCATACAGACAAGAACGAGTTTCACTATTGCTAGGCTCGTTAAAACATAGTGATGGTTTTGCCCGAAGGGAAAATTATAGAACAAGCATATGTTATCCTCCTCAAGCTTAACAAAAATAAAGAGGTACTGGTCAGCAATGACTGGGGAAAAATTGGGAAGAAAACTTGAAGAAACTTTATTGGTAGCAAGTCGCTCTTGAACATGACACTTTCACTCCGCATCCGAGTCGGGTTTGGTTGTTCCGTTCACTGGTCATATCACCCTGGGTCCATCACACCATCCACATTTGGGGTTAACGCTACCAATCCATCATGTCAGTTTCGCCGATATCTTCAAGAGAAGTTGCTCAGAGAATTCACCTGTGTCTCATCCACTCCAATACATTTACGATCCATTCTTTCATGACCACCACCCTGAACCTTATGTCATCAGATCGTTTTTACCTCCATTCAAATCATTTGCTCCGTTCCGTGTCATTGATTTGGGATTCACTAAGGCCCTCCTATGACGGATCGCTTCTTGTTGACATCAACTCATTATCCAAGAAGTCGATCTAGGAACAACCCTTTCAGTACTTTGAAGCTTGCATGCCTCAATGGCAAGTTTCTCACTTCCGGCGACAGGTTTATATCAATGGCCTTCGACTGAAACAATTTGCATGGTGTTCGATGCCAAGTACCTTTATTCACACCACGTGAATTGTATTGTAGTACCTTGAGGGTCATCATCATTTTCGGTGATTCCTCTCGTGCCTGTTAACAACTTGCATCATTGGCTGGTAATCAGGAGATGTCTTTCCATGTTCGACTCCAGAACATCTCTCACATGGATCGATTTGTACTTCAAGTGAAGATCGAACGAGATTGAAGACCCCGGATCTAGTTTCATCCATCCGGGCTGCGATATATATTTAGGAAAATAAAGACACCAAATGTACATCATTACTGTACAGATAATCATCCAATCCAAGGGATGATGGCTCTACCAGAATCATCAGTTTGCACTCAGACGATTGTTTTTCTTATGTACATGAAATTGAATTTATAAAGCTGAGCATGGGAATGCCCGCCTCAGCTAGATCATGAAAATATTATGAAGATAATGTATTGTATTGTATCTTATTACAGGTCGCCTTCCAGCTCGAAAAAACTTCAGATCCTCATGATAAAGCATTTCACCCGACATCAACAGATTAACGACCTCATGCTTTAGGGGGCAATAGTTATAGAAATTTTTGGGCATTGCAACCCCAATCATAAATGTCCATAAACCAAGGGCTCTTAAGTCCCTAAAAGTGTTGTTCCAACCCCTAAAAGAACAAGGTCAACTGATTATATCTTCTCC
Source organism: Pinus tabuliformis (assembly GCA_031772625.1). NCBI lineage: Eukaryota > Viridiplantae > Streptophyta > Pinopsida > Pinales > Pinaceae > Pinus > Pinus tabuliformis. The sequence continues at coordinate 1,551,103,513 of CM062804.1, forward strand.
CAGAAGTTCTCCATGAAAAACTACTCAGAACTGGTCAAAACTGGACCATCTCACCTGCTCCATGGTAAACGTGCGCTGCATCCCACCTAAATACACATGGGAGGTGCGATGCATACTGAAAATCCCTTCTATGGGGTGCGATGGACGAGAGTGGACAAATGGCAGGGTCAATCTGCAAGGTGGAGGATCATGGAATCTTCTAGAAACTTCTCCTGTGACACATGCCTCTCTGCATTTGCCCAGGGATGAGTAAGAGACCATCAATCTCCAAGTCGAATCAAGAACTATCAGAGAGAGGACACTAATCAAATCTCAAAAGCCGACTCACCCCCTTGTAAACATATATATATGGATCCCTCATCCCAGAGATCCAGAGCCTGGAATTTTGTATCTTGTAAGGAAGTGCTGTTGGTTTCTTGGTGTAACATCATAGTGTTGGGTGATCTAAGCTTTTCATGAGGTGAAGAAGGGCTTTCTTGCTGAGAGGATGATGCTGGGTCAAAACAATTGGTTGTAATCCTCTTTGCTATTCTTGATTATTAATAAAGCTATTCAAGTTTTCCTCCACATTCTTGTATGATTGATGATATATGCATTTGTGTGGTCAATATATATCTGGTCCTATATTATTTATGATAGTAGATCTAAGTTCTTAGATAGTGTTATGCTGCTTTGATTCTACAAGTGCTCTTTGAAGTTGGGTAGACGAGGAAGCGAGTGGCAAAGATCTATCAGAAGAGAGGAATCAAGCAAGGAACCAAGCGCATGACAGAGGTTGGTCTCCTTCTTTCCCCTCTTATCTACTTCTCATAAAGGAAAACGAAAGTGGTTTTAGTTTGTTTGTTTCTAAGGTAGCTACCAGCCTTAGTGGGACTAGCAGCTCTGCATAGACACTAGATTTCCCGATAACAATGGGAAGGAAAACTTTCTTTATCGTTTCATCCTGAACTCTGTTGATCTTGCCAAGGATTTTACTTGCCTTTTAAAGCAAGTGGTCCCATTCATTTTGGATGAAATTGCTAAAAAATTCATCGATGCATTAAAGGTTGCACTTATTAGCATGTCTTTGTCTCATCCCACTAACTATCATCGTGACTATTTCTTGTACTTGGCTGTCATTGACAATACCATTGCTATGGTGCTAGTTCAAGATGATGATGACAGTAATGAACATGTGGTATACTACTTGAGTTGTAATCTCCTGGACACTTAGGTTCATTATGCCCATGTTGAGAAATTAGCCTTGGAAGTAGTCCACGATGTCCAATGTTTCTGCCATTACATCCTTTTACGTAAAACCATGATGATATCTGATTGTAACCCCATGCTTTATATTCTAAATCGTCATCTGCTTGGGGGAAAATACCCCAAATAGATTGTCATCCTGCAAGAGTTTGACTTGGAGTTCATAAAAGAAAAGTAAAAAAAGCCACTGGTTTTTGCTAAACTGATCTGTAATCTTCCCTCTACAAAGACAACCACCATATATGATGAACTGATTCTTGATGAATCCCTCTTCCCCATTTGCACCCTCATTAGCCAATGGCCAAGTTGAAGTTTTCAAAAAAGTGTTGGTCACTATGCTTCAACGAACTGTTTGGATGCATAAAAAGAACTGACATCTCATGCCTTTTTTAGCCTTTTGGGCATATCGAATTGTTGTTAAAATGGAAACTGGATTTACACCTTTTCAATTGGTATATGGTCTAGAAGATACTCTCCCCGTTGAATGTGAGATCCCATCTTTGAAACTAGTCATCAAACTACTTCCTGGTACTTCACCTCGGGAAGAACTATTTCTTTACTTAGAACATCTTGATGAGACTCGTCGAATTGCTGCATTGGTAATTAAGACTAAAAAAGGATGAGTTAAAGCCCAATATGATAAAATCGTGACCCCTCGTGCATATGGAGAAGGTGACTTGGACTTATTGTATGGTCAAGCTAACGATAAATTAGGTGTCGAAAATTTCGAACCCATGTGGCATGGACCCTATACTTTCAAACATGTATTACAAAAGGGTGCATATGACTTAGTTTATTATGATGGAAATCAGTTGTTTGAGCCCCACAATGGGGCCTACCTGAAAAAGTATTATGATTAATATTGCGTAAATACTTTGTACATTAGTGTGCAACATTTTGGTTTGGCTATTTGAATTTTTGTAAACATGTTTTCCCCTACTTACCCTGTGTTCCACTTGGTTGGCAGATGTCGACGAACCCTCTTCCTTACGTTGGTTTTTCTGATGATGCTTGTCATAGAACACATAATTTGTCTTCTGCTGCATGGGAAATCTTTCTCCTAATGATGATCCAAGTCGATGTTGGTGGCCACCCACCTATTCCATTTGGACCTCCACAACTGTCTCTTTCAATTTTTCATTTTCCATAATTGTAGCACAATTTACTATTTTTCGCAGTTTTTCAAGTCCTGAACTTCCGGAGCTGTTTTTAGGCCCTAAAAGACATTTTTTGGGAAATCTGGGGACAACATGGGTCCATGGACTGATGTTTCCCTTTGAAAAGTTATAGTTCTCAGATAGATCTTTCTAATGAGCTATTGTATGCGTCAAATGGATATCGGGTGCCAAAGTTATGACCCCGAGAAATTGATGTACCAATTTACCCAAATAGGGCCCACAATTTAGCGTTTCATCTTCTAGGGTTAGGTCTTGAGATGTTAAGGGTTTTCCATTGTTTCTCAATAGTAAATAGGCCTTCGAGCCTCATTGTAAGACAGTTCAGAGGCATGTAGCTGCCACATCTCTTATCAGAGATAAGCTACCATCGCCCTAGCTGGTTTATTTCCATTGTTGTTTGTAAGCATATTTCAATATTTTACATTAATGAAATGAAGTGTTATTTCTATTGCATCTCTGTGTTTATGGTTATATTTGTAATTTGTTGCATTCCTGTTTAAATCCGGATCAGTGGTATCAGAGCGGTCTACTTTTTTCTCAGTTTTTCTTTGCATGTCCCCAACGAGGTCGGGATATAAGGAGTTAAGGCTTGAACTGGTCGAACCTTTGCAAGACCAGCCTCACAAATCTTGATGACCTCCCATGGCAAATGAGAAGAAAGACAAGGGGGTAGGAGATCCTATCAAAATATTGATCGAAGAAGCCCTCGAGCGGCAAAGGAACACGATGATGGATAGCTTTGCGCAGATCCTTTAGCGGCTACCTAGAGGCGATGCATAAGCTTCCAACAGCTACTCTAGAAACGCCACACCATTTAAGGTACAAGTTAATTTTGAGATCCCCATCTTTGAGGGTCAAATAGACGCAGATGCCGTAGATAAATGGTTAAATCTGCTAGATGGGTATTTTTCTGTTCATGAATTTTCGAGTCTGGAAAAGATTTTTTCGCTCTTCTCAAAGCAACCCCCCACATCAAGGACTGGTGGGAAACCTACTGCGAGCATAAAAATGAAAGTATGGGCTCACTATTTTCAGCCACACCCACTTGGGATTCATTCTGGGATGCCGTCAAGGAGTAGTACTACCCTGTCAAAAGCTATGAGGACAAATACATCAAATGGACCACACTGCGGCAAGGAAGGGACCAAGATGTGCCAGAGTTCACAAACATTTTTCATACCCTTCGCACATAGTTGGGTATCAAGGACTCTGAGCTGCATTTGGTACTCAAATACTATGGCTACCTACATAGATACATCCAGAAAGAGATGGAGTTCCTGAACATATCCTTGCTTAGCACGACGTACCAATATGCTATCAAAATGGAGCAAAATTTCAAACAAAAGAAGCGAGACTTTGGATCTACAAATCCGAAGACCAAAGGACAAAGATAAGGCAGGGTAACCCAAGACAACCCGTCGAAGCCACAAGAAAAGAGTAACACCATGAAGACGAAGGACATAGGAAAGTGGTGTGAGTTCCATAAGAGTCCCACTCATAACACAAGTGAGTGTTGGACCAAGCAGTCGTTGGTGGCCGAGTTGAAGGCTTCTGAATCAGATGCATGTTCCAACCCTCAGCTAGAACCTGATAAGGGGAATGGAAAAGGGAAGCAGATCATTGATTTGGAGCCCAGCATGACTGTTGCCACCGACAAGATCTAGAAGAATGAGCCCAAAGACCCTATAAAAATCTTGCTCAAAGAAGCCCTCAAGCGGCAAAGGAACATGATGATGGATAACTTTACGCAGATCCTTCAGCGGCTACCCAGAGGCGATGCATAGGCTTCCAACAGCTACTCTAGAAACGCCACACCATTTAAGGTACAAGTTAATTTTGAGATCCCCATCTTCGAGGGTCAAATAGACGCAGATGTTGTAGATAAATGGTTAAATCTGCTAGATGGGTATTTTTCTATTCATGAATTTTCGAGTCAGGAAAATATTTTTTTCGCTCTTCTCAAAGAAACCCCCCACGTCAAGGGCTGGTGGGAAACCTACTGCGAGCAGAAAAATGAAAGTACAAGCTCACTATTTTCAGCCACACCCACTTGGGATTCATTCCGGGATGCCGTCAAGGAGCAGTACTACCCTATCAAAAGCTACGAGGACAAATACATCAAATGGACCACACTGCGGCAGGGAAGGGACCAAGATGTGCCAAAGTTCACAAACATTTTCATACCCTTCGCACATAGTTGGGTATCAAGGACTCTGAGCTGCATTTGGTACTCAAATACTGCGGCTACCTACATAGATACATCCAGGAAGAGATGGAGTTCCTGAACATCTCCTCGCTTAGCACGACATACCAATACGCTGTCAAAATGGAGCAAAAGTTCAAACAGAAGAATTGAGACTTTGGATCTACAAATCAGAAGACCAAAGGACAAAGCCAAGGCAGGGTGACCCAAGACAACCCGTCGAAGCCACAAGAAAAGAGCAACACCACAAAGACGAAGAAGGACATAGGAAAGTGGTGTGAGTTCCACAAGAGTCCCACTCATAACACAAGTGAGTGTTGGACCAAGCAGTCGTTGGTGGCCGAGTTGAAGGCTTCCAAATCAGATGCATGTTCCGATCGTGATCCAGAACCTGACAAGGGGAATGGAAAAGGGAGGTAGATCATTGATTTGGAACCCAACATGACTGTTGCCACCGCCAAGATCCAGAAGAATGAGCCCGAAGACCCAGAGGAGGGGGAACGTATTTTCCACTCACAGATGTGGGTGAAGGGTTCACCGCTATAATTCATTGTCGACAGTGATAGCCAAAAGAACCTCATTTCAGAAGAGGTCGTGAAGTGGTTGGGCCTACTGACTACACCACACCTGCAGCTATACAGTATCTGGTGGCTTCATGAAGGATGAGATCTCAAAGTTCACCAGCAGTGCCGCCTTCCCTACAACATCAAGCCCTTCACAGATGAGGTATTGTGTGATGTTACACCTCTGGATGTTTGTGATGTACTAGTAGGCCAGCCATACTTGTGGAGACGACATGTTGTGTATGAGTCAAGGCCTTGCATTGTCATTATTTCTTTGGTTAATTCATTATACAGGATACCGGAGGTAGCCCCGCTTACTGCCACCTCTTTGATCACTGCTAAGAAAGGTAGCAAGCTCATCTCCTATACTAGGAAATTCATTTTTTTTCTGGTTCACTCCGAAAGTAAGGGGAAGATCATAGCCACTCCATGACCCCTACGAAGGGTTCCTCCAAGAAATAACAACATCAGAGGGATACAATCATGACAGAACAGAGGAATAACTTCTCCTCACCCATAGGGATACCACACAAGCTTCAGGTGGGCAACAAATTCTGGTTGCATATACAAAAAGAATGCCTTACAAGAGCCCATTAGAAGCTCTGACCACACCGACATGGTCCTTACACCATTACCAAGGCTATGGGAAATAATTCTTTGGAGCACAACATTCCTCCATTCCTTTGCTTGCACTGAGTGTTCAATGTGGACCGTCGTCCACCATGCTTCCCACTATTACTGGACACATCAGAGATTGTAGAACAGCTCACCAGAGACCCAGCTCAGCAGAAGCTTCCTCATCTCAGGGAGAAACTCAACGCAATGGGGACCATTGCTTCCTAAGGGGGGAGGAATGATCCAGGTGGATGTTGGTGGCCACCTACCTATCCCACTTGGACCCCCACAGCTGTCTCTTTTAGTTTTTCAGTTTCCGTAATTGTAGCACAATTTACTATTTTTAGCGGTTTTTCGGGTCCTGAACTTCCGGAGCCATTTTGAGGCCCTAAACGATGTTTTTTGGGAAATCTGGGGGCAACATGGGTCCATGGCCTGATGTTTCCCTTCCCAAAGTTATAGTTCTTGGATAGATATTTCTAATGAGCTATTGTATGCATCAAATGGAGATTGGGTGCCAAAGTTACGACCCTGGGAAATTGATGTACCAATTTACCCAAACGACGCCCACAATTTGGTTTTTCATATTCTAGGGTTAGGTTTTGGGATGTTAAGGGTTTTCCATTGTTTCTCAACAATAAATAGGCTTTCGAGCCTCATTGTAAGACAATTTAGAGGCATGTAGCTGCCACATATCTTCTCAAAGAAAGCTACCATTGCCCTAGCCGGTTTATTTCCATTGCTGTTTGTAAGCATATTTCAATATTTTACATTAATGAAATGAAGTGTTATTTCCACTGCATCTCTATGTTTATGGTTATCTCTGTAATTTTTTGTGTTCCTGTTTAAATCCAAATCAAATAATGAGTTAGTGAGTTTACAGGATATATGTTTAGGACACACAACTAACAATATAACAGAATATAGTGCAGTCATCAAACTATTGTCAGAAGATATTGCTCTTGGTATTAGAGTATTTTTTATTAAACTTGATTCAGAACTCATTGCATTACAATTAAAAAGGCATTATTCTTTCAGAAAGCCTCACATTTTAAGAATGTATTTGCGTGTTCATCTCTTGGAAAGAAATTTTGATTACATATCATATCAACACATTCCAAGACATATAAATACATTGACGAATGCAATAGATAGTCATGTTTTAGATCGAAATTTGCAAAATATGTAAAAATAAAACCATGGTACAATAGTAACATTCAATACATAAGGTAAAACATGTATATATAGATCGCCATATAGAGTTTGAAAAATGGTTTTACATCAAAATTCAAATTTTGTGTTCTGAGACACATGGCTTCTCAAGCTTACATAAGTGAAATCTAAGACTAGAGACATGTCTATCTGCCAACATGATACTCATGATAGCATGACACAAGGCTAATGACTTGACCCAATAGCCGATGAAATCTAGCTAACACCCCCATAGTATGCCTCTAATAACGAAGTGGCACATCATCAATAGTAGCATAATCTAGGATGCCTTTACTCAAGGCCTCTAGATTTCACTCCACCTTTGCCAAAGGATCAACTCCTTCGATGTATCATGCATCCTCAAGATGTAGTTCTACCCTCCTAGCTATCTATTGTAGTGGCTACAACCGCCCTCCAAAATTTTGCCTAAACCTCATTTTGGAGCCTCCCTTCCAACCTTCACAACAACTTGCCTTGCTTCATCAAGTTCTCAAGTTTCAGTGTCTTTCTTACACAAGGCAGCCTGTCGATCACATCTTGATCCATTCCCCTCACAGGTTGTTCACCTAGACTTGGTCTAGTTGCAGGCTGAGTAGCTTCCCCTTGAAAATTACGCATTTCTAGAGGGACACCAGCCTTCCCTCCAGAATATAAACAATCCTCTCTAGCAGCTTGCTGGGTTCCTAGATTGTGCAATCCTACCTACCATCACTCCCAGCAGGATTTGCACAAATTTACCCAACAAGGTTTCTCAGCCCAGAGTTTGTGCAAATCTAGGCAGCAATCAACTGCTCTACACAGAAATTGCACCAATCTCCTAGGCAGCTAGCCCAGCTCCCACCCAGAAATGAGCATTTTTTCTCTAGTAGTCAAGCAGTCTCTTGCATGTGCAACTTAGTTGACCTGTCCTCTTCAAGACTGCGCAAAACAAACTTGCATGAATGGGTGGCTTCTCCCAAGGCAACATGCAAAGGCATCCCTTGTTTTAGGGATCTATGTTTAGCAGTTGGAGGTTACATGCAAAGAGAAATTCTGAAACTTCCAACCAAGTGTCGCTTCCCTTAGATTTGTGGCATGCACGTCACAACCTCGATGTTATTTAAACTCATCAAACGGATGTTGCAGAGCTCATTCCTCACATCAACCTTGCAGCTCTGACATCCCACATCACATATAGGAGTAGTCGGCACACTAAACTCAGTCATTTTGGGGTAAGCCCGCTTCCCATGCATTGTGCTACATTTCTTTCACTTTTTGTGTTTTCACATGTGGGAGTACTATTTTCTTGATTTTTGATGAGTGCTAGTATTGTAGCAAGGATGCTACAACTCCTCGGCTACCATCTTTACTTATCAACCTAGGGTTCGTACAAACTTGGAAGTGACAATGTTGTATGCACAAGTAAAAAATGATGGTTCTGCCTGTTGTCACTGTTCAGCTAGCGAGAGACCACTGGGGTTCCAAGCCAGACTTCTATGGAGTTAGAAGAAGCTTGATTCTTTGATGGAAGAAAGGTAAATATACTCTAAGAAATTTACTCTACTGCAGTAATGGAGAAGGCCAACATGCAATGCTAAACCACACCATACCCTAATTAACCATTTAAGAAGCTATGCTAAGTAGCAATGCTAAATCAACAATAAACAAATGCTACTATCTAAATTGCAGAAGGAAGAAGCATCAAACAATACTAATGTGTAGGTAAAGAAACTAAACTAAATCTATTTTCACTTTTTTGGTCTTTTTATGCAAAATCAGGTATACAAACTAATTGTTCTTGTGGGTGTGACAGGTGGATTAAGAGTGTTTGAGGATGGCTAGAAGGTTTATTGATCTGAAATCACTCATGAATGATCTCAGAGAATTAATGAAGGTATTACAGACTCATGTGCTGGGGTGTTCCTATGTTATTTTATGCAATGGATTGATAAGATTGCGAAATACACATACACTAAAGCAGTAAGAGAAGCACAATAAGCAAACACATAAATACAACAAGTTTAATAAGGAGTTCACCCAATCCTCCTGGGCTACATCTCCTGGTCTAGCCTTTAGTGGTGGTCTTTCTATTGCGTCTTAAAAAGCATAGTTTTTACAATAATGAGTTCAATTTGAGTCTCATTCAACAGAGGATGATCAGTAGGATTGTACTCAAATTCCCCAAGTCTCTAGAGTACACAGACTCCCCTTACTGAATCTTGACCTCAATTGGTCTCAGTGGCATGAGTCCAATTTGGTACTCAATACCTGACAGGTATACACAGAAGAGTTTGCTTGAACCTCTCAAGCCTTTTTCGGAGTTCACAGACTCTCAGACTCTTTCTGTCTCTGTCTGGCTCGATACTGCCTTCGATTTGCAGGTCAGCTCATCTTCTTCTCTGTTCTATGCAATTCTCTTCTATCTAACCTCTCGGCTTTCTACTTCCTCTCTGACTCTCTTACTCTCTGTCTGTTTGTGGCTTAAAGCCAATCCACTTCCTGACTGTTCATTTCCACCTCCTGGCTCTCTGGATCCCCTACCTTTGTCCGCTTGAATTCCCCTGCTCTACATCATCATCACTATGTAACGCTTCACAGAGAGGTGGCCACCTGTTTCCTCACGAACTAAGTGTCAGTTCTCTTTGAACGGTTGTTATTTCCGTTGCTTCTAAGATTGCTCATGAAACTGATTCCTCTGCCAACTCATCGATCATGCCGGACCTCAAATCTTATGCAACTCGACCTATTTCCCTGTTGAATCTAGTCATCCATTGGATCACTTCTCCGTTGTTGATATGGAGCCTCTAGATCCTACAATTTTCATCCATATCGGGTGGGTAAGTAGCATGACTTTTACCCATCTGATGTGAGCAGTTTTCTCTCTCATCTACCGGACGCATGTCACTCAGTGTATGGCATCAGGCAGGACTCAGTCAAACCCGCTTACCACTTGAAGTCCTTCCGATATCCTGCCAGTTTTAGTGTGGAACCCATCTTCTGATGGAATCAGTGTTTTCTGTATGGCTTTATGCTTTTCTCGGGACCAAGTTCTTAGGGGCTTTCCTTCATTGAGGGGGACACTTTGTGATACACGATTAGCGCTAATCACGTATCAGAAACTACCACTGTTTCTGGATTTGACCTCCCATTTGTCAATTTGTGTTAGCGCGCAGTTACCATGGGCCAACGGTCTACGTGCTTTGATCGAGGGTCCTCATTGCTCCGTGCTGATCACAAATTGAATTTGTCCAGAGGTTATTTCTAATAAGCTCAACATCCATAAGACTTTGAAACTTAGGCATGATTTTTACAGAGTTTAGGAAACTTTAAGAGTGTTTAAGGATCTAATTCAGAGCACAACCCTCCCACTGAAAAAGCTTTTGGACCACCAAAATTTGGTTTTCAAGCATCAACTAAGTGAGGGTATAGCTGTCTCACTTGTCCAATCTCTATCCATTTCGCACTACTTGGCTTTGAACCCTTGAGTCCAATCCTGAGGTACTCAACATCTCCCTTGTGCATCATCCTCACCTTCCTTTCCAGAACTATGTCTTCCTACAATTAATTGAGATATTTAGGTAACAGATCATCAATAGAAGGCAATTGATTTTTCTCTTCGGGATCTTCAATTAATGAAGGTTCAAATAGTCTCAAGTTGTCTGCATTAACAACTAAGTAGATGTGCATGTAAGCTGGTAAATCAAGGCAAAAAGCATTCTCACCAATTTTCTCAAGTATCTTGAAAGGTCCATACCTTATTGGCTTCAGCTTCTTACCTTCACCTTGCATCCTGTCTTTGCTGATATACAGCCAGACTTGATCACCAACTTGAAAATTGTGCTCCATCCGATGTTTGTCATGCCTTGCCTTGTACTTGACTTGACTCTTTTCCAGTTGTTCCTGTACTACTTGGTGAATCTCTTGGATTTGTTCAATGAACCTGGCTTCTTTGTCCACATCACTGTGTCCATCAATCACTATGTCTTTACCAAAGACAAATTCCAAGAGAAACCTTGGTGTAGAAGAATGTTTAGCATGGTTGTAAGCATGCTGCACATAACATAAGTGTTCATCCCAAAGTTTAGGATGCTTGCTGCAATATCCTCTGAGCAACTAGATCACTGTCCTGTTGACCACTTTTGTTTGGCTGTCTATTTGTGGATGCAAGGTTGTGCTCTTCTTCAGTTTGGTGTCCATCAGTTCCCACAGACCCAACCAAAACTTCCCAACAAATCTGGAATCTCGATCAGATACAATGGAAGTGGTTAATCCAAAATGAACCCATACATGTTGGAAGAACAACTTTGCTATTTGTTCAGTTGTTCTACTTACACCAAAGTGACCTAATATTAGAGAAGTGTGTGCTTCTCGAATTATCTTTACTCTTTCAGTTCGTGGAATGCATAACTTTCCCAAACGATACTAGAGTCAGTCCTTAATATGATAATCCAATTCTTCTATTTGTTTTCCATGACTTAAAGTTGCATATACATCTTTAAAATCTATATCTTGAGCATATTGTTCAATGTAGCTTTCATGCAATACTGAATTATTCTTAAGTATAGTAGATGCATCGATGATTTTTCTTGAAAACTTATCTGCAACTTTATTGTGTATGCCCTTTTTACATCTGATGACTAAATGAAACTGCTGTAGGAAACCCATCCACCTATAGTGTCTTGATTGCTGCAACTTAGTTTGGGAGTGTAAATATTGAAGTGGTTGATGATCAGTATGTATAACTGTCTCTTTGCCCGTTAAATAATGTTTCCACTTTTTCACACTCTGTACTAATGCATACAATTATTTATCATATGTGGGATAATTAGCTACTGTAGAATTAAATGTCTCAGAATGATAACATATGGGTTTACCGTGTTGTATCAAACACTGCTCCCATGGCATAGTGACTGGCATCTGTTTCAATCTCAAATGGTCTTTAAAGATCAGGCAGTGCTAGTACTGGTGTTGTACTAATCTTTTCTTTCAAGGTGTCGAAGGCGTTCTGCTTTTTGCCTCCCAACTGAAACACCTTGTTCAATCTTGTTAAAGCATGTAAAGGTGTTGCAATTAAGGAAAAGTTAGCAATAAACTTTCTCCAATATTGTGCTGCCCCTAGGAAGCTTCTAACTTCAATAGCAGATTTTGGTTTAGGCCAATTTACAATGACGACAACTTTAGAGGGATCTATCTTCAATTCACCACCCCCTACTATATAACCCAAATAATTCAAATATGTTTTACCAAATTCACATTTGGAGAGTTTAACATAAAGTTTTTCTCTTTTTAAAACATCTAGAGTCTACTTGACATGCTTTAAATGTTCTTCCCATGTTTTACTAAATATAAGAATGTCATCCAAATATACAATTACAAACAGTCTGAGTACATCATTCATTACTCTCATGAAAGTAGCAGGAGCATTAGTTAAGACAAAAGGCATAACTAGTCACTCATACAATCCCTGCTTTGTTTTGAAAGTAGTCTTCCATGCATCTTACTCTCAAACTTTGACCTGATGATAACCACTATGCAAGTCCAACTTGGAAATAAACAGCTTCTTTCAACTAATCCAGTAGATCATCTATGCAAGGACGGGGATAACTATTTTTTATCGTTATCTTATTTAGTGTTCGGTAATCAATGCACTTTCTCCATGAGCCATCTTTCTTTCTCACCAAGACAATTGGAGACCCACATGGTGATGTGCTAGGTCTGATGAACCCTTTCTCGAGCAGCTCCTGTACCTACTTCTTGATTTCTGCATTCTCTAAAGCAGACAACCTATACATTCCGATGTTAAGAAATGGAACATATTACTACAAATTAATATCATGTACTATTTCCTTTTGGGGTGGTAGACTTTTAGGTTCTTGGAATAATATATCATATTCTGAAACAACTTTTTCTAAATCAGCTTGTTGTTTAGCATTACAACCCTCAAATATTTTGGTTTTATCAGGTTTCTTTTCCTTTACAACCATCAGTAAAAATTGCTTGCATGAATTTAAAATTATTTTCATGTGCCCTGAGTTTATGAGAGTATAATTATGTTTGAGTTTGTGAGCTCTTACAATATATTCGATCCCATCTTTAACAAGTTGATACTTGTTTTCTTCTCTATAGAAAATTTCCTTTCTATCATACTAGTGAGGACTTCCTAAAACAATTCCACATATATCCAAGGGAACTATATCTAACTCAACCTCATCTACAAATGCTAACCCAAAAGAAAACCTAAGTTCTCGTTGTCTAGTCACTTGTAGTTGTGCTTTATCACATAACCAACCTAATGGATATGGCTTCTTGTGAGGTGTAGTCAGTAATCCCAACTTCTTTGAAATTGCTTCAGAAATTAAATTTAATTGTGAGCCACTATCAAACAACGTATCAATCTTTTGATGCTTGGAAATGACTTGAATATGAAAAGCTCATGTCTTTTCCTCTCATTTTCTTCATTATCAGTAGATTGTGAAGAATTACTAGTAGAAGCTTCAGAAATTTTACCTTTTATACTGGTGGCTACAATGGTTGTTTCATCTCCTAAGTCTGACCCCAAATCTCTTTGAATAGCTGCAACAATCTTCTTCCTTTTGCCCTCGAACTTCTTAGGTCTCAGCTCCATATGCAAAATCCAATAGTGTTCATCATCATGCCCATCCTTTTTACAATGAGTGCATGAATACTTTGTCTTTTGTACAACATTAGCCTTCCTCTCTTTCTTCTCCTTGTTCTTGCTTGCAGTCGGTTTGGATGATCCCCCAACTTCTAGGACCACATTCTTGCCTCTAGCCTCTAAATGGGTAGCTTGAACAGAGACCTCATCTATGCTAGTAGGGTTAAACATGAGAATGGTATGTCTTAAATAATTGTGTAGACCACCTATATACTTCAACAGAGTTTCAGGTGAGTCTAAAGAAATGCATAGAATTAATTCTCTTTTTCTAAATTCTTGGGTGTAACCTTGTACACTTTTCCCTTTCAATTGTCAAAGAGTTTGCCATCTCATCATGGCTTGTTGCATATAAGCTAGTGGATAGAATTTCTTTTTAATTGCAGAAATAAATTCACTCTAGATAGATAGAATTTTACCATGCTTCTTCATGTCATCTTGTGTTTGACCTTCCCACCATACCAAGGCAGTTCCTTCAAGGCGTAGGCTAGCCAGCTGAATCTTACTTCTATCTAAGTCAATATTCTGCATCCTGCAATACATATCAATCTGTCTAATCCAATTATCCAGCTTCTCTACATTCAACTCTCCATCATAGATAGGAAAATAAAAGTTAACATCTAATTTAATCAAATATGTCTTCTTCTTATTTTCATGGCTATTAGGAGGTGTGAGAAAGTTTTCTTCTTTCCCTTTGCCTTTAGAGTGGTCATGGAGGAGAGATTCTTCTTCTCCTTTATCTTTGGAATGTGATGAATCTGCATCTCTACTTTTCTTAAACTCCCTATACATTTCCTCTCCCATGGACCTCATGGCCAGGAAACTATCCATGAACTGGGGGTCTGATCCTAAGAGACTTTCTTCTAACATTTTCTTCTTAGGATAGACACTTCCAATTTCTGGGTTAGCTTCAACCAACCCTTCTCCTCCTAATTTAAGCTTTGACCTAGTTAGAATTCAACAACAAAATCCATCACAAGCTTGTCTAACCTTAACAACCTAGAGCTATGATACCACTTGATTTGAAATCACTCATGAATGATCTCAGAGAATTAATGAAGGTATTACAGACTCATGTGCTGGGGTGTGCCTATGTTATTTTATGCAACGGATCGATAAGATTGCGAAATAAACAAACACTGAAGCAGTATGAGAAACATAATAAGAAAACACATAAACATAAGAAGTTTAATAAGGAGTTCATCCAATCCTCCTGGGCTACATCTCCTGGTCTAGCCTTTATGTTGGCATTATGATTTAAGTGTTGTCCTTGATGGCAACTCACTCAGAAGTTGGTACAGGTGATGGCAAAGTTGGTACAGGTGATGGCAACTTAATCAGAAGACAGATCTCAGTACAGCATGCCAAGGAAGCTCATACACGCCGTTTCGTTAAGCCCAAGTCGCGTGTATACGCTAGTTCGATTCAGAAAAAGCGCGTGTATGTGGAAAGGTTCCTTTGGTCCATGGTGGTTAGTCCTTGGAAGTTGTGCCTATGATTTCGGACCATTATGTCTCGACGGGCGTGTCGATCCCTAGTTTTAAAGTTGATGGTATTGTGTTACTATGGTTTTGGCTCTTGGTATTGAGCTAGGCCTAAGACTATATAAGGAGAAGAAGATCATTAGGCAATATCATCTTTCGACAAGGCTTGAATATCTAAGAGAGAAAGAGATCTGATATGCAGGTTCTGAGTTGCTTGATCTAAGCCAAGGAGAGATCACATCGGTTGATGGAAGACTAGATCTAAGGATAGATCGGGATCTAATGGTTTGAAATGCACTATCATGATATGGTTGATTATGCGTATTTCTAGATCTGCATATTGTCGCAATGTTACGTTCTGGGTCTAACTAATGTCTGGTACAGCTGCAAATTGAGAAAGTTTATTTTTAGATCTGTACGCAGGTTGGCTTCGGTAAAAGCGCGTGTATACGCGGGTTTTGCTCATTAAAGTAGCGTATATCTTTTGAAGCTTGATTTTGGGTTTACAGTGGGGTCTGACTGTTATTGCAGAGTTCTGTAGTCTGCTCTGTGTTCTGGTAACTGGTGATTGACAGGGTTCAGTGGTTCAGTGATTCAAAGTTTGGTTGTTTTATGCTTCAATGATCTGTTGTGGAAATTGAATGAATTGTGGTCTTCAGATTGTAATGTTGTGCTTCAGGAATATCCAAGTCTGAAAATGTATGAAAAGTGATACCTGAAAGAAGGAAGATTGTAGGTCAGCACCTACGTACTAGTATCTTGGCTAGTACAAGAGCAAAGGGGGTTGGAGCTCCCTTCCAAGGAAGTTTGGAGAACGAGAGAAGGTTGTAGCCTTCTGCAGGTTGTAGCCTGCGTACTGGTATAAGGCTGCACCAGTACAAAAGATTGTAAACTGAAGTTTCATATTAAAGAAAGATAGAGACAACTTGCAGCAGGTGGTTTTCACCCACATTGGGTTTCCACCTTATATCTTGGTGTTCATGTGTGTGGCTTTTTATCTGTTCTGTTATACTGCACATGTTTACTGTTAATGTGGTGAATAATGTCCTGATGCACTTAATTGAAGAATAAGCTAACTAAATTGTGAGTTTTCTTCTTATACGCTGTTTTACTTCGTGACAGTAGCGTGTACACGCTGGTTCACTTAACTGAAGTAGCGTATATGTTTCTGAGCATTTAAAAAGTTTGATTAATCTGATAATACTGATTCACCCCCCCTCTCAGTATTATTTCCAACACTTTAGTGGTGGCCTTTCTATTTCATCTTAAAAAGCAGAATTTTTACAATAATGAGCTCAATTTGAGTCTCATTCAACAGAGGATGATCAGTAGGATTGTACTCGGATTCCCCAAGTCTCTAGAGTACACAGACTCCCCTTATTGAATCTCGACCTCAACTAATCTCAGTGGCATGACTCCAATTTGGTACTCAATACCTGATAGGTATACGCAGAAGAGTTTGCTTGAACCTCTCAAGCCTTTTCTGGAGTTCACAGATTGTCGGACTCTTTCTATCTCTGTCTGGCTCAATCCTGCCTTTGCTCTGTATTTCAGCTTAGCTTCTTCTTTATTCTCTGCAATTCACTTCTCTCTAGCCTCTTGGCTTTCTACTTCCTCTCTGCCTCTCTTACTCTTTATCTGTTTGTGGATTAAATCCAATCCGTTTCCTCACTGTTCGTTTTCGCCACCCGGCTCTCTGGATCCACTGCCTCTGTCCACTTGAATTCCCCTATTCTATGTCATCATTACTGTGTAATGCTTCATAGAGAGGTGACCACCTGTTTCCTCATGAACTGAGTGTCAGTTCTCTTTGAATGGTCATTATTTCCATTTCTTCCAAGATTTCCCGCAAAACTGATTCCTCTACCAACTCATCGGTCATGCCGGACCTCAAATATTATGCAACTCGGCATATTTCCCCATCAAATCTGGTCATCCATTGGATCACTTCCCTACCATTGATCTGGAGCCTCTAGATCCTATGGTCTCTATCCATATCGGGTGGGTGAGTAGTATGACTTTTACCCGTCCGATGTGAGTGATTTTCTCTCTCATCCACCGGATGCATGTCACCTAATGTATGGCATCGGGCAGGACTCGGTCAAACCCACTTACTACTTGAAGTCCTTCTGATATCTTGTCGGTTTTAGTTTGGGACCCACCTTCTGAGGAAATTAGTGTTTTCCACACGATTTTATGCTTTTCTCAAGACCGAGCGCTTAAGGGCTTTCCTTCACTGAGGGGGACACCTTGCGATACGCGATTAACGCTTAAGTGCTAATCGTGTATCAGAAACTACCCCTGTTTTTGGATTTGACCTCCCGTTTGTCAATTTGTGTCAGCGTGTGGTTATCATGGGCCAACGGTCTGTGTGCTTTGACTGAGGGTCCTCATTGCTCCATGCTGATCACAAAAAGGCGTCGATCACTTCCTAATACGAGACGATAATTGCTTTCCTTAGGCGTAGAGAAAAGCTCTTGAAAGGCATGGAAGACCTTCCTCAAAGGCACCAGGACTAAGCGACCTATAAGGCGTTCAGCACCGAGGGTATCCTATTACGTTGACCACCGTGACCCATAAGGCGTTGACTACCGTGACCTATAGTCCCACCTCTAAGGAAGGCAGGCGTATATGCTCAAAGGGTAGACTAAAAGGCTAACTAAACAGAATGAACTGATGTTGGGAGCAACCTTATTGATTAGGGCCAAACTCCTCGGGGAACTTACCGGACTGCACTTACTTTTCCAAATGGACATAGAAAACATCGACCCTCACTCCTCAGTGCATGGATTGTCTCCATAGACTAAATAGTGAAACAATCCATACCCGACAGCCTTATTTAGTAGGGTTACCTTGCCTACATCACCCAATAGACTCTGACAATGAAAATCCCTTGCATTTGTCTAGAGGTTATTTCTGAGAAGCTCGACATCCATAAGACTTTGAAACTTCGACATGAGTTTTACAGAGTTTAGGAAACTTTAAGAGTGTTTAAGGATCTGATTCAGATCATTTATGGAGTGGTTGGATGGTGTGGAGGGGTTCTATGAGGCTTTTGGTGATTTCCTAGAGGTTTTCCCTCAATTCGGCCTAAAACAGACACTTTAAGGAAAACCTATAGGATGTACTAGAAACCTAGAGGATGATCCTGTAGGAATTACAGGAAACCTACAGGATACAACCAAGAGCTAAATGTGAGGTGTTGGAGGTGTTAGGAGGCTTAATAAATGTGTGTGATGGGTGGAATGGATTGTTAGAAGGTCTAGTATCACTCAAGAGTCAATTTCCAAGATGATAGATGGCTAGATTCGCTCAATGTGTTTGGGAGAATTTCAATGAAAAATGATGAAAAATTAGTGAGGGCGATGGTGAAAAGAAGGGATGGCTAAGGTGGATGAAGTGGAAGGTGGTTTCTGGCTATGAAGTCTTGGTATCCTCCTAAAGCACCTTCTTTGCATAAAACATGTGTGTCTTCCTAAAAGTTATGCAACAAGATACGTTTTCATAAGCTAGAAAAGCAAAACTAATGAATCAACTGCCTATATTATGCATGAAGAAAGTTGCTGAAGGGAACGAAAGCATGAGTGAGATCTATTGCAAAAATGGAGATGAAAAAGATGACAATGAAGTCTACCTTACAACATTAACCAAATACTAAATTAAAGACCACAAACTCCAAAGCTCAGAAAAGAACTAGAAATCTATGTTTTTGGGGCTGCTTAAGGGCCCCTTCCTCAAGTCATGGTCCCAGAGGGAGGAAGTGAGGCTGAGACACCTACTAACAACCTTGTGGTGATCCTTTTCCTCCTTACTCACCTACTACTCGAAATAAGGCACAAATGCAAGAAAACTATCACACAACCAATCTAATCTACACTACTTGTAATGGAAATGCATCTATTAAGAAAATTAACAATTAAGCTATGAATCTACACTAAACATACATGTACAATCAAGAGGAGCCTTGGCTACCAGGGTTGGGCCCTAACCCAAGAGCTTTATTCCTCTGAGTTATCTCAGTGCTGGCTCAAACAAAACTCATTCTTATTACCAAAACATCAAATTACATCAAAAGAACTATCACAAGTCTTGCAACTCGAAAATAGAGTAGAGTTTTACAATCCAAAAATCAGAATCCAACTGAGGTCCTAGGCCTCTCTACTTATACATCTGAAGTCCCCAATGAATTCCTTAAAATTAGGGAGGCTCAACTCCCAAACTCAAGATAAACTGGTGCTTTGTCTCTCACTTGCTAGACTACCTTCTAGTCCTCATGATTTGGCTGTTTGCACTCCGAGCTGATGGAGGAATATTTGAATGGAGGGGTAGTAAAATGAGGAGGATTTACCTCCTATAATCCATCTCCCTTGTCCCATTCTATTTTTTACCTTGGTCTTTGCCAAAATTCATTGATTTTCTCCTTTAATGCTGCATTAAATGCACATTAGACCACAAAGCATAATATCCAACTCTAACTCACCTCATAAAAAAGATATAATCGAAAGCATGCAATAATTTATGAGAAAAGTTGGTTTGACTAAGCTAGGAGGTGAATTAAGACCCATATAATTACCCAATGAGTAGGCTCATCATCAACCCCCTACTAAAAGTGTTTCTCATCCTCTGAGAAAGTAAATATCTATATAATTCATGGCTTTGGTAGCCTCTCTGACATCCCATGCCTCTATTGTGGTCTATTATTCTTGTTCATAGAAGCCTACTTTCTTTTCTACTTCTTCCCACTACCTCTTTTCTTCTTCTTCTTTTCTCCCTTCTAGCATCCCTAAGATTAGTGGTGGACTGAGTTTTGGGCCTATCCAATTGACCTTCAGCCTTTGCATATATTGCTTATACATAGGTGTCTTGTTGAGTGCCTCTCTCAACCTTTGTGGAGAGTAATATTCTCTTATCTTTAAGTTGTATGGCAAGATTTTCCATCTCCTTAGGCAAGCATGTATACTATCATCTCCTAGCAACCTGAACATGCCCTCAAAATGTGAAATTGCTTGCTCTTGGGAAGCAAGATATCTAGGTGCCAACTGAGGATCATTTGAAATCAAATTATGGGTACCGATGAGGGCCATGGGATTTGATTGTTTAGCTCACATCAAAAGAGGTTCAGTTTGCACTCTTTCCAATATCCTTTTCATCTCTGCAACTCTTGACTCCTCATGGTTTATCCATGATGCCAAAGCCATTAATTTTAGATCTCCTAGCTTGGCATTAGGGTCCCATACATTCATGTTTATGAGGGCCATGTTGTGCAAATAAAACTTGGCCATTTTGGCCCTATCTTCTAGTATACTTTGATCACAAATATGAATAAACTGCCTATAGTCCTGAAATGGCATGGTTCCTCTCTATGCTAGGGTCATAATATGAAACTACAACCATTGTTCTTTGAGGTAGAGAGCATAGGATTTAGCTAGAATCCTACACTAGATTGCTTCCAAGGAGAGACTGGCCATACATGTCAATTGGTTCTCTCTTTCCTACAGCTATCCCCTCAACCATGAATTTTCTGTCTCTAGTTGATTTCTCATTATAGTTTCTTTGTCCCTTAAGCCACTTAGCTCTCTACCCATTTCTTTGAGTTTATCTTCCATGTGCCCAATGTCTTCCACCCACTTTTATTTGGTGATCTGTATCCATTGGTGAGTTCTAGCCCTCTCCTTCTCAAGCTCGAAGAACAATGGGATGGAAAATTTATGAGGTATGACCCTGCCTCCTTCAATAAACCGGTAATAGGAGTCTAGGTTAGGATGGGGGTTGGGTTATTTTGTCTATGGCTCCTCCTCTTTAGTTTCCTGTTTCTCCCCTACCTTTCTTTCCAATTTTTGTGCCTCTTATAGATTCAACAGAGTATCCTGTAGGACTGTTTTTGCTTCCTGTAGATTTTGTTGTGTGTCTAGTAAGACTGCCTTTCCCTTTGAGGAAGTTGATCTAGTAGTAGGCCTCCTCACATTGGTGATAGGAGACTTAGGGGAAGGCATTTTGTCGTTTTGTGTAGGGGAATCTTAAATCACAATAGGAATTTTGGTTGATGTTTGTGGCTTGCCCTGTCTTATTCTGGTGCTCTTTCTTGTCCTGAAATATAATGGGGTCTGCCTCTACCTTTTTCCTTTTTTCTTGATTGGGGTGTTGAGAGCAGTGAGGGTAGTTTCCGCCTCTCTCTCAACAGCTTTTGGAGACACCCTAGGTGACTCCTCCTTGTTTTATGTCCCCTCGGTTCCATTGCCTTCTTCATCTATTTCCTCCCTATCGTATTCTTCTTGTAGGTCTTCATCATCTTTGTCAGTTTCCTCCTTAATCTCCTCCTCTGTTTCCTCATCATCCTCCTTCTCTTCTCCCTCTTCTTCTTCATCTTCATCATGTTCCTCTATGTCCACTCCTTCTTCATCCATCTCATCCTTATCTCCTTCTTTATCTTCCTCTTCCTATTTTACTTCCTCTTCAATGAGAGTAGGACTAACATCATAAGTGAGATCTTTGATGTCATCTTCTATTGGAATGTCTCTAAAAACTTACCATGTTATAGGAATTCTGATGTTCTGGAGGGCATCTTCTATGGGTATCCTAATCAACCCATGTTGAGATAATTGTTGGGAATTTCCCTCCTTCACTTTGATGCTTGAGTCTATGAGTGATCGAAGCAAGAAGTATGGTATGTTGAGCCTTTGGTGAGGGGGTTTTTCTGCTCCAAATATTAATTCTTCAAGGATCCTCAAATAATAGCCATAGAAAACACTATACCTACCCTCACATGAGATGTATTTGATCAATTGGTAGCCTACCTCATTCCATGGATATGGCAGACTTTCCCTCTAATCTGATAATCACCCTATGAGTGACCTCAATTAAAGACTTATTAAACAAAAGGTATTACAGACTCATGTGG
Source organism: Pinus tabuliformis (assembly GCA_031772625.1). Classification (NCBI taxonomy): domain Eukaryota; kingdom Viridiplantae; phylum Streptophyta; class Pinopsida; order Pinales; family Pinaceae; genus Pinus; species Pinus tabuliformis. The sequence goes on from CM062804.1 coordinate 1,551,125,563, forward strand.
TGGTGTGTGTTCTGTGTTATTTAAGCAATGGATCGATTAGATTGCCAATACACAGAAAATAAGTGGAAAGACAACAGAGAAATACAACAAGCAACACAAAGACACAAACAGTTTTCAATAAGGAGTTCACCCTATTCTCCAGGGCTACATCTCCAGTCCAGCTTCAATGGTGGCCTTGTTTTATTGTGTCTTACAGCAAAGAAATTACAATACAGGGACTCAATGTGAGTTCCCCTGAAGTATATTTTGCTTGGTAGGGTGGTTCTTGGATTCCCCAAGCCAATCGGAGTTCACAGACTCTTTTTCTTCCTACCATCTCTGTGACCCTTGCTCTACAGTGGAAAGAGCTAAATGTGATGCTCAGTTCGGATAGATTCCTCTAGGGAAAGGCTTGAATCTTCAAGCTCTCTGGTGCTCGATGCTGCCTGTGGTCAGCGCGGCCCTCTGTCTCCTCTGCTTGGATTTACTGTTCTCTATGTTCAGTCCTCCTCTCAGGGTTCATTGTTCACTATCTCTCTTGGTCGCTTGGACTCCTCTCTATTCCTCCTCTCTGAATCTGAATTCGACTGTCTCTGTTCATGGCTTTAGTCATTCGATCCCTATGCCTGTTTGGTTCCTCTCCCGCCTACCACCTGCGTGCTTGGAGTTCCCTGTTCGGCGTCAGCATGAACGCTCGGGAAGTAGCCATGCATCCCCATCAGAACAACGCTAGCTTGCTCATCGATTCATTTCTTGGGTTATGTCATGGATACATTCTTTCCCCATCGTGGTGGGCAATGGATTCCAAATCCCCTTAAATTGCAACTTAATTCCCTGTCGATTCTGCTTCTTTCTATCAGGCGCAATCTCAGCCATCTGATCTGGGCTCCTCAAGATATGACATCATATGTACGTCGAGTGTGGTTGACTTGCTCGACCGATAGTGCGTGATCACGACAGCTTTTCTCTCACCTTTGCTGCCACGTGTCGATCACTGAGTGGGATCGCTCTACTCTCTTCCAAAACCTCTTATCATTCAAGGGTGCCCTGATCAAAACCATCGGTTTCCAGGTCATGGATCCCACCTTCGTACATTGGCACTTTTCGTTTCTCCACCCGCGGTCCACTAGTCCCCCCCACACGACCAGGTGCTCAGGCTTTCCCATTTTGGCCCTATTCGCCCAGCTAATCGCAGATTGAGAATCAACTCCTTTTCCCGATCTGGGGCTCCTAAGGGCTATTTTGGCATCCCACACAGTCTCCATGGGCCTCGGTTAGTGTGCTTTGACCGAGGTCCTCGTCATTCCATGTCGGCTGCCATGGCCATTGGTTCAGGGTGTTTTCGATCACTATTTTGGAATTTTCAAGGATTTGTTCAACTTGACACAGTCAAGGTTCTTGACAGTCTTTTGTGGATCCAATTTGGATCATAGCCTCCCTATTGAAAAAGCTTTTGGACCACCAAAAGTTGGTTTTCTTCAAGCATCGACTAAGTGAGTAAACTGTTGTCTCACTTGTCCAATCTCAATCCACTTCGCACTGCTCGACTTTGAACCTTTAAGCCCAATCGTAAGGTATTCCCCCTATCCACTGCACGTCATCCTTACCTTCTTGTCCAACACTATGTCTTCTTGTAACTCATTAACATATTCAGGTAGCAGGTCATCAATAGAAGTTAATTGACTCTGCTCTTCAGGGTCCTGGATCATTGAAGCTTCAAACAACCTCAAGCAATCCGCGTTCACGACTGAGTAGATGTGCATGTAAGCTGGTAGATCAAGGCGGAAATCATTTTCACCAATCCTCTCAAGTATCTTGAAGGGTCCATACCTGATAGGTTTTAGCTTTTTACCTTCACCTTGCATCCTGTCCTTGCTCATATACAGCCAGACTTGGTCTCCAACATGAAAACTATGCTCCATACAATGCTTATCATGCCTAGCCTTGTACTTGGCCTGGCTCTTTTCCAGCTTCCTGTACTGCCTCGTGGATCTCCTGGATCATTTTAATGAACCTAGTTGCCTTGTCCACATCACTGTGTCTATCAACCATGGTATCTTTACCATAGACAAAATCTAAAGGAGACCTTGGTATGAAACCAAAACAAGTCTCAAAAGGAGATCTCTATGTAGAAGAGTGTTTGGCTCTATTGTAAGCATGCTGCACATAACACAAGTGTTCATCCCAAAGCTTAGGGTGTTTGCTGCAATATCCTCTTAGTAATTGGATCACCATCCTGTTAACTACTTCTGTCTGGCCATCTGTTTGTGGATGAAAAGATGTGCTTTTCTTTAATTTGGTGTCCATTAGTTCCCACAGACTGGACCAAAACTTCACCACAAATCGGGTGTCTCAATCAGATACAATAGAAGTGGGTAATCCGAAATGAACCCATACATGTTCAAAGAATAATTTTACAGTTTGTTCAGCTGTAATCTGTTTACTACAGGGTATCAAAATACACATTTTGCTAAATCTATCCACAACAACATATAGATAATCATGACCTTTCCTAGATTTAGGCAGTCCTCCCATGAAATCCATGGAAATGCTTTCCCAAGGGTGAGAAGGAACTGGTAATGGAGTGTATAAGCCTAGTTTTCTGTTTCTGGGCTTGCTTTTAGCACACATAACACATCCCTTTACATATCTAGAAATTGTCTCATTCATTTTCGCCAATAGCGGAACCTTTGCAACTATGCAACTATTTTACTTACCCCAAAGTGACCTGATATTAGAGAAGTATGTGCTTCCCTAATTATCTTTACTCTCTCAGTTTGTGGAATGCATAGTTTCCCACAATGATATAAGAGTCGGTCTTTCACATGATAGTCCAATTCTTCTACTCTTTTTCCTTGACTCAAAGTTGCATATACATCCTTAAAGTCCATATCCTTAGCATACTGTTCTATGTAGCTTTCATGCAGCACAGAATTATGCTTAAGTATGGTAGATGCATTTATAATGGGTCTAGATAACATGTCTACAACCTTGTTATGTATGCCCTTTTTATATCTGGTGACTAAATGAAACTGTTGTAGAAAACCCATCCATTTGTAATTTCTTGATTGTTGCAACTTAGTTTGGGAGTGTAGATATTGAAGTGGCTAATGATCAGTATGTATTACTGTTTCTTTGCCCATTAAGTAATGTTTCCACTTTTTCACACTCTAAACTAATGCATACAATTCCTTATCTATGTAGGATAGTTGACTACTGCAGGATTAAAAGTTTTAGAATGATAACATATGGGTTTACCGTGCTGTGTCAACACTGCTCCCATGGCATAGTCACTGGCATCAGTTTGGATCTCAAATGGTCTTTGTAGATTAGGCAGTGCTAGTACAGGTGCTATACTAATTTTTTCTTTCAAGGTGTCGAAGGCTTTCTGCTGTTTGCCTCCCCACTCAAACACCTTGTTCAATCCTGTCAAAGCATGTAAGTGAGCTGCAATTGAGGAAAAATTTGAAATGAACTTCCTCCAATATTATGTTGCTCCTAAGAAGCTTCTCACTTCTATAGCAAACTTGGGTTTAGGCCAGTTTATGATGACTGCCACTATAGAGGGATCTATTTTCAATTCACCTCCCCCTACTATATGACCCAAATAATTTAGAGAGCTTTTGCCAAATTCACATTTAGAGAGTTTAACATAAAGTTTTTCTCTTTTCAAAACATCTAATGTCTGCTTAACATGCTTTAAATGTTCTTCCCACGTTTTACTAAAAATCAGAATGTCATCCAGATACACAATAAAAAAATAATCAAGAAAAGGTTTGAGTACATCATTCATTTATCTCATGAAAGTAGCAGGGGCATTGGTCAAGCCAAAAGGCATAACCGACCATTCATACAATCCCTGCTTTGTTTTGAAAGCAGTCTTCAATGCATCCTACTCTGCAACTCTGACCTGATGGTATCCACTGTGCAAATCCATCTTGCTGAAATAAACAGCTTCATTCAATTGATCTAAAAGATCATCTATGCAAGGAAGGGGATAACAATTTTTTATTATTATCTTATTTAGTGCTCGGTAGTCAATGCACATTCTCCACGAGCCATATTTCTTTCTCACCAAAATGATTGGTGACCCACATGGTGATGTGCTAGGCCTGATGAACCCTTTCTCGAGCAACTCTTGCACCTGCTTCTTGATTTCAGAATTCTCTAAAGAAGATAACCTGTACATCCAAATGTTAGGCAAAGGAACATCTTGCTGCACAATAATATCATGTACTATTCCCCTTTTGGGTGGCAGACCTTAAGGTTCTTGAAACAAGACATCATACTCGAAAACAATCTTTCCTATATCAGCTTGCTGATGAGAATTACAGCCCTCAAATACATTGGTTTTATTAGTTTTCCTTTCCTTTACAACCATTAGTAAGAACTGTTTGCAGGAATTTATCATTCTTTTCATTTGTCCTGAGTTTATGAGAGTATAATTATTTTTGAGCTTATGAGCTCTTAAAAAGTATTTGATTCCTTATTTAACAAGTAGATACTTGTTATCAGCTCTATAGAAAATAGATTTTCTATCATACAAGTAGGGACTTCCTAAAACAATTCCACATATATCTAAAGGAATTACATCTAACTCAACCTCATCTACAAATGCTGACCCAAAAGAAAACTTGAGTTTTCACTGTCTAGTCACTTGTAGTTGCGCTTTATCATTCAACCATCCTAATGGGTATGGCTTCTTATGAGGTGTAGTTGCTAATCCCAATTTCTTTACAATTTCTTTAGAAATCAGATTTACTTGTGAGCCACTATCAAAAAAAGTATCAATCTTTTGATTTTTGGAAACAACTCGAATATGGAAAAGCTCATGTCTTTTTCTCTCATGTTCTTCATCAATAATAGATTGAACAGAATTACTAGTAGATGCTTCAGAATTCTTACCTTTTATACCTGTGGCTGCAATGATTGTTTCATCTCCCGAGTCTGACCCCAAATCTTTCTGAATAGCTGCAGCAGTCTTCTTCTTCTTGCCCTCGAACTTCTTAGGTCTCAGCTCTGGATGCAGAATCCAACAGTGCTCATCATCATGCCCCTCCTTTTTACAGTGAGTGCATGAAGCTTTGCCTTTTTGTGCAGTGTTAGCCTTCCTTATTTTCCACTTATGCTTCCTTTTCTCCTTTCTCTTGCTTACATTGGGTTGGGATGGTCCCCCAACTTCTGGATTTCCATTCTTTCCTCTAGCTTCTAGATGAGTAGCTTGTATAAATACCTCATCTATACTAGTGGGATTAAACATGAGGATGGTATGCCTCATGTAGATGTGTAGACCACCAATGTACTTCAGAAGAGTCTCTGGTGAGTCTAATGAGATACCCAACATCAAGGCTCTCTTTCTGAATTATTGAGTATACCCTTGTACACTTTTCCCTTTCAACTGCCGAAGAGTTTGCCAACTCATCATGGCTTGTTGCATGTAGGCCAATGGATAGAACTTCTTTTTTATTGCAGCAACAAGTTCACTCCAGACAGAGATGGTCTTAACATGCTTCTTCATATCAGCTTAGGTTCTACCTTCCCACCAAACCAAGGAAGTGCCTCCTAGGCGTAGGCTTGCCAGCTGAATCTTACTATTTTCTGAGTCTATGTTTTGTACCGTGCAATACACATCAATTTGTCTCAACCAATTGTCCAATTTTTCAACATTTAGCTCTCCATCATATATAGGCAAATCAAATTTAACATCTAACTTAATCAAAGATGCTTTCTTATTATGCGCAGGGCTATTAGGAGGTGTGAGAAAGCTTTCCTCTTTCCCCTTTCCTTTGGAGTGGTCATGGGAATGAGATTCATCTTCTTCTTTATCTTGCTTAGAGCCTGATGAATCTTCATCCTTATGCTTTCTAGAGTCCCTATACATTTCTTCTACCATATACTTTATAGCTAGGGAAATTTCTATGAATTGAGGGTTTGGTCCTATAGAACCTTCCTCTGACATTGTCTTCCGAGAATATACTCTCCCAATTTCAGGATTAGTTTCCACCAACTCTCCTTCTCCTAATTTGAGCTTTGATCTAGTGAGCATTCACAACTAAACCAACACAAGCTTGTCTAACCTTACAGCCTAGAGCTCTGATACCACTTGATCTGATAATCACCCTATGAGTGACCTCAGTTAAAGATTTTTAAACAAAAGGTATTAAAAACTCATGTGATGGTGTGTGTTCTGTGTTATTTAAGCAATGGATTGATGATTGATCAGATTTCCAATACAAAGAAAATAAGTGGAAAGACAACAGAGAAATACAGTAAGTAACATAAAGAGAAAAACAGTTTTCAATAAGGAGTTCACCCTATTCTCTAGGGCTACATCTCCGGTCCAGCTTCAATGGTGGCCTTGTTTTATTGTGTCTTATAGTAGAGAAATTGCAATACAGGGACTCAATGTGATTTCTTATGAAGCAGATTTTGCTTGGTAGGGTGGTTCTTGGATTCCCCAAGCCACTCAAAATTCACAGACTCTTTTTCTTCCTACCAACTCTGTGACCCTTGGTCTACAGTGGAAAGAGCCAAATGTGATGCTCAGTCTGAACAGATTCCTCTAGGGAAAGGCTTGAATCTTCAAGCTCTCTAGTGCTCGATGCTGCCTATGGTCAGCTCGACCCTCTGTTCTTTGTGTTTAGTCCTCCTCTCAGGGTTCACTATTCATTGTCTCTCTTGGTCGCTTGGAATCCTCTCTATTCCTCCTCTCTGAATTTGAATTCTAATTTCTCTATTCATGGCTTTAGTCATTCTATCCCTATTCCTGTTCAGTTCCTCTCTCGCTTACATTGATTCGCCTACCGCCTGCGTGCTTTGAGTTCCCTATTCTGCGTCAGCATGAACACTCGAGAAGTAGCCACGCGTCCCCATTGGAACAGCGCCAGCCTGCTCTTCGATTCGTTTCTTCGGTTATTTCATGGATATATTCTTTCCCCATCGTGGTGGGCAACAGATTCCAAATCCCCTTAAATCGCAGCTTAATTCCCTGTCGATTCCACTTCTTTCTATCGGGCGCAATCTCAGCCGTATGATCTAGGCTCCTCAAGATCTAACGTCATAAGCACGTCAAGCACAGTTGACTTGCTCGACTGATAGCATGCGATCATGGCAGATTTTCTCTCACCTCTACTGCCACGCGTCGATTGCTGAGTGGGATCACTCTACTCTCTTCCAAAACCTCTTACCGTTCAAGGGTGCCCTGATTAAAACCACCAATTTCCAGGTCGTGGGTCCCACCTTCATGCGTTGGTGCTTTTCATTTCTCCGCCCGCGGTCCTCTGGTCCCCCCCACGTGACCGGGTGCTCAGGATTTCCCATTTTGGCCCTGGTCACCCAGCGATGTGTGATTACACTAATCACGCATCGAAAATTAGCTCCTTTTCCTGATCCGGGGCTCCCAGGGGCTATTTTGGCATCCCGCGTAGTCTCCATAGGCCTCGGTCAGCGCGCTTTGACCGAGGTCCTCGTCGTTCCATGCCAGCTGCCATGGCCATTGGTTCATGGTGTTTTCGATTGCTATTTTGGAATTTTCAAGGATTTGTTCAACTCGATATAGTCAAGGTTCTTGACAGTCTTTTCTGGATCTGATTTGGATCACCCTCCTTACTCCATTTTTGTCCTCAGTGGGTTCCTCACCTTCTAAAAAGAATTTTCTTTTGGAAACCTGACTATCTCCTTTGTCTTCTTTCCTCCATGGTATTTAGGGGAAGTGTGGTGACTCTTCTGATGAGCTCAGGGGTGAGATCTATAGTGAGGCCCCTTATTATAACAGTGGCATGGATTTTGGTGAGTGGAGTGAGGGAGAGAGAAAATCCTTGAGCCACTTCATCATCATACCCTCTAAATTTTTCAAAAAATCCCATCCAATTATGTCTTATGAAGATTTCAAGCACTTGGGGGTGTTGTTGGATTCTCATAGTGTTGGCGGGCTCTCTCCTATTAAACCCTCATGTCATCTTGCTAGTGAAGCTTGAGGAGAAAATGATTAGGTTGAAACAATTTTTCAAATGCAAAATCAAAACAGAGATGACTGTGTATGTAATTCCCTTCACAAAGTTGCTAAATTCACTCAAATTTAGAGGATTCTTGGTTCATTTACTTGCAAAGAGGGATGTAATTACAAATCTTACCTCCTTAGATTGTTCACAGTGGCCAAATCCCATGATATCTCTTCTAAACTCTTCTCTGCTAATCCTATAGACAGTCTTTGTGTATCCTATAGATAGTCTCTATGTATCCTATAGGAATTCCTGTGCATGCTACTGTAGGAATTCCTGTGCAGTGAAACGATGGAGATTTTCTTCCAATGGGTTGCCTGGGTACGAGAGAGACTTGAGTGAGGGAGTTTCAAGGAGGTGAAATGCATGAATGCATGGGAACGATGTTTTATTTTCTCTTATGGTGATTCGAGGTGAGGTTGTGTGTTGGAAGCAAAGGTACATTTCCATTTTTGGACTGTTGGTCCCCACTACCACCTCATCATTTGCCACTCCTCATAATTAGATCCCACCTTATGGATCTGTAGTTTAACCACTTTTTGTCCTACTCTTTCTCTATCTTTGAGTTGACTGTAGCCACGTGTGAGAGGACACCCGGTTGTGCATGTGTGACTGAACGAAGGTGGCCAAGTTAACTGGCCACCTTTTCACTTATAAACCAACTATCTCATAACCCTTACATTTTTTTGACTACATTCTACATATGAGAGAGTGAGCGGGATACTTACTTGCGGTTCCAATGCTATGCTACAGTTTTTGAAGACCAAAGTTGTTGTTGTGAGTATTTGTTGCATGTCATTCTCCTTCCTCCTCTTGCTATCTGCTAATGGCTTCTTTGTTTTTGCAGGTACCTTTGGTTGAAGATATGATGCTGCTTCTTTGGAGCTCCTGGATCATCATGGTGAAGACGTGTTGCCGGTGTGATTGGTATTCTGTGGGATAGGCTGCTACAGGATGTCCTGTAGTTGCTTCTCCCTCAAAACTCTTTAGTCATTTTTCTTGCTAGGGCTATGAGGATGGTGACATGGATGGAAAGTAGTGGGAATGTGGAGAGTAAAGAATACTCAGGTGATGCTCTTTATTCCTCTATGTTTCATTTTTTTTTTTTTGAAGACTTGAAAAAAACTCTTGAAACCGATTTTTTTGAATGGTCAGTGCAGGGATGATGATGGTGGACAAGGTTTGGTGATATATCATGAAGTGGATGAATTTTAGGGACCTAAAAAGTCCATCATTTTCCTTCGAATTGCTTCCTGTATGATTTCTGGGTCACTGTAATTCCTATAGCATCATCCTGTAGGTTTTCAGGGGATCTTGTAGAAAACATAGTATTTATATAAACTGAAGCAATGGAGTGGAAAACTGACAAAAATGATGGAGGGATGCATGGTAATGAGTGAAAAAGTAAATATGTGAGTGGCGGGGGTCTCCTTGGGATCCTCTTTTTCTCCTTGACCATCCTTCTTTCCCACCTGCAAATGGAAATTTCATGATTAATATCTATCTATATATATATCTATATATATATATATATATATATATATATATATATATATATATATATAGTTTGAAAGAAAAAAGGTTGCCTCTGAGAGGTTTTCACCCTAGTTGTTTTCCTTGGGTGCCTCAAGAAAGGTTTTCACCCAGGGATCTTCTTATTCTCTTTTTCTTTTTCTTTTTTATTTTTTTTATTTTTTGTCATCACTGAGCTGCCTCAAGATATTTTCAACCCAATGATGGGACTAAGGCGCCTCATGGAGGTTTTCACCTGAGTCCTTATTCTTTTTTCTTTTTCTCAGTGATTTGACAAAGGTGTCTTGTAAAGTTTCAATCGGTGTCCATTAACAAGCAAAGGAATGGCTTGTTCATCTATGGTTTTGATTTGCACTGAACCATTATCATGGCATCTTTCCACAACATAAGGTCCAAGCCACCTTGTACTTAACTTGCCCTTGAAGTCTTTATACCTAGAATCATATAACAATACCCAATCACCTTCCTGAAATTGCTTATCCTTGATACTTTTATCATGCTAGATCTTCCTTTGAAGTTGGACTACCTCTATATGTAGGAGGGCATGCATTATGAATTCATCCAAACCATTCAATTGGAACAATCTCTCTTTCTATGCACTGCTGAGATCCATATCTAGTCGGGCTGCCATCCTTTATGTGTTATATTCAAATTCAATGGACAGCAAGGCCTTTTTCCCATAGACCAACGCACAGGGTGTGAATTCAGTGGTGGTATTCCATGTGGTATTGTAGGCCTAAGTGGCCTCAACTAGTCTTTCTACCCAATCCTTCATGTTGTTGTTCCCCACTTTGGTCAAGATGCCCTACATTTCTCTGTTGGTCACCTCCACTTTCCCATTATCTTGTGGATGATAGGGAGTGGAGGTTCTATGCTTGATCTTGTGATGGCTGAGCAAGTCTTCAATCCTGTTGGAGGTAAACTAGTTGCCTTGTTCTGTGACCAACTCTCTAGGGTACCCAAATTTGTAGAATACATTTTCCCTTAGGAACTCGACCACCTTATCTTCTGTTGCTTCCTTAATTGCTTAGTTTCAACCCACTTAGTCAAATAATCAGTGCACACAATAATGTATTGTTTTTGCTTTGCAAGAGGGTCAATAGGTCCAATGAAGTCCATGCCCCACTTGTCAAATGGCTCAAAAGTCACTTAAGGCTGTAGAGGCATTTCATCTCTTGGAGTAGGCCTTCTCATCCTCTAGCACTGATCACACTGACTAATGTATCTTTTCACATCCTGATGAAGAGTGGGCCAATAATAGCCTTCTTGTAACCCTTTGAATGATGTCCTTGGTGCTACAAAGTGACCTCCATAAGGCCCATCATGATAGGTCAGAAGGATGTCAAAGACTTCCTCCTCCCTGACACACCTCCTCAAGATTTGATCTGGGCCAAGTTTGAAAGGATTGCCCCCAATCCAAGTGAAGGCGACTCTTTTCCTGACTATCTTGCTCTTTTCTTTGGAGGACAAGTTTGGTGGGAACTATGTTGATACCAAATAGTCTTCTATATCGGAAAACCATGGAGAGAGAAATGAAATAGAAAATAAGTGCTCATCTGGTAACTGGTCATCCACCATTTCTTCTTCACCTGTAGGCAAATTCACCCTAGACAAAAAGTCTGCAACAAAATTTTCCTTACCAGGCTTATCAACAATGGTTAGATCAAACTATTGTAATAAAAGTAACCATCTTATAATTCAAGCATTCACATCTGGTTTGTTCATTAAATATTTGATTGCAGCATGGTCAGTATGAACAAATGTTTGATAGCCTATAATGTAATGCCTAAATTTGTTTAATGAATGCACAACATCCAGGAGTTCCTTTTCAGTCACTGTATAATTTAGTTCAGCCTTTGATAAGTTCTTACTGATAAAATAGATAGCATAAGGTAGTTTTTCATCTATCTAACCTAGGGCTACTCCTATGGCTTTGTGTGAGGCATCATCATGAATATGAAATGGGAGGGCCTAATTTGGGCTTCGGAGAATTGGTGCAGTGGTTAACTTATCCTTTAGGATGTTTAAGGTCTCTTGACAACTTTTTGACCATATAAAATCAGAATCTTTGGCAAACAAACCAAATAAAGGAGAGGCCAACTTGTTGAAGTCCTTTATGAACCTTAGGTAGTATCCAACAAACCCTAGGAAACTTTAGACATCTCTCCTCTTTTGAGGAGGTGGGACCCTTTTGATGATAGCTATTTTGTTTGGGTCCACTTGTAGTCCTTGCTGAGATATTGAATGACCTGGGACGGTCCCTGCAGTCATTAAGAATTCACATTTTTCAATACTGAGAGACACGTTCATTTCAATGCATTTGTGTAGTACTTTGCCTAGGTTAGGCAGGGTTTCTTGAAAATCATAGCCATAAGGTGTAAAATATTCCATATAAATCTCCACTACATCATGTACTAATTCGATGAAAATAATCAAGGCTACTCTCTAGAAATTGGTAGGAGCATTGCATAGGCTAAAAGGAAGGACCCTATATGAAAAAGTACCCCAAGGACAAGTCAATGTGGTCTTATCCTAGTCTTCTAGGTAGATTTGGATTTGGTTGTACCCACTGAATCCATCTAGGAAAGAGAAAAACCTTTTCCCTGCCAGGCCATATAGAAATTGGTTAATGAAGGGTAGAGAAAAATGATCCTTCTTTGTGGCTTTGTTAAACTCCCTGTAGTCGACACAAATTATCCACTTACCATTTTTCTTGGGAACTAACAGCAAAGTAGAGACTTACTCACTGTCGGAGATATGGTAAATGAATTCTGCATCTACCCGTTTTTGCAGTTCTTCTTTGACTATATCTTTAAGAGCTGGAATCATCCTCCTTTGTGTTTTTCAGACCGTCTTGCAACCTTATTTGATGTATATGTAGTGAGTACACACCAAGGGGTGTACTCCCTTCATTTCCTTGTAACTCCAAGCGAAGGCTTCTAAATTTTCCTTTAACATGTGGCATAGCTTCTCTTCTTTGAGAGCAGAAATAGATGGATTGATTTTCAAGGTTCTCTCTAGGCTAAATTCTATGGTTTTGACATGGAATGGGTTGGAATCAGCCAAGCATAAGTCAATTAGGTGATTGTTCCGGGTTTCCTTTACTACTTATTCTAAGGGTAATGAACCAGGAGTTGGAATTTGGAGTAAGTGTTCAATCAAGTCATCCTCATCTTGTTTTCCTCCTCCCATGGTTTCTTCGAAAGAATAAAGTTGGGCAGAATAAACTTCATCTTCTTCCTCCACCTCCAACCATAAAGGTAAGTCATGCTCTAGAGAAGGTTGAGCAGGAGGGTAAAGGACTAACTGCTTGGACATATGCCCATTCTTGATGGCCATATTCCCAGCTCTGCAGCTAATGTAAGCATCGGCAGTGGCCAATCATGGCCTCCCAAGGATGAGAGGGTAACTAATAAGCATAGGCTTATGCTGGAGAACTAGGAAATCTGTAAAGTACTCCAAGGAGTCAATGGAGACCATCACATCCTCCACATTTCCCTCAGGTGTTACTACGGAATGGTCTGCAAGTTGCAGAACTATTGTGGTCTTCCTCAATGAACCTTAGAGGTTCAGCCTGAGCATGGTGTCCTTGGTCATCACATTAATGGAAACCCCAAGATCGATCAGAGTGTGTGGGAAAATGGTGCCATTAATGTGCATATCTACTACAGGGCTTCCAGGGTCCAAATATTTTTGACAGATTACCTGCCCCAGCATTAAGTCGAATAGCTGCCCAATGACATTAATGGTAGGGGCATCCCTCTTTCGCCTCCCTGGATGCTTGAAGCACTTCTCCTTAATCAACTTATTGTAAATGGGAACATCCTTTATTGCCTGGAGAAGTTGGATCTTTACGCATATATTTTTCAATTCTCCTAGAAGTTCAGTCTCTTTTGGGGTCGGCTAGAGTGGTTGGGCTAATCTCTTAGGAAAGGGTGGATACACTTTAAGGTTTCTTTCCTCTCTTTAGTACTCAACCTCCCTAGGTGGAGGTGGAGGTTGGTTATCCGTGAGAACTCTCCCAGATCTCAGGTTAATCTCTTGGATTTCCACATCATAAGCTAGATATGATGTCTCTCCACTTTATACTTACTGGGCCTTCCTGTTATTCGGGTTCAGATATGGTTGGGCAGGCATCTGGGGTTGCTTCGGTGGTGTAGAGTGTAGGAGTTGTGGTTGGAAAAGTGGTGGAGGCAATAAAGCTAGAGCATTGTTGTATTGGGGCCTCTACCCCAGGAGTGGTGTATTCCATTGAGGTTGTGGTGGAGCATAAGGTTGAAATGACTGGCTGGCTGGTTGGGAGTGATACTGATATGCATAGGACCAAGGAGCGGGTGTAGACCAGGAAGGATGAGCAGGAGGTCCCCAAGAAGGTATGGTTGTGGATTGGTTGGGGTTTTAATATGCATGGGACGACCCTTGCATGCCTTGCTGGTATGGTCTAGGCCCATGAGGTCTCCTTTGGTTAATGTAGCAAAGATGCTCGGTGACCCCTTCAGCTCCTTGATATACAACTTTGAGTTCAGGTAAGGAAGGGTACTTTCCTGTGGAGTGGTTTTCTTCACAGACCGAGCAAATTTATAGAGTTCAATGGACATTCATTCCTAGGATGCCTCCTTGTGCATCTAGGACAAAAGATGGCCAAGGCTCTCTCTGCTTCCTCCTGCTTCCTCTTGATGTTCATGGTGTCCATTTGCAAGGCAAGGGTTTGCAGCATCTCACTTTTGAAATCTTCCAACATGTTTCCAATTTCACCCTTGATGGATGAGTTGGAAGATGATGTACTAGCCATAGGTTGACTACCCCTACACTTTTTCCTGGCTACCCTAGAATGGTTTCTAAATACAGTCTTGATATCCTCATAGGGTAATTGGTAGATATCTACTCCTACTAAGAAATGTAAGGTATCCAAAAGATCATCTCTTACTCCCCTAAGCAGGACTAGCTTTAGTGGCTGAGGGTCAAGTGTGCACCTGGCCCTTTTGTAACTAAGCTGGAATCTTTCTTCGTAATCCTCTAAGGATTCATCATTGCCTATGGTCATCTTGAAAATTTCTTCTTTACTATCCTTTAACTGATAGTAGTCCCGATATTTGTTGTTAAATGCCTGCTGCATTTGAGCCCAAGTTGTGATGCTATCTCTAGGTAAACCCATGAACCAACACAATGTTGATCCTTGAGGGTAGATGGAAACAATTTTAACTTTTTCTCATCATTTGTATAGTCATAGGTTTGGAATATAACAAAAAATTCAAACAGGAAAGTGTCGGGGTCCTCTGTGGTCAGGCCATGGAAATGAGGTAGGGCAGAGGGGCTTATATTTTTCATCTTAGTGTCCCCATTGGTTGCCCTAATGGGGAAGGCGCCCTCAACTCTCTCTTTATTCCATCTATCATTTCGGTTTTCAGCCATTGGTTCTGCAGGAATGGACTCCTCTTCTTCTTCCTCCCCTGTAGGTTCTTCAAATATGTTTGTTTTCTCACCTAAGGGTTCCTCCAGTTCACAGCCACCGAAGAAGAGAGAAGGTTGGTTGTTGGATGCAGTGGGGGTACTTGGAAAAAATTTCCCTAAGTTTTCCCTATTTTTATGAGGCATGAAAGGAAATATTTTTGGTTTTGTTTCGTATCTATATATATATATATATATATATATATATATATATATATATATATATATATATATATATATATATATATATATATATATATTAACTTGGAAAGTACTTGCTGAATTGAAATCCTACTTGCAAAATGGAAAGGAAAGCAGAAAATGCAAAATGAAAGAAAGGAAACAACTAGATTACTTTTGCAGAAGCAAACTAATGGCATAATATTGAAGACAAGAAATATAAGAAAAGAAAGTAGTAATCACATTCTACTCAGACACCTCCTCGGCAATGGTGCCAAAAAGTGATGGGTGCCAAAAAGTGATGAGCACCAGTATTGCAGCAAGGATGCTACAATTCCTGGGCTACTAGCTTTACTTATCAACCCAGGGTTCATACAAACTTGGAGGTGACAATACTCTTTGCACAAGTAAAAAGTGATGGTTTTGCCTGTTGTCACTGTTAGTTGGAGAGAGACCACTGGGGTTCCAAGCCAAATTTCTATGGAGTTAGAAGAAGCTTGAATCTTTGATGGAAGAAAGGTAAATCTACTGTAAGAAAGTTACTCTACTGCAGTAATGGAGAAGGCCAACATGCAATACTAAACCACACCACACCCTAATTAACCATTTAAGAAGATATGCTAAGCGGAAATGCTAAATCAACAATAAAAAAATGCTACTATCTAAGCTGCAAAAGTAAGAAGCATCAAACAATACTAATGTGCAGGTAAAGAAACTAAACTAAATCTATTTTCACTTTTTTGGTCTTTTTGTGTAAAATCAAGTATGCAAACTAATTATTCTTGTGGATGTGACAGGTGGATTAAGAGTGTGTAAGGATGGATAGAAAGTTTATGGAGTGGTTGGATGGTTTGGAGGGGTCCTAGGAGGCTTTTGGTAACTTCCTAGAGGTTTTCCCTCAATTCGGCCTCAAAACAGGCCGCTTCAGGAAAATCTACCGGATGATCCTATAGGAATTATAGGAAACTTACAAGATACAGACGAGAGATAAATGTGAGGTGTTGTAGGTGTTGGGAGGCTTAGGAAAGGTGTGTGATGGGTGGAATGGAGTGTTAGAAGGTCTAGGATGACTCAGGAGTCAATATACAAGATGATAGAGGGCTAGATTCGCTCAATGTGTTTGGGAGAATTTCAGTGAAAAATGATGAAAAACTAGTGAGGGTGATGGTGAAAACAAGGGATGACTAAGGTGGATGAAGTGGAAGGTGGATGCTAGTTATGAAGTCTTCGTCTCCTCCTGAATCACCTGCTCTGCATAAAACATGTGTGTTTTCCAAAAAGTTATGCAACAAGATACATTTTCATAAACTAGAAAAGAAGAACTAATGAATCAACTGCCTATATTATGCATGAAGAAAGTTGATGAAGGGAATGAAAGCATGAGTGATATCTATTGTAGAAATGGAGATGGAAAATATGACAATGAAATCTACTTTGCAACATTAACCAATTACTAAATTAAAGACAACAAACTCCAAAGCTCATAAAAGAACTAGAAATCTGTGTTTTTGGGGTTGCTTAAGGGTCCCTTTCTCAAGTCATGGTCCCGGAGGGAGGAAGTGAGGCCAAGAAATCTTCTAATAACCTTGTGGTGATCCTTTTTCTCCTTTCTAACCTGCTACTTGAAATAAGGTACAAATGGCCGCAAACTATCACGCAACTAATCTAATCTACACTACTTGTAATGGAAATGCATCTAATAAGAAAATTAAAAATTAAGCTATGAATCTTCACTAAACATACATGTACAATGAAGAGGAATTGGCTACTAGGGATGGGCCCTAACCCAAGAGCTTCAACCCTCTAAGTTAACTCAGTGCTGGCTCAAAATAAAACTCATTCATTTTACCAAAACAACAAATTACATCTAAAGAACTGTCACAAGTCTTACAGCTCAAAAATAGAGTAGAGTTTTACAATCCAAAAATATGAATCCTAATGAAATCCCAGGCCTCTGTAATTATACATTTGAAGTCCCCAACGACTTCCTTAAAATTAGGGAGGCTCAGCTCCCAAACTTGAGATAAACTGGTGCTTTGTCTCTCACTTGCTCGGCTGCGTTCTAGTCCTCATGATTTGGCTCTTTTCACTCTATTCTGATGGAGGAATATTTGAATGGAGGGGTAGTAAATGAGGAGGATTTACCTCCTATAATCCCTCTCCCTTGTCCCATTCAAGCTTTGACCTTGGTCTTTGCCAAAATTCCTTGATTTTCTCCTTTAATCCTACATTAAATGCACATTAGACCACAAAGCATAATATCCAACTCTAACTCACCTCATAAACAAAATATAATCAAAAGCATGCAATAGCTTATGAGAAAATTTAGCTTGACTAAGCTAGGAGGTGAATTAAGGCCCATATAATTACCCAATGATGAGGCTCATCAATTTCTTTGAATGCTTACTATCGTCCACATATACACTAGCTTGTCATAGCTCTGTTTCAGTTTTCATTTCTATCTCACTGTTGTCGTATGCATGAAACTGTTTTGCACAGACGTTCACCCAACCAACGAATTGCCTCACCCACATGCATGTTGATTTTTTTGTTATATATTTCAATCATGTTTTTCATGCACTATCAATCACTTATTATATCACTTAGTGTCACCATGCATTTACTATTTTAGTTGCTTTTATTTTCCCATCGGTGAGTGGGGCCAACCTTGGCCCACACTCTGCCTCCACCAAGGCAGCATTACATAATATGGGGAAGGAAATCTTACCTTCCTCCCCATATTTGGGCATTCCTACCAAGCACTGGCCTCGAGGACTATTTTGTGCATTTTTGGAGCACAATGGCTACTTCGCCCAAGAAATTGTGCAAATTTATCCCTAGGATAGCAGTCCTTCGTAGCTAGAATTACAGATTGCACAATCCCAGCAGTTAGCAGCCAGACTGGACTATGCATTGTGCAATTCCAGTAGTCAGTCAGTCTCCTAGTAGCCCTGACTATGCCTTGTGCAGTCTTGGAAGTCGGTCTCCCAAACTCCTGGCCGAAATTGTGCAACCTTCATGATTAGTCACAGAGGTATGTTGCAAGTACTTTCTCAAAGTTCATTTTGGTTTTTGACTGACAAATTTCTTTCCATGAGTGTTTCCATGTCCCCAGGTATTGCAGGTGCTCATCTACCTCTCAATAGTGAAGGTACAATGGTTTCCAAGAGAGAAGAGTCGAAGACACCGTTCAGAGCACACCTGGAAATGCAGTCGATCAAGTGTCTATGAGTTTGCCTACTCATGAATATCAAGTTGTTCATAGACAAGGACATCAAGTAGCAACATCACAGCAAGAAACATCATGAACAAGAGCTGAAGGCAACATATGGAATGAGGCGAACACAGAAAATGTAGCAAACACAGTGAATGCAACAAATGAAAGAGGAAGGTTGTTGACAACACAGAGGTGGAACAAAAGTTGCAATATTATGTAGATTCATTGATAATAAAAGAAACTTTAGAGGCTCAAGCTATGAGGTGAGAGCGTGACATGAAGGTCACACAAAGACAGAGAATGGAACAAAGAAGGAGTTGCATGTGTTGAAGCAGTGACTCAAGGAAGAACATGAAGCTACACAGATAGATGAATGAGTTGTTGCAGGATCAGGAACAACAGTGGGTGTAACATTTGCTCAAGGATGAAACTGCACCCGTACAATTTAAAGATCCATCCCAACAGCTAACATAGAGTAGACATGGTGAGTAGTGTGGTTGATTGCATGCAAGGGATTCAGCAGCATGCATGTCATTGTGTGCATGCATGCAATCCAACCCATTCAACACACTCACCAAGGCGAAGACAAGAAGCAAGTCCAACTAGAGATGAATGGGTACTTCGGCAAGTTGATGCACATGACCACCAGCACACACTTGAAAATTAGCACAGAAACTATGCATCAGTGTGCTGCTGGTTCAACGACACCCAAGAATACCATGCACATGTTAGCAGAAGAGTTGGATGAACGGGCCCAACCAATGCACCGATTGCAATGGAAGCAAGAGTTCACTTCAACAAGACGTCACTATGAGGTGCATGCACACCATCACAGATGACCAAGCTTAGCATTAGCTCACCAACTTCACTATCAAGAATGTCAAAGAGTTGGTCTCACCACAATGGACCTAGTGCCAGGGATGTCTTGTAAGGCTTGCTCAAGCCATGTTGTCTCACATGAGAACATGTGGATTGTAATGTTGAGTTATGTCAAGTGTAAGTCAACTTTCAACAGTTGGATGTAACAGTCATAGAGTAGGTGAAGAGTTATGAGGGTAGTTGAATTGTCACAAAGGGGAATGTCAAGGGTCACCCCACCCTTTGCTATAAATAGTCCATCATAACTCATTGTATAGGATTTTGGTTAGCCAAGCTTCTACTAAGATTATCTTAAAGAAGGCTTTGACAGTATTGTAATGTGCCTTGGCTTCTCCACTGCACGAAGCTAGTACATCTCTTTGGAGGAGCAAGTGGATGTGGTTGTAACGTTTCAATGATGGGGCTAGCAGGTTTACATGGATGTATTGTATGATTGGAACTTACACTTTACATAATAATAGCCAACACATTTCATACATATGTTGTTATTATAGTTGGATTTCTCCGGTTTCCTTAATGATATCTGTTGTTTAACTTATGTATTTTTGTATGAACTGATTCACATGAAATCATATGAATTTTGTTGTTAATCCGTTGTATATTTTGTTAATGTTGTCACTGTCTGTGTCAAATGCTCTGCCGCACACTAGACAGACCTTTCAAATGAACCTTGTTGTAACAACTGTAGCACTCGTCTCGGACTGATCTGTGAGTTTTATATGTGTTATGTTACCTTATATGATGTGACTGTCACATCCGAGTGGACAGCTCCGCTGGAAGCTTTGCATGTCCTTTTGTGTTGTGTGTTCCTAGCTGAGTTGGGACTAGTCCCTTTCAACCTGGAACTCACCTTCACCTTCTTCTCCCTTCGAAGTGTTAGAACCTCCTATACACCTTCCTTGACTCACTGTATTAGTCACACCCTTGCTACTGACAGAGTTATCTTACTTTCCTCTGTGCGACATCATGGTCAAGGCATTACCTTATGACCCACTACTAGGATTCCTACACCAAATGGTTTGAGGTCTAATTGGGACTTCTTACCGGGGAGATCCCCTTAACATGTTGGCGCGTCCAGCACCCTCAACCTTTTTGGCGCTAGAAGGAGGGCCTAGTGACAAGCTGTGTCCTCTCATCCAGTTTTGAACATTTTCATATCTTTCATGGAGTCTTGCACTCTTCTTCCCTCGAGGTGTTTTTCGAATCGTGAATATGTCTCCATATCGGGGAATATTTTTGATCTCTTGTCCACTCACACATATCATGGTGAAGGTGAAGTGGCCTGGCCTGAGCACTTACATAAATTTCTTTCCATGATTCATGAGGAAGATGAGTTTTCTGACGAATAGGCTGGTTTGTTGCTTACATACACACTTTGTAAATGTCCATTACGATGGGTGCTCAGCCTACCGGCTAACACTGTGCACTCATTTGAGAACTTATATGATCTTATTGAATACATGTTCTATCATTTTGATCCAGACCATCTTGACTGGAAACTATTACAGCAACAGAGGGCTCTGCATGAATCCTTTATTGACTTTTGGTAGCGCTTTCGTGACTTGCATTTCAAGCTCCAAGGAACCAGATGAAATTTTCTTATCTTTGGGACTAGTTCGAGTACTTCCTTCAGAAATCTACCCATTCCAAGAGAATTTTTTAGATCAAGCCTCACTCAACATTCTTCATTGATTAAGCTGCGCAATCTCATGTGGAAGCGGGCACTATCTCAACTAATTGTCTGCCTTCCTCGTATTCAATTGCTCCACCACTGCCCAATGATATTTAGGATCATGCTCACACTTGTTCACCCTTCAAACCCTCCCAACATCACTTAACTCAATTTTCATGTAGATTTTGTTATGAGTCCTTTAAGTCCTCATATGCATTATTTTCTATGACCTTCGTATGATGTTGTCTTGTGTTCGTCCATTCCAGACTCTTCACTTGTTGTGAATGAGGAACAACCCACTAACAGAGTTGGTGTTTCACAACCAACATGCATTTTCATTCATGAATAGTATGAGTGGGAGCTTGAGAATCAACACTCAGTGAAGGATGATTCGCTTCCATCCGAGCCCTTCGATTCTTTCGTAACATAATCGGTGAACCTGCCATCCATGATTTCGCATGTGTGTCTTCATCCATGCATGCACGCATTGTTGATCTTTCGCAAGACACACTATATGTTAGCCCATCATCCAACAATGAAGAGGACCAATCATTCATTGGAAATCCACTTGATATTTCATCTTCTTTTTCTGGAAATGCAGAGGGTGAACATTTTAGTTTAGATGATTTGATTCAAAAATCTTGAGAGCATTTTGATATGTTAAAATATGTAAATATGAAGTTAGATAAAATTATGGAAGTAGTAGTATATTTAAAGATGAGTCTAGAGAAATAAAATCTCAAGTTAGAAGAAGCACGTACTGCAACAGAAGTTCATAACCAAACATTCCTCCAATAAGTCGAGTTCGGACTGATCCCTTTCAACCTGGAACTCACCTTCACCTCCTTCTCCCTTCTAAGTGTTAGAACCTCCCATACACCTTCCTTGACTCACTGTATCAGTCACACCCTTGCTACTGACAGAGTTATCTTACTTGCCTCTATGCAACATCACAGTCAAGGCATTACCTTACGACCCACTACTGGGACTCCTATACCAAATGTCTGAGGTCTAATTGGGACTTCTTACTGGGGAGATCCCCTTGACATGTTGGTGGGTCTAGCACCGTCAACATTTTTGGTGCTAGAAGAAGGGCCTAATGAAAAGTTGTGTCCTCTCATCCAGTTTTGAACCTTTGCATATCTTTCATGGAGTCTTGCACTCTTCTTTCCCCGAGGTGTTTTTTGAATCATGAAGATGTCTCCATCTCGGGGAAGATTTTTTATCTCCTGTCCACTCACACATATCATGGTGAAGGCGACGTGGCCGGGCTTGAGCACCTACATAAATTTATTTCCATGATTCATGAGGAAGATGAGTTTTCTGACAAACAAGCTTGTTTGTTGCTTGCATACACACTTCGCGAATCTCCATTTTGTTGGGTGCTCAACGTACCAGCTGACACCATGCACTCATTTGACCACTTCTATGATCATATTGAAGACACTTTCCATCATTTTGATCCATACCATCTTGACTGGAAACTATTAAAGCAACGGAAGGCTCTGTATGAGTCCTTTATTGATTTTTGGCAGCGCTTCCACGACTTGTAGTTTCAAGCTCCAACGAGCCAGATGAAATTTTATTATCTTTGGGACCGGTTCAATTATTGCCTTAAGAAATTTGCCTGTCCCAAGAGAACATTTTAGTTCAAGCCTCGCTCAACATTCTTTGTTGATGGAGCTACGTAATCTCATGTTGAAGCAGCCACTGCCTCAACTGATTGTTTACCTTCCTCTTATTCAACAGCTCCATCACTTCCCAGTGACATTGAGGATCATGCTCACACACCTATTCATCCTTCACACCCTCCCAACATCACTTCACTCAATTTTCGCACAGATTTGGTTGTGAGTCCTTTGATTCCTCATATGCATTCTTTTCTATGAACTCTGTATGATGTTGTCTTGTGTTCGTCCATTCCAGACTCTTCACTTGTTGTGAATGAGGAACAACCCATTGACGAAGTTGGTTTTGTACAATCAACATGTGTTGTCATTCATGAATACTATGAGTGGGAGCTTGAGAATCAAAATCAACACTTAGTGAAGGATGACTCCCTTCCTTCTGAGCCCCTCTGTTCCTTCCTAACATAGTTGGTGAACCTGCCATCCATGATTTCGCATGTGTGTCTTCATCCACGGATGCACCCATTATTGATCTTTTGTAGGACACATTGTATGTTAGCCCATCATCCAACAATGGAGAGGACCAATCATTCATTGGAAATCCGCTTGATCTTTCATCTAATTTTTCTAGAAACGCAGAGGGTGAATATCCTTCCTCCTCATCTACCCCTCTGTGTGATTCGTCAAACCATAGGGATGCTAACCAACATCCTGAATTTTCTGATCTTGGTTGTCATGATCTCTTCACCTCATCATCCTATCATGATTTTGACTCACTCATTGTTAATACGTCTAAGACACTGTTCTACAAAGATCCATTTGTCAACGAAGTCGAAACCCCATAGACTGTCATGGCACTTCAGCCCAAGCTGATGGTTATGTTAGGCCCTTGTTCTCCTAAGGTTGGTTTCACTTCCGATCAAGAAATTGTTCAAACACTCAAGGCTCCTCATCACTCATCTGTATGCACTCAAGATCAATATAACACTCAAATTTTACTTCCTCCAATCTAACACTAGGGTGTTCCTCCGAATGATGTTGTCTTGTGTTCATCCATTCCAGACTCTTCATTGTTGTGAACGAGGAACAACCCACTGATGGAGTTGGTGTTTCACAACCAACATGCGTTGTCATTCATGAAGAGTATGAGTGGGAGTTTGAGAATCAACACCTGGTGAAGGATGACTCCCTTCCATCTGAGTCCCTCTTTTCTTTCCTAACATAGTTGGAGAACCTGGCATCAATGATTTCGCATGTGTGTCTTCATCCACGGATGCACCTATTGTTGATATTTTGCTGGACACACTGTATGTTAGCCCATCATCCAACAATAGAGAGGACCAATCATTCATTGGAAATCCACTTGATCTTTCATCTGATTTTTATGGAAACACAGAGGGTGAACATTCTTCTTCCTCATCTACCCCTCTATGTGATTCATCAAACCATGAGGATGCTAACCAAAATCTTGAATTTTCTGATCTTGGTTGTCATGATCCCTTCACCTCATCATCCGATCATGATTTTGATTCACTCGTTGTTAATATGTCTAATCCATTGTTCTACAAAGATCCATTTGTCAAAGAAGTTGAAACCCCACAGACTGTTGCGACACTTCAGCCTGTGTTGATGGTTATGTTAGGCCCTCGTTGTCCTAAGGTTGGTTTCGCTTCCGATCACAAAAGTGTTGAACACTCAAGGCTCCTCATCACTCATCTATATGCACTCAAGATCAATCTAACACTTATATTTTACTTCCCCCACTCGAACTACATGGTCCTATTACTCATGCATTGGAGGAGTCTTACATTGCAAGAACTCATGCGCAACACAACTTATCTTTGCTTCTTTCATTTCCTTTCATGTCACAATCAAGAGTGTGATTATGCTTCAAAGTTGCACGCAGTGTCACATAGCACCATGATAAGTCCATAGACTACCATCATGCACATGCACTCACTTATGTTCTGTGGGCACTTTGAATCATGAGGTGTGGTTGTCTTCATTATTATTTCTTTCTTGCTTGCTAGTTTTCAAAATTGGGTTGTTCGCAGACCAAGCCTTCACCAACATGGGTCTACTAATGCACTGGTGGATGCATTGGAAGTATCACTTCACGTGATGAGGCCTATGTACCATTAGTGTAGGAGTAGGAGTAGTGTTTTCTTTCAGTTGTTTGCTTGCATGCTTGTTCTTTGTTTGATTTCTTATTTGTTTACTTTCTTCGCTTTCATCTTTTCTTCTTCTCTTTCTTTTCTTTGTTGATTGTTAGTTTGTTCGCTTGTTTCGTTCATAGGAGAGTATTGCATGAAACCATGCATGACCCTTGAAGTGAGCTCGGTAAAGTACAAGAGGGCTTGTACAACTATCACTACTTGGTTATCTGTCATCTTGCCTCTGTATTATGAGTTTGTTACTTTTATTCCATGATACATCGAAAGAAAATATGTACTGTTTGAAGTGAACCTTGCTGTAAACACAATGCTTGCATGCTAACTAGTGTCACCTTCTCTAGTCGATTGTTTTTGGGTTAACCCTTCTCAGCTCAGTCAAGTAGAGTAAGGTAAGGGGGGAAACATCAATAGGCATGTCAGAGATACAATAAACCACTTCTCTACTGGAATAACCTCTTCTTCTCTCAATAAGTATGGATCCCTCTTCCGCCTACGAAATGAATAAGTGCTATGCACAGTGAAAAATGAAAAAAATGAAAATTCAAAAATTGAAAATGAAAAATGAATAAGGCTAAAGAAGAGAAAGTCTTCCTACGCAGGGAGGTGATGCAAGTAACTCTGTCAAGGTATTGACTAGGCTTGCTGGCAGCAGAGCCATGCTTATGTTCCTATGTGACTCCACCGGGGTACTGCCTAGGCCTACTGGAAGTGGAGCAACACCAGAGATGAAACTAAGACTTTGACGACTATACTACTTATGCACCTATATACCCCTCAACCCCAATTGAAACAACTGTGTTTCCTTGGCTTTGAATGTGTTTCAATCAACCAAGGGTTTGGTAGATGCTACATCTTACAATAAACTTAGTGTGAAACCAAGATGAGCTGAAAACTAAACAATACTTCCAAAGGTGTTAGACTTTGTTTTCACGAACAAGGTCCATTCAGAGAGCTGGAGTTCTACCAATGTGTCACCAAGTGTTGTAGCGCTACAACTGCCCTCCAAAATTTTTCCTTAGCCTTATTTTGGACCCTCCCTTCCAACCTTCATAGAAGTTTTCCTTGCTTTATTAAGTTCACAAGTTTCAGTGTCTTTTTTACACAAAGGTAGCTTGTCGGTAACATCTTGATCGATACCCCTCACAGGCTATTCACCCAGACTTGGTCCAGCTACAGGCTGAGCAACTTCCCCTTGAAAGTTACACATTTCTAGAGGGAAACCAGCATTCCCTCGAGAAATTGCACAATCCTCTCTGGCAGACTGTTGGGCTCTAGGATTGCGCAATCCTGCCAGCCAACACTCCCAAGAGAATTTGCACAAATCTAGGCAACAGTGAGCTACTTTGACCAGAAATTGTGCAAATATCCTAGAAAACCAGCCCAGCTCCCAACAAGAAATGCACATTTTTACTCCAACAGTCGAGCAATCTCTTACATGTGCAGCGGAGTTGACTGGTTCCCTCTAGGACTGAGCAAAAAAGATTTGCATGCATGGGCTGCTTCTCCCAAGGCAACATGTAAAGGAAACCCTTATTACAAGGATCTAGTTTAGCATTTGGAGGTTACATGCAAAGAGAAATTTTGAAACCTCCCACCAAGTGTCGCTTCCCCTAGATTTGTGGCATGCGTGTCACAACTCGATGTTATCCAAACTCATCAACCGGATGTTGTAGAGCTCATTCCTCAAATCAACCTTGCATATCTGACATCCCACATTATATCTAGGAGTATTTGGCACATTCAGCTCAGTTATTTTGGGGTAAGCCCACTTCCCATGCATTGTGTTGCATTTCTATCGCTTTTTGTGTTTTTTCTTGTGGGAGTACTATTTTCTTGATTTCTTTGAACACTTGATGTCGTTTACATATATACTAGATTTTCCTAGCTCTGTTTTAGTTTTCGTTGCTATCTAACTACTGTCGCATGCATGAAACTATTTTGCACGGACGTTCACCCAACTGACGAACTACCTCACCCACTTGCATGTTGATCTGTTTGTTGAATCTTTCATTCATGTTTTGCATGCACTATCAATCACTTCTACTATCACTTAGTGTCACCATGCATTTATTGTCTTAGTTGCTTTCAGTTTCCTATCGGTGAGTCAGGCCAACCTTGGCCTGGATTCTACCTCCACCAAGGCTGCATTGCGCAATCTCGGGAAGGAAGGCTCACCTTACTCTCCATATTTGGGCATTCCTACCTAGTATTGGCCTCCAGGACTGTTTTGCGCATTTCTGGAGGATAATGGCTGCTTGACCCAAGAAATTGCGCAAATATGTCCCTAGTCCAGCAATACTTCCCAGCTGGAATTGCACATTGCACAATCCCTGCAGTCAGCAGCCAGAATGGACTGTGCATTGTGTAGTTCTAGTAGTCAGTCAGTCTCCTAGCAGCCCAAGTTGTGCCTTGTTCAGTCTTGGGAGTCGATCTCCCAACCTCATGGCCAAAATTGTGCAACCTTCATGATCAATCATACAGGTATGTTGCAATTCATTTCTCAAGATTAATTTTGGCTTTCGAGTGACAAATTTCTTGCCATGAGCATTGCCATGCCCCCAGGTATTGCATCTTCTCATCTACCTCTCAGCAGTGCATATACTACAGTTTCCAAGAGAGTAGAGTTGAAGACATCGTTCAGAGCACACCTAGAGATGCAGTCAATCAAGTGTCTATGAGCTTTCCTACTCGTGAAGACATCAATTTGTTCATAGACAAGGACATCAAGCAGTAGCATCACAAGAAGCAGCATCATGAACAACAAATGAACACAGCATATTGAATGCAGCAAACACAATGAATACAATGACTAGAAGAGGAAGGTTGTTAACAACACAGAGGCAGAACAAAGTTGTAAGATTAAGCAGATCCACTGATAATGGAAACAAATTTAGAGACTCAGGCTATGAGGTGATGGCGAGACATGAAGGTCACATGAAGAGAGAGAATGGAACGAAGAATGAGTTTCATGTGCCAAAGTAGCGACTCAAGGAAGAACATGAAGCTACAAAAATAGATGAATGAGTTGCATCAGGATTGGGAACATCATTGGGCACAACATGAACTCACGGATGAAACCATGCCCATACAAGTTAAAGATCCATCCTAGCGGCTAACGCAGAGCAGACATGGTGAGCAGTGTGGTTGATTGCATGTAAGGGATTCAACAAAATTGATGTCATTGTGCGCATGCATGCAATCCAACCCATTCAACACACTAACCAAGGCGAATACAAGAAGCAAGTCCAACTGGAGCTGAATGGGTACTTCGGAAAGTTGATGCGCACAACCACCAGCACACACTTGAATATCAGAACGGACACTATGCATCAGTGTGCTTCTGTTAATGGGAAAAGTGTCTATTCAGAACGACCCTATCCCACTAAGGTGTGACAGTTACCTTAGAAACAAACAGAGAAAAATACTTTTGTATTCTTCTTTATGAACTATAAACAAAGAGGAATAGGATGAACCAACCTGTGTCTTGCGCTAGTCCTTTGATCCAATCTCTCTTTTCTTTGATAGCTTCCAGCTACCTACTTCCTTACTTGCCCAGCTTCACCAAGTTCCTGTAAGATTACAGAAGAAGAAAACTACACGAAGACATGGATTTATATTCATAAATAACTTAGGATCAGATTTAAGCTAAACATACTAATGTAACAAGCATCAATGATACACAAGCATGTAGGAGAAACTCAAATAGTTTTATTGATATAACAAGAAGATCTAGGAGGAGTTACAACCGATGATTCCTGATCCAACATCAACCTCCCAGCAAAGAAGCCCCTCTTCACCTCCAATAAAGCATAAATCACCCAATACTCTGATATCTATCTCAAAACCAACAGCAATTCTTTGCAATGTACAAATTCCAGCCTCCGGATCTCTGGGATGAGGGATCCATATATAGATGTATGCAAGGAGTATGAGTCAGCTTATGATTTGACTAGTGTCTTCTCTCTGTCAGTTCTTGCTTCCACTTGGAGACTGAGAGCCTCTTACTCATCCTTGGTCGAATTCAGTGAGTCAAGTGTCATTGGGGAAGATTCTGGAAGCTTCCATTGTCTCTCCACCTCGCGGAATGACACGGCCATTTGTCATTTCCCACTCAACGCACTGTGGTAGTGCATTTAGGTGCGTTGCAATGCACCTAGCTAGTGTATTTGGGTGCTATGCAATGCAGCTAGTCAGTGGAGAAGCTGAAATGATCCTGATTTGACTGATTCTGAGCAGTTTCTGGTGGAGAACTTCTTGGAGAAGTTGTAATTTGTTGACCTTGTTCCTTTAGGGGTCGAAACAACACTTTTAGGGACTTAGGATCCCTTGGTTTATGGACATTTCATGCTTGGAGCTACAAGGCACAAAAATGTCTATAACAGTTGCCCCCTAAAGTATGAGGCCGTTTATCGGGTGAAATGCTTTATTAGGAGGATTCGAAGTTCTTTCAATGCTGGGAGGAGACCTGTAATAAGATACAATACAATACATTATCTTCATACTATTTTCATGATCTAGCTGAGGCGGGCATTCCCATGCTTAGCTTTATAAATTCATTTTCATGTACATAGGACAGACAATCGTCTGATGGTAGACTGATGATTCTGATAGAGCCATCATCCTTTTGGTAGGATGATTATCTATGCTGCAATGCTGTACATTTCAATGTCTTTATTTTCCTGAATATATATCGCAGCCCGAATGGATGAAACTAGATCCGGGGTCTTCAATCTCGTCCGATATTCACTCAAAGTACAAGTCGATCCATGTGAGAAATGTTTTGAAGTCGAACATGGAAAGACATCGCTTGATTACCAGTCAATGATGTAAACTGTTAACAAGCACGAGAGGAATCACCGATAATGATGATGACCCTCAAGGCACTGGAGTACAATTCACGCGGTGTGAATAAAGGACTTGGCGTCGAACACCATGCAAAATCTTTCGGTCGAAGGTCATTGATGTATACCTGTCACCGGAAGTGAGAAACTTGCCATTAAGGCATGCAAGCTTCAAAGTACTAAATGGGGTGTTCCTAGATCCAGTTCTTGGATAATGAGCTGATGTCGACAAGAAGCGATCCGTCAAAGGAGGGCCTTAATGAATCCCACATCAATGACACGGAACGGAGCAAATGATTTTGATGGAGGTGAAAACGATCTGATGATATATGGTTCAGGATGGCGGTCATGAAAGAATGAAGTATAATGTATGGTAGTGGATGGGACACAGGTGACTTCTCTGGATGACTTCTCTTGAACATGTTGGCAACACTTATGTGATGGATTGGTAGCATTTACCCCAAATGTGGATGGTATGGCGTGACCATGGTGATGTGACCGATGAATGAAACAACCCAACCCGTTTCGGACACGGAATGGAAGTGTCATGTTCAAGAGCAACTTGCTACCAATAAAGATTCTTTGAGTTTTCTTCCCAATTTTTCCCAGTCATTGCTGACTAGTACCTCTTTATTTTTTTCAAGCTTGAGGAGGATAACATATGCCTGTTCTATAATTTGCCCTTCGGGCAAACCCATCGCTATGTTTTAACGAGCCTAGCGATAGTGAAAATCGTTCTCGTCTAAAGACAAGTTTGTCGCTATTAATCTTTTTAACGAGTCTAACGACAAAGGTAACTCAGTGCTTTTCATTTTTAGAGAGTCTGAAAAGGTATGTAAAGGTAACTCCAAAATTCCTTTTTCGTCATCTAATCCCTTAAGTCCGAAAAAGTATAAAACAATACAGAAGGGATGAATTTTCGATAGTTTTAACGAGCCGAACAAAACAAGCGCTCGATCTTTTTGTGCAATAATCCCTACGGTCCAAAAAGATTAAAATCTAGAGGAGGGATAGCACTTCCTGTCGCTTTAACGAGCTGGAAGGCCAAAACTCAACAATCTTTTCATATTTTACGAGTCAGTTGAAAAGAGCTTAAAGAAGACTCGTCTTTTGAGGAACGAGTGATAAAATGGGTAGCAGCTGATTCAAGGTAAGGTTTGGAATTTTCCAATCACGGCAGTGTCACAAGGATGGCTAGTGAAATCACTCTTCGCAGCTGTTCCTCAAAAAGGGTAAAAAATCAATGGAGGTGAATGATCGGCCAATGGAAAAGTGGAGGTGATGGTGCAAACACGACCAAGGCTTTAGTGGCTGAAATGTTTCATTCATGGTGGTTATTTACCGGGGAATAGTTCATTTTTTAACGAGCTTAAACGCGGGTGGAAACATTTGCTCATGTCCTTTTGTTTATTTTTTAACGAGCTTGAACTATGTGCTAAAACTGCTCGATCAGTCCAGTCATATGATAAGAATGTCTCATATAAAAATGTCAATTTTTAGATTTTTGCCCCACATCCTTTTTTATGCAAGTTAGGTGACGACTAATCCTACGAGTTTAAAGGGTTAGAGGTCCTAAAAAAAAAAAAAAAAAAAATAGCCGCCCCTCGCTTGCACTCCGAAAGGTTTGCATGCCCCCAAGTATAAAATATGGTTTCAAGGTTACCCCTCAATTTGCAGACAAAACATTTGTTCTATTAGGAAAGGCCTACCTCTTACAGGTTACCCAAAGATTGTTCTATTCACGGTGCAAACAAAACACTTCTTCGGCGATATCTACCGAGATAAACAAAGGTGAGCGACGATGCCCGCCAACTCACATAACTTTGACAAGATAATCTTATTCTAGAATAACCCCTCTTCCACTGACAGACGGGGTACAGACTAGTCATATTCTCCCGCGGAAACCTACCCTATACCCAAAGTTTTCCTGCCGAAGCAGACCAGGACGCATGCCCCCTGGGTTTCAGTCATATCCCTCCGAATTACTCGCGCTCATCGGGAGGATGGACCGGGGATTGAGACATTTCTTGCGTGAAAAGACCATTTAGGGACGGTATATGACTATTTGCTATGCGTGATCCGGGAAATGAAAGCTGGTCCACGAGCTTGACCACTCTTCCTTCGTGTGGAAAACACATTACTCTAAAGAGTGAGGAGACGATGGCTCCCATGCAATAAATATAGTCTCTTCCAAGGAGTAGGTTATAATCCAAGGGTCCTTGAACTACCATTACGTTCATGTGAACTGTCTTCGTTCTCAATGTTATGGGCACATCGGGAAGGATCCCTAAAGGTCGACTGGTTCCTTTATCATAGCCTGTCAGATTTCTCATCTCAGGCAAAAGCGATGGCGAACCAAGCGCTTTCCAGGCAGTAGAGGAAAGGATACTCACAGAAGCCCCTTAATCTATGATGGTACCAGCCATGACCATTCTATATATCTGAACGATGATTCGAAATGGTACACTTGCTGGTAAACGGGGTCTGCCTAGTTGATTCCAGTCGAAGGAGACAACTAGGTTGCTTGGAGGTGGGACCGAGTAGACGGCCGAGTATGGCTCTGACGAACTTCCTTCCTGCGGTAAAGGAATGGGTAGATTTCCCCCATGTTCGTCGGATTCTGTGTTGATGAAGAGAATTTGGACGGTGTCATCCTTGTTCTCTTCAGTGATTGTATCATCTGAAGATGAAACCTATGAAGGCAAGACCGGGTCAACTGCCGCCTCGACCTTTTGACTTTCATCTGGTATGGATTCAGTTGGTTTATCTTCAATGATAGGCGCTTCAGCTGACCACTTGAGTGGGCCAGCTGGATTCTCAACTAGTGACGGATTCGGCAAGAGTTTTTTATATCCAGGAGGAAGTCGTAACGGTGAAACTAGACGATCATCCAAAACTCTTTTAGCTTCGTCTAAGAAGGGACAACGGTGGACGGCATGATTGCCTTCGCACAGTTTACAAGGAAATCTACCTTTCCCTTTTTGTCCTGGGGCTTCACTTTCACTAGTTAACGGTGTGCTTTCAACATGATCACCAGAGGTTGATGACACCGGGTTGTGCAAACGAGGAGACCAGTCCCTTAGTGTCCGAGGGATACAAGGACAATCTCTGTGAAAGTGGTCTCCTTTGCAAATGACACATGATGATTTAGGCCTGGTCGGTGCAGTGTGTGGATTTTCGTTAGACAACACTCATTTTCCCCCATTCGCCTTTGGCTCCTTCTTCTTCTTCTCTTTCTTCTTCTTTTCCTTCTTCTCCTTAGGAACATGGCTTTTAGCTTTACCAGTTCCATCAAGCGAAGAGGAAGGAGGAGAGGAAGAATTAGAGGAAGTAGAAGGCTGGTGGGAAACTCTGGACTCGTCTAATTGCTGATTCGATTGTTCAGGAATGGTGGTGTTCTGAATGACATTGGTTGAGAAGAGCCATACTGGCAAGCCAATTGTCAGTCCTGGAAGCGACAATGTGGCCATATGGGGCGCACCAACATTTCCCCAAGAGGAGAAGGGACTAGGATTTCCACCAAGGGGAATTCCTTGGTTGGTAGGCTCCATTTCCTCAACCCAAGATCAACGTAGGAAAAGGGTATGAATATTCCGTTTAAAATAAATTTTAACATGCTTTGACACAACTTGTTCTTTCAGTTTTTAAGAGTCGAGAGAAAACAAAAGATGACTCTAGTCTCCTTCGATTTTTAATGAGCCTGAAGTGACAAGTGCTCAGATGGACCTTTTCCGTTAAGGAGTCTGAAAAGGAACGAGAGGGACTGCTCTGGAGGTCTAGGTAGAGGGAGTACCAAACCAATCGCAAAACTACAGAATACTTTTTATGGTACGGCAGTCAATCTTCCCGAATGCTATGTTCGGTGCATTGTGTTGGCATTATGTTTTCTGGTATGACTGTATGTTACAGATGTTGTACTTGATGGCAACTCCAGTGGTAAAGCTCTCAGTTTGATGAAAATTAAGAAGGACGCAGGCAATCGGTTCAGAAAGTGCGTCCCCGCAGGTATACCATGCAGAACCCGCGTCCAAGGACGCAGGCCAACCGTTCAGGGGGTGCGTCCACCCAGTGCACACATTTCAAGGTAGAGAAAAAGCTCGTGGGGGCTTCTTGTGTGGTATCTAGCCGACGGTTTTGTGTTTCTATGGTGTCGGCTCGTGGTATTGTTCCATGTTTTGAGGAGGAGCTTGCCTATATAAAGCAAAGGAATTCATTTGGATGATTCATTGTCTTTGGTTAAATATCTTATTTGGTGAGATCTAGTCCAGATCTAAGAGGGCGAATCTTCTAATGGACTGTGATCTCTATGGCGCATGATCAGATCTGTAGATCTGACTGTTTGTGTTAGTCCTGAAGTCTTCATATCATTTATATCTGAAAGGACGCGGGTTCAGTGAAGGGCAAGTGCGCCGGGACGCAGCGCAGCAGAGAGAGACCTGCGTGGGGACATAGGGCAGACGTGGCTCAGGTGCGTCCGGGACGCAGCTCAGTAACGGGAGATCTGCATGGGGACGCAGGACAGACGAGGTTCAGGTGCATCCCTGAGGTAAAAGGCACGGCGCAATAGTATCTCTGGGTGCGTCTTTGGGTTAACAGGACGCGGCGCGATAGTACTTTTGGGTGCGTCCCTGTAGAAAAAAGACGCAGTACAGTTGAAGGAACAGTGCGTGGGCACGCAGGGCAGCGGAAGGTTAACTGCGTCTGGTCGCAGACCACAGAAGGGAAAACTGCGTCTCTGTTCTGTTGATTATATTTCTCTGTTGATAAGGTGTTCTGGGTTAATTCTGTTATTGCTGATCTGATATCTGTAGTAATCTGTAACTGTTATGTACTTGTTGATCATCTGATGCTTTATGAAAAGAAGTAGGGGGTTGTAGCTCCCTTCCAGGAGTAGACTGGAAAACGAGAGAGAGAGTTGTAGCTCTCTGCAGGTTGCAGCCTGCGTACTGGTAAAGGACTGCACCAGTACAAAATCATTGTAAAAGAAGTTTCTAAATTGAAAGAAGATAGAGACATATTGCAGCAGGTGGTTTTCACCCACATTGGGTTTCCACCTTACATCTTGTGTTCTTTGGTGTGACTATCTGTTTTTCATGCTCATTATTTTATGGTACTAACATGCAAAAATAATTCGAAGATCAAATAAGGAAGATTTATTAATTTGCTAGATAATACTGATTCACCCCCCCTCTCAGTATTATTTCCAACAATTGGTATCAGAGCAGGTCCTTCAGAGAAGCTTGATCGCTTGAAGGTAGATCGTTCATCATGAGCAACTACGAGAGAGAAGCATCAATCAGGCCACCGATTTTTGATGGGACAAACTTCAATTATTGGAAGGTAAGAGTTACTGCATATCTTCAATCCCTTGGTACAGAAGTTTGGGACATTGTAGAAACAAGCTATGCTTTTCCTTCAGCTACTCCTACAGATCCTGCTGAGAAAAAGAAGTATGAAACAAATGCAAAAGCAGTCAGTACTCTATTAGGAAGTATATCCCAAACAAAATTCATGAAGGTAATGCACTTCAAATCAGCAAAAGAGATATGGGACAAAATGGTCACGAGCTATGAAGGAGATGAACAGGTAAAACAAGCTAAACTTCAAACTCTCAGGATTCAATATGAGACTCTCAAGATGTATAATGATGAAAGTGTGGCTAATTATTTTCTTCGGGTAGATGAGATTGTTAATTGTATGAAAAATTTGGGTGAAGAAATAAAAGAGACTATAGTAGTTCAAAAGATTCTAAGATCATTATCCCCCAAGTTTGAATCTAAAGTATCTGCAATAGAAGAAAAGGAAAATCTCCGTGTTCTCACTATGTCTCAGCTACATGGAATTCTAACTGCTTATGAAATGAGAAAGGGAGGTCCATCAGACAGAAGGGAAGCTGCTTTTAAGGCATCTGGCAAAGAAGATTACTATGAAGCAAGACATGTTCCAGAAGAAGAGGAAGAAGAATCAAATTTTGTCAGAAATCTTCAAAGGGGTTCTGGAAGGTTCAGAGGTAAGCTACCTTTCAAATGCTTTGCTTGTGGAAGAGTAGGTCATTATGCTGCAAAATGTCCTTATAAGGATAAAGGAAAGGAACCTGCTAGATGGAACAAGAAACAAAATGCAAATAAGAAAAGCTACTACACCCATGAAGATAGTGATGGCTTATCAAACAGTGATGAAGATGAACAAGGTAATAAATATACGCTGTTAATGGCATTTGAAGATGATGATTATGAGGATGCTGTAGATGTGGATAATCTCTATGATGAAATTACTAGACTCAAGAGATGTATAGAAGAAAAGAATGTGATCATTGATACTCTACAATTTCAAATTGATGAAAAGGAAAAACATCTTGAAAAACTAGAAGGTGAAATTGTTGGTCTCAGAAAAGAAATTGAGAAAACAAAAGCTATTAATCTTAAGTTTGTCAAAGGATCTGAAACTTTGGATGAGATTATCAATGTGCAGCGGTCTCCTCTAAACAAGACAGGTTTGGGCTATAATGGAGAAACCTCTCAAGCATCCACCTCAAAAAGTTCTCTTGATGCAGCAAGAAGAAATGAGCAAAAGAACAATGAAGATAATCAGGTAAAGCAGGGACGAATTACAAACAGAAACTATCAAGGGCAATCCATCTTAAGGGTGAACAAAAGCTACAACCAGCCACAGGTAAAATCTTCTCAGTTTGGTTCAAGAATAGATGAAAATAGAAATTACAATCAGTTGGCTGGTAGATTCAATAACCGCAGAAGCTTCTTCAATGGACAATGCTTTTCTTGCCATAACTTTGGTCACAAAGCAGCTCAATGTGTTGCATATAAAACAATCATGACTAGGGAAGCTCAAAAACAAAGAAATATGATTACAAAAAGGACCTATAACAACTTTTCGGCTCTTGAAAATGAAGTTGAATGTTCTATTTGCAATAATTTTGGTCATGAAGACTCTGAATGCAGGAGCAGGTTTCAGGAGAAAAAGGAACAAGAAGGGAAAAAGGAACAAGCCACAAGCACCAAAACATGGAGAATAAAGGAACCTCAAACAGAAAGATGTGGGATAGCATTTTATGTAGAAGGACAGGAAAATCTATGGTACATTGACAGTGGATGTTCGAAACATATGACAGGTGATAAAGAAAAACTTGAATCTTATTCTACTTTAGAAAAAGGAAAGAAAGTTTCTTTTGGAAATGATACTCCTGCAACTATAAAAGGAAAAGGTATTGCTCCTTTAAAAGAAAAGGTCAAGGCTAGAAATGTTTTGTATGTTGATGGATTGAAGCATAATCTACTAAGTGTCAGCCAGATGTGTGATCAAAGAACCGAGGTTATTTTCAGATCAGATGGATGTCTCGTTCGTAATCTTGATACAGGTAAAACAGTACTCAAAGGCAAAAGAACTCCAAATAATCTGTACATATTTGAAGAAGGACAACAACAATGCTATCTAAGCAAGGATGAAGAGCACTGGTTATGGCATCGAAGGTTGGGACATCTAAGCTTCTCACAAATAAGGAAAGCATGCAAATATCAGGCAGTTCGCGATCTTCCAGATATCAAAATTCCTGACAACACCATATGCAGATCATGTCAGTTTGGAAAACAAACCAGGACTAACTTTCCAGAGAAAGAAGGATCAACTAGCATGCCTCTTGAGCTAGTACATACAGATACATGTGGTCCATTCAGGAAAAGAACACCTAGAGGAGAGGAATACTTGATATTATTTATTGACGATTTCTCCAGGTTTGTCTGGTTAGGACTTATGAAGCACAAAGATGAAGCATTCGAAAAATTCAAGTCCTTCAAAGCCTTGGTTGAAAATGAATCAGGTCACAAAATTAAGTGCCTCAGATCCGACAGAGGTGGGGAATTTACTTCAAATGAATTTTTCGATTTCTGTGATGAACATGGGATAAGGAGAGAATTCTCTACAGCTAGAACTCCTCAGCAAAATGGAGTTGTTGAAAGAATGAACAGAACAATCCAACAAATGGCTCGTGCTATGCTTGATGAATCAGGAACTCCCGCAACTTTCTGGGGTGAAGCTGCACATGCTGCGGTTATTATTCTCAACAAGACAAATGTCCGGGTGAACAACACTCAAACTCCTCATGAGCTCTGGAGTGGTAAAACTCCTTCGGTAAAGCACTTCAAAATCTTTGGGAGCAAATGCTATATCAAGAATACTGATGAGCAGCTTGGCAAACTTGAACCTAGAGCAGATGAAGGCATTCTTCTTGGCTATTCTCCACATAGCAAAGCATACAAATGCTACAATAAAAGACTTGGCAGAATTGTTGACAGCATTGATGTAGTGGTTGATGAGAAGGGATATATTCCTAGACAAGTACATCATGAAGATATAGAAGAAGATGAAGGCTACCCTCAAAGACAGAATGATGAAGAAGAAGAACCTCAAGGAGAACCTCAAGAAGAACCAGAGGAGCAGACAAGAATAGAAGAGAAAACTCCATCCAGATATGTTCAGAAGAATCATCCAGAATCTCAGATTGTGGGGCAGAAAGAAGCAGGTGTACAAACAAGAAGAACAGTTGCAGAAGCCTCAAGCTATTTGGCATTACTCTCCTCTACTGAACCACAAAATGTGAAAGAAGCATGCAAAGATGAATGTTGGGTGAAAGCAATGAATGAAGAACTTGAGCAAATCGAAAAGAACAACACTTGGGAGCTGGTTCCTAGACCAAAGGATAAAAATGTTATCGGAACAAAATGGGTCTTCAAAAATAAATTGAATGAAAATGGAGAAGTAATTAGAAACAAAGCCAGACTTGTTTGTAAAGGGTATGCGCAGCAAGAAGGAATAGACTTTGAAGAAACTTTTGCTCCTGTTGCAAGACTTGAGGCCATTCAAATGTTCCTTGCTCTCTCAAGTTTTCAAAACTTCAAAGTATTTCAAATGGATGTGAAATCAGCCTTTCTGAATGGAGACTTGGAAGAAGAAGTGTACATTGAACAGCCAGATGGGTTCATTCTTGGAAATGATCCAAATCTTGTATGCCGATTGAAAAAGGCTCTCTATGGTCTCAAACAAGCTCCAAGGGCTTGGTACTACTGGTTGGACAAATATCTTCATCAACAAGGTTTCTCAAAAGGTTCAGCAGATAGCAATCTGTATATAAAAGTTGAAAATGACAAATTGCTAATACTTGTTGTGTATGTAGATGACATTATTTTTGGCAGCAATGAAGAAGCTATGAGTCAAAGCTTTGCCTCGGTCATGCAGAAAGAATTTGAAATGTCCTTGCTAGGAGAACTGACATATTTCCTTGGTTTACAAATCCAACAAAAGGAAGGAGGAATATTTTTATCTCAAACCAAGTATCTCAAGCAGATTTTGAAGAAATATGGCATGGAAGATGCAAAACCAGTATGTACACCCATGGTCACAGGATGTAGTCTCAGTGCAAATGATGAATCTGCAGCAGTACATCAACCAACCTACAGATCTATGATTGGAAGTTTACTATATTTGACAGGTACCCGACCGGACATCATGCATGCAGTTGGAATAGTTGGAAGATTTCAGGCAAATCCGAAGGAGACTCATCTTCAGGCAGTAAAGAGAATTTTCAAATATCTTCAAGGGACTCAAAATTATGGCTTATGGTATCCTAGAGATACAGATCTTACTCTTCATGCTTATACAGATGCAGATTGGGCCGGAAGCGTGGATGACAGGAAAAGCACAAGTGGTGGTGCATTCTTTATGGGTTCCAGACTGGTATCTTGGTTCAGCAAGAAACAGAGTTCGATTGCCTTGTCTACAGCTGAAGCGGAATATGTTGCTGCTGCATCTTGTTGCACTCAACTCCTTTGGATGATGCAGACTTTGCAGGATTTTCAAATCACTTGTACACCACCTATTCCCATCTTATGTGATAACACAAGTGCAATCAGCATATCAAAGAATCCGGTTATGCATTCAAAAACCAAGCACATACCAATCAAGTACCATTTTCTCCGGGAACAAGTGCTTGAACAAAAAGTCAAGTTGGAGTATGTTCCTTCCAAGGAACAAGTTGCTGATATTCTTACCAAACCATTGCCCAGGGACACGTTTGAATACCTCAGGCAAAAGCTGGGGGTTGTTGATGCATCATCTTGTTGAACCTCTTCTTATTGGTGGTACAGGCTCAGGGGGAGCACATAATGCATTGTTGGCATTATGGAGAAGGAGATCTTGGAAATAGCTGCAATATGTCTCTATCTCTTTCATGGTGGTGCGTTGCTGCAGATCTGGTTCATATTCAGGGGGACCATGAGCTTAGGGGGAGCATACCCTTTGCCCTTGATGTCAAAGGGGGAGAATGAAGCTGAAGTTTGTGAGGTTGCCATCAAGTCCAAAGGGGGAGATTGTTGGCATTATGTTTTCTGGTATGACTGTATGTTACAGATGTTGTACTTGATGGCAGCTCCAGTGGTAAAGCTCTCAGTTTGATGAAAATTAAGAAGGACGCAGGCAATC
The DNA here is from genome assembly GCA_031772625.1 of Pinus tabuliformis. NCBI lineage: Eukaryota > Viridiplantae > Streptophyta > Pinopsida > Pinales > Pinaceae > Pinus > Pinus tabuliformis. Next base: position 1,551,165,605 of record CM062804.1, read on the forward strand.
GGTTCAGAAAGTGCGTCCCCGCAGGTATACCATGCAGAACCCGCGTCCAAGGACGCAGGCCAACCGTTCAGGAGGTGCGTCCACCCAGTGCACACATTTCAAGGCAGAGAAAAAGCTCGTGGGGGCTTCTTGTGTGGTATCTAGCCGACAGTTTTGTGTTTCTATGGTGTCGACTCGTGGTATTGTTCCATGTTTTGAGGAGGAGCTTGCCTATATAAAGCAAAGGAATTCATTTGGATGATTCATTGTCTTTGGTTGAATATCTTATTTGGTGAGATCTAGTCCAGATCTAAGAGGACGAATCTTCTAATGGACTGTGATCTCTATGGCGCATGATCAGATCTGTAGATCTGACTGTTTGGGTTAGTCCTGAAGTCTTCATATCATTTATATCTGAAAGGACGCAGGTTCAGTGAAGGGCAAGTGCGCCGGGACGCAGCGCAGCAGAGAGAGACCTGCGTGGGGACGCAGGGCAGACGTGGCTCAGGTGCGTCCGGGACACAGCTCAGTAACGGGAGATCTGCGTGGGGACGCAGGACAGACGAGGTTCAGGTGCGTCCATGAGGTAAAAGGCGCGGCGCGATAGTATCTCTGGGTGCGTCTTTGGGTTAACAGGACGCGGCGCGATAGTACTTTTGGGTGCGTCCCTGTAGAAAAAAGACGCAGTACAGTTGAAGGAACAGTGCGTGGGCACGCAGGGCAGCGGAAGGTTAACTGCGTCTGGTCGCAGACCACAGAAGGGAAAACTGCGTCTCTGTTCTGTTGATTATATTTCTCTGTTGATAAGGTGTTCTGGGTTAATTCTGTTATTGCTGATCTGATATCTGTAGTAATCTGTAACTGTTATGTACTTGTTGATCATCTGATGCTTTATGAAAAGAAGTAGGGGGTTGTAGCTCCCTTCCAGGAGTAGACTGGAAAACGAGAGAGAGAGTTGTAGCTCTCTGCAGGTTGCAGCCTGCGTACTGGTAAAGGACTGCACCAGTACAAAATCATTGTAAAAGAAGTTTCTAAATTGAAAGAAGATAGAGACATATTGCAGCAGGTGGTTTTCACCCACATTGGGTTTCCACCTTACATCTTGTGTTCTTTGGTGTGACTATCTGTTTTTCATGCTCATTATTTTATGGTACTAACATGCAAAAATAATTCGAAGATCAAATAAGGAAGATTTATTAATTTGCTAGATAATACTGATTCACCCCCCCTCTCAGTATTATTTACAACACATTGCGATCAGTAGGGTGGCAGACACGGCTTCCTGTGGATAAAATGCTTTAAGCCTATAGGGGTCTCCCAATATATACTCGACGGTATGTGGGAGCACAAGTCCGTACTGGCACTTATCGTCTCAAAGTGGAGGAATCACCCAACCATCAGTGAGGACAACAGTTACCAGGCTTTACGACGCCAGAATACGTCTCTAGCCTAGACCTCTAAATGTTGTGCGTTAAGTTCCAAAGCGTTGTTAAGTTCATTGGATTTATTTTAAGTTGATCTTTCTTATGAAGTTTGCCTTTTGGGATCACCACGAGATGTAGATGTAATTCCTAAAATGCAATCTAAAGATGATAAGCAAAGTTTTATCTCTTTTCAGCAATGAAAATCCTAGCTACAAGGGGAAAAGAAAGACACAATCTTTTCACAAAGAGCAAAGAGCACACTGTAAATGCACTTTCCTAAATCAAGCCAAACAGACTGTCAATATGCAAATGCACATGTGCATGTATTTGTTTTTTCACTTTCTTAATATTGATGCCTAAAAAGAAAGTTGATGTACAAATCTAAATTTGATTTCAAGTGATAAACACAAACAAGCTTCTTTTCAAAATCAAAAGGTAGAGATTATTATGACACTTTATGATTTTGAAATAAATACTCGTTTCGACACTAGAAAGTCACAAATTCAAACCAGAGGCAAAAGTAAAAGCATAATCGGCTGTCGACAACAAATAACGTTCTCCTATGATCAAAATCGACACTTGCGACAGATCTGAATCAAAGGACGACAGTATGACTATTCTACTTTTGCAATGGAAAACTGTAAATGACGTAACAAACACACAAAAACATCTACAGTATTTTTGTACAAAGGAGGCGGAATTACAACAAGGAAAAGGGGTTTTTAAACAGACACATACACTGATCACAGGCTGCAAAAATCAGAGACAAAACTGGAAAGAATGAAGCACTAGAACCTCAGCTGCACAAGGCTAGGCTGATCAGCGCACCTGTTACACAGAGAAACTGCATTGTAGTGCAGGTAGCCCTCTCAGGAAGTGCGTTGAAATGCAGAACCTCTTCACAGAGCCTACACTGGGGCAGAAACGAGAATTCTATTCAGGTTCTAGGTCACGGTTTGCAGTTTAATCTATGGTTTTTGGCCGAGTAAAAGCAATCAGTAATGCACAATCAGAGGGTAGATTTAAAGAAGGTCTAAGAGATATCACAAAGGGAAATCAGATCATTTGTGAATTAGCAGTTCAAATCATAAACAGATCCAGTGAATGGATTGAAGCAGCAGATATCTACTTTGCATTTGTTAATGGCAAATGCAGTTCGATTCGCTACTTCTAAGTTTATGAAACAAACAACAAGAGAAACACAAACAAACTAACTAGACAACCGTCCCGCCATTTTGTTAACGGGAAAAGTGTCTATTCAGAACGACCCTATCCAACTAAGGTGTGACAGTTACCTTAGAAACAAACAGAGAAAACTACTTTTGTATTCTTCTTTATGAACTATAAACAAAGAGGAATAGGATGAACCAACCTGTGTCTTGCGCTAGTCCTTTGATCCAATCTCTATCTTCTTTGACAGCTTCCAGCTACCTGCTTCCTTACTTGCCCAGCTTCACCAAGTTCTTGTAAGATCACAGAAGAAGAAAACTACACAAAGACATGGATTTATATTCATAAATAACTTAGGATCAGATTTAAGCTAAACATACAAATGTAACAAGCATCAATGATTCACAAGCATGTAGGAGAAACTCAAATAGTTTTATTGATATAAAAAGAAGATCCAGGAGGAGTTACAACCGATGATTCCTGATCCAGCATCAACCTCCCAGCAAAGAAGCCCCTCTTCACCTCCAACAAAGCATAAATCACCCAATACTCTGATATCTATCTCAAAACCAACAGCAATTCTTTGCAATGTACAAAATTCCAGCCTCCGGATCTCTGGGATGAGGGATCCATATATAGATGTATGCAAGGAGTATGAGTCAGCTTATGATTTGACTAGTGTCTTCTCTCTGTCAGTTCTTGCTTCCACTTGGAGACTGAGAGCCTCTTACTCATCCTTGGTCAAATTCAATGAGGCAAGTGTCATTGGGGAAGATTCTGGAAGCTTCCATTGTCTCTCCACCTTGCGGAATGACACTACCATTTGTCATTTCCCGCTCAACGCACCCTGGTAGTGCATTTAGGTGCGTTGCAACACACCTAGCTAGTGTATTTGGGTGCTATGCAACGCAGCTAGTCAGTGGAGCAGCTGAAATGATCCTGATTTGACTGATTCTGAGCAGTTTCTGGTGGAGAACTTCTGGGAGAAGCTGTAATTTGTTGACCTTGTTCCTTTAGGGGTCGGAACAAGACTTTTAGGGACTTAGGATCCCTTGGTTTATGGACATTTCATGCTTGGAGCTGCAAGGCACAAAAATGTCTATAACAACTTCCAATTCAGTTGCACCCAAGAAGACCATGTGCATGTTAGCTGACGAGTTGGATGAAGGGGCTGAACCAATGCACCAGTTGCAATGGAAGCAAGATTTTTCTTCAGCAAGATGTCACCATGAGGTGCATGCACACCATCACGGATGACTAAGCTTTGCATCAGCTCACCAACTTCACCATCACAATCATGTCAAAGAGTTGGTCTCAACATAATGGACCGAGTGTCAGTGATGTCTTGGAAGGCTTTCTCAAGCCATGTTGTCTCACATGAGTACATGCGCATTGTAATGTTGAGTCATGTCAAGTGTCAACAGTTGGATGTAGCAGTCATAGAGTAGGTGCAGAGTCATGAGGGTAGTTGAATTGTCATAAACGGCAATGTCAAGGGTCACCCCATCCTATGCTATAAATAGTCCATCATAGCTCATTGTATATGCTTTTGGCCAGCCAAACTTCTACTAAGATTATCTTGAAGAAGGCTTCGACAGTATTGTAATGCACCTTGGCTTCTCCACTGCATGGAGCTAGTACATCTCTTTGGAGGAACAGGCGGTTGTGGTTGTAACATTTCACTGATGGGGCTAGTAGGGTTACATGGATGTATTGTATGATTGGAACTTACACTTTATATAATAAGAGCCATCACATTTTCATGCATATGTTGTTTTTGTAGTTGGAGTGCTCCAGTTGCCTTAATGATATATGTTGTTTAACTTACGTATTTTTGTATGAACTAATTCACATGAAATTATATGAATCTTGTTGTTAATGTGTTGTATATGTTGTTAATGTTGTCACTGTCCATGTTGATTGCTCTGCCAAACACCAAACATACCTTTCACATGAACCTTGTTGTAACAACTATAGCACTCATCTCAGACTCATCCATGAGTGTTGTACATGTTGTATGATGTGACTGCCGCATTTGAGTGGACTTCTCCATCAAAATTTGTCCATGTCCTTTTGTGTTGTGTGTTCCTAGCCGAGTTGGGACTAATCCATTTCAACCTAGAACTCACCTTCACCTTCTTCTCCCTTCAAAGTGTTAGAACCTCTCATATACCTTCCTTGACTCACTGCATCAGTCACACCCTTGCTACTGATAGAGTTATCTTACTTTCCTCTCTGCGACATCATGGCCAAGGCATTACCTTACAACCTATTTCTGGGACTCCTACACCAAATGGTTTGAGGTCTAATTGGGACTTCTTACTGAGAGATCCCCTTGACATGTTGGCTGGTCCAACACCGTCAACACTATCGAAGAAACACCTAGAGGTCTCTCTGGTCCCACATCTACAAAATTTGAAAACTTAAAAAACATTTCTTTACCTGAGTCATTCCACCATGTTCTAGGTGGTAGTGGGAGATTAGGATCTCCTTAGAAATCCATCCCATCATAGGCCCAATCATTCACCATGATGACATGTTGATGTAACCATACAAATCTTTAGTGTATAGGACTGTTCTTAATGAAATCTCTCTCACATATTTGATTTCTAGCTTCCCACCTTTTATTTTGCGAGAACCTTGGCCACAATTTCTCGCTATTAGTATATCAGTGCTTTCCCCTCCTTGAAAAGCACCTGACAATTGTACTCATTGTCCTCTCATGGAAGGGCCAGTGATGAAATATATTTCTTCTACCTCTATATCTAGCTCTCGGTCTCCTATCACGAACATCTGACGATCTACATCCCACCATCTCACCAAATGTTGTAGTAAATCCACTTGGGCTCTGATCCCAGGGGTGCAAAAGAACTTAAGTAATCTGCATTCACGGAAAGCCCTTATGTAGTTAGAGTCCTGTGATGCCTGGTGATCTTCCTCTTCATGGCCTCTTTCTTTCCACTCAGTAGCCATTTTCTCTAAGAAATAACCTATAAAACATCATTGAACAAGGTTTTAACTAGATCCCATGGAGGAAGATTTGCAAAACTAGTAATTTTTGAGTTTTATTGAAATAATTGGTTAAGGGACGCCATCACATCTATCCCTAAATTTTTATGCGCTTCCAATGCATTGGCCCAGTTGAGCTTAGGGTTGGTAGCATGAACCTGATGGGTAAAACTCACGTTGTCTACCCTCAACTAGTTTTTTCTTTAAATACCCCCCTAGCTACCTATTCTATGGTTTAAATCACTTGAAAATACTATTAGAATGTAGAGGAAAGGCATAGCTCTTACCTATGACGGACGGTTCGATGAGTGGTGTCTTGGATCGATCACACTCCTCGCCTGAACATCAGGGGAATTTAGGGAAAAATGTGCTTTCTAATACAGAAAATGACAAATGGTAATTTTATTTTTACTTTTGGAGTTTATATAAACTTTTTTAAGTATTTTTACCATTTAGAGCAAATTTTTACTTATATTTGTATATTTTTCGCGAACTCGGTAATGGTTGTTCACATGTGTAGCGATAGGTTATTACTAATTTGCAATGATAATTGATTTTGGATGAACTATGAAGTTTTATTTTATCACTTTTTCTTACTCATAAAAACTAAATGAAAAAGGAACGCCCTTGGATTCATCATTAAGCTCTTTTCTGACTCTCGAAATATGAAAAGATTGTCAAGCACTTGCCTTCTCGAACTCATAAAAGTAAATGAAAATTCGTCTAATTAGTATAAGTTTAGCCCTTTTCCAAATTAAGATAAACTACCTACTAAAAGGGAATACCGTAATCAAACGTTGATTCGGATTTAAATAGGAACACAACAAATTACAGAGATGACCATAAACACTGAGATGCAGCAAAAATAACACTTCATTTCATTAATGTAAAATACTGAAATATGATTACAAACAGAAATGGAAATAAACCAGCTAGGGCAATGGTAGCTTATCTTTGAGAAGAGATGTGGTGGATACATGCCTCTGAACTGCCTTACAATGAGGCTCCAGGGCATTTTTATTCTTAAACAATAAGAGCAAACCCTAAACAACCAAAACCCTAACCTGAGGAGATGTAACACCAAGAGTTTATGGGCCCCGTTGGCGTGAGTTGGATAGCCAACCTCCCGGGGTCGCGACTTGGTCATATTATCTCTGTTTGGTGCACATGATAACCCGTTGGAAAGAAATTTCCGAGGACTACGATGAGAAATATGATTTTAGATAAAAAAAAATTGTTGGCAATAGATTTGCAAACAAACGTCATTTAGGGCCTCAAAACATCTCCGAATGTTTAGGACCTGAAAAACTACTAAAAATAGTAAACTGTGCTACAATTAAGGAAACTAAAAAACTGAAAGAAGGAATGGTGGGGGTCCAAGTGGAATTGGCAAGTGGCCACTAATATCCACCTGGATCATTCCTCACCCTTAGGAAGCAATGCTCCCGATTGCTTTGAGTTCCTCCATGAGATGAGGAAACTTCTGTTGAACTTGGTCCCTGGTGAGCCACTTGCCCTAGTGAAGGAGTTGGCCTACTTTGAGAACTCGATACAGTTGGATATTCTACTGGCGAGTGTGCTTAATCTGTGTGTCCATGATCCAATCACTTGCAACTTGTTCCATGCAATCTGGATTTAACTCTGTGGGTGTGAGTTGTTCTACAATGTCAAATGTGTCTAGTATGTTAGAAAATCATATATTACAGATCTTCATAAATGGAATACAATTCCGTCATATATAGTGAGGGGTTTCCTTCTAGGGAAAGAAACCCTAAATTAAACATAACTTCTATTGTCAGGTCATCCGCCAAATGAACGACCTAGATTGACTAGAAATTACTATACTTTTACAAGGCAATCATACATCTATTTTTAGCTTCGAGGGCACTGCCCCCAAACCCCGCCGGGGGACCGCTAGCCCCCGTACCCCTCAGCCGGGGGGGATTAACCGCCCCAAACTCTCGTGGGGGGGACAGGTCCCCCCCCCCGCACCCCTCGCATGGAGGGGTGTACAATCTTCCTGGGGTATACATCCGGCTGAAACCTTTGAATACAAAAGATAATCAGGCTCCACACCCAACAATCTCCCACTTGGAGACTGATTATAGCAACTCCACTACTACTTCATTTTCTAGACAATGACTCCACTTTGGACTTGGTTGTTTCTCATCTTCTTCATCATACTTGAAGACCAATTGAAACTGAGCAGATTCTTAGTTTCTCCATGGTTACAACTTTTGTTAACATATCTGCAAGATTCTGGCTAGTGTGTATCTTTTCTAGCTTCAACTGTCCATCTTCCAATGTTGACCGTATGAAATGGTACTTGAGCTGTATATCCTTAGTCTTGGAATGAAATGCAGAGTTCTTTGCAAGATATATGGCACTCTGGTCGTCACTGTATAACCTGCCCAACTCTTTCTTCTTACCCAATTCATCCAGAAACCTTTGTAACCAAATCATTTCTTTACTAGCCTCTATAGCAGCAACATACTCTACTTCTGTTGTTGAGAGTGAAACAACACTTTGTAGTTTTGAGACCCAAATGACAGCTATTCCACCTACAGTAAACACATACCCTATTGTGCTCCTCATGTTATCTCTATCACCTGCCGTATCTGCATCAACACATCCCTGTAAAGAAATGTTTGAACCACCAAAGCATAATGCTTGATTTGTGGTACCTCTCAAATACCCGAGAATCCATTTCACTACCATCCAATGTTATTTTCTTGGATTGTTCACGTACCTACTTACAACTCCCACTGCATGTGCAATATCAGGCCTTGTGCAAACCATTGCATACAATAAGCTTCCAACTGCTGATGCATATGGAACTTTAGACATGTAATCCATGTCATCTTGGGTCTTTGGTCACATCTCCTTACTAAGTTTGAAATGGCTAGCAAAAGGTGTACTAACTGCTTTTGCATTGTGCATATTAAATCTTTTCAACACCTTTTGTATGTACTCATTCTGAGACAATGTTAATTTGTGATTTTTTCTGTCTCTAGTTATTCTCATACTAAGGATTTGTTTTGCAGCTCCCAAATCCTTCATTGCAAATGAATTTTCCAATTTTCTTTTGAGCACATTTATTTCTTGCATGTTAGATCCTACAACAAGAATGTCATCTACATACATTAACAATATAATATAGCTGCCACCATTTTTCTTTTTCAGATAAACACAATGATCAGAGTGACATCAAGTATAACCTTCTTCAGACATGAACTTGTCAAATTTTAGATACCACTGCCTTGGAGCCTGTTTTAAGCCATACAAGCTCTTCTTCAACCTGTACACTAGTTTCTCCTTCCCTTTTACCTCATATCCTTGTGGCTACTACATATATATCTCTTCCTCCAAATCCCCATGGAGAAAGGATGTCTTTACATCTAACTACTCAAGATGCAAATCTTCAACTGCTACTAGACTTAAAATAGTTCTGATTGAAGTCATTTTAACAACAGGAGAAAATATTTCATCAAAGTATATACCCTTTTTCTGTGCAAACCCTTTCACCACAAGTCTAGCTTTATACCTTTTCCTACCTCCATATTCTTCCTTCAACTTGTAAATCCATTTACTCTGCAATGTTGTTTTACCTGTAGGCAACCTGACTAAGTCCCAAGTCTGGTTATGTGCTAAGGAGTCCATCCCTTCTTTCATGGCTTGCTCCCACTTCTTCCTAGTTTGTACCTGCACTGCTTCTTCATAACATTCTGGTTCACTAGAATTAGTCAACAATACATAATATAATGAAGGAGAGTATCGTTCAAGGGGTCTACTTATCTTGGTAGTTCTTCTAACACCACTTTCAGGTGTTTGAAGTGCTTGTTGTTGTTGTGGTTGTTGTTCTGGCTGTTGATCATTATGATTTTCAGGCGCCATCACTTTTCCTATGATCTCGTCAAGCACTGCGTATTCTCTGTTTTATTTTTCCTGTAGCTGATCCTTATACAAAACCTTTTCATTGAATATGACATCTTTGCTCCTAATGATTTTTTGTTTTTCATAGTCATAAAAGTGATAACCAAAATCATTAATACCATATCCAATAAAGGGACATTTCTTTGTTTTTTGCTCAAGCTTTGTTCTATTTTCTTTATTAATGTGGAAAAGGGCTTCACAACCAAAAGTATTTAAAAAAGAGTAGTTTACCTTTTTACCTATCCATGCCTCCTTTGGAATACCACCATCCAAGGAACTTGAAGGCCCTCTGTTTATTAGATAAACAACAGTATCTACAACATCTTCCCAAAATTGTAAAGGTAATCCTACATGTAATCTCATGCACCTTGCACGCTCCATGATTTTCCTGTTCATCCTTTCTGACACACCATTTTCTTGTGGTGTTCCTGGAACTGTCTTCTCTCTACGAATTCCATTCTCTGAACAGTACCTATCAAACTCTTTGCTGCAATATTCACCTCCATTGTCTGATTTGAGACACTTCAACCTTTTTCCTGTCTCGTTTTCAACCAGTGCTTTACATTTCTTGAAAGTATCAAATACATCAGATTTATTTCAAATACAATAAATCCAGATTTTTCTAGTTGCATCATCAATAAAAGTAACATAATAATGAAAGCCACCAAGAGATGATACCTGAGCAAGTCCCCATACATCTGTATGCACAAGCTCTAATTTTTCGCTCTTCTTTTCTTTCCCAACTCTAAGCAATCTGACTCTCTTCTGTTTTCCATAAACACAATTCTCACGGAATTTTAAATCAACATGCTTCAAACCTGGCAACAAATTTCTTGAGTGAAGAATCTGCATCCCCTTCTCACTCATGTGCCCAAGCCTATGATGCCACAATGTCATATCTTCTCCTGTAGAGGTTAAAGCATTAACAAAATTAGAAATGCCATTGCATAAATACAATGTACCAACCTTTCCTTCTTTCATTATTACCAAGGATCCTTTAGTGACCTTCCAGGTTTTATCTATGAAAGTAGTTACACAGCCTTCACCTCCCAACTGTCCTGTTGAAATCAGATTTTTCTTTAGATCTAGAACATGCCTTACCTCCTTTAATAGCCACTAATTTCCATTTTTCTGTTTTATGAAAACTATACCCATTCCAATGATTTTACAAGGTTTATCATCACCCAATCGAACCTGTCCAAAATATCCTTGAACATAATCATGAAAATGTTTCCTATTAGGTGTGTGATCCAGGTGGATATTGGTGGCCACCTGCCAAGTCCACCTGGACCCCCACCATTGTCTTTCTCAGCTTTTTCAGTTTCCTTAATTGTAGCACAACTTACTATTTTTAGCAGTTTTTTGGGTCCTGAACTTCTGGAGCCGTTTTGAGGCCCTAAACGACGTTTTCTGGGAAATCTGGGGGCAACATGGGTCCATGGATTGATGTTGCCCTTCCCAAAGTGGTAGTACTCGGATAGATCTTTCTAACGAGCTATCATACACGTCAAACGGAGATCGTATGCCAAAGTTACGACCCCGGGAAATTGATGTACCAATTTACCCAAACGGGGCCCACAATTTGGCGTTTCACCTTCTACGGTTAGGTTTCGGGATGTGAAGGGTTTTTCATTGTTTCTCAACAATAAATAGGCCTTCGAGCCTCATTGTAATACAGTTCGGAACAGTTCAGAGGCATGTAGCCGCACATCTCTTCTCAGAGATAAGCTACCATCGCCCTAGCTGGTTTATTTCCATTTCTGGTTGTAAGCATATTTCAGTATTTTCCATTAATGAAATGAAGCATTATTTCCGCTGCATCTATGTGTTTATGGTTATTGCATCTCTATATTTATGGTTATCTCTGTAATCTCTTGTGTTCCTGCTTAAATCCGGATCAGTGGTATCAGAGCGGTCTGCTTTTTCTCTGTTTTTCTTTGCATGTCCCCAACGAGGTCGGGATATAAGGAGTTAGGGCTTGAACTGGTTGAATCTTTGCAAGACCAGCCTCGCAAATCCCGACGGCCTCCCATGGTGGATGAGAAGAAAGACGAGGGGGCAGGAGATCCTATCAAAATCTTGCTCGAAGAAGCGCTCGAGCGGCAAAGGAACGCGATGATGGATAGCTTTGCGCAGATCCTTCAGCGGCTACCCAGAGGCGACGCATCGGCTTCCAACAGCGACTCTGGAAACACCACATCGTTCAAGGTACAAGTTAATTTCGAAATCCCCATATTCGAGGGTCAAATAGATGCAGATGCCGTAGATAAATGGTTAAATCTGCTAGATGGGTATTTTTCTGTTCATGAATTTTCAAGTCGGGAAAAGATTGTTTTTGCTCTTCTCAAAGCAGCGCCCCACGTCAAGGACTGGTGGGAAACCTACTGCGAGCAGAAGGATGAAAGTACAGGCTCATTATTTTTAGCCGCACCCACTTGGAATGACTTCCGGGATGCCATCAAGGAGAAGTACTACCCTGTCGGAAGCTATGAGGACAAATACATCAAATGGACCACACTGCGGCAGGGACGAGACCAAGATGTGCCGGAGTTCACACACATTTTTCATACCCTTCGCACACAGTTGGGTATCAAAGATTCTGAGCTGCATTTGGTACTCAAATACCGCGACTGCCTACACAGATACATCCAGGAAGAGATGGGGTTCTTGAACATCTCCTCACTCGGCACAGCATACCGATACGCTGTCAAAATCGAGCAAAAGTTCAAACAGAAGAAGCGAGACTTTGGATCTGTAAATCCGAAGCCCAAAGGACAAAGCCAAGGCGGGGTGACACAAGATAACCGTCGAAGCCACAAGAAAAGAACAACACCACGAAGCCGAAGAAGGACACAGGAAAGTGGTGTGAGTTCCACAAGAGTCCCTCTCATAACACAAGTGAGTGTCGGACCAAGCAGTCGCTGGTGGCTGAGTTGAAGGCTTCCGAATCAGATGCATGTTCCGACCCTGAGCCAGAACTCGACAAGGGGAATGGCAAAGGGAAGCAGATCATTGATGCGGATCCCAGCGCCACTATTGCCACTGCCAAGATCCAGAAAGACGAGCCCGAAAATCCAGAGGAAGGGGAGCGTCTTTTCCACTCACAGATGTGGGTGAAGGGTTCACCGCTGCGATTCATTGTCGACAGTGGTAGCCAAAAGAACCTCATTTCAGCAGAGGTCGTGAAGCGGTTGGGCTTACCGACTACACCGCACCCACAGCCGTACAGTATCGGGTGGCTTCACGAAGGACGAGATCTGAAAGTTCGCCAGCAGTGTCGCCTTCCCTACAGCATCAAACCCTTCACAGACGAGGTATTGTGTGATGTTACACCTCTGGATGTTTGCGATGTATTATTAGGCCAACCCTACTTGTGGAGGCGACATGCTGTGTATGAGTCAAGGCCTCGTGCTATCATTATTTCTTTGAATAATTCATTATACAGGATACCAGAGGTAGCCCCACCTACTGCCACATCCTTGATCACTGCTAAGAAAGGCATCAAGCTCATATCACAGACCAGGAAATTCATTTGTCTGGTTCACTCCCAAAGTAAGGGGAAGATCGTTGCTACATCCATGACCCATGCAAAGGGTCCCTCCACGCAGCAGCAGCAGCAAAGGGATACGGTCATGACAAAACACAGGAACAACTTCTCCTCACCCACATGGGTACCACACAAGTTTCAGGTGGGCAACAAAGTCTGGTTGCATCGACAGAAAGAACGCCTCACCAGAACCCATCAGAAGCTCAGATCACTTCGACATGGTCCTTACAGCAGTACCAAGGCTATGGGGAACAATGCTTTGGAGCACATCATTCCCCCATTCCTTCGCCTGCACCAAATGTTCAATGTGGACCATCGTCGACCATGCTTACCACCATCACTGGACACATCAGAGATTGCAGGACAAGTTCAGCAGATGGAGGAACTCAACGCAATGGGGACCATTGCTTCCTAAGGGGGGAGGAATGATCCAGGTGGATATTGGTGGCCACCTACCAAGTCCACCTGGACCCCCACCATTGTCTTTCTCAGCATTTTCAGTTTCCTTAATTGTAGCACAACTTACTATTTTTAGCAGTTTTTCGGGTCCTGAACTTCTGGAGCCGTTTTGAGGCCCTAAACGACGTTTTTTGGGAAATCTGGGGGCAACATGGGTCCATGGATCGATGTTTCCCTTCCCAAAGTGGTAGTACTCGGATAGATCTTTCTAACGAGCTATCATACGCGTCAAACAGAGATCGTATGCCAAAGTTACGACCCCGGGAAATTGATGTACCAATTTACCCAAAAGGGGCCCACAATTTGGCGTTTCACCTTCTAGGGTTAGGTTTCGGGATGTGAAGGGGTTTTCATTGTTTCTCAACAATAAATAGGCCTTCGAGCCTCATTGTAATACAGTTCGGAACAGTTCAGAGGCATGTAGCCGCACATCTCTTCTCAGAGATAAGCTACCATCGCCCTAGCTGGTTTATTTCCATTTCTGGTTGTAAGCATATTTCAGTATTTTCCATTAATGAAATGAAGCATTATTTCCGCTGCATCTATGTGTTTATGGTTATTGCATCTCTGTATTTATGGTTATCTCTGTAATCTATTGCGTTCCTGCTTAAATCCGGATCAGTGGTATCAGAGCGGTCTGCTTTTTCTCTGTTTTTCTTTGCATGTCCCCAACGAGGTCGGGATATAAGGAGTTAGGGCTTGAACTGGTTGAACCTTTGCAAGACCAGCCTCGCAAATCCCGACGGCCTCCCATGGCGGATGAGAAGAAAGACGAGGGGGCAGGAGATCCTATCAAAATCTTGCTCGAAGAAGCGCTCGAGCGGCAAAGGAACGCGATGATGGATAGCTTTGCGCAGATCCTTCAGCGGCTACCCAGAGGCGACGCATCGGCTTCCAACAGCGACTCTGGAAACGCCACACCGTTCAAGGTACAAGTTAATTTCGAAATCCCCATATTCGAGGGTCAAATAGATGCAGATGCCGTAGATAAATGGTTAAATCTGCTAGATGGGTATTTTTCTGTTCATGAATTTTCAAGTCGGGAAAAGATTGTTTTTGCTCTTCTCAAAGCAGCCCCCCACGTCAAGGACTGGTGGGAAACCTACTGCGAGCAGAAGGATGAAAGTACAGGCTCATTATTTTCAGCCGCACCCACTTGGAATGACTTTCGGGATGCCATCAAGGAGCAGTACTACCCTGTCGGAAGCTATGAGGACAAATACATCAAATGGACCACACTGCGGCAGGGACGAGACCAAGATGTGCCGGAGTTCACAAACATTTTTCATACCCTTCGCACACAGTTGGGTATCAAAGATTCTGAGCTGCATTTGGTACTCAAATACCGCGGCTGCCTACACAGATACATCCAGGAAGAGATGGGGTTCTTGAACATCTCATCACTCGGCACAGCATACCGATACGCTGTCAAAATCGAGCAAAAGTTCAAACAGAAGAAGCGAGACTTTGGATCTGTAAATCCGAAGCCCAAAGGACAAAGCCAAGGCGGGGTGACCCAAGATAACCCATCGAAGCCACAAGAAAAGAACAACACCACGAAGCCGAAGAAGGACACAGTAAGTGGTGTGAGTTCCACAAGAGTCCCACTCATAACACAAGTGAGTGTCGGACCAAGCAGTCGCTGGTGGCTGAGTTGAAGGCTTCCGAATCAGATGCATGTTCCGACCCTGAGCCAGAACTCGACAAGGGGAATGGCAAAGGGAAGCAGATCATTGATGCGGATCCCAGCGCCACTATTGCCACTGCCAAGATCCAGAAAGACGAGCCCGAAAATCCAGAGGAAGGGGAGCGTCTTTTCCACTCACAGATGTGGGTGAAGGGTTCACCGCTGCGATTCATTGTCGACAGTGGTAGCCAAAAGAACCTCATTTCAGTAGAAGTCGTGAAGCGGTTGGGCTTACCGACTACACCGCACCCGCAGCCGTACAGTATCGGGTGGCTTCATGAAGGATGAGATCTGAAAGTTCGCCAGCAGTGCCGCCTTCCCTACAGCATCAAACCCTTCACAGACGAGGTATTGTGTGATGTTACACCTCTGGATGTTTGCGATGTATTATTAGGCCAACCCTACTTGTGGAGGCGACATGCTGTGTATGAGTCAAGGCCTCGTGCTGTCATTATTTCTTTGAATAATTCATTATACAGGATACCAGAGGTAGCCCCACCTACTGCCACATCCTTGATCACTGGTAAGAAAGGCAGCAAGCTCATATCACAGACCAGGAAATTCATTTGTCTGGTTCACTCCCAAAGTAAGGGGAAGATCGTTGCTACATCCATGACCCATGCAAAGGGTCCCTCCACGCAGCAGCAGCAGCAAAGGGATACGGTCATGACAAAACACAGGAACAACTTCTCCTCACCCACATGGGTACCACACAAGTTTCAGGTGGGCAACAAAGTCTGGTTGCATCGACAGAAAGAACGCCTCACCAGAACCCATCAGAAGCTCACATCACTTCGACATGGTCCTTATAGTAGTACCAAGGCTATGGGGAACAATGCTTTGGAGCACATCATTCCTCCATTCCTTCGCCTGCACCAAATGTTCAATGTGGACCATCGTCGACCATGCTTCCCACCATCACTGGACACATCAGAGATTGCAGGACAAGTTCAGCAGATGGAGGAACTCAACGCAATGGGGACCATTGCTTCCTAAGGGGGGAGGAATGATCCAGGTGGATATTGGTGGCCACCTGCCAAGTCCACCTGGACCCCCACCATTGTCTTTCTCAGCATTTTTAGTTTCCTTAATTGTAGCACAACTTACTATTTTTAGCAGTTTTTCGGGTCCTGAACTTCTGGAGCCGTTTTGAGGCCCTAAACGACGGTTTTTGGGAAATCTGGGGGCAACATGGGTCCATGGACCGATGTTTCCCTTCCCAAAGTGGTAGTACTCGGATAGATCTTTCTAACGAGCTATCATACGCGTCAAACGGAGATCGTATGCCAAAGTTACGACCCCGGGAAATTGATGTACCAATTTACCCAAACGGGGCCCACAATTTGGCGTTTCACCTTCTAGGGTTAGGTTTCGGGATGTGAAGGGTTTTTCATTGTTTCTCAACAATAAATAGGCCTTCGAGCCTCATTGTAATATAGTTCGGAACAGTTCAGAGGCATGTAGCCGCACATCTCTTCTCAGAGATAAGCTACCATCGCCCTAGCTGGTTTATTTCCATTTCTGGTTGTAAGCATATTTCAGTATTTTCCATTAATGAAATGAAGCATTATTTCCGCTGCATCTATGTGTTTATGGTTATTGCATCTCTGTATTTATGGTTATCTCTGTAATCTATTGCGTTCCTGCTTAAATCCGGATTAGTGGTATCAGAGCGGTCTGCTTTTTCTCTGTTTTTCTTTGCATGTCCCCAACGAGGTCGGGATATAAGGAGTTAGGGCTTGAACTGGTTGAACCTTTGCAAGACCAGCCTCGCAAATCCCAACGGCCTCCCATGGCGGATGAGAAGAAAGACGAGGGGGCAGAAGATCCTATCAAAATCTTGCTCGAAGAAGCGCTCGAGCGGCAAAGGAACGCGATGATGGATAGCTTTGCGCAGATCCTTCAGCGGCTACCTAGAGGCGACGCATCGGCTTCCAACAGCGACTCTGGAAACACCACACCGTTCAAGGTACAAGTTAATTTCGAAATCCCCATATTCGAGGGTCAAATAGATGTAGATGCCGTAGATAAATGGTTAAATCTGCTAGATGGGTATTTTTCTGTTCATGAATTTTCAAGTCGGGAAAAGATTGTTTTTGCTCTTCTCAAAGCAGCCCCCCAAGTCAAGGACTGGTGGGAAACCTACTGCGAGCAGAAGGATGAAAGTACAGGCTCATTATTTTCAGCCGCACCCACTTGGAATGACTTCTGGGATGCCATCAAGGAGCAGTACTACCCTGTCGGAAGCTATGAGGACAAATACATCAAATGGACCACACTGCGGCAGGGACGAGACCAAGATGTGCCGGAGTTCACAAACATTTTTCATACCCTTCGCACACAGTTGGGTATCAAAGATTCTGAGCTGCATTTGGTACTCAAATACCGCGGCTGCCTACACAGATACATCCAGGAAGAGATGGGGTTCTTGAACATCTCCTCACTCGGCACAGCATACCGATACGCTGTCAAAATCGAGAAAAAGTTCAAACAGAAGAAGCGAGACTTTGGATCTGTAAATCCGAAGCCCAAAGGACAAAGCCAAGGCGGGGTGACCCAAGATAACCCATCGAAGCCACAAGAAAAGAACAACACCACGAAGCCGAAGAAGGACACAGGAAAGTGGTGTGAGTTCCACAAGAGTCCCACTCATAACACAAGTGAGTGTCGGACCAAGCAGTCGCTGGTGGCTGAGTTGAAGGCTTCCGAATCAGATGCATGTTCCGACCCTGAGCCAGAACTCGACAAAGGGAATGGCAAAGGGAAGCAGATCATTGATGCGGATCCCAGTGCCACTATTGCCACTGCCAAGATCCAGAAAGACGAGCCCGAAAATCCAGAGGAAGGGGAGCGTCTTTTCCACTCACAGATGTGGGTGAAGGGTTCACCGCTGCGATTCATTGTCGACAGTGGTAGCCAAAAGAACCTCATTTCAGCAGAGGTCGTGAAGCGGTTGGGCTTACCGACTACACCGCACCCGCAGCCGTACAGTATCGGGTGGCTTCACGAAGGACGAGATCTGAAAGTTCGCCAGCAGTGCCGCCTTCCCTAAAGCATCAAACCCTTCACAGATAAGGTATTGTGTGATGTTACACCTCTGGATGTTTGCGATGTATTATTAGGCCAACCCTACTTGTGGAGGCGACATGCTGTGTATGAGTCAAGGCCTCGTGCTGTCATTATTTCTTTGAATAATTCATTATACAGGATACCAGAGGTAGCCCCACCTACTGCCACATCCTTGATCACTGCTAAGATAGGCAGCAAGCTCATATCACAGACCAGGAAATTCATTTGTCTGGTTCACTCCCAAAGTAAGGGGAAGATCGTTGCTACATCCATGACCCATGCAAAGGGTCCCTCCACGCAGCAGCAGCAGCAAAGGGATACGGTCATGACAAAACACAGGAACAACATCTCCTCACCCACATGGGTACCACACAAGTTTCAGGTGGGCAACAAAGTCTGGTTGCATCGACAGAAAGAACGCCTCACCAGAACCCATCAGAAGCTCAGATCACTTCGACATGGTCCTTACAGCAGTACCAAGGCTATGGGGAACAATGCTTTGGAGCACATCATTCCTCCATTCCTTCGCCTGCACCAAATGTTCAATGTGGACCATCGTCGACCATGCTTCCCACCATCACTGGAAACATCAGAGATTGCAGGACAAGTTCAGCAGATGGAGGAACTCAACGCAATGGGGACCATTGCTTCCTAAGGGGGGAGGAATGATCCAGGTGGATATTGGTGGCCACCTGCCAAGTCCACCTGGACCCCCACCATTGTCTTTCTCAGCATTTTCAGTTTCCTTAATTGTAGCACAACTTACTATTTTTAGCAGTTTTTCGGGTCCTGAACTTCTGGAGCCGTTTTGAGGCCCTAAACGACGTTTTTTGGGAAATCTAGGGGCAACATGGGTCCATGGACCGATGTTGCCCTTCCCAAAGTGGTAGTACTCAGATAGATCTTTCTAACGAGCTATCATGCGCGTCAAACGGAGATCGTATGCCAAAGTTACGACCCCAGGAAATTGATGTACCAATTTACCCAAACGGGGCCCACAATTTGGCGTTTCACCTTCTAGGGTTAGGTTTCGGGATGTGAAGGGTTTTTCATTGTTTCTCAACAATAAATAGGCCTTCGAGCCTCATTGTAATACAGTTTGGAACAGTTCAGAGGCATGTAGCCGCACATCTCTTCTCAGAGATAAGCTACCATCGCCCTAGCTGGTTTATTTCCATTTCTGGTTGTAAGCATATTTCAGTATTTTCCATTAATGAAATGAAGCATTATTTCCGCTGCATCTATGTGTTTATGGTTATTGCATCTCTGTATTTACGGTTATCTCTGTAATCTATTGCGTTCCTGCTTAAATCCGGATCAGTGGTATCAGAGCGGTCTGCTTTTTCTCTGTTTTTCTTTGCATGTCCCCAACGAGGTCGGGATATAAGGAGTTAGGGCTTGAACTGGTTGAACCTTTGCAAGACCAGCCTCGCAAATCCCGACGGCCTCCCATGGCGGTTGAGAAGAAAGACGAGGGGGCAGGAGATCCTATCAAAATCTTGCTCGAAGAAGCGCTCGAGCGGCAAAGGAACACGATGATGGATAGCTTTGCGCAGATCCTTCAGCGGCTACCCAGAGGCGACGCATCGGCTTCCAACAGCGACTCTGGAAACGCCACACCGTTCAAGGTACAAGTTAATTTCGAAATCCCCATATTCGAGGGTCAAATAGATGTAGATGCCGTAGATAAATGGTTAAATCTGCTAGATGGGTATTTTTCTGTTCATGAATTTTCAAGTCGGGAAAAGATTTTTTTTGCTCTTCTCAAAGCAGCCCCCCACGTCAAGGACTGGTGGGAAACCTACTGCGAGCAGAAGGATGAAAGTACAGGCTCATTATTTTCAGCCACACCCACTTGGAATGACTTCCGGGATGCCATCAAGGAGCAGTACTACCCTGTCGGAAGCTATGAGGACAAATACATCAAATGGACCACACTGCGGCAGGGACGAGACCAAGATGTGCCGGAGTTCACAAACATTTTTCATACCCTTCGCACACAGTTGGGTATCATAGATTCTGAGCTGCATTTGGTACTCAAATACCGCGGCTGCCTACACAGATACATCCAGGAAGAGATGGGGTTCTTGAACATCTCCTCACTTGGCACAGCATACCGATACGCTGTCAAAATCGAGCAAAAGTTCAAACAGAAGAAGCGAGACTTTGGATCTGTAAATCCAAAGCCCAAAGGACAAAGCCAAGGCGGGGTGACCCAAGATAACCCGTCGAAGCCACAAGAAAAGAACAACACCACGAAGCCGAAGAAGGACACAGGAAAGTGGTGTGAGTTCCACAAGAGTCCCACTCATAACACAAGTGAGTGTCGGACCAAGCAGTCGCTGGTGGCTGAGTTGAAGGCTTCCGAATCAGATGCATGTTCCGACCCTGAGCCAGAACTCGACAAGGGGAATGGCAAAGGGAAGCAGATCATTGATGCGGATCCCAGCGCCACTATTGCCACTGCCAAGATCCAGAAAGACGAGCCCGAAAATCCAGAGGAAGGGGAGCGTCTTTTCCACTCACAGATGTGGGTGAAGGGTTCACCGCTGCGATTCATTGTCGACAGTGGTAGCCAAAAGAACCTCATTTCAGCAGAGGTCGTGAAGCGGTTGGGCTTACCGACTACACCGCACCCGCAGCCGTACAGTATCGGGTGGCTTCACGAAGGACGAGATCTGAAAGTTCGCCAGCAGTGCCGCCTTCCCTACAGCATCAAACCCTTCACAGACGAGGTATTGTGTGATGTTACACCTCTGGATGTTTGCGATGTATTATTAGGCCAACCCTACTTGTGGAGGCGACATGCTGTGTATGAGTCAAGGCCTCGTGCTGTCATTATTTCTTTGAATAATTCATTATACAGGATACCAGAGGTAGCCCCACCTACTGCCACATCCTTGATCACTGCTAAGAAAGGCAGCAAGCTCATATCACAGACCAGGAAATTCATTTGTCTGGTTCACTCCCAAGGTAAGTGGAAGATTGTTGCTACATCCATGACCCATGCAAAGGGTCCCTCCACGCAGCAGCAGCAGCAAAGGGATACGGTCATGACAAAACACAGGAACAACTTCTCCTCACCCACATGGGTACCACACAAGTTTCAGGTGGGCAACAAAGTCTGGTTGCATCGACAGAAAGAACGCCTCACCAAAACCCATCAGAAGCTCAGATCACTTCGACATGGTCCTTACAACAGTACCAAGGCTATGGGGAACAATGCTTTGGAGCACATCATTCCTCCATTCCTTCGCCTGCACCAAATGTTCAATGTGGACCATCGTCGACCATGCTTCCCACCATCACTGGACACATCAGAGATTGCAGGACAAGTTCAGCAGATGGAGGAACTCAACGCAATGGGGACCATTGCTTCCTAAGGGGGAGGAATGATCCAGGTGGATATTGGTGGCCACCTGCCAAGTCCACCTGGACCCCCACCATTGTCTTTCTTAGCATTTTCAGTTTCCTTAATTGTAGCACAACTTACTATTTTTAGCAGTTTTTCGGGTCCTGAACTTCTGGAGCCGTTTTGAGGCCCTAAACGACGTTTTTTGGGAAATCTGGGGGCAACATGGGTCCATGGACCGATGTTGCTCTTCCCAAAGTGGTAGTACTTGGATAGATCTTTCTAACGAGCTATCATACGCATCAAACGGAGATCGTATGCCAAAGTTACGACCCTGGGAAATTGATGTACCAATTTACCCAAACGGGGCCCACAATTTGGCGTTTCACCTTCTAGGGTTAGGTTTCGGGATGTGAAGGGTTTTTCATTGTTTCTCAACAATAAATAGGCCTTCGAGCCTCATTGTAATACAGTTCGGAACAGTTCAGAGGCATGTAGCCGCACATCTCTTCTCAGAGATAAGCTACCATCGCCCTAGCTGGTTTATTTCCATTTGTGGTTGTAAGCATATTTCAGTATTTTCCATTAATGAAATGAAGCATTATTTCCGCTGCATCTATGTGTTTATGGTTATTGCATCTCTGTATTTATGGTTACCTCTGTAATCTATTGCGTTCCTGCTTAAATCCGGATCAGTGTGGCATGGAATGAGGCCCCTGAATCTACCACCCAGGCATAAATAATATTTTCTAATGAAATAATTAAAGCATCTTGCAACACATCACCTATTACATTCGCTTCATGCTTTGTTTCTTGTTGCGCATCTCCTTCTTTTCCCTTTCGAGACTTGCAGTCTTTCTTTAGGTGTCCTTTCTTCCTGCATTTCCAGCACACTATCCCCGATCTGGACTTGGATCTGCCTTTTATTGACTTACTATGGTATCTTGGGCTCTTTCCTCTTTCCATTTTTCTTCCCCTAGTCTCTGCAGTCAAAGCATTACCTGATGTCTCACCAGAGCTTTTCTGTTGCATTTCCTCACTAAGGATTGCACCGACAACATCATCAAACTTTAAAGTACTAGATCTAGAGACAAAGTTACTAATGGCCATAACTAAACCATTCCAACTTTCTGGCAAGAGCACAGGAATAACAGATCCCTAACTTCATCATCAAAATTTACCCCTATAGAACTTAACTAACTAGTAACTATATTAAACTCATTTAAATGATCAGCAACAGATCCACCTTCTGACATCTTCATACTAAATAAACGCTTCATAAGAAATACCTTATTTGAGGCCAAGGGTTTTTCATATAGTTTGGCCAATGTCAACATTAAACCCTTTGTTATCGTTTCCTTTGAAATATTAAATGCTACCGACGCTGCTAAGCACAGGCGTATTGTTCCAAGTGTCTTTTTGTTGAGAATATTCCATTATGTGTTTGTCATACTCATCGGCTTCTTTGTCTTTCCACTCAATGGTAGGTACAGATCTCTCTGATACAGATAATCTTCCATCTACATCTTCCACAGCTGGTAGTTTTGGCCGTTGAATTTTTCGATCCTAAACCCACCATCTTAAGCCATTGCTCCCACTCAAACCAGGAACCCTTCTCTCCTGCGAGTTTATCAGCCAAATAGACCTTTGGCTCTGATACCAGTTGTTAGAAAATTATATATTATAGATCTACATAGACGCAATACAATTCCCTCATATATAGTGAGGGGTTTCCTTCTAGGGAAAAAAACCCTAAATTAAACATAACTTCTACCATTAGATCATCCGCCAAATGAACAGCCTAGATTGACTAGAAATTACTATACTTTTACAAGGCAATTTTACATCTGCTTTTAGCTTCAAGGGCACTACCCCCAAACCCCCCGGGGGATTGCTGGCCCCTGGACCCCTGCGGGGGGGACAAGTCCCCCCCACACCCCCTCGCATGGAGGGGTGTAAAATCTTCCTGGGGTATACATCCGACTGAAACCTTTGAATATAGAAGATAATCAGGCTCCACACCCAACATAGTAATTGTGGAAAGTATGGCAAAAGGCGGTCCACATTGAACACTGGGTGCAAGCCAAGGAATGGGGGAATGCTGAGCTCAAATGCATTGTCTCCCATAGCCTTGGTAATGGTGTGAGGACCATATCAGATTGGTCTGAGTTTACGATAGGCTCCGGTAAAGCATTGCTTTTGCAAATGCAACCAGAATTTGTTGCCCACCTGAAACTTGTGTGGAACCCGATGTTGATTACGTCGCTACTTGTACTTGGCATTTTATTTCTCCAGAATGTCATGGACTTGCCACCGAATATGTTGGATGTGCTCAATGAAGTTGTTTTCCTTATCCATTTTGGACTTGACATGAGCCGAATCTGTGTGAGTAGCTGCAAATGGCACGACCGCATCAATGGGACATAATGGCTGGAATCCCAAGTCCACCTGAAAAGGGTTGTGGCCAGTCATGTTGTGGAAAGCCCAGTTGTAGCTGTGTTGAACATAGGGGAGGCTCTCAACCCATGTGCATGGATGCTTTGAGTTATACATGCGTAGAATGTGTATGATCATCCTGTTGACAAACTCTATCTGGCCTTCAGTTTGAGGATGGAGGGCTGTGGAATTAGTGAGTTTGGTGTCCAGCATCAACCAGAGACTGGACCAAAATGTACTGAGGAACTTGTTGTCATGATCTAAGATGATAGACTGTGGGATCCCACAATGCACCTAGACTCATTCAAAGAAGAGTTTAGTAGTGGCTTCTACTGTGATATTCTTCTTGCAGGCTTCCATAATGGCCATCTTCGAGAACCTGTCGATGACCGCAAAAACACAGTCGTTTCCATGCTTAGTGGAAGGAAGGCCTCACATGTAATCCATGGGGATG
This sequence comes from Pinus tabuliformis, assembly GCA_031772625.1. NCBI lineage: Eukaryota > Viridiplantae > Streptophyta > Pinopsida > Pinales > Pinaceae > Pinus > Pinus tabuliformis. Next base: position 1,551,190,124 of record CM062804.1, read on the forward strand.
GACTCTCAAGGTCGACTAGGGTAGGCAGCGGGTCATAGAGGCCTTGCTTCTTGATGGTCAGTTTGGCAATGGCACAGGTATTGCATGATCTGATGTACTTCCCGACATCCTGTCGAAGATTCGGCCAACAAAAAATACTTCTGCAGTACTTGTTGGCTTTATGATACATGTATTGTCCTTGATGGCAACTCACTCAGATGACAAATAATAGTGCAACAGGTCAATAGCAAAGAATTATTGATCAGAGAGAGGTATACGCAGGATCACCTTGACAAAGTAGCATATACACACGGGTTAACAGACCAAAAGGAGCGTATAATGTACACACACACTTTCACAGAAGGAAAGGTGGGTATATCTTGGAAATCTAAGTTTTGGTCCAAGGTATTTGGTCCATGGTATTTTGATCCATGGTATTGGTCCAAGGTATCTAGTCTGAGGTATTGACCCCAGGTATTTGGTCCAAGGTATTGGTCCTAAGTGCTTTTGGTCCATGGCATTGAGAAAGGCCTAAGACTATAAAAGGAGGAGAAGATCATTAGGCCAGAGTGTGCAAGTATTGAATAGCTGATGAAGTGTGAGATCTAGTATGCAGGTTATGGGTTTGTGATGCTTTTCTTGATCTAAACCAAGGATGCACCTATGTGGATGATGATGGATGATGGATCGGGAACTTAAGGCTTGGAATGTATTATCATTATGTGGTTTGATGATTGAAAGAATAGATCTGAATATTTATGCATGTTTTATTCTGTAAATGTTACGATCTGGGTATGACTCAATTATGAAATAGCTGTGAAGTGTTTAAGTTAGTATTTGCAAATTTGTATGCCGGTTTGCTTTGGTAAAAGCGAGTATACACGCTAGTTTGGTTCATCAAAGTAACGTATACATTATGAAATATGATATCTGAATTTGTAGTTGGTTCTAGTGGTTGTTGCAGAGTTCTGGGTTCTGCTCTGTGTTCTAGTGACCGTGCTTTGATGACAGGGCTTCAGTGATTCCGTTGTTGGGTGATTCAGAGATTAATGATTGAGTGCAAAGGTTGTGTTGCAGTGGTGATTGATTTTGAGCTTCAATGTTGTTGATGGGTCGAGTATGAAAATTGGATGAAATGTGGCCTTCATGTATTGGTGTTGTGATCCAGGAGTATCCACTCTGAAAATTTATGAAATGTGGTCCCTGGAGGAAGAGTGAAGGTTGGAGCCTTCAGTAGGCTAGCACCTACATACTAGTAAACATATTGGCTAGTACAAGAGCCAGGGGGTTGTAGCTCCCTTCCAGTAGCAGCTGGAAAATGAGAGAGGGTTGTAGCCTTCTGTAGGCTGGCACCTATGTACTAGTAAATATATCAGCTAGTACAAGAGCTGGGGGGTTGTAGCTCCCTTCCAATAGAAGCTGGAGAATGAGAGAAGGTTGTAGCATTCTGCAGGTGGGTGCCTACGTACTGGTATGAGTTTGTGCCAGTATAGGATTGTAAACATGTTTTTATTATATTAAAAGGAAGATAAAAACAGGTGGTTTTTGTATCGCATTGGGTTTCCACCTTATATCTTGGTGTTCATGTGTGTTTCTTATGTGTTATGATCTGTTCTATTTTTACTGCACCTGGTTACTGTTTATATGGTTAATGAAGTTCTAATGCACTGATTAAAGATCAACATATGATGAATTAACTGAATCATAAGTTTGTTGGATATACGCTAGTTGCATTAAACATAGTGGCATGTACATGCGAGTTCCCTTAGCTGAAGTAGCATATATGAATCTGATTATGGAAATGAAGAAGTTATTGATTTGCTAATACTGATTCACCCCCCCTCTCTTAGTATTATTTCCAACAATTGGAATCAGAGCAGGTCCTTTGGTAGAAGCTTGACCGCTTGAAGGAGATCCATAGAAAAATGGGAAAGAAGCTAAAGAAGAAAGCGCCTCAGAAGAAGAAGACAACTCAAAGGAACAACGACAACAGGAGAGACAATTGGCCATTAGGTCGAAGCAAGTATTTAGATTTTGAATCACCTCAGAATGAATATGAACAAGCAAATGAAGCATCAGATAAAATCACAGATCAACAAGATCTATTTAACAAAAGGAAGTGTGCCCTCAAAGAAGAAGTTACCAGATTAAAATCTCAGTTAGAGTGTGCCTTCAAAGTATGTCAAATGTTGCAGGATGAAGTGATATCATTAAAAAATAAGCAAAATGAAGAACTACCTCAAGCAGATAAAGAAAATGAGATTCTCAAATTAAGGCAACAAGTGGAAGAAGGAAGAAAGGCTGAAGAAATCTTGAAGAAGCAACATTTGGAAAAGGAAGAACAACATCAGGTTGAGGTAAATATCTTAAAAATTAAATTAGAAGAAAAATATAAACTATTACGATTTCAAGACAGTACTAAGATTTTGGATGATATTCTTAGTAGTCAAAGATCTCCTGCTATCAAAACTGGTCTTGGTTTTTAAGAATCTATTGAAGGTGAATCTAGCTCACAGGGTGAGGAAAGGAACTCTAATGCAAAACCTGAAATGCTCAACAAGGAGATAAGAGGTCAACCCCATCAACTACAAAGGAAAGAAATCCTTCAAAGAAATTCTTTTACTCCAAACTATGGAAGTAATAGTCGGTTATTTTCTCAGATGAATAATGTTGAGTGTTATGTATGTCATAATCTTGGACATGTTGCAGCGAGATGTAGAAGTAGAATGGTTCAAGACCATTACAAAGAAAGATCATCACGTTCCAGGTACTTTAAGGGATATTGTTTTTCTTGCAATATGTTTGGTCACAAAGCCATTGACTGCTACAGAAGGAATATGAAACATGTAAGATATTATACATGTAACAAGTTTGGACATCTAACAAAGGAATGCAGAAACAAAGTACGGGAACCATACCAAAAGGAGAAAACATCATCACACTCGAAGATATGGAAGAAGAAGGAAGTACAGTAAAAAAGATGTGACATAGCAGAGTATACAAACATGACAGACTCAGAGGGAACTGAAAGTGTGAAACTTTAGTGTTCTAAATCTCATACGCAAGTTTCATGAAGAAAAGTCACATATATATGCGAGTTCGAAGCTACACAGTCACGTATATGCTGGTTTGAGGAAAAGTAGTGGGACAAACTCAAGAAAAAGGGTCTGATATGTTTCAGTCAATTATTTGCTCTATTTGATTATGGTCACAATCTGCTGATGATGTGCAGAAATGTGTTGTTACTCATAAGATGTTATTTAGAAGTGCTTTTGATCCTCACAAGTTAACTTGATGTATATCTGATTGATGGTGATGCCTTGATGCTTCTTGCTGATATATGAATGATCAGATCTGACTGTGAACAAATGGAACAAGTGCAGGGGGAGCATATGCTTAGAATAATGCATTGTTGGCATTATTGTTAGAAGTCTTTGGTGATGATGCTTATGTGGCTAAATGATACATCTTGCTATCTCAGATGATACTTGGGGTCACATTGTTGATATTCATATTAGATTCATGGATGATCACTTAAGAGGCATATTATTGTTGGTTGGCCAAGAGAATGGTATTGCAGGTGACAAGTCTGGATGTTGTTGACAGACGCTTATGGTGCAGATCATATATGGTGTACGATAGTTTTTGATGACTATCATGGTCTTGTTGAGATTGCTGGTCTTTGTTATAAAATTCATGTATATCATTTGAGGTAAAGGTCATGCAAAGACCTAATTTGTAACCCCACTTTGCATGGGAAGGATGATGTAATAATTTATATTTCAGTCATGTATAAACATTTGGTATATCCCCACTTGGTTGGGAGATTAATATATGTATGAGTCATTGGTGATAAGAAGGTCATACTCACTTAGTTGAGTTGTAGAGTCATGTTATTCTTTTGAAATTTATTTTGGCAGACTCTGCATGTGCTCAGGGGGAGCATGGACGGATTGGTACATCTTAGCATGTACAAAGGGGGAGCTCAATCATAGATTTCATCATGTACTCAGGGGGAGTATGGACAACATCAAAGGGAGAGAATATCTTGGTCCACCCTTTGCACTTGATGTCAAAGGGGGAGAGTGACTTGGTGTTGTTGTTGCCATCAAGTCCAAAGGGGGAGATTTTTGGCATTATGATACAGGTATTTTTCTTGATGGAAACTCACTTAGATGACAGATCATAGTGCAGCAGGTCAATAGCAAAGAATTAATGATCAAAGAGAGGTATACGCAGGATCACCTTCACAAAGTAGCGTATACACGCGGGTTAACAGACCAAAAGGAGCGCAAAATGTACACACACACTTTCACATAAGGAAAGGTGTGTATATCTTGGAAAACTAAGTTTTGGTCCAAGGTATTTGGTCCATGGTATTTTGATCCATGGTATTGGTCCAAGGTATCTGGTTCGAGGTATTGACCCCAGGTATTTCACCCAAGGTATTGGTCCTAAGTGGTTTTGGTCCATGGTATTGAGAAAGGCCTAAGACTATAAAAGGAGGAGAAGATCATTAGGCCAGAGTGTGCAAGTATCGAATAGCTGATGAAGTGTGAGATCCAGCATGTAGGTTATGGGTTTGTGATTCTTTGCTTGATCTGAACCAAGGATGCACCTATGTGGATGATGATGGATGATGGATCGGGATCTTAAGGCTTGGAATGTATTATCATTATGTGGTTTGATCATTGATAGACTAGATCTGAATACTGACACATGTTTTATTCTGCAAATGTTATGATCTAGGTATGATTGGATTTTGAAATAGTTATGAAGTGTTTATGTTAGCATTTGCAGATCTGTACGCGGGTTCGCTTTGGTAAAAGAGTGTATACACATTGGTTCGGTTCATTAGAGTAGTGTATACATTATGAAATATGATATCTAAATTTGTAGTTGGTTCTAGTGGTTGTTTGATCCGGATTTAGACAGGAACGCAACAAATTACAGAGATAACCATATACACAAAGATGCAGCGGAAATAATATTTCATTTCATTACTGTAAAACACTGAAATATGCTTACAACCAGAAATGGAAAGAAACTAGCTAGCGCGATGGTAGCTTATCTCTGAGAAGAGATGTGGCGGCTACATGCCTCTGAACTGTTCCGAACTGTGTTACAATGAGGCTCGAAGGCCTATTTATTGTTGAGAAACAATGGAAAACCCTTCACATCCCGAAACCTAACCCTAGAAGATGAAACGCCAAATTGTGGGCCCCGTTTGGGTAAATTGGTACATCAATTTCCCGGGGTCATAACTTTGGCATACGATCTCCGTTTGACGCGTACGATAGCTCGTTAGAAAGATCTATCCGAGTACTACCACTTTGGGAGGCAACACATGGACCCATGTTGCCCTAGATTCCCAAAAAAACATCGTTTAGGGCCTCAAAACGGCTCTGGAAGTTCAGGACCCAAAAAACTACTAAAAATAGTAAACTGTGCTACAATTTAGGAAACTGAAAAAGCTAAAAGAGACAGTTGTGGGGGTCCAAATGGGATAGGTGGGTGGCCACCAACATCCACCTGGATCATTCCTCCCCCCTTAGGAAGCAATGGTCCCCATTGCGTTGAGTTCCTCCATCTACTGAACTTGTCCTGCAATCTTTGATGTGTCAAGTGATGGTGGGAAGCATGGTTAACGATCGTCCACATTGAACATTTGGTGCAGGCGAAGGAATGGAGGAATGATGTGCTCCAAAGCATTGTTCCCCATAGCCTTGGTACTGCTGTAAGGACCATGTCGGAGTGGTCTGAGCTTCTGATGGGTTCTGGTAAGGCGTTCTCTCTGCAGATGCAACTAGACTTTGTTGCCCACCTGAAACTTGTGTGGTATCTCTGTGGGGGAGGAGAAGTTGTTCCTGTGTTCTGTTATGACCATATCCCTTTGCTGCTGCTGCTGCATGGAGGAACCCTTTGTAGGGGTCATGGAGGTAGCAACGATCTTCCCCTTATTTTGGGAGTGAACCAGACAGATGAATTTCCTGGTCTGTGATATGAGCTTGCTGCCTTTCTTGGTAGTGATCAAAGATGTGGCGGTAGGTGGGGCTACCTCCGGTATCCTATATAATGAATTATTCAAAGAAATAATGACAGCACTAGGCCTAGACTCATACACAGCATGTCGCCTCCACAAGTATGGCTGGCCTAATAATACATCACAAACATCCAGAGGTGTAACATGACACAATACCTCGTCTGTGAAGGGTTTGATGCTGTAGGGAAGGCGGCACTGCTGGAGAACTTTTAGATCTTGTCCTTCGTGAAGCCACCCGATACTGTACGGCTGCGGGTGCGGTGTAGTCGGTAGGCCCAACCGCTTCACGACCTCTGCTAAAATGAGGTTATTTTGGTTGCCACTGTTGACAATGAATTGTAGTGGCGAACCCTTCACCCACATCTGTGAGTGGAAAAGACGCTCCCCTTCCTCTGGATTTTCGGGCTCATCTTTCTGGATCTTGGCGGTGGCAACAGTGGTGCTGGGATCCACATCAATGATTTGCTTCCCTTTGCCATTCCCCTTGTCGAGTTCTGGCTCAGGGTCAGAACATGCATCTGATTCGGAAGCCTTCAACTCGGTCCCAAGTGGCTGCTTGGTCCGACACTCACTTGTGTTATGAGTGGGACTCTTGTGGAACTCACACCACTTTCCTATGTCCTTCTTCAGCTTCGTGGTGTTGTTCTTTTCTTGTGGCTTCGACGGGTTGTATTGGGTCACCCTGCCTTGGCTTTGTCCTTTAGGCTTCGGATTTGCAGATCCAAAGTCTCTCTTCTTCTGTTTGAACTTTTGCACGATTTTGACAGCGTATCGATATGTTGTGCCAAGTGAGGAGATGTTTAAGAACACCATCTCTTCTTGGATGTACTTGTGCTGGCAGCCACGGTATTTGAGTACTAGATGCAGCTCAGAATCTTTGATACCCAACTATGTACGAAGGGTATGAAAAATGTTTGTGAACTCCGACACATCTTGGTCTCGTCCCTGCCGCAGTGTGGTCCATTTGATGTATTTGTCCTCATAGCTTCCGACAGGGTAGTACTACTCTTTGATGGCATCCCGGAAGTCATTCCAAGTGGGTGCAGTTGAAAACAGTGAGCCTGTACTTTCATCCTTCTGCTCGCAGTAGGTTTCCCACCAGTCCTTGACGTGGGGGGCTGCTTTGAGAAGAGCGAAAACAATCTTTTCTCGACATGAGAATTCATGAACAGAAAAATACCCATCTAGCAGATTTAACCATTTATCTACGACATCTGCGTCTATTTGACCCTCGAAGATGGGGATTTCAAAATTAACTTGTACCTTGAAGGGTGTGGCGTTTCCAGAGTCGCTGTTGGAAGTCAATGCGTTGCCTTTGGGTAGCCGCTGAAGGATCTGCGCAAAGCTATCCATCATCGCGTTCCTTTGCCGCTCAAGCACTTCTTCGAGCAAGATTTTGATAGAATCTCCTGCCCCCTCGTCTTTCTTCTCATCCGCCATGAGAGGCCGTCGGGATTTGCGAGGCTGGTCTTGCAAAGGTTCGACCAGTTCAAGCCCTAACTCCCTATATCCCGACCTCGTTGGGGACATGCAAAGAAAAACAGAGAAAAAGTAGACCGCTCTGATACCACTGATCCAGATTTAGACAGGAATGCAACAAATTACAGAGATAACCATATACACAAAGATGCAGCGGAAATAATATTTCATTTCATTACTGTAAAATACTGAAATATGCTTACAACCAGAAATGGAAAGAAACTAGCTAGGGCGATGGTAGCTTATCTCTGAGAAGAGATGTGGCGGCTACATGCCTCTGAACTGTTCCGAACTGTATTACAATGAGGCTTGAAGGCCTATTTATTGTTGAGAAACAATGGAAAACCCTTCACATCCCGAAACCTAACCCTAGAAGATGAAACGCCAAATTGTGGGCCCCGTTTGGGTAAATTGGTACATCAATTTCCCGGGGTCGTAACTTTGGCATACGATCTCCGTTTGACGCGTACAGCTCATTAGAAAGATCTATCCGAGTACTACCACTTTGGGAGGAAACATGGCATGGACCCATGTTGCCCCAGATTCCCAAAAAAACGTCGTTTAGGGCCTCAAAACAACTCCGGAAGTTCAGGACCCGAAAAAAACTGCTAAAAATAGTAAACTGTGCTACAATTTAGGAAATTGAAAAAGCTAAAAGAGACAGTTGTGGGGGTCCAAATGGGATAGGCGGGTGGCCACCAACATCCACCTGGATCATTGTCGCAGAGTTCTAGGTTCTGCTCTGTGTTCTGGTGACCATGTTTTGATGATCGGGCTTCAGTGATTCAGTTGTTGGGTGATTCAAAGATTGATTATTGGGTGCAAAGGTTGTGTTGTAGTGGTGATTGATTTTGAGCTTCAATGTTGTTGATGGGTCCAGTATGAAAATTGGATGAAACGTGGCCTTCATATATTGGTGTTGTGATCCAGGAGTATCCAGACTGAAAATTTATGAAACGTGGTCCCTGGAGGAAGATTGAACGTTGGAGCGTTTAGTAGGTCGGTGCCTACATATTGGTAAACATATTGGCCATTATAAGAGCCAGGGGGTTGGAGCTCCCTTCTAGTAGTAGCTAGTAAACGAGAGAGGGTTGTAGCCTTCTGTAGGTCGATGTCTGCATACTAGTAAATATATCGGCTAATACAAGAGCCAGGGGGTTGTAGCTCCCTTCCAGTAGAAGCTAGAGAATGAGAGAAGGTTGTATCCTTCTACAGGTGGGTGCCTACGTACTGGTATGAGTCTGCGCCAGTACAAGATTGTAAACAGGTTTTTCTTATATTAAAAGGAAGACAGCAGCAAGTGGTTTTTGTCCCGCACTAGGTTTCCACCTTATATCTTGGTGTTCATGTGTGTTTCTTATGTGTGATGATCTGTTCTATTTTTACTGCTCCTGGTTACTGTTTATATGGTTAATGAAGTTATGATGCACTGATTAAAGATCAACATATGATGAATTAACTGAATCATAAGTTTGTTGGATATATGCTAGTTGCATTAAACATAGTTGCGTGTACACACGAGTTCCCTTAACTGAAGTAGAGTATATGAATCTGATTATGCAAATGAAAAATTTATTGATTTTCTAATACTGATTCACCCCCCGAGTATTATTTCCAATAGTATTGTCACCGTTTTCTCAACCCTGAAATGCCCAGTAGCCCAACTGTAGTGTGCTTCCCAAATCATGTTGGCACGATCACTTGAAGGAACACAAAGGTGACCTAGGTGGCATAATAGGGAATCTTGGAGGTGAAAACCTAGAACATGCTGACCCTCCAAGAGTGTCTGGTATGTGTGGTCGAATTATGGGTCACTTTTGTAGAGAAGTGGCCAATCAGAAGTCTCATGCTCACAAGAGTTGAGCACGATGGTTAATACCATGATCGATGGTCAACTGAGGCAATATGCAACATTATTGGTGTTGCCCTTCTTATACTTGATATTCAAATGGAAATGTTGCAGGTATGTGGACCACTTCTGATGGTGATCATTCTGCAATTTCCCTTGGGTCTGTATGAACTGCAGGGGTCGATGGTCTATGTGGATGACCATTTCCTTCCCCAAAATGTAATGCTTCCATTGTCGGCATGCCTGCACAATGGAATACATCTCTTTGTCATAAGTGGGATACTTCCGGACTGTGCCTGAAAGTGTCTCACTGTGATATGCCACTGGATGCCCGTGTTGAGAAAGGATTTCCCTAATAGGATAGTCAGAGGCATCTATCTTGCCCTCAAATGGTTGTTGCAAGTCTGGTAATGCAAGCATTGGTTCCCAACAGAGGTGATCTTTCAACTCTGTGAATGCCTTCTGTTGAGATTCCTACCAAAAGAATTTTTCTTTCACTCCTCCCTTGGTGACTTGACTCAAGGGCCAAATGATATGAGAAAATCCCAACATGAACCTGCGTAGAAGTTGGCAAGACCTAGAAAGCTGCGAAACTCTGTCAGAGTGGTTGGAGATTGCCAATCTCGAATGACTTGGATCTTGGTTAGGTCCACATGCACCCCTTGTTCATCAATAATGTATCCCAGATACTGAACCTGGGTCATGCCAAAAGTGGATTTCTCCAAATTGGCACATAAATTGTGTTGCCATAGTGTTTGGAGAACATGTCGAATACAAAACCTCGTGGAGGTGCTCTTCCCAATTCTGGCTAAAGATCAGGATGTCATCAAAGTATACCACTACAAATGAGTTGGTGAATGGCCACAAGATGTCATCCATTAGCCTCATTAAGGTTTCAGGAGCATTCGTCAATCCGAAAGGTATAAACAACCATTCGAAAAGGCCCTCCTTGTCTTTGAAGGCAATCTTCTACACATCAGAGGGTTCGATTGACACCTGCTGATATCTTGACTTCAAATCAATCTTGCTGAAATATATTCCCCCATTTAGTTGGTTCAGGAGGTCATCAATTCATGGGATCGGGTACCTATTATGAACAATGATGTTGTTTAGCACCTGATAGTCAATACAGAGTCTCCAAGTCCCATCCTTCTTCTATACCAACACGATCAGGCTCCAACAGGGTGATGAACTTGGATGGATGTCACCTTTCTGCAGTAGCTCCTGAATATACCTCTTGATTTCATCGTTCTCCAAAATGGAGTGCCGATAGATTGGTCCATTGGGCAGCAGCACAATTGGGGTCAGATCGATGGAGTTCTTGACCTAACAATGCGGGGGAACTCCTGCAGGGCAGGTGAATATGTCCTCGTAGTCCATGACCTTGTCCACCTGTAGTTTTCGTGTTGAGGGGCCCTGTCTAGAGGTCGTGGCCACCGTCTTCATCTTTCCTTGAGGATGTATCATCAGGAAAAAAAAAATCCTGGTTTTGAAAATAAGCTTACTACATTGTTTTGCAGTAACCAAAGAGATGGCAGTAGGTAGTGCTACCTCTAGTATCCTATAAAACTTATTTCCCAAAGTAATAATAACAGCATGGGGCCTTGATTCATACACAGCATGTTGCTTCCACAAGTATGGTTGTCCTGATAATACATCAAAAACTTCAAGGTGAGTAATGTCACACAATACCTCATCCGTGAAGGGCTTAATGTTGTATGGAAGGCGACACTGCTGGCTCACGTGAAGATCCTGTCCTTGGTGAAGCCACCGATGGTGTATAGTTGTGGATGTGTTGTGGTCAATAAGCCCAGCCACTTCACTACCTCTACCGAAATGAGGTTCTTTTGGCTCCCACTGTCATCAATGAATTGTAGTAGGGAGCCCTTTACCCACATCTGGGAGTGGAAGAGATGCTCCTCCTCCTTTGGATCTTCGGGTTCCTCCTTCTGGATCTTTGTGGTGGCAATGGTGGCGTTGGGTTTCGAATCGATAATCTGCTTCCCTTTGTCATTACCCTTGTCGGGTTCTGACTTAGAGTCGGAACATGCATATGATTTTGAAACCTTTATCTCAGCCACCAGTAACTGCTTGGCCCAACATTCACTTATGTTGTTAGTGGAGCTCTTATGGAACTCACACCACTTTCCTGTGTCCTTTTTCTGCTTTGTGGCATTGTTCTTTGCTTGTAGCTTTGGCGAGTTGTCTTGGGCTACCCCGCCTTGGCTTTGTCCTTTATTTTGTGGTTTGGGGGCACCTTTCCCTTGCTTCAAATTCGCAGATCCAAAGCCTCGCTTCTTCTGTTTAAACTTTTGCTCGACCTTAACGGAATAATGGTATGTCATGCCGAGCGAGGAGATGTTCAGGAATTCTATTTCTTCCGGGATGTACTTGTGCAAGCAGCCACAATATTTGAGTACCAAATGCTACTCTGAATCCTTGATACCCAACTTTGTGCGAAGGGTATGGAAAATATTGGTAAACTCTAGCACATCTTGGTCCCTTCCCTGTTGCAGCGTGGTCCAATTTATGTATTGATCCTCATAGCTTCCGACAGGGTAGTACTACTCCTTAATGGCATCCCGTAATGAATTCCAAGTGGGTGCGGCTGAAAATAGTGAGCTTGTACTTTCATCCTTTTGCTCGCAATAGGTTTCCCACCAGTCCTTGACGTGGGGGGCTACTTTGACAAGAGCGAAAATAATCTTTTCCCAACTAGAAAAATCATGAACAGAAAAATAACCCTCTAGCAGATTTAACCATTTATCAACGACATTTGTGTCTATCTGACCCTCGAATATGGGGATTTCAAAATTAACTTGTACCTTAAACGGTGTTGCATTTCCATAGTAGCTGTTGGAAGCCGACGCGTCACCCTTGGGTAGCTGCTGAAGGATCTAGGTAAAGTTGTCGATCATCGCGTTCCTTTGTCGCTCGAGGGATTCTTCAAGCAAGATTTTGATAAGATATCATGCCCCCTCATCTTTCTTTTCATCCACCATAGGAGGTCATCGGGATTTGCAAGGATGGTCTTGCAAAGGTTCAATTAGTTCAAGCCCTAACTCCTTATATCCTAACCTCATTGAGGAAATGCAAAGAAAAACAGAGAAAAAAAATAGACCACTCTGATACCACTGATCCGGATTTAAATAGGAACGTAACAAATTATAGAGATAACCATAAACACAGAGATGCAGTGGAAATAATACTTCATTTCATTAATGTAAAACACTGAAATATGCTTACAAACAGAAATGGAAATAAATCGGCTAGGGTGATGGTAGCTTATCTCTGAGAAGATATGTGGTGGCTACATGTCTCTGAACTACCTTACAATAAGGGTCAAGGGCCTTTTTATTATTGAACAATAAGAGCAAACCCGAAACAACCAAAACCCTAACCCGAGAAGATGTAACACCAAGAGTTTATGGGCCCCGTTAGGGTGAGTTGGACCGCCAACTTCCAGGGGTTGCAACTTGGTCATATTATCTATGTTTGATGTGCATGATAACCTGTTGGAAATATCTCTCTGAGGACTACGACGGAAAAGACAACTTTAGATAGTAAATCGTTGGTAGTAGATTTCCAAAAAAACACCGTTTAGGGCCTCAAAACGGCTCCGAAAGTTTAGGATTCGAAAAACTGCTAAAAATAGTAAACTGTGCTACAATTAAGGAAACTGAAAAACTAAAAGAAGTAATGGTGGGGGTCCAAGTGGAATTGGTAGATGGCCACCAATATCCACTTGGATAAAATGTGGCTAAGAGGTTCTCTTTGATATTATTTTCTACCTTTTCAGATTTGAGAGACTATCTATGAAAAGGGATATCTAGAGTTTTCTTTTTGCCTCTTTTACAAACTCTCTAAATATTAATATGGCGTTGAGTTACCTTTCTGATGGAATCATAAAATTGAAATGACGAAGGACTTGGCACCATGACGAGACTGAGCTACTTCTTCCTAGGGCTCGTTAAAAATACTAAGATGGATTCATTCAAAGGATGAACTTATATGACAAGCATAAGGTATGCTCTTCAAGATTGAGATTAAAAATAATGAGGTACTCACTAGAAATAGTTGGGAAAATGGAGGGAAACATATATCATGTATTTTTTGTGAAAGGTAGCGTGTCCCTCTTGAACATAACACTTATTTGTATATCATGTCAGGTTTGGGTTATCCTCACTTTGTCACTTACGTTACTAGGCTTAGGGAATCTGTTTGCATCTCATATGATTATATCCTATTGTCACCATGACCTTTGATCCTATTTTGAGTCAAATGATGTCAAATTTTGAAGTCGTCTCATCGATATGTTCAAGAGAAATCCCATTTGCAAATTCAAACCACTTATACCCTGTTTGAATTGGTCTATAACAATCCTCGATCACTCTTGCCAACTCTACAAAAGCTTATGTTTCGTGTCAATGATGTGGGAAACATTATGGCCCTCCTTCCGCAAATCACTTCCTGTCAAATCCAACTCATTATCCAGGAAGATTATCTAGGAACTCCCTTTCAATACCTTGGAGCTTGCATGCCTCAATGGAAGGTTATTCACATTCGATGATAGGTTCACATCATTGGCCTTTGATTGAATGATTCTGCAAGTTTTCAACTTCAGTTTCATTTTTCACACTAATGGATTGTGTTGTTGTTCCTTGAGAGCCATCGTCATCATTGGTGGTTTCTCTCATGCTTATTAATGATTACATCATTGACCAGTAATCATGTGAAATACCATGTGTGACTCCAACACATCTATTCACATGGTGAGATTTGTACTTTGGTTGGATTGAGACAGAGATGAAGGCCTGTGTTTTGTTTGATAAAACCATGTTGCGTGGAGTTATTAAGTATTCATGATTGTAACATGATCCTTTCTATTTGGATGGTTGTGTCCATGTCGTGGATCCATGTATTGTTATATGTCTGCTCAGAGATGTCTTGTGAGGAATACTTACATTGGAGATGTCAGATATATTGTATTATGTTTGATTTACAAGTCCCTTTATGGTGGCTCTCTAAGTCCTTGCCTTTTCTTGTAAAGCACTTCAGCCATCACTTCCCATTTTGACTTCATTCTTTAGGGGGCATATGTTATACAATATTTAGTCACACTCCCAGTCTCATATCATGAAGTGTCACACTTTGTGTCATCATTGTTGCAGGCGTCGCAAAGTGAAGAAATTCATCGCAAACAATGTATTCACCTTGAAACATGCTTGTGGTAATCAACCAAATATCCTTGAAGAAAAGGAATAAAACTTCACTTGAAATAATTCTGAAGAACTTGTCAAAAATTCTTATTTGCAAGCCCAACACGTTTTGCATAACTAGTGTCTAATGCTGATAAATTGTTGCATTATATATGCCTCGCGTAGCCAGTGCGAATTTGAGAAGGAAAAACCACGTTGATCCTCTTAAGGCAGTTTTTCCCAAACTTAAGGAGAAGCTTCTCTTATTAGAAAGCTCGATAACATCAAGGCTTCATTGGTTTTAATGCTCCCATTCATCTATTAATAATACAATATATGTTTTCTTTCCATAAATGTGTTAATTATTACCCATTTATTGTAGTGCTCCTTGATTTGTTACATAATTTGTATTAGGAAATGTTATGCTTTGCATAGTTTTGTTGTCCACACTTGATATCTCTTGCAGGCACTCATCTACACTAGCGAAGAGGAGATCATGAGCTTGGAAGCCAAAGAGTTAAGTTTGACAACGAGGGTATTAGCATCATAGAGAGGTAGGAGATCTATCCTCATTTTCCTTTTCTAGTATGAATTAGGAAAGATTGCATGTAATTGTCTTATGTAGTTGTTAGATCCTCCCATAGGACTGGAGGGATCGTTTATGTCCATAGAAAAGATTGTTTGCACAACAAAGACCGTGTGGGAGCAAAGTAGAAATTATAGTGGATCTACTATTGGTTGTATCTCTTCATTTTGTTAGATACTATAAAGGAAGGACTATTTGTTTCTCTATGAACATAGCCAAATAGGGTGAATCACGTATATCTATGTCTCTCTTGTTTTATGCGTTTTCTGTGTTTTTTTTTTCTGCAATATTTTATGTGTTCCATTTCTCTGTAATATATATTTTTCTAATAGTCAAGATCTACTTTGTAGATGGTTGTTGAGAAAACATCTTTCACTATGTGCCATGTAATGTCTGAATCTGTTTCAATGAATAGTTGATTGTCTGAAAGAATTGACATGGTGGCAGGAACACTCTCAGTACCTCATTGGTGCTACTTTGTGTGGTGTCTTTTGAGGCAGAACTATTTGGTCCATGATAATAAAAATATGATAGAGAGAGAGATAAAATCAAAAAACTACAGTACTTGTATGACAAAATGCACTGATGGAAAACAAAAATTAACTCAAACAAAACAATATTAAGCAATATCTAGGTATAAACTCACAAACTGAGTGGAGAGATTACGTAATTACTGGACTGAAGGTGGGACACTAGGCTCTTGAATTATGCATTGCACAGTTTCATCAAACAAGGTGGCAACTAGAGGCTTGATAATCCACAATGCGTAGTCCCATCTAGGTAGATTGAGGGAAAGAACTGTGCATTACGCAATCCCAATGGCCTTGGATGAGGGTTGAGGCTTGTGACTACGCAATGCGCAGTTGGTAAATCCAATGACTATGCGTTGCGGAGTCTCAAAGGCCAAGCTTGAAGATTTCCTCTTGAAGATGCGAAATGTGTAGTTGGGGAAGGAAATTGTCGACCATGATTGCGCATATTTGCCAGGGAAGGAGAAAAAGCAGTGACATATCTGAGTGTTGGGGTAGGAAGGAATGTAGATCTGGCTAAGGGAAATATAAATCATTAAAATTAAGTACTAGAAACAAACATGCAAAAGGAAAAATGAACATGCATAAAATGACTTAGTAGCGACAACTACTAGTGGGAAAAAACAAGAACATAGTGTGACACTTGGAAAATGTGAACGACGGATCGAACCAATACTTGTACAAGATAATATAAGTTAAAACGCTAGCTACTATGAAAACAAACAATAAAATATCGCTCATAGAAGCAAAAGCGATAAAAATAACAAAAAAAATGACAAAAGTGATACATGCAAAAATTACCTGGAAAAGCACCGCAAACTTAGCCGAAAGTTCTTTGATCTCCTTGGGAAGGCTAGAGCTCCAAGATCAAGTGTGAAAATGAGAACTAGGGACATCATGACACACATCCCTAAAATAAAGGAAAAAATCCCACTTGCCTAAAATTCATAATTAGCAACTTAGTGGACTTAACTAGGCATTAATTGAGAAACTTATCCACTGAGTGCGTGAGTTGTTGCCTAGATCTTGTTGAATAGACTATTTTGCTTGAGCTAATTTGTGTTTTCCATGAGTGCATTTTGTCATACAGGTATTGTAGCTTTTTGAGGTTATCTCTCTCCATCATATTGTTATTATCATGGCACCAAAGATCTATATTATTGGACACTCTTAAGATGTGATTCCTTACCGATCAATGATATAGTATTGTAGATACACCAAACTATATATATATATATATATGTTTCATCATTTAAATTTGGTATGTATATACTAATGGAAATAACTCCATTGCAACTATTTTCGTAGTTAACCCAAGAGGCTCATTCTACAACACAGTTTGAGGGGATGTGTAAGTTTGTTCATCGGTTTGTTTGTTGAGTTGATACGGGCTCATTTCAAATAAAAATAAAAATTATACTCTAAATAGAAAAATATCAACTTCATATATATATATATATATATATAGGTATTTTGTTAAAGTACAATATTTTAATGTTGTATATAAAAAAAATCAATATGGGTTATGAATAAAGTATTTTAATACAAATTAATATTGACATATACTTACAAATATATTAATAATAAAAAACCATTTTAATTTACACTATAAAATGCCTACATATACATATTATGTAAAATAATTAATATCAAATATATATATATATATAATTAAAAAAAATTATATATATACTATGAAAAAAATAAGCTTTTATGATTAAAACTTATATATATACTATTAAAAAAAATAAGTTTTTATGGTACTCTAATGCATTTAAAAATATAATTCTAATACATTTAAAAATATAATTTAAATAATGAAAAAAAACACATTGTTCTAAAAATATAATTTAAATAATGAAAAAAAACACATTGTTCTAAAAATATTTTTATAAAAAAAAAGGGAATTTGACTACTCTCAAGTCATATTCATATTACATTAGTACTTAGAAAGAATCTATAAATCTGGGCGGATTATAAGTATATCAACTTTAAAAGCATTGGAAGATAATAAGATCATACGTAAACACATAACATATGAACGTTGTACGGCAAATCTTAAAGATAAACTTATAAAGAGAAAGGCTTGCAACGCAGGGTCCGGCCCAAACGGCGCAAATGATCGTGACCCTATGGAATACATTGGAACGGTAGTTAGAAAGACCATTATTTTTTATATATGAACAATCGATCATGCAACCGCTTTTGTTACATATATCAACAACGGCATAAACACTTTTTTATTTTAGGGTTTTACATCTGCAAAGCGGCGTCCAGAATAACCTTTTTCAACATCTCCCCCTTCATTGGCCCCCTTGTCTGAACACAGTAAGCGGTGCACAAGTTACCATCTGAAGTCCAAAAGAATTCGACAGAAGTGGGAAGAGATACGGTATAATATTCATACATTTATCAGTACGTTGTTGATGAAACAACTATCCACAGCAGTTATCTTGGCACTATGAAAATGCATTGGCAGTTGAAGAGATTCAAGGGTCTTTGTCAATCGCTGCAACACTCTCGCCTCCCTCTTGCAACGGATTTCGATATGAAACATTTTCTCCTTAACCTCCTTCACATGAAGACCCTTGTTACAATACGATTTGGATATGAAACATTTTCTCCCTAATCCCCTTCCCATGAAGAGGCGGAAACAACATCGAAATGTGTCACAATACCCTTTTCTAATTTTGTTGCTTTTTTCACTCTTTTTCATTGTTATCAAAAACAATGTTTTATGTTTCAGGGGTACTCTTGTCTTTATTGTAGCTTTGGAGAATATCCTAAATTTAACGAAAACCAGTCGGATCAAGCAATTTACCTAGTTACTGTCCATCTAGAAAGTAAATATGTCTCATATATACCCGTTGGTATTTTTGTTGCTACTTTAATCTTTTTCATCGTTATGAAGACAATGTTTTAGAAGCACTGTTTTCTTTATTATAGTTTTGGAGAATATCCTAGAATTTAATGAAAACTAGTTAGATTAAACAATTGAATTACTATTAAATATGCGTCATATATAAATTATACAACCATTTTCTTTAAATTTTGACATTATTAAAGAAAAGAGACTTTATCTCAGCCTCCTGCTCAGGCATGATAAATCTCAGTTTAAAATGAATATATACTTGTACGGCAAAGAGAGTCTATATTATTAAAAAGGAAAGGAGAAGATTATATACTTGAAGCATGCTTGAGCAAATATCATATTCAGCTTCAGCCTTTTTCTGTCTAACTTCCTTATCATCCCCATACCCACATCCTTCATTTGCAGATGCCTGCTTTACGTTGTTGTTCATGTCATATGTATCAAAAGTGTTTTGTACTGTAGCAGAGAGTGCAGTGTTGTTATGATCAGTCTTGCTTTTCTTTGATTGTAGAAGTGCGATATCTGCTCGAACATCTTTCAGGTGTTTCTGCATCTGCTGAACATACCCAATTACTCCCCTCAGGATGGATTCTTCATCCTTTCCCTGTATATCCATATAAGAGGATTCAGCGGATGTAAATCATGCAAGAGGCAGTTACTAAAACTCTCAGAGTAAATTGGAAAGTGATAAAGGGAGGGCTGTTAGAGTATCAGAGAAATTCGAATAAGAAAGGTAAATTATTTATCATGCTAACATTCCTATTTGAAAATTTTAGAAGCTTTTTCACCTTGTTGGTACTGGGGACAAATGACGATAAACGAAAGAGCATGTGCCTGTTATGTATTAATCGTCTTGGTAGCTTCTTTTGGTGCCGCTGGAAAAATAATATCGATCTCCTTGTCCACCATGATGACTTTCTCCTATTCTTCTCAGACAGATAAGGATTTGAAATGGCAGATAAGGATTCATGCAGATGAGATGCAAGCAATTCCTTTTCTGTGTAGCCCATTTCTTAAAAGTCATGAGCGTTGCAGGTGATTATGACGTGAGGATCTTTATCAGCGTGCAATTCATTATGGCAACTCATAGTTGATGTCCCTACTATGGAGGTCGATGGTGGTATTTCTAGGTGATCATCATCATCATTATGTACTGTATTATATGTACTATATGTATTGCATTTGGGGAACCCATTTTAGGTATGTACTGTATTATATGTACTATATGTATTGCATTTGGGAACCCATTTTAGGTATGTACTGTATTAAATGTACTATATGTATTGCATTTGGCGAACCCGTTTTAGGTCAGGTGTTGTCTGACACAGATTTGTTTGGATGACAGTGTTTAATTGGAATCAGGTAAAAATAAATTTAAAAAATCAGAATGTTAGTGGGTTCAATCTTTTTTTTGATGGTAAGAATGGATTAGTGTCATCAAAAAAAATTTAAACATTTTGAAAATTTTACAGCTGTAACACAGATTTTCAAAAAGAATTACAAAATTTTATCATAATTTTACAAAGAATTTTTATTGGAGTAGTGGTGGGAATCTAGGTAAAAAAATTTCAATTTTTTTTTTATAGAGACAGTGTTTGAATCCTGTTTTTATGGTGGAAATGGATTGAACACTATCAAAAAAAGTCAAAGACACCTAAAATTTTGAAATTTAACAACTATAACTTGGATTTACAAAAATCCTTGCCCTATTTTCTCTAAATACGACCCAAATTTTGATAACTTTCCAACCAATTCCTCCAATTAAATTACGGTATTTTTATTATTTTCCTAATTAATTTGTGGGTTTTTTCAGAAACCTTTTATCTCCATCTACCCAGATTGGAATGTGTCACACACCATTATATGTACTATATGTACTGCATTAGATGTATGTACTGCATTTGGGGGCACCCATGTTCGGTCCAGCTAAACCCTAAACCCTAGACTGCTATGTGTCAGACACCACAACTCGCTGCATTAATGATTAATAATCTGAAACCGATCCGCTATGGACACCTCCTCCGTGGAGGGAACAGCCGAAATTAATCCCTTTAATAGTTTATTGGACCACAATGCTTCATGGTGGGGTCATTTTATAATATAATTCCTTCATAGCAATGAACATACTAGGTTGATTTTCAAAAAAAATATCAAAGTGCGTATGTTAGTGGATATTTTCGTCATGCAAGGCGCAATTGTCTGTATATGGATTTTCTTCTCTAGAAACACAAAAGCTTCTTGTTCTATGAATAGTTGACTAGTTTTAAAATTTAGAAGGAATAGAATTAAATCACATTATAATCACATGGGCCTGAGTGCTCTTACAAATTCAGGCAGAATTCATTTCGATAAGAAAATTGAAAACCACATTTAAAAGCTCAAGCATTCAAATATTGATTCACATAAGTACCACGGTTTCTCTATGAATCACAAATATTTATGAATCACAAGTGTCATGCTTGCTTCTCTACATTCCGACAGAAGTAGATAGAATCAAATAATATAAACTGCGGCAAGCGGCATGCTTTTATTTGAGAAAAATATTTGTCTAGGATCCCACACCTTGTCAGGGCCAGATTTGAAGCTGATCGATATTGAAATTATTTCTCTTGCACGACTCATCAACAAATTGTATTTACTCTACAAAAAGAATGCCTCTAAAAGAAGACAGCTAAATCAGTGAAGAAAAAGCTGGGCTTCAATGCAAGTGTTTTTGATATCTATGCAGAAACCTATCATTTTGGCTGCAAAAGCAAAAAGAAGAACGCAAGGAAAGGACAGTGCCGAAGTGATTGCCAATGTAAAAAAATGCACGAAGAAAAGTCATCCAAGAAGGTTTTCCCTAGAAGACAAATGTTTTAGAAAAAGATATTTCAAAAAAAAGAAAGAAGTGTTGAGAAATGGCAACAAGAAATTCCAATTTAATTTGTCTTTGAATAAAACTGTAAATTAAAATATAATTCTTTTCTCATAGTGATTTGAAAATAATTAATTAAGTTTATTTAACTTAATTAATTTAGGAAATTCGAATTGGAAGCCTTTTAGAAGACATCTATATGTTCTTCCTAACTTATAGGAGTTAAGGATGGGTTATAAATGAGTTGTAATTAGTTAATTCAATTATTGAGTTAAGTCCAGTTAAATTAGTTACAATCAGTTTCAGGAACTAATAGCGAGTACATGGTCAATCGGGACACTAGTGACCTAATTAGTGGTACTTTAGTTAACTTAAGATTCCACCATCAGAAACTCATTCATGTCGATTCTAAGAAAGACCCAGTTGACACTAGAGTGTAGGGACAATGTATTAATTGTTTTAGATTTTTGTGAGTTTCACTTACAGTGCACGCATTCAGGAACTGATCCTTGAGGGATTGCACTATTTTTAGAGGCTTTATTTCCCTTTAAATGCAAGCTATCCTTCATAAGAATTACACATTGGAATAGAGACTTGGAAAGCTTGTGAAGAGGCTAAGCTTTGGCCTTGAGCTTTCTTATGAGTTGGAGATTGAATTTGTTGAGTGTTGGGATTGTTCTAGAGAGAAAAAACATTGTAATTTAATCTTGATTTTCCATATTAATACAAAACAAATAGTGGGGTTTTGAGTTTTGGCTTTCTTGGGATATTTATTATGTTATGAGCCTTTGATTCTCTTCCTCTATTGATTATTGTTTTCTTGATATCTATGGAACTTCTGCTGTAAAAAGTAGAAGTAGATTATTGTCTCTTGTTTTAATAGATTACATGAGCTTGTGAATCTACAGGTTTTTCTACATGGTATAGAAGCAAGATTGTCTTTTGGGCCGAGAGTTTGCAGAGAAGTTTTTATAATTTATGTGAAAGAATTTCAGAAACAAATATTAGATTTGGAGTCCTTAGGAAATGATATCCAAATTAAAAAAAGAAATCGGCCGAATCGGAGTTCGGATGAGGGAGATATCGTTGATTTAAAATCAACTCCCCAGAGGAGATTTCGAAGTTTTGAGTTTCTGGGTTACAGGTGAAAGTTGAATTTGCATACATACTTCATGATCGACATATGGTGTTCCATGGGTTGAAGCTTGAGTATTCCTTGGAAGTCAGCTCAAATTTTATAGCTTGGAGGAACAAGATGGAGGTTGTGCTAGAAGATAATGGCTTGAAGGAATTCATTGATCAGAAAGTCCCCAAGCCAGCAGCTACGGATGCACAAAACATGGCCGAATGGAAAAAGTGTGTGGCGAAGTCAAGGCAGATAATCCTTGAGGGAGTTTGACACCACATTGTCTCGATTCTCCATGACATGGAAACTCCACATGCTATGTGGAAAACATTGACAGACTTGTATCAAAATAGAAAATATCAAAGGAAGTTGGCACTAAAGGATAAACTTCATAAAATCAAGATGGAGAAAGGCAAGCCGATTCCAAAGTACTTGAGCAAGTTCACTCAATGTCGGGATGAACTTAGAAGTGTTGGAATCACATTTGTTGAGGAGGATATGGTAAGCCTTTCTATTCTTGGACTCCCAAAGAGTTGACATGGTTATCAGGACTCTGTCAATAGTCGGGAGAAACTGCCAAATTGGGAATGAGTATGGATGGATTTGATGCAGGATGAGATCAGGAGGAACATCAAGGATGGCTCTTTATTCAAGAATGATGATGAAAGAGAACTGTGCCTTGTAAATTAAGGCAAGAAAGGGGAAAGGTAAAATTTCTCATTCCAAATCAGATTCTTATCATAGGGGTAAGAATAAGGACATGACAAAAGTTAAATTCTTTCATTGTCACAAGATGGGTCACTTTGCTACAAATTATCCATTGAATAAGTCGAAGGAGAAGTCCTCAGGAGGAGTGGTGGGTGAGGCTTTGGCCTCCCAATTCGAATTGGACTTTTCTCTCATTACATGCATGGCGTCTTCAATGATGGGAAGTGTCTGGTACTTAGATAGTGGAGCTTCTTTCCACATGACTCGCAACAAAGAGTTATTCAGTAAACTGAAGGAGAAAGATATCAAGATGCATATCGAGATGGGTGATGACAGTAAGTATAGGGTTACTAGTGTAGGTACTATTACTTTAAAGAGGGAGCATGTGGCCCCACTCACCTTGAAGAATGTTACGCATGTATCTGGACTGACGAATAACTTGGTATCTTTTGCCATGCCTGAGGATAGAGGCTATGATGTGATCTTCTCTAAAGGAAAGGTGTTCCTTTGACACATAGCCACAAGTCACGTAAAGAAGATAGGGATTTGGGTGAAGAATTTATATAAGATGGAGGTAGAGGAGTGTGCTACTTTGACGTCAAAAGAAAAAAATATGTTGAGCTGAGATGTCGACGAGTTGTGGCACAGGCGATTGGTCCACTTGCATCATGGGGCTTTAAAGATATTATAGCAAATCTCTACCAGTCTTTCCAAAGGTACTCATGAGCAAGTTGACACATGTAAGGCTTATACTTTGGAAAAATACACCAAGTCTTCCTTTACAGACAGAGACTGTCGAGCAGAGTCTATTTTGGAGAGAGTCCATTCAAATATGTGTGGACCATTCTCGACAGTATCCACCGCCAAACACAAGTATTATTTTATATTTGTAGATGACTATTTTCGTAAATGCTGGATATTTTTCATGCAAAGAAAGGATTATACATTCACAAAGTTTTGTGAATTCAAAGCATTGGTCGAGAAAGAGTTAGGAAAGAAGGTTAAAGCTCTATAGAATGATAACGGTGGAGAATATGTATCCAATGAGTTAAAGAACTTTTGTGTAGCAGAATGGATTAAACGAGAGCTGGCGACACCTCATAAACCTCTACAGAATGGGGTTGCCGAGAGGAAGAACAAGAGAATTATAGGGGCAGCAAGGGCGATGTTGCATGATAAGGGCCTACCACTACACTTGTTGGATGAGGCATGCAACAAATCGGTTTATGTTCAAAACCATAGCCCACATCGAATACTTGAGAGTAAAACACGAGAGGAAGCTTATTCTGGTAAGAGGTTAGATATTGGTCACTTTAGGATTTTTGGGTCATCGGTTTATTGCCATGTGACCAATGATGCAAGGAAGAAGCTTGAGCCAACAACATAGTTTGGGATCTTTGTGGGGTACAATGGTACTCCCCACAATGATCGGGTGTACATGAAAACTAGTCAAATGACACTGGTTCATAAGGATGTCAGGTTTGATGAGGAGAAGGCCATGTGAGTATCCCTTCAGAGGGAACTTAAGCTACATGCGGACGAGGAGATTTTAGTTCTTAAGGTTGAGCATCCTCAGATTGATGTGGAGCATCCACATGCAGAGTTTTTTTAGGAGTGGAGACATCCACTCAGGCAGATTCTTCCAGAGAGGGAAGAAAGCGCACTAGAGAGGCTGGAAAATTGTTGGACGATGCACGAGAGAATGTGGGAGAACCCTCTTCTTACCACAGAAAGAGGAGGTCACCAAAGAGGTACACTAGGTACATGACTCTTATGGGTTCATGTGTTTTGATATAGCCATCTTCCTTTTAGGAAGCAGTGCAGTAGCATGTTTGGATTGATGCGATGGTGGAGGAGTATGACTCCATAGTTCGAAACAGTGTTTGGGATGTGGTCCCCGGACAGGAGGAAAAGTCAGTTGTCAGCTCCTGTTGGCTTTACAAGGTAAAGCAAGCTACATATGGTAGTGTTGAGAAGGATAAGGCCATATTTATGGCCCGTGGCTTTTCACAGGTAGAGGGGATTGACTATGATGAGACCTTTTGTCCTATTGCAAGGTACTCATCTATCAAATCTATTTTGGCACTATCTGCACAGATGGGTTGAAGTATCCATCAGATGGATGTGAAGGTCACCTTCCTGAATGGAATGAGTGAGGAAAAGGTGTACAAAGAGCAGCCCGAAGGTTTTGAAACCTTGGACCGTCAGTCGCATGTATGCCAACTCAAGAGAGTGTTGTATGGGCTGAAGTAAGCACCCCGTTCTTGTTACACTAGGATAGATAGCTACTTCATTGGGTTGGGATTCACGAAGAGTGAAGCAGATGCAAACCTGTATCACATAGTGGTGGAAAGTAAGATTTTGATCATTGTACTCTATGTAGATGATCTCATACTGATAGATGATGAGAAGCTCATCAAATCTTGCAAGGAGGACCTTGCAAGGGAGTTTGAGATGAAGGACATGGGGCTCATGCATTAATTTTTTGGCATGGAGGTATGACAGGGAGATGGGGAGTCGTTTGTTTCTCAAGCCAAGTATGCCAATGAGATAATCAGGAGATTCCGCATGGAGAGCAATTAAACCATGGAGACTCATCCATCTGGTAACTCGAGGAAGGAGGATGCTACTTCAGGAGAAGTAGTGAAAGCTACTATTTACAGGCAGCTTATGGGTTCACTCATGTATTTGGAGAACACACAACCATATCTTTGTTATGTAGTTAACCAGCTTAGTCAAGCGATGGTTAAGCTAGCAAGCTATATTGGAAGGCAGCAAAGCATGTATTGAGATACATCAGAGGCACTACTCAGTTTTGGTTGTGGTACAAACAAATAGAGGGAGTGAAGCCTCAAGGCTTCACCTATGCAGATTGGGCAGGGAGTCCATCTGACAGGTAGAGCACATCAGGAGGGATCTTTAGTATTGGGTCAGCTGCAGTTTTTTGGTACATTGACTGGAAACAGAGATCGGTTGCACTCAGATTGATAGAGGCAGAGTACATGATTGCAAGTCAAGAAGCATGTGAGGCTATCTACATGAGGAAGATCCTAGTTTTGTTTGGTTAGTAGATGGATATGATGGTGATTTATTATGATAATCAGAGTTGTATCAAACTCTCTGAAAATCTCGTTTTTCATGACTGGTCCAAGCATATAGATATCTGGTATCATCATCTCAACGATTGTGTATTGAGGTGGATCATGTTGTTAGATTACATTCCCACAGAGAAGCAAGATGTTGACATCTTGACAAAGGCATTGCCAAGATGTAAATTTGAGTTTCAAAGAGACAAGATAGAGGTGGTGGATAATCCCTTTCTTGTTAAGAGGGAGTGTTGAGAAATGGAAACGAGAAATTCCAATTTAATTTGTCCTTGAATTAAACTGTGAATTAAAATAGAATTCTTTTCTCATAGCAATTTGAAAATAATTAATTAAATTTATTTAACTTATTTAATTTAGGAAATTTGAATTGGAAGTCTTTTAGAAGACATGTATATGTTGTCCCTAACTTATAGGAGTTAAGGATGACTTGTGAATGAGTTGTAATTAGTTAAATCAATTTATTGAGTTAATTCTAGTTAAATTAGTTCCAATCAGTTTCAAGAACTAATATTGAGTAAAGAGTCAGCTGGGACACTAGTGACATAATTAGTGCTACTCTAGTTAAGTAAAGATTCCACCATCAGAAACTCATGCATGTCGATTCTGAGAAAGACCCAATTGATACTAGAGCGCAGGGATAGTGTACTAATTGTTTTATATTTTTCTAAGTTGCATTGACAATGCATACATTTAGGAAATGATCCTTGAGGAATTGCGTTATTTTTAGAGGCTTTATTTCCCTTTAAATAAAATATATCCTTCATAGGAATTACACATTGGAATAGAGACTTGTTGAGCTTATGAAGAGGTTAAGATTTGGCCTTGAGATTTCTTATGAATTGGATATTGAATTAGTTGAGTGCTGGGATTGTTCTAGAGAGAAAAAAAATTGTAATTTCATCTTGATTTTCCGGATTAATATAAAACAAATAGTGGGGTTTTAAGTTGTGGCTTTCCCTAGATATTTATTGTGTTATGTGCCTTTGATTCTCTTCCTCTATTGATTATTGTTTTCTCAAGGTTTATGGGCTTCCGTTGTAAAGAGTAGAAGCAGATTCTTGTCTCTTGTTTTAGTAGATTACATGAGCTTGTCAATCTACAAGTGTTTCTACAAGAAGGCGCCCAAAGAGAACAATCAGGAACTTTTTTCATTTGTAAGAAGCGAGACCACTAGGAAATCAAATGTCCTTTGAAGGGTAAAAATCATTTCCAAAATAAATTGTTTGACATTTTTCCTAATATGTATGATCTGACTCAATGGGAGCAGGTAGATCAGCCCCCAAAAAATGAAGAATACTTTTCAGTCACAGATTCAGATGAGTCCAACCCTCCATATACACATCCTGAAGACTCATTCTTCTCTAAATCCACCTCAGATCTTGACTTCATTTCCAATGTCAAGATGTTTCATTTAGAAAATCCCATAGAACTCTGCTTTGAAATTGCATCTACACTATCTCGTATTCTTCTCTCGCACCAAGATATTTCGCCATCTGACACCGACTCACGGGACATCTCTCAACCCTCTAGCACCAACTTGCCAAAATCATACAACCGACTATGGTGAATCTTGGTGCCTACTATCCAAGTGACACACCTACCACATCTGCACATATTTCCTTTACACCCTCATCCAACATTCCACCAAAGAAAACATTTCCCCGCAGATCTACTTTAAGAAGATATGAAGTAAGCTTTCTTCATAAGAGGAAATCCTATGGGTTTAAGAAAGCTACCCCTGTCATTGAGAATCTCTAAGATGAAGAAGAAGAATCAGACCAGGTTAGTAAACTGCAAGGAGAAAAATTACATCTAGAAATCACCATTGAAGAAAAAAGAGGTTTGGTTAAATAAATTCTAACCAGTATGAGAGTTGACCACAAGAAAATGGCCAGGAAATAGAAATAGCTTGTAGAACTGAAATATTCAATGATGATAGAAGAATTTGAAGATATTCTCAAAGAAGAAGAAGAAGATCATAATAGGGAGAAGAAAGCATTACAATGCATACTAGAAGACCACCAGCCAGTACTAGGTATATCTATTCTCCAGATGAATGGATTTGAAGATAGGATTATTATTAAAATATATGTCAAAGTAAGTAGTTATAAACAATATTCTCTGGATGCACAACTAGACACAAGAGCTATGAATTCCTGTGCAAAACATAGTGCCATTCTCAGATATTATTGGAAACCCACAAACTTGCAGTTCAGAGCTATAAATAAGACGTTAATGACTTTCATAGATATGACTCCTAATTTCCCTATTATTCTTCATGCAATTTCTACTTCTGTAAATTTGTACATTTTTTATACAGGTAGTGATATTTTGTTGGGACAAGATTTTGTAAGGAGACATCTTCCTCTTGTTGTAGAACCAAACCATATTTGCCTCGATATCCAAGGAAGAACTGTAAAAATCCAGAGTAAGTCGAGATATGTAAATAGAATTATAGACCCTATCCTAGATATAGTTGAATGTTCTCTTAACAAGGTAGCAAAGATCAACAAAGTAATAAAAAATGATGAGATCCAAGGGCCATAATACATCAGAAAAATAGAAGAGAAAATTGAAGCAGAATGTACATCAGATGCACTCAATGCATTTTGGTAAAGAGAGCAATACTTTGTGGATCTTCGCTACAAAGAAAATTATTCAGGGGCCCCTCAGAAAGCATCAACAAACCAGATGTCCCCATTGTTAGGTTCCTATAATAATATGGTTCATAATTTTGAATTGACCATGTATATCTTGTAATATTGTACATACCTTTGCTTTCTACAAATGCTTTCCCATATTAAAAGAAATGAAAAGAGGGTATGTCCTAAAAGAAAAATCGAAGGACAAAAAGAAACAAATATCAAAAAAGAATATTAAATACGAACCCCACCAAAAAGAGATAAAAAAGATCATGAAAGTGTGCACATTCAAATGCGACTACTCTTAGTTTACTTTTTGTAAATAAGATTGGGTGCAGCTTGTCAAAATGCCAAAATCCATGATGATGAAACAATTTAGTCTTGATTCATTCATGCTTTAAATTTCATGCTAATAGATAGTGAATAAAGATATGAATAAACCATCTAATCTTAGTAGATCATCAGTTAGGTAGAGAATAAATGTGCTCGTCAGTTTAATCTGGGCCATTGGACATTATAAGATTAGAATTATATAGTTTGCTTATCAAACAAAAATAAGAGGGCCAGCAAACTCAAATGCACCCACTTTATAAATCTCGACCACCGCTAAACCTTTGAAATATATTTAAATCATCGAATTGTTTATCCTCGGGCCTCGTCAACCACACCTCGACTCAGCCCTTATAACTCCGCCATGCGATAACCGTCTGATCTCCCACCTCCAAATCCGACAACCCATATCCATATCGCACGCTCCCATCATCCGATAGTTAAAATCCCAAAAGCATGCGAGGTTCATGGTTTTGCCTAAGCGCCCTTTTGCTACGTGGCAACCCCACGTTATATCGCATGCTCTCAAAAAATACTGCCCTCCACTCAAAAGCGGTGCAATATCCCATAAAACCACCTCCCGTTCCACAGCAGCCCCCTCAGAAGACTGACCTCCAACTGTCTCCTCCTGCCCGAAAACCTCCTCTGACTAGTTCACTTTGTATCCCCGGAAGCCTTATCATCCATTTTTGTGCGGTAAACCATCTAATCACACCTGCACAATGTGAAAAATCATAGAGTTTTTATAATACGAAATTCCACCATTCACTTACCTCTATTTAAAATGAATAAATGAAAATCATTTTCTAAACAAAATTGAGCCATCCACAGTCTAGATTCCGTCCATAGACATCTCAGTTCAATAAATTCGTTGATTTCCTCCCTCGCAGACCTATGCTTTATTAATGATTATTTTATTTTGCAGGTGATTAGCAGAACAGGAGCTTGGACAAACAATTTTGATACTAGTTCCAAAACCTATTTACTCCAAGATTCATAAGGAAATGTATTCAAAGGCTTTATTTAGAAGGAAAATGCAATTATCACAAAGTAAGAAGAAATCATTTACACAGAGGTAGTAATGGTTAAAACAAAGATAAATCCCATAAAGTAAAATATATATATATATATATATATATATATATATATATATATATATATATATATATATATATATATATATATATATATATATATATATATATATATATATATATATATATATATATATATATATATATATAATCTCTCTTTTTACCCCTTGCTTCACCAAACCATATTAATATAAAGTTTTGGACTTTATATTAATTTCTCCCTAGAAGCCTATACTACCTATTCCCCCTACAAAGTCAACCAATGGCTCAACCCACACTAAAAATTAAACTCCCTTCATTTATATTTGCCTCGAGATTCGTAAAACCAAATGAACAGTTAAAATTCCATATCACGTGCTCAGCTCATCCAACACCTAACTCTCAAAAAGCACACGAGATTAGTGGTTTTCCTGTTGGGTTGTGTTATATTCTTTCCATGACTAGCCCACGTAGTTAACTAGGGGGTTAGAAGGGGGGCGAAGCCCCCCCTTTTTTGCACCAATTGCGTAGCGAGGGGAGTCACAGGGGGTTTGAGGGGTGCAGGTACCCCCACTCTATGGGGTCTGGGGCAACACCTCGAAAAATTTTGGTTTTGGACCCTAGATTAGGTTGGGCAGACCTACCTATGGTTTTGTGCATGTTTTTCGCACATGGTTTTGGACGCAATGGTTTTCGGTCCATGGTATTGGATGCTTCGACGTGTATAAATATGTATTGTAACATTGAAAGGAACATAATGAAAAATCAAGCTGGTAGTCTCGGTTTTGGGATCCAAGGGAAAATCTCTGTGTATATGTGTTTTATGTGTTATGCTCTCGCATTGTTTATTTTTCTGTGTTTTTAGAATTCGTATGCAGGTTATTTCTATATGGGGTTAAAACCTACATTTGGTGTCAGAGCTGTTTTGGCTTCAAGGGGACACCTTTTTTGCTGAGGGGTTTCTCTCAGGCCTATGGTAGACCATGTGCAGTGGGAGATCTGCGAGATCGATTCTGGTGGTGAAAGAAGATGGTGAGTAGTGGAAAGATAGAGACAGAGAAATTTAATGGTCAGAGTTTTGAGTTGTGGAAACTCAAGATGGAGGATCTGTTGGTGGATAAAGATCAGTGGATCACAGTAGATCTGGCTACTAAACCAACGGGAGTGTCCGATGAAGAATGAAAGAAGTTAGATCGGAAGGCAAAGAGCAGAATACGATTTTTTGTCTCAGATTTAGTATTGCTGAATGTATCAGGGGAAGCTACAGCTAAGGCTTTGTAGGAAAAGTTAGGGACTTTGTACCAATCTAAGTCTCTGGGGAATAAATTGTTCCTCCGAAAAAATTTGTATAACCTGAGGATGAAAGATGGAGACTCGATGACATAACATGTGAATGAATTTAATACTGTGGTAAGTCAGTTATTCTCTGTTGATATTAAAATTTCAAATGAAGATAAGTGCATCAGTTTGTTGTGTTCTCTCCAGATTCGTGGGATAGTTTGGTTATTGCAATAGGTAGCAATACAACTGCCTTGAAATTTGATGAAATAGTCTCATCCTTGCTAACAGAGGAGATGAGATGGAAAAATATGGAGAGCAGAATGGTGATGCCTTATCTGTACAAGGACGACCCCATAATAGAAACAAAAATAGGTCATCGAGTGGGAGATTTAAATCTAGAGGGAGATCTAAATCTCCAAGAAAACATGTAAAGGTGGTGTGCTGGAAATGTGGAAACAAAGGGCACTACAAAAGGGACTGTAAATCTAAGGCTCCTAATAAAGGAAAGGGATCTGATGATGGTCCTTCTGTAGAGGCGAAAACCACCTCAGATGAATGTGTACTTGGCTTCTTCAAGTGCACATGTAGATCATGAGGCATGGTTCATTGACTCAGGTGCATCCTTTCACTTCACTCCCTATAGAGAGTGGTTGTGCGAGTATTAGAAATATGATGGTGGTGATGTTTTCTTGGGGGATGACAAGAAGGCTAGAATCGTTGGTCGTGGAAAAGTAAAGTTGAAGTTGCAAGGTGGAAGGGTTAGAACACTTCTGGATGTTCTGCATATTCCTGCGTTAGCCAAAAATCTGATTTCTTTAAGCAAGATTGATGATGCAAGTGTAAAAATAGTGTTCGAGAAGGATACCTGCAAGATGGTTCGGGGGGCACTGGTATTGATGCAGGGAGTTTGAATTGGAACTTTGTACAAGCCGCAAGGTAGCATTGTTGTTGATGGGTGCAACAATTCCGTGGTTCCTAAAAGTGGAGTAGAAAATCTGGTGGTCTCTGGAGAGAAGACCATGTTGTGGCATCAAAGGCTTGGACATATTGGATAGAAGGGCCTTCAAATACTTCATGGTAAAGGTATGGTAGAAGGTATGAGTAATAGCTCTCTGGATTTTGATTTCTATGAAAATTGTGTATATGGGAAGCAAAATCAGGTGAGTTTCCCCTTTGGTGGTAAGAGGGCAAAACATATATTAGAGCTTGTGCACAATGATGTGTTTGGACCTATGAAGGTTCCATCACTGGGTAATTCTGTGTACTATGTATCATTTATAGATTACTTCTCAAGGAATACATGGATATATTTACTTAAGAAGAAATCAGAAGTCTTTGATAGGTTTAAAGAATTTAAGGCTCTAGTGGAAAACCAGACAAAGAAGAAGATAAATGTGCTGAGGATAGATAATGTTGGAGAGTTTTTCAGTAAGGAATTTGAAGAATTCTATAAGAATTATGGTATAGCACGATAGAAGACTACTCCGTATAGACCTCAGCAAAATGGATTTCCAGAAAGAATGAACAAGACGTTGATGGAAAGGGAAAGAAGCATGCTCAATGGTGTTGGGTTTGAACGAGAATTCTAGGCAGAGGCGATGGAGACTGCATGTTACCTGGTCAATAGATCACCTTCATCAACATTGGAAGATAAGACTCCACAAGAGGTATGGATTGGTAAGAAACCATCTCTTTCACATTTGAGGGTATGTGGATGTGATGCATATGTACATGTTCCAAAGGAGAAAAGAACCAAGTTGGATAATAAATCTGAAAAATGCATCTTTATTGGGTATAAGAATGATTTAAAGGTTATAAGCTTTGGAACCCAGTAACAAGGAAGGTTGTGTACAACCGAGATGTGGTGTTCAGAGAGGTGAAAGATATTATTAAACATGAAGTCCAACCAAAGGAACCTAAGAAGATAGAGTTTGAGCTTAAGGAGGAAGAATCAGACTCTACAATACAGGAGGAATCAGAAGATGAAGAGGCACACACTCCAGGTGTGAGAAGATCAGTTCAAGAAAGAAGGAAAATGGAAAGGTATAGTCCATCTACTTTCTGTTCAAATTTTTCTTTATCTATTACTGGCAATGATCCTAGAACTGTGAAGTAAGCAGCAAATTCAGAGGATGAAAAACTCTGGAAAGAGGCCATGGTTGATGAAATGGCATCTTTGCACAAAAACAAGGCTTGGGATCTGGGGGAGTTTCCGGTTGGAAGGAAACCCATTGGCGGAAAATGGGTGTTCAAGAAGAAGACAAATGCAAAAGGAGAGGTGGAGAAATACAAAGCTCGGTTGGTAGCAAAAGGTTATTCCCAGGTGTCAAGAATTGATTTTGGTGATATTTTTTCTCCTGTTTCCAAGGTAACTTATATTGGATTACTTTTATCTATTGCTACTACTTTTGATTTTTAGGTAGAACAGATGGATGTGAAGACAACATTTCTTCACGGGGATCTGGAAGAGGAAATATACATGAAGCAACCTGAAGGCTTTGCGGTGAAGGGTAAGAAAGAATTGGTATGCAAGTTGAAGAAGTCTATGTATGGGTTAAAACAGTCACCAAGAATGTGGTATCAGAAATTTGATACATTTATACGGGGACTTGGCTTCACCAGAAAAAAAGAAGATCACTGTGTGTATTTTAAATTAATTTGTGATTGTGCTATTTATCTCGTCTTGTATGTGTATGATATGTTGCTCGTTGGAAACGACAAAGAAATTATCCAGGATTTGAAGACACAATTGTCCTCCAAATTTCACATGAAAGATCTTGGTGTTGCAAACTATATTTTGGGCATGGAAATTAAAAGAGATTGAGCAAAGAGGAAGCTCTAATTAAAACAGAGGAAGTATGTCGAGACAATATTTCAAAGGTTTAATATG
This sequence comes from Pinus tabuliformis, assembly GCA_031772625.1. Classification (NCBI taxonomy): domain Eukaryota; kingdom Viridiplantae; phylum Streptophyta; class Pinopsida; order Pinales; family Pinaceae; genus Pinus; species Pinus tabuliformis. The sequence continues at coordinate 1,551,224,674 of CM062804.1, forward strand.
AAGGATAGTAAACCAATGAAGGTTCCTAATCCTGTAGGTGTAAAGTTATCTGCTGAAAAGTGTCCCAAGACACAAGAAGAGGAAGAGGACATGTCCCATGTTCCATATGCAAGTGCAGTCGGTAGCCTGATGTATGCGATGGTCTGTACTAGATCAAACATTGCACATGTAGTGGGAGTATTGAGCAGGTTTATGTCAAAACTAGGGAAGGAGCATTGGACAACAGTGAAGCGGGTTTTCAGGTATTTGCATGGAACTAGTGATCATGGTTTGTGCTACCAAGGAAGACTAGGATTGGAAAGAGTTTTGGATATCCGTGGCTTTGTTGATACAGATTGGGCTGGAGATCTGGATCAGAGAAGATCTACAAGTGGTTATGTGTTTAACCTATTTGGAGGTGTAGTTAGTTGGATGAGTAAGAAACAATCTGTAGTGGCACTATCAACTACAAAGGTAGAATACATGGCAACCACTCATGCAAGAAAGGAAGCAGTTTGGTTGGAGAGATTGTGTTCAAGTATGGGGTTAGTATAGGGAGCTATAAGGATAGACTGTGATAGCCAAAGTGAAATTTTCTTGGCAAAGAACCCTACTTATCATTCAAAGACAAAGCACATTGATGTTCAATATCACTTTGTGAGGGATATGATAGAAGACAAAAGGTGTTGCTGGTAAAGGTGGACACTTTGAAGAATACTGCAAATGCATTGAAAAAATCTGTGAGCTCTGAGAAATTCTCTTGGTGTAGAGAAACAATGGGCGTTTCAGGGCTGGATGAATGACTAACCTCTCATACTGCCCCCTGTGGAAAGAAAACAACAAGTTGGATAATGTTGGGTTGTGTTATATTCTTTCCACGACTAGCCCATGTAGCTAACCGGAGGGTTAGAAGGTGGGTGAATCCCCCCTTTGTTGCGCCGATTGTGTAGCGAGGATAGTCACAGGCAGTTTGAGGGGTGCAAGTAACCCCACTCTATGGCGTTTGGGGCAACACCCGGAAAATTTTGGTTTTGGTTTTGGGCAGACCTACCTATGGTTTTGCGCATGTTTTTTGCACATGGTTTTGGACGCGATGGTTTTTTTCCATGGTTTTGGATGTGATGGTTTTTGGTCCATGGTATTGGATGCTTCGGCATGTACAAATATGTATTGTAACAGTGAAAGGAACATAATGAAAAATCAATCTGGTAGTCCTGGTTTTGGGATCTAGGGGAAAATCTCTATGTATATGTGTTTTATGTGTTATGCTCTTGCATTGTTTATTTTTCTGTTTTCTAAGAATTCATATGCAGGTAATTTTTGTACGGGGTTAAAACCTACATTTTCAAGCCCATGTTTTTACTATGTGGCAGCCCCACGTTATAGCCCGTGCTCTCAAAAAATACCACTTGCCACTCAAAAGGGATGTGATAAACCATTAATAGTTTTGGTTTTAAATCTTATAAATGTTACGGGAATATGGGGTGGATTAATTTCAAGTGAAATACAAAGATATGAGAATGCGATAATATTTCAGAGCTATGGAAGAAACCATACTTGAGGTAATATTATATAGCTACAGGCCATATGAGACTAAGATTGTGGAATGAGATTCAAAAGTAAAATGGTTTTACAACAACACATGAAATAAAATTAATGGATGCCATGAATTTATCAAAGAAAATAAAAGTGAAAATTTCACATGAAATTAATGTACATGAGAGCAAAGATAGCATTCATGTAAATGCATTTCAAGGTAAAAGATTAAGGTGAAATCAGGCATAGTGAAATCAATTTACAGGTGTAAAATCTCATTGCATGTGAAAGTAAAAGAGTAAAGTGAGAATACTCTTCCAACCATACAAATAAACACATGGTTTTGCAAAACCATCTAGGTATTCTATAAGGGTAAAAGGAATTTACATATAGATAAAATGAATTTACAAAGGAGGGAGTAATAGGAACAAAACTACACATGGTTTTGTGAATTCATGGAAAGAGAAAACAAAACCACAGATTGGAAACAACACATGGTTTTGTAGAAATTTAATTATAAATTTCATTTAAGATATTTTTGAAATATTATTCAAATATATATATATATATATATATATATATATATATATATATATATTTTCCAAAATATTTTGTGACACTAATGGATGATAAAGTAGCAGGGTAGTCACAGGATCAGCCATCAATGAGGGAAGTCTCAGATTATCAAGTTAGAGGATCAGTAAGCAGTTGAGTGAATTACTAGATACATCTGCATCTGCTAGTTCATCTGCTAGCACAACCACAAATTTGGGTCCACATCCTACCTACTCCCACTTCCACAGCAACAACATTTCCACAACACATTCCACCAAAACTATTAATCTGCAACAATTAGATATTTTTAGTTCATCTATAGTCTAAAAATGTCATGTCTGTTAGAGATAACATTTATTGTAAATAGTTTGTAAATTTGTATAAATACTTTTGCTTTTGAAGTATTAAGGTGTGGATTTCTGAACATTTCTATAGGTGAACTCAGCTAACCAGAGGGTTTGCTGTACTTTTTTAGTTAACAGACAGGGAAAATAACATAAGCATTTCTTTACATTTTTCATGTGTTGAGCCACTTCAGTGAAACATATTTCAATTGTTCATGTTCTTTTCTAAATTATTCCATAGACTTAAATGTTTTCTAAATTTGAATGGTATAATAGGAATGTTATTGCAGAAATTGTTTAAGTACACTCTGCTCTTACTGTTATACATTTCTATGTTTTCTTCTGCTATCCAGATTTGAGAATCCTTAATTTGTCTCCCATCCTCGTTGACCTCTTTCACTTCCTTCATTATCCAGTTTGAGGAATCCTTAATTTCTCCTTGATCCTGATTAAAAATCATTTCACCATTCCAGCCTTGAGATATGATATTACTCAGCTACCTTGCCTTGTAACACTTTTTTTATAATTTTTTTCTGTTCTGTTTTCTTGATATATTGACTCCATAGCCCAATGGAAAATAAAAAGTCATCTATCCATCTAAATCAATAATTCCACCAAAAACTCAAATCAAAACCAAACCAAGCTTACATAACTAGCCTAAAATCAATTAAAACAACAAAGTTAAATCACTAAGAGAGAGCCCTCTCTGAGCACTACGAAGGCTAGATCCTCACATCCAAATTAGGTTTGTGGTTACCTCAATCTTCTTTCTTTAGCCTTGAGAAAATTATAGAGTGATAACATAGTGGTGACCATACTGGGGACATTTTCTTCAGAAAGATTATACAAAGATCAAATCTCATCTATGATGGTGGACAGCGATCAGACACACAAAGGTTAAAATCATCCACCTGGCGACTCTAGCTCCAAATCAATTTCACAATCAAGAATCCACTTGAGGAATGAACCTGAAAGAACAATGTGGAAAAGATCAGGGTTTTAACTTGGATTAAAATTCAAGACATTATGTTCTTTCTCATCAAGGAGGTTTTTCAATGTATATTGTATTTTAGAGAAGATCTTAGATTAAATTTTTATTATTTTCCTTTCAATATTGTAAATATATATTCACCTTATCCATTTGAGCAGCTTTCTTCTGAATCTTATGATGATCATTTTCCGATTGAGAAGCCTCAAACAATCAAGACTAATCTTACAATCCCTGTACATATTCCTATACCTTGTAAAGTTCCTGATAGATATAAACCCCTCATGTTACCTCCTATACTCCATGATTTCCCTAATAACTATTACAAATATCTCCCCAATTTTGATGGAGAGAATGGTATCACTACCCAAAAACATATGCAAGGCTTTGAGAATTATCTAGACCTATTTGAGGTTCATGAAGATGATGTTAGAATCAGACCTATTTCTCTTTCTTTGCAAAGTAGAGTAAAGAGTTGGTTCAAGAATCTACCTATTACAAGCATCTAAAATTTCCAACAATTTGTCAAATTTTTCCTTGATAGATAGATAATCAAAGTCAATCTTTTTGTGATCATAGAAGACTATAATTAGTTGAAAAGACAACCAAATGAAACAATACAACAATTTTCTGACAAATTTAATCAAATCTATTATTCAATGACATCAAATATAAGACCTCCTCATGATTTAGCTCTCTTCCATTATCCAAAAGCATTTGATCCAGAAATAGAATGTCAGCTTAGAGAAAGAAATCCAACAGCTCTTGAACAGATGATGAACATTGCAGTAGATGTAGAAGTTAATCTGCGAATTAGAAGAGAAAAGTTGAAAGCAGAAGCAGAGAAGAACAACATTGTAGAGGTAAAATTCAACATTTTGGTAAGAAAAATAGAGGAAAGGATACATAAGATCACCATGAAAGATAAATTTTTTGTTCAAAATCACTAGGACACATTTATTTCACAAAAATAAGAGGTTGATAGACATGAACAAATTCTTGCTAATTCCAACTACCATAGTTCAGAAAATGGATTTACAGGTCAATATGTGGAAGAGGAATCTACTAATTTAATGTGTATGTTTGATGACATTCATTCTTTTAATGATTTGCCTAAGTATGATCAATACGATGATAATTATGTTCTTCTAACTCAATCTAGCTTTATAGAGCCGTCAGAAACTAGTTTGGAGGATGAGGAAATTTAGTTTCAACAAATTAAATATAGTGGTCAGCTTATACATATCAGATATGAGAATGAGGAAGGAAGTGCAGAAAATTTGAAAATAAGTGAAGGTTCTTTGCCTCTTTGTTTTGCTTCATTTTAGTTTATCAGAGAAAACTTTACAACAATAAAAAATCAATAGTCTTTAGGTATTGATATTGACAACAAAGAAGACAATGAAAATCTTAATCAGGATTCTTTAGTTTCACAGTTACAGTTATCAAATTTCATTGAAACACCTAATCAAATGACACAGGAAATTTCTATACCACTATGTTTTGAATCATTTCAATTTTTAAAGGAAATTTCATATAAAATATCTAAAGAAAATAAGTATCAGCTTGTAGAAATCAGTGAAGTTCCATTCAAACCTATGAGAAATAAGTTGCAGCAATCCTTCCAAGTCTTTTACGATCCAATAGCTGATGTGTTGGATAATGAATGCAATCAGATTTTTTCTCCATTAACTAACTATGAGATTCAGGATTAAGATGATAAAGGTTTCATCAGTCAAACATTTCAATTAGTAGAAATATCATCACAAAGTTTATCTGAAAATCTGCAGGGTGATAAAGATGAAAATGGAATCTCAATTTCTTGGCATGGAGACCATCTAGAATAAATGTATAGTTCCTTAAACTAGTTGAAACTTAGTGTATATACCTTGGAAGATCCTTTTGTACAGTTTCTAGAGTCAACAAAGGGAATCAAGTATTTCCTTATCTTCTCTTTTGTTGACAAGGTTATATTGGGTATTAAAATCTCAGTTTTGATCACAAAAAAGCACATGCAACAAAATACATCAAAGTATATAATGCTTCAATGGTTGCATTCGCTGTTTCATTTTACTTAACCAACAGTTGGACAGCTAATTAAAGTAAGTAGGTAGGATTTCAGTTTGATTAAATTTAGTTTTCAACAACAAGTTTATTTCAATTTTCAGCTTTTAGCAAGTGTTGAAATAATTCATTAAGATTTAAGACCGAAAAGAAGGCCCTTAGGTCTTGATGATCTAGTAGTTTGGTTTGAGGGTTGTAGTACCTTTTTTCATTTTCAGATCAGATTTCAGTTTGCAGAAAAGGTTGTGATTTCAGTTCAATATTTCATCAAATAGAGTATATAATAAAGAATGTACAAGCTTGGGATCGGCCCAATGGACCAGGCCACTTGATGGTGGCGTTCTTCACATCTCAAAAGGAGATGCCATCCCCAAGTGGAGCCACTGTTAGGTTCCTATAATAATAGGGTTCATAATTTTGAATTGACCATGTATATCTTGTAATATTGTATATGTCTTTGCTTTCTGCAAATGTTTTCCCATATTTAAAAATATGAAAACAGGGTATGTTCTAAAAGAAAAATCAAAGGACAAAAAGAAACAAAGATAAAAAAATAATATTAAATATGAACCCCACCAAAACGAGATAAAAAAGATCATGAAAGTGTGCACATTCAAATTCCACTACTCTTAGTTAACTTTTTGCAAATAAGATTGGGTGCAGCTTGTCAAAATGCCACAATCCATGATGATCAAACAGTTTAATCTTGATTCATTCATGCTTTAAATTTCATGTTGATAGATAGTGAATAAAGATCTGACTAAGCCATCTAATCTTAGCAGATCATTAGTTAGGTAGAGAATAAGTGTGCTCATTAGTTTAATCTGGGCCATTGGACATTATAATATTAGAATTAGATAGTTTTCTTATCAAAGAAAAATAAGAGGGTCAACAAGCTCAAATGCACCCAATAAATGAAGAAGAAATGTTAGGGTAAATGATGGGTAGACAGAAGTAGTTTTTAGAAATCATGGAGTGCATCAATTGGCTCATTTCATATCACTAACTTCCTTACAAACTCATTTTCCCTTGAAAAACCACCCATACACCTTCATATTACTATTCCCCCCTTATTAGTTTCCATTTTCCCTTAAAACCGGCTAAAACCCCTTATCCTAAGTTTGAATAATGTATGGGGCCCCATTCAAAAAACCATCCCTGATACCCTTTTTAACTTAACCCTTACATTATTCATACAATAATCCCACTTTATATATATAAACTCCCCCACTTTATAAATCTTGACCCTCACTAAACCTTTGAAATAGATTTAAACCACTGCATTATTTATCCCCAGGCCCTGCCAACCACACATCGACTTAGCCCTTGCAATTTCGCCATGTGATAACCCTCTGATCTCCCACCTCCAGATCTGACGGCCCATATCCATATCACGCGCTCCCATCGTCTGACAGTTAAAGTCCCAAAAGCATGTGAGATTCGTGGTTTTTCCTAAGTGCCCTTTTTCTACGTGGCAGCCCCAGATTATATCATGTGCTCTAAAAAAATACCACCCTCCACTCAAAAGCGATGCAATATGCCACAAAACCACCTCCCGTTCCATGGCAGCCCCCTCAGAAGACTAACCTCCAAATGTCTCCTCTTGCCCAAAAGCCTCCTCTGACTGCTTCATTGTGTATCCTTAGAAGCCCTATCATCCATTGTTGTGTGGTAAACCATCTAAGTGCACCTACACAATGTGAAAAATCAAAAAGTTTTTACAATATGAAATTCCACCATTCCCTTACCTTTGTTTAAAATGAATAAATGAAAGGCCTTTTCCAAACAGGATTGAGCCATCCATAGTCCAGACTCCATCCACAGACATCTCAGTTCAATAAAGCCAATGATTTCCTTCCCCATAGACCTATGCTTTATTAATGATTTCTTTATTTTGCAGGTGATTAGTAGAACGAGAGCTTGGAAAAACAGTTTTAATACTAGTTCCAAAACATGTTTACTCTAGGATTCACAAGGAAATGTATTCAAAGGCTTTATTCAGAAGGAAAATAAAATGATCACAAAGCAAGAAGAAATCATTTACACAAAGGAAGTAATGGCTAAAACAAAGATAAATCCCACAAAGTAAAAAAGAAATATATATATATATATATATATATATATATATATATATATATATATATATATATATATATATATAATCCCTCTCTTTAGACGTTACTTCACCAAACCCTATTAATATTAATTTCTCCCCACAAGCCTATACTACCTCTTCCCCTGCAAAGTAAACCAATGGTCCACCCCACATTGACAATTAAACACCCTTCATTTTTATTTGCCTCGAGATTCGTAAAAACAAATGAACGTTAAAATTCCATATCGCGCTTAGATCATCCAATACTTACCTCTAAGAAAGCACACGAGATTAGCGGTTTCCCCAGCCCATTTTTTTAATGCATGGTAGCCCCAAGTTATATCGCGTGCTCTCAAAAAATACCACCTAACACTCAAAGGCGGTGGGATAAACCATTAACTATTTTGGTTTTAAATCTTAATGGATGCCATGAATTTATCAGAGAAAATAAAAGGGAAAAATTCACATGAAATTAATGTATAGGAGAGCAAAGATAACATTCATGTAAATGCATTTCACGATAAAAGATTAAGGTGAAATCAATTTAAAAGTGTAAAATCATGTTGTAGGTAAAAGTAAAAGAGTAGAGTGAGAATACTCTTCCAACCATACAAATCAACACATGGTTTTGCAAAACCATCCAGGTATTCTACAAGGGTAAAAGGAATTTACATACACATAAAATGAATTTACAAAGGAAGGAGTAATAGGAACAAAACTACAGATGGTTTTGTGAATTCATTGAAAGAGAAAACAAAACCACAGATTGGAAACAACAGATGGCTTTGTAGAAATTTAATTATTAATTTCATTTAAGATATTTTGGAAATATTATTCAAATATATATATAATTATATATTTTCGAAAATATTTTTTTGACACTAATGGATGATAAAACAGAAGGGAGTCACATGATCAACCATCAGTGAGGGAAGTCTCAGATTATCAAGTCAAAGGATCAACAAGCATTTGAGCGAATTACTAAGAAAAAGAGAGATACATATGCATCTGCTCGTTCATATGCCAGTACAACCACAAATTTGGGTCCACATCCTACCTGCTCCCACTTCCACAGCAACAACACTTTCACAACACATTCCACCAGAACTATTAATCTGTAGTAGTTAGAGATTTTTAGTTCATCTATAGTCTAAAAATTTCATGTCTGTTAGAGACAACATTTATTGTAAATAGTTTTTTGAAGAATTCTTCGGCGAAAATCACATGGAGAAATTATTGTCGACGCATTTTGAACCAACCACTGTGGTTCATCGTAGTGTTGTAAATAGTTTGTAAATTTTGTATAAATACTTCTGCTTTTGAAGTATTAAGGTGTGGATTTCTGAACATTTCTATAGGTGAACTCAGCTACAACTAGAGGGTTTACTATACTTTTTTAGTTAATAGATAGGGAAAATAATAGAAGAATTTCTTTAAATGTTTCATGTGTTGAGCCACTCCAGTGAAGCATATTTCAATTGTTCATGTTCTTTTCTAAAGTATTCCATAGACTTAAATGTTTTCTAAATTTGAATGGTATAACAGGAATGTTATTGCAGAAATTGTTTAAGTACACTCTGTTCTTAGTGTTATACATTTCTATGTTTTCTTCTGATATCCGGATATGAGAATCCTTAATTTCTCTCCCATCCCGATTGACCTCTTTCACTTCCTTCATTATCCGGTTTCAGGAATCCTTAGTTGCTTCTTGATCGTGATTAAAAATCATTTCACCATTCTAGCCTTGAGATTTGATATTGCTCAACTACCATGCCCTATAACATTGCTTTTATAATTTTTTATGTTCTATCTTCTTGATATATTGACTTCATAGCCCAATGGAAAATAGACAGTCATTTATCCATCTAAATCAGTAATTCCACCAACAACTCAAATAAAAACCAAATCAAGTTTACATAACTAGCCTAAAATCAATTAAAACAACAATGTTAAATCATTAAGAGAGATCCCTCTCTGAGCATCAGGAAGGCTAGATCCTAATCTCCAAAGTAGGTTTGTGGTTACATCGGTGATTTCTTTCTTTAGCCCTGAGAAAATTACAAAGTGACAACACCCACTAGAGCTCAAAATCTGTAAAAAGGAGATTGGTGAAATATTAGAGAGAATTTTAATTAAACCAAGCAGAAGCCCTTGGGCTTGCGCGACATTCTATGTCAACAAGCATTCAGAGGAAAAGAGAGGTAAACCTCAGATGGTGATTAACTATAGAGAATTATATGATGCTTTCTTTCCTATCAGGTATCCTCTTCCATCTAAATAAGCTTTATTTCCTATCAGGTATCATCTGCCATCTAAAGAAGCTTTATTACATAAAATCAATAATAATAATGTGTTTAGCAAATTTGACCTTAAGAGCATATTTTGGAACATAGGGATCAAACCATCTTACAGATACAAGACTAGTTTTGTGGTCCAACATGGGCAGTTCCAATGGCAAGTAATGCCCTTTGGATTGAAGAATGCACCCTCTGAATTCCAGAAAAGAATGGAAGATATTTTTGGGGACTCGAAATTTGTTATTATTTATATTAATGACTTATTAATCTGTTCTTTTGATTTAAAAGAACATAGAAACCACTTGGAGATAGTTCACCACAAGAATTTTAAGCATGGGTTAGTCCTCAGCAAGCGTAAGCTTAAGTTTGCAAAAAAAAGAATTGAATACCTAGGACTAATCCTATTCCAAGGCAAAGTTGAATGACAAGAACATGTGTTGAAAGCTTTAACAAAATTTCTAGATTCCATTTATGATCGTAGACAATTGCAGAGGTTCTTGGGAAGCCTCAATTCCATTAGGAAGCTTTATGGAAATCAAGCCAAAGATGTCAAGGTCCTATAGAAGAGGCTCATAAGAATAGAATGGACCCCATCTATGACAATTCCAATTCAAATTATTAAACAAAAGGTCCAAAATCTTCCAATTCTTGTTCTTCCAAGACATGAATTGCCCTATATTTTAGAAACAGATACATCCAATGAAGTATGGGTGGGAGTTTTGATGCAAAAGCATGAAAAAAGGAAAGAAGTTTGATCATATGCATCAGGATGTTTTAATGACACTGAAATCTTCTCATAAGGAAATCCTTGCCATAAAAAATGGAATAAAGAGATTCAGGTTGTTCCTGAAGCCAGTAAGATTCATTGTAAGAACATACCTCAAAAATATGGCTAAGATGCTTAGAAACAAAAGATTGTTAGAAAAAGGAAATAATAAGATAATAAGATGGAGCTTATGGTTGGATGGATTCAACTTTGAGATTGAGTATAAAAAGGGCAAAGATAATCGTTTATCAAATTTACTTACAAGAGAAGTACATCTGAAAGAAATCAATATGTTCAGTTGTCCATCAACTTCAACTTCATCAGCACCTCCCTCTGCTCCAGAGGATTTTCAATGGATTCTAATATGTAAATATTGTCATATGTCATTTTTTTCAATGTCTCATAGATAGGGTCAAGGAAAGTCCTGTATATGAATATATCCTTGAAAAATGGGTTAATAGGAGCAATAGTAATGTAAGTAATATTATGTATTTTATAGAGTCACCCATAATGTTTCAAGGGGCCATTAGATATGCACCTTTCGTAGGACAAAGATATATTAGTCTGTATGAGCCATGGTTGAGTTATGCAAACTATTGTAATATCTTGTTGTACACCAAATATGCCAAGAGATTTTGGCTGATGTTCAAATGTAGTTCTATGTGTAACCCCTATAATCACTGGTCGGCCTGGTTCAAAACACTGCTACATGACTGGTACCCAAGAGAAGGAATATTATGGAACATTAGAATACATGGATTTATTGATTATCTTCGAGAAGATATCATAAGAAAAACACAATCTGAGGCATTGTTTTGCTTCCAAATAAAGCATTTTTTTAGCACACTTAAAGTACATACTACTCAACCACCATAGAAACTCGTCTACAAGGAAATATCTTAGTTCTTTGGATCAATTTGTAATCCTATAGATGAGAGGGTACCTAGTATGTATGGATCTCCTTTCTTTCCATGATATAATATCATGGCACCTCATGTAGAAGCCCATTGGTCACCTAGCCCGCAACATCTATATTACTCAAGTGACAGTGATAATTATGGATATCCAATTGACTGACATAATATTTGTAAGGAAGCATGGTGGGTTTTATTTCATGTCTAGTCATGTGACAGTGAGTGTGATAGGTACTATGGGATTCCGATAAAATATCCACTATGTAAATCTTAAAAGATAATTTTTTTAGGACAGTTTAAATGACTGAGTGAGGGGTATGTCCTCCAAAGTAAAATTCTTAGGTTAACTTTCCAGATGAATATATGAAACTAAGAGAATTTCTCTTACTTTTGGTGGGACTTGACCCATGTTTTAGAGAATATATGGAGAATTTTAGATTTGAGATCTCAAGTTTGTACACTTTATGTAGACAAGTCAGATTTTGAGAAGAGACTGGATTCTCTCCTATAATCCTATAAATAAATAAAATGTGTCGCCATTTAGGCATTCAAGTGGTGATTTTGGAGCTCTCTCTTTCTACAAGATCTATGTCATTTTGTCTTAGGTTGAGTTCGACAAGCCTACGCATGTGCGCTTTCATGCATATATGAACCTAAAGTGGCGGGACTCTTAGGAAGTATTGAGTCTGAGACTTTGTTAAGGTCGATCCGCACCTCTGTGATATATATATATATATATATATATATATATATATATATATCTTTTAGAGTTGTTTTCTAGTTTAATATAATAGAGATGTTGTAAAGTAATGTAATGTTTAACATTTTGACTAAGTCAAATTATATAAAAATTAAATTAAATTAAATTAAAAGATTAAATGTAATGTAAACTAAACATTTTAACTTCATCAAAATAAAATTAAAAAAATAAAAGTGAAAGTAAAAATTCTCCTCAACCCTCTTGGGGTTAATCTCTGCATTAATCCATTTTAGTGGTTCTACCTAGATAGTTTCAATGGATGTAACAACTACCAATCAAGCATGTGAGTAAACCACACACACATACTAAAATAATTTTATAATTTAATTAATTTATTATATTTACACCAATACAAATAATGCAAAATAAATAGATATATTCAAAAATTCCAACATTTAAATTTGTTGTGTATATATATTAATTTAAAAGAACTAATTTGTAACCATTTCCCTTATTATTATAAGGTTGAAATAAAGCTTCAAAATTATGTTCACCTTAAAATCATTCAAAGATAATAAGATCATACTTAAACACATAACATATGAACATTGTACGGACTAGCACAACCACAATAAAAGTATTAATGTGGTTGATATAAGTGAAAGGCTTCATTTGTATATACTATTGATAAATACCATTTGTATCTACTAAAAAGGCACTTTTACAATAAAATTATTATTGCAAATAAACAAATAATTATTATTAATTATAAACAAATAATTATTATTAGTTATTATAAACAAATAATTATTTTTAGTTATAATTATCATTATAATTAATAATTTTTTTATAATAATTATTATTTATATATTATATTAATTTGAAATTATGTAATCTAAATATGAATCCTAGGAATATGAACCCTTAGATTAATTAACTCGAGGGATTGATATTATAAACCCAAGGGGTTAATACTAAAACCCCAAGGGATTATAAACCTAAGAGAATAATATTAACCCAAGGGATAATAAACTCAAATGATTATTACTAAAATAACTAGGGTTTATATTCCCTTGGGTCTATAATATTAATCCATTGGGTTTATTATTCACTTGGGTTTACAATATCAATCCCTTGGGTGTATTAATCTAAGTATTTATATTCTTAGGGTATAATATTTTTCATAGGTTTATAATATTAATTCCTTATTATCAATATAAGTCATGGTCAACCAAGAGTTTATGATTTAGATATCTTGCACCCTTCCTCAAACACGCAGACCTGTGGGTTATGGTCACACGAAAATTTATTAACTAAACATTGAACACCGATCTATATAACCAACATAGACTTTAGCACTTATCGTAATTCCAAACTCCTCTTACTGTATGCAATCTGCGATTTACTCCCCGAGATTCCACCTTCCGCTTTCCATATACAACCACACAACCAAACCTCACGAATAAACACAAAACACAAAGTCATTTAGCGCAGACCCTTCACTACTCAGGTAGCGTGATCTTCATTAATCCAGGGAAACAAAAAAACCACGAATTTAACACACAGATAATTGTATTACAAAAGAAATTATTACATATGCCCTATGGCATGGATGCCCTCTACCAGGTCTTACATCGACACTGGGCCTCTTCTACAAATACATGAAAACTCTATTTTATAACAGTGGATAAATAGAGGATCACATCATTCTAGATCGATATTTCCTCATAAAATCACTAACATCACTCAAATAAATTACCACAAAATTTATCAATTTAATGGAGAAATTGTCTTTTAGGCCACATTGACTTCTCAAAGGTTTCAAAAATTGAATTTGATGTGCAGTGGGTTGATGCTCTTGCATCAGACTCCTGAGGTACAAAAATTTTATGACCTCCTTGTCATATGCCTTCTTCATCCCTTAGCAATTCTACCCACATCCTCTGTGGAATTGCCTTTATTATCTTTCCATGAGCTGAAACAAAACCTCTATAGTAACAAGTCCTCCCTACTACATGATACCTCACCATTCTTCTCTCCTCTGAGCTTAGTCTTTCAGCATCTTTCTGGTTCTCTCCTTTGGAACCAATTGAGCACTCCTTGCTCTAGGTTGTTGCAATCTTCTCACCTTCTTCTGTCGCTACCTGTGCGACAATATAAAGACCACAAATTCTCTAATATTCAACATAATTGTACCTCCTTCGTTTGTACACAAAATATTTCTCACGGGAAACCTTTCCTGGCTCTAATACAAAATGATGTTGATATCTTGCACCCTTCCTCAAACACGCGAACCTGTCGGTTATGGGCCCACGAAAATTGATTAACTAAACATTGAACACTGATCTATATAACCAACATACACTTTAGCACTAAACATAATTCCAAACTCCTCTTACTGTATACAATCTACGATTTACTCCCCAAGCATCCACCTTCCACTTTCCATATACAACCACGCAACTAAACCTCATGAATAAACACAAAACACAGAGTCATTTAGTGCAGAGCCTTCACTACTCCGCCAGCGCGATCTTTCATTAAACCAATGAAAAAAAAACCACAAATTTAACACAGATAATTGTATTACAGAAAAAATTATTACATATGCCCTATGGCGTGGCGGCCATCTACTAGGTCTTACATCAATACTGGGCCTCTTCTACAAATACACAAAGACTTTTATTTTATAACAATGGAGAAATAGAGGATCAGATCATTCCAGATCTGATCTTTCCTCATACAATCACTAAGATCACTCAACCAAATTACCACAAACTTTATCGATTTAACAAAAATATTATCTTTTAGGCCACGTCAACTTCTTGAAGGTTTGAAAAATTGAATTTGACGTGGGGTGGATTTATGCTCCTGCATCAGTTTAAATACCTTGGATTTATAATATTAGTCCCTTGGGTTTATAATACCTTTGGGTTTTAGTATTAACCCTTGGGTTTATTATTCCCTTGGGTTTATAATATCAATCCCTTCAATTTACTAATGTAAGGGTTCATATTCCTAGGGTTTAGTACTAAAATTCCAAGCGATTATGAAACCAAGGCAATAATATTAACCCAAGTGATTAATACTAAAAACATAAGAAATTATTAACCCAAGGGAATAATATTATAAACCCAAGGTATATAAACCCTAATAAAAATATTATAAACCCAAAAAAAAATATGGTTGACAATAGTTGATTTTCATTTTGAGACAATCCTTGTCAGAATGTGACGTTGTACCATGGTTGACCATGGTCAACCATCTTTATTATAGGATTTATTATATTTATCTTATGGTTTATATACCTTGGTTTTATGTCTGAATATATACCATTGGGTTTATATATTGAGAATCACAATTACCATTAGACCAAAAGCTTCAAGTGTTAGTCGACGATTGCATCATCGGAGATAAGGATCCACGAGAGGCAATTAGTCTATGCCACAAAACACACAGGCAGTGTTGTTTTATCCAATGTCCAACATTTTAATCCCTTAAGTTTAATACTAAAAATACAAGGAATTATAAACCTTAGGGATTAATATTAAACCCTAGGGATTAATATTACTTACAAACCCTATCAACAATATTATACCGTTGGCTTTTTAGTAATAAACCCAAATGAATAAAATTAAACATGTTATCACTCAGAATTTTCCTTAGAAGTTATCAGAAGAAGGAAGCAACCGAGGTAACCACAAACCAATCTTTTAAATATAGGCTCTAGCCAACCTATGACTCAGAGAGGGCTCTCTCTATATAATTTAGCTTTGTTTTACTAGGATTTTAGGCTAGTTCTTAATGTTTCATTGGGGTTTTGGTTTTGAATTTAAGGTTTGGTGGTGGAATTCTTGGAACAGATGGATAGACCAGGGTATTTAGGCCATTGGGCTATGGATTCAACAAATGGATAGCAGAACTGGATTAATTCATTAAAAGGAATTCTCACAGGGCAGGCTAGCAAAGTAAAGAGAAAATCTGTAGGCCGAATGGGTGAAATGATCCTAACCAAGGGCTAGCAAAGTAAAGAGCAAATCTGTAGGCCGAATGGGTGAAATGATCCTAACCAAGGTGAGAGAGTACTTAAGAATTCTCAACCGGGGCTAAAATGAAGAACATGGGATAATCATGAACAAAGGGGAATTAAGAATCCTTTGCTATATATCACAAGGAATAACCTAAACTAAGGAGCAACCAATAATTCCTTAACTTAGATTTGTGAAGAAAACATTCAATATACATAACAGTTAAGAAAGAGTGGAGTTAAGCAATTTCTGAAATATCATTCCATGTTATAGCATTCAATTTTTTAGAGATATAAATAAGATTATGGAAAACTCAAAGAAAAATAACATTGAACATGAGAAAATACTTATTTTAACTTCACTTTGCACAAGAATCTAGTGAAATATCTGATCTTTATTCCTTTATCCAGCTAGTTGATCCAGTCAATGACACAATAGAATTTCAGACTTAAGAAAAATAAGTCTATAGAAATGCTTGGAATCCACCCTACATACTTCGAATGGTGAAGTATATATACAAAAAATTATTACAAAATATCTCGAAATATCTCAAACTGTTTTGAGATTAAATTCAGGAAATACAAATATCTTCTTGCAAGAAGATAGAGATAGATAATGAACTGTCTCATGTTGTCCCTTTTTATTTGGTAATGTTGGTTGTTATGGTTGGATTTGTAGCCCTTTATGTTTCCTTTCAGTTGTAGAGTTTCATGTTGGAGTCTTCTCTTCTTTCATCTTTCACCTGACACTCTTTGATCCTAATACTCTTTGACCCTGTTGCCCTGTTTTCATCTGTTTACCTGGATGCCTTCATTTTTACTGTGTGGTAAATTTTTTAGCTGTAAATTTATCACAGTAAATTAGTTATATTCTCCCACCATTTTGCCTCTAGTAATTTTACATTCATCATCCTTCTTTAGATCTCATTAGCCTCAGTATACTTGGCAAAATTGGGCTTGGTGAGGAATAAATTTTTGACCTCGTGTTCCAGAAAAAACAATTTTTCAAATCTGTCATATAACACTTTACCTGTTGCCAATGCTTTTATGGGTGAAGAGTTGGCTTGTTTCTTGGCCAACTTTCTGAGTCTATCACTATATTCCAACTGTGTCATGAGTTGGTCGTTGATAACCATAGGACTGGGCAGACCTTTTTCTCTCAAAATCTGGAATTTAGCCATGAACCTATTGATGGCTATTTTCATATTGTGGCACTTTTCCTCTAAGTTAAGCATAAGGTTCCTCTTGGAAAGGACCTTCCTTATCTCCAAAATGGTCTCAGTCCTATCTTCGATGCTTAACTCATGGAGCTCATATCTATTCTCGCTATTGAGGAAGTGGATGAGTCTATTTGTATCCTCAGGCTTATCTCTCAATTCCTCTTTTACTTTCTGGATAGCTTCTGTAGATACCTTTACTAACTCTATGTTCAAAAATACCTTGGATTGATGGCCAAATATCATTGAAAGAGTCAATGATATTGGCCCACATCATTTCCTTGGTTTATCCAAGTGGTTTCTCCAGTGTTAAATCCTTCTCTAGGATTTTGATTCTCTCACCCATTCTCTGGGCCCTTTGTGCTTCTTCTTTTTTCTTGAGTTGGGAAAGTTGGCATTTGGGTTCCAAACTTGCCACCCTTTCCTTTAGTCTTTTCATCTCTATAGCCTGGATAGACATTTATTCCATGCCTTTAATCAATTCTACTAATTTTTCTCCTTGTGCACCTGTTGTTGTTGTAGATTCTGCTGTTACTGGCAATGATGTGGCAGGTCGAGCAGTGGGTGCCAGTCATGCTGCCAGTGTAGAAGGAACTATTTTAGATACCGTTGGGATGACATCCTTGGAAGTTATGGCCAAGTCTCTTTGCTTCGATTGAATTAAAGCATCTAACTCCTTTTCTGTCTCCTTAAGTTGATCATTCAGCTTCAAGACCAAGTCCATCAACTCCTCATGTCTAGTTTGATGCTCTAAGACTTCTAGAGTTTGAGGATGATGCAGCTAGGGTATTTTCAGTTACCTCTTAAGTGTAGCAATATCATCATTTTTCTTCTTAATAAGCTGCTCTATAGCTCTTATATCCTTGGGATTATGTCCCAATTCAATCACTAAGTCCTCTAAGGACTTGATCCTCATACCCTTGGCCTATGAGGAGGCCTTCTCTAATTTAAATTGTGCTGAAATGTTGTTCAGAGAGTTCTGTAGCTAATGGGAAGCTATGGCTTTACCTATCATGGTGGAGTATATTATCTCTCCAACTTATTTGTGTAGTTTAATCTAGTATATGGGATGGATATCCCTTTCCAATACTTCAAAATCTACTTTCTTGAAATCTGATGTTGTCTTGGGTTGTTGAGTTGTGGGTTTAAAAAAAGTCATCTGCAGCTTTCCCTCTTTAATTTCAAAGGATGACATTAGCCTTCTTCAATTGGTGGGAGTTAAATTTAGGTATTGTGCATAAATTTGGGCTTTAAGCTTTTCATTTCTGGCTTTGATTTCCTTGTATCTTTCCTTGATATCTTGATCTTTATTAGCTGGCATTCTAAAAGAAGACACTTCAACACTAAGATGCCTTTCCAACATCTGAGTTTTTGATGTGGAAGGCTCTCACATGCCTTTAGATGGAGTGGTAGGCCTACTTCTTTCTGCTTCTATATTTGTAACCTCAGCTGAGTGTTTAGTATATTCTTTCTTAGAGGCTGGATTTAGCCTTTCCCTCTTGTTTGATTCCTGTTATAAATCGGAGGTGGACATTCTTGAAGTTGAAGCCCCTTCTTTGTTTCTTTTTCGGATCTTCTCCTCATTCTGAGTCTGCATGAGCAGATGGGTACTCGTGGTTCTTTTTGGCTCTTTTGGTACCTACAGAAAAGAGTTGTCACTAAGCTACTTTTCTAAATCAATTAGAGCATACTCTACGTTTACTTTGGTACTATCTTGGTCTACTAGGGTACCTTCCACCCATTCTGTTTGATTTGCATATGCTTCTATTTCTGGTATGGGATGGTGAATGAAAGGTCCTAGCTTTACCTTTTCTCTCTTCTTTGTCATGAATTCCAAAGGATCATATCTCCAAACAAAACTTCTTTGGACCTTCTTGTTCTGTAATATCAAATCCACCTCTTTGCTAGCCTCCCTAGAGTTGCATATGAAGGGGCCTAGTTGGTCTTTTATCTTGAAATAAGCCTTCTTCTTAGCATTGACGAAGTTGACTTCATCTGCATTGATGATTTGTATATAATATTCTAGGGCAAACAACCTCATGGGGAGGTATCTTGTCAACTTATATGGTGCAAGATTGCAACCATACATCCTGATTTCTGTATGGTTCTGGTAAAGGTACCAGTCACCCACTTTGGTCTGCTTAGGCAATTGAAGGACTCTCTTTATTTTTGGACTGATTCTAGGAGGAGGGCTTCCAGTCAAAATTTCCATAACAAGTTGTACAAATAAATCAATGAAATCAAAATAAGAGTATGGAGAATGATATCGATGGATCAATGGGGTCCAAAAAATCACTGACCTGGGCTAACCTTTGGTGTCCAGCTTCTGAAGGGTGAATGGGAACTTATCAAGTTAGTAATATAAGAACATATGGTATAAGACTAAGGAATACTTGAAAACTCTTTCATTGTTCATTCTAAGGAATTGCTCATGTATCCTATCAGCTATAAATTGGGCATAGTCATAAATGACAGCAGGAGGCTTCCCTAGAGTGTAGATGGACATGAAGGCCAAGATTATTTCATCAATGTATTCACTAGTGGTGTAACCCAACATACATGATATCATGACTACAATATTCTAGCCACATGGAGAGAAAATGATTGATAGATATGGAGGGGAATCCTTAGGGATGTGTTTCTCTTCTCTGATGAAGGTTTGGAACAATTGGGCTAATTTTGTAGAACTAAGCTTGGGGTACTGGTCCAACAGGTCTCCAATTGAGAGGGGATTTAGGTTTAGCCCTGGTTGGAGCTGCAACATTTCATTTATGGACTCACCAATGATGGTGAAAAGTATAGTTTGGTTTGGGGACATGACTACTCTCTGACTAGGGATGTAATTGGCATGATAGTAGTGGACAATCACTGGGAAAATGTGGACTTGGGGGAACTGGTATTTGGGAAAATTTGACTCCCAAAGGCCAATCTCATTAGCATGGTTGTGGTACCTGTCCCTACTTTAACAATGGACATTGAGCAGGGGCTCTAGGGCAGTGTTATCCTTTATTTGGAAATCTTTATCAGCTAATGGAAGGTGATTCAGGTCTAAATGAGGTGTGGAGATGGGCCTTACATCCATTGCAATTAGGTTTGTCATACTCAATTCTTGTGTATTTGAGTGTGGGAGGTGATTCATGGGTTTTAGGGCAATGGAGGTTTTTGAAAAATGGTTATGGCTCAAAGTATTTTAAAAAATCAAAGTGAATTTGATATTTTTCCCTTAATTAACCATGTTATGAGGGCGAATTACTGGAATTTGACAAGTGAGTTGGTTTTCCACAGTCAAATACCTGGAATTGGATGAAATTGACTATAACTAGTCGTTGATGGAGGCTGCTCTTAGTATTGGTATCTTCATCCCTTCAACAGAGATCAAATTCTCTTGTTGCATTGCATATTAGGTGTCTAGCTCAGTCAGTTGTATTCCATTAGGAGCATGGATCATCTGACGGTAGTGGCTTTCCTACAATTTCCCTCATGTCATTTACCTGCTGGCTCATGTTTGTTCATTAAAAAGCATATACAGTCTTCTTTTTGTTCTAAAGATTGCAAAGGTATTTTAAGGTTTCATTGTCAATTAGGTCTAGGGTTTCATTAGGGTTTCATTGAAAGGTGTTTCAAAGTGTCTAACAACAACCAGCAGGTGATGAGGAGGTTTCAGCATCAACAAATTTCATCATTAAGTGTTCGAAAATGTGTTTTTCCTCAAAACTCTATTTTGAGGGAAAAATATATTATTTTGCTTTTATTGTACAAAAATCATGAAATTTAGTTTTCCTCATTGTAAATCCCTTCATCTGCAACCTTGGTTTCTTTACCTAGGCCCAGTAGTTCCAACGCTTGCAAAACAAGCAAAGGTCAGGTCATTTAGTTCATCACAAAGCTCAAATGAATTGAAAAAGTTCAAAAAACAGAGTTGAAAATAAAGTCATTTTCAAAATTATGAAAGTGGGTTTTGCAAAATTAAAATTTAAAAGATCCATGTATAAATCATGTCTCCAAATGTTTAAAGCTCATTTTCACTCCAACATCAAAGAGAAAGAAAAGCAAAGAAAAGTTGTTTTGGTGAGCAAGTGAGAAAATTGGGTGAAAGTCACTCCAAGTCACTGGGTGCGGCGCACTGGGCAGGAGGTTTGGCGCACTTATCAGGTGCCGTGCATTGGGCTGCATTTCTTAGTGAAAAAAGACACGGGTGCGGCACATACGCTGGGCACGATGCATTGGGTTGGATGCGCAGTGCACACATCCAGAAAGCTCGAAAACTACCAAAACTTGCTCCAATCACCCAAAACTTGTGGATCATTGCTTGTTCAAGTAGGTTAACCCTCTGTCACTAATTTGCATCCAAATTTGGTGGTTGTTTTATGGTGTTTAATGTATGGTGATTGTTTCAAGGAAAACAAACCCTATCTTTTCAAAATTTTCAAAGAGAATTGTTGCCTAGGGTTTTATATTGACTATTTTGCTACCAAGTTATCCTCTCACCTTACCACTCCCTTACCCCATTTTTCCATTGATTTCCTTATTCCCTAAATTCTCCTACCCCCTGAATTCACTAATCCCGTATCCTAAGTTCCCTTTCCCAAAATCCCAAATGCAAATTCCCAAACCCTAGTCCCATACTTAAAACTCCCAAACTACACTCTAATTCCCTGTTCCCTTAACTAAACCCTATCCCAACAGTCCCTAAATCCCTCACTATTTTTCCCTCCCCTTACAGTCCCTTGTATCACTCTTCCCTTGGTGGCAAAAGTCAAAACACACCATCAAGACAGTTCATCACATCAAAACTCACCTATTTCTCATCAAGGCAGCTCCAAGCCAGTTTATCCACCAACAGACACGACATTTGATCCTTCATATGATTATGAAGAGGAGACCCATAGCGACTCACCTACAAAGGGACATGCACCTAGGAGGCCTCATAGAGGTGGCAAACATATTAGAGAAGAACCAACCACTCTTGCTGAATTACATGCCTGCCCTCTTGCCATCTCTTGTTTCCAACATTAGTCATGTTATGAATTTTGTGAGAAGGTTGCTAGCATTTATTTTCATCACGAGTTGGCTCATTTTTCTGTACTGCATTTACATGGTGATCAAGCCACTCTAGCTGGTGTCACTTTCACATTAACATCAGAATCCATTTCACTGGCAACTGGTATTCCCAACATTGGAGAGCAATGAAACAAGAGGCAGAAAATTGACCAACAGTATTATAAACTATACATCAAGCTCGGCATTTTGAGACAGCTCAAGAGAGTGTTTCCTTTTGGGTACCTCAAAGATGAATATGCTCCTTTAATGAAACTGATCATGAATTATTTCAGCTGTGAGGGTTGGTTCTCCCGTTTATATGCTTATCATATCAGGTTGTTGATGCATTTTACCCGGGTACGGATGATGAACATCCCTTACTTCATGTGCCGAAACATAGAGAAGATGACCACCCTAGTGCAGCACAAGACTCCTCAGCAGCAGTTCTATAGTATTTACCATTTTTCTCTCATCAAAATTGTGGTCATTCATCAGCTTGGCTTACAAGGCATCTCTTGGGAGGACTTCAACTGTCGTTAGTTTTTCATAGCTCCACAAGGACCTTCAGAGGCTTTGCATGAGATAGGTGTACCTTCTTATCAGCATGAGGGCCATGAGACACAGACCGCTAGCATGCCGGTGTTCATCACCTATCAGAAGGGCACTAGACGGTTGTTTACAATAGCCAATCAAGTGTTATCTCCAGCCGGGGTGGAAGGGGCCTTGCTTCCATCATTAGCACAGCAGGTTCAGGACCGAGGTAAGAGGCCACTACAGGAGGAAGGAGCATCAGGTGAGCAGGAGATTGATTTCATTCTCATTGACGGTGCTGACACTGATTTGGGCCCACAAAGCACAAATCTTAGAGAAATCATTCAGGAGCAGCAGGCGGACATTGATGCCTTATCTATCAACTTGGATAGAGCCTAATGGACAATACAATACCTGGAGCAAAGGAGTAATTAGCTTGAAGACCAGTAGGTGATTATGGAGTTGCAAAACATTCGGGAGAATTTCCAAGCTGCCCAAAGGAGGAGGGTGGAGTTCACTTCACTTGAGCAAGAGGTTAATGCCGATAGGGAGTCATGGCTTGAAAGAGACAATATCCACTTGGAGAGGAAGCTAGAAAAGGCCAACAAGGAGAAAAACTTGTTGCGACACATGGTTGTTCATTACATGGCGAGGAACAAAGTTTGTAAGGTGAGAATCAAGAGTTTGAAAGAAAAATTGAAGAAGGCATCAAAGAGGCAAAAGGAGCATGATCGACTTCATATATTGGCCGAGGCTTCCTTGGCCAAACATAGCTCTTGATAGAGAAGACTCAGCCCAAATTTCAAAAAATCTAGACCAATTTTTTTGGCACAAAAACAGGATTTTCTGCCCTATGCGCCACGCCACGTGGCGCTCGCTTTTGTTAGGAGCCTCCAAATCACAAAAACTCAACATTTTTGGATTTGGCATGAAAAATTATGCTTTCCTACCTATGGCCAAGAAATTTGGGCAGGTTTTGAGCCCTCAAAAAGGTCAAAAACTCTCAAAAATGACCTCACTGCCCCTATTTTGACACACAAGAAGCAATGTTGGGAGAATGGACTTTTGGAGGGTAAATGGAGGCCAAATTGAAAAATTCCACTTGGGTTGGAAAGTAGACAGGAAAAAATTTCCAACAAGCACACTTGAAGCTAATTTTGACACCGGGAAGGCCTCCAAAAGTGGGTCCAAATAGGCACGATGCATAGAGAATCAGGTGCGACACATAGAGGAAAAATTGCCAGTTTGACCAAGTTTTGCTCTGTTTTTCACCCAGCTTTGTCTAGTTTGACTTTTTCACTTTCCTAATGGCAAATTTGTGATGTAATTTGATGAAAATTGATGGATCATGATGTAAATATGTTAAATTTTTACTTGTAGAGGTAGATTCATCAGTTTAAAGGTTGTCTGAAACCGAATGAATCAGTTCCCTTGTTTCTAGAGGCATGCTGTTATGTTGCCTAGTTTCTAGTTCTTAGTTGAATTAGTTCAAACAGCTCCTAAACATGTGTGCTCGACCCCTAGAGGCAAGGATGAGCTATGTTTTTCTATATTATGTTTTTTTCAGTCATTAGCATGGTTGGACTCTTGAGAAAGAAAAGAACTTCATTGTACACATATATTTTCATTTTGGCTAAGGAATTGGGACCAGGATTTGCAGCACTCTTTGGGATCCATGTGGAAATTTGTCTTGGTACAGTGCTTTCTTTGTAATTGTGAATTTTTTTATGTGATTTTATGCCATTATCTATCTTATTTCTTCTGAACTAAACAAACAAGAGTGTAAGTAGAATCCATTGAAATTGCAGTGCTCTACTTAAAGTTTGCTTTAGTTATTTGATGTTTTCAGCTGTTTGGGGAGGATCCACGATTTCTCTTGCCCTCTTCAACACCTCACCTATCTATTCCTTCCATATCATTCAATTTTAAGTGCCAAAACAATTGCCTACCTTGCCCTATTGAGATCTCTGCAGGACTGAGCCTCAATCCCCACACCCAAAATCTACCTTTCCATCCGAGCAACCAAAACTCCATTTTATCAAATCAATCCCTCTTGCACTTATACCTAGCCTAAGATCAGTAGATATTTCAGTCATCTCAAGCCCTCGTCGATCATTATTTGCTGAGATTGACCCGGAGAGAACCCTCTCCTAACCTGGTAGGGCTAGCTACCAGGCTGAGCATGGTTTGATGTTGGCCCTGGATCTTACCTTTTCAGCCTGAGGTAAATCTAGGCAATAATAGCTGCAGAGGTTTGTATGGTTCTGGTATGGGCTAATGGATGAGATGGGCTATCTGTAGCATCTGCGAAGAAATGGCGAAGGTCTGTGAGTGAATTTGCTGTTTGTAGGGGTCACAACGACTTTTCTGAGTTTTCAAAGCGAATGCGCAAAAAGAGAGGAAAAAGGGATAGTGGGGCTTTTATAAGAAAAATGTTATTTTTGGCGATTTTATTAATTTAAAAATAGTGCCGATTTTTGCAAAAAAAAGGAGAAGTGGTTTAGGAGGGCCATCACACCACTTTTGTGGTGCAGGTGGTATTCGGGAGGGGCCACCCGATTCCACTCATCGCTTGACACATAGCGTCAGGGGTCAGGAGGAAAACCACCTTATCGAGTGGTTAATATGTGGACATTGGGCCGGCCCGATATGTTTGTGGGGCATTGGATGTGGAGGAGGGATGATCAACGATGATAGGGAGATGGGAGTTGCGTGGGGATAAATGATGGGAATTAATGGGGGCCCAGTGATTTAATTTTGGTGGTCTCGGGATTAGTTTAAGGACTAATCCAGTTTTAGGGGATCGAGCTAGACTGTAATGTTGGATTAGGGACTAAGGGTGAGGTTTTAATGTTTTTTGCAGGATAAGGGGTAATAATATAGTTTATAAATAAACTAAGGGGTGGAGTTAATTTATATAAGGGGTTATATATATACCAATAAATGGGCTTTTCGATATTTTTTATATAATAAAGTTAATAGATAATATGAGGTAAAATGAGCAGAAGGGGTATTGTACTTAGGTTTATGAAATGTTTTGTGTTTTCCACATACATAGTACTTAGGATAAATGTATTTGGTGGGTTTTGCACATAAAACATGTTCATATAGGGGTTTTCCTAGGAAAGAGAACTTAACCTTAGGAAAAGGGGTTTTGTGAGGGGGATGAATGATTTATAAGGGAATTTAACACCTTTCCTTAAGTCATCAAGCCAAGGGTCCGATCCCACCAGAAGTCAGAAAAATGCTTTGAGCCTCTTTGACTTAAAGAACTATAGGTATTAATATTTTTATTGTGAAATGGAAGTTAGTAAGTGTCATAGGGGTTAAAATGAATGAGGGGGATGTTAAGTAAATCATATTGTAAACCATTGTTTCTGCTTTGTCCTCTACTTATGCACTTTAGAAAATTGCATTTAATATGATGACATAAGTGCACTTGTAAAATGACATGACATTTCTGCAACCTTTCTACTACTTACCCACTTACTCATCCTACCATTTTTTCTTCACTTTATTTGGGTGCATTTAGGCTAGCAAACCCTTATAAATATTTTTTTCTTTACAAAATAAACTATGTAATTCTAACCTTATATCATCCAAGGGCTAAGATTAAACTGATGAGCTCCTTTTATTCACTCTACCTATCTAATGATCTGCCAAGATTACACTGTTTGGTCAGATTTTATTCTCTAACTATAAACATAAAATTCAAAGCATGAAATAGCCAAGTTTAAACATTTTTACTATCATGGATTGTGGCATGAGTTACAAGCTGCACACAATCTTTTATTATGCAAAAAAAGTAAATAGTAGTGGCACTTTGACTTGCACACTTTCATGGTTTTTTTTTTGTGTTTTTGGGTTCATATATTTTCATCTTTTTTTACCTTTTCATTCTTTTTGTCCTTTGATTATTTTTTTTAGGACATACCCTCTTTATATTTTTTAATTTTTATAATATGCAAAACATTTGCAGAAAGAAAAGGTATGTACAATATTACAAGGTTTAACCTGTCATTCAAAATTATGACTCCTATTGGTATAGGAACCTAACAGTGGCTCCACTTGGGGATGACATTTCCTGGTGAAATGTCAAGAAATTTGTACATCTATGGCCTTTGAATTGTTGTTGATGTTACCTTGCAGTATTTCTCCTCTTTGTCTATGCATTATTCATATTTATGAGAATCAATCCTTAAAGCTTATGGCCTTCTCTTCGGGCTTCAAGTTTAAGAATCACCATCAAATCCACACTAGAATTTATCTTCCCTCCTTGAATCCCACTTTAGGACCTTGTCACTGAGGTAGAAATATTCAGCCTTGGTTCTTTTGTCAAAAATCCTCTTAATCCTTTCCTGCACAACCTGAGATCTGATGTATACTTCCTCCCTGGTTTGTTGAAGATGAATTTTTTGGTTGATTCTTCTTTGGATACTGTTTTGCTCAACCTGCAATTCTTGAAGCAACTTCATCACTGGTGTTCCCAAAGAGGATGGAAAAATAGCTTCCATCCCATAGACTAGTTGATAGTGCGATGTACCAATTGATTTCTTTGTGGTTAGTCTATCTGCCCATAAGGCATTGACTAGCTTTTTGTTCCATGTTTTCTTATTATCCTCTAACAATTTTTTTATGATTTTCACTAGAATTTTGTTTCAGGATTCGGCCAGTCCATTTCCTTAAGGATAATAGGCTGTGGAATGGCCCAGGGTTATATGATACTTGTTGCAGAAATCTATCATTCTTTTGGATTTAAAGGTTGTTGCATTATCAGTAATGAGCTTAGTTGGACATCCAAATCTTGATAGAATATTAGCTTCAAGGAAGGTTGTCATGTCCCTATAATATTAATGATCCCCACAATACTATTGATGTTGTATCCCTTATTGTTATTATTGTGCCCCATAGAATCCCTCTATTATTATTCTTGTGCCTTTATATTATTATTATTAGGTCGGATTGGTTAGATTGTGACCCCGTAGACTCCTATATATAGAAAGGATGTTTTGTCATTTGAATCATCTAAGAATTTTTCGTTTGTGTAATGTAAAGAAGGTTTTCCCCCTTTAAGAGGCTTATTTCTAAGGCGTTTATCTATCTTTTCTATCTTTTTGTGAGCTGGTTTCATAACATTTGGTATCAGAGCTTTGGATTCTAGGGTTTCGTTGCTCCAAACAGATCAACGTGCCATTTTCGCTATAATTTTTTTTCTGCGACGTTTCAGAAGCTAAAAAAAAACCCATTTGGGCCAAAATAGTTCTAAACTTTGGGTCTAAATTATAGAAATTTTCTCGCTATATTTGCGGAGATATGATCTGAGGAAGTTGGCATTTTGGTAGACTCTCGAATTACATTCCAAACAGGTGACCTGGGGAAAATCGTCATAACTTTTGTTTTGAGCACCAGATTGAAATCTCGTAAGAAGTTTTAGCAAGAGGATGGCCTCTAGTTTTCTGTGTATCAGTTTTAAGTACTAAGGTTGAAACAATGACATGTGGCACGTCGTACATGTTTTCTCTACTGAACTAGTCTATAATCAGCTCACCATGGGAGATTTGGCATAACTCTTCCTTGGAGAATCCAATTTTGATAAGACTGGTGGAATTGGAAAGAGGACGCAGAGTACTACTGCAGGTGATGATTTTAGAACTGGGAGATCCAAAATTATAGAGGTACATCAGATTCAATATCAAGCTCCTACAAGTGAAAAAATGTGTGTATTTTTTAAATTTTTGCATAAGCTTGGTTTGAAAAATTAGTTTGAAGGAATTCAAAGGGCATAGTGAAGCATTATTATCGGTAATTGATGCCCCGAAGAAAGAAAATGGAAACAACTAGTAAGCAACCTAAAAGCTCTAACATGACTCATGAAGAAGAGGAATAAATGCAACATGATATATCAATATTATGAAACCATGTGCAACAAATTTCATTCGCACAAAAGGTAACAAAAAATAAGATGGATGGTTTAAAGAAAGACGTAGAAGCTAAGATGGATTGTTTAAAGAAAGGCGTAGAAGCTAAGATGAATGACTTGGAAGCTAAGATGGATGGTGTAGAAATTAAGATGGATGACATGGAAGCTAAGACGGATGGTATGGACACTAAGATGGAAGCTAAGATGAATGGCATGGATGATAAGATGGAAGAATTGAAGATAAACTTGAATATGTTGCTAGAAGAAATGGTCACTAATGGCAAAAGGGTAGTAAAGGAAACTCGTGATGAGAACAAAATAAATGTCAATCATGATTTCATAGACTCTAATGTTGGATTGAAGACCCACCATGTTCCAAAAATTGATATGAGGAAGTTTGATGGCAAGGATCCTGGAACATGGATACTATAGATGGAGCAATTTTTCAATCTCCATAGTGTGCAAAACACACAAAAGGTACGTATTGCAACTTTATATTTGGAACCAAATCAGTTTGTATGGTATTGATGGCTTTTCTCTCGTAAACAAATTGTGAATTGGGTAATTTACACGGAAGAAATGATAGCACATTATGAGGATACAAAAAGAAACACATTTTTTCGCCAACTGATAAATCTAAAACAAAAGGGTTCAATGATGGAGCACATTGAGGACTTCCAAAAATTGAACATAAGGGTAAAAGATATTCCAGAGGAGCATAGGATTGATGTGTTCATAGGGACTTTAAATGATAATATCCAACATGAGATTCACCTTTGGGAACCTGATTCATTGGAGAAGGTATTCAAGTTAGCAAGAAAAATGGAAAGCAAAATTATCGCAACCAGGAAGCCTACCACTCACAACTATAAAGATGGAAGTGTTGTTGCCCCTAGCCTTCCACAACCTACAAGGTTGACACCACAACAATTGGAAGAAAAAAGAGCAAAAGGGATTTGTTACAGTTGTGATAGAAAATACACTAAAGGTCAGAAGTGTGCTGAGAAGAAATTATTCTACATAGATTGTGAAGAGGAGGAAGAAAAGGAACAAGAAATTTCAAAAGAAGAGGATATACTCCAAGAACAAACCCTAGATAAAGAAGAAATGAATCCAACCATATCTTGTAATGCATTGGCTAGAATTACCACTCCTCAAACTATCAAGATAGAAGGACATATCAAGAAGAAAAAGGTAATAGCGTTGATTGATTTGGGAATACCCATAATTTTATTCATTGTAAGATAGCAAAGGAATTGAATTTCTTCCTATATCCAACACCAGAGTGTCAAGTGATGGTTGCAAGTGGAGGAACCATAAATTGCTCTGGAAAGTGCCATGATATCAAGCTATCAATGGGAGAATATGTCTTGAATAGCCCAATGCTTTCCATTCCAATGGGTAGTGCTGATGTTGTACTAGGAGTCCAAAGGCTACAATCCTTGGATACAATAGCTTTTAATTTTCAATAACTTTTCATGAAATTTTCTGTGGAAGGAAAGGAAGTTGAATTAAGGGGTATTGCTGGGAAATTAGGAAAAATAATCAGTGCTAACGGTATGAAAAAGCTTGTAAATAAGGAACAACGAGGTCTAATAGCACAATTATGTTCACTAGAGGTTCCCACATTGAAATCATCTAATTCTTCATATCTCGAAAAAGTCTTGGACAATCATTCCAAGGTATTTGAGACTCCCAAAGGTCTCCCACCTATTTGTGATCATGATCATGCTATTCATTTGATTCCAGGAAGTGTTCCTCCAAACATCAGGCCGTATAGATATCCCTATGCCCAAAAGAGTGAAATTGAACATATGGTTGCAGAAATGCTAGAGGCTGGTATAATTCAACCTAGTCAAAGTTCTTTCTCTGCTCCAATAGTATTAGTTCACAAGAAGGATGGATCATGGTGCATGTGTCCAAATTATAGGGATCTCAACAAGCTCATTATTAAAGAAAAATTTCCCATTCCTGTCATTGATGAATTATTGGATCAATTGCATGGATCAATTTACTTCACCAAGTTGGATCTTTGTTTAGGATATCATCAAATCATAATGAAGACTGAAGAAATTCCGAAAACAACATTTAGAACTCATGAGGGTCATTATGAATTTTTTGTCATGCCTTTTGGCCTTACTAATGCACCTTCTACATTTCAAGGTTTGATGAATTCCATTTTCAAACCCTTCCTTAGAAAATTTGTGTTAGTATTTTTTGATGATATACGAATCTACAACAAGTCTTGGAAGGATCATGTCCAACATGTTGACATGGTTCTCAGACTATTGGAGGAAAAACAATTATATGCAAAAATCTCCAAATGTTTCTTTGGAGTACAAGAGGTGGAATATCTGGGTCATATTGTATCTCATGAAGGTGTTAAGGTAGACAATAGAAAAATTAAAACCATTAAGGAATGGAAAATCCCCACATCTATAAAGTATCTACGAGAATTTCTTGAGTTGACATGGTATTATCGCAAGTTTGTTAAGAATTATTGGAGAATAACAGCACCTCTAACAACATTATTGGAGAAAGATGCATTTTCATGGACTCTAGAAACAACCAAGGCCTTTGAACATCTTAAAGAGGCGATGTGCCAAGCACCAGTCTTAGCTACACTAGACTTCAAAAAAACCTTTATTGCAAAATGTGATGCCTCAGGAAATGCAATCGGTGCTATTTTAATGCAAGAAGAAAGACCCATTGCTTTCGTAAGTCGTCCAATCAAAGGAAAGTATTTACACAAAGCAATTTATGAGAAGGAAATATTGGCAATACTACATGCACTTAAGAAATAGTGAACCTACCTAATGGGAAGACACTTCAAGGTAAAATTAGATCATGATAGTCTTAAATACTTTTTAGAAAAAATATTATCTTTAGAAAAGCAACAAAAATGGGTCACAAAGATGTTGGGTTATGACTTTGAAATCATCTACAGAAAAGGGAAGCAAAATATTGTGGCAAATGCACTCTCAAGAAAGGATGAGGATGTGGAAGCATTTCTTTGCGCTATTTCTATTATCCAACCAGATTGGATAAACAAAGCAAGGGATGAATGGAAGAATGATGAGGAAGTGTGGGCAGTCATTCAAAAGATACAACAAGATCCCAGTACATCTGATACATTTATCTAGAAAAATGATTCGTTATGGTACAAGGATCAAGTATACCTATGTAAGAATTCCCATCTCAAACAAAATATTCTTAGGGAATTGCACACCTCTCCCTTAGGATGGCACTCAGGATTTCTTAAAACCCACCACAGCGTTAAGAAGGATTTTATTTGGGATGGCATTAAATCGGATGTTCAAAAGTTTGTGGTGGAATGTTTGGTTTGCCAACAAAATAAAGTTGAAACAATTAAGACTCCATGACTATTACAACCTTTATCCATTCCAAGCCAATGTTGGGAGGAGGTTTCAATGGATTTTATCACAGGTTTACCCAAGTCTGAAAGAAAGAGTGTCATCATGGTGGTAGTGGATAGACTTACCAAGTATGCACACTTTTATGCATTATCTCATCCATTTAAAGCGAGTATAATTTCTACTGCATTTATGGAAACAATTCAAAAGCTACATGGAAACCAAAAGATTATTGTAAGTGACAGAGATCCCATTTTCGCTGGAAATTTTTGGACAAAATTATTTTCTTGTTTTGGTACTCAATTAGCTCATAGCTCATCTTATCATCCTCAATCTGATGGGTAAACTAAGATAGTAAACAAATGTTTGGAAGGATATCTTCATTGCTTTGTATCTGATAAACAGACAAAATGGGTCAAATGGTTGCCTCTAGATGAATGGTGTTATAACACTTCCTTCCATATTGCAACAAAAATGACCCCATTTGTGGAACTTTATGGATATCATCCACCATCCATCACATCATATTTAATAGAAAATGTTAAGGTTAAAGCATTGGAAGATCACATCGAGCATCAAAAACAAGTTCTCCAACTCTTAAAGGATATCCTCACCTTGGCATAGAATAGAATGAAACAACAGGCAGATCAACATCACAGTGAAAGAAGTTTTGATGTAGGTGATTGGGTATTCCTATGGCTACAACCATATAAACAAATGTCCCTCAAGAAAGCTAAGAAGGATAAAAAATTATCACCAAAGTATTATGGTCTGTAAAAGGTGTTGCAAAAGATAGGTACTATGGCATACAAATTGGAGCTTCCTACAGCTTCTTAAGTGCACCAAGTTTTCAATGTTTCATGCTTAAAGAAGGTTACTTGACAAGCTTCCGGTTCAGACAATATTGCCAGAACTTGATGAAGAAGGAAAAATCATATTGGAACCTGAAGCAATCAAAGAAATAAGAACTTAACAGCTACGAAATAGATCAATTTCAGAGTATCTCATCAAGTGGAAGAACTTACCTGTTGAAGATTCCAAATGGGAGAACAAGAGTTTTAAACAGAAGCATCCAGAACTACTCAAACATTGAGGACAACACTTTTTTGAATGAGGGGAATGTTAGGTCCCTATAATATTAGTGATCCCCCCATTACTATTGTTGTTGTATCCCTTATTGTTATTATTGTGCCGCTATTGTCCCCATATTGTTATTATTGTGCCCCATAGAATCCCTCTATTATTATTATTTTTGTGCCTTTATATTATTATTGTTAGGTCAGCTCAGTTATATTATGACCCCGTAGACTCCTATATATAGAAAGGAGGTTTTGTCATTTGAATCATCTAAGAATTGTTCAATTGTGTAATGTAAAAGAGGTTGCCCCCTCGAAGAGGATTATTTCTAAGGCATTTATCTATCTTTTCTATCTTTTTGTGACCTAGTTTCATAACAAAGGTTATGATAATAGTGTCAGTGGCTTGCCTTGAAGGTATGGCCTCTATCCATTTTGTGAAATAGTCTGTAGCAGTGATGATCCATTTGTGTTGGGTAGAGGAAAGTGGGTGGATTTCACCAATGAAGTCTAAACCCCATTGTTGGAAAGGTGTTTCAACAGAGATTGTCTTGAGGGGTAAAGGTAAAAGCTTTTTCTTTCCCTCGAAAATTTGACATCTGTGACAAGAGGTCGCAAATTTATTTACATCAAAAAACAAGGTAGGTAAGTAGAAACCAGCTCTAAGAATTTTATCAGCGGTGGTTTTCTAGTAAAGGTGTCCTCCACAATCACCTGCATGAAATTCTTGTAATAATTTGTCAGAATCATCTTTTAATAAACAGTTGAGAAGAATGCCTTCATGATTTCTCCAAAACAAAGCATTGTCTAATATACAAAATTTTAAGGATTTCATCTTTAAAAATATGCTTTTGGTTTTAGATAATTCAGGAGGAGATTGTAAATTCAATAAAACATAAATGATATCAGCATACCATGGTGATTCAATAAAGGCCTGGTTGATTAGTGGAGTCGCCATCTTCTCTTTATTATCTATTTGTGCAATAAGGTTTATATCCAAGGCCTAACAGTTCGATTCAACCATGAGCTTGGCTAAACCTTGGCCCTTGATTAACTTAGTTGGCTTGATTTCTATATCATATTCTAGAATAGTAGCAATCCATTTGCCCCTCTTTCCATCTGGACCATCCTGAGTTAGAATGTCCTTGACTATTGAATTAGGAACATAGGCTACTATATGAGATTATAAAATGTATACCCTAAAATCCTTGATAGCTTTGACCAAAGAAAAGGGTTGCTTTTCCATTATGTTATATTTTAAGGGGGAATCTCTCAGGGCTTTGCTAAAGAAAGCAATAGGTTGTTTATAGCCATGGTCATTTTTCTACAGTAAAATTGCAACAATTGTATGCTCAGAAGAAAAGGAAGATACGATGAAATCTCTGTCAAATTTTGGGCTGATCAAAACTAGTGTTTTATTTAAGGCTAATTTAATTTCTTAAAAGGATTTATTAGCCTCAATATTCCATTTCATGGTCGAACCTTTTTTCAACATATTGTTCGGTGACCTAATTAATCCAGCTAGATTAGAAATAAATCTTCTAAGAATGTTAATTTTTCCTAAGAAAACCTATAATTCTCTAATGTTCCTTGGATGTTGTATATGTAAGATGGCTTCTATTATTGCGGGGTCTATTTAGATACCATATTTTGAGATTATATGACCTAATAACTTTCCTTCTTCTAACCCAAACAAAGACTTCTTGTGGCTCAAAGAAATTCCATAATTCCTGCATTTAATAAAAACCTGCCTTAGATGATCTGAATCTTGACTATCAGATTTTAAAAACATAGTAATATCATCTAGATATATCACAAGGAAATCATGAATTTCTTTGGCAAAGGCTATATCCATAACCCTTTGGAAAGTGGCTCCTACATTAATTAGTCCCAAAGGCATTTTCACATACATGAATGTGCCCCAAGGAGTAGTGAAGGCAGTCTTGGCTTGGTCATCAGGATGAACTAAGATCTGATTGTAACTAGAAAACTTGTCCAATAATGATATTTTGGTTGATCCAACTACCCTTTGTAAAATATGATCCATTTTGGGGAGAGGGTAATTGTCTTTGAGTGATACTTTTTTGAGGTTTCTAAGGTCCACATAGAGTTTTATCTCGCTAGTTTTCTTCTTGGTTGCCACCAAGTTAGAAACCCAATCAGAAAATCTCATTGGTGCAATTATATTAGCATCATACATTCTCTATATTTCCTTTTCAATTGAAGGTAACAAGACAGGATTTATCCTTCTAAGTTTTTGTCTGATAGGTTTTTGATTTTCTTTTATAGGGATTGTGTGTTTTATGATGTTGGTTTCATAGGACTTGAGGTCCTCATAACTCCAAGAAAAAACATCTTGGAATTCTTTTAATAACTCAATGTATTTCAATTTTTCAATTGGAGGTAGTGATTTTGAAAGTTTAATTAATTTTGGATTTTCCTCAGTGCCTATATTACACTCCTCTGTATCATATTTCAAAGGTTACATTTTAGGCTTCCTAGAAACATCATTTGAATCAAACAAATCTTCTGAAGGGGTTAATCCATTAGGTAAGAAATTTTCTTTGAGATTGATTACTTCAGTGTCTTCATTAATTATTTCATCAATCTCAACTTGCTTTAGGTTTTATACATCTAATTTTGTAATTTTAGTGGGATGAAATCTATTTGTTTCTTCACCTTCTATCTCATTTATTTCTATTTTATCTTTAGTGTTAGGTTCTATTGATGTGTCAGTATCTATATTGCTATTTACAAACTCTTCTTCTAGAATTAAAAAATTATTTATCTGTCTATCATTAGAAAATATTTTCCAGTTCTCCAAATTATCAGGGATTGCAGGTTTGTGCCTAACTTCAGCTCTGTACTAATGGTTAGGTTGAAAGAGTAACTTGCAGGTGCTATTAAACATTGCTAAACTATGAGCCTGCATATTATGTTTCCTAGGAATTACAACAAGCTTAGTTTCTAAGAAAGTGTTTAGTATTTCTACAATGGTTCTTCTATAATAACTTAATCTACGGTCTTTGGTCATATATACAACATCTATTTGCTTTATAACCAGTTCAGAGTCTCCCATGATAGAGACTCTTTTGGCTCCTAAATTCCTAACTAATTTAAGGCGTAAAATTAGCACTTCATATTCGGCCATATTGTTATTGCATTTAAAATTTAGTCTGTATGCATGGCCCTCCGAGTGATTATTCTCCAGATTGTATATCCAAGCTCCTACTCCTACTCCAAACTTATTTACTAATCCATCAAATTCAAGATGCCATAATACCTCATGTTCATAATTTTCATCATATGGTGCAACAAACTTTTCCTTATTTTGACTACCTTGTTTAGTGGAAAGTTATAAAGTTTGGATAGTTTCCTCTTGTTCTGAAACTGCAATTTCTTTTGGTTCTATATCAACATTGTCTAAAAGAATTTCTTGTGTTTTATTGGCATTATACATGATAAAGGAATCAATGTCTAAATGTACGGAGTAGATAGGAAAATTTTGAGGCCGATCCTGGCTACTTACCATATATTTCATTAAAGTTTCTTAGTAAACTTTTTGGGTTGTCAAAATACAAAGATCGTCGCATATGACATATCAAGTTGTAAAGATCCTTGAAGTTTGGCTCCCCATGATTGGATAAAAGCATGCCATACTTCGTTGGGATGTCAGCAACCACAACATCCATCAAGATGCTCTTGGCTGGATATTGAACTAAGGTAACACGCAAGTCTTTGATCAATCCTAGACAATTTACTTGACTTGAATCAAATGAGAATAAGTCCTTGTAAGGTCTTGTAATGTCTAGGTTCATTTTTTCCATTACTGATTTAGGCATTAAGTTGTGGGAGCCCCCAGAATCCGACATTGCATTATGAAGAATTTTGTCATGAATGCCAAAGCTAATGTAGAAAGGTGGTATTCCTCCTTCTAGTGGTTTTCCTTTAACATCAGGACCAAATATAAGTTCTGGTTGGTCATTAAATAGGTTAATAGAATCCTCATTTTTAGAAATTTTTAGAGTCTGGTATATGTGTGTCTTGTAGGTTTCATTTCTTATTAACTCTGTTAAAGGGACTGAAATCTTTAACTTAGCTACCTCTGCTCCCAAATTGAATTGCAAAGGGGCTTTTCTATTTGAGAGTTTGGAATTTTTACAGCATGGATTTGGGTAGGTTGGTCTTCTTTTCCCCTATTGGGGACCTTTTCTTGTTGGTTTTCAAGTCTGGTGTTTTTAGGCATTTCCACTGGTTTTTTAGGGGGAATTGAAGTGGAGGGCTAATCATCAGAAGGTTGATTAGGGGTGATATATACAATGGTGGGGCTAGAAGGATTCTGGTTTTGTCTGGGGAGAATTTGGAGGATTTTAGAAACCAGGGCTTCTTTGATTTTCTTAGGTTGATTTGGCACTTCTTGGTTTGATCAGGGGTATCAAATTTCTTTTTACCCCTTAGGTTATACTGTTTATGCACTTCCAAAATGGCAGAATCATATCCTTGTTATAATCAAATGACTCTGTGGACTACATTTACAATTGCTATAGAATATGCAGTTCCTACTCATCTTGGGTTAGGAAAACAGTACCTCATCATCCAATCCCATCAGAATAATCTATGTATCCTGTTCTAGATCATCAAGCTAGGATTTTTCTGCATAATTCTCTTGAAAAGGAGGCCTAATATTCTGATCAGGTCCATTTTAACCAGCGTTTTGGTTTTGGTTTTTTTCTAAAGTTTGGGTTTCTAACCGGAGGGGCTTGTTGGTTATCCAATTTAGGTTTCCTCTACGTATTCTCTATTCTATCCATTAAATTTTCTATACCTTTCGCTAAGCTATCTATTTTGAGGTCAGAGGGTGAAGGTTCATCTTTTGTTGTTCCTCATCTTTCATTCCTAACTCTAGCTCTTTTAGCTAATAAATTATCTTCTACACAAACTGCTACACTCTGCATTTCCTCTGAGGTTGGGGGGTTTCGTTCCCTAAGCTGGTATGCCATGTCTGTGTCAAAACCAGCAAGAAACTTTATTAATGCTAAATCAGGGGGGGTCTAAGGTTAACTAGAATTGCATTGTATATATTATTAAACCTAGTGCAGTAATAATGTACAGTTTCATTAGGCCCCATTGTAATATTTTCATACTCTGAAAGGATATGTAAGGGGTTCTTTTTCTTCTCCAATCTATTTAAAAATTGTTGATAAAACACATCTAGATTGTCAATGCTATTAGGAGGTAATTCTTTGAACCATTTTCTAACATCACCAGCTTAAGTCTGAGAAAATAGTCTCATTTAAACATCACCTATATCACTTTCATGTAATTCAAAGTAGTCTATCATTTTATTAACATTGTGTTGTGCAGTGTAGTGTCCTATGCCATCAAATTGGATGATTTTACTTTGGTAGTCTACTGGCATGGCACCAAGTGGGGCATGTAAAACAAGAGGAACATATATATTTTCCATGGCTATAAGCTGGGAGGGGCTAATATGTGGGGTTGAGATATTGGAAGATGATACAGTAGTGGAGGATGAACTAGGAATAGTAAATGGTGGATGAGGAGTGTTAGGTTGGTAAGGGAGTGAGGGTATGAATGGTGTTAGGGAATGGACTTCAAAAGTTGAAGGGAATAATGGTGAAGTGAATAATGGTGAAGTAAGAGTAGTGGATAATTGTTCAGAAAGCTTAGGGATGTTGGATGTACTAAGGGATGATTGTGGTGAATTCAAAATGTACTCGTCAATTGATTTGTTGGCTTTTTGAAGTTCAAGGTCTGCAATAAATTCAGGATCTAGGACAATATCATAACTTTCACTTTCAGACTTTGATTTAAATAACGATAAATCAAATTTCTCATTGAAGGGAAGATCTTCTAAAAACAACCACTCATCAAGACATGAATTAGATTTAACTAAAGGTATGTAACTAAATGAAATTTCTTCTTTTTTGGATTTCCTTGAAATCTAGTTAGGATTATCAACTATTGGGCAAGGTTTGGATCTCGGTTAGCCCTAGTATAATGAGTTCTCCTTGAAGCCATAATTTCAAACTTTTTGATTGTTTTATGCGAGAATTTTATAAAAATAACTTCTAATAAATTACTTTAAGAGGCTCAAAATCTAAATTTAAAAATTTCTTAAAGTTTTTATTAGGACTAAGGATTTGAGTCCCCAGTGGAGTCACAATTATGTTATCACTCAGAATTTTCCTTGGAAGTTATCAGAAAAAGGAATCATCTAAGGTAATCACAAACCAATCTTTTAAGTATAGGCTCTAGCCAACCTATGACTTAGAGAGGGCTCTCTCTATATAATTTAGCTTTGTTTTACTGGGATTTTAGGCTAGTTCTTAATGTTTCATCGAGGTTTTGGTTTTGAATTTAAGGTTTGGTGGTGTAATTCTTGGAACAGATGGATAGAGCAGGGTCTTTAAGCCATTGGGCTATGGAGTCAACAAATGGATAGCAGAACCATATCAATTCATTAAAGGGAATGTTCATAGGGTAGGCTAGCAAAGTAAAGAGAAAATATGTAGGCCAAATTGGTGAAATGATACTAACCAGGGTGAGAGAGAACTTAAGAATCCTCATACCAGGGCTAAAATAAAGAACATGGATAATCGTGAACAAATGGCAATTAAGAATCCTTTTCTATAGATCACAAGGAATAACCTAAACTAAGGAGAAATCAAGAATTCCTTAACTTAGATTTGTGAAGAAAACATTCAATATAGTCAAGACAAAGTGCAATTAAGCAATTTCTAAAATATCATTCCATGTTATAGCATTCAGATTTTTAGAGATACAAATAAGATTATGGAAAACTCAAAGAAAAATAACATTGAACGTGAGAAAATTC
Source organism: Pinus tabuliformis (assembly GCA_031772625.1). Taxonomy (NCBI): domain Eukaryota; kingdom Viridiplantae; phylum Streptophyta; class Pinopsida; order Pinales; family Pinaceae; genus Pinus; species Pinus tabuliformis. Next base: position 1,551,264,956 of record CM062804.1, read on the forward strand.
TTATTTGAACTTCGCTTTGCACAAGAATCCTGTGAAATATTTGATCTTTATTCCTTGATCCAGTTAGCTGATCCAATCATTAACACAATAGAATTTCAGACTTAAGAACAATAATTCTATAGAAATGCTTGGAATCTACCCTACATGCTTCGAATGGTGAAGTATATATACAAAAAATTATTACAAAATATCTCAAAATATCTCAAACTGTTTTGAGATTAAATTCAGGAAATACAAATATCTTCTTGCAAGAAGATAGAGAGAGATAATGAACTATTTCATGTTGTCCATTTTTATTTGGTAATGCCGGTTGTTATCGTTGGATTTGTAGCCCTTTATGTTGCCTTGCAGTTGTGGAATTTCACGCTAGAGGCTTCTCTTCTTTCATCTTTCACTTGACACATTTTGACCCTGTTGCCCTATTTTCATTTGTTTCCTTCGCTGCCTTCATTTTTACTATGTGGTAACTTTTTTAGCTATAAATTTATCACAGTAAATCAATTATATTCTCCCACCATTTTTCCTCTGGTAATTTTACATTCATCATCCTTCTATAGATCTCATCAGCTTCAGTATACTTGGAAAAATTGGGCTTGGTGAGGAATAAATGTTTGACCTCATGTTCTAGAAAAAACAATTTTTCAAATGTGTCACATAACACTTTGCATATTGGAAATGCTTTTATGGATGAAGAGTTGGCTTGTTCCTTGGCCAACTTTTTGAGTTTATCACTATAGTCCAACTGTGTCATGAGTTGGTCGTTGATAACCATAGGATTGGGAATATCTTTTTCTCTCAAAATCTGGAATTTATCCATGAACCTATCAATGACTATTTGCATATTGTAGCACTTTTCCTCTAAGTTAAGCATAAGGTTCCTCTTGGAAAGGACCTTCCCTATCTCCAAAATGATCTTATTCCTATCTTCGATGTTTAGCTCATGGAGCTCATATCTATTCTTATTGTTGAGGAAGTGGATGAGTCTATTTGCATCCTCAGGCTTATCTCCCAATTCCTCTTTTACTTTCTGGATAGCTTTTGTAGCTACCTTTACTAACTCTATTTGTTCAAAAATAACTTGGATTGATGGCCAAATATCATTGACAGAGTCAATGATATTGGCCCACAACATTTCCTTGGTTTGTCCAAGTGGTTTCTCTAGTGTTAAATCCTTCTCTAGGATTTTGATTCTCTCACCCATTCTTTGGGCCCTTTGTGCTTCTTCTTTTTGCTTGAGTTGGGAAAGTTGGAAGTCAGTTTCCAAACTTGCCACCTTTTCCTTTAGTCTTTTCATCTCTGTAGCCTGGATAGACATTTCTTCCATGCCTTTAATCAATTCTACTGCTTTTTCTCCTTGTGAACATGTTGTTGTTGTAGATTCTTTTGTTACTAGCAATGGTGTGGCAGGTGCAGCAGTGGGTGCCAATGATGTTGCCAGCATAGAAGGAACTGTTGTAGATATTGTTGGGATGACATCCTTGGAAGTTATGGCCAAGTCGCTTTGCTTCGATTGAATTAAAGCTTCCAACTCCTTTTCTATCTCCCTAAGTTGATCATTCAGCTTCAAGACCAAGTCCATCAACTCCTTATGTCTAGTTTGATTCCCTAAGACTTCTAGAGTTTGAGGAGGATGCAGCTGGTGTATTTTCAATTGCCTCTTAGGTGCAGCAATATCATCATTTTTATTCTTAATAAGTTTCTATGTAACCCTTATATCCTTGGGATCGTGTCTCAATTTAATCACTAAGTCCTCTAAGGACTTGATCCTCATATCCTTGGCTTGTGAGGAGGCCTTGTCTAACTAAAATTGTGCTAAAATCTTCTTCAGAGAGTTCTGTAGCTAATGGGCAGCTATGGCTTTACCTGTCAAGGTGGAGTATATCATCTCTCCAACCTGTTTTTGTACTTCAAACTAGTCTATGGGATGAATATCCCTTGCCAATACTTCAAAATCTACTTTCTTAAAATCTAATGTTGTCTTGGGCTGCTGAGATGTGGGTTTCACAAAAGTCATCTGCAACTTTCCCTCTTTAATTTCAAAGGCTGACATTAGCCTTGTTTGATTGGTGGGAGTTATCTTTAGGTATTGTGCATACGTTTGGGCTTTAAGCTTTTTATTTCTTGCTTTGATTTCCTTATATCTTTCCTTGATATCATGATCTTTATCAGCTGGCATTCTAAAAGAAGACACTTCAACAATAAGCTACCTTTCCAACATCTGAGTTTGTGATGTTGAAGGCTCTCGCATGCCTTCAGATGGAGTGGTAGGCCTACTTCTTTCCTCTTCTGTATTTGTAACCTCAACTAAGTGTTCAGTATATTGTTGCTTAGATGCTAGATTTAGCCTTTGCCTCTTGTTTGATTCCTGTTGTAAATCGGAGGTGGCCATTCTTGAAGTGGAAGCCCCTTCTCTATTTATTTTTGGGATCTTCTCCTCATTCTGAGGAGTGTGCATGACCAGAGGGGTACTCATGGTTCTTTCTGGTTCTTCTGGTACCCGCAGAAAAGAGTTTTCACCAAGTTGCTTTTCTAAATCAATTAGAGCAATCTCTACGTCTACTCTAGTGCTGTCTTGGTCTACTAGGGTACCTTCCACCCATTCTATTTGATTTTCATATGCTTTTATTTCAGGTATGGAATGGTGAATGAAAGGTCCTAGCTTGACCTTTCGTCTCTTCTTTGTGATGAATTCCGAAGGATCGTATCTCCAAACAAAAATTCTTCGGAACTTCATGTTCCGTAATATCAAATCTGCCTCTTTGCCAACCTCCGTAGAGTTGCATATTCAGGGGCCTAGTTGGTCTTTTATCTTGAAATAAGACATCTTCTTGGCATTGACAAAGTTGACTTCATCTACATTGATGATTTGTCTATAATATTCTAAGGCAAACAACCTCATGGGGAGGTATCTTGGCAAATTATATGGTGCAAGCATGTAACCATATATCCTAATTTATGTATGGTTCTGGTAAAGGTACCAGTCACCCACTTTGGTCTGCTTAGACAATTGAAGGACTCTCTTTATTTCTAGACTGATTCTAGGAGCAGGGCTTCCAGTCAACATTTTCATGACTAGATGTACAAATAAATCAACGAAATCAGAGTAAGAGTATGGAGAATGATATTGGTGGATCAATGGGGTCCAAAAAATGACTAATCTGGGCTGACCTTTGGTGTCCAGCTTTTGAAGGGTGAATGGGAACTTATCAGGTTGGTAATATAAGAACATATGGTATAAGACTAAGGAATACTTGAAAACTCTTTCCATTTTCATTCTAAGGAATTTCTCATGCATCCTATCAACTATAAATTGGGCATAGTCATAAATGATAGCAGGAGGCTTCCCTGGAGTGTAGATGGACATGAAGGCCAGGATTATTTCATCAATCTATTCACTAGTGGTGTAGACCAATAGACATGATATCATGGCTACAATATTCTAGCCCCATGGAGAGAAAATGACTGATACATATGGAGAGGAATCCTTAGGGATGTGTTTCTCTTCTCTGATGAAGGTTTGGAACAATTGGGCTAATTTTGCAGAACTGAGCTTGGGGTACTAGTCCAACAAGTCACCAAATGAGAGGGGAGTTATGTTTGGCCTTGGTTGAACCTGCAACATTTCGTTTATGGACTCAGTAGTGATGGTGAAAAGTATAGTTTGGTTTGGGGACATGACTACTCTCTGACTAGGGATGTAATTAGCATGATAGTAGTGGACAATCTCTGGGAAAATGTGGACTTGGAGGAACTGATATTTGGGTAAATTTGACTCCCAAAGGCCAATCTCATCAGCATGGTTGAGGTACCTATCCCTACTTTGATAATGGACTTTGAGCAGGGGCTCTAGGGCAGTGGTATCCTTTATTTGGAAATCTTTATCAGCTAAAGGAAGGTGATCCAGGTCTAAGTGAGGTATGGAGATGGGCCTTACATCCATTGCAATTGGGGTTGCCATACTCAGTTCTTGTAGATTTGAGCATGGGGGGTGATTCAGGGTTTTTAGGGCAATGAAGGTTTTTGCAAAATGGTTATGGCTCAAAGTATTAAAAAATCAAAGTGAATTTGATATTTTTTCCTTAATTAACCTTGTTATGAGGGCGAATTACTGGAATTTTACAACTTAGTTGGTTTTCCACAGTTAAATACTTGTAATTAGATGAAATTGACTATAACTTGTCATTGATGGAGGCTTAGAGGTTCGTACGGTTCTGGTACAGACTGAAGGATGAGCTAGGTTGTCCACAACATCTATGAAGCAATGGCAGAGGTCTGTGAGTCAATTTTCTATTTGCAGGGGTCACGTTGCCTTTTCTGAGTTTTCAAAGCAAATGTGCAAAAAGAGCGGAAAAAGGGATAGTGGGGATTTTATAAGAAAAATGTTTTTTTTGGTGGGTTGATTAATTTATGAATAGTGGTGGTTTTTGGGAAAAAAGGAGAAGCGGTTTAGGAGGGTCGTCACACCACTTTTGTGTGCGGGCAGTATTTGGGAGGGACCGCCTGATTCCACTCATCGTTTCACATGTAGCGTCGGGGGCCGGGAGGAAATCCACCTAATCGGGTGGTTAAAGGGCAGACGTCGGGCTGGCTCGATATGTTTGTGGGGCATTGGATGTGGAGCAGGGATGATTAATGGTGATTGGGAGATGGGAGTTGCGCGGGGATAAATGATGGGAATTAATGGGGGCCCAGGGATTTAATTTTGGTGGTATCAGGATTAGTTTAAGGACTAATCTAGTTTTAAGGGATCGGGCCAGACTATAATGCGGGTTTAGGGACTAAGGGTGGGGTTTTAATGTTTTTTTTGGGATAAGGGGTAGTAATATAGTTTATAAATAAACTAAGGGGTGGGGTTAATTTCTATAAGGGAGTTATATATATACGAGTAAATGGGTTTTTCAAGATTTTGTTATATAATAAAGTTAATAGTTAATATGCAGTGAAATTAGCAGAAGGGGTATTGTACTTAGGTATATGAAATGTTGTGTGTTTTCCACATACTTAGTACTTAGGATAAATGTATTTGGTGGGTTTTGCACATAAAACATGTTCATAAAGGGGTTTTCCTAGGCAAGAGAACTTAACCTTAGGAAAAGGGGTTTTGTGAAGGGGGTGAATGATTTATAAGGGAATTTAACACCTTTCCTTCTTAAGTCATCAAGCTAAGGGTCTAGTCCCACTAGAAGTCAGAGAAATGCTCTGAGCCTCTTTGACTTAAAGAACTATAGGTATTAATATTTATATTGTTGAATTGAGGCTTCTATGATCCATAATAGTTGTAAGAAGAACTTCAGCCGAAGTTCTTCTTACAAATATTTATATTTTGAAATGGAAGTTAGTAAGTGTCATAGGGGTTAAAATGAATGAGGGGGTGTTAAGTAAATCATATTGTAAACCATTGTTTCTGCCTTGTCCTCTACTTATGCACTTTAGAAAATTACATTTAATATGATGACATAAGTGCACTTGTAAAATGACATGACATTCCACAACCTTTCTACTACTTACCCACTTACTCATCCTACCATTTTTCTTCACTTTATTTGGGTGCATTTAGGCTAGAAAAACCTTATCAATCTTTTTCTTTACTTTACAAAATAAACTATCTAATTCTAACCTTATATCATGCAAGGGCTTAGATTAAACTAATGAGCTCCTTTTATTCACTCTACCCATCTAATGATCTGCCAATATTACACTGTTGATCAGATTTTATTCTCTAACTATAAACATAAAATTCAAAGCATTAAATAGCCAAGTTTAAACATTTTGACTATCATGGATTTTGACATGAGTTACACGCTGCACACAATCTTTTATTATGCAAAAAGGTAAATAGTAGTGGCACTTTGACTTACACACTTTCATGGTCATTTTTTTGTTTTTTGGGGTTCATATATTTTCATCTTTTTTGACCTTTTCATTCTTGTTGTCCTTTGATTATTCTTTTAGGACATACCCTCTTTACATTTTTTATTTTTTTATAATATGAAAAACATTTGCAGAAAGCAAAGGTATGTACAATATTACAAAGTTTAACCTTAGTCATTCAAAAGTATGGCTTCTATTGGTATAGGAACCTAACAAAACCCACATAATTAATATTATAGACCGAAGTTATATAAAACCTAAGATATTAAATATCCTCAAATAAAGATGTTTGTCCATGGTCAACCATGGTCCAATGTCACATTGTGACAACGATTTTCTCAAAATGAAAATCAACCATTTTCAACCATGGTTAACCATGTTTATTTTAGGGTTTATAATATTTATGTAAGGGTTTATATACCTTGGTTTTATAATACTAATCCCTAGGGTCTAATATTATTCTCTTATTTTTATAATTCCTAAAAAAAATTGTTAATCCCATGGGTTTATTATCCCTTTAGTTAATAGTATTCCCTTGGGGTTTTAGCATTATACCCTAGGGATATGAACCCTTAGATTAATATACCCAATGGATTGATATTATAAACCTAAGGGAATAATAAACCCAGTGAGTTAATACTAAAACCCCAAGGTATTATAAATCGAAGGGACTAATATTATTAAACCCAAGGTGATAATATTACAAATCCAATGTATATGAACCCTTAGTTGACCATGATTTATACTGAACCTAAGGGATTAATATTATAAACCTGTGAATAATATCATACCCTAGGAGTATGAACCCTTATATTAATATACCCAAGGGATTGATATTATAAACCGAAGGGAGTAACAAACCTAAGGGATTAATACTAAAAATCCAAGGGAATATCAACCCTAAGGTTAATAGTATTAATGCATTGGGTTTATTATCCCTTGGATTAATAATATTCCCTTAGGTTTATAATCCCTTGGGGTTTTATTATTAACCCCTTGTGTTTATTGTTAACACCTTATAAATAATAAACCTAAGGAATTAATACTAAAACCAAAGGGATTATTAACCAAATGGAATAATATTAAACCCAAGGGAAAAACATTAAAAACACAAGGCATATAAACCGTAAGATAAATATTATAAACACATGGTTGACCATGATTGAGTTTCATATTGAGACAATTCTTATCACAATGCGACGTTATACCATGGTTGACCAATGGTTGCTTTACATAGCGAGACAATATTTGTCACAGTGGTACATTAGACCATGGTTGACAATGGTTGATTTTCACATCAAGACAATAATTTTCAAAATTTGACGTTCAACAATGGAAACCCTAGTAGATTTTCATATCGAGACATTTTTTGTGACAATGTGACATTCAGGATTACACTTGTTTTACATATCGAGACAATATTTGTCACAATGTGACGTTGGACCATGGTTGGCCAAGATTGATTTTCATATCAACACAATATTTTTCACAATGCGACATTCGACCATGGTTGACCAAAATTTACCATGGCTAGTCATTTTTCATTCTATAAAACATGGTTGACCATGATGGACCATGATTTTCCATGATTGTCCATGATTTTCATATGGAGACAACTTTTGTCATAATGTGATATTCAACCATGGTTAACCATGACTAGCTATGATTGACCATAATTTACTGAGATTAATATTATAAACCCAAATGAATAATAAACCCAAGGGATTAATGATGGGCCTATAAATTAGACACAAATTAAGGTCCATATAACCTTTCTTCGTCACATGAATGCTATATTAAACCACTCCTTCCACACTTAATAATGTTTTTTTAGCTTTAATATGTTAATTAGGAAGGTTTAAAGATAATTGCATATTTGTGCCTAATATTACTTACTTTTGTAGAGTTGTTATAGTGTTTTCTTCTCAAAGGTGTACGAAAATAAATCACCTAAGACTGTGGATGACAAATAATCTCAACAATATAATTGGATGCTAAACATTGTATATCTGTAGCAAATGATAGAAAAAAACCTACCAAAGTCCTAATCTATACCACAATCATAGTTAAACAACAAAATGAAACAGTAATAAAGCGGGTAACTCCAATAATCAAATGGAAACGAGATATACAAAGAATATATTTTATTAATAACACCTATAAAGGGAACAAATAAATGTTACTAGTCCCCCTCTATGGGATGGGTTCTTGGCTATCCTCAAATATCTTCAACTTTCGTAGAGTCTCTCTCCTCTATAATGTGTAAACCCAACAAATAAAATGTTTGAGCTCAATGGGAACCCAAATGGAAAATAAAAATGGTGTGCGATAATGATAATAATCAGAGTTACAACAGTGAGCGCAACAATAAAAATAATCAAAAGTGGATAATGAATGGAAAGCCCTCCTATTTATAACAAATTATTAGGTTATCCTTGAATAATGAGAAATAATAAAATATTATTAACCCCATTCTAGAAATAACCACTTGGAATATTTTATTATATTTGGTTAGGAGGGAAAAAGTATTAAAACTTTTATTTAGAAATAATAAATAAATAAATGATTTATTTATCATCTCAAAAAATATGGTTAAGGAATAATAAAGAAATAATGATTTATTTAATTATTCCTAGGGGATTTAGTCAAACTTGACAAGGAATAATAATTAATTAGTGATTAATTAATTATTCCTAGAGAAAAATAAGATAATTAATAATTTATGTGTTTATTTCTCATAATTGGGTCAAATGTGACAAGGAATATTAATTAAAAAATGGTTTAATTAATTATTCGTAGAATAAAATTGAATAAATAATGATTTATTTATTTATTCTTCATGGTTTTAATTATAAATTACTTAACAAATGTGGTTTATTAAGTAATTTTTCATAGTGAATGTAATTTTACTATGGTAAAATTGGCCTTACATGGTGTACTTCGATCCATATAGTAAATTAAGGCTAGATGATCAATTTTTTGATGATAACATATTTCCCCCCAACGTATGAGTGTTGGGAGAAAAATGTATGACTGAAGTATTTTGTAAAGACACAATCACTAGACAACAAAGTGGAGTCAGAGAGAGAGAGAGAGAGAGAGAGAGAGAGAGAGAGAGAGAGAGTTTAAGCGAAAGAGGATAGGGAAAAAGGGGGTGAGACCAATGCAAGTCTCCTTTTATGTTGTGGTACCGATCTCGGTGAGGTGGGGGAGGCATACCTATACCCACCGAGATAACATAGTACAAAAATAATGATGTGCCCAGAAACACAAAACTGATAAATTATGTACATGTTGAATGGTACATGACATGCTAGCATAACTGAGCCAACAAATAATACAATGTATCCCATATACATAATGCACCTAGTAAAACATGGGCGATGAAAAAATACAATAATATCTGATTACATGATATATAATGGCCCTTCCCTCAAAAAATGGGTGGGAGGGAGGGTAGAACAATCAAAGAAGCCATGCTGAACAGGGAAGGGCTCTGCAAAACTAAATGGATCATATGAAGGAGACGTGCATGCTATGAACACTGCAATCAGTAGGAACTGAACCCATCAAATATGTGGAACTACATCTGATGTTGTAGCGTAATATGAAGGCACCAAGGAATGTGGGGGGCTACCTAAAGGGCCACCCCCTCATGAGTTCTGAAACATCTCACACACACACCCAAAAATTGTTGGTATAATCTGCTGCATCACTGGACCATCAAGTGGATGAATCACAAACATGAAACAACCAAGTCAAAGGGAAATGATGAGTCGCTTTGCTTGATCCAAGGCACCGAATAAGGGTGGAAGGTGGAACCAAGATACATCGCCCTCTAGGTCGTTCTTCTGGAATAAATGTGTTGATGTCCACAGAATAAGGCGCATCCTAGGTGAGGCAATGAGGATCCTCAACTAAGGCATGGGGGAAAATAGTAATGTGATAGATGGACTAACACTAGGGACAATGGGGAAAATGGGACTGAGGGACAAATAGACGACTTCCCTTGTCGGAGCATAAAGTGCATAGTTGACCTGGTAGTGAGTGACACAACTCTGGAGGGGATGGGGAACAGTACTACTCGAGGAAAAAATGGGCAACACAGGATGAAATGTATGTAAATATGGATGGAATAATGTGACATGATATAATGGGATACAAAAAAGACTCCATGGATTCAAGGGTGACTCATCGTGGATGCTCTGAACAAGCATGACTCGATAATGCTACCACACAGAATAGGCCTGGTGGGGACCATGAAGGCATGAGTAAATGATGGTTACTCATGACAAAAACTGACATGTCATATGACAAGTATTAAGAGGAGGTGGACCTCAAAGTACAAGTGTCTCTTTTTGAAGAAATTCAATTTTGAGAGGCGACGAATTGACCCTTCTTGAAAAAATGACTTCCTAGTGAAGTGTCAAATCATAAAAAACTGAGAAAGACCCATTATAATACTTTATGAAAGCTTTCTAACAGTGCTAACGATTCATAAAACTAACCTACGTTTTGGTCACAATGGGTGACAAAAAAACTGTGGGTTTTTCTATAAAAGGATCTTTATCCTCCAATTTGAATTCATTTTCTAAGTGAGCTGTGGTGAATTTGGAGAGGAGGAAGAGCCCTTAAATCTTGTGGAGATCATAGTGGAGAAACCAACTTTCAAAATTAGGATCTGCAACTTTCGAGTAGGTGGCCTTGTTACACAGTAATTTGTCACTGTCTCCCTGTCAGTCACCCTATTATGTCAGGAGTTCACAATAATCAAGCTCATGTCTTCTGAACTGGCCAAAAACCCACTTTTCCAAAGTTTTCCTCATCAGCGCGTCTGTTTCTAAAATATCCGCACTAACTGGCACTTCATAACAGGCCGCGTGCGCTGCCAGCGCGGAAGCACACGCCTTTCCCGCGCTGATCGAATTTCATGGCCAGCGCAGCCTCTGTTTGTATTTACCTGCACTGACATGACCCTGTCCATTATGTCTTTGCGATGTCAGTGTGCCAGACCAATTATGCACCCGCGCTGATCCAGTTTAGGCGAATTTGTTCCAACAACCAGCCTTCTAGATAACTCCAGACTTGGTTGTTGGCTTTGTGAGTATCGCCTCCCTTCTATGGCATGTCTGTTCGACCCTTTGCAACTACTTCCCCTTGAAGATAAGCTCATCCTTCCACCATTCAAGGAGACTCTTTCTCCTATATAAACCTCTACCATTACCATGAGCAGCTAGTTTGGAATAGCTTGGATTGAGTGGAGCTTATAGTGCTCAGATTGTTGTTACTATAGGTAGTTGGTGTGATAAGTGTGGAAGTGCTTGATAGCTTAGGGAAGGTTATGTTGTGTTGCTTGTGTGAGAGAGAGAGTTTCTTGTCTTGGGAGAATCATTTCCAAAGGTGAATGCTTGAGACACTTGCTGACTGGCCCCTCCTGAGAAGGATACCGACGTCAGAACATTTGGTTGTACTCTTCTCTGCTTGATTAATAATAGATGACTGCTATTATTGTTCTGTTCTCATTTGTCCATGCAATGGTTAATGTGAATTACATCCTTTCTAACTGATGTATGGTTGCTTTTATTAGATTTCACGCTTGTGTTTGTTTCCTCTTCGTGTGTGTAGGTGTCTATTCGCGGAGATCGCGGAGGATTGTGACCGGCCAGGGCGAACGAGCGAAGGTGGCATCTATTCATCAAACAACAGCGCTGGGATCCAAGTAGGTGCTCTTTGCCTATCTTTTAATTGCAATTAGGAACTTGCGTAGTAGCATTGACCGATTGTTGCTAGACCCACTCTGGGCTAGTAGGGATCGCCTCTATCCGTAGAGGGGATTTACCTCTCCAACAATTTGGCGACTCCGCTGGGGAGTTCAGCCTTTTGTCTCTTGTGTCCATTCTTGTGTTTGAATTTGATTGTTCTCTCTTTTCAAGATTTGGGGATTGATTCTTTGCTTGTAAACTTCCTGGGTCCATCTGGGGAGTGTCTTAATTATTAAAAGGGTTTCTACCTTTGGTTTGGGAGCTTTTGCTTTGATTCTACTCGTTTTTTACCCTCAGCGCGGTTTAATTCAAAACAGACGCGCTGACGTCGCATACTTGCTTCTTTGTTCTCCCTGTCATCGTTCCTGTACAACTAACAGTCACGCTGACCTCGTTTTTGAGACAGCGCGCTTTATCCATGTGCTTCCGCGCTGACGGCACAAAGTTGCTACATGCCTTCTCTTGTCAGCGCCGAGTTGCTGAAGGCCACCCGCGCTGATCCTGTAGAGTTCATTTTTGCCCAAATTAGCCTCCTGAACTTGTTGCTTTGACTTTCCCCTCTTCTCTCCACTTGGTCTATGACTTGTTTTTCATTGCCTGAACTCTGAGGTACTTGTTTACGAAGTCTTGTTTCACAAGGTTTCGTTTTTGCTCATTTTTCGGTTTTGCAAATACCTTCCTCTTTGCTTTCGCTGCTTGGTTTGTATTTCGGCCATCATTTTTATGGTTGCTGGATTGAGTTGAATCTCTAATTGACTGGTTGTAACTCTCATCCTCCGGGTGTTTGCTCTTTTCTATTGATTTCGCACCCTAGCCCTAGGGCATCTAGTGGCCGTGTGTGTGTCAAGCCTTCCGTAGGGATCTTGTTCTCTTGTTTGTCCAGCCAACTTCAGATTTGTTTTTTACACTTGTTCAGTGATTGTTGAAGTGTTTTTGGTTGTGTTTCCAAGCGGTTTGTGCTTCTTCCTTATTTGAGTTCCTGTTTGTCTTGTCGAGCTTAGATCACATAGCTCGTGCGGAACTTGGTTTTCCTTTTGATTTGGAAGATCTTGTTTGGATGTTTTGGGAACTTTGTGTGCTTTCATTAAGTGATTTGCTTGGTGTTCTTGTTCCTCAAAATTCATTTGGGTGCTTTGTGTCATTGAAAGAAAATTAAACTGGTAGCTTTTCTTTCGAGAATTGAAAAGGAAAAGAACATTTCATTGATTCGCATTTTCAAAAGAAAAGTTTCCTTTCCTTGCTTTTAGCTGCATTAGGTTGCTTGATTGTTTGATTTCATTTTGTTTGATTGAAAATTCTTTACCTTCTCATAGCTAGAATTCATCGAACAAAATGGTATTCTTTGGCATGTAGTTTGCATCTAGGTAATTGTGAGAGAACGCACGATAGGGCCTGAAATCGAAACTTCACTCAAGATTAACCATAAAATGAACTGAATTAACCTAAAAATGCATTGGAACTAAACGCAAATATCTAGAGGTCTAGGTTAGAGACGTGTTCTGGCGTCTTTAAACATAGTCACTGTTGTTTCACATTATGGTTGGGTGATTCCTCCTTCTGTGACTCGATAGTGGTCTAACACGGACTGTGCTCCCACGTACCGTCGCGTATATAGGGAGACCCCACTAGGCTTTTATCCTTTATCCATAGGAAGCCGAGTATGCCGCCTTGTGAACCGTAACGCACCGAACACAGCATTCGGGAAGATTGACTACAGTACGGAAAGTCTTTGGCTCTCATACGATTTCTAAGGTGTATAAGCAGTTTTACGAGTCACCTGGTAAACCCTATACATAGAGTCTCCAGAGCAGTCACTTTTGATCCTTTTCGGACTCCCTAAATGAAAAGGTGCCTGTGAGCGTCTTGTCACTTCGTGCTCATTAAACATTCGAAGGAGACTGGAGTCATCTTTTCGTCCTTTTCTCGACTCTTGAAACATGAAAAGGTCAAGTTTGGTTCTTGTGTCTTAAAATTTATTCGGCCACGATAACATCACCTGGTTAAGATCTTGTGTGCGATAGTTTTGAGTAGGGTTTTTATCGTTAGTTTCTTTAGGTTTTCTAAGGGGTCTTGTCATCCTGGCTGACCCGTCAACTCCCGGTCCAACTGATCAAAGTTTTCCATCTTCTGTTGCTCCAGAGGTACCAATTGTAAGCGATACTCTTCCCATTGTTCTGAGTATCCAGTCTATCAAAGTACGTGCCCCGGGCGACGAAGATTACATAGAAGATTGGAATCCTATCTGGGAGCCTGACAGTGATTCTACCCCTCGTACTCCTTTCGGTATGTCGTCTCCGATGTCTACTTCCCCCATGGATGAGACATATCCCAGCACAGGTGAGACGCCCGTGGTGACAGACATTGAAACTCCGATCACGGCTACCTCTCCACTCCCTCCACGATATCAGTCAGTGAGGGATAGGATAGCTGCTAGAACTACTTCTAAAACTATATGGGATTCTAGTCTTATTGCCACCACGGGGCCCTTTATTTCACGACCTCTTAATACACCTGTTACTTCAGGTCTTAATATGCATGTTACCTCAGTTCCTACCAATCCAACCGTTTGTGTAGCGCACTTGACTCCGGCCGTCAATGCTGTGACAGCATCCTCATCTACAAACCCTGGAGCTGGTCCCTCTTACAGTCAGGGCCGGCCAGGGGTTTTGTCTGGAGTCATCGATCCTGCACAAAGTGCTCAGCCCTCTTCTGGTGGTGTTCTAGGAGCAGGGCCATATGATGCCCATGGGCAGCCCATTGTGGACCCATATTACCAAGGTCCACTCTTTTATTACGACACTAACGGTCAGTACCTTGAGAACGTTTCGTCCCTGCCTCGTCGACCTTTCGAGGAGAACTCGGCACCGTTGGACGTTACGTATGATCTCGTTACTCATACTTTTCATGGGCGCCGGAATCCTCCTGGACAGCCCCAAGGACCACCCAATCAAGGCCAGCCGCCATATGTGCAAACCCCTCAAGGGCAACCACTTTATGGCCCGCCTTACCCAGGACAATCTGGGGGCCCGCAGGGACAACCCTACCTGGGACAACCCTCGGCCGTTGGAGGTCCGTCGTTTTCATATCAGAGTTAACCTTCTGGATATCCAGGGCAACCTGGTACCCAGCAAGGTTACCCAACTGGACAACCAGGGCAATCTTACATTCAACAAGGCCAACCCGGTTTCCAGCAGGGGTACCCATCTGGACAAGCTGGGCAAGTTTATACTCCTCAAAATCAACCAGCAGTCCAGCAGGGATATCCTGTTGGGCAGGGGGGGCAACCCTACTTACAGCAGGGCCAACCTACTGCCCAGTCTGGTCATCTTTCCGGGCAGGGTGGGCAGCCCTACGTTCAGCAGGGTCAACCCACTGCTCAATCCATGCATCCCTCTGGGCAGCAGGGGCAGCCTGCTATACAGCAAGGCCAACCCACTGCTCAGCCTATGCACCAAGGGGGGCAGCCTGCTATACAGCAAAGCCAACCCTCCGCTCAGTCTGTGCACCCTGGGGGGCAGACGGGCCAACCTTCTATGCAGCAAGGTCAACCCGCTGTCCGCCCTAATCGTCCATCTGGACAAGCTGGCCAACCTGAGGGTCAACCAGCTGTTCAGCCAGCTTAGTCATCTGTTCCGCAAGGACAACCCTTGGTGGTCCACAGACAACCTGGCACCCAACAAGTTCATCCTGCTATCCAGCCAGGTCCATCTCAAACCCAACCAAGTCAACCTTCGGGCCAGATGATCCAAGCCCAGCCGGTTCAAGGACATTACCCTGGGCCTCAAACTCAAATGGGTTATCAAATGCAAGGTGGGCCACAGCCTCAACCTTATTACCAGATGCAGCCTCCCTATCAGGCTCAGTATGGGGCCCAGCAGTCATATGGCTACCAGCAACCCCAGGGGCAAACTGAGTTTGCTCATTATCAAAATTATCAACAGCCACAGGTCGCTCCTTACCAAAATTATCAGTATGTCGCACCTGGAGGGCAAGTTGCTAATACATGGGGAGCTGGGGGGCAGACGCAGGGACAACTGTCCGCATATGGCCAGAATCCATATGGACAGAACTCCTATGGGCAAGGTCCCTATGCACCAGGCCCTTTCGGGTCGGGTCCATCCAGACATGGCCCATGAGGGAAACCACCACCTGGTTGGAACCCTAATGTTGCCCCGAATCCGCAGCCACAAATGTCCTTTAACCCTCAGTTACCGTTCTTAGTGACGTTGGAACTACCTGATGTGTCCAAGTTAACAAATGATCCTATTTTGCATAATCCATATTGGCCACCGGTTCCAACCAAAATACCAAGTGATTGTCCAAAGTTTGATGGCAAAGATGGTGAAGACCCTCAGGCCCATGTAATGACTTATCATATTTGGTGTTCATCGAACTCATGGCTTGATGATTCTATCCGGCTCCGCCTCTTTCAGAGAACTCTCACTGGTTCAGCCGCTAAGTGGTACATCGAGCTGAACCGCGGCATGTTTCAAGATTTCAACTCGTTGGCTATGGCCTCCTTGACTCATTTTCAGTTACCCATTCGGTACGAGACTGGGACACATCTCCTCACGTCTCTTAAGCAGGATACGGCTACGCACATCTTTGACCATATACATGAATGGAGAAGGCGTCGTCACTTGATCAAATTTTGGATTCCTTATCAACTCCTGACCGACTGGTTCTCGACTTCCTTTGTCCCTAAGATTGCAAAAGACATCGCAATGGGAGCGTGTGTGACTGAAGAGCAAGCAATCGCGCGAGCTCAGTACCTCGACTTAGTGTATTCTCAGTCAGGTACTTTGTATGAGTATTTACCAGATGCCCCGAGGCCTGGACAGCCCAAGGCTCCACCAAAACCTTCTGTTGATGGAGTCATTGGTTCTGTGAATTCGTCATCAAAGAAATCGGCTGCGAACCCTGGGAAGCAGAAACAGAATGCCTCTAACGAAAATACTTCTCAGGGCCAATCAATTTCTGGGAGTACCTCCGAGGTAAATGCCGTTCAGTCCACCGCGACAGACAAATCCTCGAAAGGGAAAAAGAAGGGGAAAGCTAAAGATAAATCTGGACAGCCCAAGCAGGATCCCCCTAAGCCTCCCTCCGAGGAAGGAACTAAGCGAAAACCCAAGTATCCTTGTCTCATTTGCGATGAGGATCACTATACCAAGGATTGCCCAAGGCGGTCCAAGGTTAGTCGACTTTTGAAAGGTGCTCCGGGGCCTCCTGCTGTGCTGAAAGAGCCTTTCCCTTCCCAGCAGACCCAAATGGTGGCAGATCCCTCTCAAACCTCTTCCTCGTTCGGTTCCCAAGTGTTCATGGCTGGAACGATCCCCATCCATGTTTCAACTCGAGCGAAAGATTATCCATCTCAAGCCAGGAAAGATTCGGAGGTTCCCTCCAGCGCTCCTCCGTTCAGTTCTGGTCCCCTTCACATCGAACGTCCCAGCACTGAGGCGATCCCCACACCCCCTCCCAAAGGTGTACTCAGGAAGTCATCTTATAACCCTAATGCTCGTGCTGCCCAGCACTATAACATTGTCGAGGACTTAGCTCAGGCTCCGTCTGCTATGTCCGCGTTAGAAGTCCTCCAGAGCTGCCCCTCCCAAAGGAAGTCCTTGCTATCAGCCATTGGTGGCATCGACCCGGCAGATTCGGATTTAATTTCTTTTGATCTCGAGGGTTTCACACATAGACTGCCTCACCAAGTGGCTTTCCTTATACAGGTCCCCATCAACGGCAAAACGATTCACCGTACAGTCATTGATGAGGGGGCCTCGACCTGCATCATGTCCGTTGCTTGCTGGAAGGCTATTGGTTCTCCTGCTCTGAGTCAGTCTCCTACGACCCTGGAAGCTTTCGATGGAAGAGAATCTCATCCATATGGTATCCTCCCACGATTGCCTATCTCTTTAGAAGGGAAAACTGTAGAGGTAGAGGTTGAAGTTGTTGACACTAATCTCACTTACAACCTCCTCCTTGGACGAAGCTGGACATATGCCATGCAAGCTGTGGCTTCCTCCTTGTTCCGTGTCGTTCGCTTTCCTCATCAAGGAAGGATCGTCACGGTGGACCAGCTATCCTTTTTTGCTTCTTCTTCTGAAGGAAATGTGTCGTTCGTGGAGCATACCTCCAAGTCATTAGTGAGTGTGGGTGCTGGACTGTTCAAATATCCCTCTTTAATGGGAGTCTTCCCCCTCCCACCTCCAAATCTCGCCGCTGTTAACATGATTTCAGTACGTTCTGATCCATGGGTTCTTCCTCCCTTGAATCAGGAAGACTCTTGGGGTGATATGATGCCGTTGAGTCCTGCCGAGCTCAACTACATCGAGATTGTTGCTGCATCGGCTCCCCCTCCTGAACCTGCTTTTTTAAGCAGTGTTCCTGATTCATATGATCATTTCCCTTGGCTGGGTGATGAGGCCACTTCGGATCCCCTGAAGGAAATATTTCCCTCCGATGAGGCCATCATAGAGACGATGTCTCTCGAAGAGCTCCCTTGGTCAAATCACCACCATCGCTCTTCGTTTCTCCCTCCACATCCGGAAATGGTTGCATGTCTCGAGCGGTTTGCTTCATGTGTCCCATCTCCGCCCCTCCAAACACATGTCCAGCTATATCAAGTGTCTTCGGAGGGCAATATGGGTAACATCATGCAAACCCAGCCCATCGACATCTCTGTCAAACTAGGGATTGTCGAGAATATTTTCATTGGAATCACGTGCACTCCTGAGGAAGTTCAACTCTATACCGCTTTATTTCGTGAATTCCGTGATGTCTTCGCATGGTCTTACGAGGAAATGCCCGGCATCGACCCTAGTATTGTGGTGCACGAAATACCTACTTATCCAAGTGCTAAGCCTGTTCGTCAGCGCTTACGTCCAGTGCACCCTCGAAAGGCTACAGCCATCAAGGCCGAAGTCGAAAAGCTTCTTCGAGCTAGTTTCATCTATGCCATCCCCCTCACGGAGTGGGTGTCCAATATAGTCCCTGTGAATAAAAAGCAAGGCACTATCCGGGTCTGTGTTGACTACCGCGATACCAATCGTGCCTGTCCAAAAGATAACTTTTCTACGCCTTTCATTGATCAGCTTATTGATGACTGCGCAGGAAGTGAGATTTATTCGTTTATGGACGGCTTCTCTGGCTATAACCAGATCAACATAGCCCCTGCAGACCAGCATAAGACAACTTTCATTTGCCCTTGGGGCACCTTCGCTTATAAGAAGCTTCCTTTCGGTCTCAAAAATGCCGGTGCCACCTTCTAGCGTGCGATGTCATATGCTTTTCATGATATTCGACACATCGTATAGCCTTACTTGGATGACCTCCCAGCTCATTCAGCTAAGTGTCAAGACCATCTGTCTCATTTACGCGAAATTTTTCTCCGTTGTCGACACTACCGTATTCGACTCAATCCGCATAAGTGTGTCTTCTGCGTAGAATCTGGCCGACTAGTCGGGTTCATCGTCTCCCGGGAAGGCATCCGTCTGGATCCCCTCAAAGTCGAGGCCATTTTGAATCTTCCTCCCCCTGCCTCTTTGCAGCAATTGCAGAGCTTGCAGGGTAAAGCTAATTTTCTCAGACGATTCATTCCGAATTATGCCGAGGTGGCTAAGGGTTTCACACGGTTATTAAAGCGAGACACACCCTTTCGTTGGGATGCTATCACCCATGAATCTTTCGAGCGCCTTAAAGACCTTCTTGTCTCAGCTCCGCTCTTAAGACCTCCGAACTACCACCGTGATTACACTCTCTATCTAGCTGCCGCTGATACCACCATCGGCATGGTTCTAGTGCAGGATGATGATGCCGGCACCGAGCACGTTATCTATTATCTTAGTCGCAACCATAGAAAATTTTAGGGGTGAATGTTCGCCCTTTGGCGAAATTAAGGGGTTTTAAATTTTTAGCGGGCGAATATTTTGTATCATAGTACATTTTTACAAATCACCTCAAATAGCCCACCTTATTTTAAGGGAGAGGGTAAAAAAGGTAAATTTAGCCCTTGAAATTAGGAGTTACAACCTTCCATTCGCCCATTTTCAAGAATAGGTTTTATTTAAGTGAATCCATTCACCCATTTTCAAGAATAGGTTTTATTTAAGTCAATCCTATGGGCCAAATACCATATTTATCAAGGAAGTATGGTAAATTAATAAAAATATAAATAAATGAGAAGTATGGTAAAAAAATAAAACATCTTTTATATTTACTCCATAAGTCACCTTATATACATGCATGCAAGGGTGTAAACAAATAAAAATATAAGTAAAGTGGAGGTATGGTAAATAAATAAAACGTCTTTTTATACTTACTCAAAAGGTATGGTAAATAAATAAAAATATAAATAAACAAGACATATGGTAAATAAATAAAACCTCTTTTTATATTTAGTCCATAACCCTCATTCTATTTATGAAGGCTCAAGAAAGAGGTTTTATTTAAGTGAATCCTATGGGCCAAATACCATATTTGTAAAAGAGGTATGGTAAATTAATAAAAATATAAATAAACCAGAGGTATGGTAAACAAATAAAACATTTTTTTATATTTACTCCATAAGTCACCTTATATTTAGGAACACTCAAAAAATGCATTATAATTAGGTGAACCTATGGGCAAAATACTATGGGAAAAATACCATGGACTAGATTGTTATTAATACCATGCAAAAAAACATTATTAACCCTAATATTAGTATTAATAAAAATAAAAATGGCACATGGTATTGACCCATGGTATTCACCAAAATGGCACATGGTATTGACCCATGGTATTCACCCTGGAATGTAGCCTATTTAAATGGGGAATTAAACCAGTGTAGATCCATCTTTACTCTGGATCTACTAACCCTCGAGAGGTATCAAATATCGTGATATGCAAACTAGCATAGAGTGAAAAAATATTTGATCCCTCTCCGGGCTTCCCGGATCAAGAGTAAAAATGGATGTTGTAATTTAATGTATGTTAAACATTTTAGCTTGGTTAAAATAAAAATCAACTATTAATTTTATTAATTTTTATAAATTACTAATAGTAATTTTTAAGATCCATGTTTATGATAACCCATGTTAATACCAAGACCTTACAAGATTTTATAATTGAGTAAAATATTCGCCATGCCTGGTGAGAGATTCGCCAAAAAATTATATATACATATTATATTATTGATAAAATCGCCTTCCATTTTTCCTATATACCATGGAGATTCGCCCATTTATTATATTTATAAATTTAGGGGGGTTCTTAAAATTTTCCCTAGTCGCAACCTTCTGGATACGAAAACTCGCTACGCATATGTCGAGAAGTTGGCATTGGCAGCTGTCTGCACCGTCCAACGATTCTGGCATTATATCCTGTTGCGCACAACGACCGTGATCTCTGACTGCAACCCCATGACTTATATTTTGTCGCGCCAACTGCTGGGGGGCAAATACTCGAAGTGGATTGTAATCCTCCAAGAGTTAGACTTGGAATTCACTGCGGCCAAGTCTAAGAAATCTCTGGTCTTTGTTGAACTGCTATGTTCCTTACCATCTCACTCTGCACCATCTCGTTCGGAGGAGCATATCCCGGATGAAACATTGTTTCTCATTAGCACCCTCGACCCGTGGTACGGGGACATTATCATATATTTGTAGACGTCTTCCTTCCGTCCAAATGTATCGAAAGATGCTCGATGGCGAATTCGTCACCAAGCTCAACCCTATCGCATTTTGGGCGATACCCTTTACCGCCTCGACGTTGATTCTATTCTCCGCCGATGTTTGACTCTCGAGGAAGCTGAGCGGGTGTTAAATGACTGCTACTCTGGTGCTTGTGGCGGTCACATGTTCGGATATGCTACCACCTAGAAAATTCTCCGTGCTGGTTACTTCTGGCCTTCGATCTTCAAAGATTGCATTCTTGCCGTTCGCGCATGCCATGAATGCCAAGTATACCACTGGAAAATGCGTGCTCCTCCTGCACCATTGCACCCTGTTGTCACCGTAGGTCCATTTGCCAAATGGGGCATCGATTATACGTCCTGTAACCCTCGCTCGGCCGGGGGGCATGGGTACATCATCGTTGCCGTGGATTAGTTCACCAAGTAGGCCGAAGCGATGCCTACATTGAACGAAGACAGTTACACAGCGGCGCAGTTTTTATTTAATCATATCATTACTCGTTTCGGAGTCCCTCAGGCTATTGTCACGGATCATGGAAAGCATTTCCGTAATCACATGATGACGGAACTAACGACCCAACTAGGCTTGTGTCAAGATAGTTCGACACCGTACTATCCACAATCTAACGGTCAAGTCGAGGCCGTGAACAAAGTTTTGATCACTATGCTTCAACGTACCGTCAATACGCACAAGTCTAATTGGCATCTGATGTTGTTCCCGGCCTTGTGGGCCTACCGGACTTCTGTGAAGGACGCCACCGGTTTCACCCCGTTTCAGTTGGTTTACGGACTGGAGGCCACCCTTCCCGTCGAGTGTGAGATTCCTTCGTTGAAATTAGCTGTCGAGTTGCTTCCCAACACCACTCCAGTGGAGGAACGGCTTCTTTACCTAGAAAGGTTAGATGAGACTCGTCGTTTAGCTTCTCTGGCTATCGAAGCGCAAAAGAAGAGAGTCAAGGCTCACTTTGACCAGAACATTCATCCTCGTTCCTTCGTTGAGGGAGATCTAGTACTACTCTACGATCAAGCTAAAGATAAGCTGGGGGCAGGAAAAATCGAATCCATGTGGCTAGGTCCCTATATCGTGAAAAGAGTTTTACAAAAGGGCGCATATGAGTTGATTGATTACGAAGGAAATCCTCTTGACAAGCCCTGTAACGGGCTGTATTTGAAGAAATATTATGCATGACTTCATGCACTCAGTTTGTACATACGCATGTTTAGTGTGTTTTGTGTGTGCATGATTTCATGTTTTTCTTTGGTGTGAAGGCGTGTTTGCCTCTTATTGTGTTTTCTCCTTCTTGTGCAGATGTCTAGTGCACCTTATGTCTATTTCGTTGATGGCGCCTGCCGTAGTACTTGCAATTTGTCCTCTGCGGCGTGGGAAATTTATGATCCTCACGAAGAGTTGCTAGATCTTCAAGGAGTCTTCCTCGGTCGTACCACTAATAATGTTGCCGAATACAGTGCCGTAATTGAGCTACTGGCCGAAGCAGTTGATCTCGAAATTCGTGCAATGATGGTAAACCTTGACTCCCAGCTGGTCGTTCATCAACTCAACGGGCGATATTCCGTCAGAGACCAACGTATCCTAAGGTTGTATCTACGTGTCAGATTGTTAGAAAGGAATTTTGACTATATCACATATCAACATATTCCGAGACGATTAAACACATTGACTGATGCATTGGCGAATCATGTGTTAGACAGACATTTGCGAAATAGATAAACATCATACAAGAAAATATAGAAATCATAATAGAGTAAAGCATATGTAAATAAGATATTTCCCAAGCATAGTTTGCATGCGTGCAGTGTGTGCTTTTAAGCTTGCATTTAAAAAATTAAAATACATGGGTCGTGTGTTGTGCAATTCATACATAAGATTACATTTGTACTGAACATTTGCGCAACATAAACAAACATCATCACATGTAACAAGATCCATTCAAAAATCGGTATGTATATATATCGTGTGGCACACTAAGGCGCTCAAAAATAAGTGTATATGTCAAAATGGAATCACTTTCCTCAGGACATCCGAGACATATGTCTCTCAAAACATCAGTGGAAATAAACCTAGGCGACTACTGTGCTGGGTTATGCTCTCTGTAGCATACAGCCGCTCGTGCTACCCGCCTCAAAAGGCGGTGCATCCTGGGTGCCACCCCCACTGTGTGGATCTGGTGCTCTATAGGGACCTCCTCGACCCCCTGATAGTCTGGTACACCCTCTAGCAACCCCTCAAGGTTGCGAGCTATAGTCTCTGTAGTGTCAACTCCTGGAGGAACTAAGGCCAGGGCTCCGGCTCCTTGCCCCTCCCTCCGTGCTGACGGTGCCAGGCCTATGGGTCTCGTGGGTCCCACATCTGCACCCAGTGACATCTGTCAAGACATGTACATAAAAAACCAAAAACATCAAAAAATGTTAAAATGAGATCAAGTGACATACCTCCATCATCCCAATGCTCTCCTGCGGGCAGCGGCATGTCAGGGTCGTTGCGGAAGTCCATGCCCGCATACGGCCAATCCTCGACAAAGACGATCTGTCGCTCCAACCACTCTCTGAAATACACCCCCCAAGCCACTGGGCGACCACCACCTCCACGTGGCATGACGCAGGACCTCTAGGTGGATCCACAGCCATGGTCTGTAGCTGTAGAGCCGGCACCCGCTCCAGCATGAGCGGCAGAAGAAGCGACCCATATGCGAACTGCTTCGACTCTCCACGACGACAGTTGCTTAGTTGCCTCTTCATGCTAGTGGTCACAGCAGTCGCCCAGTCAAAGACGGTGGGCTGTAGGCACTCCAGAGCTAACAATAGTTGGTTCTTCGAGGCCTCATGGTTGGCCAAGGAACCCGCTGCCCGTGTCACTAGGAAGAGTATCGTGCGGAGAGGCATGTCCCGCACTGTTGGGATACCAACCTTCTCGCTCCGTGTCTTTTCGGCTCCTGGGCATACTCTAGCCATCAGTTGGTCCAGAGTCTCACCGTTGGGTCGTTGCCCCTCCAGGATGGGCCTCTGACCCCGACGCGACAAACCAGTCAAGAAATAGATATCCGAGGCGTCGAACTCGATGTCTTGGCCACGGATGGTGAATTTCCCTTCTATTGGGTTCCAAGCTCTGATCAGGAACTCCAGTAAGTCAGGTTGCGCCCTCAGGCGCGGATTCAGGAAGAACTTCAGGAAACCGCATGCCCGCATTGCATTCCGGCATTCGGCAAGTGCATATGCGGCTATATCTTCATTATCATGGGCTCTCTCTTGCCATACAAAGCCATGAAGAAACATTAGAATGCTGTTTGTGGAAAATTGTATGTTCATTTCATTAAAAATCAAATCTTTCCGTGCCAGTGCGACTATTTTAAAAACAGTCGCGCTGAAAATGACGCCCCTGTGTTTTTTCATTGGGTCAGCGCGGAAGCACACGTGTTTTCCGCTCTGACCCAAAAGGTGGTACGTGTAATTTTAAATCGATCAGCGCGGTCCCGAGCGGGAAATCCGCGCTGACCGAGAGCGCATCCACGCTCAAAGAATTCACCCAAATGGGCAAATTCCACCGTTAAAATGCTCAAAAAGGAACTCAAAATGGAGCGCATGGCAAGGGGAACCTACCTGGAGCAAGCCATTCGATGAATGGTGTCGGCACGGGGAAGAATTCGCTCTGTCAACTTCGCAGCTTCACAACGTTCTCAAAGGCTCAATATGGTAACAATGGTAAAAATGACTATTTACCCTTCTATTTATAGTAAAAATGGCTTAATTAACTATAGATTTTACAAATACGGGTCTTTGTCATGCTTTTACCATGGATTTAGCACTAGTACCACTGAATTATGCCTATATGCGTGTTTTAATATGTTTTTCACACATATCGAACGGATTTACGCGGGTATTTTTACTGTGCAGGTCTTGAGAAACGGTGAAGTCGTAATGGTCCTAAATGCACTTGGTCCCAAAAATGTCGTCTTTGAGCTCTTTTCCGACATAAATCAAGAAAATATTGCCGAGATTCCCCTCGGCTCGTTAAAGGGAATGAGAGGCGGTCGTTTTAAGCTCTTTTTCCGACCGTGTAACTTAAAAAGATTGCCGGGTGTTTGTCGTTTCGCACTCGTTATTGGCTCTAAAAACGGCGTGTTTTCGACCGCTTTTTTACTTTTTTGGGTCGAAGGCACTATTTACGAAAGGTACTCCTCGATCGTAATGGTCGGGCGGTTCTTTCGGGCATTGTTTTATACTTTTTCGGGCTCGGGAGACACAACTTTACGAAAAAGGACTCCCCTGGAGTTTCCTTTTCCGCTATCTTTTCAGACTCTCTAAACAAGAAAAGACGCCGAGTTTTTCCTTTGTCAGGCTCGTTAAACACTTGATGACATCGGGCATCATCGAAATGACACTCTTCAAGCATATGCTATCCCCGTCAAGCTTGTCAAAAATAACCGGGGTACCTGCCAGAAATGGTTGGGAAAATGAAACTGCAATTGTCGCGTCGGCAGTATGTCGCTCTTGAACATGGCACTGGTCTGCATTCGTGTCGGGTGGGATTTTCTCATTTTGTTTCACGACTGGCCTCCGTGGGTATAGGTTATCCTATTTGACCTCTCATTTCCTCATTGCCGTCTTCATCATACCCTCTGCTCATTTGATGTCAAATACTGCCGAATCCACTGTCGTGCCGCCGATATGTTCAAGAGAAGTTGACCTCTGCAATAATACAACCTCATCTGCTATCTCACACAAATCATTTTACCTCTGTCTCGTGTCGATGATGTGGGAAACATTATGGCCCACCTTCGATCGAGGTCACTTCCTGTCGACTTCAGCTCATTATCCGGGAAGGTGACTTAGAGACTCCCTCCAGGTGCTTTAGAGCCTGCATGCCTCAATGGTAGGTTCTTCGTGTTCGACGCGAGGTTTTCATCATTGGCCTCCGATCGGATGATTCTGCGGGTGTTCAACACCAGATCATTGATTCACACACCACAGATTGTACCTATAGTACCTTGAGGACCATTGTCATTATTGGTGGTACCTCTCGCGTCTGTTAACAGTTCTCATCATTGACTGGTAATCAGACGATGTTCATGCATGTTCGACTTCAGCTCATGTATTCACATGCTTGGACTTGTACTTTTGTTCGGGTCGGGACGGAGCACAAGACCCTGGATCTTTGTCTATTATGGTCCAGGTTGCGATTTTGTGGATGATCATTACATGACTCATTGATGGATGGCTGCGCCCATACCTGAGTCTTCATGGATGGCTGTGACCATACCTTATCATTATTCTGGTCTCTTTAGCTGGGTGGCTGTGTCCATTCCACAGACCTTTTCGCATGTCTTTCGGATGGCTGCGCCCATACCTAGACTGCATGTACTTGATTATCAGAGATATTCGGTCCTTCCTAGTGGTGTTCCATCTCGGCGAGTTTCGTAAAGCATTTCACCCCTCCCACTCTCTCGGTCTTCATGCTTTAGGGGGCATTTGTTACACAGTAATTTGTCACTGTCTCCCTGTCAGTCACCCTACTGTGTCAGGAGTTCACAACAATCAAGCTCATGTCTTCTGAACTGGCCAAAAACCCACTTTTCCAAAGTTTTCCTCATCAGCGCGTCTGTTTCTAAAATATCCGCGCTGACTGGCGCTTCATAACAGGCTGCATGCGCTGCCAGCGCGGAAGCACACGCCTTTCCCACGCTGATCGAATTTCATGGCCAGCGCAGCGTCTGTTTGTATTTACCCGCGCTGACATGACCCTGTCCATTATGTCTTTGCGATGTCAGCGCGCCAGACCAGTTATGCACCCGCGCTGATCTAGTTTAGGCGAATTTGTTCCAACAACCAGCCTTCCAGATAACTCCAGACTTGGTTGTTGGCTTTGTGAGTATCGCCTCCCTTCTATGGCATGTCTGTTCGACCCTTTGCAACTGCTTCCCCTTGAATATAAGCTCATCCTTCCACCATTCAAGGAGACTCTTTCTCCTATATAAACCTATACCATTACCATGAGCAGCTAGTTTGGAATAGCTTGGATTGTGTGGAGCTTATAGTGCTCAGATTGTTGTTACTTTAGGTAGTTGGTGTCATAAGTGTGGAAGTGATTGATAGCTTAGGGAAGGTTATGTTGTGTTTCTTGTGTGAGAGAGAGAGAGTTTCTTGTCTTGGGAGAATCATTTCCAAAGGTGAATGCTTGAGACACTTGCTGACTGGCCCCTCCTGAGAAGGATACCGACGTCAGAACATTTGGTTGTACTCTTCTCTGCTTGATTAATAATATATGACTGCTATTATTGTTCTGTTCTCATTTGTCCATGCAATGGTTAATGTGAATTACATCCTTTCTGACTGATGTATGGTTGCTTTTATTAGATTTCACGCTTGTGCTTGTTTCCTCTTCGTGTGTGCGGGTGTCTATTCGCGGAGATCGTGGAGGATTGTGACCGGCCAGGGCAAAGGAGCGAAGGTGGCATCTCTTCATCAAACAACAGCGCTGGGATCCAAGTAGGTGCTCTTTGCCTATCCTTTTAATTGCAATTAGGAACTTGCGTAGTAGCATTGACCAATTGTTGCTAGACCCACTCTGGGCTAGTAGGGATCGCCTCTATTCGTAGAGGGGATTTACCTCTCCAACAAGCCTTATTCATCTCTTCAATTGAGTGGTTTATTTCCTGATTTTTGGCACCCTACAACTCCCTAGGAAACCCCTGCTCCTCTTCACAACTAGATCACACTTTTTGGGCCCAAAATGAGGCTTGGATCACAGGAAAGAGGTGAAAACCTATGAGATCACACTTTCTAGGAAAAAAACTATGATTTGGAGCTAAAACGAGGGGTGGCCTGTTGGCCTGGTGGGGGTTGTAGGTTGATCAGTCAAGGCCAGTGTTTTATTCTCTGAATTGGCAAGACATGTGGTGTTTTATAGGTATGAAAAAGTTGATAGTTAACTGGCATGATTGAGATTTGGATACCCTTCAATTCGATATTCCGAGGGATCGGGGTGTTCGAGGCGTGTTAGCTCATTACGAGGTTCTCAAGTTGGTAGGGAACCCATTGATGATGGTAGGTGAGACCTTTCTATCGAGGATTATGAGTTATTGGGATCCAGACTAGGAGGTCATTGTAGCCTAGGGGCACATGATTGAGCTCACATTACAAGATATTTATTTCTGGACTAGACTCCCTCCCCTAGGGGTGGTGGTGGATATACATCCTATGTTGCCTCATGGGGGGAACATTACAGAGTTTGCAGAGTGCCATTGTCCACGGGATGTGCGTGTGAAGGGAACGACCATCCCGATTACTAATATAGATAGGATAGAGACAACAAATTTCTCCATAGTAGTGCTACCAGTCTTTGGCAACCAGGATTTCCACCACATGACTAGTGGGAAAATGATGCTGGTTGAGAGTGTTTTGGCATGGGCCTGCTATGGGTGAGCCCAGATGATGTTGTCATTGATGAAATGATAGCTAAGTCTATGCATGAGGTAGGTGAACCGTGACTATGCATTTAGTACAGTGATGTGTGCATTCTTCTTTGAGAAAATACCCACCCTCTGTCCTCATGCACAGGTATAAGATGGGGGGCCATAGGAGCCCGGGATGCACCGCTAGGAGCAACTACTATGAAGAGGAGGAGGGGGAGTCAGATGGGTGTTCTGACCCAAATTTTTTACACATTGTGATCAGATGCCCATATACATTGATGATTATCCTTATAGCGGGATGAACTATCAGGGTGATCCTCACTTACCACTTCCACTCGGGCAAGGATGGGGACCAAACGGTAAGTGTTAAGTTGTTATTTTTATGGCACATTTCATATTTTTATCACATGTATGGTACTTAGTGTTGGGTCCCTATAATACTAGTGATTGCCCCATTACTATTGTAGTTATACCCCTTATTAATATTTTTGTGCCCCTATTGCCCCCATATTGTTATTCTGTGCCCCATAGAATCCCTCTATTGTTATTTTTCTGGCTTTATATTATTGTTAGGTCGGCTAGATTATATTGTGACTCCTTAGACTCCTATATATAGAAAGGAGGTTTTGTCATTTGAATCATCCAAGAATTTTTCATTTATTTAATGTAAAGGAGGTTACCCCCTCGAAGAGGCTGAATTCTAAGGCGTTGATCTATCTTTTCTATCTTTTCTTGAGCTGGCTTCATAATATTTGGTATCAGAGCTTTCGATTCTAGGGTTTCGCTGCTCCAAACAGGTCATCGTGGAATTTGCACTATAACTTTTTTTTCTGTGACATTTCAGAAGTTGCAAGAAAAACCCATTTGATCAAAAATCACGCTGAACCTCGGGTCCAAAGTTCAGAGCTTTTCGCTCTATATTTGTGGAGATATGATCTGAGGAAGTTGGTCTTTTTGCATACTCCTGAATTACATTCCAAACAGGTGACTCGAGGAAAATCGTCATAACTTTTTTTCTGAGCATCGGATTGAAATTTCGTAAGAAGGTAAAGAAAGAGGATGGAATTTAGTTTTCTTGTATATATTTTTTAGAGTCAAAGGTCGTAACACTGACACGTGGCACTTCATACAAGTTCGCCCTACTGAACTAGTCTATAATCAGGTCACTGTGGGAGATTGTGCATAACTCTTTCTTGGAGAATCCAATTTGGATCAGACTAGTGGCATTGGAAAGGGGACACAGAAGGCTACTAAAGATCACAATTTTAGAACTGGATGATTCAAAACTACAGAGATACATCAGATTCAATATCAGGCTTCTACAAAGTGAAAAAAGGTGTGTAGTTTTTTTTTTTTTTTTTTTTTGCGTAAGCTTGGTTTGAAGGAATTCAAAGGGAATAGTAAAGCATTATTATCGGTAATTGATGCCCGAGGAAAGAAAATGCAAAAACCTAGTAAGAAACCTGAAAGCTCTAGCATGACTTATGAAGAAGAGGAAGAAATGCAACATGATATAGCAAAATTACGAGACCAAGTGCAACAAGTGTCACTTGCACAAAAAGGAACAAAATCTAAGATGGATGGTTAAAAGAAAGATGTAGAAGCTAAGATGGATGGTTTAAAGAAAGGCATAGAAGCTAAGATGGATTGTTTAAAGAAAGATGTAGAAGCTAAGATGGACGATTTGAAGACAGACATGGAAGAATTGAAGAAGTTGCTACAAGAAAGGGTCACTAATGGTGAAAGGGTAGTAAAGGAAACTCATGATGAGAAAAAAATAAATGTTAATCATCATTCCATAGACTCTAATGTTGGATTGAAGACCCACCATATTCCAAAAATCGATATGAGGAAGTTTTATGGCAAGGATCCCGCAACATGGATATCACAGATGGAGCAATTCTTCGATCTCAATAATGTGCAAAACACACAAAAGGTATGTATGGAAACTTTATATTTGGAACCAAATCAGTTTGTATGGTATCAATGGCTTTGCTCTCGTAAACAATTTATCACTTGGGCAATTTCTACAGAAGAATTGATAGCACATTATGAGGATACAAAAAGCAACACTTTTTTAAGCCAATTGATAAGTCTTAAACAAAAGGGTTCAATAATGGAGCACATTGAGGAGTTCCAAAAATTGAACATAAGGGTAAAAGATATTCCAAAGGAGCATAGGATTGATGTGTTCATAGGATATTTAAAGGATAATATCCAACATGATGTTCGCCTTTGGGAACATGATTCATTATAGAAGGCATTCAGGTTAGCAAGAAAAATGGAAAGCAAAATTATGGCCACCAGGAAGCATACCACTCACAACCATAAAGACGGAAGTGTTGTTGCCCCTAGTCTTCCACAGCCTATAAGGTTGACACCACAACAATTGGAAGAAAAAAGAGCAAAAGGGCTTTGTTACAATTGTGATAGCAAATACACTAAATGTCATAAGTGTACTGAGAAGAAATTATTCTACATAGATTTTGAAGAAGAAGAAGAAAAGGAGCAAGAAAGGTCAAAAGAAGAGGATATACTCCAGGAAAAAGGCCTAGATGAAGAACAAATAAATCTGACCATATCTTGTAATGCATTGGCGGGAATTACCACTCCTCAAACATCAAGATAGAAGGACAAATCAAGAAGAAAAAGGTAATAGTGTTGATTGATTCAGGAAGCACCCACAATTTTATTCATTGTAAGGTAGCAAAAGAATTGAATTGCTTCCTATATCCAGCACTAGAGTGTCAAGTGATTATTTCAAATGGAGGAACAATAAATTTCTCTGGAAAGTGCCATAATATCAAGCTATCCATGGGAGAATATGTATTGACTAGCCCAATGCTTTCCATTCCAATGGCAGGTGCTGATGTTGTACTAAGAGTCTAATGGCAGGTGCTGATGTTGTACTAAGAGTCTAATGTTCTACGGAAGGAAAGGAAGTTGAATTAAGAGGTATTGCAGGGAAACCAGGAAAGATAATCAGCTCTAATGGTATGACAAAGCTTCTAAAAAAGGAGCAAAGAGGTGTAATTGCACAATTATGTTCGCTATATGTTTCCACATTGGAATCATCTATTTCTCCAGATCTCCAAAAAGTCCTGGACAATCATTCCAAGGTATTTGAGACTCCCAAAGGTCTCCCACCTATGCATGATCATGATCATTCTATTCATCTGATTCCAGGAAGTGTTCCTCCAAACATCAGGCTGTACAGATATCCCTATGTTCAAAAGAGTGAAATTGAACGTATGGTTGCAGAAATGCTAGAGGCTGGTATAATTCAACCAAGTCAAAGTTCTTTCTCTGCTCCAGTAGTATTGGTGCACAAGAAGGATGGATAATGGCGCATGTGTCCGGATTATAGGGAGCTCAACAAGCTCACTATTAAAGATAAGTCCCCCATTCATGTCATTGATGAATTACTGGATGAATTGCATGGATCAATTTACTTCACCAAGTTGGATCTTCGTTCAGGATATCATCAAATCATAATGAAGACTGAAGACATTCCTAAAACAAAATTTAGAACTCATGAGGGTCATTATCAATTTTCGGTCATGCTTGTTGGCCTTACCAATTCACCTTCAACATTTCAAGGTTTGATGACTTCAATTTTCAAACCATTCCTTAGAAAATTTGTGTTAGTATTTTCTGATGATATACTAATCTACAACAAGTCTTAGAAGGATCATGTTGAACATGTTGACAGGGTGCTACAACTATTGGAGGAGAAACAATTATATGCAAAAAGATCCAAATGTTTCTTTGGAGTCCAGGAGGTGGAATATCTGGGTCATATTGTATCTCATGAAGGAGTTAAGGTAGACCCTAGAAAAATTAAAGTCATTAAGGAAGCGAAAATCCCCACATCCATAAAGCATCTGCGAGGATTTTTTCGGTTGACATGGTATTATCGCAAGTTTGTTAAGAATTATGGGAGAATAGAAGCACCTCTAACAACATTATTGAAGAAAGATGCACTTTCATGGACTTCGGAAGCAACAAAGGCCTTTGAACATCTTAAAGAGGCAATGTCCCAAGCACCGGCCTTAGCTACACCGGACTTCCCAAAAACCTTTATTGTGGAATGTGATGCTTTAGGAAATGGAATTGGTGTTGTTCTAATGCAAGATGAAACACCCATTTCTTTTGAAAGTTGTCCAATCAAGGGAAAGTTTTTAAGCAAAGCTATTTATGAGAAAGAAATGTTGGCAATACTCCATGAACTTAAGAAATGGCGACCCTACCTAATGGGAAGACACTTCAAGGTAAAAACGGATCATGATAGCCTTAAATACTTTCTAGAACAAAGATTATCCTCTGAAGAGCAACAAAAGTGGGTCACAAAGTGTTATAGACATTTTTGTGCCTATCAGCATGGAGCATGAAATGTCAATAATCTGAGGGATCCAAAGTCCCTAAACATGTTGTTCTTACCCTTAGAGGAAGAAGGTCTGCAAACCACAGCACTAAGAATCAGTTCTCGACTCAAAAACACTCAAAAACAGGCTATTTCTGGATCATGTCAGCTGCTCCACTGAGCATCTGCGCTGAATGTCAACTGCTCCTCCTTGTACCTGCACTGAAGGTCAAAACCAATGAAGGCTACCTGCGCTGGGCGAGATTGGCCAAGTGGCACAGTCATTCTGCAAGGTGTCAACTGCCCAGGAAGCTTCCAAAATGACACATGGGTCAAGGAATTTGCCTAGTGATGAGTAAGAGGGTCTTGATCTCCAAGTGGAAGCAAGATTCTCCAAGTGGACTCAAGAACTAAAGATTAACTAAAGTGGGAGAGGACACAAGTCAGCTTCAGGCCAGTCTCAAGATGACTCATCCTTTCTCCAAAAACCTATATATAGATCTCTCTCATGAGGTCTAGGGGGGCTGGAATTTTGTGCAAGTAAGGAAGTGTTGTTGGTTTGTGATTAGAGCTATTGGGTGTTTGCTTAAAGGAGGTGAAGAGGAGATTTCTTTCAGCTGGGAGGTGTTGCTGGATTGGGCCCATTGTGGTTGTAACTCACTCAGAACTTTACTTCTATTATCAATAAAGTATTTGAAGTTCTTCTATATGCATGTGTCTTTATGATGAATAGATGCTTGTATATTTGATTTATGCTAATCCTATAATCGATTATGGATGTATGCTTCTTGTAGTTTCCTTTTCTTGTGCTTTTACAAGATCTGTGTGTAGCTGGCCTGGTGAAAAGACGAAGAGCTAGGAGCAAGCGGCAAGGAGTGAAGACTGGATCGACTATTAGCGCAAGATAACGGTTAGTAGATCATCCTTTTCTTCCCTCTCTCATCTCATAAAGAAGAAACTTTGAATAGCTTTGCATTCAGTTGTTGCTGGAGTACTATCACCTTCAGAGTAGGGATAGAGGCATTCTGCATTAGATACTTTTCCCCCCAACAAAATGGCGACTCCGCTGGGGAGCGTATCTTGTTAGTTTGTTGTGTTTCTTGCTATTCATTGCATAAACAAGGAGAGTACCGAATCGAACTGTGTTTGAATCCATCAAACACAAAGTAGAGGGCAGCTACTCTGGCTCAGTTTCTGAGCAAGTTTATGATTTGAAGAGCTGATCCACAAGGACTCTAATAAGCTCTTAGTGATAGATTTTCATCCTCCTTTGCATCCCTTAGTGTGTCCTTGACTGATAGCTTCTGATTTGAGCAAAAACTGTGAATTTTTGAGCAATCTGTGACCCGGAAACCAAGACGGACGAAAGTCTCGTTCTTCATTGCAGGCTGTACACTAGCAGTCTGCATTTCAGCGCAGTTCCCGAAGGGGCTACCTGCGCTGAAGGTCAAACAGGCAGTGTTACACCTGCGCTGGACCAGTCTTGGCTTGAGTTACTGTGGTTTCCTGTTGTGTCTTGATTTGTTTTCACTGTTGTTTTTTGCTGTTTGCTGCCAGTTAGTAGGCCTATCTGAAGCCATCTTCCTTTGTCATTATTCCGCCTCAGTTGTATAAAGAAACTGTATTTGTTCTTTTGTATTTCTTATGTCATTTACAGTTTCCCATAACGAAAGTAAACCAGTCATGCATTGACCTCTTAGATCTAGACCTGTGATTAAGTGTCATTCTGATCTCAAGAGTTAGTTTATTTCCTGTTCATAGCTGATTGAGTTTGTCGCTTTCATTATATGGTTTGAATTTATATATTTCTAGTGTCGAAACAAGTAGATCATAAGGTGTATTTCGATTTTTGGACAAACTTGTTTGCTTTCGCTTGAAATTGAATTCAAAGTTATACAACAACTTTCTTTTTGTATTTCATCAACATTAAGAAAGAGAAAAGAAATACTTGCATTGTGCATGTACATTATGACAGTTTGCATGCTGATTTAGGAAAGTGCATTAGTGTGTGCTCTATGATCTGTGTGAAAAGGTGTTATCTTCCTTCTCCCTCAGTAGTTAAGGTTTTCAAAGTTGAAAGCTTGAAAAGCTTGCTTATCATCTTAGATTGCATTCAGGAGTGTTTCTATACATCTCGTGGTGATCCATAAAGGCAAACTGCTAAACAAGATCAACCTTCAAATAAATTGAATTTACATAACAACGCATTGAAACATAACGCAAACATCTAGAGGTCTAAGCTAGAGACGTGTTCCGACGTCGTTAAACGTGATACCTTAGCGTTGAGTGGTTGGGTGATTCCTCCACGGTGAAGCGATAAGTATCAATACGGACTTGTGCTCCCACGTACCGTCGCGTATATATTGGGAGACCCCTATAGGATCAAAGCCTTTATCCATAGGAAACCGTGTCGGCTGCCCTACTGATCGCAATGCAGTGAACAGAGCATTCACGAAGATCGACCACTCGTACCGTAAAACGTATTCTGTGGTTTTGCGAAAGGTTTGGCACACCCTCTGCCTAGAACTCCAGAGCAGTTTCTTTTGGCCTTTTTCAAACTCTATAACTGAAAAAGTCCATTCGAGCATTTGTCACTTCGGGCTCGTTAAAACATCGAAGGAGACTAGAGTCATCTTTATCTTTTTCTCGACTTTTAAAAAGTGAAAAAGCAAGTTGTGTCTAAGCGTCATTATAAAATTTATTTTAAACGGAACATAATCACCTCCTATTCCCGCGTTGATCTTAAAGTTGAGAACATGAAACGCCCCAACCAAGGAACTCCACATGATGGAAGTCCTAGTCCATTCTCCTCTTGGGGAGAAGTTGGTGCGCCCCACATGGCCACATTGTCGCTTCGAGGACTGACAATTGGCCTGCCTGTTTGGCTATTCTCAACTAGTGTAGTTCAGAACACCATGGTTCCTGAGCAGTCGAGTCAATAGTTAGATGAGTCTAGAGCATCCCACCAGCCTTCTACTTCTTCTAACCCTTCCTCCAATCCTTCATCTTCAAAAGGTAGGGCTGGCAAAAGCCAAGCTCCCACGGAGAAGAAGGAAAAGAAGAAGAAAGAGAAGAAGAGGAAGGAGCCTAAGGCGACTGGGGGCAAGCAAAAGACATCTGAAAAAAACCCACACACAGCACAGACCGGGCCTAAATCGCCATGTGTCATATGTAGAGGAGACCACTTCCATAGAGATTGTCCCTGTATTCCCCGGATACTAAGGGACTGGTCCCCTCGTCTGCACAATTCGGGAGCATCAACCTCTGATAGCCGTGTTGATTGCTTACCGTCAACCAGCGAAAGTGAAGGTTCAAGACAAAGAGGGGGAGCAAGATCCCCCTGCAGACTGTGTGAAGGCGGTCACGCCATCCACCGTTGTCCCTTCTTAGACGAAGCGAAGAGAGTTTTGGAAGACCGTCCGGTTTCTCCGGTAGTACTTCCTCCTCGATACAAAAAACTCGTGCCAAGTCCTTCGTTGGTTGAAAATACAGCTGGCCCGCTCAAGTGGTCAGCTGAAGCGTCAGTCATTGAAAATGAACCTACTGAATCCAGACCAGACGAAAGTCTAAAGTTCGATACGGCATTTGACCCGGTTCTCCCTTCAGAGGTTTCATCCTCAAATGACACTCCCACGGAAGAGAATAAGGATGACACCATCCAGATTCTTTTCGTCAACACAGATTCTGATGAGCATCAGGGAAATGCGCCCATTCCTTTATCACAGGAAGGAACATCGTCAGGATCGTATCCGGCCGTATATTCGGTCCCACTGCCAAGCAACCTGGTTGTGTCCTTTGATTGGAACCAACTGGGCAGACCCCGGTTACCAGCCAGTATACCATTCAGAATCATAGTCCAAATTTATAGAATGGTGATGGCTGGAACTATCATTGATGAAGGGGCATCTGTGAGTATCCTTTCCTCTGTTGCTTGGAAAGCACTGGGTTCCCCGGCGCTTTTGCCTGAGATGAGAAATCTCTCGGGCTTTGATAAAGGAACCAGTCGACCATTAGGGATCCTCCCCAATGTGCCTGTTACATTGAAAGGGAAGACCGTTAATATGAACGTGATGGTCGTTCAAGGGCCCTTGGATTATAACCTACTCCTTGGACGTGACAATATATATTGCATGGGAGCTATAGTCTCCTCACTCTTTAGAGTAATGTGTTTTCCACACGAAGGAAGGGTGGTCAAGCTCGTAGACCAACTTTCATTTCCGGGATCACGCATCGCAAATAGTCAAATACCAATCCTCAATGGTCTATTCACCCAAGAAATGTCTCCACCTCCGGTCCTTCTTCCCGATGAATGTGAGTGATTCGGAAAGATAGAGCTGGAACCCAGGGGGCATGCATCCTAGTCTGCTTTGGGCAGAAGAAACCTTGGGTATAAAGTAGAATTTCTGCGAAAGAATATGACTAGTCCGTACCCCGTCTGTGGATGGAAGAGGGGTTGTTCTAGAATAGGATTCTTTTGATAAGGTTACTTGTCTGACAAAGGTCATTCAACTCTGTCTAAACAAGTAGGCTACCAAGGAAAGAGATTCTATTGCGGCAGCAAATGGAAACCATCTTTGGATAAAAGGCAAGCCTCACCCATTAAAACTAATGTTTTAGAGGATAAGTAGGGGCAGCCTCCAAAGAAGGGGATTCCTTTGCTGCAACAAGTAGTAACCATCTTTGAGTAACCTAATGATAGACATCGCCGAAGAAAGAGTTTCATTTGCGGCAGCAAATAAAACCATTCTTTGGGTAACCAGAAAGAGGCAAGCCTCACCCTTTAAAACAAATGTTTTATCGGATAAGTAGGGGCAGCCTTGAAATTGTACCTTATACCTGGGGGCATGCAAACCTTTTGGAGTGTAAGCTAAGAGCGGTCATTGATCGTTTCCTAACTTACATAAAGAAAGGATGAGGGGCAAAGGTCAAAAATTGCCAAATTTAGAGCATAGCTTATGTGAGGTGCAAGCTCTATAAAAATTGGAATCTTGCAGGAAGACATTTCTTCCTATGACTGGTATAACGAGCAGTTTTAGCATAAATTCATGCTCGTTAAAAAATAAACGCAAGATCTGAGCAGTTTTAGCGTCATAGTTCATGCTCGTTAAAAAATAAACATAAGCTTTTGAGCAGTGTTTTGGTGCATTCAAGCTCTTTAAAAAATGAACCCAGTACCGGTAAATAACCATTGTGATCGTAATTTTATTAGCCATAAAAGCCTTGGTCGTGTTTTTCACCTGCCACCTCCATTCCATTTGGCCTATCGTTCACCTCCATATGATTATTTACCCATTTTGAGGAACAGCTGCGAAGAGTGATTTCACTTAGCCATCCTTGTGACACTGCCGTGATTGGAAAATTCCAACCTGTACCTGGAATCTGCTGCTATCCCTGTTTATCACTCGTTCCTCAAAAGATGAGTCTTCTTTAAGTTCTTTTCAACTGACTCGTAAAATATGAAAAGATTGCCGAGTTTTGGCCTTCCAGCTCGTTAAAAGGACCGGATGAGCTATCCCTCCTCTAGATTTTAATCTTTTTGGACCTGAGGGATTATTGCACAAAAAGGTCGAGCGCTTGTTTTATTCGGCTCGTTAAAGTTATCGAAAATTCATCCCTTTTGTATTGTTTTATACTTTTTCGGACTTAAGGGATTAGATGACGAAAAAGGAATTTTGGAGTTAACTTTCTGTACCTTTTCAGACTCTCTAAAAATGAAAAGGACCGAGTTGTCTTTGTCGCTAGACTCATTAAAATGATTAAATAGCGACAAACTTGTCTTTAGACGAGAACGAGTTTCCCTATCGCTAGGCTCGTTAAAACATAGCGATGGGCTTGCCCGAAGGGCAGGTTATAGAACAAGCATATGTTATCCTCCTCAAGCTTGACAAAAATAAAGAGGTACTGGTCAGAAATGACTGGGGAAAAATTGGGAGAACCTCAAAGCTTTGATGGTAGCAAGTCGCTCTTGAACATGACACTTTGTCCTCCGTACCACATCGGGTTGGGTTGTTTCATTCACCGGTCTCATCACCATGGTCCTCGCCAAACCATCCGTATTTGGGGTAATGCTACCGATCCATCACATTAGTGTCATTATATTTTCAAGAGATGTGTTCAGAAAGAGTCAACTGTGTCCCATCCACTGCCATACATTATCCTCCATCCACCCATGATCGCCACCCTGAATCATATCTCACAGTTTGTTTTCACCTCCACTAAATTCATTAGCTCCGTTCCGTGTCACTGATGTGGGATTCATTAAGGCCCTCCTTTGACGGATCGCTTCTTGTCGACTTCAACTCATTATCCAAGAAGTTGATCTAGGAACACCCCCCCCCCCAGTACTTTGAAGCTTGCATGCCTCAATGGCAAGTTTCTCACTTCCGGCGACAGGTATACATCAATGGCCTTCGACCAGAAGATTTTGCGTGGTGTTCGACGCCAAGTCCTTTATTCACACCACGTGAATTGTACTACAGTACCTTGAGGGTCATTGTCATTATTGGTGATTCCTCTCGCGCTTGTTAAGGGTTTACATTATTGACCGGTAATCAAGCGATGTCTTTCCATGTTCGACTTCAACGCAATTCTCACATGGATCGACTTGTACTTAGAGTGAAGATCGAGCGAGATTGAAGACCCCGGATCTAGTTTCATCCATCCGGGCTGCGATATATATTCAGGATATAAAGACATTTGATATGTACATCATTGCAGCAGATGATCATCCTACTCAAAGGATGATAATTTCAGCAGAGAATTATCAGTCTATCATCAGACGGTCATCTGTTATATGTACCAAAATGGATTTATAAAGCTGAGCATGGGAATGCCCACCTCAGCTAGATCATGAAAGCAGAATGAAAAATAATGTATTGTATTGTATTTTATTGCAGGGCACCTCTCAGCCGATTGAATGAACTTCAGATCCTCCTAATAAAGCATTTCCCCCGATAAACGACCTCATACTTTAGGGGGCAACTTTTATAGACATTTTTGTGCCTATCAGAATGGAGCATGAAATGTCAATAATCTGAGGGATCTAAAGTCCCTAAACATGTTTTTCTTACCCTTAGAGGAACAAGGTCTGCAAACCACAGCACTAAGAATCAGTAAAAACACTCAAAAACAGGCTATTTCTGGATCATGTCAACTGCTCCACTGAGCATCTGCACTGAATGTCAACTGCTCCTCCTTGTACCTGCGCTGAAGGTCAAAACCAATGAAGGCTACCTGCGCTGGGCGAGATTGGCCAAGTGGCACAATCATTCTGCAAGGTGTCAACTTCCCAGGAAGCTTCCAAACTGACACATGGGTCAAGGAATTCGCCTAGTGATGAGTAAGAGGGTCTTGATCTCCAAGTGGAAGCAAGATTCTCCAAGTGGACTCAAGAACTAAAGATTAACTAAAGTGGGAGAGGACACAAGTCAGCTTCAGGCCAGTCTCAAGATGACTCATCCTTTCTCCAAAAACCTATATATAGATCTCTCTCATGAGGTCTAGGGGGGCTGGAATTTTGTGCAAGTAAGGAAGTGTTGTTGGTTTGTGATTAGAGCGATTGGGTGTTTGCTTAAAGGAGGTGAAGAGGAGATTTCTTTCAGCTGGGAGGTGTTGCTGGATTGGGCCCATTGTGGTTGTAACTTTCTCAGAACTTTACTTCTATTATCAATAAAGTATTTGAAGTTCTTCTATATGCATGTGTCTTTATGATGAATAGATGCTTGTATATTTGATTTATGCTAATCCTATAATCGATTATGGATGTATGCTTCTTGTAGTTTCCTTTTCTTGTGCTTTTACAGGATCTGTGTGTAGCTAGCCCGGTGAAAAGACGAAGAGCTAGGAGCAAGCGGCAAGGACTGAAGACTGGATCGACTATTAGCACAAGATAACGGTTATTAGATCATCCTTTTCTTCCCTCTCTCATCTCATAAAGAAGAAACTTTGAATAGCTTTGCATTCAGTTGTTGCTGGAGTACTATCACCTTCAGAGTAGGGATAGAGGCATTCTGCATTAGATACTTTTCCCCCAAACACAAAGATGTTGGGTTATGACTTTGAAATCATCTACAAAAAAGGGAAGTAAAATGTGGTGGCAGATGCACTCTCAAGAAAAGATGAGGATGTGGAAGCATTGTTGTGCGCCATTTCTATTATCCAACCAGATTGGATAAATGAAGCAAGGGAGGAATGGAAGAATGATGAAGAAGTGTGGGCACTTATTCGAAAGTTACAACAAGATTCCAGTACGTCTCATACATTTAGCTGGAAAAATGATTCGTTATGGTACAAAGATCGCTTATACCTCTGTAAGAAGTCCCAGCTAAAGAAAAAGATTCTTATGGAATTACACACTTCTCCCTTAGGAGGGCACTCAAGATTTCTAAAAACTTACCACAACGTTAAGAAGGAATTTTTTTGGGATGGCCTTAAATCAGATATTCAAAAGTTTGTGGCGGAATGTTTGGTTTGCCAACAAAATAAAGTTGAAACAATTAAGACACTGGGTCTATTACAACCTTTATCCATTCCAAGCCAACGTTGGGAGGAGGTTTCAATGGATTTTATCACAGGTTTAGCCAAGTATGAGGGAAAGTGTGTCATCATGGTGGTAGTTGACAGACTTACTAATTATGCACACTTTTGTGCATTATCACATCCATTTAAATCCAGTACAGTTTCTATTGCATTTATGGAAACAATTCAAAAGCTACATGGAAACCCAAAGATTATTGTAAGTGACAGAGATCCCATTTTCACTGGAAATTTTTGGACAAAATTATTTTCTTGTCTTGTTACCCAGTTAGCTCATAGTTCATCTTCTCATCCTCAATCTGATGGGAAAACTGAGATAGTAAACAAATGTTTGGAAGGATATCTTCGTTGCTTTGTATCTGATAAACAGACACAATGGGTCAAATGGTTGCCTCTGGCTGAATGGTGGTATAACACTTCCTTCCATATAGCAACAAAAATGACCCCATTTATGGCACTTTATGGGTATCAAACACCATCCATCACATCATATTTAAGAGAAAATTATACGGTTCAGGCATTGGAACATCACATTGAACATCAACAACAACTCCTCCAACTCTTAAAGGATAACCTC
Source organism: Pinus tabuliformis (assembly GCA_031772625.1). Taxonomy (NCBI): domain Eukaryota; kingdom Viridiplantae; phylum Streptophyta; class Pinopsida; order Pinales; family Pinaceae; genus Pinus; species Pinus tabuliformis. Next base: position 1,551,307,161 of record CM062804.1, read on the forward strand.
GTGTTGGCACAGAATAGAATGAAGCAACAGGCAGATCAACGTCGTAGTGAAAGAAGTGTTGATGTAGGTGATTGGGTATTCCTACGGCTACAACCATATAATCAAATGTTCCTCAAGCAAGCTAAGAAGGATAATAAATTATCACCAAAGTATTATGGTCTATACAAAGTGTTGCAAAAGATTGGTACTATGGCATACAAATTGGAGCTTCCTGCAGCTTCTTGATTGCACCCAGTTTTCAATGTTTCATGTTTAAAGAAGGTTATAGGCGACAAGCTCCCAATTCAAACAATATTGCCAGAACTTGACGAGGAAGGAAAAATTATATTGGAACTAGAAGCAGCCATAGAAACAAGAACTAGACAACTACGAAATCGATCAATTTCAGAGTATCTTATCAAGTGGAAGAACTTATCCGCTGAAGATTCCACATGGGAGGATGAAAATTTTATGCAGAAGTATCTAGAAGTACTTAAGCATTGAGGACAACACTTTTTTGAAGGAGAGGGGCATGTTGGGTCCCTATAATACTAGTTATTAACCCATTACTATTTTAGTTATACCCCTTATTAATATTGTTGTGCCCCTATTGCCCCCATATTGTTATTTTGTGCCCCATAGAATCCCTCTATTGTTATTTTTATGGCTTTATATTATTATTGTTAGGTCGGCTGGATTATATGGTGACTCCTTGGACTCCTATATATAGAAAGGAGGTTTTGTCATTTGAATCATCCAATAATTTTTCATTTATGTAATGTAAAGGAGGTTGCCCCCTCAAAGAGGCTTAATTCCAAGGCATTGATCTATATTTTCTATCTTTTCTTGAGCTGGTTTCATAACACTTAGTGTAAAATATGTGGTATGCAGACATAGCACTGGTAAAATCAGTAAGATATGCAAGACAAGTTGTAGCACTAGGGGTTGTAGATCAAGGAACATCACCATCATGTCAGGGTCGAGAGGATAGTGCTCTACTCACTAATCTACACCGTAGGTGTGACGTACTCTTGACCGTAGTCTCTGAGTGAAGATGGCATGAGTTAGATGATAGATACATAGATGAGTCTATTGGCCTTCCCTCAGAGTGGCGAGGGATCATGTGGTGCATGGCGATGGATGGTCAAGCAGTACGTGATCTACCTGCAAGTGGATCAGAGCCATTAGCGCGAGATCCGTCGAACTGTGACTAGACATGAGAACATGTGGGTCCCTTTGGTTTTGATTTTTGGAACATGCTATGGGCATGTCGGATGTATTTAGAGCTATGGGTTCCAAACACTTATATGATTTGTGTAATACATAATATGATTATGCATTTTTATATGATGATGATGGTTCACCATGTGTTTTGTTTATGGTTGTCTTCTGTGGTATACATGTGATAAATGTCATTCTAGAATGTTATTTGCAATGGTATCTACATCATTATTTTGGGTTCGAGGAACATCACTGAAAGTGATGGTTTCAAATTCACGTAGCAACAACTTATCTCAGATATTTTCTAAACAAGACTTGGTTATGCACATGATACACACCATTCAATTGCATGACAAGTATCAAGGAATCTAAACGAATATCAAGATGAAGGATGCGATGAGCAAGGGCATCGACTAAAAAACTTATCACTGCATCATATTCGGCCTATTTATTGGTGGTAGATCCAATGCACACATCGTTTAAAAGGACTAACATATGGAAAGGGGTGAAAATGGCCCAGGCTATCGAGGCTAGATTTATGAAGCGACTAACACCATTAGCATAACAGATGCACGGTGTGGATGATGGATCCATTTGAAAGGTGCAAAAGACAACATATGAGATGACGAAACCTACCTAACTTCATGAAAAAAACAAGGACAGGCAAGTCAAAGGGATATGCTTTGAATAAAATTTCTTGAGGTAGAGAGCATTGGGATAATTATGAAGGAGATAGCCTTCAGAATCCTCCAAAAGGTATGCCCCCTTGCCTAAGTGCAAGGTTAATCAAGGGTAGAGATGGCTTCCATGAGGTCTCCATCAGAATGGAAGATGGAAGGACGAGAGGAATACTGACTACATGATCCTGTGACTATACCAGGTGCATAAACCTGAGAAAGAAGGTTCACATACACATCATTTGGAATAGTAGACGACGAGCTAGTAGATGGGATATCTATGGATGTTGAGATCTAGGATTATGTCGAAAGAGGTTCAATAGAAGCGTGTGCAGAAACATCGGAAAGGTTTGCCTGCAAGGAACTCAAGGATGATGACAGGTAAAGGATATGGCCCATGGAGTTTATCATCTTAACATCAGGGGGAGGGATCACGATGGTGGGACCAAAGTCCCCCTGTTCTAGTTTACTAATGGTACCAAAATCCACATGTAGAGGAGTAGGTGATCCACTATGAGTGGTCTCGTATTCACGAGGAACCTTAGGGAAATTAAAAAAAATTGTTGAGACGAGGGAAATAATGGGACTAGTGACCATGATGGTAGCACAAGGCACAAGGGTTATTTTTTCATAATGTTCTAAGTTTCTTGGTTGGACCCGGTAAGGTAATTTGGACCTCAGGGATATTTGACTTAGGGAACATTTCATGAACCAACGGTTTGAGATAAGGGAGTTCAGGAAAATTATTGGTGGTGTGCCCAACAACTTTACACAAAGTGCATAGTGGTGATGACTTTAGGGCTTTTGGGGCTAGAAGAGCTTGGGGAGCCTTATCCTTAGGTTCTTTCTTCTTAGCTCTTCCCCCCTATCCAAATGATTTCACAGCAAGAGTGGGTTCCTATTGAGGTTGTAGTGGAAATGGAGTAGCAGTAGGGGTCGTAGGGACTAGTTGAACCAGGGTCAAAGCATGATAAGGTCTTAGCCGACGAGGCTGAGTTCTTGTAGGGGGATCAATGTACCATACTGGGATCCCCAAAGTCATATTAGGGAGGACCAATGAAGCCATGACAAGGACAGAAAATATTCCCAAAGGAGGAAATAAGAAAGGTATATAGCCTTCAGGGTAATGTTGCGATGGAGCAACTCCTGGATGGTTGAGACCTGGAGGAACAATTCTTGGTGGGAACATATGAGAGGCACCCAAAAATGGAGGATTTCTTGGGGGGTTGGATCCGGATGGCTCGGATGAGAGGGTAACAGTAGGGTGTTGAGGAGTTGCTTGTTGATCAAATGTACCAGACTGCTTGTGACTAGCCCGTGATGCTTGTAACATGCAAAGACTCAAAGAGCTAGGTTCAGAGATGAGAGGGGGAGGACCAGGGAAAGAACCCAACAATGAGAAATCTTTGTAGACTCTGGGTGAAATACTGGTGGGAGGAGTGGCAGTCTGTTTATCTGACATTGATGAGATAATGTACTTAGGAGAGGTTACCGATGTTGGCTTGTAGTATGTCAACTTGTTGATGGTAACGATCTTCCCTTCATGGGGGAAGCACATCTTGCGGAAAACTACATATGTGATGACTGACATGGAATATGTGTAACTAAGACCCAAGAGAATGTTGTAATCTAAAGGGGCATCAATAACTTCAATGTCTACATGGATAGTCTTGCTTGCAAGATTCACTAGAAAATTGCGATACATGCCGAGAGGCTGGGAGGAGTGACCGTTCCAAGCACGCAAAGTGATGGTGGATGGGGACAACTCAGGTGACTTAATTTGTTTCCAATTGATAGCACAAATCACACAGGTGGATTCCCCTTCGTCAATAATGCATCGGCAGATGATGGCATTACGAACTCATACTGGTATCTCGAAAGAAACAGATGAAGGTAATGGGGGATGTTCTATTGTATCAACTGGGAATACAATCAAATGATCGTCGGAATGACCCAATGTGCCTAAAGAAGTTGGTATAGATTTCTTTTGAGATGGGAACCACTTGAGTTCTTCTAGTGTCGACATGGAAGCAGGTGATTGTGCCAAGTCGTCTACGATACTGTATGTATGGGAAACTCAGTTAGAAGTCACGTTATGGCGTAATGTGTTATTGAATTTTTTGGGCACTGCAACCCCAAGCATAAAATGTCCATAAACCAAGGGCTCCTAAGTCCCTAAAAGTGTTGTTCCAACCCTTAAAGGAACAAGGTCAACTGATTACAGCTTCTCCCAAAAGTTCTCCATGAAAAACTACTCAGAACGGGTCAAAACTGGATCATTTCACCTGCTCCATAGGCAAATTGTGTTGCATCTCACCTAAATACACATAGTGGGTGCATTTCATTTCAAAAATACCTTCTATGGGGTGCGATGGGCGAGAAGAGACAAATGGCAGTGTCAATCTGCGAGGTGGAGAAGCATGGAATCTTCCAGAAACTTCTCTTGTGACACTTGCCTCTCTAAATTCGACCAAAGATGAGTAAGAGATCATCAATCTCCAAGTGGAAGCAAGAACTATCAGAGGGAAGACACTAATAAAATCACAAGCTGACTCATCTCCCTTACAGACATCTATATATGGATCCCTCATCCCAGAGATCCAGAGGCTGGAATTTTGCATCTTGTAAGGAATTGTTGTTGGTTTCTTGAGGCAACATCATAGTGTTGGGTGATATAAGCTTTGCATGAGGTGAATAAGGGCTTACTTGCTGAGAGGATGATGCTGGGTCAGAACAACTGGTTGTAACTCTCTTAGCTCTTTCTTCATTATCAATAAAGTTATTCAAGTTTTCCTCCATACTCTTGTGTAATCTATGTTTTGTGCATTTGTATGGTCAATTTACATCTAATCCTAGATTGTTTATGGTAATAGATCCATGTTCTCATATAGTGTTATGCTGCTTTGATTCTACAGGTACTCCGTGAAGCTGGGTATACAAGAAAGCGAGTAGCAAAGGACTATTAGAAGAGAGAGGAATCGAGCAAGGAACCAAGCGCAAGACAGAGGTTGGTCTCCTTTATTATTCTCTTATCTATCTTTCATAAAGGAAAATGAAAGTAGTTTTACTTTGTTTGTTTCTAAGGTAGCTACCCGCCTTAGTGGGATTAGCAGTTCTGCATAGACACTTTTCCCTGTAACAAAATGGCGACTCTGTTGGGGAGCGACTAGGTTATTTGTTTATCTACATTTGTTTACTTTATGAACTTACAGACGGAGCCTGAAGTTGAGCCAGGTAGCTTTCGAACTGCATTTGCTATGCAAATGCAAAGTAGATAAATGCCGCTTCAGTCAATCTCCGGGTTTTGTTTATGAATTAAACAACTGATTTACAAACTCCATAATTGCCCTTGTGGTGGCTCTAGTAACCTCCTTGGATCTACCCCTGTGATTGATTTACTGATTACCACTAGCTCGGCAAAAATCCCTGAACTACACTGCAAAATGTGACCCGGAACCCAAGCAAAGTCTCGTCCCTGGTCTAGCACACTGTCTGTTCTATGAATCTCAAATTTAGCACACTTCCCAAGTGTAGTAGGTGTGTTGCATTTCAAATTCACTGTGTTACATGTGCGCTGATCAGACTAGGCATTGTTCCTAAATTTTGGTTTCTATGTTCACTCTTTTCAGATCTATTCAAGAATTTTGCTACCTGTAGTCAGTACACCTCTGTTTGAAACCCCTTTCCTTGCCATTATTCCGCCTCCATTGTGCAAAGAACTGTAAATGTTTTTATGTATTTGTTGAGTCATTTTCAGTTCTCCTTTACAAAAAGTAACGTAATTGTACTGTCGTTTCTTAATTTGAAAGTGTCGTTTTCAGTCATAGAAGAAAATTTGATTGCTCTTGATAGTCGATTACCCTGTTACTATTGTATTTGATCTGAATTAGTAGTTTTTCTAGTGTCGAAAGCAAGTTTTCATTTCCAAATCGCAAAGTGTTGTCATTGTCTCCATTTTTATTTTGAAAAGAAACTTGTTAGTGATTGTCGCTTTGAAAAATAATTTAGATTTGCGCATTAGCTTTCTTTTTATCATTCACATATTAAAAAGGCTGAAAACAAATACGTGCATGTGCATTTGCATTTAGACTGTTTGATTGGTTTGATTTAGGACAGTGCATATAGTGTGTGCTCTTTGCTCTTTGTTGAAAGGATTTTGTCTTTCTTTCCATAGTAGCTAGGATTTTCATTGCAAAAAGAAGATAAAATGACTGTTTATCATCTTAGATTGCATTTTAGGAATTGTACATCTACATCACATGGTGAACCTGAAAGGAAAATTTCTTAAGCAAGATCAACTATAAAGTAAATTTAATGAATCTAACAACGCTTTGGAACCTAACGCACAACATCTAGAAGTCTAGGCTAGAGACGTATTCTGGCGTCGTAAAGCCTGGTACCTATTCTCACTGTTGGTTGGGTGATTCCTCCACTTTGAGACGATAAGTTCCAGTACGGACTTGTGCTCCCACGTACCATCGATTATATTTTGGGAGACCCTAATAGGCTTAATCCTTTATCCATAGGAAGCCGTGTCTTCCGCCCTATCGATCACAATGCACTAAACATAGCATTCAGGAAGATTGACTGCCATACTGTAAAAATTATTCTGCAGTTTTGCGATTGGTTTGGTTATCCCTCTGCCTAGATTTCCAGAGCAGTCCCTTTCGTTCCTTTTCAGACTCCTTCACGGAAAAGGTCCATCTGAGCACTTGTCACTTCAGGCTCATTAAAAATCGAAGGCGACTAGAGTCATATTTTGTTTTTTCTCAACTCTTTGAAATTGAAAAAACAAGTTGTGTCAAAGCGTCTAAAATTACTTTAAACGGAACAATCATCACCTTTCCTACGTTGGTCTTAGGTTGACAAAATGGAGTCCACCAACCAAGGAGTTCCCCTTGGAGGAAATCCTAGTCCTTCTCCTCTTGGGGAGATGTTGGTGCACCCCATATGGCCACATTGTCGCTTCCAGGATTGACAATCGGCTTACCCGTATGGTTTTTCTCAACCTCCGTCATTCAGAACACCGTGATTCCTGAACAATCGAGTCAACAACTAGACAATTCCAAAGTTACCCCTCAACCCTCTACTTCGTCCAATTCTTCCTCTCCTCCTTCCTCTTCGCTTGATGAGGCTGGTAAATCCAAAAATCAAGTACCTAAGAAGAAGAAGGAAAAGAAGAAGAAAGAGAAGAAGAAGAAGGAGCCAAAGGTGAAAAGGGGAAACCAAGTGTCGTCTAGCGAAAATCCACACACTGCACCGACCAGGCCTAAATCGCCATGTGTCATTTGCAAAGGAGACCACTATCATAGAGATTGTCCCTACATCCCTCAGATCTTAAGGGACTGGTCTCCTCGTTTTCACAACCCGGTGTCGTCAACCTTATGATCATGTTGAAAGCACACCGTCGACTAGTGAAAGTGAAGCCCCTAGAAAAAAAGGAAAATGAAAATTTCCTTGTCCGGTTTCACCGTTACAACTTCCTCCTGGATATAAGAAACTCTTGCCAAGTCTGTCACTAGTTGAAAATCCGGCTGACCCGCCCAGGTGGTCATCCGAAGCATCTATCATTGTAGATAAACCATCTAAACCCATACTAGATGAAAGTCAAAAGTTCGAGGCGGCAGTTGACCCGGTCTTGCCTTCAGAGGTTCCATCTTCAGATGATACAGTCACCGAAGAGAGTAAGGATGACACCGTCCAAATTCTTTTCGCAAAAACAGACTCCGATGAACATGGGAGAAATTTACCCATTCCTTTACCGCAGGAAGGAAGTTCGTCAGAGTCGTACCTGGCCGTCTATTCGGTCCCACCTCCAAGCAACCTGGTTGTCTCCTTTGACTGGAATCAACTAGGCAGACCCCGTTTACCGGCTAGTGTACCATTCTAAATCATCGCTCAGGTATATAGAATGGTTATGGCTGATACCATCATAGATGAGGGGGCTTCTGTGAGTATCCTTTCCTTGATTGATTGGAAAGCGCTTGGCTCGCCATCGCTTTTGCCTGAGATGAGAAATCTAACAGGCTTTGACAAAGGAACCAGTCAACCGTTGGGGATCCTTCCCAATGTGCCCATAACATTGAGAGGTAAAACCGTTCACATGAACGTAATGGTAGTCCAAGGACCCCTAGGTTATAATCTACTCCTTAGACGAGACTATATTTATTGCATGGGAGCCATTGTCTCATCACTCTTTAAAGTAATGTGTTTTCCGCACGAAGGAAGAGTGGTCAAGCTCGTAGACCAGCTTTCATTCCCTATTTCACGCATAGCATGTGGTAATATACCATCCTTGAATGGTCTTTTCATGCAAGGAATGTCTCATCAATCCCCAGTCCGTCCACCTGATGAGTGCAAGTAATTCGGGGGACATGACTAAAACCCAGGGGGCATGCACCCCGGTTTTCTTCGGCAGGAAAACTTCAGGTATAGGATAGGTTTCCGCGAGAGATATATGACTAGTCCGACACTCCCATCCGTGATTGGAAAAGGGGATTGGACTCGAATAATATTCCCTTGTCAAAGTTATGTGGGTGGAGGCGTCTGCACCACTCGCCTTTGTCTATTTTGGTAGGCATCGTCGAAGAAGTGTTTGTTTGCGGTGCAGATAAAACAATCTTTGCCTGAAAGAGGTAAACCTTTCCTGATATAACAAATGTTTTGTCGGTAGATTGAGAGGTGACCTTGAAACTCTATTTTATACCTGGGGCATGAAAACCTTTTGGCATGCAAGCAAAGAGTGACCATTTATTTTTTTAAATTTGTAGGTCCTCTAACCCTTTAAACTCATAGGATTGGTCGTTTCCTAACTAGCATAAAGAAAAGGTGTGGGGCAAAGATTTGAAAAATTGTCGTTTTTATATATGAGACATCCTTATTATACGACTGGATATATCGAGCAGTTTTAACATAGACTTCATGCTCGTTAAAAAATAGACATAAGCAATGGGCAAACGTTTCCCCCAGCGTTTAAGTTCAATAAAAAATGAACCAATTTCTGGTAAATAACCGTCGTGAATGTATTACTTCAGCCTTTAAAGCCTTGGTCGTGTTCTCATCATCACCTCCACTCTGTATTGGCTGATCATTCACCTCCATTTGATTGTTTACCCCTTTTGAGGAACAGTTGCAAAGAGTGATCCCGTTAGCCATCCTTGTAACACTGCCGTGATTGGAAAATTCCAAACCTTACCTGGAATCAGCTGCTACCCAAATTTATCACTCGTTCCTCAAAAAACGAGTCTCCTTTAAGCTCTTTTCAACTGACTCGTAAAATATTAAAAGATTGCTGAGCCATTTGCCTGTCCAGCTCGTTAAAGTGACCGGAAGTGATATCCCTCCTTTAGATTTTAATCTTTTTGGACTTGAGGGATTATTACACAAAAATATCAAGCACTTGTTTTGTTCGGCTCGTTAAAAGTATCGAAAATTCATCCCTTTCGTATTGTTTTATACTTTTTCAGACTTAAGGGATTAGATGATGAAAAAGGATACTTGGAGATTCCTTTACGTCCCTTTTCAGACTCTCTAAAATTGAAAAGGACCGAGTTATCTTTGTCGTTAAACTCGTTAAAACCTAATAGCGACAAACTTGTCCATAGCAGACAAGAACGAGTTTCACTATCGCTCGGCTCATTAAAACATAACGATGGGTTTGCCCGAAGGGCAATTATAGAACAGGTATATGTTATCCTCCTCAAGCTTGACAAAAATAAAGAGGTACTGGTTAGCACTGACTGGGGAAAAATTGGGAAGAAAACTTGAAGAAACTTTGTTGGCAGCAAGTCGCTCTTGAACATGACACTTTCACTTCGCATCCAAGTCGGGTTGGGTTGTTTCATTCACCGGTCACATCACCATGGTCACATCACACCATCCACATTTGGGGTTAATGCTACCAATCCATCGTGTTAGTGTCGCCGATATGTTCAAGAGAAGTCACTAAGAGAATTCACCTATGTCTCACCCGCTTCAATACACATGCTCCATTCTTTCATGACCACCACCCTGAACCTTATATCACTAGATTGTTTTCACCTCCATTAAAATCATTTGCTCCGTTCCGTGTCATTGATGTGGGATTCATTAAGGCCCTCCTATGACGGATCGCTTCTTGTCGACATCAGCTCATTATCCGAGAAGTCGATCTAGGAACACCCCTTTCAGTACTTTGAAGCTTGCATACCTCAATGGCAAGTTTCTCACTTCCGGCGACAGGTTTACAGCAATGGCCTTCGACCGAAAGATTTTGTGTGGTGTTCGATGCCAAGTCCCTTATTCACACCACGTGAATTGTACTGTAGTACCTTGAGGATCATTATCATTATCGGTGATTCCTCTCGTGCCTGTTAACATCTTACATCATTGGCTGGTAATCAGGCGATGTCTTTCCATGTTCGACTCCAAAACATCTCTCACATGGATCGACTTGTACTTTAAGTGAAGATCGAATAAGATTGAAGACCTCAGATCTAGTTCCATCCATCCGGGCTACTATATATTGTCAGGAAAATAAAGACATCAAATGTACATCATTGCTGCACAGATAATCATCCAATCAAATGGATGATGGCTCTACCAGAATCATCAGTCTACACTCAAACGATTGTCTGTCCTATGTACATGAAAATGAATTTATAAAGCTGAGCATGGGAATGCCCGCCTCAGCTAGATCATGAAAATATTATGAAGATAATGTATTGTATTTTATCTTATTACAGGACTCCTTCCAGCTTGAAAGAACTTCGGATCATCATGATAAAGCATTTCACCTGACATCAAAAAAAAAAGATTAACAACCTCATGCTTTAGGGGGCAATTGTTATAGACATTTTTGGGCACTGCAACCCCAAGCATAAAATGTCCATAAACCAAGAGCTCCTAATTCCCTAAAAGTGTTGTTCCAACCCCTAAAGGAACAAGGTCAACTGATTACAGCTTCTCCCAGAAGTTCTCCATGAAAAACTACTCAGAACGGGTCAAAACTGGATCATTTCACCTGCTCCATAGGCAAAGTGCGTTGCATCTCACCTAAATACACACAGTGGGTGCATTTCATTTCAAAAAGCCCTTCTATGGGGTGCGATGGGCGAGAAGAGACAAATGGTAGTTTCAATCCGCGAGGTGGAGAAGCATGGAATCTTCCAGAAACTTCTCCTGTGACACTTGCCTCTCTGAAGACAACTGTTGGGCCTCACAATGGTCCCTATTTTCGCTCCATTATTCACCGATATCTTCACATTTTACCTTCATGTCACCTCCATTCCACCTCCATATCATTACATTTACCTCATTATTGGGTTATAACAATGCTTTTCCAAAGTTTATTAATTCTTAACATTTTTAAATGAATTTATGGCTAAACTTTAGAAAATAAGATGCTTATACTTATACCTAACAATTAGAATGAGTTTGTTGACATGTGTAGGCAAAAAGGAAGCTTCCAGGGCATCTTTATGTGGCCTTGAATGATCAAATTCGAATTTGCTAAGATAAGCCTCATGGAAAAGATCATGGAGGAAATCATGGACCTCATGGACGAGATCATGGAGGATAGGGTTATGTGTCTAGATGGTTGAGAAATGTATGGAACTAAAAGAGAGATTAGTGGATCATCATTATGAGTTTTTTATCTCATCCTATTGTATAAATAGGAGTACCTCCTCCATTCCAAAGAGAGGACCCTTAGAGCATTGTATCCAACTTATGATGGAATAGAATAAAGCTTCATTTTGCATATATTCCTATTATGTAGTTTTAGATATAAGTTGTACATATATTTCCATTATGTAGTTCTAGATTTAATTTTCCTTAATGTAGTATATGGAATAATTTGTCTTATTCTTAAGAGAATTGAGCTCACTCTAAAAGGATGAGAGAAACATTTTATTTCATATTAGATCTTATTTCATTTACTTGTTTAGATGTTTGAGGATTTGTTTGTGAGTGATGAATTAGTTTTAAATTAGAATCTAATCAGCATATGAGAGGACAACTAAGGGTCTAAGTTAGGCTCTCTCTCTCTATTTGATTTGCGTGATAATTGAAATTCATTCTTTTGCTCTTATGTTTCAAGTATCATATGGGGAGATACCAAGAGTCTAAGTTAGGCTCTCTCTCCATTGATTTATATGGTAATTGAAATTCATCCTTTTGCTTTCATGTTTCAAGTTATTTCATTTCTTATGCTTGTGAATGAATCTTAGTTTAGTTTGGAATAGTACATGAGAGGACAATCAAGAGACTAAGTTAGTCTCTATCTCTACTTGAATCTGAACAACAATTAAGTTCATTCTCTTGTCTTTATTTCAAGTTTATGGTTTTATGAATGATTTCTCTATGATACTGTAGGGAAGGACAACCAGAACCTCCTTAGTTAGGAGCCTCTTCCCTTGCATATTATATTGAATCATAAATCATTTAGTTAGACATAGAGTTAGTTGCCTACTCCTGCATATATTTTGCTGGCATCATCACAAGCTCACGAGTTTCCCTGGTTGATAATTTAATGCAGCAATTTAAGCCCAATAAATTGCCCAACATTTTGGCGCCATTGCCGGGGATGGTGCTAAGGGATTAGGCATTAGAATTCAGTATTTATTTTTCTTTAGATAAAATAACTTGTGAGACCTGGTGACAGCAGGATCTTCATAAGGGAATTCATGTTTGAGTTTTCTGATGATTTAGTGTTTAGCTAGTTTTAAATTTTGTCTTTTCAAAAACACCCCCCCCCTGCATGAATAAAAACAAATCAAGTGATTAGTATGCTCTCTTCCTGCGCTTCATGTGATCAGGAAGATCAGAAAGTCTATTGATTTTTTTCAAATAAACATACTCTTGCAGGAGAACTAATTCGCAAAAAGACAATCAAGAATTTTGTGAATGAAAAAAAACAGCTTTAAAGTTTTAGACAAAATTTTGTTTTTTTTTTTTAATTTTAGATTTAAAAAAAATTCAAAAATAAAAAAAATTAGTTTTTTTTAGTTTTAGATTTAAAAAATAAAAAAATTAGTTTTTAATATGTGTATCATATATAAACATATTATTATTATAAATAAATAAAAAGATAAAAAAATTATTAACCATTTTTTTTTAAATTTAAAAAACTAACCTTGTTTGTTTTTTAGATATTTAAAACAATGAAAAACATTAATAAAAAATATAAAAAAAAAATTAACCATTTTTTTTTTTGTTTGTTTGTTGTTTTTTTTTAAATTTACAAAAAAAAACTAAAAAATAACAACCATTTTCGTTTTTTTGGTTTGTTTTGATATTTGAAAAAATATAAAAAACATGCAAAACATTAAATAAAAACAACATAAAATCATTAAAAAAAAAATCATTTTAACAACTAACCATTTTTTTGGATTACCATTGCTATTTTTCAAAAAAAAAAAAAAAATGAAAATCCAACCAACGACCTGGTGCGCATTCGAGGATGAGGTGATATTGATGTGTTTGTGCACCTGGTGCGCATTCGCGGATGAGGTGATATTGATGTGTTTGAGCACGGAGAACCTGAGAGGAATGACATGGTGGAGAACTTTGGAGAATAGCTTCAGGGCTTTGCATTTACAGTCAATGGTTGGGTAGAGTCTTATGGATCCGGTTGTGTGAAGCCCCCAGTTATCTATGGTGATGTCAGTCGCCCAAAGGCTATGACTGTCTTCTGGTCCAAGATGGCTCAGAGCATGACTGCTCGACCCATGAAGGGACTGCTCACCGGCCCAGTGACAATTTCGAACTGGTCCTTTGTTAGAAATGATCAACCAAGATCTGGAAAGGCAAGCCACAACTTCCCTTCCCTTCTTTCTCTCGGCACTGACTACTTGGCACCGACCAGAGCTTCATGATTGATCAGATCTTTATGCACTGACTGTATCCAGCGCATGAAAATGTAAGGTTCGGCAAAGCACTTTGTTTCAATAGAACTTTCTAGGTCAAACTAACATCAGGTAGAAGAGAATCCTACCTACTGAAACGCCTTCGGTGATAAGGTTTATTCGAAGAGATATAGGAACAGACCAAGTACCTCAGCGAACATCATGTAATCGAGTGATTGAACCTGGATCGCCTCTTGGATCTAGTAGCGGGAATCGGCACTGACTAGGTATCTTCTATTGTCTGACTGGCACTGACCGGTGGATTAGGTCCTTTCGAGTAGGCCTTTGGAGTAACCTCTTTGAAGATCTAGCTCTGGCTCGAAATTTTTGATTTGAAGAATGAGGATGTCATATTTGAAGAACGGAAAGATGGTGTCAGTTATATAGATCCATTTTATTTGGGAAAAATAACATGTTTGAATAAAAAGAAATTGCAATGGCATATTAATCACTTGACATGGTGCTTAGCAATTATTATTCTTATTGATAAGCGGGGGCGAGGTTGATCATGAGATCTGTATTGTGAATCCGCATGGATCCGTGGATGATTTAATGGGGTGAAAGATCGAGTCTCGTCCCCGAGGGCTAAGCATGCGATTGAAACAAAAAGGTGAAGTTATTTTGAGCGGAGTCATGCAGCAGCTGTATGTTGTGCTGGCCGTGTTGTGAATGTTGCTGCTGCATCACCCGCTCTGGTGAGTCTTTGCTAATACAGAAGGTGATGCTTTACATAGCCTTCGGTCGAAATTACTAGACCATGTGCTTCAGAGTTGGGATCCAACCCTCGTCAATCCGAGTACATGGTTTCATGTTACATGCAACAACGATAACAGTGTGATAAGAGTGGACTTGGGAAACGCACAACTTTTTGGTTCATTGGTTCCCCAGCTTGGCCTAGTGAACAATCTACAGTACTTCAAGCTTTATAGCAACAATATAAGTGGTTCCATCCCCAGAGATTTAGGCAGCTTGATCAATCTTGTTAGCCTGGATTTATCCCTGAACAATTTCACTAGTCTAATCCTGGAGTCACTGGGCAAACTGTCCAGGTTACGCTTCCTTCGGCTTAATAACAACAGTCTTGTAGCACGGATCCTAATGTCTCTCACAACCATTACTACTCTTCAAGTCCTTGATCTGTCAAACAATAATCTCACAGGAGAGGTTCTAGCAAATGGTTCATTCTCTCTATTTACTCCTATCGGTTTCGGTGGCAATCAATACATGTGTGGTCCAGTGGCACAAAAGCCATGTCCGGTCAACTTGAAATGGGTTAAGGAGTTAGGTGAAGGGGCACCACCTGCCGAACCAGCATAAACGGCTCAACTAGCTCAGAAAAATCAAGTTATCAGAAAGAGTACGTTGATGCATTGCAGAAGCTTGAAGTTCCAGAGAAACATGTACAACAACAAAAAGCAGTGATGGAGGCTAAGCTGAAGGATAAAAGTGCAGATTCTTGGAAAGAGGGTCAGGTTAATGGAACTGGTGAAGAACTTGCACAAGTGAAATGGTTGCTGTAGAAAGAAATCCAGATGAGGGAACACGCTGAAGAAGAGGTTAAAATACTTAAAAGCAAAATCATTCCAAGTGTTAATACGGAGATGTTGGAAAATGTCGAAGTTGTAAAGCTTACTAAAAGGTTGGAGGATGAAGTCAGAAGAGTAAATTAGAAGATGAATTTAAGAGTTTGAAACACTAGCTATTACAATTGAGTTTTGAAGCCGATGAGACAAGGAGGGTTCTTGACGGAGGAGGATCAGGAAGGAACTCAACTAACTTAGATACTGCAATGAACACATTTAAGACAAACCAAGTAAGAGATGCAACAAATGGACAGAAAGCTACTATTGCCAAACTTTTTGAACAAGTTGGATTGCAAAAGATATTGTCATTGCTTGAATCAGAGGATGTTGATGTTCGGGTGCATGCAGTAAAAGTTGTTACAAACCTGGCAGCTGAAGAGGCAAATCAAGAGAGGATTGTAGAGAGGATTGTTGATTCCAATGAATCACGATACAAATTTATCTGAATATGAAAAAAAATGATTTAGCTGCAAAACTAAAGGCAAAATCACAGCAGAAGAAAATGGCACGCCCGAAATCTCAGCAGAAGATACTGGAGTACGTTGAATAGGCTTAAGAACAGATATGCCTGGCTTTCTGGGGCAGGAATATACTATGGTAATCTGTATCTTGGGTCATCACAAAGCAACTGAGGTCATGGAGATGACAACTTTGTGGAAAACAAGGCCCTCTTTGAGTATTCAAAGTTAGAAAAAGATCAAGAACTAACAAAGCCGCAATCACTTGTGCTGTCAGAATTCCACTTTTTGCTGCTCTGTGATAACAAGGTTAAGGTTGTAAATAGAGTGAATCAAAAAGTCAGAGAAGAATTTCAGTTTGACCATGATTTTGACTCGATTTCTGGCGGAATTCTTGGACTTTACAGTGATGCTACTGCTGGTGTGTTTTATGCTTATGATGAAAACTCCATATTTGAGATATTTGTGCATGATGAAGGCCAAGATATGTGGCAGGTTTATTTAGAGTTGAAGGAATATGCTGCGGCTTTAGAGCACTGTAAGAATGCACTTTAGAGAGACCAAGTATACTTGGCACAACTGTGATTCTCCTGCAGGCTGAAGCTGCCTTCTCTACTAAAGATTTCACGAGAGCAGCATCCTTTTATGCCAAGACAAATTATATCTTGTCATTTGAGGAAATTGCTTTAAAGTTTGTTGCTGTAGGTGAACAGGATGCTTTGAGAACCTTCTTGCTAAGGAAGCTAGACAATCTTGGTCGTGAGGACCGTTCTCAAATAACAATCATCTCTACTTGGGCTACTGAGCTCTACCTTGACAAGATTAATCGTCTTCTGTTGGATGATGATAAACAAGCTGGTGTAGTGCCATCATCTTCACATGAAAATAATATTGATATTCAGTTGAAGCGCCGGGTTTTAAGGGGAAGGTTTGTTGGTTTTTATTTAATTAGTTTTTTTTTTTTTTTTTACAACTAAAAAAATCTAAAAAAAATCAACATTGTTTTGTTTTTAATTTGTTATTTCCATAAAAATAACGAATAATGAGTGTGTTGATAAAATAAAAAAATAACGATTTGTAATTAGGTTTTTTTTACAACTAAAAATATAAAAAATCCACGTAAATAATAAATTAAAACAATGGTTTTTAATTTGTTATTTAAATAAAAATAAAAAATTTGTGTGTTGTTTTTAATTTGTTATTTGAATAAAAAAAAAAATAAAAAATTAGTGTTGTTTTTTTATCTAAATAAAAATAAAAAAATATTTTGTGTAATATTTTGGATAATACAAAAATCAAAACAACACAAAATAATTTTTATTTTTATTTTAAATAAAAAAAGATTTCCTTATTTTTATTTTTATTTTTAATTTAAAAAAAAAAAAAACTAACTTCATTTTAGTTATAGTATATTTTTAGCATTTTTCTTTCTTAGGTTTTAATAAACTAAATTTTGTTGATTTAAAAAAAAAAAATCAACTTAAATAATAAATTAAAATTTTATATTTTTAATTTATTGTTTAAAGAAAAATCTAAATAAAATCAACATAACACATAAAAAAAATTTTACTTATTACTTTTAAAATTTTATTTTTAAAATTTGTTGTTTAAAAAAAAAAAAAAAAAAAAAATCACACAACTTTGAAAATACAAAATGGCATACTTGGAAACCAATTTCACAAAACGCTTTCTCAAACATTGGAGGATTAACTCATCACATCTTTTTGTTGTATGCTTTATGATGCACTAACATGCATAACACAACAGATAATTCAAATGACCATCTTTTCGCCAAGTACATTTCATGAGTATCTGACACAAATAGGGAGTATTATTTTTCACGGTTGTTTTTAAGATTGGATTGAAATTGATATCATGAATTCAGTTACTTTCAACACTTTGATTTTTCCTAAATCTGTTTTATTTGGTATGAAATTTTAGCGTAAGAATCATGAAGAAAATTCGCAATTCTTCTTGAACAAACTTATGTTTTCTTTCTGCCAAGTTTTTTTTACAGATAACAGGATAACAAAGTGATCATTCAGGAGATTACATTGTGATGACAATTAGTCTTCCAAAGACTAAATTCATGAAAAATTCTGAAGACAAATCCATCTCCACAACCACTACCTTCCACCTCCCTGTCTGAAAAAGATTTTGAATTCCACCAATCGTACATCCATAACGCGTGACACTTCCATATCCATTTTTCACAGCAAGAGTTATTATTCATACATCATGCATTCCTTACATCCATCCATTTTCCTTGTCATTACCATTCCCCTTCATTTCCACCAATAAACCCTTCTTGAGTCAAAGTCCTAGAGTCTATGTATCATTGAAAAAACACCTAGAGGCTTGCATGTGTTAATGGCAAGTACTCTTGCCAATGAACAATGGGAGTACATTAATATCCCTTGTTCGTTGGATCTTGTAGGTGACTCGACCACGACAAATTTATTCGTACCTATAAAGATGTGTTAGGCATCCTGACTCCCATTGGAATCAATGGTGGGAGCTCTTGTGTTGGCTAGGGGCATTCATTAATGGCCACTAAGTCAACAACTTCTTGCTATGTTCGACATCGACACATTTAATCACATAGTAAGATTTGTGCCATTGAGCGTTGAAGACTTGAAGACCCATATTTTGTAGCAGATGAAGCCAATTTCCTTTCATCAGTTTGTCATCACTTGAGGACAAGTCAATCAATAAGGCTGGGAGGGAAATGTCACTTATATATTTTGTATACCTTCCAAGCCCTATAAATTTTCAGCCATATTTAGCAGATTCATCATCCAGTAGCAGAAGATCCAGCAGCAGATACGACTTTCAGCCATGTTCAACAGACTCCTCAGATTCATCATCTAGTAGCAGAGGATCCAGCAGCCGATACGACAATACAGCTCCATCTTTCATCCACAACTTGAAGAAAAAGCTTCAGAGCAGAATTGTGGCAGCTGGACATGCACGATTCATCCACCATTTTCCCAACCAAGTAAAGAAGACTACGAACAACAGTTTTTGCAGCCACATGTGCACAACTCCCATCCATTTTTGGAAGGGTAAGTTAAGGTATGATATTTTCTAACTTTTAACCATTATATTCATTGAAAAGTTAGAATAATAATTTTTGGAAAAACTTCACTTCCTTTCCCCATTTCACATAACTGCCCAAACCATCCGTTTAAGGGGAAAGATACATTTACATTCATATATCACAACCCCACTTAACCCCACTTACCTTCAAAATATATTCACTATTACATGAGCATACAAATGGCTTTGTCGAAAGTATTTAGAAGTTAATTGGATGCCAAAACAATCATGGTTGTTACACAAAAACCAACCATGACGCATTGCAACAAAAATACTCTTCCATTATTACTTGAGCTTACAAATGGCTTTGACAAAAGTATTTAAAAGTTAATTGGATGCCAACAAAATCATGGTTGTTACACAAGAACCAACCATGATGCATTCCAACAAAAATACTCTGCAACAAAAATCACATTATCAATATGCAAAGATCATACATTGAATGCAACAAACAAAATATGGTTGAAACATAAAAACCAACCAAGTTGTAATTAATCAAAATAACGCTTTGTAAAAGTTATGTAAATGATATCATGCAGAGTTTAAGACAAAGCTCATGTACCAAAAAGTAATGTAATATATTGCATGAGGACATGCAATACCTTCAGTTTGGGGCAGATATTGGGCCTCACAATGGTCCCTATTTTCACTCCATTATTCACCGATATCTTCACATTTTACCTTCATGTCACCTCCATTCCACCTCCATATCATTACATTTACCTCATTATTGGGTTATAACAATGCTTTTACAAAGTTTATTAATCCTTAATATTTTTAAGTGAATTTATGGCTAAACTTTAGAAAATAAGATGCTTATACTTATACCTAACAATTAGAATGAGTTTGTTGACATGTGTAGGCACAAAGGAAGCTTCCAGGTCATCTTTATGTGGCCTTGAATGATCAAATTCGAATTTGCTAAGATAAGCCTCATGGAAAAGATCATGGAGGAAATCATGGACCTCATGGAGGAGATCATGGAGGATAGGGTTATGTGTCTAGATGGTTGCGAAATGTATGGAACTAAAAGAGAGATTAGTGGATCATCATTATGAGTTTGTTATCTCATCCTATTGTATAAATAGGAGTACCTCCTCCATTCCAAAGAGAGGACTCTTAGAGAATTGTATCCAACTTATGATGGAATAGAATAAAGCTTCATTTTGCATATATTTCTATTATGTAGTTTTAGATATAAGTTGTACATATATTTCCATTATGTAGTTTTAGATTTAATTTTCCTTAATGTAGTATATGGAATAATTTGTCTTGTTCTTAAGAGAATTGAGCTCACTATAAAAGGATGAGAGAAACATTTTATTTCATATTAGATCTTATTTCATTTACTTGTTTAGATGTTTTAGGATTTGTTTGTGAATGATGAATGAGTTTTAAATTAGAATCTAATCAGCATATGAGAGGACAACTAAGGGTCTAAGTTAGGCTCTCTCTCTCTCTCTATTTGATTTGCATGATAATTGAAATTCATTCTTTTGCTTTTATGTTTCAAGTATCATATGAGGAGATACCAAGAGTCTAAGTTAGGCTCTCTCTCCATTGATTTATATGGTAATTGAAATTCATCCTTTTGCTTTCATGTTTCAAGTTATTTCATTTCTTATGCTTGTGAATGAATCTTAGTTTAGTTTGGATTAGTACATGAGAGGACAATCAAGAGACTAAGTTAGTCTCTCTCTCTACTTGAATCTGAACAACAATTAAGTTCATTCTCTTGTCTTTATTTCAAGTTTCTGGTTTTATGAATGATTTCTCTATGATACTATAGGCAAGGACAACCAGGACCTCCTTAGTTAGGAGCCTCTTCCCTTGCATATTATATGGAATCATAAATCATTTAGTTAGACATAGAGTTAGTTGCCTACTCCTGCATATATTTTGCTGGCATCATCACAAGCTCACGAGTTTCCCTGGTTGATAATTTAATGCAGCAATTTAAGCCCAATAAATTGCCCAACAACGACCAAACATGAGTAAGAGATTATCAATCTCCAAGTGGAAGCAAGAACTATCAGAGGGAAGACACTAATCAAATCACAAGCTGACTCATCTCCCTTACAGACATCTATATATGGATCCCTCATCCCAGAGATCCAGAGGCTGGAATTTTGCATCTTGTAAGGAATTGATGTTGGTTTCTTGAGGCAACATCATAGTGTTGGGCCATCTAAGCTTTGCATGAGGTGAAGAAGGGCTTACTTGCTGAGAGGATGATGCTAGGTCAGAACAACTGGTTGCAACTCTCTTGGCTCTTTCTTGATTATCAATAAAGTTATTCAAGTTTTCCTCCATACTCTTGTGTAATCTATGTTTTGTGCATTTGTATGGTCAATTTATATCTGATCCTAGATTGTTTATGATAATGGATCCATGTTCTCGTATAGTGTTATGCTGTTTTGATTCTACAGGTACTCCGTGAAGCTGGGTATACAAGAAAGAGAGTAGCAAAGGACTATCAGAAGAGAGAGGAATCGATCAAGGAACCAAGCGCAAGACAGAGGTTGGTCTTCGTTATTCTTCCCTCATCTATCTTTCATAAAGGAAAACGAAAGTAGTTTTGCTTTGTTTGTTTCTAAGGTAGCTACCCACCCTAGTGGGATTAGAAGTTCTACATAGGCACTTTTCCCTGTAACATAATGGTCCCTTGGGGATCTTAGGAATTGACTCAAACTTAGGTTGAGGGATCCATAGCAGACCATTTGGTGTCATAAGAGGCTCAGTAGATTCTTTGGTTTTGGAATCAGTGGCGGATGAAGTCGATGGCTTGCCATAGTGATGTGATCGAGTTTTTAGGTTGAT
The DNA here is from genome assembly GCA_031772625.1 of Pinus tabuliformis. Taxonomy (NCBI): domain Eukaryota; kingdom Viridiplantae; phylum Streptophyta; class Pinopsida; order Pinales; family Pinaceae; genus Pinus; species Pinus tabuliformis. The sequence goes on from CM062804.1 coordinate 1,551,328,883, forward strand.
ATTAGAGGGGTTAACCTCATCAGAATTCATCATGAGGATTGGTAGTCACTAGGACTAGAAGGTTGGGGGGATGGGCTACTTGACCTGGCTAAGGTTGAGCAACAACAAATCCTTACTGAGGGAAAGGCTTTGTAAGCACTGTTGGTTGAGATGGAAAGGTATTTTGAGGTGATTGCTGGATGGGTAGTTGACCTCCAGAAGCTTCTTAAGCTTCCCACATTTGGCACATCTATGGTAAGAGAGGGAACTCATGTGTATAATGACCATGTACACCATAACATGCACAAGGCTTGTTCATAAGAATAACCTTGTTCTGCTTAGGCTCACTACCCTATTATTGGTTGTTGGTGTTAGGATGGTTCCCCTGGGTTTCACTAAGTTGATTACCTTTATTACCCTGGTTACCCTTCCCCTTATTCTTTTTCTTCAAATTTTTGGGATTGGTCGCACTCTTCTGTGAAAACACTTAACCCTGAGGAGGTGGTGGATGTTGGGGCTGAGTATGCATGGGAGGCTACAACACTGATGCTTGAGGAGTTATAAGGCTCGACTGTGCATATGGATAAGATGGTGGAGGAGAAACAATTTGATAGACAGGCTGAGCATTGTCTGGCCCTGAAAACAGGTTTCTAGGAGGAGGGGCATAAGTGTTGGAGGAACTGGTGCCCCCCTATGGATAGCCATAAATTTGTTGAGTATATGACGAAGGATGTGAAATGGATCCAATGATACCATCGACAGCATGAGATTCCCCCGGTGCATTGGCACCTCCATGATTTGGGGGGGGAGGGGTATAGAATGGCAGTATAGACATAACCATATTGTGTAAAAATCAATTCATATCTCAGAGAAATTTGGAGAGCTTCTTCCTTTGTTTGAGGAAAATGGGATGTGACATATTTGGCAATGGGTGAAAAAGGCTCCTAAGAAACCAATCGAGGTAGACACGATCTTCGAAGGGTGGGACACGACATGTGCTCCTCCTTCTCTGCCATTCCTGAACATGATTGGAAAGATGAGTGGAAGAAGACTAACAGAATGCGGTCAAGAGCTCCGTATGAGTATCGTATTATAGAGGTCACTAAAAATATGAGAGGAACGCTTTAGGAAGCGTCGTGAAAATGGAATGAGAAGCGGTGGGCTGGTCTAGATACCATTATGCAGCATCTCCAGTGAGCATGCCTTGAACCACCAAATACAAATGGTGTCATCGGTGATGGAATTGGATGAACATCACATATGGAAGGAGCGGACGTGATTGGTAGGGTCCTCTCCATAATTACACTCAAACTTTTGGATGTTGGAGGGAAGCTTAGTCGACAAAGCTTTCCAACCAACATCATGATGTATAGGGTCATTTATCAACTGGATAAAATCTGGGAAACTTAACCCGGCCATGAAAGGTAGGGTGGGAGCTGCCAGAATGGTTCCTAAGACAGTTCTACTAGATGTGGCTATCGAGATAGAACCAGATCCAACACCAGGTTGGGTTCTTGCACCAGAAATGGGTATAGATATCGTGATGGTGTTTGGTGAAGGAGGCTCAGAATCATATGAGGAATCAGATGAACTGGGAGAAGAGTTGGTATGGGGACTCGGGGGACTATGAGCTTGGACCCTGGGGGAGGAGTAATATTCCTAAGTGGAAATATGGGATGAAGGCCTAAGAGTCTATGTGACAAATGCCTTGGTGGCACAATGGTGGTAAGACATAAGTGACACAGAAATGGTGAAGGGATATCAACAAGATGTTTTTGTCTCTATGTGGGGAGATAAATTAATTATGTTAAGTCTTGGCTTGACGGTGTAAACCAAGAACCCTTCGCTTAAGTTGTGCTTGTGTGTGCAAGTGTGTTTATTAATTAAGCCCAGATCATGTTTGAAAATAGAAAACAGATTGTTGAAAATAAATTGAAATTGAAAACATAAAATGAACAACAAATCAATTAACTAAACCCCACCCAAACTAGGTTTGCAAACACTGTGTTAGTTGGTGGTGAAATCAACGGAAAACACACTAAAAAGGCCAAGAGATATAAGCGTCATCGTGACTGGGATCCAATGACACTATGCTGCTGGAAAGTGATGCAACAACAAAAAAACATAGAGGAAAATCGTTGCAAAAAGATAGGGAGATGGGTGCAAAACCTAGGGCAACCAATGGGACCCTAATGCAAATGACCAAACAAGGTTTAAGATAAAACTTTGGATGGAAACAGCCTTTCTTTGAAGATCTGAAATACAAGGGTACAAATATGGAAAATATGGTTGAAAGTGCTACAGAAACTCAAACTTCTTACTCATCTAAACTCCTCCTATGAAGGTGGAAGCGTACTAGAACCCGCAAGGGGCTCAATTCCACTTCGACGAGAAAAATAGAGTAGATCAAGGACTAAGTAGGATAGGATAATGGCAAACCAACCCAACAAATAGCTCTCAATAAAACCCAAAAATAGATCTGAAAAAATCCCAGAAATGCTAAAAATTGTAGGTACTAACCTGATTCCTAGGAGATCACATATTTTGGGCTAGAAAGTGCACTATAGGACTCTAGATCGCACTTTTGGGGAAAAAGGTGCAATTTCAGCTCCTTGATTCTTGGTCAAAAAGTCTTGGAAAAATTTATTATCTCTGTCACGACTGGTTCCTATGACCTGCAGAAAAGACTAGAAAACTTACGGAAGTCAGAAATTTAACAGATCTAGGGTTAGAATGCTAGTAAACAACACTAAGAGACTGAGAAAAGAAGAAACCCTAAGCTGAAAATTAAAGGTCACCTAGGTTTCTGGATCAGAAGTAAAAACCCAGTGGAGTTGCCAATTTTTTTATAGTGTTTTCTTCTCAGAGGTGTACGAAAAGAAATCACCTAAGACTATGCATGACAAACAATCTCAACAATATAAATGACTGCTAAACATTGTAGATCTACAACAACTGATAAAAACAAAACCTGCCAAAGGCTTGATCTATGCCACAATCATAGTTAAACAACAAAATGAAATAGTAATAAATGCGGCTAAATCCAATAATCCAATGGAAGCCAGATATACAAAGCATATATTTTATTAAATAACACTTGTGAAGGGAACAAATAAATGTTACCAGACCCCCTCTATGGGATGGGTTCTTGGCTATCCTCAAATATCTTCAACTTTTGTAGAATCTCCCTCCTCTATAATGTGTAAACCCAACAAATAAAATGTTTGAGCTCAATGGGAAATAAAATAGAAAAGAAAAATGGCGTGTGACAGTGATAATAATCAGATTGAATGCAAGAATGAAAATAATCAAAAGTGAATAATGAATGGAAAACCCTCATATATATAACAAAATATTAGGTTATCCTCGAATAATGAGCAATAATAAAATATTATTAACCCCATTCTAGAAAGAACCACTTGGATTATTGTATTATATTTGGTTACGAAGGAAAAAGTATTTAAACTTTTTATTTAGAAATAAAAATAAATAAATGATTTATTTATCATCTCAAGAAATATGGTTCAGGAATAATAAGCACATAATGATTTATTTAATTATTCTTGAGGAATTTGGTCAAACCTGACAAGGAATAATACTTATTTAGTGATTAATTAATTATTCCTAGAGAAAAATAAAATAATTAATAATTTATCTGTTTATTTCTCATAATTGGGTCAAATGTGACAAGGAATATTAATTAAACAATGGTTTAATTAATTATTCCTATAAGATAATTGAATAAATAATGATTTATTTAATTATTATTCATGGGTTTAATTACAAATTAATTAAAAAATGTGGTTTATTAAGTAATTTCACAAAGTGAAAGTAATTTTACTATGGTAAAATTGGCCTTACATGGTGTACTTCGATACATCTAGTAAATTAAAGCTAGATGGTCAATTTTTTGGTGATAACAAGAGTATTGTGAGAATATTGGGTAGATTATGAAGATTTGGAGTAGGAGCTAATCTACGAACTTTCTCCCTACTGCACGATGATCAAGATTGGATAATAAATAAATAGGATATTATGAAATTATTTCACAATTTCTGGAGCTCCAATGATTGAGAAAATCTAGGAATGTGTTCCATATCATTTAATGCAGATTCCTGGTGTTGGGAACCAGATCCACTATTTGAGGAATTTTGGAGGGGAAAGCTTCCTCCTTTCAAGGATAATGCTCCCTCATCATTTTTTATAAGTACCAATTCGAATTTTCCTCTAGGGGGATGTATTTCTTACTCTTCTGATGGAGAAAACTTGTATTTGTGCAGCTCCATTTTAATTTCTAGCAGTGATGTACTTGGATTCATTCAAACAATGAAGTTTGATGCCATTTTTAGCTTCTAAAGCTTGATATACTTCATAGTACTATGATTATCCTTAGACTTGGTGATCCCAGGAGCCTCAGATCCCTTTTGTATAATCTAATTTTCTTCCTTTCACTTCTTATTTGCATGCATCTCTCATTCTTGTTTTTCTTGTTTCTGCATTTAGTATTGATGCTTCTTTTGTTGTAGGATTGGGTTAAATGGTTGAAGTGAGTTATTTTATAGGCTATTTATAGAGTCAAAAATATCATTTATCCTTAGAATAGCTTTTTAAATTCAAAGTAATCATTTAGCCACTTGGATTAGTTTACTTGGTCGCAAATCTAGAATTTCTCGAAGTCCCTTGTAGAAAATAGTATTAATTATATGCTATTTTTTAAAACATGTTAATGAGTTTCATTTGCATTTATTCCAATTTTATTAGGTCATAAAAAAATTTACCCCATTTCATTTTCACTTGATTATGTTAGGAATTTGATAGGTTAACTAACTCACTAGTTCTTGAATTTCCTGTTTTTAGAGTAGTTAATTTCTACTATTTTTTAGCACATGTGAACAAGGGTATTTTGGAGTGATTCTAAATGGAATGGACATCTAATACATCCTAATTAATAAAAAAAATTGTCCCATCCCATTTTAATTTTATTTACTAGGTCATTTGGTGAGTTATCTCCTCCTCTAGCAATTATGTCTTCTCCTGCAACAAATTTTCCCCTTCCTGTAGCAAACCTATAACACCACTTTCCTTCATCACTATTGATCCCCACTGCAAATCTGATTTAGTATACATAAATAATGACCCCCAACTATGATTTTATGATCAGGGGAAGATCCTAAGCCACTCCAACCCTTCCTTTTATTCACTGCAAAAATAGAGTAGACTTAGTTTCTTTATCACAAGTATGATGCAAGTAGGTTACTAATTTACAAGAAAGTGTGAAGTAGGTATATGGTACATGTAATTCTGATTGGTAATTTGATGAACTTTGTATGATAAAATAGCTTTCTTTCTGCAAGTAGATTAACCTTTTTCCTTTCATGAATTGATTAGTTAGCATTTACAAGTTGAGCAAGTAGCATTTTCATTTCTTGCAAATAGAATAACAATCCCATTTTTGTAATTAGTTTAGGCTTTGATTTCATGACATTCACTACATTAACTTAGACCAAAAAGAGAATGACACATTTGATGTTGCACATTTAGTGTCGATACCTCTTAATTTTTTTATGAACCCTAGGTTGATAGTTAAAGTTGGTAGCTGTGAAAGTTGCAACATTCTTCTTACAATACTTAGGCTCATCACTTTTTGGTGTTGTTGCCAGGAAGGTGTCAAAGTATGCATTATTTGCTTCCCTAGTTGATTCATTTATACTTTATGCAAAAACAAAAAGATTTTCATTAGGCATATTTCATTTCGAAAACATAAAATTGTATTGCATTAACATTGTTATTAAAAAAAACTAAAAATAATTCTCCAACACCAACCCCCTCCCATTTGATCACGTGGTGCAATAAGAGTGACATCACCATTCACTTTTGCAAGGGGGATAAGATAAAGTGATAGATAAGGTAGAAGAAATTGATGGAGATGATGACAATGAGGAAGCTCCTCTTGGATTTCCCATTCAAGATAATGATGTTAGTGTGCATATGAAGAACATCCCTCCACCATTCCTTCCCAACTTCCATGGTATGGGGTCAGATGATATGAAATCCTTTCTTTTTGAATTTGAAATCCTTTATAGATTTTATGGTTACTTACTAAACAATTAAAAGTTGATATTGTTTCCAGAAACATTGAAGGATAGAACTCTTAAATGGTTCATGAGTTTAGGGAATAATTGAATAAGATCATGGAATGATATGCAAAAGATATTTCTAAAAATATATAAAGACCTTGATCTTAAGGAAGAAATCTTTAGAATGACTCAAATAGAATATCAAAGCCTTGAAGATCTAATAGATAGGTTCATGTATAATCTTAAAAGGGAAAAATTACATCATTTAGGATCTGACACACTAAAAACCCTCTTACTGAGGAATAATTAGGGATTAATGGATTAATCTCCTTCATCTCATGAGTAGAGGTGATGTTTACCAATTATCATTTGAAGAAATTTGTGAAACATGAAAACAAATATCAAGAGTAAGTAAATCAACATCAAGATCGGTAAGTCAAGCTAAACTTGGAAATTTGTTTGATGACTTTTAAACAGAAATTCTTAGCAATCTAAGCAAACAAGTAGAAATATTAAGAATGCAAGAAGAGGAAAAATAAGATGTTGATATTTTTGTTGTCCATGGAGAATCACGTGTTGTTAAATATTTCCCATCATTACCAAGGTTGAAGTAATTTTACCAAGAGGGAAATGGAGCAAGTAAATCACCAAAGAAATTATGTTATGTATCTCTAAGGGACCATGGAAACCTAGTCAACCTAGTATGATGCAAAAACCTAATTCATAATTTCAAGGCTATGCACATCCATCTCAAAGTAATTGGAACACACCCTTTCCTTGGCAACCTTGGCCATCTCAACACCAAAACTAATCTAGGCAACAAGGTTGGCAATAACCACATGGGAAAAATACAAGACCATGGTAACCTAGTCAACCTAGTATGATGAAAAAATCTAATTTATAATTTCAAGGTTATGCAAATCCATCTCAAAGTAATTGGAAAACACCCTTTCCTTGGAAACCTTGGCCATCTCAACCCCAAAAATAATCTTGGAAACAAGGTTGGTAAGAACCTTATGGGATAAATACAAAATATCCTCAATATTCTCCATAATCAACTCCATATTATCCCTACCATCCACCTCCACCACAACCACAACCCCAACCACATCCATCTCAAAGATCCACTCCCACTCAACTACTTGTACCACCATTTCCAAACCCACATAAGGAAGTAGCTCATCCCATTAATAATGTTGAGCCACAACACTTCCTAACATCTCCACTTGATCTCAATGTTATTCATCTTAGCTCAGGAAGAGTATTGCAAAAAAGAGATTCTCTTAATGCCATTGAAGGACAGCATGAAGAAAAACAAGATTCAAATGAGAAGACCAAAGAATCATGGGCTGCACTTGATGAAGAGTAGACATCAGAATCAAAGATTGAGAAAGTTCCCTCATGTTTATCATCAAATCCTCCATGTTTTCAAGAGAATAATTTGCAAAAAGAGGAATATTTGAATGTGGTGGTAGAAGAAGACATGAATAATGATCCAAATGAGCAAGAAAACCAAGGGCATCAAAGCTATATTGAGGTTTGGCTCCAAAAAATCAATAAGAGTGAGCATCACTCTCTACTTCAACTATGCTTGATGTTGTCAAATTTAAAGCATTTGGTCTCTAATATTTAGGTACATGTCAAAGCATATATTTCAATCCTACACATCAGTTTATCTATCATCTTGAAGTGCACATGGATCCATCTAAAGTATTACTATACTTGAAAGAGATTTTGGTTTTTTTAAGTAGAGTAGGATAGAAAAAAAATAAGAGGAAAAAAAAATATCAAATGAAAACCTGATTTGAGGCACCTGAGATTGGCTCATTGATTCAAAACCCCCATGAGGTGGTTAATGGGTTGGAAAAAGGAGAAAAAAAAATGTCCTAGGTGAAAACCTCCTTTGGGGCACCTAGGAAGACCGACTAGTTCAAAAACTCATTAAGGAAGATAGTAGGGCTAAAATAAAAAATTTATTTGCTCCATGTATCTCTCTCTAATGACTGCAAGTGCTCTCGAACCTTTCCAAGTAACAAGAAAAATTTAGCACCAAAAGGAAAAAAGTTGATCAAAAATCTAGTCAAAGGAAGTCAAACTTGGGCTTTCTCCTCCTTTACCCAGATACCCCAACACAACCAAGGCCATGGAAATCCATCACCCTCATCTATTTCCCCCATCTACACATCATTTCCAAGCTTTTCCCATTCATTTTCCTCGTTGCCCTAAAATTCTACAGCAAGGCTTTGTTTTGCTATAGGAGGCCAAAATACACAGAGAAAAAATTATTTTTATCATATCTTGAAATCCTTGTATCAAATTTCTGAGTTGTTTCATGGGGAGATGCATATGGATGATGGTAACATGATCAAGAAATTTCAGCAAATTTCAGTGCACACTTTTCGAGATATCAACCTCCATCACCTACAACCATCTTTATATTTTCTAGAGATTCGTTAATACATTGACCAAGATATTTTATGGGGAGGTGCATAAGAACGATGGAAACATGGTAAAACAATTTTAGGTCAATCCAGTCTACCATGTAAGAGATATCTATAAAACAATTCTGCTACTAGAGGTTGTCCTGAAATTCTATAGGAGAGACCATAATTTCTACAGGAGGTAGATCTGATTGGAGAAAGAGGCAAAAAGGTCATGTATTCTTTAGGAAATGTTGAGACAGGTTCACCATAGCCTCATCATTCATTTTCCACACCACTTGACCTCTTCTCCACTCTCATCTTCATCCTTGTCCATGAAAATTCTCCATTTTCACCCCTTCTTTCATTACTTTCACCACAACCAAGGTTTTTGATCCTTGTCCATAGATTGATCATGAATTATAAGTGTTTTTGGATGAATTATATAAAGGATATTGTTATCATAGGAGGTTTTCTGTGTCTGCCTGTAACACCTTCCTTCGACATCCACCCAAGTAACCATGTCAACTAGGGTAAACATGAGACAAGAGGCTACTATGATTAGATTCAAACTCCTAGGTAACCTTGAGGGAGTGAAACCGTCGAAAAATCACACACAATCATCCAAAATCATAAAAAGAACCCTCAGGAGTCAAGTCAACCACTTAGATATCATGTCCCTGGGTCTCACTACTATTCTGGACCTCTGAGGCCATAGTCTCTCTCATGTTATGGGAAAGGGAGTGACCAACATCCTAAATTTGCTCTCATAGGCCTGCCTGCTAGTGACTATGGACTAAATTTACCAGTTTTGAGCCTACAACCCTGGGATTTAAGCCACTTTTCTAGGACTAGAACCCAGGCCACTGCCTAGAATGGAATGAAAGCTCAGAATCAAGTAAGGTACATGGAAATAATGATTCAAAATAAATAAGCTCAACGAGACATTAACAAGACCCCTACCAACAATGATAGGCATTTCATCAAAAATGTTGTCAACATGTAACCTACAGGTGTAAGCAACATAACTAAGTGTAAGTATCTCATACTTATCTGAGAATTGCTTTGAACCATTGTTCCCTCATGGAATTTGATGCATTATTCTCTATTAGGTCATAGAGACATTGTCCATTCATATATGAGTAAAAACATGCTGAGAGCCATACATAGATACTACCATAAAATGTACATATAACCAACATAATAGGAAAATAAATACAATAAAAATATCAGCCATCAAGACCCATATATACATCAATACATTTTCACATAAAAATCAAGGGAATGAATTTTTCTTTAATGAATGCAATCAACCAACCAAAGATGGGACTACCATGTTGTACCTGACCATAGAATGGCTCAGCCAAATCTCTCTTCATCCATTCACCCCCATGACATATTCCAAGCATGAACGTGGGACTCAAACCAAAAGAGCCCAATGAGTGCATAACAAGGCTAAACCACCTCACCCTCATCAATAGAAACCAGGCTTTACCAAACACAATGAACACATCATAACAGGCTTTATCGTGATCTCCACCTGATCACTAGGACAAACAAGCATGAATGCCATTGGAGATATCCACCTACACTGTGACAAATTTTCCTATCTCCTAGTCTCTTAGGCTTTACCGCAATCCAAACTTGGATCATTAGGCCCTAAACTGAGGCCCACTCTCTAGGCTTTACCACATATCCCAAACCCCAGATTATTAAGCCCAACAGAGAGAAAAAAACCTCTTGGCTTTACTGTATATCCTGTCATTCACCGACAAGGATTCCTAGGCCCACCAAGGCAACACAAGCTTATCTTTACCGCATCCCATAGTCTAGCTTAGCGGTCACTAGGCAAGTGGCTTTACCATGATCCACATTCCAATTCAATGACCACTAGGCCATGTGATCTATCATTCAAAGATCCACCCCACTCAACTTTAATTCCATTCAATAATCTAGATCAACCAGAACATGAGAACTCCATCACACCATGGTTATCCAGAAATGGAAAGGCTACACTGAAAAACACTATTACACCTAGAAAAACTCATGCCATGATAGAAAAGAACCACATGCAATGCCATGGATGCCAAATCTAGCAAGGAAAATACACATGCAATTTGATTTCTATAATGAAGCCTATTGTAGTTGCTTGATCCTGCATTTCCCTACTTCATATTTGCTTCCTCTTGCCTTCTTTGCCTTTCTTGCTCCAATGCGAAAGTTATTCAAGAAAAATCTAAGTATATTAGAGTATGAGAGAGAGTGAATAATGGGAGTGCTCCAAAACTAAACTGAAAAAATGTTACCAACTAATCCTCATAAGTCTTTTTATAAATGAGGCCTCTATTGTCTTAATTTTCCATTATTTTCCTTCATTTTCATCCCCACATGCAACCTGTGACCTTTCACCTCCTTTTTCTCGTAATTTCCATTATTTTCATAAATAATTGTGCCAAAAAATATCATTTTTCCTTTCCAAAGCCTTAGACATTACCTTTGCCAATTTCCTTAGCCATAAACAACCAAATTAACACCCCCCTAGGATGTCCTACACAACATTCAACTTGGAATAAGTATCCCATTCATCTATGGTTATTCTTTTTTAACTTTTATTACATGGAATTTTCACCAAGGCTATTATAGAACCCTCCCCCTTAGGGGACACCATCCTTGGTGTTCAATCACACATATACCTCAACAACCTGCTAAAAGAGGACATACTACTCATGGTTCTTTATAACACAACTCGATGCAATATTTACAATGAAAGATCCACTCAAGAGAGAAACGCCATGACAACATGAGAACATATCGCATAGTGGAGATTTATAACACAACTCATTATGGTATTTACAATGATCATCCTCCTGAGTGCCAACTAATATAACATCATAACATTATGATAACATAACCACATGATAGCATAATAAAATTATAACATAACCATAATGGCATGACACCCATACCACATAGTTGATCTTTATAACACAACTCATTACGGTATTTACATCCATACACATGGGTATATATAGCAACATCACCATAAATATAGATACCAAAACATATTCTAAATCATATACCAAAACATATATCAAACATATACTAATCATGATATCTAATCACATATCAAAACATCATATATCATATATCAAACCATCATAAAGCATGTATCAGCCACCATAAAGCAAATACCAAACCATCAAAAAGCATATACCAAACCACCATAAGCAAATACCAAACCACCATATCAAGCTACTTTGCCTCAACCGACAAACAAAGAAGGATACATGGTCGCATCTGATCCACCCTCCCCCATGTAGTTTCATTAGGCCCAAAGTGCTTCCATTGCACTTTAACTTTCTCAATTGCTCGGTTCTGGAGCATGAGCACCTTTTTCTGCAATATACACTGAGGCTCTGGATAGAATTCTCCATCTGGTTGCACCTTCAACACAAACCAATCAATCACATGATCAACATCCTTAACATACTTCTTAAGAAAATATACATGGAAGACATAATGGAATTTCACTATTGGATGTAGTGTAAATCGATAGGCTACTGGACCAATCCTCTCAATGATACTGAAGGGTCCACAAAACCATGGTGCCATCTTAGCACATGATCCAATCCACATGGAGATCTTCTTCCATTTGATGTGCAAGTACACATATTCCCTAACCTGGAACTCCTTGAACAACCTGTTCTTATATGCATAACTCTTATGTCTATCCTATGTTTCCTTTATATTCTTCTTGATCACATGCATTTCTTGTTCCATATCTTCCAACACATCTAGTCCAACCAATACTCTGCTAACTGAATCACTCCAACTAATGGGAGTGTTACAACTTTGCCCATACATTACCGCAAAGGTACTCATCCTCAGTGACCACTCATAATCGTTGTTGTATGCAAACTCTACCAAAGGGAGATACTCTTCCCACTTCCACTGTTATGCATCACATAAATCCTCAACATATCCTATAATATCCTATTGACCCTCTCTATCTGTCCATCTGTCTGTGGATGATAAGTTTTGCTGAAGGCCAACTATGTGCCCAAACCTTCAAATAACTCCTTACAAAACTTGGAAGTGAACTTTGCATCCCTGTCTGACATAATATTCTTTAGAATGCCAAGTAGTCTAACCATATCTCTGATGAACAATTGTGCCACATCACTGGTTGAGAATGTAGATTTCACCGAAATGAAGTGTGCAACCTTTGTTAACTTGTCCACAATGACCATGATGGAATCGTGCTTCTTCACTGTCTTCGACAACCCTATAATGAAATCCATGGAAATGACCTACCATTTCCATTATAGAATCGTAATCGATTGTAGTATTCCACCTGGATTTTGACTCTCTACTTTCACTCATTGACAATCAAAACATCCAACCACAAACTCTATTACATCCCTCTTCAAGTTCAGCCAATAGTAAGATCTCTTCACTACTGTCAGTTTCTTTTGGTAACCTGGGTGACCTGAATATGGTTTCACATTAAACTCCCTCAATATCACCTTCTTTAGCTCACTACTATCGGTACATATTTCATGTCTTGGAACATGACCAATCCATCTGTTATAAGACAATATTCCATGCCCTGTGCACCTGTACCTGTATTATCACCCTACTACAACTTGTACAAAATCTCCATATACGTGAAATCTTGTTGTCCTACCTACAAGATCCTATCCTATAATTCGATCCCATAGGAACTCATAGCTGCCAAGTGATGTACCTATACCCGTTTATAAGAGCATCTACCACACTATTCTCTTTATCTTTGATGTACCTAATCTCAAAATGAAACACGTTGATTTTGGCCAACCATCTAGCCTACCTCGCATTCAGATTCGGCTAGTCAAACAAATACCTCAACCCAATGTGATCACTCATAAGCACAAACCGCCTACAAAGAAGATAATGCCTCCACATCTTTAGTGCATGTATAATCGTTGCTAACTCAATTTTCATGCTCGTTTAGTTTCTAGAACTCATAACATACCACCTATCTATCCTGCATACGGACACCACCAAGCCCTCTTTTGCAAGAATCTGTGCATACCAAAAACTCTTTGTCCAAATATGCAATTTGTAGTACTGGTGCATGTGTGAAAAACTGCTTAAGTTTCTCAAAGCTAGCTTCACACTCCTATTTCCATTAGAACTTCTTACCTTTCCTTTGCAATGATGTAATGGGATAATTAATCTGTGAGAAGTTTCGTGATGAACCTCCTATAATAGCCTACCATACCCATGAAATATATCACCTCATCCACACTCTTAGGAGTTACCCACACCATGATGGCTCTTATCTTCTCTGGATCTACTGCAATGCCTTCCTTGGAGACAACATGTCCCAAGTAGCACACCTCAGTCTGAAAGAAGCTAGACTTGGTGAGCTTAGCATACAACTGATGCTCTCTCAACAACCTCAATACTATTGCTAATTCCTTGGCATGATCTTCCTCATTTTTAGAATATACGAGTATATCATCAATGAACACAATAACAAACTTATCCAAATATGGATGCAACACACAATTCATAAAACACATGAATGTAGTTGGAGCATTAGTCAAGCCAAATGGAACAACAACAAACTAATAATGCCCATACCTGGTCCTAAATGTAGTCTTGTAGATGTCCTCCTCTTTGATGGGTACCTGATCATACCCGAATCTCAAGTCAATATTTGAGAACGTTGCTACCCCCTTCAAATGATCGAACAAGACATCAATCCTCGGAAAAGGGTACCTTTTCTTGATAGTCACTTTGTTCAATTGCCTGTAATCAATGTATAATCTAAGAGTACCATCTTTCTTCCTCACAAGCAAGACTGGTTCACCGCAAGGTGATACACTTTGCCTAATGTATCCCTTGGCCAACATTTCCTTTAGATGTAATTTTAACATAACCAACTCATGTATGCTCATCCTGTAAGGTGCTTTCGATGATGAAGCTACGCCTGGAACTAACTCAATAGAAAATACTACCTCCTTGTGAGGTGGAAACTCTATAATGTCCTTAGGAAATACATCCTAAAACTACTACAAAACTAGATATCTGTTCAACACATCTGCATCCTCAATCTCCTTACGCTTATCACTAGAAATGTGTACTATAAATATCTTACACCCTTTCCAATGGCTACACTTTTCTTGCATAGCTATCACCTTCCTAATTGATGTGGCTTTCTTCTTACCTTGCAAGAATCTTGGTTCTCAATTGTCATCAACACACTCAATAGCTTTGTCATAGCAGTCCACCTTGGTTCTATGTATATACAACCAATCCATGCCCAATAACATACTGTATGAACCCAACGATAATAAATTTAACTATTCTGTTATAGTAATACCATTTAAATCAAATACATAAGATCTTACCTAATGATGAACTCACTTCTTTGTACCTATAGCCAACTGCACTAACCAAGACTCTACATACAATTACTTATTCAAACCAAAATTATCCACCAAGTCAGGAAAAACATAGCTATAATTAGATCTAGGTTCAATCAAAATAGAAATAACTTGATCACAAATCTTATCATCCATCTCAATGATAGTTTCCTGGTGTTCTTCTTTCATGTTGTACATTGCTGCATAGATATGTGTAATACTGTGACCAATGTCCCCAAGAGTCTGTGACTCCTGTGCACTATATATTTGAGGCCTACCTCCTTGATTTTTTGGACAACCTCTCTTAAGGTATTCCTTGCCACATGTCCAACACTCCAATTGACCAATACCAACACCTCTATGTTGTTGTTTCAACTCATGTCCCTATCTAGCTACATTAAATCACTTTCATGGTGCCAGATTTTCTTTCTCATCTGCATGCCAAGGCCTTGTCCTCTTAGGTTTCCATTTACCTTTACCTTTGTCCTTTCCTTTCCATCCATGATGAGATTCATTCTTACGCTTTGGTTGTTCATAACAATGCCTTAGTTTCCCAAGAACTTCCTCAAGTGACTAAGGCTCATCATACTCAATCTGATCTCTAAATACTAATGGAAAACCACTTACAAATCTATGAACTTTAGCTTTCTCATCAGTGAGATACGGTACATACCTTAATAGCTCCAAAAAATTAGTCATGTACTCTTCGTCTATCATTGATCCCATTTTTAGCTCATATAATTATTTTTCCTTACTTTCATAGTACCTTTCTAACAAGTACTTCTTCCTGAAAAGTCTCTTGAATTCCTGCCAACTCAGGTCATCTATCCTAATGTCTTGTTGTGCCCTACAACAACCCCCCATTTCATAACATTTTTATCACAAACAATTTACATATGAAATGGGTCCCTTTTAAAATTTTTAATTGGCATTAATAAACTTGTTCAGATAAGGTATGATAATCAAATGAATTTGTGCATAAAACCCTTGTTGAACAAATAATAAGCATGTTTGGTTAAGTCCGAAAAAGCAATCGCAAGGTTGGTTGCCATCTTGGTTCTTCCCGATGCGATATCGCTATCGGCCATCGGCGATAGCCAATGCACACAAAGAAAAAGCACATACCTTTTTCCCGATGCGACACGATATCGGCGATGAACTATCGGCGCTATTTCTTGTAAAAAATGTTTTAAAGCTCCTACCCGATGCGATATCGCTATCGGCAGTCGGCAGAATCCTACGCAGTTTCATAAGGCGTTCATATCTTTTCCCCGATGCGACATCGCTATCGGCATTCGGTAAACCAATTGATATACATTTAGGGATTATGTTCGCGCGCTAATACAATGTCGCAATCGGCGTTCGCTAAAGATCTTTCCCAAGTGATAATGTCACTCACACTTCCGATGCGATGCGATGACGCTTAATGATGACCTCAGTTTCCAAAAGGTGATTATTTCAAAGCATTAAAGTTATATTTAAATCTGATGTGACAAAAGCTCAGATTTCAAAATGCCGTTAAGTAAAGGGATAAGGTAATGCATGCGTATTTAAAGCTTTACCCCTTCGAATTAACGAGCAATTACGATTAGACCTTTGAAAAAATCTATTGCACGCTTTAAGGGGTCATTCGGTTTAATAACTTAAGTAATGGTCATTTATGGAGCTGCAAGCCGTAAAATCACCATCATTACGTCTACGGTGCCTTCTCAAATCATTAGATCCGCAGCCTCTTTTAGAAATAATCTCACCACACTTCAAATAATATATCTATCCCGTTATGGATTGTCATTGTTATTTCTTTGTTACGATTTCTCTTGCATTTGTGTAGAATTCAACTGTCGAGAGAAGTCTGAATATGATGGGAAAGAAGTTCAAGAAGGTGGCAGGTTCTACTGCGACACCTGCCTCAGGCCAAACTGCTACAGTTTCAAAGAAAGGCTTAATCTCAGATACTACATGCACTGGTCTTACTGGTACTACATGGCAAGGGACATACAATTTGCTAGAAGCAGAACAACCAGAAACGACAGTAACGGAGGCAAGTGTGGATGAACTAAGAAAGTCTGAGGCAACTCTTAAAGATTTGGCTGACTCCTTTCTGCACAGAATAGCAGCCAGAGAACAAGTCTTGCCTTATACTGATGTGGTACGTTGGGCAATTGAAGAAATTACTCTTACTAATAGAACCTTCCATACTAAGGATGGAAGGATTTTCGGTTCCTTCAAGCCTGACGACTTGAGACGGATGTATCATTTGCCCAATCCCGAGCAAGTCTATAACAGAGCCTTTGTGGAGAAATTCGCCAGAGAAAATGAATCACCATCCGAACCTCTCCGAGATTGGAGGCAAAATCCAGCAAAACACAAGCAGGATATGTCGGGTAAGTACTCCAATGCTTCTTTGGCTTCACCTTATTGCTATGCTGGAATTATGATGTGTAGATTGTGGGGATTTCATGATTCTGCAAATATCCATGTTGATATGGTTCCCTTAATGGAAGCGGCCGTCAATAGTATAATCATGGATTGGGCCACTATCCTGTCTGATAAGTTGGTCTTAGCTATTCGTGAGTTTAGGGCCAAAACCAGAGTCACCGAGAGGAAAATCCCACCCTTCTATTACTCTGCCTACATTATGGATACCCTTTGTTTTAATTCTGAGTTTCCTGTCCTTGGTTGGAGATGGACAACCCATGACCCAACACCTATTCATTTGTATCATCGTAAATTGTGGAAACCCTCTCACAAAGACCATTTGTATCAAATTTGCAATGGTTTTATGGTTCCCGTTCACTATTCTATTTTTGACAAACCTATCCCCAGAATTTCTTATGAAGCCTCTTTTGACCTACCAGCCGTAGCCCATTGGTTCGGCGAAGAATATTTTTCCTATGTCAGAGTTTTTGGAAGCAAGGCTAGGCCACATGTTCTCCCCTTGTACATCCCAGACAAATTGTTAGCCCGAGAAATCTCCTATCAAATCATGTCTGAGGGTGTCACACAAACTCTCAAAGAAGAGAAGAAGAGAGGATGGCCATCTTTTCCTTTGAGAATTGGAGTTTACACGCTGCTAAATTACAAGCATGCAGAAAAGGAAGCAGCAAAACTCCAAACGGTATCTCTAGCTTCTATTCCCAACAGACTCTATGACCCGAAAAAGACTGCTTTCATTGCCTTGGAACAGGCTAAGCTGACAAAGATTGTTCATCAAGAAGACCAGTTTGACGACCTGTTCATGGGTGCCGATTCAATAAGCCAAGTCAAACAACTTGCTGCAATGAGATATGAAGATGTGGAATTAACTGAATTTAATAAACTTAGAAAGCAAAGGTTGCAAACTTTGCCTCTAGATTTATTATCCACAACCCCAGCTTCATCCTCAAGCGAGCCTGATCAGCTAGAAATAAATTCACCTCCTGTTACAACTAGAGAACAGGAGGAAAGACAAAACAAGCTGCAGGCAGAAAGGCATAGAGGAGCAACAGCGGGAGGCATTCGAGGAGCAGCAGAGGATTGAAAAAGAGAAAGAATAGAGTAAACAAATCTCTGTTGATACTGAATTGATTAAAGAATGGAACCAATTCGATTCCATTATAAGTGGTAAGGAAGCCTCCAAAGACTCAGATGTCTCAAAGACTCCCGATACTATGTTTTCTCCGGTTCTTGAAGGAACCAGCGGCCCACCCATGGTACAGAATGTTGAGGAAATTACTCAAGAATCATCTGATCAAATTGATCTTCAGGTAGAGGAAATTCCTCCCCTAGACATTTTCTACAGCCCTAAGCATAGAGCCGTTGTAAGGCGCTCAAGGAAGAGAAGAAGGATTGATCAACTTTCTGTTTCAACTGAGCAAACAGTCACGGGCAATGTCGTCTGGAAGGGAGAATTAGATCCCTCTGAAGATTTGACAAAGCTGTCGCAATTTGCGAGAGCTTATTCAGCGGCAACCATTGACAAAGCATCCGAAGTGAGTCTTCTTTTGAAGACTAAAGAGCATGAGGTATACACATTGCAAGCAGAAGTGATAGAGGCAAGGAATAAGGCAGCACAGGCAGAAGAACAATTGCTGGCCCAACAACAAGAGAATCATTTGTTAACCCAGCAAATTGAAAAACTGAGGATAGACCAAAGTGACATTCAAAAAGCACAAGAATTGTCAGAAGCATTATCCCAGTTGGAGGCATCGAATGAGCTGTTGTTGAAATCTAAAGAGGAGCAAATAATTCAGCTGTCAACACAGCTTGAAAGTATCAAAGGTGCCAAGAGTATTGATGATTTCAGAACAGAGGCAACTCTCATAAACGGCGCATTGATATCTCAGACCAGACTCTTGTGCCAACAACTAGTTGAAGCTGAGATACTATGTGACACATCTACAGCAGTATGTGAGCAAATCGAGAAAGCCAGGAGTAACTTGGATCAGGCCGAAGAAGATATAACAGAGTATATTGAATGGCAAGACACTCCAGAAGGGCAAGTGGCAAATTTTTCCCGAATCTGTGTAACATACAAAGACATACTGTTCATGGAATGGAGCACACAGGTAATGAAGGCAGAAAGGGCAGAATCTAGATGTAAAACGATTGCCAGAAACATGATCAATCTAGTCAATGATACATTGTATCTGGCAAACATGATTTCACAATGCACACCTGGAAACATAACAACCGCAAACATGCTGGAGCACAGGAATTATCCTGAGCTGGAGACACAAGGGCGGTTAATTGCTGGAGTGAATACCTTGACCGCCGACGCATACTGGCTTTTCCTGATTAAACCACATTCTCAAAGGTCGGCTCTTAACTGCCTAACAGATGCTCTCCGATACCTGATTGCCGATTTCCGAGATGCCACATATGATGCACAGCTGACTTCACGCCTCAATACTCCACCAGAAGTAGAGCCAATGCTGGCGATATGTCAGCGAAGGAGTAAAGGCAAAGAGACCTCTGACTGAAGCATCGCCGCCGACTGCCGAATCACCAAAATGCAAAATGATATTTGTTAATGCCGATTTAGTTGTTTTTCAGTTTTAGATATTTAGATATTTTTAGATTAGCATAGTATTTATAGACCCTTTCATTGTTTTGGAAAGGGTCGTAAAATTTTGTAAAAGACTTAAAGGCTGAAGTTTGCACTATTGTGCTTCAGTCTATATTCTTTTTGAAACTCGACCACTGGTCCTTAATTTTACTTGGAATGCTGTTTTAAGTAAATTGTGCACTATTGTCGTTTGCTTGGGATGCTTTCTGGTTGGAAGGAAGGACCGCGACATAGCGATTAATATATTGGATTGATCAAACAGCTTGCATGGTACTATTATCTGTATCTGTTCTCTTTTCTGTTATATGAATTGCTGTGTTATTACTTTGCTATTATTGATTACATGTATGCGATATAAGAGCAAATCTGCATTTCATATCACTATTGAATGTTTTGTGATTTGTTATCTCTTTTACTCATGTATGTAACAATGATATAAATGACTGAGTGCAGTAATTCGCTATTATCGCTCTGCATAACTATTTATGCAGAGCAATCTTAAATGGTTTAAACATTTATGCTTACTGTTAGTGACATCTATATGCCTGCCATTAAGCATAGGTTATCAAACGCTGCATTATCTGAATTGATAAGTCCCGGGATTAGCTTATAGTTATTATATTTCTTTTATAGTTTAGTTATTTTTTTATTATCACTTCATATCGTAAATCATTCATCCATCCCGTTTACTTATAATCTTTGGGAAACTGGTCCCATTATCCCCAGTCGGAGCCACTATTCCAAACGGAAAAGGAGCTGCACTAAGTTCCGGACCGGGTGGTTTCCCCGATGTTGTTGCAACGAATTTCGGGGCATCAACATTTTTGGCGCTAGAAGGAGGGCCATCAACTGTGAATGGCAAGTAGGTCCAAGTCCACAAACCATTCTAAGAGTAATTCCCCCTCCAAACCCTCTTCTCCTTCTCAATCACATGCTGGTTCTCCAGCACATGATCAAGAAAAAGAAGAATCAACCACCACTGCTCACACCCATCATATTTCAGAACATTTAAGTCTTGAATCCCCTGAAGTTCAGTCTCTTATCCATAAACTTCAGAGCTTCTCGATTTCGCCTCAGAAATCTGAAGTATCACAAAGCAGTGTAACTTCGCAGTTAAGCTTATCTCATCCACTTACCAGACTTCAAAGTGAAAAACTCGGTATTGAACCTACTGAGTTTCCTTTACCAAAAAGGAAAAAGGCTAAAAAGATTACTGAAGTATCTGATAGTGAAGATCTTTCTTCCATATCTTCCATTTCCACTCCTCCTCTGCGAAGCCAACCATCCACTCCTTCATTACACACTGTTGTTTGTCAGGGAATAAGTACTACAGCATCTCAAGCTACTCTCTCTCCAACAACTTCTTCTCCTCAGTCATCTGGAATACCAACAGTAGTAACAAATATTATCTCAAGCATAATGGCAAATCCATGGACTACGCCAGGCGCAGTCAATATGCCTGGACCATTACATGATCTACCTGATGCTCCCGAAAAATGGTTGCCTAAATTTAATCCAGATAACGGAACACAAGCTGAAGAACATATTAACAATTTCATGTTAGCAGTTAATTTAAAAGGAGTGACAGAACAAGATGTCGTTGTAAGGCTTTTCCCTTATACTCTGCAAGGATCGGCAGGATCCTGGTACTTCTCTTTACCTTCTGGTTCTATTACCAGCTGGACTACATGCCAAGAGCAGTTCCTTACCAAATATGGAGATGACAGGTCTCTGGCGACTTTAATAAATGACCTCTCCAATTTGAGAATAGAACATAGGGAACCAATAAAGGAGTTTAATGCTCGATTCAACAAACTCCTAAATAAAATCCCCACCGCTTCGAAGCCAAGTGAACAAATCAGGAGCGAATGGTATATTACTGCCCTCCCTTCCAACATAGCCATTTTTGTTGACAGGGCTGGCAAACCTACCTTAGCCGAGAATATGAAGGAAGCACTTGCCGTTGAAAAGCGTATTAATGCTTTAGAGAAAAAAGCAGCCTTAGAAGATAGAAAATCCAAAAAAGTTTCATTTAAAGAAGATTCTAAGAAAAAGACCCCAAAAGACCCATACGACATGGAAGGTTTACAAAAGGTCCTCAAAACATTGTCTAATGAAATGGTTGAGATTAAAAAACAAGTGGCTGAAACTTCAAACAAAAGACCATTTAGAACTTTCAAGAAAACTGAAACAAAACCACCCAATGTTATATCTAATGCAGACTCTGAACAAGAAGAAGAAGAAGAGGAATCAATCTCTCAAACGGATGATGAAGAAGAGATAGTTGAGTGTCACGGCATGTGGGATTTCATACTCCCAAATTCTGACACCGAGAATCAAGAAGAAGCTTTTCCTGTCGCTACGAGAAGCAAAATTGCTTCTGAACCTATTCAAACAACTACAAAAAAGAGGAGTGCAGGTGCTGCCACACCAAAAGAAAAAGTTCTTCCAAAGAAATCTCCGGTAGCAGCCCCTCAAAACCAGCCTCCCATTTCTAACTCTCCTTCAACATCCAAGACACTAGTAGTATCTGACTCCATGGAGTATAATATTGTTGATGATATGAAAAAGACTAAGGCAAACATAACCATGTTTGAACTAAGTAAGTTAAAACATCAGCAGAAATTGCTCCTAAGAGAATATAACGCTGTCCCCTCTTCCCCTCTTCCCAGTTCAAAAGCTGCTAATGATTCAGGACAACCCCCTCCAGATATGGTCGAAGCTACCGATTCGGTTCTGATCGGAGATAGATCCAATTCTCATACCCCACCTTTCTTGCTCACCTATGAAATCTATAATCGAAATCTACATAACTGTTTAATTGATTCAGGGGCTTCATCCAATATTATGCCAGCTTCAGTTTGTTCTAAACTGAACATAGAACCCCAGAAGTCCGCTATTCACATTGTACAGTTAGACAGAACGAAAGTACAGGTTATAGGAGAAATTAATTCCGTGACTATCAGGTTGTCTGCTGATCCCAGAATAGTACAAAGAATAGATATTTTGATAGCTGACATACCTGAATTCTACGGCTTAATTTTGAGCAGGGATTGGTCTGAGAAACTGCATGGATACATTTCCACGGATTGGTCACATATGTGGCTCCCCTACAAGGGTAAGCCAAATCAAATAAGGATCGACCGCGAGAAACACATGACTCACACAGTAACCGATTTCGAACAAGAAAACCAGCCTGTGGCCTTCAACAACAACATTTTGGGAAATTATTCCTCAAAATCATTCTTTGGCAACTTTGTTGCCCAATCTTCCCCTTTTTCAGTTAACCATTGTACATCTCAGGTAGAAAATTTTTCACAAACCAATTTATCCAAATGCTTCAACGCAAATCAAAAAGATGTAAATATTTTTGTTGATTCTCCTTTATTTTGGTCTTTGTATTTTGATGGCTCTAAGTCCAGTGAGGGGTCGGGAGCAGGTTGCATTTTGGTTAGTCCGCAAGGCGAAAAAACAATGCTATCCTGTCGATTAGAATTTGAATGCACTAATAACACGGCCGAATACGAAGCTTTAGTGCAGGGACTATATAAGGCAATTGACCTTAAAGTCCAATATATAAAAGTATTCGGCGATAGTGAGATCATTGTTAAACAGGTAAGAAATACAATTCATTGCCTTTCAAGCCACCTTAAGCATTATCAATCGCTTGTGCAAGATCTTACTTTGCATTTCTCAGCATTCAACATTTCTTCAATTCCAAGATCACAAAACTCAGCAGCTGATTTATTAGCCAACGTAGCTTCAAAACTCCTCCCTTCCGAAGACTATAGTCTTGATAGATTTTCTATAGAATTAATTTTTAGACCTTCAGTTCCTGATAACATCACCAACTGGAGGGTTTTCAACCATGACGAGGACATCTTGCAATTCTTAACCTCTGAAAAGTCCTATGACAATCAAATCATTGAAGAACATGACCATGATTCTCAAATGAAAGAAATATCTCAAGATAACGCGATTCCTAAGCCTGTAGTAAAGCTCGAAGACCTTTATGACATTAAAGATAGGTTCAAACCTGTAATTAATGCAAAAATCCAAAGCTCTACTCTTAGGTTTGAATCGATTAATTTGGGAACAGATCAAGCTCCTCAAAATATCAATTTAGGACTAGGACTTTCTATACAAGAAAAGGAAGCATTCATCAAACTCTTAAGGAAAAACAAACAAGTTTTTGCTTGGAAGTATGACGACCTCAAGACATATGATACATCTATCATACAACACACTATTCCTATGCTTCCCGATCAAAAACCGATCCAGCAGAAGTTAAGAAAAATACATCCAAATTTGGAGAGCCAGATAAAGTCGGAACTTAATAAGCTCTTAAAAGCTAAGATTATCTTCCCTGTCTGACAGTCAAACTGGGTCTCCAATATGGTACCCGTCAGGAAGAAAAACGGCGACATCCGAATCTGTATCGATTTCAGAAACTTGAATAAGGCAAGCTTGAAAGATAACTTCCCTCTGCCTACCATGGAGCAAATCCTTCAATCGGTAGCAGGAGCTGAATTGATGTCTTTTCTTGATGGTTTCTCAGGATATAATCAAGTTTTGGTTCATCCTGATGACCAATTAAAAACTACATTCAGAACAAAATGGGGAACTTACGCATACCAAAAGATGCCTTTTGGACTCATAAATGCAGGAGCAACATTCCAAAGAGCTATGGATACAGCCTTTAGAGGGTTAATTAACCGGACAGTAGTCGTCTACCTCGATGATATTACTGTGTATTCTAAAAAGAGATATAATCACTTGCATGATTTAAATCAGATTTTTCAACGATGCAAAACATATGGTATCTCTCTTAACCCGAAAAAGTCTTTCTTCGCTCTTAATCAAGGTAAGCTCTTAGGGTTTATTGTTTCTAAAGATGGCATTTATGTAGATCCTGATCGAATTAAAGAAATTTCTGAAATTCCTTTTCCACATAATAAAAAATCGATGCAGTCATTTTTAGGACAAATTAATTTCGTTAAACGATTTGTTCCAGATTTTTCACAGATTGTACTACCACTGCAAACGATGATTAAAAAGAATTCAACCTTCAGATGGGGATTAGAAGAAAAGAAAGCTTTTAATGATATTAAGCAATCCATAATCAATGTCCCAGCTCTGAATACTCCAAATCTTTCTAATCATTTTACATTGTATACTATTGCATCTGACTTATCTTACGCAGCAGTACTCACACAGTTGAATGATGATAATTTGGAAGCGCCCATTTCGTTCTTCAGTTCAAACTTTCAATGCGCCGAATTGAATTATTCCGAAATTGAGAAACAAGCTTTTGCTGTCTTTAAAGCAGTCAAACATTATCGACCCTTTCTTCTAAAAACCCATACTAAAGTAATAGTTCCTTTCTCAGCAGTTAGGCAACTATTAATCCAAAAGGAATTGGGAGAAAAGAGGGCAAATTGGGTCGCAGCCCTCCAAGAATATGACCTAGAAATAAAGCCAGCAAAGTTTGTTAAAGGTCAAGGTTTTTGCAGGATATTAGCAGGAGCATCAAACATTCCTGAATCAAGTGATACAGAGCAAACCCAAGAAGTTAATCAGCTAAGTATACCGGATTCCGAATCTCAATATTCAGATCTGATCTTTTATTTAAAGAATGGTTATGCACCTACCAATTTGTCCTACAAGAACAAAAGAGCCATTAGATTGAAAGCTAAGAGTTTTTCCCTTATTAATGATGTGCTCTTCAGGAGAAACTATGATTCTGTCCTATTAAGATGCCTTGAGAAACCTGAAGCTCAAAAAGTTTTGCAGGAGCTACACGATGGACCAGCAGGAGGACATTTTGGAGCTGATACAACAGCTCATAAAGTCATTCATGCTGGATACTATTGGCCTACTTTGTTTAAGGATGCTCACGAATATGTAAGGAAATGCATCAAATGCCAAACTGCCAGTGGAAGACAACAAAAGCCAGCTTTCCCTTTGCAACCAATCAACATTGAACAACCTTTTGAACAATGGGGATTGGACATCATTGGAGAAATAAATCCTTCTTCTTCCAAGCAACACAAGTATATCCTTACAGCAACTGATTACTTTACAAAGTGGGTAGAAGCAGTTCCGTTAAAGACAACAAACTCTGAGGCGATCATTGAATTTATAGATCAGTTCATCATTACCAGGTTTGGTGTTCCAAACGCTCTTGTCTTCGATAATGCTTCTTATTTCTCAGGCAATGCAATGATTGATTTCGCTATCAAAAGAGGATTTAAATTAAAGTATTCTGCTAACTACTACCCTCAGGGCAATGGCCTAGTAGAATCAACTAATCAAAATCTAATCAAAATCATTAAGCGAACAATTGAAGAGAATCATAAGAACTGGCATAAATCCTTGGTATTTGCATTATGGGCCGATAGGATAACACAGAAAGCTTCCATAGGGACCTCTCCGTTTAATCTTGTCTACGGAAAAGAAGCAATCGTACCAACCAACCTTCTTCTTCCATCTCTAGCCTTAGTGCAATTTATCGACGAAACTCCTTCTTCTTCGATACAGTTTAGATATGATCAAATTCTTAAACTTGAAGAAGAAAGGGATAAAGCCAAGGTTACACATGCAAAACATCAACAAGTCATTAAAGCAGCTTTTGATCTAGCCTCATCTAGCCCTAGACAATTCCAAGTCGGAGATCTAGTCCTGAAATGGGACAAAGCCCATGAAGACAAAGGTAAACATACCAAATTTCAAAAATTGTGGCTAGGACCATTTCAAATCTGTGAAAAAGTAGGCCATTCCACGTTCATACTGCAAAATCTATCAGGGGTGAGGGATTCTCTCCCTGTCAATGGTCTAATCTTGAAGAAATTCTTTAATTGAGGAGGTAACCCCTTCTCTTTGTAGCTTGATAGTTTTTATATAGTTTGTAGGATTTGTAGAAATAAGAATGTGGGACATTTCCCATTGACCTTTCGCTGTAATTAAAAGCTGTCTCGCCATGACAATATTAGTATTTATTTTTGGATAATAGCGTCTTAAACCAAGAGAGATCATTTCTAGGAAATTAGATATCTTTTTATTCTGAACATCACAGTCTAACCTTTGTAAACTTCACTCTGAACGAAGTTCTATGAGTCATCTTGGGTGTTCGAAATTAGTCCCCAAAGGTTATCTATATGAAAATAGGAGCTAATTCATCTTCAGCATCTTTAACTCTTAAACCTGTCATCCATTTATTCTTAAGAAGATAGTTGTTCATCCCATTCACCAAAAGTTTATGATTACTCAGAGTGTAATTCTAAAATATAAAAGATTAAAGATAAGAGGTCTTATTACAAGCCTGCTTACCATGTTCATAGGAAAATAATTTAACTGACATTACCAAAACTGCATATCAAACAGGGTAATGGTGAAATTTCAAGACAAGGGGTCTCATCACGAGCCAGCTTGTTCAGTTTAAATTACTACCCGTGAATGGCATTGTCATTTATCTGGCCACCAAACCAGGACAATGGTTTTTATCTTAAGCAAAGAAGAAAGCGAAATTCAAAAAATACGAAAATATCTTTTGAATTCATTCTGTTTAGTCACACTCTAAGGTGAATGGAACAATGGATAACAACATGGTTAAAAGGTAACCCTGCCGAGACTATGAATGTTTGCTGGCAGCAGAGGCTCTACCTGTGACAGAGGAGTCTATTTTAAAAAGCTGATATGGAAAAGTTTTCTATTTTTACCTTTATAAACCAATAAGGACTTATTTTAATACTCAAAGTGCATTTATAAAAAGAGGAAGTCAAATGAAGAAACCTGTTTTATTCAGAATCAATAGACATCTAGTTATATTAGAAATTTCCTTTCCTTTATAAAGATTCTATTTGAAAAGGTGTAAGTATATTTATTAGTCCAGAGATAACTGGTTCTGCCAGCGAATCGCCAATTGTTGTGCCCTACAACAACCCCCCATTTCATAACATTTTTATCACAAACAATTTACATATGAAATGGGTCCCTTTTAAAATTTTTAATTGGCATTAATAAACTTGTTCAGATAAGGTATGATAATCAAATGAATTTGTGCATAAAACCCTTGTTGAACAAATAATAAGCATGTTTGGTTAAGTCCGAAAAAGCAATCGCAAGGTTGGTTGCCATCTTGGTTCTTCCCGATGCGATATCGCTATCGGCCATCGGCGATAGCCAATGCATACAAAGAAAAAGCATATACCTTTTTCCCGATGCGACACGATATCGGCGATGAACTATCGGCGCTATTTCTTGTAAAAACTGTTTTAAATCTCCTACCCGATGCGATATCGCTATCGGCAGTCGGCAGAATCCTATGCAGTTTCATAAGGCGTTCATATCTTTTCCCCGATGCGACATCGCTATCGGCATTCGGTAAACCAATTGATATACATTTAGGGATTATGTTCGCGCGCTAATACAATGTCGCAATCGGCGTTCGCTAAAGATCTTTCCCAAGTGATAATGTCACTCACACTTCCGATGCGATGCGATGACGCTTAATGATGACCTCAGTTTCCAAAAGGTGATTATTTCAAAGCATTAAAGTTATATTTAAATCTGATGTGACAAAAGCTCAGATTTCAAAATGCCGTTAAGTAAAGGGATAAGGTAATGCATGCGTATTTAAAGCTTTACCCCTTCGAATTAATGAGCAATTACGATTAGACCTTTGAAAAAATCTATTGCACGCTTTAAGGGGTCATTCGGTTTAATAACTTAAGTAATGGTCATTTATGGAGCTGCAGGCCGTAAAATCACCATCATTACGTCTACGGTGCCTTCTCAAATCATTAGATCCGCAGCCTCTTTTAGAAATAATCTCACCACACTTCAAATAATATATCTATCCCGTTATGGATTGTCATTGTTATTTCTTTGTTACGATTTCTCTTGCATTTGTGTAGAATTCAACTGTCGAGAGAAGTCTGAATATGATGGGAAAGAAGTTCAAGAAGGTGGCAGGTTCTACTGCGACACCTGCCTCAGGCCAAACTGCTACAGTTTCAAAGAAAGGCTTAATCTCAGATACTACATGCACTGGTCTTACTGGTACTACATGGCAAGGGACATACAATTTGCTAGAAGCAGAACAACCAGAAACGACAGTAACGGAGGCAAGTGTGGATGAACTAAGAAAGTCTGAGGCAACTCTTAAAGATTTGGCTGACTCCTTTCTGCACAGAATAGCAGCCAGAGAACAAGTCTTGCCTTATACTGATGTGGTACGTTGGGCAATTGAAGAAATTACTCTCACTAATAGAACCTTCCATACTAAGGATGGAAGGATTTTCGGTTCCTTCAAGCCTGACGACTTGAGACGGATGTATCATTTGCCCAATCCCGAGCAAGTCTATAACAGAGCCTTTGTGGAGAAATTCGCCAGAGAAAATGAATCACCATCTGAACCTCTCCGAGATTGGAGGCAAAATCCAGCAAAACACAAGCAGGATATGTCGGGTAAGTACTCCAATGCTTCTTTGGCTTCACCTTATTGCTATGCTGGAATTATGATGTGTAGATTGTGGGGATTTCATGATTCTGCAAATATCCATGTTGATATGGTTCCCTTAATGGAAGCGGCCGTCAATAGTATAATCATGGATTGGGCCACTATCCTGTCTGATAAGTTGGTCTTAGCTATTCGTGAGTTTAGGGCCAAAACCAGAGTCACCGAGAGGAAAATCCCACCCTTCTATTACTCTGCCTACATTATGGATACCCTTTGTTTTAATTCTGAGTTTCCTGTCCTTGGTTGGAGATGGACAACCCATGACCCAACACCTATTCATTTGTATCATCGTAAATTGTGGAAACCCTCTCACAAAGACCATTTGTATCAAATTTGCAATGGTTTTATGGCTCCCGTTCACTATTCTATTTTTGACAGACCTATCCCCAGAATTTCTTATGAAGCCTCTTTTGACCTACCAGCCGTAGCCCATTGGTTCGGCGAAGAATATTTTTCCTATGTCAGAGTTTTTGGAAGCAAGGCTAGGCCACATGTTCTCCCCTTGTACATCCCAGACAAATTGTTAGCCCGAGAAATCTCCTATCAGATCATGTCTGAGGGTGTCACACAAACTCTCAAAGAAGAGAAGAAGAGAGGATGGCCATCTTTTCCTTTGAGAATTGGAGTTTACACGCTGCTAAATTACAAGCATGCAGAAAAGGAAGCAGCAAAACTCCAAACGGTATCTCTAGCTTCTATTCCCAATAGACTCTATGACCCGAAAAAGACTGCTTTCATTGCCTTGGAACAGGCTAAGCTGACAAAGATTGTTCATCAAGAAGACCAGTTTGATGACCTGTTCATGGGTGCCGATTCAATAAGCCAAGTCAAACAACTTGCTGCAATGAGATATGAAGATGTGGAATTAACTGAATTTAATAAACTTAGAAAGCAAAGGTTGCAAACTTTGCCTCTAGATTTATTATCCACAACCCCGGCTTCATCCTCAAGCGAGCCTGATCAGCTAGAAATAAATTCACCTCCTGTTACAACTAGAGAACAGGAGGAAAGACAAAACAAGCTGCAGGCAGAAAGGCATAGAGGAGCAACAGCGGGAGGCATTCGAGGAGCAGCAGAGGATTGAAAAAGAGAAAGAACAGAGTAAACAAATCTCTGTTGATACTGAATTGATTAAAGAATGGAACCAATTCGATTCCCTTATAAGTGGTAAGGAAGCCTCCAAAGACTCAGATGTCTCAAAGACTCCCGATACTATGTTTTCTCCGGTTCTTGAAGGAACCAGCGGCCCACCCATGGTACAGAATGTTGAGGAAATTACTCAAGAATCATCTGATCAAATTGATCTTCAGGTAGAGGAAATTCCTCCCCTAGACATTTTCTACAGCCCTAAGCATAGAGCCGTTGTAAGGCGCTCAAGGAAGAGAAGAAGGATTGATCAACTTTCTGTTTCAACTGAGCAAACAGTCACGGGCAATGTCGTCTGGAAGGGAGAATTAGATCCCTCTGAAGATTTGACAAAGCTGTCGCAATTTGCGGGAGCTTATTCAGCGGCAACCATTGACAAAGCATCCGAAGTGAGTCTTCTTTTGAAGACTAAAGAGCATGAGGTATACGCATTGCAAGCAGAAGTGATAGAGGCAAGGAATAAGGCAGCACAGGCAGAAGAACAATTGCTGGCCCAACAACAAGAGAATCATTTGTTAACCCAGCAAATTGAAAAACTGAGGATAGACCAAAGTGACATTCAAAAAGCACAAGAATTGTCAGAAGCATTATCCCAGTTGGAGGCATCGAATGAGCTGTTGTTGAAATCTAAAGAGGAGCAAATAATTCAGCTGTCAACACAGCTTGAAAGTATCAAAGGTGCCAAGAGTATTGATGATTTCAGAACAGAGGCAACTCTCATAAACGGCGCATTGATATCTCAGACCAGACTCTTGTGCCAACAACTAGTTGAAGCTGAGATACTATGTGACACATCTACAGCAGTATGTGAGCAAATTGAGAAAGCCAGGAGTAACTTGGATCAGGCCGAAGAAGATATAACAGAGTATATTGAATGGCAAGACACTCCAGAAGGGCAAGCGGCAAATGTTTCCCGAATCTGTGTAACATACAAAGACATACTGTTCATGGAATGGAGCACACAGGTAATGAAGGCAGAAAGGGCAGCATCCAGATGTAAAACGATTGCCAGAAACATGATCAATCTAGTCAATGATACATTGTATCTGGCAAACATGATTTCACAATGCACACCTGGAAACATAACAACCGCAAACATGCTGGAGCACAGGAATTATCCTGAGCTGGAGACACAAGGGCGGTTAATTGCTGGAGTGAATACCTTGACCCCCGACGCATACTGGCTTTTCCTGATTAAACCACATTCTCAAAGGTCGGCTCTTAACTGCCTAACAGATGCTCTCCGATACCTGATTGCCGATTTCCGAGATGCCACATACGATGCACAGCTGACTTCACGCCTCAATACTCCACCAGAAGTAGAGCCAATGCTGGCGATATGTCAGCGAAGGAGTAAAGGCAAAGAAACCTCTGACTGAAGCATCGCCGCCGACTGCCGAATCACCAAAATGCAAAATGATATTTGTTAATGCCGATTTAGTTGTTTTTCAGTTTTAGATATTTAGATATTTTTAGATTAGCATAGTATTTATAGACCCTTTCATTGTTTTGGAAAGGGTCGTAAAATTTTGTAAAAGACTTAAAGGCTGAAGTTTGCACTATTGTGCTTCAGTCTATATTCTTTTTGAAACTCGACCACTGGTCCTTAATTTTACTTGGAATGCTGTTTTAAGTAAATTGTGCACTATTGTCGTTTGCTTGGGATGCTTTCTGGTTGGAAGGAAGGACCGCGACATAGCGATTAATATATTGGATTGATCAAACAGCTTGCATGGTACTATTATTTGTATCTGTTCTCTTTTCTGTTATATGAATTGTTGTGTTATTACTTTGCTATTATTGATTACATGTATGCGATATAAGAGCAAATCTGCATTTCATATCACTATTGAATGTTTTGTGATTTGTTATCTCTTTTACTCATGTATGTAACAATGATATAAATGACTGAGTGCAGTAATTCGCTATTATCGCTGTGCATAACTATTTATGCAGAGCAATCTTAAATGGTTTAAACATTTATGCTTACTGTTAGTGACATCTATATGCCTGCCATTAAGCATAGGTTATCAAACGCTGCATTATCTGAATTGATAAGTCCCGGGATTAGCTTATAGTTATTATATTTCTTTTATAGTTTAGTTATTTGTTTATTATCACTTCATATCGTAAATCATTCATCCATCCCGTTTACTTATAATCTTTGGGAAACTGGTCCCATTATCCCCAGTCGGAGCCACTATTCCAAACGGAAAAGGAGCTGCACTAAGTTCCGGACCGGGTGGTTTCCCCGATGTTGTTGCAACGAATTTCGGGGCATCAACATTTCTCTAACCCGCTTAACATCTGACCACTAGATGTCTGCTTTACCTTTCAAGGTGAAGATAACTATTATGGCATTCACGTTATTTGTGCACTCATGCAACTCAAAGAACTTGTTCATTCCAAGTATCCAAGCCTCTGTATCTTTCGGCTTCTTCACATCTCCATCAAAAGTAGGTGGTTTTCATTTCTTGAACACATCTAGCAAGTATCCCCTATCATTCCTCATATAAGGATGATAGCGATGACGATCATGATGTCTATCAGAACTAAAACTAGAATAATACATGTACTCATCGCTCCTCCTTTCCGAAGTGTCCATCAACCTGACATCTCTCGTTGTATTAGATCTAGTTGACATGTGTCTACCAGGAGATCTACTACGATATGCCCCATTAGTTTTATCCTCATGTCCATGGCTAATCTGAAGCGGCCCTTGTCACTGCAAGTCTAACAAACTTTGAAGAAGTATAGCATTCACCTCTACCTGATTCTCTTGTGCATGTATGATCCTATCATTATCCACCTAACAAATCCTTATCTCTTCCTTCAAAATTCTCAATATAACTGCAAAATCTAAAGAGTTCCCAACACCATACTGCTCTTCGGATTCATAGGAAGAGTCCTTGCAGTCAACCATCTTGCTGGCCATTTTATCTTTCTCTTCCTAAAATGCATAATATGTTAGATAAATCAAATCAAAATAAGCCAACGTACCTTAGTATAGCTCAGGGAGGATACCTTGTCTGCAAGATCACCAAATCAGCGTGATACATGTATAGCATAAACATAATAGCATATAGACATACACAAGTAAATGTATCAACTCATAAAAATCACTCTAACTAGGATCCGGTCATCAATTCAAGACCATATCAACAATGCATTCTATGACCTCATGCATGACAACAACCATTACTCCACTATACACATTGCTACATGAAACCAAAAATATGCATAAGAAATTCCTAGCCAACTACAAATATGCATAAACACATGTAGTTGAACATAATCGATCAGTTCTAACAAGCAACCTACAAGACTGATACATGTAATCAAAATATCCAAAATATAACCTAACATACAAGGATGTAAGTAGGTGACATAAAATCAACATGTAAGCGACAAATAACCATATACATTCAGTCACATACTTATGTCAAATACTCTTCACAAAATTAACAGAAAATTCTCCATGATGACCATACTACAACCCTAATCCAACATCATGCAATTGCAACAAGTATATTTGTGTAAGAGACACTCATGTAATTGACATGCATGGATGACCAACACATTCAACCCATCCAGACTAATATTTTAACAATGCTCTAATACCACTCTGTAACACCCTCCTCCCACATCCACCCAAGTAACCATGCTAACTGGGGTAAGAATGAGACAAGAGGCTACTATGATTAGATTTTACCTCCTAGGTAACCTTGAGGAAGTGGAATCGACAGAACATTAAACACGGTCATCCAACATCATCAATAGAACCCTCAAGAGACAAGTCAACCACTCAAATAGCCTGTTCCTGGGTCCCAATATTGTTTTGGACCTATAAGGCCATAGTCACTCTCATGCTATGGGAAAGGGAGTGACCAGAGACCTAAAGTCTCTCTCATATGTGTGCCTACCAATGACTATGGACTAAAGTCTCTAGTTTTGTACCAACGACCTGGGGATTTAAGCCACTTTTCTAGGCCCAGAGCCCAGGCCACTTCCTAGAATGGAATGAAAGCTCAGAATCAAGTAAAGTATAGGGAAACAATGATGCAAAATAAATAAGCTCAACAAGACCTTAACGAGACCCCTACTAGCCATGTTATTCATTTCATCAAACATATTTTCAACATGTAACCTACAAATGTAAACAACAGGATTAAGTGTGGCGATTTCATCCTTATTTGAGAATCACTATGGACAATTGTTCCCTCATGTCATTTGTTTCATTATCCTCTATTAGGTCATAGACACATTATCCATTCATATAAAAGTAAAAACATGTTGAGAGCCATACATACATGCTATCACAAAATGTACATATAACCATCATAATAGGAATAGAAATACAATAAACATATCAACCATCAAAACCCATATATACATCAGCACATTTGCACATAGAAATCAAGGTAATGAATTTCTCATTAATGAATACAATCAACCAACCAGATATGGGACTACCACATTCCACCCAACCATAGAATGGTTAAGACGAACCTCTCTTCATCCATTCACCCCCATGCCATATTCCAAGCATGAATGTGGGACTCAAACCAAAAGAACTAAACGAGGGCATACCAAGGCTAAACCACCTCACCCTCATCAATAGAAACCAGGCCTGGCTGTAATCCATCCTGGATCACTAGGACAACACAATGACCACATAACTATAGGCTTTACCAAGATCTCCACCCGATCACTAGGGAAAACAAGCATGGATACCACCAGATTTCTCCACTTACACCATGAGGAATTTTCCTGTATCCTAGTCTCTCAGGCTTGACCACAATCCAAACCTAGATCACTAGGCCATAAACCAAGACCCACTCTCCAAGATTTATCGCATATCACAAACCCGGGATTACGAGGCCCAATGGAGAGAAAACCACCTCTTGGATTTATCATATATCCTTCCATTCACCAAAAAGGATTCCTAGGCCCATCGAGGCAACACAATCCTAGATTTACCACAACCCACATTCTAGCTCAGGGGTCACTAGGCCAGTGGCTTTACTGTGATCTATAGTCTGGTTCAAGGATGACTAGGCCACGTGCTCTATCTTTCGGAGATCCACCCCACTCAGCTTTGAATCCATTCAGAAATCTAGCTCAACCAAAACATGAGAACTTCATCACACCATGACTATCCCGAAATGGTAAGGCTATGCTGTAAAAAGCTATTACACCTAGAAAAACCCATGCCATGATAGAAAAGAACCACATGCAATGCCATGCATGCCAAATCTAGCAAGGAAAATACACATGCAAGTTGACACCTGCAATGAAGCCTATTGTAGTTGCTTGATCCTGCCTTTCCCTACTTGATATTCGCTTCCTCTTGCCTTCTTTGCATTTCTTTCTCCAATCCCAAAGTTCTCCAAGAAAACTCTAAGTATCCAAGAGTATGAGAGAGAGAAAGAATAATGAGAGTGCTCCAAAAATAAGTTGACAAAAGGTTACTAACTGATCCTCAAAAGCCTTTTTATGAATGAGGCCTCTATTTTCTTCATTTTCCATTATTTTCCTTCATTTTCATCCTCACATGAAACTTGTGACTTTTCATCTCCTTTTTCTCCTAATTTCCACTATTTTCATAAATAATTGTGCCAAAAACATTTTTTTTCATTTCCAAAGCCTTAGCCATAAATAACTAAATGAACACCCCCTAGGATGTTCTTCCCAACATTCAGCTTGGAATAAGTGTCTCATTCATTCGTGGTTATTGTTTTTTTTTATTACATGGAGTTTTCACTAGGATTGTTACACTACCACATGAAGAACTACATTCCTGTAGCATTCTGCAATTAACTTACAAAACCATAATTGATAGAACTTGAATGAAGAACCAATAATATTGAAGACATTGGAGAGTCATTTCCTCAATTTTGGGTAGCTATAGGACCTCTACAGATTGTTGCAAGATCATTGTTCATCTCCAACGACAGCCTCTGATCCATGGTGGCACCCATATTTTGATCACATGGAACTTCAATCAATAATGAGCAGATTCCATTCAATGAAAAACGATTGATGAAAGTGGAATTTTGTACCTCAAATATAATTCCAACAGCTTCATCAACGTTCCGACATCTTCATCAATGTTCCAATAGCCTCATGCAAGCATCAATTCAATCATCAACTACAACACTCACATCATAAGCATCTCAGCAACAACATTTTAGTCAGGGATGTGAAGCAACAACAATAACAACAAAAAAACCGAGAAGACTTCCATATTCATGGCTATTAGCAATAATACCTCTAGCATATTATTACATGCATCTCCAGGATCATCAATAGTAGCTTCAGAACCACCAAAGGCATATTCAACACTCATATCAACAACTTCAATATCACCTGCAAACACACATCAAGGGTAAGACTCAAGAATGCAATCCTCTAAAAACTTTCCTATGAACTTATTTTAGCTTGAAAAACATTGCAATTGTATGAAGGAAAAAGGTTTTTTTATAGCCAAAATGAGTAGTTGAGCAACCTCAATCTTATCTAGAAAATAACTTCACCTTTCTGCCAACACACCCACATGTTTGGGAGAGGAACAAGACAAAAGTGAAGAGGACTTGAAAAAGTGGGTTGTAATTATGGAAACAAGAAATTGGGGGTAAACCAAAATCCCTTTCCTTTACAAAATCGATCTTGGGGCCTGTGGATTATGGCCCACAAAGCCTATCGGAAGCATTTCTTTAGGCCTTAAGCCTTTAACCGTGGACTTACATTAGACCATACACTTATCAGAACTTTTACTATAGGAGTTTAAGCCTTAAAAAGTCAGCAACACAGGTATCGCAAACACACGAGAACACAAATGAGAACCCCACTTAGAACCCATGGGCTGGACCTCAAATATTATAGGCCTGCCTCTATCAATATTGGTGGGTCCGCTCCTTTGCACCATTCCGCAGCGCCAATCGGACCTCCGATCTCCGACAGCGATCGCTCCAATTGGCTAATCTTCGATCGCCAATCGGCTTATCACCGATATCACACTGTTGGACCATCGTCGTATCACGTCCCATTGTCACTAGCCTTTGACCTCCCGAAATGCAATTAGTGATCCCATCAGGACCATCGATCTAACTTTTGATTCGACAGTTGCGATTTAATCGCATATTGCTATCGCTATATTACAAAGGCTCGTTCCAATTGTTGTTCCAATCATTTCTGCCAACGCGATAAAGAGGCGATCGCTTATTGCGAATCCTTAAGGCATGTGGCCATCCCTATATAAAACAATCAGCCAATGTGATAAGACTCCTATGCATTCACTCTTGTTTCCCCTTTAGCATGATCTCATCTGCCTTTGATGGACTTACGCTATGCTTTGCTTCCTCTGCCATACTCATCCACTTACACTGTTATCACTCCATACAACAACTAAAGATATTTTAGATCACCATCGATTCTTTCAATGATTGATGGTCGATCAAACCTGCACACGGAACATTCTGACTATCTATACGAAACACACATAGAAGAACAATTTCAACACTTAAACACATTTATATATTATGCATGGAATAATTACAAGCTAAGGCATTTCAGCCTTAGAATAGTCTCCTACTCAACTACATTTCATCTATCTACTGCTCTATATCCCCATTGAACATGTAGGTTCATCATATATATTAAGAAATATTGAATCAGATCACTAAAAGGATTTGATCTGATTTCTCCATGATTTCCTCTAACAAAAGCCCTAAAGCTTACTACATGCATACATATGTGGCAGATAAAGTCTTCTAGAGACTTATCACTTCCATCAATTAAGATCTGTTTTAAAACATATTTTTCCCTATTTTTCTCCCTCATCCATGTCCTCCTGCTTATTCACTTTGGATTACTCCTTTTGACTAAGGGTGTTGGATGCTCCTGCATCAGACTCCTGAGGCACAAAAATTTATGGCCTCCTAGTCATATGCTTCTCCTTGTCCTTAGCAATTCTGCCCACTACACTTCTTCAATGGAACTGCCTTCATGGTCTTCTATGAGCTGCAACCAAATCTTTGTAGTAACAGTCTCCTTCTGCTACATGATAACTCACCAAGCTCTCCTCACTCAGTCTTTTGGCATCCTTCAGGTTCTTTTCTCTGGAACCAATTGAGCACTCCATGCTCTAGGTTTGTTGCAATCTTCTCACCTTCGGCTGTCGTTCTCTGTGCAACAGTAAGACCATAACTCTCCATACTTTAAACCATTGTACCTCCTTCTCCTCTACTTGCACTCCTTCTTCCCTCTTCTCATAGGAAAACTTTCCCTACTCTGATACCAAATGATGGAAAGGATAAATTGGGGGTAAACCAAAATCCCTTTCCTTTACAAAATCGATCTTGGGGCCTGTGGCTTATGGCCAACAAAGCTTATCGGAAGTGTTTCTTTAGGCCTTAAGCCTTTAACCGTGGACTTACATTAGACCATACACTTATTTAAAGCTTTACTATAGGCATTTAAGCCTTAAAAAACCGGCATCACAGGTATCACAAACACACGGACAAAGGAAAACCCCGCTTAGAACCCATGGGCTGGACCTCAGATATTATAGGCCCACCTCTATAAATTTTGGTGGGTCCGCTCCTTCACACCATTCTGCAGCTCCACTCTGACCTCCGATCTCCAATAGTGATCGCTCCGATTGTCGATCAGCTTATCGTCGATATCGCATTATTGGACCATCGTCATATTGCATCCCATTGTCACCAGCCTTTGACCTCCTGAAATGCGATTAGAAGTCCCATCGAGACCGTCGATCTGACTTCTGATCCAATGGTTCTGATTTAATTTCATATCATTATCGCTCTATTAGAAAGTCCCGTTCCAATTCTTGTTCCAATGGTTTCTGCTGATGCGATAAAGCGGCGATCACTTATCGCAAATCCTTAAGGCATGATGCCGTCCATATATAAAACAATCCACCGATGTGATAAGACTCTTGTGCATTTGCTCTTGCTTCCCCTTTAGGGTGATCTCATCTGCCTTTGATGGACTTACACTACACTCGGATTCCTCTGACAAACTCAGCCACTTACACTGTTATCACTCCATACAACAGTTAAAGATATTTTAGATCGCCATCGATCCTTTCAGTGATCGATGGTCGATCAAACCTACACACGAAACATTCAGACTATCTATACGAAACACACACAGATGCACAATTTCAACACTTAAGCACATTTATATATTATGCATGGCGTAATTACAAGCTAAGGCATTTTAGCCTTAGAACAGTCTCCTACTCGACTACATTGCATCTATCTACTGCTCTATATCCCCATTGAACACGCAGGTTCATCATATATATTAAGAAGTATTGGATCGGATCACTGAAAGGATCTGATCAGATTTCTCCATGATTTCCTCTAAAAAAAGCCCTAAATCTTGCTACATGCATACATATGTGACAAATACAGTCTTCTAGATACTTATCGCTTCCATCAATTAAGCTCTATTTTAAAACAGATTTTTCCCTGTTTTGCTTCCTGATCCACATCCTCCTCCTTCTTCGCTTTGGATTCCTCCTTTTGACTAAGGGTGTTGGATGCTCTTGCATAATGTAATCATTTAGTGGTGGTGGAGGACAAGGAGTACGAAGGGATAAGTGAAGGCCACCTCAGTTAACGCAAAGCACTTTGAGTTTATTTTGCATGCAATGAAAAAAAAAACCAAAAGAATGAAAAAATCAATGAAAAATTAAAATAAAAGAATAAAAAGGTGGACCCACCACCTCTTGGCATGCAAGGAGTTGTTTCCACATGATTCAGGTTGGTTTTTACAGGAGAAAACAAAGCTACTACAAGAGAAAAAAAATTGTTATAGGAAGAACATATTTTCTACAGGAAGGACAAATTTGCTATATGAAGGAACAATTTGCTACAAGAAGCTATCATTGTGCTACAGGAGGGGAAATTTCACCCAAAACAGCCACTAGAGACTTGGGAAGCACGGAAATATTCCAAGGAAAAGTAAGTAAAAATTCCTTCTCTCCAACATTTGGCATATGGATTCCAAAAGCACCTCAATCATAAAAAAAAGTGCTTTGAAAATTTACAATTTGGATTCTAGTAAGTGAAAGCAGTTGGACTGGTTAATAATTTTCTTAAGAATATTGATCCAGATCTTGAAAAAGCATGCGTATTGTAATTTTTCTTTCCTCAACCTTGAAACAAGAATCTCAAAAACTTGTTTTTTTACAACAACCTCCACCGCATAGGAACCTACAGGGTCTGCAAAAATTGCATCAAGAAAGTCAAAGGTTGCTACAAGAAGCTTGGTACAGTACAAAATTTCCCTCAAACCCTATGAAGGCGGAAAGGATCATGACAAAAATGGGACACTTACATCCACATCAGTATGGGATATCATGAAAGTGATCTAAGGTATTATAAAAGAACAAAAAGGCAATAGGATGGATAGGTTTCTTAGAGAATGAGCAACGGTTTTAGCAGGGGGATATGATAGGCCTCTAAATTAGACACAAATCAAGGCCCATATAACCTTTCTTAGGCACATGAAGGGCATATTAAACCTCTTCGTCTTCACTTAATAATATTTTTTTAACTTGAATTTGTTCATTAGGAACGTTTAAAGATAATTGCATATTTGTGCCTAAATTTTTTTTTTTTTGTAGAATATTGTGAGAATATTAGGCACATTATGAAGATTTGGAGGAGGAGATAATCTAGGGAATTCCTCCCTACTGCAAGAGGATCAATATTGGATAATAAATCAATAGGATATTATGAAATTACTGCATAAATTTTGGAGCTCCAATGATTGAGAAAATCTAGAAATGTGTTCCCTGTCATTTAATGCAGATTCCTAGTGTTGGGAACCAAATCCACTATTTGAGGGATTTTGGACAGGAAATATTCTTCCTTTCAAGGAGAATCCTTCCCCATCATTTTGTATAAGTACCAATTCAAATTTTACTCTAGGGGGATGCATTTCTTACTCTTCTAGTGGAGAAAACTTGTATTTTTGTAGCTCCACTTTCATTTCTAACAGGGATGTACTTGTATTGATCCAAATAGTGAAGTTTGGTGCCAATTTTAGATTCTAAAGCTTGGTATACTTCATAGGACTCTAATTATCCTTGGGATTGGATATCTGAGGAGCCAAAAATCCCTTTTTTATAGTTTACTTTTCTTCTTTTCACTTCTTATTCACATGCATCTCTTATTCTTGTTTTTCATATTTCTGCATTTATTATTGATGCTTCTTTTGTTGTAGGATTGGGTTAAATGGTTGAAGTGAGTTATTTTAAAGGTTATTTATAGATTCATAAGCACAATTCATCCTTAGAAAAACTTTGGAAGGTAATATTCATCATTGAGCTACTTAGATTAGTTTACTTGTTCACAAACATAGAATTTCTGGAAGTCCCTTGTAGCAAATACTAGTATTTTTCTTCTATTTTTTAAAACATTTTAATGAGATTAATTTGAGTTGATTACACTTGTATTAGGTCATAAAAACATTCAATTTAATAAAAAATTCACGTCATTTCATTTTCACTTGATTAGACTAGGAATTTGATAGGTTAACTAGCTCACTAGTTCTTGAATTTCTAGTTTTTAGAGTAGTAATTTTCTACTATTTTTTAGCACATGTGAACAAGGGTATTTTGGAATGATTCAAATTGTAATGGAGACATAAGACATACTAATTAATAAAAAAATTGTCCCATCCCATTTTCATTTGATTTACTTGGTCATTCGGTGAGGTATCTCCTCCTGTAGCAATTTCGTCTTCTCTTGTAGCAAATATGTCCCTTCCTATAGCAAACCTATAACACCACTTTCCTTCATTTGTTTTGATCCCCACTGAAACTATGACTTACTATATATGAATAATGACTCCCAACTATGATTTTATGATCAAGGGAAGGTCATAAGCCACCCCAACCCTTCCTTTTATTCATTGCAAAAACGGAGTAGACTTAGTTTCTTAATCACAAGTATGATGCAAGTAGGTTACTAATTTACAAGAAAGTGTGAAGTAGGTAGATGGTACAAGAAATTCTGTTTCATAGTTTGTTGAATTATGTAAGATAAACAACTTTCTTTCTACAAGTAGATTAACCTTTTTTCCTTTGAATTGATTAGTTATAATTTACAAGTTGAGCAAGTAGCATTTCCATTTCTTGCAAATAGAATAAAAATCCCATTTTTGCAATTAGTTTAGGCTTTGATTTCATGACATTCACCCCATTACACTTGATCAACAAGAGAATGACACATTGTATGTTGCACATATAGTTTCGATACCTCTTAAGTTTGTACGAACCCCAGGTTTATTATTAAAGTTGGTAGCCTTGGGAGTTGCAACATTCTTGTTGCAATACCGAGGTTCATCAATTAATATTATAAACCCAAGGGTTAAATACTAAAACCCCAAGCGATTATGAACCCAAGGGGATAATATTAAACCCAACAGATAAATATTATAAATCGTAAGATAAATATTATAAACACATGGTTGACCATGGTTGATTTTCATATTGAGACAATTCTTGTCACAATGAAATGTTATGCCATGGTTGATTTACATATTGAGATAATATGTGTCACAATGCAACATTATACCATGGTTGACCATGGTTGATCATGATTGTCCATGATTTTCATATGGAGACAATTTTTATCACAATGTGACATTTGATCATGGTTGACCATGGCTGGCTATGTTTGACTATGATTAACCATGATTGATATCATAAACCTAAGAGAATAATAAATTGAAGGGATCGATATTATAAATGCTAAAATAAACATGGTTGACCATGGTTTACCATGGTTAACCATGGTTTACCATGGTTGACCATGCTCAACTGTGGCTAACCATGGTTGACCATGATTGTCC
Source organism: Pinus tabuliformis (assembly GCA_031772625.1). NCBI lineage: Eukaryota > Viridiplantae > Streptophyta > Pinopsida > Pinales > Pinaceae > Pinus > Pinus tabuliformis. The sequence goes on from CM062804.1 coordinate 1,551,372,376, forward strand.
ATGACTGTCCATGATTTTCATATAGAGACAATTTTTGTCACAGTGTGACATTCGAGACCATGGTTGATTTACATATAGAGACAATCTTTGCCACAATGCGACATTGAAGCATGGACCATGATTAATTTTAATATTAAAATAATCTTTGTCAAAATGCAACATTCAACCGTGTTTGATCAAGATTGACCATGTTTCATTCTATAACACATGGTTGACCATGATCAGCCATGACTAACCATGGTTGACTATGATTGTTCATGATTGTCCATGATTTTCATATGGAGACAATTTTTGTCATACTCTGTTCTTCGACCATGGTTGGCCATGACTCGCTATTATTGACCATGATTGACCATGATTGATATTATAAAACTAAGGGATTAATATTATAAACCCAAGGGATTAATACTAAAACCCCAAGGGATTATGAACCCAAGGGGATAATATTAAACCCAATGAACAAATGTTTTAAACCCAAGGTATATAAACCCTAAGATAAATATTTTAAACATGTGGTAGAGCATGGTTGATTTTCATATTGAGAAATTTCTTATCACAATGCAACGTTAGACCATGGTTGACCATGGTTGATTTACATATCGAGACAATATTTGTCATAATGCGATGTTAGACCATGGTTAACCATGTCTGATTTTCATATCGAGACAATCTTTGTCACAATGCGATGTTCGACCATGGTTGACCATAATTATCCATGATTTTCATATGGAGACCATTTTTTTCACCAGTGCAACAATTGGCCATGGTTGACCATGGCTGGCTGTGATTGACCATGATTAACCATGATTGATAATATAAACCCAAGGGAATAATAAACTGAAGGGATTGATATTATAAACCCAAGGGATTAATACTAAAACCCCAAGGGATTATGAACCAAAGGGGATAATACTAAGCCCATGGGACAAATATTATAAACCCACAAAATTAATATTATAAACTCAAGGTACATAAACCCTAAGTTATTAAACACCCTCGAATAAACATGGTTGGCCATAGTCAACCATGGTCCAACATCGCATTGTGACAATGATATAAACCCGATATTTCACAAGGCATGACACGACGCGAGGTCGTTATATTGCTTTTTCCAGAGAATTAGGAAAAACATATTGGTGCTATAATAATTTACTTTTATATATAATAATTTTTGTTTATTCTATTTTTTATGGGTGAAATAATAATTTCAATTTTCTTATATAATATTTTTTTACTTTTCTATTTTCTTATGAATGGATAATAATTTTTAATTAGAGATTTCAATTTTGTATTTATCAGATGCTGCCATATTTTTATATTTTTTTTATTAAATATGTTTTTATATCTCTTCTATTTTAATATTAATTTTCAATGCCTTAATGTTATTGATAGAATTCTCCATATTAACTTTTAGCAAAACAAAATATTGTGTTTTCCATATCTATTTATTAGCTTTTGACAAAGTCAAAAGCAACCCCAAAAATGATTAAGAATGGCTTTTTACAATTATTAAAAAAGGCCTTTTTAGAATGAAAAATAAACAATGCTTTTTTACATAGTGAAAATTAGAATCACAACACTACTTTACAGAGAGTGGAAATTAGAATCATTGTTAGAAAAATAAGGAAAACCATTACACCATTTCCCCCACAGGTAAATCTATAATTAAGAAAGGTAAAAATATACCATTCTACATACAATGACGTTGAACCTTTATACTTGTCAACTTATACCTAATGATCCATCTTTTAATAATATTACATTGGGGCATTGATGTTCTATTGGATTTCAGGTCTCTGGGATAGGCATCACCATGGTTAAATGCCTTTGGAGCTGGACAAGCTGCAACTTACAAAATGTTTGAGACAATTTATAGAAAGCCATAGATTTATGTATATGATACAAATGTATTGGTGCTTGAGGATATTCAGGGTGATATTGAACTTAACTATGTACACTTATGTTATACAATACGACCTGATGTTCACATATTTTCTGGGTTCTCATTGGAAATAGCCAAAGGTACCATTGCAGCTATAGAGGTACCACTACAACTATAGTTGGAGAGAGTGGAAGTGGGAAGTCCACAATTATAAGTCTGATAGATAGATTCTATGATCCAGAAGTTGGTGAAGTGCTTATAGATAGTGTAAATATCAATCAATTTAATGGATAAGGCAAAATATTGGACTTCGAAGATAGTTAGGATATTGGCTGGGATGTAGAAATTTCTCCCTGAGATCTAGTCTGTGAAGGTAAAGATATGGAAGGAAATTTCCTTCTTAGGGGAATACAATTAACTTCTCGGTTGAGGAAGCTTCTTGGCATAGATTATGGAAGAGGATCAGGGGGTAGTCATGGACAACAAGCTAGCTACAGGGGATCTATGACATGCTAGAAGGAATCGTGAAGCTACACTTAAGTAGGAGGTATGTTTCTTAGATTGTACAGTGTCTTCATGATGGGGATAAGTCGGATTTTGAGTCAGACAATGCTTGATTGGGAGATTTAGGCTACTACTATAAGAGGATGGGGTTGTCATCTGACAAGGGAGAATTTCTTCTAACCAACATTCAAGCACTCATACAGTGCTTCACTGGGAGATTAAGGCTACTACTCCAAGAGGAGGGAGTTGTCATTTGACAAGGGAGGTATCCTTCTAGAAAATTTTGATATGAGGTACATATTTTGACCTGTTAAAAATGGATAGAAATGATAAATATGAATGCATGTTGCTGGTGATATTGTCTTCTAGTGCTATTTTTCTCCTTCATCTCATGATTTTTGAATTAAGAAGGTCTGTGAAGGATAGAACAGTATAAGAGAGCCAAAATTCCTAAGAGTATGTGGCATGAAGCTTTTTCTAACCTCATAATCCTCTTCTCGGTTGAATCCAACATGAAAGAAGATAAAATAAACTTTAAAACAATTTTTTTGGAAGAATAATTAAAAGAGTGCACAGATAGAAGAGAATATGGTTGGTTCCTTTAAACGCAAATCTGGTTCATAGTGGAAAATCTCAAGTCTGAAAATCGAGGATGGCTCCTGGATGTAGCATAAACTAATACATAAGGATCCAGGAAACAAAATCCAGTAACGAGATTATAGAGGGAAAGCATGAGATTGAAGCATCAATAGGGGATAAGTTTTGTAATTTCAAATGCTAATTAGAGAAAAAGAAATGGTTAAAGTGCAGCTTCTGGTGGTGTCAAATCTGGTGTTGCTCATTGTAGGACTACTGCTCCTAGCATCTCTAATTCACATTTCTTAGGGAATTTACTAGATACAACAACTCCATCTTATTCGAACCCACACCAACAAGGTTTTAGTTTCCATAACAAATGTAGTCAATTAATGAAGGTTAGTGGTGGTTGGTATTTTCAAAAAGCAACGTTGGACATACCAACAGTTGTTGAAGAAGTGGTGCTATCAGTTAAACATCTACAGGTGTTTTGATTAGATTAGGGGACAATAAACAAGTGAATTTTTGCTCTTTTTCAGAAGTCTTACATCTAGAAGTACCTATTTGGCGATCAGTGGTATTATTCCTGGGGTAGAATTGTTGCAGTGGTATTATTGGCACATTTTAGAACTTTACTGTCCAACCAGAAGTGTTTTTGATATTTAAAAGGTTCGGAGATAGGAAGTTGGTTTCAGTGGAAATAACCTATTGTCCTGGTGGACCATTGGCTAAATCCATCTTCATGGTGTCCACACTTCCATTGGTTCTCTTATGACCAACTCACGACTAAGTTTTGAAATTCTTGGCTAAGGTGTTGCCGATGTTTTGCCCAAATTTTCTCTCTTGCCCAAAATTTCGACGACAGGTGTGTTTCTTGTATTGGGTCCTAAAATAATTATAAAAAGACGTTGTTTCCCTGCTATGGTATACAAAAGCCCATCTGATTCTACAGGTTGATTGGTTATGCAAATTTTTTTTATCAGGAATTTGATTAAACCAGACTATTGGTGGTGGTATAATGGGTATTTTTTTCTGAGGGAAGTGAGCTTTCTACATTGAGGATCTATAAGCAAAGTCTCTTTTCTATTTTTGGGTATGTTTGGTGGTAGGAATCAGTGTTTTGTTGTGTTTTATGTATGTCGCACATTAACAAACATGACCACAAAAACTCTTGTTCAACTTGGTTGCGTTGGTTGTAGTTTCGTTGCCGACTTTTTCCCTACTAGCTTTGGTGGGTAGAATATTTTTCCCGAATGGAGACCTAATCCCTAATCATGGAATTGGATGTAGATATTGAAAGCCTAGTAGAAGTAACCATGGCTACTAAAAATGAAACTGTGATCCTTAAAAGAAAAAAGTTGGGCAGTACTAGAAAACAAAGAACACACTCTGTCATTGAGATGGGGAGGGTGAAAGGTAAGAACAATGGAGAGTTTCAGCACAAAAAACATTTGACATAGCTGGGGGTTCCTTTGTTCCAGGTGGATTGACAGAGGAGGTTGGTTGTGGAGGTTTTTTTCAAGAGACTCTACAGGGCTGTAAAATTTCTAAGGAGTGGGGTAAGAAGTCAATCAAGGCCCAAGTGGAAATACATAAATTTATTCTTGGTGTTGATATGTACTGGGAGAATGTGATTAGACTCAAGAAATGTATGTTGGTTGGGAGGTGGGAGTATATTAAGATGAATGGTGTTTAGATGAAGGATTGGACACAAAACTGTTGGCCTTCCCTCTTAGGTTACCGACCAAAGGTTAGTGTGATGGCCAATGGGTTGTTTGGCTTCCATTTTTTGACTAAGGAGGATGCATCAAAGATTGTGGGATTACCGTAGGTTAAAGGTCGAGGTTTCTTGACCCTCCAACATTGGAAACTCAGTTTCAACCCTATGGTAGAAACACCAAAAAGAAAAATCATATGGGCGAAGCTACCTAGTTTTCCAGTGGAGTTGTGGACAAAGGTTGCCATCAAGGAAATTGCAAGCATAATAGGCAAATTATACTATGTAGATGAGGGTTGCATGGGGTTGTTGGATAAGAAGGTTGTTTGGTTTCTGGTGGAAGTGAACCTTGCAGGGGGTTTACCAGCATTGATTGACATATGTTGGGCAACTTTTTCTATTAGATAATCGATTGACTATTGGGGAATCTCCTTTAGGTGTTTGGAATTCCATAAAATTGGCCACCTATTGACCAATTTCCCATTGCGCTTTGGGGATAGAAAAAGGGTGTCTACGGATCATATCATGGAAATAGACGTCCTTGCTGGAGGGATAGGGGGCTCGATCAGGGAAGCTTTGTCTCTGAAGGGAGGAACATCTCTAAGGCATTGACTCAAAAATAGTTTCCTAGCCAAAATTCGAGAAAGGCTCTTGAATTTCCTTTGGATGAAGTGACTAGTGTCAATGGTGATGCAAATATGGAGAAATTGGGGGATTCAAAGTTTAAAACTCCTATAAAAAGAAATGGGAAAGATGTTGGATAGTCTGCAAACAAAAATCGTTGATTATCCCCTCTTTCTCCAATTTGCAACAAGACCCCCATTGAACCATACATGTCACCTTTATCGATGGACATAGACATCCATAACTTAGAGGATTTTCCTAGTTTGAACTTGAACCCATTTCAGTTAAGGGAAAAAATATTCTTAGCAGAGAAACCTTGAAGGATGGTGGCCAAGTTTCTTTAGAACATAATAGACCAAGAAGAAAAGAGCCTAAATTTAGAAAAATTACCACATATGGTGATATTGAAGGAGGCCCTCATCTCCTCCTTTGATCCAGGACCCACAAATGAAACATATGAGGCAAAGGATGATCTTCACAACCGAGACCTTAGAGAATCTTTCCCGATCACTTATAGTTCATGATGAAGATGATGTCCCTCAATCTAAGAGGGTTTGGATCTGCCTCAACAAAAAGATTCCTCCAATATCACATAAGATCCAACTCTTTGTCTATTATACTACTTCAAGAAACGATGTTCTCAAAGGAGAAAGATTTGGAGATCCTTCTTTCCATATGTCCATCAAGGTGGAGATGTGCATATAATTCTACTGGTAACTCAAGGGGCCTTGCTGCCATGTGGGACCCTTATTATTACACTTTCTAGGCCTACAGTTTAAAGATCAGAATAATTATAACTGGTCACAGTCGTGGCAAGAATAGTAGACTACACATCTTAAATCTATATGCACCATACTCTAATCGTAGGGCTTACTGGGATATGCTTGATGTGTCTGGCTTGTTGGACTTACATTCTTTGATAGTGGTAGGGGACCTAAATTTTACTCTGAATGCTAGTGAGTGTTGGGGAAACAAAGCAAATTATGACCCCTTATCTAGTTTTTTCTTTGACCTCCTGGATAGAAAGGCTCTACATGACATTGTCCCTGCACCTTTGGGGCCTACTTGGCATAATGGGAGGTTGGGGCTAGAGAGTATTGCCAAAAGAATCGACATATTCTTGGTGGATCCTTGGTTGTACCAGAGGTTGAATCAAATAAAATCCTGGTCTTTTTATTCAGAAATATCAAACCACGAGGCCATTGTATTGGAATGGGTGGGCGAACTGGGGGTGGTTAAGATCCCATTCAAGTTCAACATGAATTGGGTCAAAGAACTAGATTTTCAGGATTTGATATACCTGTCTTGGGATTAACCAACTTTATTTGTTGCTAATGATGCCATAGCGAGTTTATTGGAGAAACTTAGACGACTAAAATCATTGGTCAAATCATGGGTCAAAAATCAGAGAGTGGAGATTAGAAAGGAACTATTATCAATTGATCGGGAAATTTCACTAAGGTTGGACCCAATTTCCCATGGTATCTTCTTTGAACTAAAACATAGGGCCATCTTAGAACTGGTATCTAGAAAAGACAAAATTTTAAAGATGCAGGAGGATGATTGGTGCCTGAAAATCAGACTAGCATGGATTAAAGGGGGATATCGTAACATTAAAGTTTTCCATTAGGTGGCATCCAAAAGAAGACAAATTAATTCAATTTGGTCTATCAAAGATGAGACTGGACATACTATTTCTACTCCTGAGGAGATTAAAGAGGTAGTTTTCCTTTTTTTCAAAAATCAATTTCTGGATAGGGGGGAAGATCATATGGAAGAAAAAATGGATCTTTCTAATAGTTTCTCAAACTGGGTAACTGAGGAGGATTTTGCATTGATGGATGCCCAAATATCTAATTGGGAGGTACACCAAACACTTCAAGAGATGGAATTAGGCAAGAGTACTGGTCCCAATGATTGGCCTAGCGACTTCTTTGTTCACTTTTTTTATTTGATGGGGTAAAATCTAGTGGGGATGGTGGAGGTTGTCAGGATTTCCAAGCGTATCCCAGGTGCAATCAACTCGACCTTCTTAACTTTGATTCCTAAGATTTCGAATCCTAAGTCTCTTTCAGATTATAGGTCAATTTTTTTATGTAATTATGTTTACAAATTGATGTCAAAAAGATCATTTCCCCACACATTTCGTTGGAACAGTTCAAATTTTTTTCTAACAGGAGAATATAGGACACAATGGCCATTACCCAAGAATGTATCCATTCGATAAAATTGAGGAAGCAGAAATCATGTATTATGAAAATTGATCTGAATCGGGCTTATGACTATGTAGATTGGGAATTCCTTACAATAATACTTTATAAACCGGGTTCAAGCATAGGCATGTTCGATGGATTATGGCATGTGTTTCGTCGGCTTCATTGGCAGTTCTTATAAATGGGGAACCCACAAATTTATTCAAAATGGGCAGAGGGCTAAGACAAGGATGTGCATTGTCTCCTTTGTTATTTATTTTAATTATGGATGCTTTTAGCAGAAGTCTTCAGGCTATGAAGGAAACAAGGGCTATTTTGGGATGTAGGATTTCCAGAAATAGTTTGTTATCACATCTACTATTTGTAGACGACATACTCTGTGCTGGAGAGGAAAAAATTGTTGAATGGGAATCATTTCACAAGTCTTTTCAAAACTTTCATAGGGCTTCTAGACTCTGTATAAACAGTGATAAATCTGAGCTTATTTCGGATGAGGGTGACTCTCTAGAGATAATTGGTATTGCATCCATGTTTGGGGTGAAGATCTGATGTTTATCTCAGGGTTTTAAATATTTGGGATGCATACTAAAACCGAACAAGTATAAAATATCGGATTGGGAATGGCTCATTACAAAATTTGAGAGGACTTTGCTCAGATGGGACCATAGATGGCTATCTTTGGGAGGTAGGTTAATTATGGTTCAAATTTTTTTTCAAGGAATCCCAGTGTTCTGGATGCACATTTTCCAAATTCCACATGCTATCATAAAAAATATTGAGTCTATTATTGCAATTATTTTGTGGTCTGGATCTGGTCCCTATAAAAAGATTCCACTTGTTAGGCTAAATCTTATCTCTAGACCAGTAAACTTGGGTGGTTGGGGTAATTCGGAATATTGGAAGCTTCAATGAAGCACTCCTAACGACTAGTCTATGGCGTATGTTTAGAGATAGAGGACTCTGGCATTCCATTACGGTGGGAAAGTACATTCCTGAGGGTATGTTGGAGGCATGGATAGCAGTATGCACCCCATCAAAATCCTTGATTTTAACCATATGGAGAAGCCTAACGTCTGTGGTTCCATGGTTATGTAGCAACCTATGCTGGGATGTTGGGGAAAAATTCAAAATACAATTGGGTTTGGATGCCACCAAAGCAATGTCGGGTTTCCACCTGTTATTTGCTCCTTTAATCAGTTTCCTCGTCCAACGGAGGCTAAATAATTTGGCTAGTATTGGGAGGGGTCAATTGCTGCCTCATTCCACGAATTTGTGGCCACATGCATGCGAACTCGTGATTTCAACATACATGGAAGCTAAATGGGAAGCATATAGAGGTAATCTCTGTCAGTCTGGTATTTCTTTGTCCAGATGGCCGGACAGACTAGAATGGGGAGGTAAAATATTTGATGGTTGTATTGTAGTTGCAGAAGCATATGATTACATTATTTCTTGTTCACTTTCCCTTCCCTTTGTTGATCAAACTACTCCTATGTGGAGTTGGGGGGTCCCATTTAAGCTTGTATGTTTCACATGGTTAACCCTTCATAATCGTATTCTTACTTGGGACTCACTTTTGAAGAGGGGTTTCATTGGTCCTCGCAGATGTACACTTTGTAAGTTTATAGTGAAGGATTGCTTACATCTATTTTTCCTTTGCCCTTTTGTCTAGGACATTTGGAAACATGTGATTTCGCTCGTGGGATTGCAGATAGATGTGGAATATTCTTTGTGTAGGCTTGCATCAGCTCTTGGGAACGGAAAAATGAGACTTATAGAGCATTTTCTCTCTATGTTTTCTGGCGTATTTGGCATGCTCGAAATGTATACATATTTGAAGGTTCCCCCCACATGCTTTTCTTATTTCCATCCATATTGTTGCATATTTCATGGAGGTGGGGCCATGATCCCCTAAGGTTTCTTCCCGGTCAATTATTTTTGTTGATCTTCCTAACAAATTTCCTATTTGTTAGTTTGATGGGGCCTCTACTAATGAGCGATGTGGGTGTGGAGTCTCTCTCCAAATTGAATCTCATCTATATTTTCACTTTATATGGTTTGCGGGCATTGGCAACAACTGCAGGGCTGGGATGTTGACATTATGGGGAGCTTTGCAGGTGGCGCTCTAGCTCAACATCGACAACATTTTGTTTGTTGGGGACTCCCTTTCCACGATACGTTGGATACAAGATTGCTTTGTTTTACAGGTCCCAACCCTCTTCAACTGGATGCAGCATATCTTAGATCTCAAGGCTCTCTTCTCAGAGGTTTCCTTTCAACATATCTTCAGAGAGCAGAATGTTGATGTTGATGCCCTCTCCAAGCATGCTCTTTCACTTTTTCCTGGGTATATATTTTTTGAACAGATTTTGGACGGATCTATTTGTAGTGAGGGCTCTTTTGCTTGTGTCTGATACACTCTGTTTTTTTTATGTGACCTTCATTGCCTTTTATGGGGCGGTTCCATGCTTTCTACCTTAGTTTTTTGTTTCTCCTTCAATATTTCTTATAATTTCCCTCAATGGCATGATTGTTAAACACTATTCAATTTTCTTCATGAGTGGTAGAGAACATTACTTTTCTATTTTTGGTCGAATGTGAATCACTGGTCTTTTTCCTTAGCCTACTAAAAGATGTATGTCTATCATAATTACCAAATTATAAAGTGTAATGGAACCACGAATATGTAAAACATTTCATTTATATAATAAAAATGTTTCAATTTTTCTTTTTTTCAAGAAGAAACTATAATTACACCATTTTTCCTCCACTTAAAGCTATAATTAAGAAAGGGGAAAATATACCATTTTACCTACAACGATGTTTAACCTTTATACTTATCAACTTATACCTAATGATCCATCTTTTAGTAATATTACACCATTTTCCCTGCAGGTAAAGCTATAATTACACCATTTTCCCGGAAGGTAAAGCTATAATTAAGAAAGGTAAAAATATACCATTTTACATACAATAATGTTGAACCTTTATACTTATCAACTTATAGCTAACAATCCATCTTTTAGTTAAATTACTTTGGAGGCATTTGCGATCTTTCACCGTTTTGAGATGGCTCATAGTCGGAGGGATTATTTCTTGCATATCCGGCGAATATCAGAGAAAACTCCTTTGGAAAAAACTTAAAAAAATAAAAAAAACGTGATTCCAAATTGATGAAAAAGCATGAAGTTGGCATTATGGATTTACCAGCTAACTCATATGTTGACTCATCGGACTTTTGGGTTTATATCGTTCCGTTATAGTGGCAGAACAACTCCTAATTTCTAGCGAATTTGTATCATCTACAATGGTTCAAACACATCTTTACGAAGTTTGCTATGTAAAATTCATTGAATGGCACGCTTCATTATCACCGTTCTCCGCCAGCCCTTTCGATGTATTCTAAGCATTTACTGTCGTACGGTTCGAAGGTAATCTAAAATTATTTTTATTTTACTATAAAAAATAAATAATAACTTAATTTATATGTACCTCTTGAACACTTTACGGGATTTGGATGGTTCCAAGTTTTCGGTCATTAAAAGACAGGCGAGAGAAAGCAAGATTTTAATTTTTGTCTTCTTACTGTTCACAACAAAGAAGATCCACGTCAAAGGATTCTGGTTGTCTCGGTGTCTTCCTCCCCCAAACCTTTCATCTTTGAACAGTTGCAATTCTTCAATTGGCTCTCTTTCAATACAAATAAATTTATTATCAATCCAGCCTTTGATTTTCTTCTTATTCACTCGTTTCAGGTTTGTGTTTGTGCTCTTAAATTTTGTTTATATTTGTGCTTTTTTCTATGTTCCTTCTCATTTTGTATGTGACACAATGGAAGAGAAAAAACGTGGAACATAGAACTTTCTCTTCTTAGTATTACGAATAGGTTAAATAAGATTACATTGGAAACATCAGTGATAAATGACTAGTGTTAAACTTGACTTAAACTCAACTAACTCAAACTGAACTAGGACATTTGGAGGGACAATTTTGACACCTAACAGATTGTTGGAATTAGATTCTCCAACACTCCCCCATAATTACAACCACATAAAAATTCAATTAAGATACATGGTCTATGTTTTCACTAGGATTACAATTTAAAACAATTGAGTTCAACTACATTTTATTTTCTTCTTATCTTCTTCCAGATTTTGTAGCCTCTAAATTGTTTCAACTTTTTCTTCTTGTTGTATCCTTCAAAGCTCAATTTTATCATTTGGCAGTATGTCTAAGAACGTCCTCGTCTTCTTCAAAAATAAGATTATATGTGGACTTCTGCCACATGTCATCTTTTATTATGTGATCTTCATCATGAATTTGCTACATTATAAGTTTATAGTAAAAGAATATTTCTTCAGGATTCCAATACCTAAAAATTTCATTACTTTGTTCTTCATCGATACTTTTTTCAACATTCATTTCTGTGGCTTCTATGCAGGGCTCATCAAGGCATGGTGTCACAAGCCATGCTTCAAGGAAATTTAATTCTTCTTCATAATCGTTTTGTTTACCTGCAATTAATTTTTTTTTATGACCACATTGGTTCTGTTCATTATGTTTTGTAATGAGATATTTCTCCTATTGCACTTCCAGTTTTGCTTCTACCCTTGTCTCTCTTTTCTCTTTATGGGCTTCCTTCTTTGGCTCTTCCTCTTTTTCTGTCTTTGTCTCTTTGATTTTTGTACTAACCTGTGTTGCTGCAAACATATTATCTTCCACTCACTCAACTAGGTTTTTTTCATTAAATAACATCATGTCTATATGATGCTTTTGTTGCATCAATTGAAACCTTTCATCTTTAGTCAATAATTATTCATCAAATGTTACACCAAAAACATTAATTACTGGATTCACCATAGCATTCACTACTCCAATGGAAGCTTATTTTCCTCACCGAGCTCTTTTATTGGATTAACCAAAATTTCATCAGCAAGCCCTGTTGCTAGAATCACCAAATTTTCATCCACTTGTGGCTGGGCACAGTGGAGTTCACGAGCATCTACGTGCTCCTTCTCTCTTGCTTCTGAAACTTCTTCACATACATCATCCACTTGTGGCTCATCACAGTGGGATTCAACCAACAAACTTTTCATCTCGTTGTATATCTATTGTTGTTGATCCACCTTCATCTTCAACTCCAATGCTCTCCCTTACACAAAACTCCTCTCAAGAGTATTCGAGGCCTCCTTGGCTATCTTGGCATTTGAAATGAGGGGAAGAATGCTGTCATCTACAGATTATTTTATGCATTTCAATGTGAAGGCATTTTTATGCCTCTTCACTTTTAGATATAAAAAGATCTCAAAGATCTCCTATTATCTCTTTGGCCTTCTTAGCCTCTTGTATTTTTCCATTTGAGCGCTAACAGAATGTCGCTCAACAAAGAAATCAAACTTCAACATGCTTCAACATGGCAACAGACACAACTTCGGAAAAACATAAATCTACAAATTTTTAAAAGACAATGTTTTTTCAAAGACTTTCACAAATACTTACAATATTTCAATACTGTCAACAATTTTAAACAAAACATTTTTTTTAATCTTTAAATCCCATCCAATAAGCTTCGTTTTTAATACAAATAATTAATAAAAAAACACTTCTCTTTTTAGTCCCTACCCAAAGGGCTGGCAGGGACTATAGTAATTGGTTTTCCCAATTAGCATTAGTGCGACGAATACCGACGACCTAAACTTTGTCTTAAGCTAAAGTGTGCAACAAGTTATATTTTTATTTTGTTTTTAACGAAAGTTTATACTAGGCACATTTTATGCTAACCAAAGTTTAAATTCACCATCTTATTTGGCCTCTTCTCGAGGTCAGGAAAAAAGTCAAGGGCACACAATCGCATTAAGATAAGAGCATGTATTTAAGTACATTTTATTAAAGTGAATTAATGCTGACATTAATTGATATACATTTAATGTTAAGTTATAAACTTTATTAAATTTTGGGTTTATGGCTTTTGCTCGGCTCCAACTTGACGTATGGGTTTATGGCTTTTGCTCAGCTTGAACTTGACATCTAGGTTTATGGCCTTTGCCTAGCGAGCTGTCGTATGTTCTACCTAGCGCAACTCCAACGCGCTTCCAGAAAGACCTCTCAGATATGCAATCTGATTCTATTTTGTGTTGAAGATCAGATGCACAACAACTCTAAAAGCATATACACAGCTATTAAAAAACATGCACACAGAGGTTTAACGTGGTTCACCCAACCAATCTGGGCTACGTCCACCAAACATAGGCATCGACAATCTTTATTAATCAAACTGGAGATTACAAAATTAATCAAATCCTCATAAACACTCACCACACCAAATTATCCGTATGGATACCTATTTTATAGCAAGGAGAATCTAACTGCCTCTCACATCAAATTTAGGATGCATTAATTCTCTCCCAATAACCTGGAGCTAATCCAGCAACAGATTTCTATTGTTGTCACACACTGGGATTTTTGCCTATTTCATCTAAAACAGAAAATCTCAACAATCTCCACCTTGACAAAAATTAGCCTGATGCCCTATTTGTTTATTATTTTTATCTTTTCTGCAAGCCAAGAGAAGCCAAACACCAACGTAGCTTCTCTAACAAAACTGGTTTCGTGAACATGTCTGCACAGTTTTCCTTTGTATGCACCTTTTCAAGAGAAACTCCCCTTTCAGTGATAACCTGTCTTACAAAATGGTACTTAATTGGAATATGCTTTGATTTACTATGATAGGCTGGATTCTTAGCCAAATGTATTGCACTTTGACTATCACAAAGTAACTTGATGTTGTCCTGTAACCTACCAAACTCACCAAGCAAACCTTTCAACCACACCGCCTCTTTGCAAGCATGTGAAGCAGCAATGTATTCCGCTTCAGTAGTGGATAAAGCAACAATGTTTTGTAGCTTTGACATCCAGCTAATAACTCCACCTGCAAGAGTAAAGACATATCCTGAAGTTGACCTTCTCTTATCCAAGTCACCTGCAAAATCAGAATCAACATATCCGCAAACAGATTCACTACTTGTATTGTAAGTAATACAATAACTACTTGTGCCTCTCAAATACCAAAGCACCCATTTCATTGCTGACCAGTGTTCTTTACCCGGATTTTCCATATACCTGCTGACAACCCCAACTGCATGTGAAATATCTGGTCGCGTACACACCATCGCATACATCAAACATCCTACTACATTGGCATATGGAATTCGAGACATATAATCCTTTTCTTCATCTGTATTAGGACATAAACTGGAAGAAAGCTTGAAATGGGAAGCTAAAGGGATTGACACAGGCTTCACATTGTTCATACCAAACCTCAAAAGTATTTTCTCAACATACTTCTGTTGTGAAAGCCGCAGCGTACCATTGCCCCTGTCTCTGAAAATCTCCATGCCCAAAATCTGTCTTGCTGCTCCTAGATCTTTCATATCAAATGTCCTTGCCATCTGAGTCTTCAACATGTTGATTTCTTCAATGCTTTTGCTTGCTAAAATCATATCGTCAACATACAACACTAAGATAATGAACATGCCATTACTTAACTGCTTAAAGTAAACACAATGATCATATTCACTTCTTACATATTTCTGACTCAACATGAAAGAATCAAACTTCTTATACCACTGCCGAGGCGACTGCTTCAGGCCATATAATGACTTCTTGAGCCTGCAGACAAATTTCTCATTGCGATGCTGAACAAACCCTTCCGGTTGTTCCATATAAATTTCCTCATCTAAATCACCATGTAAAAAAACAGTCTTAACATCTAGTTATTGTAATTCTAAATCAAGCAAAGCCACTAATGCTAACACAATTCTAATTGAAACAATTTTAACCACTGGTGAAAATATCTCATGAAAGTCTATGCCATCTTTCTGAGAAAACCCTTTTGCAACCAGCCTCGCTTTGTACCTGTCTTCTGTATCATTCACACCCCGTTTCACCTTGAACACCCACTTACATCCCACAGTTTTCCTGCCTTTGGGAAATTCAACCATATCCCATGTGCCATTCTTACCTAAGGCCATCATTTCTTCCTTCATAGCTGCTTTCCATTTGTCACTATGTGAACCTTCTACAGCTCCCTGATAACACAAAGGTTCATCATCATTAGCGGTCAAAGCAACTGAAGTAACATAATCATCATACCTTCTCGGAGGATGTTTGATCCTTGTAGACCTCCTTAAGGATGTTTCTGGTGCTTCCACAATTGGTTGTCTATCATCTGTAGGAACTTCTTCATGATCTCCATCTGCGACCTGTTCATGACCTCCATCTGAACCCTGTTCATAATCTGACTCTGAAACTTGTTCATGACTAGAATCTGAACTATGGTCATCATGACTATCATCAGAAGTGCTGTCATACTAAATGTGCTGAAAAGCAGATACATCATCCTGTTTCAATTTATTATCTACATCTCACTGTACAAGAGAGGATTCATCAAACTTTACATCTATGTTGATGATGATTTTGTGGGTAGTAGGATCCCACAATCTAAATCCCTTTGTTCCATCACCATACCCAACAAAGACATACCTTTTCGATTTCGGATCTAATTTATTTCGCTGATGTTCAGGCACTAGAGCATATGCATCACAACCAAACACTCTGAGTTTAGAATAGTCACAAGGGTGTCCTTTCCATACCTCTTGCGAAATCTTGCAGCCTATTGCCGTTGATGGAGATCGGTTTATCACATAACAAGTTGTCTGTTGAAAAGTGTGCAACAAGAAATGCTTGTGGAGAGTGCAACAAGATGATGGAGCTTAGTGAAAAGAGTCGCCTTCACTAAGTGGGCCCGCAGGCTATTTTTGGCGCAAGTCTATTTTTAGACTATGTCTATTTTTAGACATATGGATCATGTCTATGGATGATTGATCAAGTTGGGAAAAATAGATGGACTTCTATTTTTGATGAAAGTGTGAGTGATCACAGTGTGAGTGATTACAGTGTGAGTGATCACAGTGTGAGTGATCAAAGTCAAAAATAGAAAAGTCAAATATTATTATCTCACAATAATATTTGGACTATAAACTTAATCTTATTCTCTTGGAGCACTTCAGTTTGAGCTACGGAAGTGGCACATGCAGCTGTCAGAAGGAAATTCGTTTTTCTTATGAGTCAGTTGAGTTGTTGCATGCATGACTTCAGTTAGAACTCAAGTGAGTTGAGTTTAGTGGACTGGAGGTACAGTTGATGGAGTTGTGTTCAGTTTAGCTTTGTTAAACTGGTTGTATTTAGTCTAACTGATCAATAGACTAAAGATGAGTTGGGTGAATTAGTTATTAATTAATTCACAAGTTATTAACTCATAATGCAACTATAGAATACATCAGTTAACTCAGTTGCATGTCAGTGCATGTTCAGTTCAGCAGGGACAGGTGTTAGAGGATCAGATTGCTATCAGTTGTGACTATAGCTGTGCATGATGATTTGCACAATCAAAGGATTGAGTATGCCAATGAGTTTTCTCACGTATCTTCATGATATTATAGTTGTTGCTCACGTCCAACATAGTGTGGGTGACTATTTTGCGGTGTAAAATCGAGTTTGGGAAGCTATTCTCATCAGTTCTCGAGCAGGTTTGAGCAGTGGAGGCAGGCAAGCAGCGGGAGAGATTTGGAGATCAAATCTGAGCTGTATTGTGTGTAACAGGTGGAGATACTTGTGAGAAGTATTATGCTTTGTATTGTTACATGATTCAATCAATATAATATACAGATAGTGTGGGGTTTTTAGCGAGATGCTTTCCCCGGGATACATACTGTGTTTATGAGTTTGATTGATGCTTCTATGTGTGCCTGTGGATGTTTCTGCTTCTGTAATTTGATGATCAACGTAGAGGAGATTATGTATTATACATGTTCCGCTTAAATTGTATGATCAGGATAATCTCTGTTGAATATGTGTCATATTATTCAAAATTTCTACATGGTATCAGAGCCCTTTGATTTGTAGGAAAATTTCTACAGGATATCAAAGCGAGGATTGATCATCAGATCTATTATTCAGGAAGTGTTTACATTTTATTTCTTCAGGCAGAGTCTGTAATCGGGCCAGGTAGCCTTTGGATTCATCCTTCTTTTGGAAGGTGAGATATCCGGTGAATGCCCATACAGTCGATCTCTGTACAAGAAATACTTTGTTCTCACAAATTTTAGATCGGAAGTGGTTGAGTTTTATGCTGGTGGAATTCGAATTTAATTCCAAAGCAAGAGATAAAACTCAGAAACATTCAATTCGAGAATGGAGATAGTATGCCCCAGTATCTCACGAGGTTCACTCAGTGTCGAGATGAGCTGGGAAGTGTGGGGGTTACTATTGATGATGAGGATGGTGAGTCTAGCACTCCTTGACCTTCATAAGAGTTGGCATAGCTACCAGGACTCGGTGAATGGAAGGGAGAAACTGCCAAATTGGGAACGACCATGGTCGGATTTGATGCAGGAGGAGATTAGACGGAGCACCAAAGACGGTTCTTCATCCATGCAGGATGAGGAGAACTGTGCCTTAGCGAGTAAGGTGAAGAAGGGGAAGGAGAAGGGTTCTCTTTCCGAATCTTGTTCTTCCAGTGATGGGAAAAAGGTTGACAAGTCGAAGGTGAGATGCTTTCGTTGTCATGAGATTGGTTTACGGGTCAGGAACCTGTATGCTCTTGAGGTTCAAGATGCATGCGAAGCCTTGAGCAGCAAGGCAATTGATGGAGACTTGGTGGTTGAGAGGGAGCGTATATTACCTCTCAACATGCAGAGCCAGAAGAAGTCTCAGACGATTGTGGAGGAGCCACGATTGGTGCAGCAGCTTCAGGAGATTGTGGAGGAGCCACAACAGGGGAAGTTGAGAGGAGATCGAGTAGAGACCTCTACTCATCCAGAGACCTCCAGTAGGGGGAAACTTCAAGCCAGGTGGGCTGAGGGATCGCATGCAGCCATACCTCCAAGGAGGAGGTGGGGTGATGTGGATTGATTGTCCCAAGGAGGAGGGGCAAGATCCTTGAGGTACCCAACCTCTTGGATGAGACCTTGCTACGGGAGCCCCGATGTGTAGTAGCAGGAACTGACTGATTGGGTAGAGACAGATGCGGATGGAGTGGCAGAGAGAGCGACAGTGCAGGGAATCCCAGGACATCACATAGCTAGCAGGCTGTAGCAATGCGAGAGGCACAAGTGTTTTGCACAGTGCTAGGTGGCACAGAGAGGTGTGCAATGGTGCGAGATGCATGGAGATGTTGCAGTAGCGCAGATGTCAGAGAGGGAGCACTTGTCAGCAGCAGGTAGAGCTTCAGCATCAGAGGATGTTTCTATCCCAACAGGGAGGTCAGTTGGGAGGTGCAGTGCGGATGCAATGCTGGGAGATAGAACCAGCAGCAGCACGGATGCAGTCAGAGATCAAAGTGACAAAGGCTAGAGCAGTCAGATATTGAAGAGCACAGAGATGCAGAGTTTCAGTCGATAGAGGCAATAGCAGTCAGAGACTTTGATGACAGAGCATGTGGACCGGCCAAATGTGTTGCATGGAGAACATTCCAGAGTTACAGGATCGGGTTTGAGAGGAAGCCTTTCTTGTTGAGAGGGAGTGTTGAAAAGTGTGCAACAAGAAATGCTTGTTGAGAGTGCAACAAGATGATGGAGCTTAGTGAAAAGAGTCGCCTTCACTAAGTGGGCCCGCAGGCTATTTTTGGCGCAAGTCTATTTTTAGACTATGTCTATTTTTAGACATATGGATCATGTCTATGGATGATTGATCAAGTTGGGAAAAATAGATGGACTTCTATTTTTGATGAAAGTGTGAGTGATCACAGTGTGAGTGATTACAGTGTGAGTGATCAAAGTCAAAAATAGAAAAGTCAAATATTATTATCTCACAATAATATTTGGACTATAAACTTAATCTTATTCTCTTGGAGCACTTCAGTTTGAGCTACGGAAGTGGCACATGCAGCTGTCAGAAGGAAATTCGTTTTTCTTATGAGTCAGTTGAGTTGTTGCATGCATGACTTCAGTTAGAACTCAAGTGAGTTGAGTTTAGTGGACTGGAGGTACAGTTGATGGAGTTGTGTTCAGTTTAGCTTTGTTAAACTGGTTGTATTTAGTCTAACTGATCAATAGACTAAATATGAGTTGGGTGAATTAGTTATTAATTAATTCACAAGTTATTAACTCATAATGCAACTATAGAATACATCAGTTAACTCAGTTGCATGTCAGTGCATGTTCAGTTCAGCAGGGACAGGTGTTAGAGGATCAGATTGCTATCAGTTGTGACTATAGCTGTGCATGATGATTTGCACAATCAAAGGATTGAGTATGCCAATGAGTTTGCTCACGTATCTTCATGATATTATAGCTGTTGCTCACGTCCAACATAGTGTGGGTGACTATTTTGCAGTGTAAAATCGAGTTTGGGAAGCTATTCTCATCAGTTCTCGAGCAGGTTTGAGCAGTGGAGGCAGGCAAGCAGCGAGAGAGATTTGGAGATCAAATCTGAGCTGTATTGTGTGTAACAGGTGGAGATACTTGTGAGAAGTATTATGCTTTGTATTGTTACATGATTCAATCAATATAATATACAGATAGTGTGGGGTTTTTAGCGAGATGCTTTCCCCGGGATACATACTGTGTTTATGAGTTTGATTGATGCTTCTATGTGTGCCTGTGGATGTTTCTGCTTCTGTAATTTGATGATCAACGTAGAGGAGATTATGTATTATACATGTTCCGCTTAAATTGTATGATCAGGATAATCTCTGTTGAATATGTGTCATATTATTCAAAATTTCTACATGGTATCAGAGCCCTTTGATTTGTAGGAAAATTTCTACAGGATATCAAAGCGAGGATTGATCATCAGATCTATTATTCAGGAAGTGTTTACATTTTATTTCTTCAGGAAGAGTCTGTAATCGGGCCAGGTAGCCTTTGGATTCATCCTTCTTTTGGAAGGTGAGATATCCGGTGAATGCCCATACAGTCGATCTCTGTACAAGAAATACTTTGTTCTCACGAATTTTAGATCGGAAGTGGTTGAGTTTTATGCTGGTGGAATTCGAATTTAATTCCAAAGCAAGAGATAAAACTCAGAAACATTCAGTTCGAGAATGGAGATAGTATGCCCCAGTATCTCACGAGGTTCACTCAGTGTCGAGATGAGCTGGGAAGTGTGGGGGTTACTGTTGATGATGAGGATGGTGAGTCTAGCACTCCTTGACCTTCATAAGAGTTGGCATAGCTACCAGGACTCGGTGAATGGAAGGGAGAAACTGCCAAATTGGGAACGACCATGGTCGGATTTGATGCAGGAGGAGATTAGACGGAGCACCAAAGACGGTTCTTCATCCATGCAGGATGAGGAGAACTGTGCCTTAGCGAGTAAGGTGAAGAAGGGGAAGGAGAAGGGTTCTCTTTCCGAATCTTGTTCTTCCAGTGATGGGAAAAAGGTTGACAAGTCGAAGGTGAGATGCTTTCGTTGTCATGAGATTGGTTTACGGGTCAGGAACCTGTATGCTCTTGAGGTTCAAGATGCATGCGAAGCCTTGAGCAGCAAGGCAACTGATGGAGACTTGGTGGTTGAGAGGGAGCGTATATTACCTCTCAACATGCAGAGCCAAAAGAAGTCTCAGACGATTGTGGAGGAGCCACGATTGGTGCAGCAGCTTCAGGAGATTGTGGAGGAGCCACAACAGGGGAAGCTGAGAGGAGATCGAGTAGAGACCTCTACTCATCCAGAGACCTCCAGTAGGGGGAAACTTCAAGCCAGGTGGGCTGAGGGATCGCATGCAGCCATACCTCCAAGGAGGAGGTGGGGTGATGTGGATTGATTGTCCCAAGGAGGAGGGGCAAGATCCTTGAGGTACCCAACCTCTTGGATGAGACCTTGCTACGGGAGCCCCGATGTGTAGTAGCAGGAACTGACTGATTGGGTAGAGACAGGTGCGGATGGAGCGGCAGAGAGAGCGACAGTGCAGGGAATCCCAGGACAACGCATAGCTAGCAGGCTGTAGCAATGCGAGAGGCACAAGTGTTTTGCACAGTGCTAGGTGGCACAGAGAGGTGTGCAATGGTGCGAGATGCATGGAGATGTTGCAGTAGCGCAGATGTCAGAGAGAGAGCACTTGTCAGCAGCAGGTAGAGCTTCAGCATCAGAGGATGTTTCTATCCCAACAGGGAGGTCAGTTGGGAGGTGCAGTGCGGATGCAATGCTGGGAGATAGAACCAGCAGCAGCACGGATGCAGTCAGAGATCAAAGTGACAAAGGCTAGAGCAGTCAGATACTGAAGAGCACAGAGATGCAGAGTTTCAGTCGATAGAGGCAATAGCAGTCAGAGACTTTGATGACAGAGCAAGTGGACTGGCCAAATGTGTTGCATGGAGAACATTCCAGAGTTACAGGATCGGGTTTGAGAGGAAGCCTTTCTTGTTGAGAGGGAGTGTTGAAAAGTGTGCAACAAGAAATGCTTGTTGAGAGTGCAACAAGATGATGGAGCTTAGTGAAAAGAGTCGCCTTCACTAAGTGGGCCCGCAGGCTATTTTTGGCGCAAGTCTATTTTTAGACATATGGATCATGTCTATGGATGATTGATCAAGTTGGGAAAAATAGATGGACTTCTATTTTTGATGAAAGTGTGAGTGATCACAGTGTGAGTGATTACAGTGTGAGTGATCACAGTGTGAGTGATCAAAGTCAAAAATAGAAAAGTCAAATATTATTATCTCACAATAATATTTGGACTATAAACTTAATCTTATTCTCTTGGAGCACTTCAGTTTGAGCTACGGAAGTGGCACATGCAGCTGTCAGAAGGAAATTCGTTTTTCTTATGAGTCAGTTGAGTTGTTGCATGCATGACTTCAGTTAGAACTCAAGTGAGTTGAGTTTAGTGGACTGGAGGTACAGTTGATGGAGTTGTGTTCAGTTTAGCTTTGTTAAACTGGTTGTATTTAGTCTAACTGATCAATAGAGTAAAGATGAGTTGGGTGAATTAGTTATTAATTAATTCACAAGTTATTAACTCATAATGCAACTATAGAATACATCAGTTAACTCAGTTGCATGTCAGTGCATGTTCAGTTCAGCAGGGACAGGTGTTAGAGGATCAGATTGCTATCAGTTGTGACTATAGATGTGCATGATGATTTGCACAATCAAAGGATTGAGTATGCCAATGAGTTTGCTCACGTATCTTCATGATATTATAGCTGTTGCTCACGTCCAACATAGTGTGGGTGACTATTTTGCAGTGTAAAATCGAGTTTGGGAAGCTATTCTCATCAGTTCTCGAGCAGGTTTGAGCAGTGGAGGCAGGCAAGCAGCGGGAGAGATTTGGAGATCAAATCTGAGCTGTATTGTGTGTAACAGGTGGAGATACTTGTGAGAAGTATTATGCTTTGTATTGTTACATGATTCAATCAATATAATATATAGATAGTGTGGGGTTTTTAGCGAGATGCTTTCCCCGGGATACATACTGTGTTTATGAGTTTGATTGATGCTTCTATGTGTGCCTGTGGATGTTTCTGCTTCTGTAATTTGATGATCAACGTAGAGGAGATTATGTATTATACATGTTCCGCTTAAATTGTATGATCAGGATAATCTCTGTTGAATATGTGTCATATTATTCAAAATTTCTACATTGTCGCCACTGCTTCCGTCCACAACTCCTTTTGCAATCCGGCGTTACTCAGCATACTCCTTGCTCTCTCTAGAAGAGTCGTGTTCATGCGTTCAGCAACTCCATTCTGCTGAGGAGTATAAATCGTGATCTTATGTCTCTCGATCTCTGCATCCTTGCAATAGCTGTCAAACTCCTTGGAAGTAAACTCACCACCATTGTCAGTTCGTAAACATTTTATTGTTCTACCAGTGTTGTTTTCTACCAATGCTCTAAACTGCTTGAAAACTGAAAACACATTAGACTTCATTTTCAACATGTAGACCCATACTTTCCTAGAAAAGTCATTAATAAATGATACAAAATAAGACGAGCCACCATATGAGGTTGTAGGTGCTGGACCCCAAACATCTGAATGGATATAATCAAGTATTCCTTTACTAGTATGTTTGCATATTTTAAACTTTTGTTTACTTTGTTTGCCAAACAGACAATGTTTACAGAAATCTAACTTTCCAGATCTTAGATTTGGAAGTAACTTGCGATCAGCCAAAATCTTTAATCCTTTTTCGCTCATATGGCCCAATCTCTGATGCCATAGGCGAATGGAACTACTGTCCTGTTCAGACACCGTAGACACATGAACTGACCCTGTTCTTCCTTCTAACTGAAATAGATTTCCTACTTTCTTAGCTTTCATTACTAGTAAAATACCTTTGTAAATTTTCATTACT
The DNA here is from genome assembly GCA_031772625.1 of Pinus tabuliformis. NCBI lineage: Eukaryota > Viridiplantae > Streptophyta > Pinopsida > Pinales > Pinaceae > Pinus > Pinus tabuliformis. The sequence goes on from CM062804.1 coordinate 1,551,396,242, forward strand.
CCACCTTGAATGACAGTTTTATATCCATTTGTATCAAGTGCCCCTAGTGAAATTAGATTTTTTCTTAAATCTGGTACATGTCTTACATCAGTTAACATTTTGGTTGTCCCATCAAACATTTGCAGATGTATACTCCCTATTCCCACAATATTAGATGTGACATCATTACCCATGTACACGACTCCATCATTCACTGATCTATATGTCTTAAACCAATCTCTATGAATACACATGTGGTTTGATGCACCGGAATCTAGCAACCAATGTTGATCATGATTTGACAAATTAACTGATAAGACTTCATCGCTCATACCTGAACTAGATGCTGAACCTGTATCAGTCGTGTTCGCTTCCTTATTTTCTGTCGATGAAGCTTCTTTAGAAGTTTGTTGTCGCTTCCAGCAATCCTTCTTCAAATGCCCTGATTTGCCGCAGAACCAGCACTTGACTTTACTCTTCTTCCCCTTGGACTTTGAATGCGAATCGCTGCGCTTACCAGAGCGTCTTTCTCTAGAACGACCTCTAGCCATCATTGCCTCTGATGTAGAGGTGTCAGCATTCGACCGCTTCCTGGTTTCCTCGGACAACAAAGCTCCGATGACATCATCAAATTCAATGGTTTCGGATGAACTAAGACTTATAGACGTGACAAAATGATCCCACAATTTAGGCAATGAGCACAATAAAGTTATCGCTTTATCCTCGCCTTCAATTTTTACTTCTATGCTTTCTAATTGCACCATTAAAGTATTAAAAACATTCAAATGGTCAGTAATGGAAGTACCTTCCTTCATTCGCAGACTGTATAGCTGCCACTTCAGGAGAATCCGATTTGTCAAGGATTTCGTCATATACAGCTTCTCCAACTTCGTCCATAAACCAGCTGCAGTCTTCTCTGACACGATCTTAAATAAAACATCATTAGCCAAACACAACTGAATTCCGCTCAAGGCTCTTCCATTCAATTCATTCACTCATCATCTGTCACGGGGTAAGGTAGTTTGGACCTGCCCAACAACGTCTTTGCCATGCCCTGCTGTACCAGCAGATCATGCATCTTTACCTTCCAGATCTCAAAATTATTTTTGCCATTAAATTTCTCGATTTCAAATCGGGCACTCTGAGTTTTCGCCATCTCGTCTAGAACAAAGAATCTCCAATTTCAATTAAAAAAAAAATTGAATCTCAATAAATTCCTATGCCTCAGATTATCTTCGCCTTTAAAAAAAAAAAAACAACCCCCTGTGCTTTGCTGTTTAAACCTCAGATTTCAATGTAAAAAACAAATGGCGCTTGCTGATCAGCACATTAACCGCGCCTTTTAAAAAACGGTGTAAGTGTTGACAAAATGGCGCGAGAATACCACTCAAATACGCGCTTATCAGCTTATTAGCACATTGTCGCACTTAATTAATTCGTTTCCGCGCTAATTCAATTGGTTGGCGTGACTGTTATTAACAAAACCCGCGCCAATCTGTAGCACACCATATATGACATACATAAAAAACACAGCGCATATATTACATACATATAAAACACAACGCATATATTTAATTTCCCACGCAGCAAAAACTTAAGATATCCATGCAGTTTTATAACACATATCCATGCCGTTTTATAACATATCCACTGCACCCAGGTTTATAACACATATCCACGCCGTTTTATAACATATCCACTCCACGTAGGTTTATAACACATATCCACGCCATTTTATAACATATCCACTCCACGCAGCACCAGCAATCAATTAATACTGAATGCGCAGGTTTTCAATTGGGTTGGATTACAAACAGTCAACGCACCTTGTCTCGGATGAATATAATTACGCAGAGACAAAAAACAAATACGCTCCACCTTCTATCCGATCCAAAACATGTGCTAGACAGCGCCACGCTTCAACAACACGACCTTATTCGCTACGCCATGCCTCCAACTGCTCTGATACCACTTGTTGGAGATGAGATGCACAACGACGCTAAAAGCATATACACAGCTATTAAAAAACATGCACAAGAAACACAAAGGTTTAACGTGGTTCACCCAACCAATCTCGGCTACGTCCACCAAACATAGGCATCAGCAATCTTTATTAATCAAACTGGAGATTACAAAATTAATCAAATCCTCAGAAACACTCACCACACCAAACTATCCGTATGGATACCTATTTTATAGCAAAGAGAATCTAACTGCCCCTCACATCAAATTTAGGATGCATTAATTCTCTCCCAATAACCTGGAGCTAATGCAACAACAAATTTCTATGGGATTTTTGCCTATTTCATCTAAAACAGAAAATCTCAACATTTTGCGTATGTTTAAAATTATCTTCCTCTGTCCTTTGTCGATTCCTCTGTTCTCTATTGATTCCTCCAGTCCAGCACGAGCCTGGCTTTTCCACTTGGTTCTCCCATTGGGATTACGAGCCAACCATCTCGTTTCATTTAGTCCATCCCTTCTTGTTCGAAAGCCCACTGCACCAAAAGCATAGGCAAATCCTCCATGATGAAATGAACTAATGGGGGCTGAGACGAGATGGAGGTTCATAATGATCAATATGTGAAATCGGAACAGCGTATTGCTGAGGTTCGTGCTAGAACACGCTACGCGATTACTCTACCCTCATCCGCCTACCCCCTGTGCTGAAAATCATCTGCCTATCCCTTGTGCTGAAAATCGCAGAAGCTGCAATTTCTATAACAATAATGGTCTACTTTTTCGGTTTCCTGTTATTACTCTCCAATTTTTCTCATGCCTGTTAGGGTTACAATAAGGGTTCCTTCCCTCTTCAAACCCTAGGGATTTCAGCCTCTACGAGGAGCTTTTTCGTTTAACAATTTATGCACAGAGACTCAATCTGGACTTTCAATGATTATTTTCATTCTTTTATTGTTGGTTAATGGAACTACGATGAGTATTATGTATTGAAACGTATTAATTATCTTCGTCTTGATTTCATTCCAGATAAATATAATACCCTCAGTATCATATTTGTGTGCTACAGTAGAGCTTTTTTCTTTCCATGTGTAAATACTTTGTTCATTTGTCGAGTTAATTATGTATATAGAGTTTTCTATCTATATATTTATTTACACTTCTTTTGTGTCGTCAACTTCTCGAAAACTAACCTTTCTCCTATCTTTCTTCAATAGGAAATTTCTCTGATGTCCATACAAGTATCCTTATTATCTTACTCCCGAAACAGGTTCCTAATTCATATTTTTTTTTCATCTGTAATTACAAAATAACATTCAGCAGTAATAAATATGTTTTTGTTGTTGTTTTTTTTGTCCTATCTATGCCAAATATGTTGATGTTGTTGGTTTTTTGGGGTCCTATCTATGCCAGGTACTCTCTAGTCGTTATTGTACATGTTGGCCTATGCCAGGTACTCTATATTCGTTATTGTACATGTTGGCTTCACGGCTTTAATGAAAAGCGGAAATATTTTTATGGGTTTCAATCTTATTGTACATGTTGGCCTATGCCAGGTACTCTATATTCGTTATTGTACATGTTGGCTTCACGGCTTTAATGGAAACCGGAAATATTTTTATGGGTTTCAATCTTAATATTCGAATCGTTCCTTCTCCGGGTTGGAAATGCCCTTCAATCGTTTTGGTTTCTCCATGAAAAAAGGGCATATTTGTGTATATGAAGACCATCATTTTTTTCTGATAGTTTTTTTTTATATTTGGTTATTCTACCCAGCAAGGAAATACAAATTCCTTGAGCGAAAGAAATTTATTTTCTTTATAACACGCATATTTGGCCCAACAAAGCTATGTATTGTTTATTGTCATATGTCTTTGGAATGTCTATTTGAGATCCTTATTTGACTGGACATTATCATTATGTTAGAAATTAATATTTTCCTTGAATGACCCTCACTAGGAAAATAATTTATGTATTTTCATATTCAGGTTATTGTGCATATAATTATTCTCATTTATTTACCATGCTTTTTCCAAATTCTTCCATATTTCTCTTACCACAGAGTCTCTTTATCTTATTTACGGTTTGTCCACCGTGTCATAATTATATACTTTCGTCTCCAGTTTTCTTCTCTATTTTAAAACCTTATAAGCTTATTTTTGTTTCTATGCACCCTTAGATTCTACTACAATGGCAATATTTACCAACATAGTTATATATACACATATATTTGTAATTGTGTATATATGAATAGATTAAATGTTTACTTTTGCATGTATAAAAATATTATAAAATAATCACAAACACTATACTTGAATTTAGTTTTGGAAAAGAGTTTACTTTTCTCATTGTTTTCAACTTTACATACTTTCGCATATTCCTGAAAATGTGTATCTTCTTTCTCAAGGGTCTCCTACTGTATAATATTTTCAAAGGCGTTATAGGGGTGGAAGCATCAAAGGCAAAGGCGTTATAGTAAGTAGCGATCATTCTCAAACATGGATCCAGTAAGGTATTTAGCTCAAACTAATTTCAATACTAGAAATGATAATCAGGCATGGAAAACCCCAAAAAGAATTGGTTGAAATACATATAGTTAATTGTAAAACTAACAATTAGCATTCACACAGACAAAGAAAGAATCCGTGCCAGTTGAGGAGCTAGGAGGCGTAGCTTGAACCCTTCGACTACAAGCCGCTGCCTCTTCTGGAGTCGATGCCACTTTCTGAGAAATGTTGGATGAGGTGTATGTAACTATCAACATGGATGGATCGTAACTATCGACATGAATGGATCAGTGTACCTCCGTTCTGCTTATCCGCTTGTAGCTAAAATAACCAGCTATGCTATGCTTCGATCTTCCTTCATTCAAGTTAGAATGAAAAGCAGCATTCCACAAGACCACAGCATAACTGGCTCTATGGCTCCTCCAAGTTTTCATGACAACCTAGAGAACCTCAGCTCATGCTTGCTACTATTGCAGGTACTAACCAAGCTTCTAAGTTTTTTTGCTCAGCTATCCAACACACAAGATTAACATAGAATGTTACTTGCCACGTTTCGATAATGCATTATGCGTTATGTTCAACCAAGTCTCTTGTTATGTTCAACCAGGTTTCTGTGGCACTTGGCTTGACTCTCCTGGTGGGGCCAAAAACCCCGCTGGCCTTGTCTGAAGTATGAATATTTAAACTATACCATCTAAACCATAATTTCGCTGTTGGACAACAAATCTTTGATGGTTGGATACTGGTTGTAGCGTTTGTTCTATTGGCAATATGGTTTCTTGTTTACGACACATCAGGCCGTCGTAACAATTGCATATATTCAGGATTGCATCTTTATTTTCTTTGTTCTTTGAATATCAATTGAGTTAACGCATTGTATTCTATATGTCGTGTGTAAGAGGTTTCCTGTGTAATACATTGAGATTTTCATGAATATTTAATAATCTTTATCTCTTTCTTTCGGTTCTTGTACTTTCAAATGTCTATGTAATTGCGAAGGGATGCAGATTTTGCCCATACAAGAGGCAATTCAGATAGTATAAACTGTATATGAATGTATCCGCCAAAAAAACTGAAACCATTTTTTTGTCCATAAACATTAATATAAACTGATGGAAATTTCTAATAATTTCGAACAAAATAGAGGAAGCAAAGTTCCTCAACTCAACACAAAGAAATGAGAGAAATCTGAACAAAGAAGATATGGAGAAAAGCTATGTTTCTATTAACCATAAAAATGACAATAAAAATTACAAGCTTCTTCAGAACTACAGTTCTCGAATAACTCAAAACTCCATACTCTGTTTTTACAAACTCTATAACATTCTTCTAACATAAAAAAGAACTGTTGTTCATGATGAACTAAAAATTGATCTTTTTCGAGCATTCTGTTGTGCTTCTTGAGTCGGTTGTGTGGAAGCTCATAACACATGAATGCTCTGCGGCCAGCCCTGCTTTAAGAAGCCCATAATCCTTTTAATGCACTTGCACGTGGCGCGTTCTTCGTGTTCTCGGCCATGCTGTTTATTAAATGTTGTAGCTGAGCATTCAATGTGCAGGAGCTAGATCTGATCTTCCTCCTTTGGGAACACAATCAGGTAAATGGCGAAAGGACAGCAATGGCGGTGGCGTGTTCAAGGTAAGAACAAATATGGGCCGTCGGATCAGAATGTATGGACGGTTGAGATCAACTTGGCAGAAGTTGCGATCTGTGATGGCGATCAGATCACATCGTATCGTGGACAAGGAGTGAAGGGCTTAACGCGCATAAGTTTAAGGTTTGTGATCTGTGATAAGATCGCATCGCAGAATCGTAATCGCAGACAACACAGGGACGCAACGAAGGGTGACAAGAGAATGTGCGATATGCGATGGTATCGCATCGCAGGAAACTCCAATGACTGTTTTCTGAATAAACTTGGTCGCTGTTCAACTGTCAGCTTTCGACAATGCTGCAGTTGAAATTACCATTCCAACACTCCCCTTTAATTTCACTTGTTGGTTTATCAGCCATACCCACGCATTTCCTGAGATGACCAAAACTTTTCTTTCCCAATGGTTTTGTCAAGATGTCAGCTAAATGATCCTCTGTTCTGCAGTGCTGCAAAATAATCTCACCATTGTTAACCAATTCAAGTATGAAGTGAAATTTGGTGTCTATGTGCTTTGTCATTTTATGAAAAACAGAGTTTTTAGACAATGCTATTGCCGAGCTATTGTCACAGTAAATGGTTGTGCCATTTTCTTGTTCATGACACAAATCTCTGAGAACTCTTCTTAGCCACACTGCTTGGCATGCTGCAACTGTTGCTGCCACATACTCTGCCTCTGCTGTTGACAAGGACACAACTAGTTGCTTCTTGGAATCCCATGAGATGGATCTCGATCCCATATGAAACACATATCCCGACGTGCTTTTCCTATCATCAACACTTCCAGCCCAATCACTGTCAGTGTAACCTGTCAACATGAGACTTTCAGAAGAGGAGTATAGAATACCAAACCCCTCCGCTCCATTCACATACCTTAGAATCCTCTTGGCTGCCTGCCAATGAGTCTCTTTCGGTCTTTCTATAAATCTAGAGATTAAACTCACAGCGTGCATAATGTCCGACCTAGTTGCAGTCAAGTACATAACGCTGCCAACTATGCTCTTGTACAATTTTGGATCAAAATCCTTGCTGATGTCTTCTTTGGTCAATTCCAACCCCATTACAGTTGGAATCACAACTGCCTTGTTGTTCTGCATGTTAAATCTCTTCAACACTGCTTCTACATATTTAACTTGAGAAATGAAAACACCATTTTCACTTTGGTCTACTTCAATTCCAAGAAAATATCTTAAGAATCTAGAGTCAGTCATTTCAAATTCACTTTTCATGACTGTTTTAAAATCAGCAATGAGAGAAGCATCATTGCTAGTAAAAATCAAATCATCTACATATAAAACAACAATAAGAATCTTACAGTCATTCTCCTTTATGTAGAGTGTGGGTTCACCATCACACTTATCAAACCCATTCTCAATCAGATAAGCATCTATTCTGCTGTACCATGCTCTTGGAGCTTGCTTCAGCCCATAAAGATCCTTCTTCAGTTTGCAGACTTTATGCTCTTGGCCTTCAACTTTATAGCCTGGAGGTTGTTCAACATAAACCTCTTCTTTTAACACTCCATTTAGGAATGCAGATTTAACATCCATCTGATAAATCTTCCATTTGTGTTGTGCCGCAATAGACAACATTGTTCTGACTGTTTCCATCCTTGCTACTGGTGCAAAGGTTTCATCATAGTCTTTGCCTTGTTGCTGCTTGTAGCCTTTCACAACAAGTCTTGCTTTATGCCTGTCAATCTTGCCTTCAGCATTGCTTTTGGTCTTATAGACCCACTTAACTCCAATGGCATCTTTTCCTTCAGGGAGGTTCACTAACTCCTATGTTTTACTCTTCTCAATTGCACCAATTTTTTCATTCATTGCTTCAATCCATTTATCTTCATTTAAAGCATCTTCAAAATGAACTGGGTCATCAACATGACAATACAAAGCGAATAATGAATTCAGACCGGTATTGTTACTTACCTCTCCTTGTTCATAAATGTCATTCAGATTTATGAATCTTGGTCTTCTTGGTGTGCTTGGAGTTCCATCCGACTTGAGGGTATTTTTGATCCCTGTGGTGTGCTTGGAGAAGCACTTCCTTGACTTCTCAAGGCTGTTCGAATTCCAGATTGTGGTGTGGTTTGTTGTACTTGCTGTGGTGGAGGAGGAGCCACCAAGGAAGGATTATTTGTTGCTGTCCCTTCCTCTTCTTCTTCGTGAGACACAATTGTCTTCACATTCACTTTCTTCTCTAAGCTTCCATCCCAAGCTTCATCTTCAATGAACTACACATCTCTGCTTACTATCAATTTGTTGGTGGATGGATTATAGAGTTTGTATGCTTTTGACTCATCTCAATTGCCAATAAAGACAACTTCTCCCCCTTACTGTCAAGCTTCTCCTTAGCTGATCCGGTACATGTGCATATGCTACACAACCAAATACTCTCATGTGAGTGACAGTTTGCTTTTAACCACTCCATGCTTCTTCTGGTATTTTGTTCATGACAGCTTTAGTTGGGCATCTATTCAAGACGTAAACTGCGCAAGTGACAGTTTCTGCCCAATACTCATGCGGCAAGTGTTTTACCTTCAGCATACTTCTGACCATGTCAAGAATGGTCCTATTCTTCCTTTCGGCAACATCGTTTTGCTGAGGTGTATACCTCACGGTGAACTGCTTTTGTATGCCATTCTCTCTACAAAAATGCAGAAAGTCTTTGGAGATGTACTCTCCTCCTCTCTCTGTTTTGAGCACTTTGATACAATGCCCACACTGCTTCTCAACAAGAGTTTTGAAGTGGTGGAATTTCTCAAACACTTCAATCTTCTGTTTCAGCATATACACCCATGTCTTTTTGGTGTAATCATCAATGAAAGTTAAAACATATTTATTTCCGGCAAATGATGTATTTGCATCGGTCCACACACATCAGAGTGAACAATTTCTAAGGGTGCTTTTACCATTATACTCTTTCTTGCTGGAAAGTTTTCTTTGTGTTGTTTTCCCAAGATGCAGCCTTCACAAAGGCTTTCCGGTTTCTCGATCAATGGCAATCCCTTTACCATTCCCTTTCTGTGCAATAAATTCAAGCCTCCAAAATTGAGATGTCCAAATCTCAAGTGCCACAACCAATTCTCATCCTTCACTTGTTCCTTAAAGACTTCTTGTGTTACAACTACAATAGTTCTTCCTTCCTTCAAATCTGCCCTGAGTTTGAGAGGAAACATTCTATCGCTGGTCATCTGCACCTATGTAATGATCTTATTACTTGGAGGTATGTCTGTGATTGTACACATATCATCTTTGAAGAACACATTGTAACCTTTGTTAATGAGCTATCCAATGCTCAAAAGATTACATTTCAGACCAGGTACATAGTATACCTCTGGCACAATCATCTGTTCTTCATTTCTTGCTCAGATACTGACTTTGCCCTTACCCTTGATAGATATCTTACTATCAGTTCCTATTGTTACCTAAGATTTCACATTTTCATCTAGATTGGCAAACATTGCAATATTTCCAGTCATGTGATTACTACAACCTGAGTCTAAGAACCAAAAATCTTCTTGTTTGTCTTGTGCAATGTTACATGTTAATAGCACAATCTTTGGATTCTTATCTTCTTCATTTGCAAAATTAGCATTCTGCCTACTATTCATGTCATTTTGTTTTTTTCTACATTCATTGGCGTAGTTCCCATATTTCTTACAATAATGACATTGGACTTGGGATTTGTCATACCTTTGTCCATGAGCTTGCTGTTTGCTTGAATCTTCATCTTGGTTCTGATTGCAGCTCCTTCCACTTGTTCTTGCAGGATTATTTCTGCCTTTGTTTTGGCTTCTTCCACGACTTATGTTATTTGCTCTGCCTTGACCTTTTCCTTGGCCAAAAGACATCTGAGTCTTGAATGCTTGCTCAAAAGAGGAATTTGTTCCTCTACTCAGTCTGTGTTCATGAGACATAAGAGAAGCACTCAGTTCATCTACTGTGAACTGTGAGAGATCCTTTGTTTCTTCTATTGCTACCACAATAGCTTCAAACCTTGAGGGTAAACATCTCAAGATCTTCTCTACAATCCTTCTTTCTTCAAGAATCTCACCATGAGATCTTATTTGGGTTATCAACCCAATAACCTGAGTGAAGAATGAATTTATTGTATCAGATTCCTTCACGCTGAGTGTTTCAAATTCTCTCCTCAACATCTGCAACTTTGCAGTCTTCACCTTCTCCATGCCTTGATAGGCAGTTTTGAGAATATCCCATGCCTCCTTGGATTTTGTTGCTACTGCAATCCATGGAAAAACACTTTCATGTACTGATTGGAAGAGAAAAAAGAGGGCTTTGGCATCCTTCTTCCTGTCGCTCTTCAATTGGTCTCTTTCTGCTACTGTCAAAGCAGCCAATGTTGTTGCATCTGCAGGTTCAGCATAGCCAGTTTCAACCAGCTCCCATATTCTTTGAGAAGCAAACAATGCTTTCATTGTTATGGACTAATAACTGTGATTTTTCCCATTGAACTGTGGCAGTTGGGAATTTTTCAAACCAGTTCCAGCATCTGCCATCTTAACCTATATAAGTAAAGAAGAGATACTGACTGTATAATTAAAAACAAGAAAAAAACTTTCTCTGCTGGAGAAAATATGCTTAATAAGCTTCTTACAGCTCCTACAGTGAAAAAACAAACATTGTTTTTTTTTTTTTACTCACTGAGTGCCTAGACCAGCTCTGATACCATGATGGAAACTTCTGATAATTTCGAACAAAACAGAGGAAGCAAAGTTCCTCAACTCAACACAAAGAAATAAGAGAAATCTGGACAAAGAAAATATGGAGAAAAGCTTTGTTTCTATTAACCATAAAAATCACAATAAAAATTACAAGCTTCTTCAGAACTACAGTTCTCGAATAACTCAAAACTCCATATTCTGTTTTTACAAACTCTCTAACATTCTTCTAACATAAAAAAGAACTGTTGTTCATGATGAACGAAAAACTGATCTTTTTCGGACATTTTGGTGTGCTTCTTGAGTCGGTTGTGTGGAATCTCATAACACATGAATGCTCTGCGGCTAGCCCTGCTTTAAGAAGCCCATAATCCTTTTAATGCACCTGAACGTGGCACGTCCTTCTTGTTCTCGGCCATGCTGTTTATTAAATGCTGTAGCTGAGCATTCAATGTGTAGGATCTGATCTTCCTCCTTTGGGAACACAAACAGGTAAATGGCGAAAGGACAGCAATGGTGCTGGCGTGTTCAAGGTAAGAACAAATATGGGCCGTCGGATAAGAATGTATAGAAGGTTGAGATCAGCTTGGCAGAAGGCACGATCTGCGATGGCGATCAGATCGCATCGCATCGTGGACAAGGAGCGAAGGGCTTAACGCGGAGAAGTTTAAGGTTTGCGATCTGCGATCTGCGATAAGATCGCATCACAGAATCATAATCGCAGACAACACAGGGACGCAGCAAAGGGTGACAAGAGAATATGCGATATGCAATGGTATGGCATCGCAAGAAACTCCGATGGCTGTTTTATGAATAAACTTGGTCGTTGTTCAACTGTCAGCTTTCGGCAATGCTGCAGTTGAAATTTCCATTCCAACATAAACTTGGTAAACCAAAAATATATAAAACCAAAAAACTGAAATTGGAGAATAAATTTAACTGTATAAACGTTAGCTAAATCTGTAATTATAATCTGATTTAAATTACACTCATAATTCCAAAATTGGAATGAAATATTTTTCATATCAAGATCTCTAATTATGGCAGAAGAAATTCGGTGCCAAGCAAAAGCTCTGGAATATTTAGACCTTGCACATTTAGAAAAAAACGTTAACCCATATTAAATTGCATTATCTGAAATAGAATTTGATCATTTGTTTATGGTGAGGCGCGCAGGGGATCTTTTAACTCCATCAGCGCAGTTCAGGTATACCGAACCTGGTGGACTTGGCCCGCGTAGGAGATGTTTTAACTCCATCGGCGTAGTTCAAGTGTACCGAACCTGGTGGACTTCGCTGCATCTGCGTCGGGGACTGCACATGAAACTGGTCCACGAGCCCTGATTTTGATTATTCAAGTTGACGGATAAACGAAATCGCTACTGACTTAGATTGCTTAGTGACTGCTCGAGAAACTGAGCCAAGGCTTGCTTGCCAACCATGCAATCTCCAACGACCCACCCACTGCACTTAAAGCAGGGACTAGCTATCGTGCAGCCCCTCTTCTTTAAATAAGAGAACCTTTTAAAAACTTCGAAACATCAAACCTCATTAAGCATGCGTCTTCCCAAAAATAATATGACATAAGAGGATGAAGACTTCGAAATAAGATTTTTTGACTCTGTTAAAATATTCGAGGAGGCTCCTTTGAATTCTTTTAAACTTTGACCGCTATACCTCTTTGCGCGTGAGATGGTGCCGCTCTTTTTTTGTTTGAATATTACAGCTAACGCTCTCTGGGATGAATAGAGACGGCGTTGGAACAAAAACGGTGTGAGGAAATGAAACTAACCTATGCTCTTCCAATGTCGTTGAGGGTTAGTAACACTAACGCAACTCGGGTAATTTGTGTGGGTGTTAATAAGGCTGCCTTCAAGGCTATAGGGTGCATTAATACAACTGCCCTTCACGCAAATTTTCTGAATATTTTTTTTTGACTTTGAGCTTAACTTTCTTCAATCTATTTCTTCCTCACTTTCACTGGCTTAGCTTTTCACAAGCTTTTTCAAGCTTCTGCTGCTTTCAAGGCATAAGCTTTCCTTTCTCTTTGCTTCTCTCACTTTGCTCATGTTGCTGCTCTTTCAGGGAGTCTTATGCAAACTCCTTTGAGATTTATGGTTCTGTCAAAAAGTTTTATGTAGTCTAATCTCTGATATCATGGCAAAACTTGAAGAGAACAAAATAGAGGACTTGCTATTCTTAGTATTACTAATAAGTGAAATAAAATTACATTGGAAACATCTGTAAAAGTCCATTTAAAATGGACTAACTCAAACTGAATTGAAACACCTGGAGAAAAGGTTTTGACACCTAATAAGTGGAATTAGATTCTCCAATAATTTCTTCCTACGCCTAAGTTACATACTAGAACGTTGTTCTGGGTGTCCAAATTCTGGCGCGGTTTGGATGAAAATTCAGGTGCATTTGTTTAAAAAATAATTTGAATGTGTGATGGATGATGAATGCAGTTGGGGTAAAATGAACGGGGTAGCCTCTAATTTCTACGACGGGGAGGATTTGGCGGTGAGATCAACGCAATTGGAATGTAGACGGAGGAATCGGACATCGAAGGCACGTATCGTGCTCGATGATGACGACAACAGCAATGGCGACGTTGAGATTTCATTTGCAAGTTCAAGTTCTTTCTCTTAGGTATATGCCACCCTATTCTTCTTAATTTTTATTTTACGACGGGTCGGAAGAGGAGAGAGCTTCGTTAACCGGCAGAAGAGATAATGGAAGCTAAGCAACTTCCACTTCTTCCCACCAGTTGGATAATTAACGAGCTGGATAACTAATTAAAATATTCAATATTCATGAAGATGAAACGCCACATTTAATCACAACATGAGATGCTTAATCATATGAATAATATTTGGCTACCAGGAAAAATGGATTATTCATTTAAAAGAAATGAAAGGTAACTACAGTATATCCGCATGGGGTCAATATAGGGAAGCCTCCGACTAAAAATTAACAAAAACTTATAAAGAGGAAGGCTTGGAACGTACGGTCAACAACAACATAAATAATTTTTGATTTTAGGGTTTAGCATCTGCAAAGCGGCATTGAGAATAACCTGTTTCAACATCTCCCCCTTCATTTCCCCCTTGCCATTTGAAGAGTTCAACAAAAGTGGGAAGAGATAAAGTATAATATTCATGCCTTTACCAATACGTTATTGATGAAATAGCTATCCAGCGTGGAGACTGGCACTATGAAAATCCATGTGCAGTTGAAGAGATTAATGGTCTTTGTTAATCGTTGCAACACTCTAGCCTCCATCTTGCAATGGATTTCGATATGAAACATTTTTTCATTAACCTTCTTCACATGAAGAGCCTAACACAAGAACATTAGAATGTGTCACATAAAATGTTGTTAATTTTTATTGTATATATGGATTCAGTAGAGTGAAAAATCCTTAGAGTGTGTCAATTGTGTAAGGGTTACCCATAAAATTTGTGATTTCAATAAATTTTTGCTAGATTTTAGAGAAATTAAACCAGAAAATGTTAAAAACTGAATAATCAACTTTATTGATAAACTGGCAGCTCAGCACCTATAGACTGCCTCTTGCAGAATTCTCTACAATCTTCATCTCACAATAAAAAAATATATAGTTTTCACACATGTAGGGAAGTTAGAACAACTGCCTAAGAAATAAGAACTAATTCTTTATCTAAGGCTCTAGGAACCGACTCTCTCCTAATTTTACATAGTCTCCATTATATTCAACACTCCCCCTTAATTGAGAAAGGGGTTCACAAGTATTCATAACATTTCCCTAAACAATTCAAACTCGATTCTACCAAGAGGCTTAGTGAAAATATCAGCAACATTGTCACATGTATTACAATATTCAATATGAATTTCTTTTGACTGAAATTTCTCCCTTACAAAATGAAACTGCGTTTATGTTTTTATGAAATACTGGATTATTTGCAAATTTGATAGAGCTTTGGCTCTCGCATTTTGTTGCAACCTTTTGTTCTTCTCCGGCATCATGGAGAAGTCTCCTCAACCAAACTACTTTACAAGTTACTGCACACATCACATGATACTTAGCTTCTGTTGAAGACAAGGATACTGTGTTCTGTTTTTTGCTACTCCATGTAATGACCCCAAACCCAATGCTAAATGCATGGCCTATTATGGATCGTCTGTCATCTACATTTCCATCCCAATCGGAGTCTGAAAAACCTATCAATCTAACATCAAACAAATCATTATAAATAATACCAAAGCCTAAGGTTCCTTGCAGATAACTTAAGATGCCTTTCGTTGTAACCCAATGACTCTCAAGAGCCTTTGAAATGAATTGGCTCAATACACTGACTATATAAGCCAAATCCGGCCTAGTTGTAGTCAAGTAGATTAGACTCCCAACCAGTTGTCTATACAAAGTTGCATCTGCCTCCTTAGAACCATCATCATTCTAAAGCTTGGTATTCTACTGTAAAGGAACTGTTGTAACTTTGCACTGATCCATTTTGAACTTTTATAGTAAGCTCTTGACATACTTACCTTGTGACAGAAAAGTCTAGCCAGAATCCCTCTAGACTTCTAGACCTAAACAATAGTGTAGCTCTCCAAGGTCTTTCATCTCGAAAACCCATGACATCTACTATTCGATTTCTTTAATGAGTTCATCTGCATTTCCTGTAATGATAAGATCATCTACATATAAAGAAATCAAAATAATTCGCCCCTCTTTGTCAAACATGATGTATGGATTAGGGTCATTCTTGCTTCTTTTATAACTATGTTGTAGGAAAAATGAATCAATTTTGTCATACCATGACCTGTGTGCCTGTTTTAGTCCATACAATGCTTTCTTTAATCTATAGACTAAATGTTCTTCCCCTATTTAACAAACCCATCAGTTTCCCCTAAATACACTTATTCTTTTAATTCGTTGTTTAAGAATGCAAATTTCACATCTAGATGGTGTATTGTCCAATGATGTTTGGTAGCTAAAGCAATTAACACTCTGATTGTGTTTAATTTAGCTACAGGGGTGACGGTTTCCTCATAGTCAATACCTTCTTTCTGCGAGTACCCCTTTGTAACCAACCTATCTTTATATTTAACTATGCTCCCATCTGCTTTAAATTTAGGCTTGTATAACCATTTACAACTTATGGGTTGTTTTCCTTCAAGTAACTCAATTAGATCCCAACTTTTGTTTTTAAGTATTGATTCATATTCCTCTTCCATGGTTGTCCTCCATTGACTATACTGACTAGCTTCTTTATAAATAGAGGGTTCAACAACACTTGACATGCTAGTTATAAAATAATTCTCCCTATATCTTGCTCACAATTGAGTTTTCCTATTTGATCCCCTGAGTGGTGGAGTGGCTTCAAACCTATTCTGATCTCCCCTCTGTGGACTAGGTTCAAACCTGATTTGATAAGCCACTTCTTCTTTCTCCTACTACTGTTGTTGTTGTTGTTGTTGTTGCTCACTAGCCATTGTTTCATCACCTTCTTCTAACAGTAATGGAACATGCCATTCTTGATCACTCCGGATGGGGTTCCCATCATCTAGCTGTTCGTGGACTACCACATCTCTTCTTGCAAACACTTTTTGAGTAGATGGATTAAACAACTTATCAGCCTTAAACTCACTGTAGTATCTAACAAAAGTACACTTAATGGCTTTCGAATCTAACTTCTTCCTATATTCTTTTGAGACACGAGCAAAAGCCTTACATCCAAAGAATATAAGATGACTTACTATAGGCTTGAAGCCAAACAATGCTTCGAAAGGAGTTTTATAATCCAAACACTTAGTAGGATTCATATTCTTAAGATACACTATAGTGTTTACAGCTTCTGCCCAAAAATGATTGGTCATATTCTTACCTTTTAACATATTGCAGGCACACTCCATGAGGGTTCTATTTTCCTTTCCACAACCCTGTTTTTCTAAGGAGTGTAAGGTGTTGTGAACTTCTACTGTATTCCGTGTTCTTTGCAGTATTTGATGAAGTCACCCTTCTTAAATTCTCCACCTTGGTTTGAGCGAATAATTTTGATGAACTTTCCTGTTTTCTTCTCAATCATACTTCTAAATTTCTTGAAGTATTCAAAAGAATGAACTTTCTGCCTAAGGAAATACACCCAGGTGAACGTTGCACATTCATAAACAAATATAAGAAAATAGTAGGCCCCTCCTAACGACCTTGTCTACATTGGACCACATAGATCAGTGTATACAGGTTCAAGTATATCCCTCTATTTCCTATCAAAAATAGCAGGGAATTCATCTCTATGTAATTTACGAGGGGCACATGCTTCACAGTCAACATGCATACTCTTTAAAATAGGAAGACCATTCACCATACCTTTTTTTTGAAGAAGTAGTAGGTCACTGAAGTTTATATGCCCAAATCTCTGATGCCATAGATTCTCTACAGACATGGTTGATGATGCCAACGCTTGATGTGACACACTTCTGACATCCAGTTTATACAATCCTCCTACACGTACGCGTGTTGCAATGGAATTCATTAGATACAACATGTCTTTAATTACACAAAAGATTTAAATAACTCTACCTTAAGATCTTGATCTGTTATTCTAGATACATAAATTAGGTTCTTTTTTATCCCAGGTATATACATAACATCATGAATATGCCTAATGTTTTCATCAGATAGTACGATAGGGACATCACCATATCCATTGATTTAATACCCTCTATTGTCTCCAAGGTAGACCTTCGTACCAGTGTTGGATTCTTTGAAATTTTTAAACCATTGCCTCTTACCATGTCATATGGGAGGAGGCTCCTAACTCCATGATGCAGGAGCATCGGGCTCAAAAATTTCATTTTATTTTAGTAGGCATGGGGGCTCTTGTGTTTTCAAGGGAGTTGGTTCCCTAAGAATTAAATTAATGTAATTATTAATGTTTCGCGTGATTTTAATGAGAGATAGTTAGAATAAGAATTGATTTGATATTGTGAGGCATATTGTAAATGTTCTCAAATGTTGGAGAACATGAGAGAATTAGGAATGTGAAGAGCTCATATGGATTGATAGATTTGGAAATTAATTATAAATCTTGAATTAGGAATTAATTGATGAAGTTGAGAGATTTTAGGATTTTGTTGAGCAGATGGAGGATCTGAAACTAGAATTGGTTTGAGAACCTTTAGTATGAAAGGAAGAAAAATAGGATGAAGAAATAAATTTAGAAAGGAATAGAGAGGGTTGATTGTAGCCTATGGGAAAATAGGGAAATAGAGGCCACTGATATTGGAAATCAGGTCTGAGAGAAGAACCTGTGTAAATACTTGTTTACAAATATAGAAATTCGATTTCAAAACTGTGTGAAGTACATATGTGATTAAAATGTAATTATTTATAGACAAAGTGTTTTTGCATATGATCCTGTATGAGTTATTGTTATTGGGAAAGTGGCTTCTCCTCAACATGCCCAAGAATTTTATGTAGTAGTTCGTGAATGGATAAGAAAGAATGTTTATGCCAAAGTTGCATTTCGTTTGTTGAAGGAAGAAAGTGTGAAGGAGATTATAGATCAGGCAGCGGAAGTGTGGGAAGACTATGTGAAATAGAGTACAGGGTTCCTATTCACCAGTTTTGTTCCTGATCCCTAAGTTTTGTTCCTGTCCCAGGAAATCATATCCTATTCTCAACTCCAGTGTTCTCATGCATTCGGCAAAACTGAAGAGAAATGAGCATATGGGTTTTAAGGAACAGAGCCTTGGTATGCTCTGGTGTTCCCTTGATCACACCCAGGTATTATAGGGAGCACAAAAACTCTAAATTTGATCCTTCCTTGTCAAATTTGAAGACTGATTTTAAGGGCATTACTGTTGAATAAATGGGGATAGGAAGGATTAGAGTAACGATCTCGAGACTGGGGATGTAGCTTAGTGTTTCAGGCTACGAATTATGGAATATTGACCTAGTAAGGTCATCATTTTGGTATCAGAGCTTAAGGTAATTGTTGGGTTTATGGATGGGTTTGTGACTGAATGATGAATAGGCATGTTCACGGAAGAGAGAAGGTTATGAGAATCGAGAATCTAATTGTTATGCCGAGTGAGTTTGTTGCAGTAATGAGAATTGTTGGTGCTATTTTGGCATGTCACCACTGGATTAAGCCACGGGTGTTGCTACTGGACATGTAGTGTTTTGTGCAGTTTGTGGAGGATCTACTGTTGCGTATATCTATTTGAGCTAGAATCAAGTGGTATAGCTGACGTGAGGAGCGACTGACATGTGGAGCATGCTAGAAGCCAGGTTGCTTGGAACTTGGAGTGGTCCTACCATGGTAAGCGTCGTGAATGTTAAATGTGAATATTATAGGTAGATCGGTGTCTGTAAACCCATCACTAGGTGGCTACTCAGAATTGCATCAAAGTTGGGGCATCATTGCAAAGAAGAAGCAGTTGTGTCAAGGTTACATCATTGATTTTCATGGAGCTGTGTCGAGGTTAAAGTGCATTGCCAAACTTGATTGACTTGTGGAGTGGTGTACTAAATTCCAAGAGATTTGAAGTAGTTGAGCTATGTAAAATACCATCTGTATGAAGGACAAGAAAGAAGCATGAAATGAATGGTCATTAGTCTATTGGATGCATTAGATGAGTTAACGTCTCACCTCCTGTCTGATTCTAGGGAGAACTTTATTCTACATTTACTCAACACCTTGATAATTAGGACTTAATTACTGTGATGATAACCTCTTATATATATATACATAATATAAATACGTCGCCAAAGATTAGGAATTAGATTGGTGGAGAAGATTTCAAAAGACAATAAGAGGTATATCGCGTGGAAATAAAATGGTAAGAAATTTTTTTTGAGAGTGCATGATAAAATGTGGAGATGCCATGTAGCACACCCAAAATAAATTTTCTCACGTGCTTCTGGAATTTTATTCGTCGTGTTAGTTAGAGCACTATTACACGATAATGATTGGATGGGAAAATAGATCAATGGTGGAATTTATGAAGGCTTAAGGGAATTGCGATAAGATTTGCGATCAATAAAGTTATATTGCGGTTGCAATATTATTTTGTTGTGAAGTCCGCTGATTGAAATGCTTCACACGTGGGCCATAACCCATAGATCCACGTGAGAATTATGAAAGTTGCAGCTTTACACTAGGCAAGGTTCACATTAAGGGAAGAAATCGTTGGTGTCAAAAGCCGAGTTGACTCATAAAGATCAAGTGTACTTCGTTGATGCATTTTCTGGGCATATATATCATTCAAAGAACCAGGTCAAATTCCCCTTGTTGACTGGGCACTCATACTATTCATTGTAGCTGCGTGGAGATTGTGCTCTGGAGCGTTGGAGCAACGATTTGTGAGATTCTTTGAATGTGAGAAGCGTGGAAGGAGGTTTTCTGTGTGTGAGAAACAAGCCATGAAGGAGAGGACCATTTGTGAGACTCCAAATTCCAGCTTGATGCATTTTGGTATAGGAGCTGAACCAGGAGATTCTGCGTGTAAAAGTTCTTTGAGATAAAATTAGAACAGAGTTATGTTTTGAAGTTGTGTATACAGGTGAATGGTAGAACAAGATCAGACATAGATATTGAAGGTGAGATAGTGTGCTTTATTTTAATTTGGTTTGAAGATTGTGGTTGCAGAATTCAGATTGCAGACTAAGACAGAGCATCTCAGAAGCATTAATGAAGGAAGCTAGTAATAATTTCTGAGTGAAAGAAGAGTGCGGTAGAACTTTGAATAATTCCAACAGAAGTTGGATAAAGGAAGAAAAGTAATTATTTTCAAAGGTTCAGATGAGTTGAGAGAAGTGCTCAAAGAGGTTCCAGAGATTGAGAACCAATGCTTTCCAAAAGACCAAGTTGAGAGGAGAGCTTGGTGAGGTAAGTGACAGCAAGGAGGACTTGTTGTTGCAGAGGCTTTAGTACATCTCATAGTGAGTGAGTGAGGAACTCATGAAGATATAGAAGAATATGGCCACTGATAGTCATAATAGAAGTTCTGAGGAAGACCACAATAGAATAAAGTTGAAGAAAGAGGATGCCAAATAAAATGGCATATGGAGACAGATGAATGATGAAGAATATGAGAGGGAGAAGGCTGAGATAATAGTCCATCTTGAAGTACTGATGGAATTGTTACAGAGGAATGAGGAAGACCAGAGGTGTGGTTTTATTATGAGAAGAAAGATAAGGTGGCATAAACTACAAAAGAGGAAAGAGCAAATGATGAATGCTCGATTGGAGGAAGAATTACTCAGAATAAATGAGTATTTGGAGGAACACTTGAAGACTAAAACTTCAATTGAGACCAAAAGGTCACATGATTTTAAATCTAATAATTTGTGTATGTTTGCAGGTGAAACATGTGAAGAAGGAAAATTTGTTGATATTGTTGTAAAGGAGGAAGAAGATAGACATAATCTAAATTATGTTCTAAAAGAAGATGAGATAGATAAGACTCATGTAAATGCCTGTACACAGTTGGGGAAAAGTTTTGCTTTTCAAAATATTGCAAGGACTAAAAGCAGAGGAAGTTTGACTCATGATGATGGCTAAAACAAGGAAGAAGTAGGGAAGGATATCAAGCAACCAAGTGAAGGACTTGAGGAGATTGAAGAGGAGACCATCGAAAAATTTCTGAGTCATGTAGAGGACTTGGAACAGTAAGAGGACTTGATGATTGAATCATCAAATGAGATCATGAGATCTTGTGGTTTTAAAATTCACAAGTTATGTGTGAATGCAGGTATTGCAGAAGAAAAACCATCCTATGGAACTATCTTGGGTGAAGTTTAAAGTTGCCAAGCAAAGTATGATGATGATTGTCTTTGAAATGAAGATCAAGTTGAGTTATTATAGTAGAAGGATTTCATAAATTCCTTGCTTAGTGAAGGAAATATCTTTAGTGGAGATGAGATAGATATGTCTTATGATAAAGAATTTGTTATTGGTAAGGACAAAGAGAAATTGATTTTCTTAAATGGCTAAAGGAAGAGTGATGGACAAACATCTAAAACTATCACAAAGATGGAGGATCAGAATTTATTCTAGTCGAGAATGAAGAAGTAGTGTCACCAAGAAATTATACTTGTGACAGTGAGAATTGTACAAAGCTTTTAGGAGAAATCCAAAATAAGATGGAAAATTTATGGCATGAGTTAAGTCTTTTGGAGAAAAGGCTAGAAAACCAAAGAGTAAGTGTTCAGGTTGTAAAATCAGAGCTGAATGAGAATAAGAAATTCACTATAGTGGACAAGAGCAGTAAGACATCATTGAAAAAAGTGGTGTGGAAGAGAGACTTGATGACAGTCTCGATAATCCTTTAGAGAATTCTTCAGAGGGGTTGAATCAACACATTGATGTGCTAACAGAGGAGGAAAAATTAGAGTGGCAAGTTGAATTGTTGCCAAAGGAAGAAGAGGCACAAAAGCCTTATGTTTTTTATTTTAACAATTGTTTTATGATTGCAGGTTTTGTTGCAGATGCTGGAGAATATTTGGTACAAGAGAGCAGCCAAGTAAAGAAGAAAGAAGAAGATTCTATGGAAGTATTTAATCAATGGAACAAAGATATTAGAATGCTGGAAAGTCAAGACTTGATGCAAGAAGAGGTAGCCATGAAAGAGAAAGAGATTGAAGAGATGCAGAATGTGAAGGTACCGAAGTTAGTGGACAACAACAACAACCTAAAGTAGAGAGAAAGAGATAGTAGTAAATGTTAGAGTATGTACTAGCCCAATGATGTGTTGGAGATGAAGATTGAAGAATTATGGCAGTTAATGATGAAGCAGTCCAGATGGAGGAGATTGATAGAAACATGAAGAGTGATCAATCAGAATTTGAAACTGATTGAAAAGGAGAGGAAGATGAAACAGAAGGTAGCAGACATACAACAACACCAAAGGAGTAGAGCATTTGGACAACTACAGACAAGAGTTTAGGATCCTGAAGGTTTTCTATTAACATATGAGGACACATGATCTCCATATCATGAATGTTTTCAACCTTGGGAGTCTGATGCAGAGCATCCAACTCAGAAACTTCATTGTATTTTAGTAGGCATCGGGGCTCTTGTGTTTTCAAGGGAGCTGGTTCCCTAAGAATTAAATTAATGTAATTATTAATGTTTAGCGCGATTTTAATGAGATATAGTTAGAATAAGAATTAATTTGATATTTTGAGGCATATTGTAAATGTTCTTGAATATTGGAGAACATGAGAGAATTAGGACAGTTGAGAGCTCATAGAGATTGATAGATTTGGAAATTAATTGTAAATCTTGAATTAGGAATTAATTGATGAAGTTGAGAGATTTTAGGATTTTGTTGAGAAGATGAAGGATCTGAAACCAGAATTGGTTTGAGAACCTTTGGTATAAAATGTAAGCCTCAAAGGCATGGAAGGAAGAAAAATAGGATGAAGAAAGAAATTTAGATAAGAATAGATTAGGTTGATTTTAGCCTAAAGGAAGATAGGGAAATAGAGGTCACTGATATTGGAAATCAGGCCTCAGAGAAGAACCTGTGTAAATACTTGTTTATGAATATAGAAATTTGATTTCAAAACTGTGTAAAGTACATATGTGATTAAAATGTAATTATTTATAAATGGAGTATTTTTGCATATGATCCTGTACGAGTTATTGTTATAGGGAAAGTGGCTTCTCCTTAGCAGGCCCAATAAGTTTATGTAGAAGTCCATGAATGGCTAAGAAATAATGTTTATGCCAAAGTTACATTTCAGTTGTTGAAGGAGGAAAGTGTGAAGGAGATTATAGATCAGGCAGCAGAAGTGTAGGAAGACTATGTGAAACGAAGTACAGGGTTCTGTTCACCAATTCTGTTCCTGTTCCAGAAAATCATATCCTATTATCAACTCCAGCGTTCTCATGCATTCGACAAAACTGAAGAGAAATGAGCATATGAGTTTTAAGGAACAGAGCCTTGGTCTGCTCTCGTGTTCCCTTGATCACACCCAGGTATCATAGGGAGCAAAAAAACTCTAAATTTGATCCTTCCTTGTCGAATTTGAACATTGATTTTGAGGGCATTATTGTTGAATAAATGGGGATAGGAAGGATTAGAGTAACGATCTTGAGACTGCGGATGTATCTTAGTGTTTCATGCTACGAATTATTGAATATTGACCTGGTAAGGTCATCAGTGCACAAACCAGATTTCTTCTTCATCCTCATTAGTTGACAGCACAGAATCAGATACAAACAATCTAATATTCGAATTCTGATCTCCATGAGCGAGACGGCTTGCATGCTTCTTTTGTCTCTATTGACTTTCATCAAACTTCTTCCTCCAACAATGTTTAGCCATATGACCAACTTTAACGCAATAAACACATTTTGGTTCTGAATCACTTCTATTTGAAGAGATACCTTAAGATGGAAGTGGATTTCTTTGTGGGGTCCCTCCACTTTTGTGTGTTGCATTTGTCTTTCCTCTGAAGAGATTGTTCTTTGCCATTACCGCAAGATCTAAGCTCTGGGGTTTTAGGGTTATCCACCTTTCCTCCTCTTACATTAGGATCCCTGTCAATTCTTCAAACTTGGGGGTTTTTTCTCTTGCATTCAACCCAGTGATGAACATCTGATAGTCGTCATTCATACCATTCATGGTAATCGTGACCAAATCAATGTCTGATACTATTTTTCCAATGTTTCCTAGCTTATTCTTAAGCTCCTTGATACAAGAGATGAACACTTCTACTGATTCATTCCCCTCCATTTTAATGGAGAGAATATTTCTCTTTAGAACTAGCAGGTGGTTTGTGTGTCTTTGGGAGTTGTCGACATGTCTGTTGCACTTTTACATTCTCAAATAAGAGGAATAATGCAATCTTTCATAGACAATTTGAGCAACACCTTTGCCTTGTTCTCCCTCTTTTACCAGTACTAGATTGTTGTTGTTGTTCCACTTGTAGCTAGGGTTTTCAACTCATCACTCTTTGCAATTGTCCATGCCTTTTGCCCCTCCAACAGAGTCTACAACTTAAATTTCCAATTGGAGTAATTGGAACCGTGGAGCTTATTTCTTTCATTCAAATAAACCTTTGCGATATAATTGTTCATCTGAAAGAAAGAAAACCAAATCTATCCCAAATATGAAGAGAAATCTCAAAAAAAAAAGAAAAAAAAAAGTGCTCTCTCTTAATAAAAACCAACCTCTCCAACTCGATACCAAGAAAAACAGAATTCTTCTTTGTTTGTTTTTTAAATATGGAAACCCTTATTTCCTTTTAAAAAATGTATCCCTTATTCCACATGCACCCATGATTTTTGTTTAAAATATTGTAACCCGGATGATTTAAAAAAAATAATAGTGAGGGCGTTATCTCGTTTTCGGCCTCCCAACACCACTGTCATCAGCGATTCTAAGAGCAGCACGCAATGTTTGTAAATGGCCACCGTTGGCCTCCGCCAATGCACCACCGAGCCTCCACTGATCCAGCTATTTGGTTTCTGATCTCGTTGAATATAGACACCACCGATCCTGCGTGAGGCACCACCACGCTTCCGCTGCTCCAAGCCAGCACCACAGGTTCACCTGGAGCACTAATCGATCAGAACGGGCCACCAGGGGCCTCGCTTCCGCTGCGTCGACACCCACTCGAGCTCGGATCAAATGTGTTGCCACCAGGGGCCTCTCTTCCACTGGGTAGACACCCACTCGGGCTCGGATCAAATGCTTGGCCACCAGGGGCCTCTCTTCCGCTGCGTTGACACCAACTCGGGCTCCTTCACTGCTCGGACTCCCAACAGTCTACCCATGACGCCATCGGTTACATGGGCCACTCGAGCTTGACGCAGTAGCACTTCGTAACCCACGACGGGCTCCAACACCTCACACCTCGACTTGCGTCAGACCTCTCTCCACGCAAGTACGGTGCTCCACCACTCGGCCTCTTAGCAGAGAGTCTCCACAGAACGCAGTCTTCCAACATGCAGCCACCACACTGCTCTTGGTTACAGTATTACAACATTGCGTCTCGTGGACACAAGGAATTAAAATATACGAAAAGGCATAAAAATAATTTTTCTAAACTTTAGAGCACAACATTCTAATGTTGCCTCCGATGCATTACAATTACAGTATAACCCACAGTTACCATTATTGCAATTGAAATTAGATCTAGTCAAATCTGCTAAAAAAATGCTCTTTACAACGGTCTCCTTCGCACGATTATGTTTTCACAGGCAGGCACGATCTTTCTTCTCAGATCTGCGATTTCCGGGGGTGATGATGAAAATCGCTGTAAGGAGATGAACAATCATCGTGATTTTTCCTCTGAGATCCACGATGATCAACGCTCTTTTTGTTTGAGGAAGAGCAATGATGCATGTGAATAAAATAAATAAAAAATTGTTGCTCCCCTCTTCACCGTACTAGGCTGTCTTCACACAACCCTCGAGTTTTGATACCATGTTATATCAACTTTATTGATAAATTGAGGAGCTCCATTTAGAGACTGTTTTTTGGAGAAAGCCCTACAATCTTCCTCTTATAATAAAAAAATATATAATTTTCAGGAAGTTAGAACAACGGTTTAAGAAATAAAAACTAATTCTTAATTTAAAGCTCTATGAATCTACTCTCTCATAATTTTACATAATTTCCATTATCTTCCCAAAAAAACAAAACCCACAAAAAAAACTTCTAAAAAACTCATTAAAAACAATTAATTTCCTATCAAATTTGTAAAATACATCAGTCGAGTCAAAAAAATTAACCTAGCTCTTATCCATCTAATCCTGCAATCAAGCTACGTTTACATTTAACCATGGTGCAATAGAAAGTAAACATGTCATGCGTGGAGAGAACATCCAAAATTAATGCATTTAATAGATTATTCGACCATCAAGCTTCATGCTCGAGACCTTTTTTATATAATAATTCACAAAACAAGGCTTCTAGAATCAAATTGCATGAAGCTTCATAGCAATGAGCATACTAGGTTGACTCATTGCACCAAATTTCACAGTGCGTATGTTACTGGAGATTCTGGTCATGCATGACGCATTTGTCGGTATATGGATTTTCTTCTATGGGCACATTAATCTCTTCTCCTATGGATAATTGACTAGTTTTAAAATTTAAAAGGAATATAATTAAATCACACATTTAAAATCACATGGGCCTGCGTGCTCTTACAAATTTGCATAGGTTTCGTTAGGTTAGAAGACGTATTTTCAATTGTATAAACATAATTGAAAACCACATTTTATATTATAACAACAAACAAATATTGTAAGTGGCCATAAGGGGCATGCTTGTTCATATAATACCATAATTAATGCAGGCAGTATGCACATCACTCATGGCAAATCGTTATTGCAACACCCATTTTCTCGTCTTTTCTGTCGTCGGATGTTTGTCATTGGTTTTTCTTTTCTTTTTTAAATATATATATTTTAAGAAGAACAAAACATTTCACGTATTAACCATCCTTGCCAAATTTAAATTCGAATTCGATATAACTTAGGATGAAAAATTTAAAATTGTAATTTAGAAAAAAAAGATAATATACCTTTTAAATGTTATTTTACATTTATTTTAAAATTTAAATCATTTTTAATTATTTCTATCAATATAAAAGTTTTTAAAATTACAATTCACTAAACTAAACCACTACCACATTTAATATTATCACCAAAATCTCTCTTTCAAAACTATATCCCTCTATAGACTTTTGTAATTAATATATATTTAAAAAATATTTGGGGAACTCAAAACTAAATCTCTCCCTAATTTTAAATGTTATCTAAATTTATTTCTCATTAATACATAGTTTAAAAACTAAATATTCAAAACTTATTTTTATAAAAATCATTTTTTTTTTATAGAAAAATTTCAACTCCAAAATTCAAATAAATCAATTAATTTTTATAGAATTTGATCAATTTCAAAATTCAAATTCTTTCTATCTAAGCTTTTTAAATCCTTCAAAGAAACATAGAAAATGAAAACTGCAAATTTTCCTACTCAAATTACTTTCCATTTCTTCAATGTTGTCTGCAACGGCCATTTATTTTGTGTTTAGAGGACACTGCACTTATCCTTCCACACAAGCACTTACCCTTCCGCGCACACAAATTAACAAATCAGTGTACGTAAATTAACAAACCTATGTGAATAAACTATAAAACCTTCCATTTTTTCAGTGATCCATGAACTTAGGATGAAAAAATTAAAATTGCAATTCAGAAAAAAAAATAATATACCTTTTAAATGTTTTTTTACATTTATTTTAAAATTTAAATAATTTTTAATTATTTCTATCAATATAAAAGTTTTTAAATTACAATTCACTAAACTAAACCACAACCACACTTAATATTATCACCAAAATCTCTCTTTTCAAAACTATATTCCTCTATAGATTTTTGTAATTAATATATATTTAAAAAGTATTTGGGGAACTCAAAACTAAATCTCTCCCTAATTTTAAATGTTATCTAAATTTCTTTCTAATTAATATATAGTTAAAAAACTAAATATTCAAAACTTATTTTTATAAAAATCAATTGTTTTTTATAGAAAAAATTCGACTCCAAAATTCAAATAAATCAATTACTTTTTATAGAATTTGATCAATTTCAAAATTCAAATTCTTTCATTTCTATTTATCTAAGCTTTTTAAATCCTTCAAAGAAACACTGAAAATGAAAACTGCAATTTTTCCTACTCAAATTACTTTCCATTTCGTCAATGTTGTCTGCAACGGCCATTTATTTTGTGTTTAGAGGACACTGCACTTACCCTGCTATGCAAGCACTTACCCTTCCACACACACAAATCAACAAATCAGTGTACGTAAATTAACAAACCTATGTGAATAAACTATAAAACCTTCAATTTTTCAGTGATCCATGAACTAAACCGAATTATTACCAAATTATTCCATGTATCAAATTTTTGAATTTCCGTAATTTTTTCTCCTATTCTAGAATTTTCGTAACTATGATATTAACATTTAGATTTAAAGTTTTCCCCCATATTTATCAGCATTTACAACTATAAAATTAGTTCTAGCAATATAAATTAAATTTATGGTAAACACATTCTTGGCGGGAAAAGTTCCCTAAGGAAAGGGTTGATAACTATGGTGCAGGTGAATTCTAATTGCGGACACAAACAATTCCTCTAGCCTGAGAGAGCGGGTCTAGCCACAAACAAACAATCTATGAAAAATCTCCTTAAGTGAGAATCAATTAAGGGAGCCTACCTCTTAGAATGCTATTCCGCTTGGTGATGATCCTACTTCCTCACTTCAGCGGTGTCCCATTTTCTTCCTTCAAATACCTGAAACAAGCAAACAACAACAACTACAAACGTGATAGCATACAGTATTGTATTCAACCTACTTAATAGGTCAAGGAACATTAAGCCATAAATATGTAAAATTACACTTCATGTAGGAAATCAATCAATAGTTGCATTTATATAAATTACAAAGAGATTACAACTGGTGCCTTGATGTTCCCGGTCTCCTCCGACGTATCGGGGTTCCCACACTTCTGCTAGCACTTCATGGATAACCCCAACAATGGAAGTTTTAAGGCCTCTTTCCCTCTATTTTCAAACCAAATAAAAAGCACACTATTCTTCCTTAAACATACACTAGAAAGTTACAAGATGTAGATGATTTGCTGATTACTCAAACTTACTCAAAAACTCCAACTAGCTTTTGCTTGGGAAAAATAGAGGTATATATAGTTTGGATGGATGGGATATGGTTCCTCTCATCATGGGAGAAGGTTTTATCTCTTGAGGTTGTTCCATCCTAATAGGGGAAACAAGCCCAAACTAGCTTCCTCGGCTCCATCCAGCCCAACCATCTACCAGAATTCCATTACGAAGCTTCTAGACATGGAAGCTTCGACTCCTTATTTAAAAAACATTCCAAAAGAGGATCGGCGCAAATGGAAAAAGGTTCAGTCGCTCCATACAGTGTGAGGGCTAGTTTTAATCTTTGCAAATTAGCGCGAGGAGGAAACTGGTTAGTAGTGTCGGTCTTGTAAACTGGGATAGAAGGAAGAATCTTGGGAAATGATGCAAAGGGGAATTATTTTGCTCATGAAGAGGGACATATTGGGAGTTTCTTCATGATGGGAAAGCATGTTGGGTACACAGTAGAGGTCCTCCAGGATTGTAGACGGGGAGTACAGGGACAGTGACAAAATGCTGTGGAACAGATGCCTCTTAAAGTGTGAAGGCCAAACTAGAGTGGGGTGAAATTATTTACAAGTGGAAGTGGGAAACCAGAGTCCGCCATCGGAAAACTTGCAAGCAAGCATAGATACATATACATCACTGAAAACTCTGAATAATGATACATGAATTGTGGTATGGATGCAACCATCCAAAGAATGATCATGTAAATGGATCCAAGGCATGGACACAACCATTGAGTAGAAAGGATTATAACAAAACTAGGGTATGGTTGCATCCATCCAATAATGATAGGGATCACATATAATAACTCATGGAATGGTCACATCCATCCATCTAAAATAGACACGTATATTAACATGATCATGTCACATTGCCTCGCAACCTGGACTTGTGTAATCTTAGCCCAAGGTCTTGCACTCCAAACGATCAAAGTACAAATCCTAACATGTGAATGAATGTTTTGAAGTCCAACATGCTAGGAAGTCGCTTCATTACCGGTCAATGATGTGAATCGTTAAGAACCGCGAGAGAAACCACCAATAATTACAATGGCTCTCAAGGTACCGACAACACAGTTCATAGAATGTGAATAAAGGAATTGATGTCAAACACCCGTGAAATCACCTGATCGAAAGCTAATGATGTGGGCTTGTCATCGAGTGCAAAGAACTTGCCATTAGGGCATGCAAGCTCCAAGGTACTAGAAGGGAGTCTCTCGGTCAACTTCTCGGATGATAAGCTGAAGTCAACAGGAAGTGATCGTGTCAAAGGAGGGCCATGATGTATCCCACATCATTGACACGAGGCAAAGGGATGCAAATGATTTTGGATGATATAGAGAATGAGGAGTAAGTGTAATTGTAGAGGGACTAACTCTTGAACATATCAGTGAAACGATTCTAGAGTTTGGAAGATTTTGGATCCATAGTATTGGTGGTCATGATGACGAGGCAAAGATCAA
The DNA here is from genome assembly GCA_031772625.1 of Pinus tabuliformis. Taxonomy (NCBI): domain Eukaryota; kingdom Viridiplantae; phylum Streptophyta; class Pinopsida; order Pinales; family Pinaceae; genus Pinus; species Pinus tabuliformis. The sequence goes on from CM062804.1 coordinate 1,551,427,162, forward strand.
ATGGAAGGCAAAAATGGAAGGGCCCAATCCAGGAAGGTCAATGATGAAAATGAGGATATCCCAACCTGACATGAAGCAAAAAGTGTCATGTTTAAGAGTGAGCTGCCAACACAACTAATAGAATTTCCAATTTTCCCCCACCATTTCTGGCATGTACCCCAATTATTTTTTATCACAAGCTTGAAGGGGATAACAAGTGCTTGCTCTGTAATTTCATCCTTCAAATGAATCTATCCTAGTAAGTTTAATGAGCCCTAGGAAGAAGAAGCTCACAGTCCTCATGGCGATGAATCCAATGTCATTTAATGTTTTAACAAGTCCGACAAAAGTGTAACTCGGTATCTTTTTGATGCTAGAGAGCTTGAAAAAGACACGGAAAAAAAAACTCCACATGGTCCCTTTTCATACATTTGTGTCTCTCAAGCCCGAAAAGGTAGAAACTGATACTTGAGAGAACCACTTGACCATTTCAGTCAAGGAGTACCTTTTTTGTAAATAGTTCATCCCAACCCAAAAAAGAGGTAAACGTATACTGGGTGAACGATGTTTCGCAACCTTTAACAAGTTCAAAACGATAAGAGCTCGACAATATTTTCATGTTTAAAGAGTTGGAAAAGAGGTTGAAAGTGGCCCCCCATTTTTATTCTCTTTTACGAGTCAAAAAGGGAAAAATACTCAGCGATCTTTTCATTTGAGATTTATGAGTGACTCTAGTACTATCATCAAGAATACGTCACCTATTGCTACACAAAAAGGTAAATGCATTATTAGGTTTTGAGGCAAAATAGGTCAAATTTACTCAAAAACCCTAATATTTCATGAAAAAATGAATAAAAGGAGGCAAAAGTAATTATTTTTTACCATTTACCATTTTACCTTTGTGTAAAGAGATTTTTACCCACTTGTGCCGTAATTTTTCTAGAGGAGATTGCAGGAGATACAGTAGGTCATTCGTCGAGTCTTCAATTGCAGGTAAGATCCAAGACCTTAAGATCCATTTTCATAATTATTTCACTTGTTTTTACCCATTTCTTGGATTTAATCATGAGGTTTTGGCAAAAAAAAACTACCCTCAGTCGCCGCGATTTCTGGGCACGAAATCGCACCAATTGGGGGTTTTTAAAACTGTCAACCATGCTGTCGGCGCTAATGTTTTTAAAACAGTTGCATCAGCGCGGTGAACAAATGTTTTCTTTGTTTTTGCTCAATTTGTCCATTTCAGCCCAAGTTTCTCTCTCCAAAGATGATTATTGACTTAATTATATGGGTTTTGCATGGAAAAAATCGTGAAAAATGGTGGATTGGAAGGAACGAGAGCATGAGGATATTGACAACCAAGAAATGGATGACCCAAATTGCTTTGATGCTTTGAGGAACTATGGGGTCCTCAAATTCTTCCTTACACTAGGTCTACGGGTTCAACCTGAATTTCTACGATACCTTATCAGTCTCTAGGACGTGAATCGGGAAATTTTTATCATTGGTGACTAAGAGCTAGAGGTGGAAACTTTAGACATTACTTCATCATAGGACTGTCCCGGAGAGGGGAGCTAGTCAATCTATATGGTTCAAGGCCAATTGGGGCAAGTGTGACCATGCTACTTGCCGAACATTGCCTAGAAGCACTCAAATCAAATAGCGGCAAGATCGAGATTATGATTGTTCGAGATCTTGTGTTGAGAGTGTTACTGGTGACCATCAACAAAGTGGTTGGGGCCCACGTGTAGCATGAGACCAAAAAGTTGAAGTTTCAGTATGCTATCGACTATACGACGCCCAGTATTTTCAACTGGGCAGAAGCTATGAAAGTCAACATGAAGCGCCAACTATTAAAAGCTAAGGTGGGAAACCTAAAGTAGTTTTTCTATGGGTCTGTGCTAGTGACCTTCTTCTTGGAGTGGGTTTCGATGTTCCAATACTAGCTAGTTGAGGTGGAACTGCTAATAACATGAGACCCACGGATGGTCCGTTGGAGTGTGTTGATGCCCAGTATTACCGGGGGCCAACAGAAGTCCTATAAGCCTGCCTTTTTCTCGTGGTTACGATCACAAATAATCATAGTGGAGGATTGGCCTTACAATGGTACTGACTTCAGTGGAGATTTGGATATGCCACTCCTAGAGGGAAAGGATTATGATGATGGATGTAAGAAAAAAAAACAATTTTAATTTTTGATGTTTTTAATTGTTTTTGAGATATATGTGTTCATGACATTTTGATTTTATGAATGGAGATGTTGGACCACAACGCCCTGTCATGATGTCCCCAATTGCCAAGCACGTTGCTCAGCAGTTCAAGGTCTCTCCTTATCAGGAAGAAAGTGAAAATGAGGAGGAGATCGGACGAAATCTTGAGGGATTGACCAATGGGAGCCTAGATTATGCTCAGATGGGTGATGTCCCATGCCAATAATAGAGGTATATGGTGGGCATCTCAGATCAGATCCACCGACTACTAACTTGTGTTGTCCGAGCAGTTACATGCTACCATGAGAATCATGCTATTTAGTGTATAGGTCTAGCATTCCACATTTTTGAGGCCTGTGAGCCACCAATGTATTTTGAACACACATATTATTTTTTGAGGTTTTGATGTATGGAAAGCAGTACCGACACACAGATATATATATATATATATATATATATATATTGTACTTCCTTGCTTACTATGGTACAAATGTTTTTATTTTTTGAGTTTTTACGTGTTTCACAAATGTCTATCCAACACATAATTAGCTAATGCATCTATCAATGTATTCACGTTTCTAGGAATATGATGATATGTAATGTAATCAAAATTTCTTTCTAGTAGATGAATATGTAGATACATTCTCAATATCTGAGGGTTTCTGACGGAATATTTCCCATTAAGTTTAAGAACAACAAGTTGCGAATCACGGTTGAAAACCAATTCCCGGATGCCAAGAGCGATAGATTCTGACAACAATTCGATAATTTTGCTATACTCAGCGATGTTATTAGTCTTTTGACCTAGACATATACCTTGAAGATAAATCAACTCACCATGGGGGTCATAAATGGCCCATGCCACGAATGATAGATTCCGGGTACTACGACAAGCACCATCAGCAAAACCGATGTGAGGAGACACCAACATCTCCAAAGTAGGTAAAAACATAATAAGCAAGAAATTTTCTTGCAAAGCAACACACCAAACCACACTGTAAAAAAATGAATAACACACTATTGTACAAAAGGAACCATGCGAGATGACCTAAGCATAGTACTTTTTGAGATAAAGCTCGTTATGGGGCTTGTTTAAGGGATTGCCCTCATAGTCAATAAGCTCATAGGCCCCTTTTTGTAAGAAACATTTAACAATGTAGGGCCCATGCCACGTGGGTTCGAAATTGCCTACCCCCAAATTATCATTAGCCTGATCATACAAAAGAACCAAATCACGCTCAGAAAAACCTCGAGGGGAGATAGATTGATCAAAATGGGACTTGACCCACTTTTTTTGTGCTTCGATGAACAAAGCAGCAAGACGACAAGTCTCATCAAGTCGTTCTAGGTAGAAGAGACATTCTTCCTCAGGTGAGGTCTCGAGGAGAAGTTCAACAGGCGGCTTGAGGGATGGAATTTCACACTCAATCGGTAAAGTTGCTTCCAGACCATAGACTAACTGGAACAGTGTGAATCTACTTGCGTCCTTGGTCAAGGTTCGATAAGCCCACAAAGCTGAAAAGAGCATGAGATTCCAATTTTCCTTGTGCATCCCAATGGTGCGCTGAAGCATCGTAACCGAGCCTTTTTCATAGCTTCAACTTAGCCATTGGCCTGAGGGTAGTACGAGGTTGAGCCATTGTGGTGCAAGCCTAGAGTAGAAGACAGCTTAGCCATCATGTAACCTCAAAAATGGGAGCCACGATCAGTGACAATGGCCTGAGGCACTCCAAACCTGGAAATAACTTGATTGAATAGAAATTGAGCCACCGTTTTACCGTCCGTAGAGTATGTGTTATAAAAGCAGCTCACAAAAAGATAGAAAAGATAGTTGAACACCTTATAATTCAGCCTCTTTGAGGGGGCAACCTCCTTTACATTACACAAAAGAACAATTCTTAGATGATTCAAATGACAAAACCTCCTTTCTATATATAGGAGTCTAAGGGGCCACAATATAACCAAGCTGACCTAACAATAATAATATAAAGGCACAAAAATAACAATAGAGGGATTATATGGGGCACAACAATAACAATATGGGGACAATAGGGGAACAACAACATTAATAAGGGATACAAATACAATATTAATGGGGGCATCACTAGTATTATAGGGACCTAACATGCCCCTCCCCTTCAAAAAAGTGTTGTCCTCAACGCTTGAGTAGTTCTAGATGCTTCTGTATAAAATTATCATCCTCCCATGTGGAATCTTCAGTGAATAAGTTATTCCACTTGATGAGATACTCTAAAATGGATCGATTTCGTAGTTGTCGAGTTCTTGTTTCTATGACTGCTTCCGGTTCCAATATAATTTTTCCTTCCTCATCAATTTTTGGCAATATTGTTTGAACTGGGAGTTTGTCGCCTATAACCTTCTTTAAAAATGAAACATGGAAAACTGGGTGCACTCGAGAAGCTGCAGGAAGCTTTAATTTGTATGTCATAGTACCGTTGAGCTAATTTATGGTCCTAAATTAACACAATTATTTCTTATCAATCCGGGTTGTTTATGCTTTGAGGCAAGTTCACTATATGTGAAGATCAGATATAATGAAACCTTGAAAGATAAGTTATTCAAAAGCTAAAGATAATACATCTTATAACTCTAATTCAATCAGCTTAAAAAGAGAGAAACATTGAAAGGGTTCTTCACCTCAAGAAGTCGACCTTCACCTCAATTATCACTTAATGAATCAGAGATTGAAATCAAAAGCTCAAGATGGATAAATTATAAATGAAATAAGCTCTTAACTTAAGAGACACATAAGATATTCCATCATAATTCATTCATCTCAATATCTAAATCTAAATGGAAATAAAACTGCTTGCATGTAAACAAAAGAAACTAGTTTTGATTCATCATTTTAGCAGAAGGGATGCCCAACTTGAACACTTGTTTTTCCAACTCAATAAAGTGATGAATAAGCTATTAACAAATGAAATCAATCACTATGCATAAACCATAAAGCAAACAGAAATAAAGCTTTGAAAAACTAGTGCTACAATCAACCAAATTACAAGGAAATAAAACTAGTTTAACAAGGAAGTGTACTTAGCTTGGAGTGGGGGCCCTCCACCCTTTCCTTGCACACTTTGAGAGGTGATATCAGAAGCTTAGATCAGTCACAAATCCATATCATTGCACAGCCAAATAATAATAACACAAGTCTTCAAATTAACTTCTCAATCCAAAGATGTCACAGCATAAAAGTATATCACAAAATCAATACATAAGCCATCAAAGTTTTGGCTTTAAATAAGAATTCTCATGAACAAACTGATATATAATCACTCAAACAAACCCATCTACTCTCATCCACCTATCCAAGTCGAATCCATTATCCCCAACCCAAGAAAGATGACCATTCCTATGAAATCTCAAAACAACCCTATTTCTATGGGATTCCTGCATGACTAGTCATGGTTGACTAGCACCAAATGGGCCTAATAAAGTTTGTTCAGTTCGAACTAAGCATTGTTGGCTTAGTCCTAGTTCCCAAGCTGTCCATCCATGCATTCCATTCGTGCCCAAGTGTCCTGCAACCATGTCAACCATAGAGCTATTACGGGAATTTCTGAATCTGCCAATTTTGCACTAAAAACCAAATTTTCATAAAAACTTTAGAAATTGAAAAATTAAAATTAAATACTTGAATGGATATAAAATATACATCAAAATGGGATAAATGAAGGGAAAATGGATGGAAAATAGATGGATAAGTAAGTTTCTTTGAGCAAAAATAAGACCAAAACTAAGGCTCAACAAGTACCAATCTTTTGCAACACCTTGTACGGACCATAATACTTTGGTGACAATTTTTTATCCTTCTTAGCTTGCTTGAGGGACATTTGTTTAGATGGTTGTAGCCGTAGGAATACCCAATCACCTACATCAAAATTTATTTCACTGCGATGTTGATCTGCCTGTTGTTTCATTCTATTCTACGCCAACACGAGGTTATCCTTTAAGAGTTGGAGAACTTGTTGTTGATGCTCGATGTGATGTTCCACTACTTGAACCTTAGAATTTTCTCTTAAATATGATGTGAAGGATGGTGGCTGATATCCATAAAGTTCCATAAATGGGGTCATTTTTGTTGCAGTATGGAAGGAAGTGTTATACCACCATTCAGCCAGAGGCAACCATTTGACCCATTGTGTCCATTTATTAGATACAAAGCAATGAAGATATCCTTCCAAATGTTTGTTTATTGTCTTTGTTTGATACCAAATGTTATGAAACCAGCTCACAAAAAGATAGAAAATATAGTTGAACGCCTTAGAATTCAGCCTCTTCGAGGGGGAAACCTCCTTTACATTACACAAAAGAACAATTCTTGGATGATTCAAGTGACAAAACCTCGTTTCTATATATAGGAGTCTAAGGGGTCACAATATAACCAAGCTGACCTAACAATAATAATACAAAGGCACAAAAATAACAATAAAGGGATTCTATGGGGCACAGTAATAAAAATATGGGGACAATAGGGGGACAACAATATTAATAAGGGATACAACTACAATGTTAATGGGGGCATCACTAGTATTATAGGGACCTAACAATATGTAGGAATTGCTTCGGCCCATTTGGTGAAATAGTCCACAACTGATGAATGCCAGTATTGCAGCAAGGATGCTACAACTCTTGGGCTACCAGCTTTACTTATCAACCCGGGGTTAGTACAAACTTTGAGGTGATAGTGCTATATGCATAATTAGAAGTGAAGGTCCTGCCTATTGTCACTTGTTCATCTGGAAAGAGACCCCAGGGGTTCCATGCTAGACTTCTATAGAGTCAAAAGAAGCTTGATTCTTTGATGGAAGAAGAGCAAATCTATTCTACAAGAGCTTACTCTACTATAGTAATGAAGAAAACAACATGTAATGCTAAATCACACCATATCCTAATTAACCATTTAAACAACTAAACTAAGCAGAATTGCTAAATAAACACTAACCTAATGCTACTATCTAAGTTACAGAAGTAAAGAGCATCAAACCAAACTAATGTGTAAGCAAGGAGACTAAACTAAGTCTGTTTTTGCGTTTTTGGTGTTTTGGTAAAATCAAGCATGCAAGGAGTCAAGCGGGAGAGCAAGCGAAGATCGAAATCAGTGAAAGGAGGATGTAACAAAGAAGTAGTGCATAGGAACCATTGGATCGATCAGCTAATAGTAAAAATGGAAGATGAGTGGTGGAGATCTTATCGCAGGATATTACGTGAATAGATGGACGAAGAGGACTAACGGAAGATGAATGGAAAAGATCTTACCGCAGGGGATTGAATGAATAGATAGACGAATAATGATTAACGGAGGATGAGTGGTGAAGATCTTATCACGGGGGATTAAGTGAATAGATGGGTGAACATGATTAATGAACGATGAATGGTTAAGATCTTATCGCGGGAGGTTAAGTCAATAGATGGACGAACAAGACTAACGAGAAATGAATGGTGGAGAGCTTATCGTGGGAGGTTAAGTCAAGAGTTGGATGGACATGACTAATCAGAAGATGAATGGTGGAGATCTTATTGCAAACATGAAGTGAATAGATGGATGGATCACATCAAGTTAAGTGGTGACAGAAGGGGAAAAAACGTGCATAATGGTGGAGCAGGTTTTCGTAGGCGGTAATCAATTTATCGCGTGCCCTCAAGGCTGTAAGTGGAATTCAAAAAATTTACACGATTAGCCTAACCAGGTGACACGTAGCATGAGAAAACCACTTTTCTTGTGTGCTCTCAGGCCGGATATTGGTCGTGCAAGAATTTGCGCGAGATTACGCGATAATCGTTAGATCATGCGAGATTGATCAATGATGGATATCGACCAAGCTAGTTGGCGATCAGGTGACGCGATAGCTATTGGATCAAGAAAGACAGATCGACAGTGGAGATGTGGAGAACCTAAAGTCAAACGTTGAAATGAATAAAGGTGGTAAGCAGTATCTCGCGCGCCCTAAGGGCTGTAAGCTGTATTTCTAAATTTTATGCAATTAGACTAAGTGAATTACACGTAGCATGGGAAAACCACTTTTCTCGCGTGCTCTTGGGTGGATATCGACCATGCAAGAATTCATGCAATATTGTGGGATAACCATTGGATCAAGGGTGTAACAGATCGATGGTGGAGATGGAGTGCATAAGGTAGGTGGAAGGATTCACGATAGCCATTGGATCAAGATAGACAGATCAACAATGGAGATTTTGAGCACATAAAGTCAAGCATTGAAATGAATCAGATGGTGATTGGTTAGGTATGTTGTGGACCGGACGGTGAGGAAATCTATTGGTATAATCTAATCAAGACGTATTTTATTAGCTTCCGCTTAAGCATTTCGTGTTCAAGGAAATAAGCATATGCGCAAAAATTGATGGAAAAAGACAACAATGGAATGAACCATGTACTGAATCAAGATAACAAAATTCATGCAAGAATTCTTGGCTAACTTGCTAATTGAAAGAAGGCACAAATGGAAGCAAACTAAAACACAACTAATCTACTCTACACTGCTGTAATGCAAATGCGACTACTTAAGCAAATGAACAATTAAACCATGAATCTCTGCTAGCATACATGTACAGTAAAGAGGAGCCTTAGCTGCTAGGGGTGGGCCCTTACCCAAGAGCTTCAGCCCTCTAAATTAACTTAGTGCTGGTTCAAAACAAAACTCATTCTTATTATCAAAACAATGGATTACATCAACAACTTGCACAAGTCTTGCAACTCGAAAATAAAGTAGAGTTTTACAATCAAAAGTCCGAATCCTATTGAGGTTGTATGCCTCTCTACTTATGCATTTGAAGTCTCCAACGACTTCCTTAAAATTAGGGAGGCTCGGATCCCAAACTATAGATAAACTGGTGCTTTGACTTCCACTTGCTCGATTGCCGTCTAGTCCTCATGATTTGACTGGTTTCACTCAAAGCTGATGGAGGAATATTTGAACTGAGGGGTAGTAAATGAAGAGGATTTCCCTCTTATAATTCCTCTCCCTTAATCTTGCATTACATGCACATTAGACCACAAAGAAAAATGTCCAACTCTAACTCATCTCATAAAAAAAGTAGAATCAAAAGTATGCAATAAGTTGTGAGCATAGTTGGTTTGACTAAGCTAGGAGGTGAATTAAGGCCCATATAATAACCCAATGATGAGGCTCATCATCACCCTCCTACTGAAAGTGTTGCTTATCCTCTAAGAAACTTAGTCAATGTCCATGTCCTTCATGGCTCTGGTAGCCTCTCTGACATCCAATGCCTCTACTATGGTCTCTTCTTCTTGTGCATAGAAACCTTCTTTCCTTTCTACTTCTTCCCACTACATCTTTTCCTCTTCTTCTTTTCTCCCTTCTAGAATTCCTAGTAGTAGTGGTGGACTAAGTTTTATGTTGGGTATACGACCAATAGTCCCACATTGACTAGAAGTGGGGAAGATCATGGGTATATAAGGATGGACAAATATCTCCATTGGTATGAGGCCTTTTGGGGTAAATCCCAAGAACAAATCCATGAGGGCTTAGGCCCAAAGTGGACAATATCATACCATTGTGGAGATATGTGGTGTCCAGAGTCCTAACAAGTGGTATCGTAGCCATGCCCCGAAGTTAGCCAAGTGGATGAATTCTCGGAATGTCGAACGAAGGTGGTGGGCCCCGGTAATATGACGATGGGATCCGTGGATGAGCTCGGTTAGATAGGCGGTGTGCTCCAGATTCTTCATGGACGTGTCCTGGTCCCAACACGGTGAAGAGGAGTTGACCTGGGAAGAGCAAGCTCTCGAGGCAGGTGGTGCTTCCATGTAAGGCGTGTGCTTCCAATGCATTGGAGCAGAGAATCCTGGTTGGTAGAGAGTGGACGGATGGATAATCGTTTGAGGGGAGGCTCGATGGTCCTTTGTTCGAGGGGAGGATTGTTGGGTATACGACCAATAGTCCCACATTGACTAGAAGTGGGGAAGATCATGGGTATATAAGGATGGACAAATATCTCCATTGGTATGAGGCCTTTTGGGGTAAAGCCCAAGAACAAATCCATGAGGGCTTAGGCCCAAAGTGGACAATATCATACCATTGTGGAGATATGTGGCGTCCAGAGTCCTAACATTTTAGGCATATCCAATTGACCTTCAACCTTTGCATTGATTTATTATACATAGGTTTCCTGTTGAGTGCCTCTCTCAACCTTTGAGGGGAGTGATATTCTTTGATCTTCAAGCTTGTGGCAGTGTGTTTCATCTCCTTGAGCAGGCATGTATACTATCATCTCCTAGCAGCCTAAACATATCCTCAAAATGTGAAATTGCTTGCTCTTGGACAACAAGATATCTAGGTGCCAGCTGAGGATCATTTGCAATTAGATTATGGGTGCTGATTAGGGCCTTGGGATTTGATTGTTCAGCTATAATGAAAAGAGGTTCATTCTACTCTCTGGCCAATATTCTTTTCATCTCTACAATGGCGCCAAAATGTTGAGTGATAAAAGATGTATTTTTAACTCCTAATTATCTTCACATTAATTATCAATCCAGGTACGATTTTTTATTTCAAGAGTGTACTCAGTCTGAGGTGGTCATTTACTCAAGAGTAATGTTTCTAAATTGCAGTACAGTGCTTCAAATACAAGAGTAAACAGATGCTTGAAATAAAATCTAATTGCAATGGCAAGAAACTTAATACTCTAAAACTAGATCATTCACTCAAGAAACTACAGCAATCATCAGTCAAGGATGCAATAGTAATAACTCTTTCCTCTGTCAACTGATGCAAATGAAATAAAACAAGATCCTCAATCTGAGAACTTAGATAGTGATAGTCCATGTCCTTTACAGTTGTTGATCTTACACTCCACACCAAAACAATTAACTAGAAATGACAATTCAATCAATAATGTTGCTAGTAGAAATGGAACAAACACACTTGTTGCAATAACATTTAAAAGGCGAAACCAAATCTTTGCATGAAAGAGATAATAGCAAAGCCTATTTGAACAACAAAGCTAATTTACTAGAAATGAATAGCAACACTAAATTAATGGAAATGAACAACAAAGCTAAATTAATGGAAATGAACAATAAAGCTAAATTAATGGAAATGAATAGTAAAACTAAATGAACAACAATCTGTAATGAACGACAGAGTCTAAAGTGAACAACGAAGCTTTATAATAAGAATGAACAACATAACAATTTGAGTTGTAATGAATAGTAATCTTGTTATGGTGGAAAGGAATGACAACGCAATTCAATCACAGCTTATGCAATAAAGCGAGTTCATACAATGTTGGAACAACACACTGTAAAAGCAAGAAACTGTAAAGTGATACGATTCAAAGAAACAAGAATTAAATCAAACCATCACACGACTGGAACTGTAAAATAATGGTACAGGTAGCAAGTGGATCCACCAGGGCTGGGCCCTTAGCCGCTAGTGAAGCATACACGGACTACTTCAGTATAAAGGAATGGAACAGCAACCGACTTATATATTAATCATGTGAAATTGTTTACAGGCAATCGTACTCTATTTCAACAACGAGAGTCGATGATCAAAGTTAAAATTTCAATAGTAATTCTCCCATTCCTCCTATCTTATCCTATCCTATCTATCTCTAATCTAATGATCCATCTAATTCTCTCTCTAATCATCCATCATGAAAATCCATAATTCCCCCTCTCTGCTTTGATCTCTGTTTTCATTTAAATACACAGAGAGCAGAGAGCTATTACAACATAGATGATTACAATGTGATTCCCATTACAAAATTGGATTGTTCACAACAAATTGATCAACAATATCATATCTGAAATATCTTTCTATCAGCATTCAACAGAGACGGGTTGAATTTGGTGTTGTAGCTGAGATAATTTGGAAAATGGCCATAACAATGAATTTGAGAAAAACATCTTCGGAGAACCTTCTGTTTCTCTTAGTATAGACCGAATTTGAGAAAACGGCTCATTAAAAAATAATTTTGTCCGTTATGGAAAAAACCCATGTTTCATATTTTCTAGATTCTTCTCCATTTTCCCAAAACGTCCAATGAAAAATTGGCACTTCTTATTCCAGCGAATTTCTGAGTTGGCACATTTAATGATGAGCTGGAGATCAAATCTGCAATATGGAAAATATCTTGGAGGCTAAAATGGTGAGTGATGTTACAACCAATTTATTAATAAACCATCATTTGTAAAAACATGCATAATAATCAATTTATTAAAAATAAAGGAGAAGAAATAATATGTATCCATAAGAGCATTATAAGATGGAATTATATGATAAACCATGATAAATGACATGATAAAGAAGAGTAGAAATGGATGAAATAGGTGTTAAAAAGTAATAATAATAATGAAATATTAGTGGCCCAACAAGAGGCATGCATATGCAAATAATATAAGGGAAGGACCCCGGGCTGATGCGACATTGCGATTGCCGATATCGGCATCAGCGGATCAGTGTCGACGATGCTATGAGATAAGGGAAGGAACCTTGGGACTATGCGACATGCGATTGTGATATATCGCATCGCAACATCGTATCTCAGTGATATAAAAGGGGCCAATATGATATGTGACATGTGATTTCTAATCCGCGGCATGCGATCTTAGCCATCGGATTGAAAATGAGATCAACGACCAGGATTAAATCGGCGGTTGGGAGATCGGCGATCCCCGACACAAAGGGCCGATGCGATAGTGATATGCGATGTGATCTAGACCATCCAATCAGGGATCAGATGAAGGTCCAAATTAAATCGGTGATCGGCGATCGACAATCCCCGATAGTAGGGCTAATGCGATTATGATTGCGATAAGCGATAAGGGCCAGACCCGATGGGCATTATAAGCCCAATTACATAATTTTTGAAGTTCGGGAATTCAGATTTTCTGTGTTATCTCGTGTATTTGGGATTTTGGCCATGTGATGATGCAATACCGATATTGCGACTAATGATGGACCTGATAGGGTTATAAGGTTGATTTGATGAAATTTCAAGTCCGAAATTCACGCTCGATAGTGTAATTTCAGAAAAATCTTTGTGTATTGGATTTTTCTCCATTTTTGGGTTTTTGACTAGAAGAAGGCCCCAATCTCTCTATAATGGCCCTTGATCACTATGCCACGCTGCAAGCAGGTGTTTTTGGCAAACAATGATGCATTTGAAGCCACAGAGCCACAGAGCCAGATGGCTAATTGAACAGACAATGCGCAGAGAAGCCACAGAGCCACAGTGCCAGATGGCCAATCGAACAGACAATGAGAAGAGAAGCCACAGAGCTACAGGGGAGTAATGACACACAGAGAAATGGCTGGGATGCCGTAGAGTCGGGAAAATGCCTTAAAGAAGCCAAAAGGCCTAATTGATAGGGTGGTTGGTAGATCTGGAGGTTGCTGAAGGACAATTGTTAGCTAAGAGAGAGCAAAAAGCCAGAGAGCATGATTGACTGGAAGCAAAGTTGCTAAAGGTCATTGGAAGGTTGTAAAAGGTCGCTTGGAGGTCAAGTGAACCATTGATGCATGCAGAGGCTGAGAGAGAGCTCAAAGAAGCCAAAGCCGAGAGCTAGAGCCAGAGTTAGAGCCAGAGCCAGAAAGCTGAGAGCTTCAACGCCAGGGATGAGATGGTGTTCTAAGCCCATTGTGTTCTATGTAAACCAGTGGAGTTGAGCATGGAGCTTGTAAAAGAACTCCTGCCATAATCCTAGAGAGCCTAGTAGAGTTGAATAGAGCTCAAGGAGACGTAGCTTAAGAGTTTTAGATGAACTCCAAATTAATATTGTTGTTATGTGTGTTGTTTTATTGCTGCATCTTGTTGTTATGCGTGTGTTGCTTATTTGCTACTTTACATACTGTCATATGTATTTTATATCAGCATAAGAAAGTGAAATTACAACACATAACGGTTTTAAAACAAATATAAGCATACACCTGTGTTCAAGCACATTATTAATTCCGCATTGGTTAATCAATAAATCTTGGGAATACTTAAGCTTTAGAAGTGGGAGAGGTTCTTGTAAGCTCACAAGAAGCCTTTAGTGCCCCATTTTCAGATCAGGTGGTATTTGAGCCTGATATTGATAAACCACACCTTCAAGAAGGTGATATCAAAGTAGGTTATACCAGAGCAAGTGGTATCAGATCAGAATGCTTGATTGAGAGAGTAAAGATTGCTTGTTTGAAAAGTGTTTGGGCAGTCAAGGATTGATTGTCTGATTGATTGTATGCTTGTTTGCAGATTGACTATTGAGTTTGTAGAGGTGAAGGGAAAGCTATCGACAGCTCAGTCCAGGAAGGACAAGAAGGAAGAAGGGTTGAAGGAATTCTTCTATCCCAAAGGACCTCAAAGCAATCCTTGAAGCACAAGAGGTTTGTTACAAAAGGTTGCTTAAATAAGATCTTTATTAATCTTGTTTGAAGTTCTTTTGTTCATTGGCATAATGACAACTTCTACAAGTGTATCCTCAAATTCCTCCTTCATCACAGGACTCTTTGATGGAGACATGAAGCAAGACTTGTTCATCATAATGGACAAGGTGAGAGAAATGTATGAGGATGGAAGGAAGAGAAGCATACATAGAGAGTAGTTGAATTCCGTGGAGCAAGAGAAGCAGTTGCTTTATGACAAATTGCAGGAAATGGAGAGGCAACTTCATATTGCAAATATGAACCTGAAAAGGATGCATGAGTTGGAGTCATATCTCTTTGTTGCCAAAGAAGCCTTAGTCAAGTATCAACTTGAAGAAGAGGTAAATAGTTCATGTTTGTCTTCAAATTCTTCTAATAATGCTTATATTGGTTCTTTCGAAAAAAATACTAGAGGCATAGGTTCCAAGCTAATGTCCAAGATGGGTTATGAGGGAAAAGGCTTGGGTAAACATGCACAAGGTATTGTTGAGCCAATAATGGTTGAGGAAATGCCTAAGTATTTGGGTCTTCGCTATGGACAATCTTATGGAAAGAGTTCCAAAGCTGCCATGAAGGCCATTGAAATCGTTCCAAGAAGGAGTTTCATTTTAGGTCCTCTACCTCAAGAGTGTGAAGATTGTATTTAGGAGGAATGCAATAGCTTGAAACATGATTTGCAGGATGCAGGTGTTCAGAAACACGCACTTGAACTAGAGAGTTATGGAAACTCTAAAAGCCTTGAAGAGATTGATGGTGTTCCAAAGGGAGTCACTTCTTCATTTGCTTTACCTCCTCCTGAAGGCAATAAAGGTGAAAGAGAAAGGTATAAATCTGGTTCTAATCATATTCCTTTTGATTTTGTTCAGAATGGTAAATTTCCATATAAGCATTGGAAAAGAATTGCATGTTCCTTTTGTGGTTTGGATAACCATCATGTTTCTAGATGTTGGAATGGCCACATACAGGAAACTTTTGAAGGAAAAGAAGCAAGAAGTGAAAGGTACATTGGACAAGGAAAATCATGTTGTCAAGAGAATGCACATGTGTTGTACTTACTACCATAAGCAAGGAAATGTTGCTGCAAAATGTTAGACTCTGAAGCCAGCAATCCTTCCACAAAAGCTGAAGAGGGTGGAAAGAGAAGATGGTAGAAATGGAAAGGAAGATTCCATGAATGATGTGTCTCAGGATGATTCACATGTTGATGTTGATGTGCAGACAAAGGAAAGACCTTTGAAATGGATTGATAAGAAATGGTTAGAGTTCTTATCCAATTAAGATTGCATGTCTATTGATGCATCTATTTGCATTTCCTTGTTAGTGGAATGCAAGTTGCAGGATTTTACCAAGATGGTGAATGGAAAAAGGTTGAGTAGGAGACTCACTTTATTGCTGCAACATTATATTTCATTTCAGGTTTGAAAGTACAATGTGCTTAAGCGAAAGTTGAAGGATGAAATGCATGCATGAGGATGATATGCATGAACACAGGGATGTTGATGACTTCCTTGCTTTTGAACATGTATGTGTAATTAACTTGAAGGGTTGATTGCTTTGTTGTAACATGAATGTAGTGTTGACTTGGGAGAAGTTAACTTGGTCTCCAAGATGGAGATAATAATGAAGTGTTTCATCTTTTGAAAAAAGAGTCCTAATGGTCTTTTTCTACATGCTTGAGTTGAAGGGTCATATGTTTTAAAGGCATGTTTTGTGGGCTTGTTATCTAGTCCATCATTTGTATGCAGATGTAAGACATGGAGGTATTCACCAGATTTGAAATCTGTTTCTTTTGTTGAAGCAGGATTTTAGCCCATCCACTTGTTGTCTATGTTTCTATTGTTGTTAACAGTCATTGTTGACAGCTTTTCAAATAGGTACAAATGAAAATTTTGTGGAGCAGATGTACTTCACATTTGTTTGAGCCACCTTGGATCAATGATCAAGGAAGAAAAGTTCAAACTACCTTCTGTGACCATCTCAGCCAGAGTTCTGTAGGAAGGCAAGGAGGAAGGTAGTTCTTCCCAGGAGCACCAGCACATCTAGGAAGGAAAGTGGTCAAATGCTTTGGTTTAGAGGCAATATGAAAGGCAAGTGTGTGGAGGCTGTAAGAAGAAGGTGATGTTACTCTCATTTACTGTTCAAATCAATATATCAGTCTTTTGGAGACCAAAAGTTCTTTAGTTGGAAGGCATGATCCAAAATGGATTTTGGATAGACTTCTAAGTGTTCCTCACAGAGGAAAATTAAAGTATAAAGATGCTCCTAGAAATAGTCCCATTGCATTGATCTTTTCATTCTGAATCTACTACAATTTGAATGGGCTAAAATGGACCTCGGATGTAGAAGTTATCGCAAAAAGAAGTTTCCCTTTGTCCTTTGAAAAAGAGGCAAAATCTTCAAAAAAATGGCCTAAAAGGCTTTATAAAGGAAAATCGCATCGGAATGGTCCAAGAGGCAGACTTAAAGTGTAGGCGGAAGATACCCCTAATTACTGATCCCCGACATATTGGGTCAGAGGCAGGCATATGCAAATAATATAAGGAAAGGACCCTGGGCCGATGCGACATTGCAATTACGATATCGGTGTCGACGATGCTGTGAGATAAGGGAAGGAACCTTAGGACTATACGACATGTGATTGTGATATATAGCATCGTAACATCATATTGCTACGATATAAAAGGGGCTAATACCATATGTAACATGTGATTGCTGATCCACGGCGTGCAATCTCAGCTGTCGGATTGGAAATGGGATCAATGGCCAGGATTAAATTCGCGGTTGGGAGATCGGCGATCTTTGTCACAAATGGCCGATGCGATAGTGATATACGATGCGATCTAGACTGTCCGAATGGGGATCAGATCAATGGTCCAGATTAAATCAACGATCAGTGATCAGCCATCCCTCATAGCAGAGTTAATGGGATTGCGATTGTGATAAGCGATAACGACTGGACCCGATGGGGATTATAAGCCTGATTACATAATTTTTGAAGTCTGGGAATTCAGATTTTTTTTGTTATCCCATGTATTTGGTATTTTGGCCATGCGATGTTGCGATAGCAATATTGTGACTAAAGGTGGACCCGATAGGCTTATAGGGGTGATTTGATGAAATTTCAAGTTCGGAATTCACGCCCGATAGTGTAATTTCAGAAAAATCTCTGTGTATTGGATTTTTCTCCATTTTCTAGTTTTTGCCTGGAAGAAGGCCCCAATCCCTCTGTAACAGACCTTGATCACTATGCCTCGCTATAAGTGGGTGTTTTTGGTAGATAGTGATGCGTTTGAGGCCACAGAGCCGCAGAGTCAGATGGCCAATCGAACAGACAACACGCAGAGAAGCCATAGAGCCACAGGAGAGTAATGACACATAGAGAAATGGCTGGGGAAGCTGCAGAGCTAGGAAAATGCCTCAAAGAATTCAGAAGGCCCAATTGATAGGGTGGTTGGTGGAGCTCAAGGTCCCTCAAGGAGATCTGTTAGCTGAGAGAGAGCGAAAATCCAGAGAGCACAATTGACTAGAAGCAAAGCTGCTAAAGGTCACTGGAAGGTTGCAAAAGGTCGCTTATAGGTTGAGCGAACCATTGATGCATGCAGAGGCTAAGAGAGAGCTCAGAGAAGCCAGATCCGAGAGCCCGAGCTAGAGCCAGAGCTAGAGCCAGAGCCAGAGCTAGAGCCAGAGCCAGAGAAAGAGCTAGAAAGTCGAGAGCTTTAGAGCCAGGGATGAGATGGTGTTCTAAGCCCATTGTGTTCTGTGTAAACTAGTGGAGTTGAGTGTGGAGCTTGTAAAAGAACTGCTGCCATAATCCCAGAGAGCCTAGTCGAGTTAACTAGAGCTCAAGGAGATGTAGCCCAAGAGTTTTGGGTGAACTCCAAATTAATATTGTTGTTATATGTCTTGTTTTATTGTTACATCTTCCTGCTATGTGTGTGTTTCTTATTTTCTGCTTTACTTTCTGTCATATGTATTTTATACCAGCATAAGCAAGTGAACTTACAACACATAACGATTTTAAAACAAATATAAGAATACACCTATTTTCAAGCACATTATTAATTCCACATTAGTTAATCAATAAATCTTGGGAATATTTAAGCTTTGGAAGCGAGAGAGGTTCTTGTAACCTCACAAGAAGCCTTTAGTGCCCCATTTTTAGATCATTTGTTTTCCCTTCCTGTAGTTGTCCTCTCAGCCATGCATTTTCCCTCTCAAGTTTATCTCTCACTATTTCTTCTCTGTCCTTTAAGCCACTTAGCTCTTTATTTTTCTTATCTTCTTCCTCTTGTTGTTCTTTCTCATCTCCATCAGTTTCTTCCTTCATTTTCTCCTCTGTTTTAGCATCATCCTCCTCTTCTCCTTCATCTTGTTCCTCTGCATTAGTTTCTTCTTCATCCATGTCATTCCCATCTAGCTATATATCTTCTTCTTTTTGTTTTGCATCCTCCTAATTGACAGAAGGACTAACATCATAGGTGAGGGTTTTGATGTCATCCTTTGTTGGTAAGTCTCTGAAGACTGACCATGTTATAGGGAGCTTGAGGTTTTGGAGGGTATCCTCAATGAGGATCCTGATGAACCCATGGTGAGCCAATTGTTGGGAATTCCCTTCCTTTAATTTGTTGTTGGAGTCTATGAGTGATTGCATCAAGAAAGAGGGTATGCGAGTCTTTCGTGAACTGGTGTTTCTACCCAAAATCTTAATTCTTCAAGCATTCTAAAATGGCAGCGATAAAAAACACTATATCTACCCTCACATGAGATATATTTGATGAGTTGGTAACCTACCTCACTCCATGGGTATGGCAAACTATCCCTCCTTACTCCATTTTTATCCTCTGTGGGTTCTTCACCTTCTAAAAAGAATTTCTTTTTTGCCACCCGACTGTTTGCTTTTTCTTCTTTTCTCCATGGAATTCCTAGGGAAAGTGTGGTGACCCTACTGGTGAGCTTTGGGGTGAGATCTATAGTGAGCCCTCTAACTATGAAAATGGCATGGATTCTGCAGTGTGGCGTGAGGTAACTAGAAAATCATTGAGCCACTTCATCATCGTACCCTGTGAATTTTCCAAAAACCCCTATCCATTGGTGTCTTATAGAGATTTCAAGCACTTGCAGGTGTTGTTTTATCTTCACAGTATTTGTGGGTTCTCCCCTATTAAACCCTCTTGTCATCTTGCTTGTGAGGCTTGAGGAGGAAATGAGAGGTTTGACACAAGAATTTTAAATTCAGGAGAAAACAGAGTTTCCTAAATATGTAATTCACCTCCCACAATTGTTATATCCACTAGCTTTTAGAGCATTTCTAGTTCATTTGTTTGTAAATGGGGATGGATTTTTAGATCCTACATCTTTAGAATGGTGGCAGTGGACAATTATCGTGATATTCCCTCTTAAACCCTTCTCTACCTATCCTGTAGACTGACTCTGTGTATCTTGTATACTGCTCCTATAGAATGTTCCTGTAGGAATTCTAGTGCATGCCCCTGTAGAAATACTCTTGTAGAACAATGGATCCTTGCTTCCGGTGGGTGGCTAGAGTTATGAGAGCGACTTGCGTGAGGGAGTTTCGAGGAGGTGGAATGCATGAATGCATGTAAACAATGTTTTGTTTCCCACTCCATGTAATCAGCTCCCACCTCGTAGATCCGCAGTTAACCACTTCTTGTCCTACTCCTCCTCTGTCTTTGAGTTGACTGTGGCCACGTGTGAGAGGACACCCGGTTTTGTATGTGATGACTGAATGAAGGTGGACAAGTTAACTGGCCACCTTTTCACTTATAAACCAACTACCTCGTAAAAATTACAACTTTTGATCAAATTATGCATATGAGTGAGTGAGCAGGATACTTACCTATGGTCTCAATGCCATGTTGCAGTTGTCGAAGATCAGAGGTGTTGCATTGTTTATTTGCTGCATGGTCATTCTTCCTCCTCCTCTGCTATCTGTGACTGAAGAACTGTTGCTGCTGCTCCTATGGAGCTCCTGGATCATCCTAGTGAATACTTGTAGCTGATGATTGATATGTTGTGGGATAGGCTGCTACAGGACCTAACCAACCTACCATTCACCCTCAGATTACTTCCTATAGGTTTTCAGGGGATCTTGTAGAAAACACAACCTTCATCTAAATAGAAGCAATGAAGTGAAAAACAAATGGAATTGATGGAGGGATGCATGGTAATGAGTGGAGGAGATGAATATATGTGAGGCAAGGTTCCCTTTGGATCCTCTCTTTGCTCCTTGATTGTCTTTCTCGCCCACCTGCAAATAACAATTATGTCTTTTTCTATTTTCTTCTTTTTTTTTGAAAAACTCCTAGGCTACCTTAGAGAGGTTTTCACCCTAGATGTTGGCCCGAAACCTCAAGGAAGGATTTCACCCAGGGATCTTCTTATTCGTTTTTTCATCATTGGGCCACCTCACGAGGCTTTCAACCCAAAGATGGGACTCAGGCACCTCATGGAGGTTTTCACTTGAATCCTTATTCTTTTTTCTCTTCTTTTTTTTTGTCAGTGACCTGATGAGGGAGGAGCTGGAACTTGCTCCACCATCATCACTATCTTGTTGATATTGTTAATGAACTCTTGCTTTGATAAAGGCCTCTTGTACATTTTCAATCGGTGTATATTAATAGGCAATGGAATGGATTCTTCATCTATAGTTTTGATTTTCACTGAACCATTATCATGGCAACTTTCCACCACATAAGGTCCGAGCCATCTTGTCCTTATCTTTCCCTTGAAGTCTTTATACCTAGAAACATATAACAATGCCCAATCACCCTCTTGAAATTGCTTCTCCTTAATATGTCTATCATGCCAAATCTTCCTCTGAAGCTGAACTATCTCTATATGTAGGAGGGCCTGCATTCTGAATTCATCCAATTCATTCAAATGAAACATTCTTTCTTTTTGTGCATGACTAAGATCCAAATCTAGTTGTGTTGCCATCCTCAATGTTTTATATTCAAACTCAATGGACAACAAAGCCTTTTTCCCATAGACCAGCTCATAGGGTGTAAATCCAGTGGTGGTCTTCCATGTTGTATTATAGGCCTAGGTGGCCTCAACTAGTCTCTATGCCTAATCTTTCCTGCTGCTTCTTACTACCTTGGTTAATATGCTCTCTAGTGCCCTATTGGTCACCTCCACTTGCCCATTAGCTTGTGGATGATAAGGAGTGGAGATCCTATGCTTGATTTTGTGATGATTGATTAGTTCTTCAATCATGTTGGAGGTAAACTGGTTGCCTTGGTCTGTGACTAGCTCTCTAGGGTACCCAAATTTGTAGAATACATTCTCCCTTAGGAACTCAGCCGGCTTCTCTTCTGTTGTTTCCTTAATTGCTTTAGTTTAGCCCACTTAGTCAAATAATTAGTGCACACATTAATGTATTTTTTTTTCTTTGAAGGAGGGTTGATAGACCTAATGAAGTCCATGCCGCACTTGTCAAATGGCTCAAAAGTCACTTGAGGGAGTAGGGGAATTTCATCTCATGGAGTAGGCTTTCCCATCCTCTCACACCGATCACACTGACTAATGTACTTCTTCACATCTTGATGATGAGTGGCCCAATAATAGCCCACTTGTAACACTTTGAATGTTTTCCTCTTTGCTGCAAAGTGACCTCCACAAGGCCCATCATGACAGGTCAGAAGGATGTCAAAAACTTCCTCTTCCCTTACACACCTTCTCAAGATTTGATCTGGGCCAAGTTTGAAAAGATTTCCCCCAATCTAGGTGAGGGGTGCACTTTTCCTGACTATCTTGCTCTTTTCTTTGGAGGGCAAGTTTGATGGGAACTGTGCTGATACCAAATAGTTTGTTATATCAGCAAACCATGACGAGAGAACTGAAATAGAAAACAAATACTCGTCTGGTAACTGGTCATCCATGATTCTTCTTCACCTGCAGGTAGATTCATCCTAGATAGAAAGTCCGTAACAACATTTTCCTTACCAATTTTATCAACAATAGTTAGATCAAACTGCTATAATAAAAGAAATCGTCTTATAATTCTAGCATTCACATCTGCTTTGTTCATTAAATACTTGATTGCAGCATGGTCAGTATGCACAAATTTTTGATAGTCTGTAATGTAATGCCTAAATTTTTTTAATGAATGCACAACAACCAGGAGTTCCTTTTCGGTCACAATATAATTTAGCTCAGCCTTTGATAGGTTCTTACGGACAAAAAAGATTGCATATGGCAATTTCTCCTCTACCTAACCTAAGGTTGCTCCTATGGCTTTGTGCAGGGCATCAACATGAATATGAAAAGGGAAGGTCGCGTTTGGGCCTCGAAGAATTGGTGCAGTGGTTAACTTACCCTTTAAAATGTCTAGGGCCTCTTGACAACTTTTTGACCATATAAACTCAGAATATTTGGCCAACAACCCAGATAAGGGAGAGGCCAACTTGCCGAAGTCCTTTATGAACCTTCAGTAGTATCCAGCTAACCCCAAGAAACTACTGACATCCCTATGCTTTTGAGGGGGTGGGACCTTTTGGATGATTTCTATTTTTTTTGGGTCCACCTATAGTCCTTGCTGAGATATTGAATGACCTAGCACGGTCCCTTCAGTCATTAAGAATTCACATTTTTCTAGACTGAGAGACGGGTTCATTTCAATGCATTCGTGCAATATTTTTCCTAGGTTAGTCAGGGCTTCTTGAAAATCACAACCATAAGGTGTAAAATCATCCATATAGATTTCCACTGCATCATGTACTAATTCAGCAAAAATACTCAAGACCGCTCTCTAGAAAGTGGCAAGACCATTGCATAGGCTAAAAGGAAGGACCCTATAGGCAAAATGTTAGGCCCCTATACTACTAGTGTAACCCCTTATTGTTATTACTACAACCCCCTTGTTATATTGTTGTACCCATGTAGTCCCCAGATTGTTACTATTGTGCCCCATAGAAGCCCACTATTGTTATTATTGTGCCCTTAAATTATTATTGTTATGTCGGCTTCGATTATATTATGACCCCCTAGACTCCTATATATAGAAAGGAGGTCTTTTCATTTGTATCATCCAAGAATCATTCATTTGTGTAATGTAAAGGAGGTGGGCCCCTCGAAGAGGCTTATTTCGCTGCTCCAAACAGGTCATCATGGAATTTGTGCTATAGCTTTTTTTTCTCTGAGTTTCAGATGCTGAAAAAGAATCCATTTGGTTTGAAATCATTCTGAAGCTTGAGTTCAAATTTTAGAGCTTTTCATGCTATATTTGTGGATATATGATTTGAGGAAGTTGACCTTTTTGTAGACTCCCGAATTACATTCCAAACAGGTGACCTGGGGAAAATCGTCATAACTTTTGTTTTGAGCATCATATTGAAAATTTGTAAGAAGTTACAAAAAGAGGACAGACTGTAGTTTCCTGTGTATATTTTTTAGATCCTAAGGTTAAAATAGTGACACGTGGAACTTCATACAAGTTCTCTCTTCTGAAACGGTATATAATCAGGTCATCTTAGGATATTGTGCTTAACTCTTTCTTGGAGAATCTAAATTCAATCAGACTGGTGGCATTGGAAAGAGGATGCAGAGGGCTACTATAGGTTGCAATTTCAAAACATAAATATCCGAAAGTACAAAGTTACAGTCGTTTCAAGATCAAGCTCGTAAAATCAAGAAAAAGCGAGATGAGGAAGTTTGATGGCAAGGATCTGGTAAATTGGATACTACAAATGGAGAAATATTTTGATCTACATGGTGTACCACTATTACAAAAGGTATGTATTGCATCTTCATATTTAGAACAAGATCAATTTTTATGGTATAAAGGGCTTTGTTCTCATAAAAAACTTGTTACGTGGTCAATTTTCACGGAGGAAATTATAGCACATTATGAGAATACAAAAAGCAACACCTTCTTTAGAGAAACGCCACAACAATTGGAAGAAGAAAGAGAAAAAGGGCTTTGTTACAAAGTGGAAAGAAAAATTATGGCAACGAGGAATTCTACCCCTCACAACTATAAATATGGAAGTGTTGTTTCTCCTAGCCTTCCACAACCTACAAGGGTTACACCACAACAATTGGAAGAAAAAAGAGAAAAAGGGCTTTGTTACAATTGTGATAGCAAATGCAGTAAAGGTCATAAGTGTGCTGAGAAGAAATTATTTTACATAGAGTATGAAGAGGAGGAAGAAAAGGATCAAGAAACATCAAAAGAAGAGGATATACGCCAGGACCCAACCTTAGGGAAAGAAGAAATGAATCCGACCATATCTTATAAAGCATTGACAAGAATTACCACTCCTCAAACTCTCAAGATAGAAGGACGTATCAAGAAGAAAAGGCTTCAAGAAGTGAAAGATCACATCAAGAAAGAAGAAATTAATCCAACCATATCTTGTAATGCATTGGCCGAAATTACCACACCTCACACTATCCAGATAGAAGGACATATCAAGAAAAAAAATGTTCAGGAAGTGAAAGATCACATCGAACATCAATAAATGAATCCAACCATATCTTGTAAAGCATTGGAAGAAATTACCACTCCTCAAACTCTCAAGATAGAAGGACATATCAAGAAGAAAAAGGTTCAAGCAGTGAAAGATCACATCGAGCATCAACAACAAGTTCTCCAACTTTTAAAGGATAACACCACTTTGAATCAAATGAAACAATAGGTTGATCAACACTGTAGTGAAAAATGTTTTGATGTAGGTGATAGGGTATTTTTACTGCTACATCTCAAGCAAGCTATTTATGAGAAGGAAATGTTGGCAATATTACATGCACTTAAGAAATGGTGACCTTACCGAATGGGAAGACACTTTAAAGTAAAAATGGATCATGATAGTCTTAAATACTTTTTAGAAAAACTATTATCTTTAGAAGAACAAGAAAAATGGGTCACAAATATGTTGGGTTATGACTTTGACATCATCTATAGAAAAGGGAAGAAAAATTTTGTTGCAAATGCAGTCTCAAGAAAGGATGAGGATGTGGAAGCATTGCTTTGTGCTATTTCTATTATCAAACCAGATTGGATAAACGAAGCAAGAGATGAATGGAAGAAGGACGAAGAAGTATGGCCATCCATTCAAAAATTGCAGAAGATCCCAATTCAAACAATATTGCGAGAACTTGACGAGGAAGGAAAAATCATATTGGAACCTAGAGCAGTCACAGAAATAAGAACCTGGCAGCTATGAAATCAATTAATTTCAGAGTATCTCATCAAGTGGAAGAACTTACCCACTGAAGATTCCACATGGGACAACAAGAATTTTATACAGAAGCATCGAGAACTACTCAAGCATTGAGGACAACACTTTTTGAAGGAGAGGGGCATGTTAAGCCCCTATACTACTAGTGTAACCCCTCATTGTTATTAGTACAACCCCCTTACTATATCCTTGTACCCATGTAGTCTCCATATTGTTACTATTGTTCGCCATAGAAGCCCACTATTGTTATTATTGTGCCCTTACATTATTATTGTTATGTCAGCTCTGATTATATTATGACCCCTTAGACTCCTATATATAGAAAGGAGGTCTTTTCATTCGTATCATCCTAGAATTGTTCATTTGTGTAATGTAAAGGAGGTTACCCCCCCCGAAGAGGCTTATTTATAAGGTGTTTATCTATCTTTTCTATCTTTTTGTGAGCTGGTTTCATAACACAAAAGTACTCCAAGGGTAGGTGAATGTGGTCTTATCCTGGTCTTCTAGATAGATTTGGATTTGGTTGTACCTGATGAATCCATCTAGGAAACAAAAGAACTTATTCCCTAGCAAGCCATCTAGCACTTGGTCAATGAAGGGTAGGGGAAAGTGATCCTTCTTTGCGGCTTTGTTCAACTCCCTGTAATTGACACAAATCCTCCACTTACCATTTTTCTTGGGAACTAACACTAAAGGAGAGACCCACTCACTATCAGAGATAGGGTAAATGAATCCTGCATCTAGCAGTTTTTTCAGTTCTTCTTTGACTATATATTTAAGAGCTGGATTCATTCTCCTTTTTGGTTGTTGGACTGGCTTGCAAGCTTCTTTGATGTATATGTGGTGAGTAAACACTGAGGGGTGTACTCCCTTCATTTCCTTGTAAATCCAAGTGAAGGCTTCTAGGTTTACTCTCAACAAGTTACATAGCTTTTCGTCTTCAAGAGCAGAAAGAGATGGATTAGTTTTCAAAGTTTTCTTTTGGCCAAATTCTATGGTTTTGGCACAGTGTGGGTTGGAATTGGCTAAGCATAAGTCAATTGGATGATTGTTCTGGGTTTCCCTTACTTCTTCTTCTAATGGTAACGAACTAGGAGTTGGACTTTGGAGTAGGTGTTCAATTAAGTCATCCTCATCTTGTTGATCTCCTCTTATGGTTGCTCCCAAAGCATAAGGTTTGGTTGAATAAGCCTCATCTTCTTCCTCATCCTCCAACAATAAAGGTAAATCATGCTCTAGAGAAGGTTGAGCAGGAGGGTATAGGACTAACTGCTTGGACATATGCCCATTCTTGATGGTCATATTCCCAGATCTACAACTAATGTAAACATCAGCTATGGCTAAACATGGCCTCCCAAGGATGAAAGGGTAACCAGTAAGGTTAGCCTTAGGCTGGAGAACTAGGAAATATATAGGGTATTCCTAGGAGTCAACGGAGACCATCACATCCTCCACAATTCCCTCAAGCGTGACTATGGAATGGTATGCAAGTTGCAGAACTGTTTTGTTATTCCTCAATGACCCTTGGAGGTTGAAATTGAGCATGGTGTCCTTGGTCATCACATTAATGGCATCGCCAAGATCGATCAGAGTGTGTGGGACATTGGTGCCACTGATGTGCACATCTACTACAGGGCTTCCAGGGTCCAAATATTTCGTACATATTACCTGCCTCGGCATTAAGTCAGATAGCTGCCTAATGACATTAATGGTAGGGTAATCTGTTTTTCTTCTTCATGGATGCTTGAAGCACTTCTCCTTAATCAACTTATTGTAAATGGGAACATATTTTATTGCTTGGATAAGGTGGATATTTACACATAGATTTTTCAATTCTCCCAGAAGTTAAAGTTCTTCTGGGGTAGGCTGCAGTGGTTAGGCTAATCTGTCAAGAAAGAGTGGATTTATTTTAAAGTTGCTTTCCTCTCTTTCTTCCTCAACCTCCCTATGTGGAGAGGGAGGTTGGTTATCTGGGAGAATTCTCCCAGATATTACGTTGATATCCTATATTTATACAACATAAGCTGGGTATGAGGTCTCTCCACTGTATATTTGTTGAGCTTGGCTATTTTTCAGGTTTGGATTTGGTTGGGCAGGCATCTGGGGTTGCTTGGGTGGAGCAGAGTGTAGGATTTGTGGTTGGGTAGGTGGTGGAGGCAATAGAGTTGGAGAATTGTTGTATTAGGGCCTCCACCCCTGGAGTGGGGTATTGCACTGAGGTTGTTGTGGCATCTAAGGTTGAAATGACTGGCTGGCTAGCTGGGAATGATATTGAGATGCATAAGACCAAGGAGGGGGTGTAGACCAGGAAGGATGAGTAGGGGGTTCCCAAGAAGGTATAGATGTGGTTTGGTTGGGGTTGTAATATGCATGGGATGACCTTTGCATACTCTGTTGGTATGGTCTAGGCCCAGGAGGTCTCCTTTGGTTGATGTAGCAAAGCTGCTCAATGACCCCTTCAACTCCTTGAGATACAACTTTGAGTCCGAGTAAAGAAGGGCACTTGTCTGTGGAGTGGTTTTCTTCACAAACTGAGAAAATCTCAATGCAGTTCAATGGACATTCATTCCTAGGATGCCTCCTGGTGCATCTAGGACAAAGGATGGCCAAGGTTTTCTCTACTTCCTCTTGCTTCCTTTTTTTGTTCATGGTGTCAAACTGCAAGGAAATAGTTTGCAGCATCTCACTTTTGAAATCTTCCAGCATATTTCCAATTTTACCCTTGATGGATGAGTTGGAAGATGATGTACTGGCCATAGGTGGACTACCCCTACCCTTTTTCCTGGCTGTCCTAGAATGGTTTCTAAAGACAGTCTTGATATCCTCATAGTGTAATTGGTAGATATCCCCTCCTAATAACATATGTAATGTATCTAGAAGATCTTCCCTTACTCCTCTAAGAAGGACCAACCTTAGTGACTCGGGGTTGAGTGTGCACCTAGCCATTTTGTAACTGAGCTGCAATATTTCTTCGTAGCCTTCTAAGGATTCATCCTGGCCCATGTTCATCCTGAAAATTTCTTCTTTAGTATCCTTTGACCTATAGTAGTCCCTATATTTGTTGTTAAAAGGTTGTTGCATCTCAACCCAAGTTGTGATGCTATCTCCAGGTAAACCCATGAACCAGCGCAATGTTGCATCCTTGAGGGTAGATGGAAATAGTTTTAACTTTTTCTCATCATCTGTATAGTCATAGGTTCGACATATAACAACAAACTCAAATACGAATGTGTCAGGGTCCTCTGTGGTCAGGCCATGGAAATGAGGGAGGGTAGAGGGGCTTATATTCTTCATCTTAGTGTCCCCATTGGTTTCCTTGATGAGGAAGGCACCTTCAATTCTCTCTCTATTTCCTTTGTCATTTTGGTTTTCATCCATTGGTTCAGTAGAAATGGGTTCTTCCTCTTCTTATTCCCCTATAGGTTCTTCAAATATGTCAGGCTGTTCACTCAAAGGTTCCTCCAATTCATAGCCACCGAAGAAGGGAGAAGGTTGGTTGTTGGATGCATTGGGGGTATTTATCAAGAATTTTCCTAAATTGTCCCTAATTCTACGAGCCATGAAAGGAAATGTTTTTGGGTTGGTTTTTGGAAGATTTTTTAGCAAGAAAGTACTTTGTAGAAATGAAATTGCTGATTGAATGAAAACTACTAACAGAAAGAAAAGTTACTTGCTAAATTGAAATTTTACTTGCAGAATGGAAAGGAAAGCAGATAATGACAACTAAAAGAAAGGAAGCTACTAGATTAATTTTGTAGAAATAAACTAATGGAAGAAAATTGAAGACTAGAAATAGAAGAAAAGAAAGCAGAGTAGAAATAGAAGAAAAGAAAGCAGTACTCACATTCTACTCAGACACCTCCCTGGCAACGGTACCAAAAAGTGATGAGTGCTAGTATTGCAGCTTTCCCTATTGTCACTTGTTCATCTGGAAAGAGACCCCATGGGTTCCAAGCAAGACTTCTATAGAGTTAGAAGAAGCTTGTTTCTTTTCTGGAAGAAGAGAAAATCTATTCTAAGAGAGCTTACTCTACTGCAGTAATAAAGAAAACAACATGTAATGCTAAATCACACCATATCCTAATTAACCATTTCAACATCTAAACTAAGAAGAATTTCTAAATCAACACTAACCTAATGCTTCCATATAAGTTACAGAAGTAAAGAGCATCAAACCAAACTAATGTGTAAGCAAGGATACTAAACTAAGTTTGTTTTTTCATTTTTGGGGTTTTGGTAAAATCAAGCATGCAAGAGTCAAGTGGGAGAGCAAGTGAAGATAAAAATTAGTGAAAGGAGGACGTAACAAAGCAACAGTGCATGGGAACGTTGGATCGATCAGTGAACAGTAAAACTGGAAGATGAGCGGTGGAGATCTTATCACAGGAGATTACGTGAATAGATAAACGAATAGGACTAACGAAAAATGAATGGTGGATATCTTATCACAGGGGATTGAGTGAATAAATGGACGAATAATGATTAATGGAGGATGAGCGGTGGAGATCTTATCGTTGGGGATTAAGTGAATAGATGGGTGAACAGGATTAACAAAAGATGAATGGCAGAGATTTTATCACTGGAGGTTAATTCAATAGATGGGCGAACACGACTAATAGGAGATGAATGGCAGAGATCTTATCGTAGGAGGTTAAGTCAAGAGATGGACGAACATGACTAATTGGAAGATGAATGGCAGAGATCTTATCGTGAATATGAAGTGAATAGATGGATGGATCACATCAAGTCACGTGGCGACATAAGGGGAAAAAATGTGCGAAATGATGGAGTGGGTTGCCTTAGGCGGTAAGCAGTTTCTCTTGCGCCCTCATGGTTGTAAGTGGAATTCCAAAATTTTACATGATTAGCCTAACTCGATTACATGTAACACGAGAAAACCAATTTTCTCACGTGTTGTCGAGCGAATATCAGCCATGCAAGAATTCGCGCGAGATTGTGTAATAACCGTTAGATCATGCGGGATTGATCAATGGTGGAGATCGACCAAGCTAGTTGGCGATTGGGTGACGTGATAGCCATTGGATCAAGAAAGACAAATTGACGGTGGAGATGTGGAGAAACTAAAGTCAAACGTTGAAATGAATAAAGGTGGTAAGCAGTATCTCGCGCGCCCTAAGGGTTGTAAGCTGTATTTCTAAATTTTATGTGATTAGCCTAAGTGAATGACATGTAGCATGGGAAAACCACTTCTCTTGTGTGCTCTTTGGAAGATATCAGCCGTGCAAGAATTTGCGTGAGATTGAGCGATAACCATTGGATCAAGGATGCGATAGATCGATGGTGGAGATTTGGCGCACATAAAGTAGGTGTAATGATTCACGATAGCCGTTGGATCAAGCTAGACAGATCGACGGTGGAGATCTGGAGCGCATATAGTCAAGCGTTAAAATGAATCGGACGAAGATTGGTCAGGTTTGTTGTGGATCAGACGGTGAGGAAATCTACGAGTATAATATGATCAAGACGTGTTTTATTAGCTTCCACTTAAGCATTTCATGCTGAAGGAAATGATCATATGCACAAAAAGTGACAGAAAAAGATGACAATGAAATGAACCACGTATTGAATCAAGACAACAAACTTCATGCAAGAATTCTTGGCTAACCTACTAATCGAAATAAGGCACAAATGGAAGCAAACTAAAACGCAACTGATCTACTCTACACTGCTCTAATGGAAATGCAGCTACTTAGGCAAATGAAAAATTAAATGATGAATCTAAGCTAGCATACATGTACAGTAAAGAGGAGCCTTAGCTGCTAGGGTTGGGCCCTAACCCAAGAGCTTCAACCCTCTGAGTTAACTTAGTTCTGGCTCAAAACAAAACTCATTCTTATTATCAAAACAATGGATTACATCAACAACTGTCACAAGTCTTGCAGCTCGAAAATAAAGTAGAGTTTTACAATCAAAATTCTGAATCCTACTAAGGTCCTAGGCCTCTCTACTTATGCATCTGAAGTCTTCAGTGATTTCTTTAAAATTAGGGAGGCTCGGTTCCCAAACTAGAGATAAATTGGTGCTTTGACTTCCACTTGCTCGGCTACCTTCTAGTACTCATGATTTGGCTAGTTGCACTCCGAGCTGATGGAGGAATATGCGAATGGAGGGGTAGTAAATGAGGAGAATTTCCCTCCTATAATTCCTCTCCCTTGTCCCATTTGAGTTTTGACAAAGGTCTTTGCTAAAATTCCTTGCCTTGATCCTTTAATCCTACATTACGTGCACATTATATCACAAAGCAAAATATCCAACTCTAACTCATCTCATAAACAAAATATAAACAAACGTATGCTATAAGTTGTGAGAATAGTTGGTTTGACTAAGCTAGGAGGTGAATTAAGGCCCATATGATTACCCAATGATGAGGCTCATCAACAGCAATGATAATATACCCATTCCCCCCGACTGAATGAGGGTTATAGGTTATATAGTCGATCAACCATTTTGTAAAAGGACCGACGATAATAGCAGGGTGTAGGTGAGTAGGTGGGGCACGCATCTTACACTGATAAATTTGGCACTCATGGCACTTGCGAACGACAAGGATGAAATACTTGAAGATAGAGGGCCAAAAATAACCATCACAAAGGATTTTTTGAGTAGTATCATATCCAGATACGTGACTGCAACATGCGCCAAAATGGTAGTCATTCAAGAATCTCTCAGCCTCCTTGAGAGTGAGGTAGTGACGAAGAATTGAATCGACACCAATGCAATATAAAGCATCTCCAATGATACGGTAAGGTTGAGACTGTTGCCGAATGTGGTGGCAATTATCTTTGGTCAACGCAGAACGGAAGGTGGATGTTTGGAGATATACGATGATATCACCGTACTAGGGGCCGAGAGTGCTAATTAAGAAAAGAGTCTTGTCTGGGAGTTGCTCATCGGCACTAGCAGGGAGAGAAGCAGAGGGAAGGGAGAAATCAACTTAGCGAAGACTAGTTATTTCTTAGATTTGGCAGTAGTAAACACCAAATCAAATTCTTGGAGGATAAAAATCCACTTCGAATACTTTCCTCCCAGTAATAGACAAGTCAGGATGTATTTCATGGGGTTTTATTCTGAAATCAAAGTGGTAGTGCAGAGTACAATGTAATGCCGAAAGCGCTGAACAACCTGTACACCATCGAAAGCCAACTTCTTGACCTGAGCATAATATGTTTCGGTGTCGAGGATATTGCGACTAAGATAGTAAATAACATGTTCATTACCTTCATCGTTGTCTTGTACCAGCACCATAGTGATGGTACTAGAGGCTACAACTAGATAAAGGAAGTAATCGTGATGAGAGTTCGGGGGATGCAACAAAGGAGCATTTATGAAGATAGTCTTTAGGTCATCGAAAGAATTTTGAGTAGCCTCATCCGAAATAAACGGGGTTCCTTGCTTGAGAAACTGAGTGAACCCTCAAGCTAGATCAACATAGTTGGGTATGAAACGACGGAGGAAATTTGCTTTTCCCTATAGACTCTGCAGTTGATGCAATGAAGATGGAGGGGGTAAATTAACTATGGCTTTGACTTTAAGAGGATATAAAAAAATGCCCTCTTTTGAAACAATAAGCCAAGGAGTCGTCTGGATTTGACGTAGAAGACACATTTATGCGGATTTAGCTGGATGTTGTAGTGTCTATAACAAAGAAAAATTTATCGTAGATGATCAGGGTGATCATGGAGTCTACGAGAATGAGCGAGGAGATCATCCAAGTAAGGTTGAACGATGTTATGTATGTCGTGGAACAGATAATACATCACTCTCTGAAATGTCGCTCCAACATTCTTAAGGCCAAAAGGGAGCTTTTAATACATGAAGGTCCCCCACGAATAGATAAAGGCTATCTTATCTTGATCAACCAGCACAATGTTTATCTAGTTGTATCCAGAAAAACCATCCATAAAGGAAAATAATTCACTCCAAGCACATTAATCAATGATCTGTTAAATGAAGGGAGTGGGGTAATTATCCTTAAGACAGTCACGATTGAGATCATGGTAATCGATGCAAATGCGAATAGTGCCTTGTTTCTTTGTCACTGGTATAGTATTTGACACCTAATCCGTAAGGGGGATCAGATAAATAAATCCAGCTTTCAAAGTTTTTCAACTTCACCCTTAATGGCAGTTGCTTTTCTAGGGTGCACTGGACGAAGCCATTGGCGAACAAGCTTCACATGAGGATAAGTTGGAATCTCATGTAGGACTATACTTGGGTCAATGCCGGATATTTCTTCATATGACCATGCAAAAACATCCCGGAACTCTTGGAATAGATGAGTATAAATCTTGATCTCTTTTGGAGAACAATTTACCCCGATATGGACATTTTCAATGACACTAGGTTTGACAG
Organism: Pinus tabuliformis; assembly: GCA_031772625.1. Classification (NCBI taxonomy): domain Eukaryota; kingdom Viridiplantae; phylum Streptophyta; class Pinopsida; order Pinales; family Pinaceae; genus Pinus; species Pinus tabuliformis. The sequence goes on from CM062804.1 coordinate 1,551,461,335, forward strand.
AAATATCAATTGGCATCGTTTGGGTAATGTTACCCATGTTCCCTACCGACCAAAATTCATGAGTCATGATCAGTGTCTGAAGTGGTAGGGACGGGGACTGAGAGGAGAACTCCTCGAGACAAGTAGACATGATAGCTAGGCCAGGCAAAAACGAGGAATGATGGTGAGTGTCATTCCAAGGTACTTCCTCTAGAGACATTACTTCCATGATACTCTCGACAAAAAGAAAAGTCTCGACTAAGGGGTTGGGAGATTCCAAAGAACCAAGCCACAGGGATAGAGAATACACATCGAGAGATGTTCACAAAATAGGATGATTAGAGGATACCAAAGGTAAAGCCGAAACAATTTCCACGTAATCAATTTTGGCAGGACTTAATGGTATAACCTCGCCCCATGTACCAATAAGATCCGCTGAAGGAATGACCCAAGGATTAGACTTGACCAAAATCATGTTGGCAGAAGCAACATGAGGAGGTGGGAGAGGAAAGATGCCCATCACCACACTCTCATAAGGACCACAGGCAGGGACGATCTCTCCTCTCAGATCTGTGATTTGTGGGGTTGATGATGAAAATCGTTGTAAGGAGATGACCAATCATCGTGATTTTTCCTTTGAGAAACACGATGATCAACGCTCTTTTTGTTTGAGGAAGAGCAATGATGCATGTGAATAAAATAAATAAAAAATTGTTGCTCCCCCTCTTCACCGTGCGAGGATTTCTTCACACCAACCCTCGAGCTCTGATACCATGTTAAAAAGTGAAGAATCAACTTTATTGATAAACTGAGGAGCTCCACCTAGAGACTGCCTCTTGGAGAAAACTCTACAATTTTCATCTTACAATAAAAACATATATAATTTTCACACATGTAGGGAAGTTAGAACAACGGCCTAAGAAATAAGAACTAATTCCTAATCTAAAGCTCTAGGAAGCTACGCTCTCATAATTTTACATAATCTCCATTATCTTCAAAAGAAAAACCCATAAGAAAAATTTCCAAAAAACCCTCATTAAAAACAACTAATTTTCATCTTTAATTTTATTGCAAATTTCTAAAATACATCAGTGCAGTCAAAAACTAACCTAGCTCTTATCCATCTAATTCTGCAATCAAGCTACATTTAACCATGGTGCAATAGAAAGTAAATATGTCATGCGTGGAGAGAACATCGAAAATTAATGCATTTAATAGATTATTCGACCATCAAGCTTGGCGAGCTATTTCCACCTCCATAGAAACATAAATGCCCATCCTTTACAACCTAGACACCCCTCCTCCTTACGTCATCGCATGTTCCCGACCATACATCCAACGGATGTTGACGTAAGGAGGGGTGTAAGGACGGGCATTTATGTTTCTATAGAGGTGGAAATAGCGTTCGCCATCAAGCTTCATGCTCGAGATCTTTTTTATATTATAATTCACAAAACAAAACTTCTAGAATCAAATTGCATGAAGCTTCATAGCAATGAGCATACTAGCTTGACTCATTGCACCAAATTTCAAAGTGCATATGTCAGTGGAGATTCTGGTCATGCATGACACATTTGTCGGTATATGGATCTTCTTCTCTTGGCACATCAAATTTTTTCTCCTATGGATAATTGACTAGTTTTAAAATTTAGAAGGAATATAATTAAATCACACATTTATAATCACATGGGCCTGCGCGCTCTTTCGTAAGGTCAGAAGACATATTTTCAATTGTATAAACATAATTGAAAACCACATTTAAAAATTAAGTGTTCAAATACTCATCCATACGAGGAATCGCAAGTGGCATGGTTGCCCTAAGAATTCAAACAAATATTACAAGTGGCCGTAAGGGGCATGCTTGTTCATATAATACCAAGCAGCAAAATCATAATTAATGCAGGCAGTATGTACATCACTCATAGCAAATCGTTATTACAACACCTATTTTCTCGTCTTTTCTGTCGTGGGATGTTTGTCATTGTTTTTTCGTTTCTGGGATGTTTGTCATTGTTTTTTCGTTTCTTCTTAAATATTTATTTTTAAGAAGAACAAAACATTTCACATATTAACCATGCTTACCAAATCTAAATTCAAATTCGGATTCGATAAGATATAACTTAGTAGGAAAAATTTAAAATTCCTATTTAGAAAAAAATTGATAGTATATATGGTAAATATTTTTAAAAAATTGATAGTATATATTGTAAATATTTTTTTACATTTTTAGAATTTAAATTATTTTTATCAATATAAAAGTTTTTAAAATTACAATTCACTAAACTAAACCACAATCACACTTAATCTTATCACCAAAATCTCTATTTTCAAAACTATATCCCTCTATAGACTTTTGTAATTAATATATATTTAAAAAATATTTTGGGAACTCAAAACTAAATCTCTTCCTAATCTTAAATGTTATCTAAATTTCTTTCTAATTAATAAATATTCAAAACTTATTTTTATAAAAATCAATTTTTTTTATAGAAAAAATTCAACTCCAAAATTCAAATAAATCAATTACTTTTTATAGAATTGATCAACTTCAAAATTCAAATTCTTTCATTTCTAGTTATCTAAGCTTTTTAAACCCTTCAAAGAAACACTGAAATTGAAAATTGCAAAATTTCCTACTCAAATTACTTTCCATTTCGTTAATGTTGTCTGCGGTGACCATTTATTTTGTGTTTAGAGGACATTGCACTTACCCTTCCATGCACACAAATTAACAAATCACTATACGTAAATTAACAAATCTGTGTGAATAAACTATAAAACCTTCAACTCTTTCTGTCATCCATGAACAAACCGAATTCTTATCAAATTATTCCATGTATCAGATTTTCGAATTTCCGTATTTTTTTCTCCTATTCTAGCAATTTGGTAACTATGATATTAACATTTAGTTTTAAAGTTTTTCTCCATAAGCATATTTATCAACATTTACAACTATAAAATTAGTTCTAGCAATATAAATTAAATTTATGGTAAACGCATTCTTGGCAAGAAAAATTCCCTAAGAAAAGGGTTGATAACTATGGTGCAGGTAAATCGTAAGTGTGGACACAAACTATTTTTCTAGCCCGAGAGAGCGAGTCTAGCCAGAAACAAACAATCTATGAAAAATATCCTTAAGCTAGAATCAATTAAGAGAGTCTACCTCTTAGAATGCTATTCCGCTTGGTGATGATCCTGCTTCCTCACTTCAGCGATCTCCCATTTCCTTCCTTCGAATACCTGAAACAAGCAAACAACAACAACAACAACAAACGTGATAACATACAATATTGTATTCAACCTACTTAATAGGTCAAGGAAGATTAAGCCATAAATATGTAAAATGACACTTCATGTAAGAAATCAATCAATAGTTGCATTTATATAAATTAGAAAGAGATTACAATCGGTGCCTTGATGTTCCTGGTCTCCTCCGACGTATCCGGATTCCCACACTTCTGCTAGCACTTCATGGATAACCCCAAAAATGGATGTTTTAAGGCCTCTTTCCCTCTATTTTCAAACCAAATCAAAAACACACTATTCTCCCTCAAACATACATTAGAAAGTTACAAGCTATAGATGACTTACTGATTACTCCAACTTACTCAAAAACTCCAACTAGCTTTTTCTTGGGAAAAAGAGAGGTTTATATAGTTTGGATGGATGGGATATGGTTCCTCCCATCATGGGAGAAGGTCTTATCTCTTGAGGTTGTTCCATCCTAAGAGGGGAAAGGAGCCCAAACTGGCTTCCTCAGCTCCATCCGGCCCAACCATCTACCAGACTTCCGTTACAAAGCTTTGGCTTCTTATTTAAAAAACATTCCAAAAGAGGATCGATGCAAGTGTAAAGGCTCAGTCGCTCCATATGGCATGAGGGCTAGTTTTAATCTCTGCAAATCAGTGCGAGGAGGAAACTAGTTAGTAGTGTCAGTCTTGTAAACTGGGATAGAAGGAAGATTCTTGGGAAATGATGCAAAGGGGAATTGTTCTGCTCATGAAGAGGGACATATTAGGAGTTTCTTCATGATGGGAAAGCATGTTGGGTACATAGCAGAGGTCCTCCAGGATTGTAGACAGGGAGTACAGGGACAATGACAAAATCCTATAGAACAGATGCCTCTTAAAGTGTGAAGGCCGAACTAGAGTGAGGGGTGAAATTCTTTACAAGTGGAAGCGGGGAACCAGAGTCCATCATCGGAAAACCTGCAAGCGAGCATAGATACATATACATCACTGAAAACTCTGAATAATGATACATGCATCGTGGTATGGATGCATCCATCTAGAGAATGATCATGTAAATGGATCCAAGGCATGGGCACAACCATCGAGTAGAAAGGATCATAGCGAAACCAGGGTATGGTCATGTGCAGCCATCCAATAATGATAGGGATCATATATAATAACTCATGGTATGGTCACATCCAACCATCTGAAAGAGACATGTATATTAACATGATCATGCCACATCACCTCGCAACCTGGACTTGTGTAATCTTAGCCCAAGGTCTTGCACTCCAAACGAACTGATCAAAGTACAAATCCTAACATGTGAATGAATGTTTTGAAGTCGAACATGCTAGGAAGTCACCTGATTACCGGTCAATGACGTGAACCGTTAAGAAGCGCAAGAGAAACCACCAATAATGATAATGGCTCTCAAGGTACTGGCAACATAGTTCACGAAATGTGAATAAAGGAAGTGATGTCAAACACCCGTGAAAGCACCCGATCAAAAGCTAATGACGTGAGCTTGTCGTCAAGTGCAAAGAACTTGCCATTAGGGCATGCAAGCTCTAAGGTACTGGAAAGGAGTCTCTCGGTCAACTTCCTAGATGATGAGCTGAAGTTGACAAGAAGTGACCGTGTCAAAGGAGGGCCATGATGTATCCCACATCATCGACATGAGACAAAGGGATGAAAATGATTTCAGATGATACAGAGAATCAGGAGTAAGTGTAATTGCAGAGGGACTAACTCTTGAACATATCGGTGACACGATTCTGGAGTTTGGAAGATTTTGGATCCATAGGATCGGTGGTCATGATGACGTGGCAGAGATCAAATGGAAGGCAAAAATGAACGGCCCAACCCAGGAAGGTCAATGATGAAAATGAGGATATCCCAACCCGACACGAAGCAGAAAGTGTCATGTTTAAGAGTGAGCTGCTGACATGACTGATAGAATTTCCAATTTTCCCCCACCATTTCTGGCAGGTACCCCAATTATTTTTTATCGCAAGCTTGAAAGGGATAACATGTGCTTGCACTATAGTCTCATCCTTCAGACAAATCTGACCTAGTGTGTTTAATGAGCCATAGGAAGGAGAAGCTCACAGTTGTCATGGCGACAAATCCAATGTCGTTTAATGCTTTAACAAGTCTGACAAAGGTGTAACTCAGTATCTTTTTCATGTTTAGAGAGCTTGAAAATGATAAGGAAAAGGAAACTCCACATGGTCCCTTTTTATACACTTGTGTCTCTCGAGCCCGAAAAGGTAGAAAACGATACTTGAGAGAACCGCTTGACCATTTCAGTCAAGGAGTACCTTTTTCATAAATAGTTCATCCCAGCCCGAAAAGGAGGTAAACGTATATTGGGTGAACGGCATTTCGCAACCTTTAATGAGTTCAAAACGACAATAGCTCGACAATATTTTCGTGTTTAAAGAATTGGAAAAGAGCTTGAAAGCGGACGCCCCATTTTTATTCTCTTTTACAAGTCGAAAAGGGAAAAATAGTCGGCAATATTTTCATTTGAGTTTTACGAGTGACTCTAGTACAATCATCGAGAATCCGTCACCTATCATTGCACAAAAAGGAAAAATAATTATCGAGTTCTGAGGCAAAATAGGTCAAACTTACTCAAAAACCCTAATATTTCATGAAAAAATGAATAAAAGGAGGCAAAAGTAATTATTTTTTACCATTTACCATTTTACCTTTGTGTAAAGAGATTTTTACCCACTTGTGCCCTAATTTTTCTAGAGGAGATTATAGGAGATCCAGAAGGTCATTCATCAAGCCGTCATTTGCAGGTAAGAGCCAAGACCTTAAGATCCATTGTCATATTTATTTCACCTGTTTTTACCCATTTCTTGGATTTAATGATGAGGTTTTGGCAAAAAAAGCCCGCCCTTGGTCGGCGCAATTTCTGGGCACGAAATCACGCCAATTGGGGGTTGTTAAAACTGTCAACCATGTTTTAAAAACATTAGTGCCGATGCCATGAACAAAATTTTTCTTTGTTTTTTCTCAATTTGTCCATTTGAATCCAAGTTTTTCTCGCCAAAGATGATTATTTATTTGATTATATGGATTTTGTAGGGAAAAAATCGTGAAAAATGATGGATTGGAAGGAACGCGAGCATGAGGATATTGACACCCAAGCAATCGTTGACCCAAATTTCTTTGATGCTTTGAGGAACTGTGGGCTCCTCAAATTCTTCCTTACACTAGGTCTACGGGCTCAACCCAAATTGCTACAATACCTGATCCGTCTCTAGGATGTGAATAGGGAAATTTTCATCATTGGTAACTAAGAGTTGGAGTTGGAAACTTTAGACATTTATTTCATCACAGGACTGTCCCAGAGAGGGGAGCCAGTCAATCTATATGGTTCAAGGCCGATTGGGGCAAGTGTGACCATGCTACTTCCCGAACATTGCCTAGAAGCACTTAAATCAAAAAGTGACAAGATTGAGATTATGATTGTTCGAGATCTTGTGTTGAGAGTGTTACTGCTAACCATCAACAAAGTGGTTGGGGCCCAAGTGCAGCATGACACCAACAAGTTGAAGTTTCAGTATGCTATCAACTATACGACGCCCACTACTTTCATTTGGGAAGAAGCTATGAAAGTCAACATGAAGTGCCAACTATCAAAAGCTAAGGCAGGAAACTTGAAGTAGTTTTTCTATGGGTCTGTGCTAGTGACCTTCTTCCTAGAGTGGGTTCCGCTATTCCAATACTAGCTGGCTGAGGTGGAACTGTCGATGCCACGAGACCCATAGATGGTCCGTTGGAGTGTGTTGATGCCTAGTATTACCGGGGGCCAACAAAAGTCCTATAAGCCCACCTTTTTCTCCTGGCTATGATGACAACTGATTGTAGTGGAGGATTGGCCTTATAGTGGTACTGACTTCAGCGAAGATCTGGATATGCCACTCCTAGAGGGAAAGGATTATGATGATGGAGGTTAAAAAAAAAATTTTAATTTTTGTTGTTTTTTATTGTTTTTGAGATATATGTGTTCATGACATTTTGATTTTATGAATGGAGATGTTGGACCATAATTCCCTGCCATGATGTCCCTAATCGCCAAGCGTGTTGCTCAGTAGTTCGAGGTCCCTCCTTATCAGGAAGGAAGCGACAATTAGGAGGAGTTCGCACGAAATCTCGAGGGATTGACCAATGGGATCCTAGAGTATGCTCGGATGGGTTATATCCCATGCCAATACTAGAGGTATATGGTTGGCGTCTCAGATCAGATCCACCGACTACTGACTTGTGTAGTCCAAGCAGTTACATGCTACCATGAGAATCATGCCAATTAGTGTATAGGTCTAGCATTCCACATTTTTGAGGCCTGCGAGCCACAAATGTATTTTGAACACACATATTATTTTTTGAGGTTTTGATGTATGAAAAACATTACCGACACACACACAGATATATATATATATATATATTTTGTACTTCCTTGCTTACTATTGTTACACAGTAATTTGTCACTGTCTTCACTCTAGTCTTCCTACTGTGTCATGTGTCCAAGTCATAAATGTTCATATTAGACAAATGCTCTCTGATGTTGCCAAATGACCCACTTTTCCAAAGGTTTCTTCCTCATCGCGTCTATTGGCTAAATAAACATGCTGAAGGGCGCTCCAAAATAGTCCAGAAGCGCTGCCATCGCAGAAGTACACTTGATTCCCGTGATGGTGGATTTTATGTGCCAGCGCGACTCTCACTTGTAATCTTGAGTGATGGCCTGACTAGCTACATTATTCAATAGTGATGTCAGCATGAAAGGCTAGTTATGTACCCGCGATGATCCAGATTGGTTGAATTTGTTCCAACAGTCGACCTTCCAGATGACTCCAGATCTGGTTTTTGGCCTAGTTTATGTCGCCCTCCTTTCTCTGGCGTGGCTATTCCGTCATTTGTGCTACCTTCCTTGGAGATAAGCTTACTCTTCCACCTTTCATGGAGACTCCTTCTCCTATTTAAACTCTCACCATTGCTATGTGCTGCTAGTTTTGGAGTTTTTAGTCTTTGGAATGGTTGCTGATAGTGTTGTTAGTGTTTGTGAGTTTGCTAGATAGCTGGTGTGAGTGTGACAAGTGTGGGATTGTTGATAGCTTGAGGAAGGTTGTGAAGTGCCCTTATTCTTGTGTAAAACTTGTGAGTGAGAGAGACTTGTGTTGGGAGATCCATCCTCAAAGAGTGAATGCTTGAGGAACATGCTGGCTGGATCTCTATGAGAAGGCTTGTGACGCCAAGACTTTGGTTGTAAGCTTACTCTTATTTCATAATTAATGCAATCAATGATGTCTTCCTATGTCTCATATGTAATGTACTTGATAGCTCATGACTTCTTGACTTTGCGAGTAAATCGATCATTGTTGTTTCGGTTACGTGCTTTGTTGTATTTCCTTTGCATTGTTTCAGGTTGATCACTCATTAGGAGAAGGAAGTGGAAGACTCTTGTCTTGATTTTTGTTTTGGTCTCTTTTGAAGTTTGGGGATTAGTTACTAGTCTTCTGAGTTTCTTGGCCTGATCTAGGAAATGCCCTTATTTGATTAAAGATTGATTGTCTTTGATTTGGGAGTTTTTGGTTCACCTGTTACTGTTTTGAACATCATCGCGGATTTTAATTTAACAGTCGCGCTGTCATCGCGTCTCCCCTTTTTGTAGCATCCTATTCATTGTGTAATTATGCCTAACAGTCATGACGGTTCTGTAAATTGGACCATCGTGGAAAAGTCTTGTACTTACGCGCTGACTCGCTTTGTTGCTGTGGTGTGCTCTTCATCAGCGCTTGTTGCTTGTGTATCAGCTGCGTTGATTGCTGTAGAATTGATTTTTTCAATTCTGCCTCCTGAATCCATCAGTGTTACTAGTCCCTTGCTATTTTCACTTGTTTGATAACTTGTGTTTCATTGTTTAGAGGTTGAGGCACTCTCTTGTGAGCTTTGTGGAATGAATCTTGTTTTTCTTGCTTCGTGACCTAGTTTCATTGTTTCAAGTCTTTTGGATCAGTTTGGCTTGGTTGCTTGTTTACAAATATTTGTTTGCAGCTTGTTGTTGGTTTGATTGAGCCTTCCCCTTTGCTTACTTTCGGTTGATTGTTTAGTGATTGTTATTGGACCAATCTCGACATTGATTCGATTTCCTTTCACTGCCCGGACATAGATTGCAAATTGTTTGGATCAACTATTTTTCCACATTTGTTTATTGCTTATTGGTTTCTTTTAGATTTAAGAGACATCAAAATCAAAAGAATTGCATTTCATTTAGTCTACGAAAGTGAAAGTGAATTTTCATTTCAAAATTGCATATTGAAAAGCGAATGATTAAATCTCTCATTAGTAGTATTTGTGCACTTTAGGAATTGATGTCTGTTTGCATTAAGTGACTTCTTTGTTGTCTTGGTTTTCTTGGTTTGGGAATGATCTCTCTACCCTCCCATAGGTTGGTGATCATCGAAGAAAAAAGGATATTTCATTCATTCTAGCTGCATCTTAGGATTTTTTATATACATAAGGTAAGGCCTGAAAATTGAAACATAATCCAAGATCAACTTTAAAATGAACTGAATAAATCTAACAACTCATTGGAACATAACACACACATTTAGAGGTCTTGGCTAGAGACATGCTCTCGCGTCGTTAAACCTAGTCACTTTTGTTTCCACTCAAGGTTGGGTGATTCCTCCTTCTGTGACTCAATAGTGGTCTAGCACGGATTTGTGCTCCCATGTACCATCGAGTATATGTTGGGAGACCCCACTAGGTTATCATCCTTTATCCATAGGAAGCCGTGCCTGCCGCCTTACAAGCTGTAATGCACCGAACACATCATTCGAGAAGATTTACTGTCGTACAGAAAGTCCTTGGTTTTCATATGACTGCTAAGGTGTGTATGCAGTTTTACGGATTTATTTGGTAAACCTTTTGCCTAGTTCTCCAGAGTAGTCACTTTCATTCTTTTTTGGACTCCCTAAAAGAAAAGGTCCATCTGAGCACTTGTCACTTCAAGCTCATTAAATATTTGAAGGCCAATAGAGTCATCTTTTGTCCTTTTCTCGACTCTTTAAAGATGAAAAGGTCATGTTTTGTTCCTGTGCCTTCAAATTTATTCGGCCACGATTCACATATACCCTGTTAGATCTTATTTGTGTTAGCTTGAGTAGGGTTCTTTCTCGTTTTCAATGGCAACATCCCCCAAGTCTACCGACCAAGGCTTTCCCCCAGATGGAAATCCTAGTCCATTTCCCTCATTTGGAAATGCCGATGCTCCGTATATGGAAACCTTGTCTTTGCCTGGGTTAACCATCGGTTTGCCCGTATGGTTATTTTCAACCTCAGTGGCCTTGAGTGTCGTGACTCCTATTCCACCGTCTCCTTCGTCCAAACCGCGACATGTTGATTCCAAGGTGGAGCCTGCACCTTCTTCCCCTGTTTCTTCCTCCTCCTCTCCTCCTTTGCCTAGTGAAAATCTCACACCTAGTAACCAGGAGGCTACGAAGAAGAAGAAGAAGATGAAGAGGAAGAAGAAGTCTGATAAATCTAAGGCCACTTGTGTAGTTACTGCTCCTAGTCCATCGCAGGTCGAAACACCTTCTTCTCCTCCGTGGAAGGTTAAGTTTCCTTGTAAATTGTGCAAGCGTGACCATCTTCTTCGTGATTGTCCTGGTATTCCTAGGATCTTAGAAGTATGGTCTCGCGATCTAGCTCATCCCTCATCGTCCTTTGCATCTCATGATGGTGCTACCCTATCAACTGACAATGGTAAGAAGAAAGGGAAGATTCCATTCCCCTGTAGGCTATGTGAAGGCAACCATCCCCTTCACCTTTGTCCACTCATGGATAAAGCTTCCACCATTTTGTAAAGTCTTACAACTTCTTCACCCCATCTTCTCGTTGGTTATCAGAGGCTCTCTTCAGAACCTCTCCCCGTTGAAAAAGAGATTGACTTAGATTCTTCTCTTGTCCATGCTCCTCTTTCCGAACCTGGCTGTGCTACGCCTACTCCAGACCAACCCTTGGTTGGAGAGAGTGTCAACTTGGGTTCACCACCTATTGATCACTCTATTTTGGAAGGGCATCATGCTCATGTTCTTCTTCTCTCGTCAGATTCTCTTGATTCTGAAAATGACCCTCCTATCCCTGCTGATCAAGAGAGTCCTTCTTCGGTTCCTGTTGAGCCGGGGGGCAATCATACGATTCCCCCATCGAGTAGTTCAGTCGTTTCCTTCGACTGGAGTCATTTGACTACATTCCGCCTTCCATCCCATGTGCCTTTCCAGATTACAGTACATGCCTATGATAAGGCAGTACCTGGCACTGTCTTGGATGAGGGTTCGTCTATTAGCCTTATGCCTTCCACTACTTGGCAAGCTTTCGACTCCCCACAGCTTGTGTCGGTTGCATAGAATCTATTAGCGTTTGACAGAGGAACCGGTCAACCGTTAGGGATCCTTCCGAAGTTCCCTATTACTTTGGGAGGCAAAACCATCTGTATAGACGTACTAATTGTCCAAGGTGCTTTAGATTTCAGTCTTTTCCTTGGCCGTGACTATGTTTATGCCATGGGGCCCTTATCTCTTCACTTTTCCATGTGGTCTATTTTCCACACGATAGAAGAATGGTGACTATTGATCAATTATCATTCTTTAGGCCCCCGGTGCCTCCTGCGCAGCTGTCATTCCCTCTCGGTTCTTTCTCACAAGCAGTACCTTCCTTGCCACAGGTCAATTATGTGGCTACCCATTTCATATCCATCTCTGCTGATGATCATGTAGATGGTCTCATACATCATGTACTGGGGGAATTGGAAACTGATCTGTGATTAGTGCATCATGACATGTATTCCTCCCAGAGTGCGTTTCTTCCATCCCGCGAAGACCTCTTGGGAGCCATGTTCTCGTGTGGCCCATGAACAGGAGTGCCGAGGATAGTTCCTTTCTTGTGACGACCTCGTTAAAAAATGAAACAAAGTGCCTGAGGATAGTTTCTTGCTCTTATGTCAACCTCGTTAAAAAATGAAACAAGGGTTATGAGGATAGTTCTTTTACTATGTCAACCTCATTAAAAAATGAAACAACTCCCTTTCAAAATCAAGTCTTTGATTAAGATCTCGTAAAATCCAAGTCGAGTCTTTCCAAGATCTCGAATGTGAACCTTCATTCCATCCACCTTGTTGAATGCAATGAAGCTTGGGGGCATGTACCTCAATTTGCGTCATTATGTTGTGGGCATGCAAACTTATAACAAGCATAATTTTTCATTTCAAGCTTGTGTAAACATGAAACCGAATCCAAGCAGAGTTCTCCATGGTTCAAGCTTGTGTAAAAATGAGCCCATACATGATTTACATCTCTTGATTGCCATTTATCCGCTAAATTATGCTAGATGAGCCTTGGTTGTTTCATTCCGTCGCCACCATCTCTTTGGCCAATCATATGCTTTCACTTGGTTGTTTTTCCTTTCCTGAGGAACCGCAACGATGAGTGGTTTTATTAGACAACCTCTTGACCATTACATGTTTTGATCAGTTCCACCATTGCCAGAACTAGTTGCTCCCCCTTTATACCACTCGTTCCTCTAGGACGAGTCACCTTTAATCTCTTTTCTAACTCATAAAAGATGAAAAGATTGCTGAGTATTTTTCCCTTTTTGACTCATTAAAGAGAATTAAAATGGAGGTCTTCTTTTAGCTCTTTTCTGACCATTTAAAGACGAAAATATTGCCAAGTTTTCCTTTTAACTCGTTAAAAGAAATAAGAGGCAGTCGCCTTTAAGCTCTTTTCTGATCGTTTAAACACAAAAAGATTGCAGGGCCTTTGTCATTTCAAGCTCGTTATCGGTTATGAAACGATGTGCTTTTGACCGTTTTTCTATTTTTCGGGTTGAAGTCACTAATTACGAAAAGTACTCCTCGATTGTAATGGTCGGACGGTTCTTTCGAGTATCGTTTTATACTTTTTCGGGCTCGAGGGACACAAATTTACGAAAAAGGACCCCCTGGAGTTTTCTTTTCTGTGTCTTTTTCAAACTCTCTAAACATGAAAAAGACTCCAAGTTTTACCTATGTCGGGCTCGTTAAACCTTGATGACATTGGACTCGTCACCATGACGAGACTCGAGCTTCTCCTTCCTAGGGCTCGTTAAACTATTACTAGGCTGGACTCAATAACAGGTTTATCATTGAATGTCTATGGCAGCCAGTCACTCTTGAACATCGACACTTTTTCTTCTTGTCAGGTTGGGATATCCATACAGCGTCATTTGGCCTTCCACAGGTTTGGGTTATCATTCTAGCCTTATTCCATCTGATTCATGCCATCTCCATCGAGCCTTTGATTCCTTGGTGCCTGAATGCTACCACCCTTCGGAGTCATGTCACCGACATTTTCAAGAGTATAATCCTTCTACTATTTACACCCTCGTCTTCTCCCCTGATACTCTGTTTCGCCATCTGCCTCTTGTTCCTTATCTCATGTCGTTGATGGGGGAACATTATGGCCCTCCTGCGATGGGTCATCTCCTATCGACATCAGCTCATTATCCAGGAGATTGATCTAGAGATCCCCTTTGGTACCTAAGAGCTTGCATGCCTCAATGGCAAGTTCTTCGCACCTGACGGTCGACTTTCATCATTGGTCATCGATTGGGTGATTCCACGAGTGTTCGACTTCAACTCCTTCTTCACACTTCATGGATTGTGCTAGACAGTACCTTGAGAACCATTGACATTCTTGGTGGTTTCTCTTGCGCTTGTTAATGGTTTTCATCATTGACCGGTAATCAAGCGATTTTCTATCATGCTCGACCTTAGCACATCTATTCGCATGTTAGGATTTGTACTATGATCGGATGGGTTCGAGACCCTGAACTCAGATTACACATGTTTAGGTTGCGTGGATTGGTTTATGATTACATGACTCATTGATGGATGGCTCTGACCATACCTAAGTCTTCATGGATGGCTGCGACCATACCTTTATCATCATCATGGTCTCATTAGCTAAATGGTTGCGTCCATACCATAGACCTAGTTTCGTATGTCTTTTGGATGGCTACGCCCATGCCTAGACTACATGTATTCATCATCAGAGATATCAGTTGTACTTGCGTGTAGGTTCTTCTAGATGGTGTTCCAACTCAGTCAGTTTCGTAAAGCATTTCACCCCTCCCTCTCTCTCGGGCTTCATACTTTAGGGGGCATCTATTGCATAGTAATTTGTCACTATCTTCACTCCAGTCTTCCTATTGTGTCATATGTCCAAGTCATACATGTTCATATTAGACAAATGCTCTCTGATGTTTCCAAATGACCCACTTTTCTAAAGGTTTCTGCCTCATCGCATCTGTTGGCTAAATAAACGCATTGAAGGGCACTCCAAAACAGTCTAAAAGTGCTGCCATTGCAGAATAACACCTAATTCCTGCGATGGTGGATTTTATGTGCCAGCGCGACTCTCGCTTGTAATCCTGAGCGATGGCCTGACTAGCTACGTTATTCAATAGTGATGTCAATGCAGAAGGCCAGTTATGTACCCGCAATGATCCATATTGGGTGAATTTGTTCCAACACTCGACCTTCCAGATGACTCCAGACCCGGTTGTTGGCCTAGTTTATGTCGCCTTCCTTTCTCTGGCGTGGTTGTTCCGTCATTTGTGCTACCTTCCTTGGAGATAAGCTCACTCTTCAACCTTTCATGGAGACTCCTTCTCCTATTTAAACTCTCACCATTCCTATGTATTGCAAGTTTTGGAGTTCTTAGTCTTTGGAATGGTTGCTGATAGTGTTGTTAGTGTTTGTGAGTTTCCTAGATAGCTGGTGTGAGTGTGACAAGTGTGTTATTGTTGATAGCTTGAGGAAGGTTGTGAAGTGCCCTTATTCTTATGTAAAACTTGTGAGTGAGAGAGACTTGTGTCGGGAGATCCATCTTGAAAGAGTGAATGCTTGAGGAACATGCTGGCTAGATCCCTCTGAGAAGGTTTCTAACGTCAAGACTTTGGTTGTAAGCTTACTCTTATTTCATAATTAATGAAATCAATGATGTTTTCCTATGTCTCGTATGTAATGTACTTGATAGCTCATGACTTCTTGACTTTGTGAGTAAATCGATCATTGTTGTTCCGGTTACATGCTTTGTTGTATTTCCTTTGCATTGTTTCAGGTTGATCACTCATTAGGACAAGGAAGCGGAAGCTGGAGTAGCACAACGGAACTCCATCAACCACTGGTTGAGGTAGGCCTCCAACTATGACTGTTTAAGGAAAACTATTGTTGATCTGTCCTTTTTTGTGACTAGACCCACTCTAGGGCTAGAGGGGTTGCCTCTGTCTGCAGAGGGAACACTTTCCTGCATCACACTATGATACAAATGTTTTTGTTTTTTGAGTTTTTAGATTTTTCACAAATGTCTATCCAACACATAATTAGATAATTCATCTGTCAATGTATGCATGTTTCTAGGAATATGATGATATGTAATGTAATCAAAATTTCTTTCTAGTGGATGAATACGTGATGGAATATTGCTTGTTAAGTTGAAGAAAAACAAGCTGTGAATCAAGGTTGAAAACCAATTCCCAGATGCCAAGAGCGATAGATTATAACAACAATTCAATAACTGCGCTACACTTAGCGATGTTATTAGTTTTTTGACCTAGACATATACCTTGAAGATAAATCAACTCACCATGGGGGTTATAAATGGCCCATGCCACAAATGATAGATTCCAGGTACTACGGCAAGCACCATCAGCGAAACCGATGTGAGGAGACATCAACATCTACAAAGTAGGAAAAAACATAATAAGCAGGAAAGTTGCTTGCAAAACAACACACCAAACCACACTGTACAAAACTCAATAACACACTATTTTACAAAAGGAACCATGCAAGATGACCTAAGCATAGTACTTTTTGAGATAAAGCTTGTTCCAGGGCCTGTCTAAGGGATTGCCCTCATAATCAATAAGCTCATAGGCCCCTTTCTGTAACACATGTTTAATAATGTAGGGCCCATGCCACATGGGTTTGAAATTTCCTACCCCCAACTTATCATTAGCTTGATCATACAAAAGAACCAAATCGTCCTCAGAAAAAGCTCAAGGGGAGACAGACTGATCAAAATGGGACTTGAACCACTTTTTTTGTGCTTCGATGACCAAAGCAGCAAGACGATGAGTCTCATCAAGTTGTTCTAGGTACAGGAGACGTTCTTCCTGAGGTGAGGTCTTAGGGAGAAGTTTGACAGTATGTTTGAGGTATGGAATTTCAAACTTAATCGGTAAAGTTGCTTCCAGACCATAGACTAACTGGAATGGCGTGAATCCAGTTACGTCCTTGTTCGAGGTTCGGTAAGCCCACAAAGATGAAAAGAGCATGAGATGCCAATTTTCCTTGTGCATCCCAATGGTGCCCTGAAGCATCATAACCGAACCTTTTTTCATAGCTTCAACTTGGCCATTTTCTTGAGGGTAGTACGGGGTTAAGCCATTGTGGCGCAAGCCTAGAGTAGAAGATCGCTCAGCCATCATGTAATCTCAAAAATGGGATCCATGGTTGGTGACAATGGCCTAAGGCACTCCAAACCTGGAAATAACATGATTGAATAGAAATTGAGCTATCGTTTTACCATCCGTAGAGTATGTAGAAATTTCTTTAGCCCATTTAGTGAAATAGTCCACAGCTGATGAGCGCCATTATTGTAGCAAGGATGCCGCAACTCCTAGGCTACCAACTTTACTTATCAACCCGGGGTTCGTACAAACTTGGAGGTGACAGTACTATATGCACAAGTAGAAGTGAAGGTCCTGCCTGTTGTCACTTGTTCATCTCGCAAGAGACCCCAGGGGTTCCAAGCTAGACTTCTATAGAGTCAGAAGAAGCTTGATTCTTTGATGGAAGAAGAGAAAATATATTCTAAGAGAGCTTACTCTACTGCAGTAATGAAGAAAACAACATGTAATGCTAAATCACACCATATCCTAATTAACCATTTAAATAGCTAAATTAAGCAGAATTGCTAAATAAACACTAACCTAATGTTGCTATCTAAGTTACAGAAGTAAAGAACATAAAACCAAACTAATGTGTAAGCAAGGAGACTAAATTAAGTCTGTTTTCGCATTTTTGGTGTTTTGGTAAAATCAAGCATGGAAGGAGTCAAGCGGGAGAGCAAGTGAAGATCGAAATCAGTGAAAGGAGGAAGTAATGAAGCAGCAGTGCATGGGAACCATTAGATCGATCAGTGAATAGTAAAAGTGGAAGATGAGTGGTGGAGATCTTATCGCAGGAGATTACATGAATAGATGGATGAATAGGACTAACGGAAGATGAATGGTGAAGATCTTATCACAGGGGATTAAGTGAATAGATAGATGAATAATGATTAATGGAGGATGAGCGGCGGAGATCTTATCACGGGGGATTAAGTGAATAGATGGGTTAACAAGATTAACAAAAGATGAATGGCGAAGATCTCATCACGGGAGGTAAAGACAATAGATGGATGAACAGGACTAACGGGAAATGAATGGTGGAGAGCTTATCATGGGAGGTTGAGTCAAGGGATGGACGAACATGACTAATCGGAATATGAATGGTGGAGATTTGATCTTGAAGATGAAGTGAATAGATGGATGGATCACATCAAGTTAAGTGGCGACAGAAGGGGAAAAAACATGTGGAATGATGGAGCAAGTTTCCTAGGCGGTAAGCGGTTTCTCGCGCACCCTCAAGGCTGTAAGCGGAATTCCAAAATTTTATGCGATTAGCCTAATTGGGTAACACATAGCACAAGAAAACCACTTTCTCGCATCGTCTTGGGTGGATATCAGCCGTGCAAGAATTCACATGAGATTGTGTGATAGTCGTTATATCATGCGACATTGATCAACGGTGGAGATTGGCCAAGCTAGTTGGCGATCAGGTAACGCGATAGTTGTTGGATCAAGAAAGACAGATCGATGGTGGGGATGTGGAGAACCTAAAGTCAAACATTGAAATGAATAAATGTGGTAAGCATTATCTCACACGCCCTAAGGGCTGTAAACTGTATTTCTAAATTTTACGCAATTAGCCTAAGTGAATGACATGTAGCATGGGAAAACCACTTTTCTTGCGTGCTTTTGGGTGGATATCGACCGTGCAAGAATTCGAGCGAGATTGTGCAATAACCATTGGATCAAGGGCATGACAGATCGATGGTGGAGATTTGGAGTGCATAAAGTAGGTGGAAGGATTCACGATAGCCGTTGGATCAAGCTAGACAGATCAGCGGTGGAGATTTGGAGCGCATAAAATCAAGCATTGAAATGAATCAAACGGTGATTGGTTAGGTTTGTTGTGGATCAGATGGTGAGGAAATCTATGGGTATAATATGATTAAGATGCCTTTTATTATCTTCCACTTAAGCATTTCGTGCTAAAGGAAATCAGCATATGCACAAAAAGTGATGGAAAAAGACGACAATGAAATGAACCACGTACTGAATCAATACAACATACTTAATGCAAGAATTATTGGCTAACCTGCTAATTGAAAGAAGGCACAAATGGAATCAAAGTAAAACACAACTAATCTACTCTACACTGTTGTAATGGAAATGTGACTACTTAAGCAAATGAACAATTAAACCATGAATATCTTCTAGCATACATGTACAGTAAAGATAAGCCTTAGCTGCTAGCATTGGGCCCTAACCCAAGAGCTTCAGCCCTCTGAGTTAACTCAGTGCTGGCTCAAAACAAAACTCATCTTATTATCAAAACAGTGGATTACAGCAATAACTGTCACAAGTCTTGCAGCTCGAAAATAAAGTAGAGTTTTACAATCAAAAGTACAAATCCTACTAAGGTCCTATGCCTCTCTACTTATGCATCTGAAGGCTCCAATGACTTCCTTAAAATTAGGGAGGCTTGGCTTCCAAGCTAGAGATAAACTGGTCCTTTTAGTTCCACTTACTTGGTTGCCTTCTAGTCCTCATGATTTGGTTAGTTTCACTTCGAGCTGATGGAGGAATATTCGAATGGATGGGTAGTAAATGAGGAGGGTTTCCCTCATAATTGTTCTCCCTTAAGCCCGCATTACATGCACATTAGACCACAAAGAAAAATATCAAACTCTAACTCATCTCATAAACAAAATATAATCAAAAGTATGCAATAAGTTGTGAGCATAGTTGGTTTGACTAAGCTAGGAGGTGAATTAAGGCCCATATAATTACCCAATGATGAGGCTCATCATCACCCTCCTACTGAAAATGTTGCTCATCCTCTGAGAAACTTAGTCAATGTCCATGTCCTTCTGGCTCTGGTAGCCTCTCTGACATCCCATGCCTGTTGGAAATAATACTGAGAGGGGGGGTGAATCAGTATTATCAGATTAGATAAAACTTTTCAATTTCATACTCAGAAACATATACGCGACTTCAGTTAAGTGAACCCGCGTGTACACGCGACTGTGTCTAATGCAACTAGCGTATATCCAGAGATCTTATGATTGAGTTAATCTTATCTTCAGTAAATGCATCAGAACATTATTAAGCATATTAACAGTAAACAGGTGCAGTATAACAGAACAGATCATCACACAAATGCCACACACATGAACACCATGATATAAGGTGGAAACCCAATGTGGGTGAAAACCACCTGCTGCAATTTGTCTCTTTCTTCTTTAATGAGAACTTCTTTTACAATGTACTGGTGCAGTCCTTTACCAGCACGCAGGCTACAACCTGCAGAGGGCTACAACCCTCTTAGCTCTTGTACTAGCCGATCCATTTACTAGTACGTAGGTGCCTACCTACAGAATGCTTCTTTACTCGTTTTCCAGCTGCTAGTGGAAGGGAGCTACAACCCCCTGGCTCTTGTACTGGCTGATATGTTTACCAGTACGTAGGTGCCGGCCTACGATCTACCCGGGACCACGTTTCATACATTTTCATACTAGATCCATAAGACAATCATCATTGTAGTACAACCTGCATCATCAATCACTGAAACACCCAATTCTGAATCACTGTAACCCTGTCAACAATAACCAGACAATCATAGCAACAACCAGATCCAGCTCCATATTCAAATATCATACTTCACATTGTATACGCTACTTGGATGACCCCAACCTGCGTGTATACGCTCTTTTACCAAAACCAACTCGCGTATAGATCTATAAATTCAACCTTAAAACTCTGCAGCTATATCAGACATCAAAGCATACCCAGATCATAATAATAAACATGCGTCAGTAGATCTAGTCTATCCAGAGTCAAACCATATGAAGATAATCATTCCAAGCCTTGAGATCTCGTTCCATCATTCATCATCCTCCACATGAGTGAAACCTTGGTTCAGATCACCAACCCATAACCAGCACTTGGATCACACACTTTCTCAAATCTTCATCACTCACACTTGCTCTCTTTGGCCTAGTGATCTTCTCCTTATATAGCCTTAGGCCTTGCTCAATACCAAGAGCCAAAACCATAGTAACACAATACCATCAACCTCAAAACTAGGGATCAACACATCCGTCGAGACGCCATGGTCCAAAACCATAGGCACAACTTCCAAGGACTAACTGCCACTGACCAAAGGTACGTTTTCACATGTACGCGCTTTTACTGAAGCCAACCTGCGTGTACACGCTGATTCTCCTTGATGAACCTGCGTATATATCTTTCTTGTCCTGCTGTACTGAGATCTGTCCACTAGTTAAGTTGTCATCACCTGTACCAGTCTCTGAGCACCTGTACCAACCTCTGAGTGAGTTGCCATCAAGGACAACACTTGAATCATAATGCCAACAATCTCCCCCTTTGGACTTGATGGCAACCACCACACCAAGTCACTCTCCCCCTTTGACATCAAGGGCAAAGGGTGGACCAAGATATTCTCTTCCTTGGTATACCTTCTGCTGACCATACTGCTGTCCATACTCCCCCTGAGTACATGCTGAAATCTCCAAATGTGCTCCCCCTTTGTGTATGCCAAAGTGTACCAATCTATCCATCCTGCTCTTGCTGAATTGTGCTGTTCATGCTCCCCTTGACTGTAGGCAAGATCTGCAAAAGATGTTCTTCAAGAAGAACAAAGACTTATACATCATAGAAGACCTTCCTATCACCAAAAGACTCAACATACATTCATCACCCAACCTAGTGGGGATATCCCAATATTGACTCATCCACCTAACCATGTGAAGATACATGATAATACATGAACATTTCATCATTCATCCCAGGCATAGTGGGGAAACCAACATAGGCCGTTACATGACCTTGACATCATAAAAGAGATACATGACATAGTGATGAAATATCTAGACCAAGACTTATGAAAGCCACCAACAGCATCATGATCTGTACCATAAGCATCAGCCTGCAATACCATTCCTAAACAGTAAGATGTATCATTTAGCTTCATAGACTTTATCAACACCTTCTAACCATAATGCCAACAATGCATTATTCGAAGAATATTCTCCCCTTGAGTGTAAGCCAACCATGTCTGAACCATTTCCTGAGTCTGTTCTGCTCCCCCTGAGCCTGAGCCAACCATGACTGAACCTGGGTCTGTTCTGCTGCCCTTTCTTCATATACGCGACTTTGCAGCCTGTAAATCGCGTATATACGCGACTTGTCTTCATGAAAATTGCGTATGAGAATCAGAACACTGAAGTTCTATACCTTCAGCTCCCCCTGAGTCTGTTATGTCTGTGCTGTGCTGAGTACCCTGTGCTGTGCCACATCTTTCTGACTGAACTTCCTTCTTCTTCCATATCTTCACGCATGTTGATGATTTCTTCTTATCATGAGCTTTGTTCCTGCAATCTCTTGCTTTATGTCCAAACTTGTTACATGCATAGCATCTTACATGTTTCATATTCCTCTTGTAGCAATCAGCAGCTTTGTGGCCAAACATATTGCAAGAAAAGCAATATCCATTAAAGTATCTTGAATGTGATGATCTTTCTGCATGATGGTCTTGAAACCGTCTTCTTCTACATATGGCTGCAACATGTCCAAGATTATGACATACATAACATTCAACATTATTCAGTGGAGGAAATAATCGTCTATCACGTCCATAGTTAGGAGTAGAGAATCTTCCTTGAGGAATTTCTTTCCTTGGTTGTTCCTTTTTGGGCATTTCAGATTTCTCATTAGAGTTTCTTGCCTTACCTTGTGAACTAGATTCACCTTCAACATATTCATGAAAACCAAGACCAGTCTTGATAGCAGGAGATCTTTGACTACTAAGAATATCATCCAAGACTTTAGAGCTATCTTGAAATCGTAAAAGCTTATCCTTTTCTTCTAATTTGTTTTTCAAGATATTTACCTCAACTTGATGTTGTTCTTCTTTTTCAAGACATTGCTTCTTCAAGGTCTCTTCAACTTTCCTTCCTTCATCCAACTGATGCCTTAGTTTGAGGATCTCGTTTTCTTGCTCTTTATTCAGTGCTAGCAGCATTTCTCGAACTCTGGAGGCACATTCCAACTGTTCTTCTAATCTGATGATTTCTTCTTTGAGGGCATTCTCCCTTTTGCTAGGTAGATCTTGTTGATCTATGATTTGATCTGACGCTTCATTTGCTTGTCCATCTTTAATCTGAGGTGCTTCAGGATCTGAATACTTGCTTCCACACAACGACAGGTTGTCATTGTTCTTTTGAGCTGTCTTCTTTTTCTGACGTGCTTTCTTCCCCATTGTTCTACGAATCTCCTTCAAGCGATCAAGCTTCTCTGAAGGACCTGCTCCGATACCAATTGTTGGAAATAATACTGAGAGGGGGGGGTGAATCAGTATTATCAGATTAGATAAAACTTTTCAATTTCATACTCAGAAACATATACGCGACTTCAGTTAAGTGAACCCGCGTGTACACGCGACTGTGTCTAATGCAACTAGCGTATATCCAGAGATCTTATGATTGAGTTAATCTTATCTTCAGTAAATGCATCAGAACATTATTAAGCATATTAACAGTAAACAGGTGCAGTATAACAGAACAGATCATCACACAAATGCCACACACATGAACACCATGATATAAGGTGGAAACCCAATGTGGGTGAAAACCACCTGCTGCAATTTGTCTCTTTCTTCTTTAATGAGAACTTCTTTTACAATGTACTGGTGCAGTCCTTTACCAGCACGCAGGCTACAACCTGCAGAGGGCTACAACCCTCTTAGCTCTTGTACTAGCCGATCCATTTACTAGTACGTAGGTGCCTACCTACAGAATGCTTCTTTACTCGTTTTCCAGCTGCTAGTGGAAGGGAGCTACAACCCCCTGGCTCTTGTACTGGCTGATATGTTTACCAGTACGTAGGTGCCGGCCTACGATCTACCCGGGACCACGTTTCATACATTTTCATACTAGATCCATAAGACAATCATCATTGTAGTACAACCTGCATCATCAATCACTGAAACACCCAATTCTGAATCACTGTAACCCTGTCAACAATAACCAGACAATCATAGCAACAACCAGATCCAGCTCCATATTCAAATATCATACTTCACATTGTATACGCTACTTGGATGACCCCAACCTGCGTGTATACGCTCTTTTACCAAAACCAACTCGCGTATAGATCTATAAATTCAACCTTAAAACTCTGCAGCTATATCAGACATCAAAGCATACCCAGATCATAATAATAAACATGCGTCAGTAGATCTAGTCTATCCAGAGTCAAACCATATGAAGATAATCATTCCAAGCCTTGAGATCTCGTTCCATCATTCATCATCCTCCACATGAGTGAAACCTTGGTTCAGATCACCAACCCATAACCAGCACTTGGATCACACACTTTCTCAAATCTTCATCACTCACACTTGCTCTCTTTGGCCTAGTGATCTTCTCCTTATATAGCCTTAGGCCTTGCTCAATACCAAGAGCCAAAACCATAGTAACACAATACCATCAACCTCAAAACTAGGGATCAACACGTCCGTCGAGACGCCATGGTCCAAAACCATAGGCACAACTTCCAAGGACTAACTGCCACTGACCAAAGGTACGTTTTCACATGTACGCGCTTTTACTGAAGCCAACCTGCGTGTACACACTGATTCTCCTTGATGAACCTGCGTATATATCTTTCTTGTCCTGCTGTACTGAGATCTGTCCACTAGTTAAGTTGTCATCACCTGTACCAGTCTCTGAGCACCTGTACCAACCTCTGAGTGAGTTGCCATCAAGGACAACACTTGAATCATAATGCCAACAATGCCTTTGTTGTGGCCTCTTCTTCTTGTGCACAAAATTTCCTTTCTAATTCTTCCCATTGTCTCTTTTCCTCTTCTTCTTTTCTCCCTTCTAGCATTCATAGTAGTAGTGGTGGACTGAGTTTTAGGCATATGCAATTGGCCTTCAACCTTTGCATTGATTTCTTATACATAGGTGTCTTGTTGAGTGCCTCTCTCAACCTTTGAGGGGAGTGATATTCTCTGATATTCAGGCTATGTGGCAGTGTGTTCCATCTCCTTGAGCAGGCATGTATACTATCATCTCCTAGAAGCCTAAACATATTCTCAAAATGTGAAATTTCTTGCTCTTGAGAAACACGATATCTCGGTGCCAGCTGAGGATCATTTACAATTAGATTATGGGTACTGATTAGGGCCTTGGGATTTGATTGTTCATCTTTGATGAAAAGAGGTTCATTCTACTCTCTGGCCAATATTCTTTTCATCTCTGTAGCCCTTGACTCCTCATGGTTAATCCATGATGCCAAAGCCATTAACTATAGATCTACTAGCTCGAAATTAGGATCCCAAACATTCTTGTTTGTAAGGGCCTTGTTGTGCAAGTAAAATTCAGTCATTTTGACCATATCCTCTAGTGTAATTTGATCACAAAGATCAATAAACTACCTGTAATCCTGAAATGGCATGGTTACCCTTTGTGCTAGTGTTTTAATCTGAAATTGCAGCCATTGTTCTTTGAGGTAAAGAGCATAGGATTTAGTTGGCATCCTACACCGGATGGCCTCCAAGGAGAGGCTGGCCATACATACTAGTTGGTTTTCCCTTTCCTATAGCTGTCCTCTCAGCCATGCATTTTCCCTCTCAAGTTTATCTCTCACTATTGCTTCTTTCTCCCTTAAGCCACTTAGCTCTTTGTTTTTCTTATCTTCTTCCTCTTTCCGTTCTTTCTCATATCCATTAGTTTCTTCCTTCATTTCCTCCTCTGTTTCAGCATCATCCTCCTTCTCTTCTCCTTCATCATGTTCCTATGCATTAGTTTCTTCTTCATCCATCTCATCCCCATCTAGCTCTATATCTTCTTCTTTTCGTTTTGCCTCCTCCTCACTGACAAAAGGACTAAGATCATAGGTGATGGTTTTTATGTCATCGTCTGCTGGTAAGTCTTTGAAGACTGACCATGTTATAGGGATCCTGAGGTTTTGGAGGGCATCCTCAATGAGGATCTTGATCAACCCATGGTGAGCCAATTGTTGGGAATTCCCTTCCTTTACTTTGTTGCTAGAGTCTATGAGTGATTGCATCAAGAAATATGGTATGCTGAGTCTTTGGTGAACTGGTGTTTCTACCCCAAATATTAATTCTTCAAGCATTCTAAAATGGTAGCCATAAAAAACACTGTATCTACCCTCACATGATATATATTTGATGAGTTGGTAGCCTACCTCACTCCATGGGTATTGCAGAATGTCACTCCTTACTCCATTTTTATCCTCTGTGGGTTCTTCACCTTTTAAAAAGAATTTCCTTTTTGCCACCTGACTGTTTTCTTTTTCTTCTTTTCTCCATGGAATTCCTAGGGAAAACGTGGTGACCCTACTAATGAGCTTTGGGGTGAGATCTATAGTGAGCCCTCTACCTATGACAGTGGCATGGATTTTGCTATGTGGAGTGAGGGAATTAGCAAATTATTGAGCCACTTCATCATCGTACCCTGTGAATTTTCCCAAAAACCCCATCCATTGGTGTCTTATAAAGATTTCAAACACTTGGGGGTGTTGTTGTATCCCCACAGTATTTGTGGGTTCTCTCCTATTAAAACCTCCTGTCATCTTGCTTGTGAGGCTTGAGGAGGAAATGAGAGGTTTGACACAAGAATTTTAAATTCAAGAGAAAACAAAGTTTCCTATGTATGTAATTCACCTCCCACAGTTGTTATGTCCACCAGCTTTTAGAGCATTTCTAGTTCATTTGCTTGTAAATGGGGATGGATTTTCAGATCCTACATCTTTAGAATGGTGGTAGTGGACAATTCTCATGATATTCCATCTTGAACCCTTCTCTACCTATCCTATAGACTGACTTTCTGCATCTTGTATACTGCTCCTATAGACTGTTCCTGTAGGAATTCTTATGCATGCTCCTGTAGAAATTCTCTTGCAGAATAATGGATCCTTGCTTTTGGTGGGTGGCCAGAGTTATGAGAGTGACTTGGGTGAGGGAGTTTCAAGTAGGTGGAATGCATGAATGCATTAAAATAATGTTTTGTTTCCCACTCCTCATAATCAGCTCCCACCTTGTGGATCCGTAGTTAACCACTTCTTATCCTACTCCTCCTCTGTCTTTGACTTGACTGCGGCCACCTGTGAGAGGACACCCGGTTTTGTATGTGATGACTGAATGAAGGTGGCCAAGTTAACTGGCCACCTTTTCACTTATAAACCAACTACCTCATAACCTTTAAAAATCTTGATCAAATTATGCATATGAGTGAGTGAACGGGATACCTACCTGTGGTCTCAATGCCATGCTACAGTTTTCGAAGATCAAAGGTGCTGTGTTGTTTATTTGCTGCATGGTCATTCTTCTTCCTCCTCTACTATCTATGACTGAAGAACTGATGCTACTGCTGCTATGGAGCTCCTGGATCATCCTTGTGAATAACTGTAGTTGATGATTGATATGATGTGGGATAGGTTGCTACAGGACCTAACCAACCTACCATTCACCCTCAGATTGCTTCCTATAGGTTTTCGGGGGATCCTGTAGAAAACATAACCTTCATCTAAATAGAAGCAATGAAGTGAAAAAACAATGGAATTAATGGAAGGATACATGGTAAGGAGTGGAGGAGATGAATATATGTGAGGCAGGGTTCCCTTTGGTTCCTCTCTTTGCTCCTTGATTGTCTTTCTCGCCCACCCGCAAATAACAATTATGTCCTTTTCCCTTTTTTCCCTTTTTTTTTCTTGAAAAACACCTAGGCTGCCTCAGAGAGTTTTTCACCCTAGATGTTTGCCCTGGGCGCCTCAAGGAAGGTTTTCACCCAGGGATCTTCTTATTCTTTTTTCATCATTGGGCTGCCCCACAAGGTTTTCAAGCCAAAGATGGGACTCAGGCGCCTCATGGAGGTTTTCATTTAAATCCTTATTCTTTTTTCTCCTTTTTTTTTTTTTTTTTTTCCAGTGACCTGATGAGGGATGAGCTGGAACTTGCTCCACCATCATCACTGTCTTATTGATATTGTCAATGAACTTTTTCTTTGATAAAGGCCTCTTGTACATTTTCAATCGGTGTCCATTAATAAGCAAAGGAATGGCTTCTTCATCTATAGTTATGATTTTCACTGAACCATTATCATGGCATCTTTCCACCACATAAGCTCTGAGGCACCTTGTCCTTAGCTTTCCCTTGAAGTCTTTATACCTAGAATCATATAGCAATGCCCAATCGCCCTCTTGAAATTGCGTCTCCTTAATATGTCTATCATGCTAGATATTCCCCTGAAGCTGAACTATCTTTGTATGTAGGAGGGCCTGCATTCTGAATTCATCCAAGTCATTCAAATCGAACAATATTTCTCTCTGTGCATGATTGAGATCCAAATCTAGTTGTGCTACCATCCTCAATGTGTTATATTCAAACTCAATGGACAGCAAAGCCTTTTTCCTATAGACTAGCTCATAGGGTGTAAATCCAGTGGTGGTCTTCCATGTTGTATTATAGGCCCAGGTGGACAACTAGTCTCTCTACCTAATCCTTCCTGCTGCTACTTACTACCTTGGTTAAGATGCTCTCTAGTGCCCTGTTGGTCACCTCCACTTGCCCATTAGCTTGTGCATGATAAGGAGTGGAGGTCCTATGCTTGATTTTATGATGGTTGAGCAGTTCTTCAATCATGTTGGAGGTAAACTAGCTACCTTGGTCTATGACTAGCTCTCTAGGGTACCCAAATTTGTAGAATACATTCTCCCTTAGGAACTTAGCCACCTTCTCTTCTGTTGTTTCCTTAATTGCCTTGGTTTCAGCCCACTTAGTCAAATAATTAGTGCACACAATAATGTACTATTTTTTCTTTGAAGGAGGGTTGATAGGCCCAATGAAGTCCATGCCCCACTTGTCAAATGGCTCGAAAGTCACTTGAGGATGTAGGGGCATTTCATTTCTTGGAGTAGGCTTTCCCATCCTCTCACATCGATCACACTGACTAATGTACTTCTTCACATCTTGATGAAGAGTGGTCCAATAATAGCTCGCTTATAACACTTTGAATGCTTTCCTCTTTGTTGCAAAGTGACCTCCACAAGGCCCATCATGACAGGTCAGAAGGATGTCAAAAACTTCCTCTTCCCTTACACACCTTCTCAAGATTGGATCTGGGCCAAGTTTGGAAAGATTGCCCCCAATCTAGGTGAAGGGGCGCTTTTCCTGACTATCTTTCTCTTTTCTTTGTAGGTCAAGTTTGGTGGGAACTGTGCTGATACCAAATAGTTTGCTATATCAGCAAACCATGGGGAGAGAACTGAAATAGCAAACAAATGCTCGTCTGGTAACTGGTCATCCACCATTCCTTCTTCACCTACAGGCAGATTCATCCTAGATAGAAAGTCTGCAACAACATTTTCCTTACCAAGTTTATCAACAATAGTTAGATCAAACTACTGTAATAAAAGAAACCATCTTATAATTCTAGTATTCACATATGGTTTGTTCATTAAATATTTGATTGCAGCATGGTCAGTATGCACAAATGTTTGATAGCTTGTAATGTAATGCCTAAATTTGTTTAATGAATGCACAATAACCAGGAGTTCCTTTTCGGTCACAATATAATTTAGCTCAGCCTTTGATAGGTTCTTACTGATAAAATAGATGGCATATGGAAATTTCTCCTCTACCTGACCTAAGGTTACTCCTATGGCTTTGTGTGAGGCATCAACATGAATATGAAAAGGGAGGGCCAAGTTTGGGCCTAGAAGAATTGGTGCAGTGGTTAACTTACCCTTTAAAATATCTAAGGCCTCTTGACAAATTTTTGACCATATAAACTTAGAATCTTTGGCCAACAACCCAAGTAAAGGAGAGGCCAACTTGCTGAAGTCCTTTATGAACCTTTGGTAGTATCCATCTAACCCCAAGAAACTCCTAATATCCCTCTGCTTTTGAGGGCATGGAACCCTTTGGATGATTGCTATTTGTTTTGGGTCCACCTGCAGTCCCTTCTGAGATATTGAATGACCTAGCACAGTCCCTTCAGTCATTAAGAATTCACATTTTTTTGGACTGAGAGACAGGTTCATTTCAACGCATTTGTGCAATAATTTGCCTAGGTTAGTGAGGGCATCTTGAAAATCACAACCATAAGGTGCAAAATCATCCATATAGATTTCCATTGCATTATGTACTAATTCAGCAAAAATACTCAAGACTGCTCTCTGAAAAGTGGCAGGACCATTGCATAGGCCAAAAGGAAGGACCCTATAGGCAAAATTATTGTAAGGATAGGTGAATTTGGTCTTATCTTGGTCTTCTAGGTAGATTTGGATTTGGCTGTACCCGCTGAATCCATCTAGGAAAGAAAAGAACTTCTTCCCTACCAGGCCATATAGCACTTTGTCAATGAAGGGTAGGGGAAAGTGATCCTTCTTTGTGGCTTTGTCCAACTCCCTGTAATCAACACAAATCCTCCACTTACCATTTTTCTTGGGAACTGACACTAAAGGAGAGATCCACTCACTGTCAGAGATAGGGTAAATGAATCCTGCATCTAGCAGTTTTTGCAGTTCTTCTTTGACTATATCTTTAAGAGCTGGATTCATCCTCCTTTGTGGTTGCCGGACTGGCTTGCAACCTTCTTTGATGTATATGTGGTGAGTACACACTGAGGGGTGTACTCCCTTCATTTCCTTGTAACTCCAAGCGAAGGCTTCGAGGTTTTCTCTCAACATGTTGCATAGCTTTTCCTCTTCAAGAGCAGAAAGATATGGATTAGTTTGAAAAGTTTTCTCTGGGCCAAATTCTATTGTTTTAACATGGAGTGGGTTGGAATTGGCCAAGAATAAGTCAATTGGATCATTGTTCTTGGTTTCCCTTACCTCTTCTTCTAATGATAATGAACTAGGAGTTGGACTTTGGAGCAGGTGTTCAATTAAGTCATCCTCATCTTGTTATCCTCCTCCTATGGTTTCCTCCAAATCATAAAGTTGGGTTGAATAAGACTCATCTTCTTCCTCCTCCTCCAACCATAAAGGTAAATCATGCTCTAGAGAAGGTTGAGCAGGAGGGTATAGGGCTAACTACTTGGACATATGCCCATTCTTGATGGTCATATTCCTAGCTCTACAGCTAATGTAAGCATCAGCTATGGCCAACCATGGCCTCCCAAGGATGAGAGGGTAACCACTGTGCTTAGACTTATGCTGGAGAACTAGGAAATCTGTAGGTACTCCTAGGAATCAACAGATACCATCACATACTCCACAATTCCCTCAAGGGTGACTATGGAATGGTCTGCAAGTTGTAGAACTGTTTTGGTCTTCCTCAATGACCCTTGGAGGTTGAGTTTGAGCATGGTGTCTTTGGCCATCACATTAATGGTAGCCCCAAGATTGATCAGAGTGTGTGGGACAATGATGCCATTGATGTGCACATCTACTATAGGGCTTCTAGGGTCTAAATATTTCGGACATATTGCTTGCCTCAGCATTAAGTCAGATAGCTGTCCAATGACATTAATGGTAGCGGAATCCCTTTTTCTTCTTCTTGGGTGCTTGAAGAACTTCTCCTTAATCAACTTATTGTAAATGGGAACATATTTATTGCTCGGAGAAGGGGGATCTTTACACATATATTTTTCAATCCTCCTAGAAGTTCAAGTTCTTCTGGGGTAGGTTGGAGTGGTTGGGCTAATCTCTCAGGAAAGGGTGGATTTACTTCAAGGTTGCTTTCCTCTCTTTCTTCCTCAACCTCCCTATGTGGAGAGGGATGTTGGTTATCTAGGAGAATTCTGCCAGATCATAGGTTGATCTCCTAGATTTCTACAACATAAGCAAGGTATGATGTCTCTCCACTATATACTTGTTGAGTCTGCTTATTTTTCATGTTCAGAATTGGATGGGCAAGCATCTAGGGTTTCTTGGGTGGAGAAGAGTGTAGGATTTGTGGTTGGGTAGGTGGTGGAGCCAATAGAGCTAGAGCATTGTTGTATTGGGGCCTCCACCCCTGGAGTGGGGTATTCCACTGAGGTTGTGGTGGCATCTAAGGTTGAAATGACTGGCTGGCTGGTTGGGAATGATACTGAGATGCATAGGACCAAGGAGGGGGTGTAGCCTACGAAGGATGAGTGGGGGGTCCCCAAGAAGGTATAGTTGTGGTTTGGTTGGGGTTGTAAAATGCATGGGATGACCCTTGCATACCCTGTTGGTATGGTCTAAGCCGAGGAGGTCTCCTTTGGTTGATGTAGCAAAGTTGCTCAGTGACCCCTTCCACTCCTTGATATACAAATTTGAGTCTAGCTAAAGAAGGGAACTCGTCTGTGGAGTGGTTTTCTTCACAGACTGAGCAAATACCAATGTAGTTCAATGGACATTCGTTCTTAGGATGCCTCCTGGTGCATCTAGGAAAAAATATGGCCAAGGCTCTCTTTGCTTCCTCTTGCTTCCTTTTGATGTTCATGGTGTCAAATTGCAAGGCAAGGGTTTGCAGCATCTCACTTTTGAAATCTTCTAGCATATTTCTAATTTCACCCTTGATGGATGAGTTGGAAGATGATGTATTGGCCATAGGTGGACTACCCCTACCCTTTTTCTTGGCTGTCCTAGAATGGTTTCTAAAGACAATCTTGATATCCTCATAGGGTAATTGGTAGATATCTCCTCCTACTAAGAAATGCAATGTATCCAGAAGATCTTCCCTTACTCCTCTAAGAAGGACCAACTTTAGTGACTTGGGGTCAAGTGTGCACCTGGCCATTTTGTAACTGAGATGCAATCTTTCTTCGTAGTCTTCTAAGGATTCATCCTCGCCCATGGTCATCCTGAAAATCTATTCTTTAGTATCCTTTGACCTACAATAGTCCCTATATTTTTTGTTAAAAGGTTGCTGCATCTCATCCCAAGTTGTGATGCTATCTCTAGGTAAACCCATGAACTAGCACAATGATGCATCCTTGAGGGTAGATGGAAATAATTTTAACTTTTGCTCATCATCTGTATAGTCATAGGTTCCGCATATAGCAACAAACTCAAATAGGAAATTGTCAGGGTCCTCTGTTCAGGCCATGGAAATGAGGGAGGGCGGAGGGGCTTATATTCTTCATCTTAGTGTTCCCATTGGTTTCCCTAATGGGGAAGGCACCTTCAATTCTCTCTCTATTTCCTGTGTCATTTTGGTTTTCAGCCATTGGTTCAATAGGAATGGGTTCTTCCTCTTCTTATTCCCATATAGGTTCTTCAAATATGTCAGGTTGTTCACATAAAGGTTCCTCCAATTCACAGCCACCGAAGAAGAGAGAAGGTTGGTTGTTGGATGCAGTGGGGGTATTTGGCAAGAATTTTCCTAAATCGTCCCTACTCCTACGAGGCATGAAAGGAAATGTTTTTGGTTGGTTTTTGGAAGATTTTTTTAGCAAGAAAGTACTTTGCAGAAATGAAATTGTTGATTGAATGAAAACTACTGACATAAAGAAAAGTTAATTGCTGAATTGAAATTTTACTTGTAGAATGGAAAGGAAAGAAGATAATGACAACTGA
Organism: Pinus tabuliformis; assembly: GCA_031772625.1. Lineage (NCBI taxonomy): Eukaryota > Viridiplantae > Streptophyta > Pinopsida > Pinales > Pinaceae > Pinus > Pinus tabuliformis. The sequence continues at coordinate 1,551,494,541 of CM062804.1, forward strand.
AATAAAGGAAGTTACTAGATTACTTTTGTAGAAATAAACTAATGGAAGAAAATTGAAGACTAGAAATAGAAAAGAAGAAAGCAAACTAAAAATAGAAGAAAAGAAAGTAGTACTCACATTCTACTCAGACACCTCCCTGGCAATGGCATCAAAAAGTGATGAGCGCCAGTATTGCAACTTTACCTGTTGTCACTTGTTCATCTGGCAAGAGACCCTAGGGGTTCCAAGCCAAAATTCTATAGAGTCAGAAGAAGCTTGGTTCTTTGATGGAAGAAGAGAAAATCTATTCTAAGAGAGCTTACTCTACTACAGTAATGAAGAAAACAACATGTAATGCTAAATCACACCATATCGTAATTAACCATTTAAACAGCTAAACTAAGCAGAATTGCTAAATCAACACTAACCTAATGCTTCCATATAAATTACAGAAGTAAAGAGCATCAAACCAAACTAATGTGTAAGAAAGGATACTAAACTAAGTCTTTTTGCATTTTTGGTGTTTTGGTAAAATTAAGCATACAAGAGTCAAGCGAGAGAGCAAGCGAAGATTGAAATTAGTGAAAGGAGGACGTAACAAAGAAACACTGCATGGGAATCGTTGGATCGATCAGCGAACAATAAAACTGGAAGATGAGCAGTGAAGATCTTATCGCAGGAGATCGCATGAATAGATGGACGAACAGGACTAATGAAAGATGAATGACAGAGATATTATTGTAGGGGATTGAGTGAATAGTGGACGAATAATGATTAACGGAGGATGAGCGGCGGAGATATTATCACGGGGGATTAAGTGAATAGATGGGTGAACAAGATTAACGAAAGATGAATGGCGAAGATCTTATTGTAGGAGGTTAAATCAATAGATGGACGAACAAGACTAATGGGAGATGAATGGCGAAGATCTTATCACAGGAGGTTAAGTCAAGAGATGGACGAACATGACTAATTGGAAGATGAATGGCAAAGATCTTATCATGGAGATGAAGTGAATAGATGGATGGATCACATCAAGTCATGTGGTGACATAAGGGGAAAAATCGTGCGGAATGATGGAGTGGGTTTTTGTAGGTGGTAAGTAGTTTCTCGCGCGCCCTCAAGGCTGTAAGTGGAATTCCAAAATTTTACATGATTAGCCTAATTGGGTGACACGTAACACGAGAAAACCCATTTTCTCACTTGCTCTCAGGTGGATATCGGCCATGCAAGAATTCACACGAGATTGTGCGATAGTTGTTAGATCATGCGGGATTGATCAATGGTGGAGATCGACTAAGCTAATTGGCAATCGAGTGACAAGATAGCCATTGGATCAAGAAAGACAGATTGACGATGGAGATGTGGATAAGCTAAAGTCAAACGTTGAAATGAATAAAGGTGGTAAGAAGTATCTCTCACACCCTAAGGTTTGCAAGTTGTATTTCTAAATTTTACGCGATTAGCATAAGTGAATGACGCGTAGCATGGGAAAACCACTTTTCTCGCATGCTCTTGGGCAGATATCAACAGTGCAAGAATTCACGCGAGATTGTGCAATAATCGTTGGATCAAGGGCGTGATAGATCGATGGTGGAGATTTAGAGTGCATAAAATAGGTGGAAGGATTCACGATAGCCATTCGATCAAGCTAGACAGATCGACGTTGGAGATCTCGAGTGCATATAGTCAAGCATTAAAATGAATCAGGCAGTGATTGGTCAGGTTTATTGTGGATCGGACGGTGAGGAAATCTACGGGTATAATCTGATCAAGACATGTTTTATTAGCTTCCGCTTAAGCATTTCATGCTGAAGGAAATGAGCATATGTGCAAAAAGTGAGGGAAAAAGACGAAAATGAAATGAACCACGTACTGAATCAAGAAAAAAAACTTCATGCATGAATTCTTGGCTAACCTACTAATTGAAATAAGGAACAAATGGAAGCAAACTAAAACATAACTGATCTACTCTACATTGCTGAATGGAAATGCAGCTACTTAAGAAAATGAACAATTAAACCATCAATCTACGCTAGCATACATGTATAGTAAAGAGGAGCCTTAGCTGCTAGGGTTGGGCCCTAACCCAAGAGCTTCAGCCCTCTGAGTTAACTTAGTGCTGGCTCAAAACAAAACTCATTCTTATTATCAAAACAATGGATTACATCAACAACTGTCACAAGTCTTGCAGCTCGAAAATAAAGTAGAGTTTTACAATCAAAATTATGAATCCCACTAAGGTCTTAGGCCTCTCTACATATGAATTTGAAGTTTCCAATGACTTCCTTAAAACTAGGGAGGCTCGGTTCCCAAACTAGAGATAAACTGGTGCTTTGACTTCCACTTGATCGGCTGCCTTCTAGTCCTCATGATTTGGCTAGTTGCACTTCGAGCTGATGGAGGAATATTCAAATGGAGGGGTAGAAAATGAGGAGGATTTCCCTCCTATAATTCCTCTCCCTTGTCCCATTCGAGTTTTGGCCAAGGTCTTTGCTAAAATTCCTTTATTTTATCCTCTAATCCTACATTACATGCACATTATTCCACAAAGCAATATATCAAACTCTAACTCATCTCATAAACAAAATATAATCAAAAGTATGCAATAAGTTGTGAGAATAGTTGGTTTGACTAAGTTAGGAGGTGAATTAAGGCCCATATAATTACCTAGTGATGAGGCTCACCAACAACAATGAGAATATACCCATTCCCCCGTCCGAATGAGGGTTGTAGGTCATATAGTCGATGCCCCATTTTGTAAAAGTACCGAGAGTAATAACGAGGTGTAGGTGAGAAGGTGGGGCACACATCTTACATTGATAAATTTGGCACTCATGGTACTTGCAAATGACAAGGATGAAATACTTGAAGATAAAGGGCCAAAAATAACCATCACGAAGGATGTTTTGAGCAGTAGCATATCCCATTACGTGACTGCCACATGTGCCAGAATTGTAGTCATTCAAGACTCTCTCAGCCTCCTCGAGAGTGAGATAATGAAGAAGAATTGAATCGATGCCGATGTGGTATAAAGTATCTCCAATGATATGGTAAGGTTGAGACTGATGCCGAATGTGGCAACGATTATCTTTTGTCAATGCAGAACGGAAGGTGGATGTCTGGAGATATACAATGATATCACCGTACCAGGGGTCAAGAGTGCTAATTAAGAAAAGATTCTCATCCGGGAGCTGCTCATCGACATTAGCATGGAGAGAAGTGGAGGGTAGGAAGAAAATCAGCTCAATGAATATTAGCGATTTCTTAGATTTGGCAGTAGTAAACACCAAATCAAATTCTTGGAGGATAACAATCCACTTCGAATACTTGCCTCCTAGCAATGGACGAGTCAGGATGTAGTTCATGGGGTTTCATTCTGAAATCAAAGAGGTAGCGCAGAGTAGAATGTAATGCTGAAAGCGCTGAACAACCTGTACAACAGCCAATGCCAACTTCTTGACATGAGCATAACGTGTTTCGGTGTCGAGGATATTGCGACTAAGACAGTGAAAAACATGTTCATTTCCTTTATTGTCGTCTGGTACTAGCACCATAGCGATGGTACTAGAGGCTGCAACTAGATAAAGGAAGTAATCACGATGAGAGTTCAAGGGATGAAGGAAAGGAGCATTTATGAAGACAATCTTTAGGTCATCGAAAGACTTTTGAGCAGCCTCATCTGAAACAAATGGGGTTCCTTGCTTGAGAAACTAGGTGAACCTTGAAGCTAGCTCAACATAGTTGGGTACAAAATGATAGAAGAAATTTGCTTTTTTTCTGCAGACTCTGCAGTTGATGCAACGAAGATGGAGGGGGTAAATTAACTATGGTCTTGACTTTAAGAGGATATAAAAAAATGCCTTCTTTTGAAATTATAAAGCCAAGGAGTCATCTGGATTGCACGTAGAAGACACATTTATGCAGATTTAGCTACATGTTGTAATGTCTATAGAAAAGAAAAATTTATCATAGATGATCAGGGTGATCATGGAGTTTACGAGAATGAGTGGGGAGATCATCCAAGTAAGGTTGAACGATGTTACAAATTTCATGGAACGCATAATACATTACTCTCTGATATGTGGCCCCAGCATTCTTAAGGCCAAAAGGGAACTTTTAATACATGAAGGTCCCCCAAGGACGGATAAAGTCTATCTTATCTTGATTAATTGGCACAATGTTTATCTATTTGTATCCAGAAAAACCATCCATAAAGGAAAAGAATTCGCTCCAAGCACATTCATCAATGGTCTATTTAATGAAGGGAGTGGGGTAATTATCCTTAGGACAGGCACGATTGAGATCATGGTAATCAATGAAAATGTGAATAATGCCTTGTTTCTTTGTCACCAGTACAATATTTGACACCCAATCCATAAGGGGGATCAGATAAATAAATCCATCTTTAAGAAGTTTTTCAACTTCACCCTTAATGGCAACCGCTTTTCTAGGGTGCACTGGACGAAGCCATTGGCGAATGAGCTTCGCATGAGTATATGTTGGAATCTCATGCAGGACTATACTTGGGTCAATGCCGGGCATTTCTTCTATGACCATGCAAAAACATCCTGAAACTCTTGGAACAACGAGTATAGATCTTGATCTCTTCTAGAGAACAAGTTACCCTGATATGGACATTTTCAATGACACCAGGTTTGACAGAAATATGAATTGGCATCGTTTGGGTAATGTTACCCATGTTTTCTTCTGACCAAACTTCTTGAGTCATGATCAACGTCTAAAGTGGTAGGAATGGGAACTGAGAGGAGAACTCCTCAAGACAAGTAGTCATGATAGCCGGGCCAGGCAAACATGAGGAATGATGATGAGTGCTGTTCCAAGGTACTTCCTCCAGAGACATTACTTCCATGATACTCTCGTCAGAAAGAAAAGTATCATCTAAGGGGTTAGGAGATTCCGAAGAACCAAGCCATAGGGATAGAGAATACACATCGAGAGATGTTCTCCAAATAAGATGATCAGAGGATACCAAAGGTAAAGCCGAAACAATTTCCACGTAATCGATTTTGGCGGGACTTAACAACATAACCTCACCCCATGTCGAAATAGCCCTTGGATGGACTCCTTCTAGTAGTTGTGAGCTAGTCGGGACAGATGGTACGCCAGAAAACATTGTCAGAGTGACGGCAGGGAGTTCTGTTGTCGCTGTGTCAGTCGACACAGTCCTAGATGTTGACGGTTGTTCAGACATTTTGAGTCTATCCAAAATATTACCTATCGATTCTACAGGAACTTCCACTGGTGGTAGACTAACTTCTGATGTCGAAGGAAATAGAGTGACCCTGACTCCAAAATGTGTTGGAGTACTTGCTTGCGGATCTTCTACAATTTCCTCTATCGCAATCAAACCAGGTGGAAGGGGAAGACCGTCAGGTCCGTAAAATATTTCTGGTGCCGAAGAAGGGGTTGAATCGACAACGACAGATGTTCGAGGAGCAAGACTCTCTGAACTGGTTGCAAATGGAACTGGTTCAGTAACACAAGTGTTTGCTCTCAGACTAGGATCAGTATCACTGTCCCTCTGCGGCTGTTGAACTTCTTCTGTAGAGGCAGGGTTTCCAGAAATGTTTGGAGTAACCAGAATCTCGGATGTTGTTGGAACACTTGTTCTAACTTTAACAGGAGATTTCGAACTGGTTAAATGAGTTCGCTTTGTCCGTACTATTTTCGATTCCGGAGACAAAGACGGTTGGCTCGTAATCCTCCGCGAACGACGGGGTTTCAATTGACTTTCTTCCACGATTGCAGATTACTCGATCAACTAAAATACAAAAGGGGAAATATGTTTCTAAATTAAATGAATTTTAGACGCTTTAGACACAACTTTCTTTTTCAGTTTTTAAGAGTCGAGAAAAAACAAAAGATGACTCTAGTCTCCTTCGATTTTTAATGAGCCTGAAGTGACAAGTTCTCAGATGGACCTTTTCCATTAAGGATTCTGAAAAGGAACGAAAGGGAATGCTCTGGAGTTCTAGGTAGAGGGTGTGCCAAACCAATCGCAAAACCGCAGAATACGTTTTAGGGTACGGGTGGTCAATCTTCCCGAATGCTGTGTTCAGTGCAATGCGATTAGTAGGGCGGCCGACACGGCTTCCTATGGATAAAGGTTTTATGCCTATAGGGTTCTCCCAATATATACTCGACGGTACGTGGGAGCACAATCCGTACTGGCACTTATTGTCTCTCAGGAGGAATCACCCAACCATCAGTGAGGTCGACAGTAACCAGGTTTTACGACGCCGGAACACGTATCTAGCCTAGACCTCTATGTTGTGCGTTAAGTTCCAATGCGTTGTTAAGTTCATTCAATTTATTTTAGGTTGATATTTCTTATAAGTTTGCCTTTTTTGGATCACCACGAGATGTAGATACAATTCCTAAATGCAGTCTAAAGATGATAAGCAAGCTTTTATCTCTTTTCAACAATGAAAATCCTAGCTACAAGGGGAAAAGAAAGACACAATCTTTTCTCAAAGAGCATAGAGCACATTGTAAATGCACTTTTCCTAAATCAAACCATACAAACTATCAAAATTCAAATGCACGAATGCATGTATTTGTTTTCACTTTCTTAATATTGATGCTTAAAAAGAAATCTGTTGTACAAATTTGAATTCGATTTCAAGTGAAAACACAAACAAGTTTCTTTTTGAAATCAAAAAGACGATTACGACACTTTATGATTTTGAAGTAAACACTTGCTTCGACACTAGAAATTCACAAATTCTAACCAAAAGACAAAAGTAAAAGCGCAATCAACTGTCAACAGCAAACAAACTTTCTCCTAAGATCAAAACGACACTTACGACAGGTCTAGATCTAAGGGTGACAATATGACTAGTTTACTTTTGTAACGGGAAACTGCAAATGATGTAACAAATACAAAAAAACAAATACAGTTTATTTTATACAACTGAGGCGGAATTAAGGTAGAGAAAAGGGGTTTTCAGATAGGTACACACACTGATAACAGGCTGCAAGAAACAGAGATAAAACTGAACACAAGGATGCAAAGAACCACAGCTGCACAGGGCAAAGGCTGATCAACACACCTGTTGCATAGAGAAACTGAATTGCAGCGCAGGTATCCCTCTCGGGACCTGTGTTTAAATGCAGAATCTCTTCACAGAGCCTGCGTCGAAGCAGAAACGAGAATTGTCTCTGGGTTCTGGGTCACGGTTTGCAGTTTGATCTATGGTTTTTGGCCGGATAAAAGCTATCAATAAGGTACAATTAGAAGGATGATTTAAAGGAGGACTAAGAGCTATCACAAAGGGCAGTTAGAGCATTTTTGGATCAACTTGTTCAGATCATAAACAGGCCCAGTGAGTGGACTAGAGTGGTAGATCTCTACTTTGCATTTGTAAATGGCAAATGCAGTTCGATTCGCCACTCCTAAGTTTATGAGAAGAACAATAATAGAAACACAAATAAACTAACTAGATACGGTCCCCAGCGGAGTCGCCAATTTGTTGTTGGGAAAAGTATCTATTCTGAACGCCCCTATCCCACTCTAAGGTGTGATAGTGCCTTAGCAACAAACAAGGAAAACTACTTGAGTATTCTTCTTTATGAAATGTAAATGAGGAGAAAGGATGTAACTAACCTATGTCTTTCGCTAGTTTGTTGATCCAATCGCTCCTCTCTTCAATAGCTCCCAACTCCCTGCTCCCTTACCGGCCTAGCTTCACCGAATTCCTGCAAGATCACAAGAGAGAGAAACTACACGAAGATATAGATATACATTCATAAAAAGCTCAGGATCAGATTAAGCTAAACATGCAAATATAACAAAACATCATTAATACACAGCATGTAGGAGAAACTCAAATAATTTTATTGATATGATAAGAAAGTCCAAGAGGAGATACAACCAAGTGAGGCCCGATCCAGCATCTACCTCCCAGCAAAGGAATCCCTTCCTCTCCTCCAACAAAGCATAAATCACCCAATGTACTAATCTCAATCTCAAACCAACAACAATTCTCTGCAAAGTACAAAATTCCAGCCTCTCGATCTCTGGGATGAGGGATCCATATATAGATGTAAGCAGAGAGGATGAGTCAGCTTATGTTTTGACTTGTGGCTTCTCTTTGTCAGTTCTTGCTTCCACTTGGAGACTGAGAGCCTCTTACTCATCACTTGGTCGAATTCAGTGAGGCAAGTGTCATTGGAGAAGATTCTGGAAGCTTCCATGGTCTTTCCACCTCGTTGAATGACTCTGCCACTTGTCATTTCCCGCTCAACGCACTTGGGTAGTGCATTCAAGTGCGTTGCAATGCACCTAACTAGTGTACTGGGGTGCTTTGCAACGCAGGCAGCTAGTGGAGCTTCTGAATTGATCCTGATTTGACTAGTTCTGAGTGGTTTTTGGTGGAGAACTTCTGGGAGAAGCTGTCATTGGTTGACCTTGTTCTTTTAGGAGCTGTAACAACATCTTTAGGGACATTGGATCCCTTGGATTATGGACATTTCATGCTTATAGCTGTAAGGCACAAAAATGTCTATAACACTCCATCTAAAAAAGTATTATGCCTAGTATTGCACTAGGCATGTGATTTTTAATTCTATGTATTTATAAGTTTTGCTTCCCTTTTTTGGTGTGATTGGATTGTTTTGATATTTATTGGAGTATTTGTCTCATACATCCTTCTTGCAATGCAGATGTTTTCATTACCCTTAGCATACATAGGATACACGGATGGTGCCAGTCATCACACACGACACATTGCATCAGTTGCTTGGGTCATCTACACACCTAAGTCGGAACTATTTTGTTCCAGAGGAGTCTTTATTAGTATCGTCGCCAACAATATTGCTGAGTACATGGCCATAATTTCACTTCTCATGGAAACGTCATCAAGGGACATCTCGAATCTAGTGGTCAGGTTAGACTCCCAGCTAGTTGTTATGCAATTGACAAAATGTTATCACATTCATAATTTGACCTTGTTACGTCATTATTTAAGGGTACGACTCCTAGAATGTCAATTTGAAATAATCACATATGAATACATTCCTAGAGAATTTAATATGGTTGTTGATTCATTAGCTATCTATGTATTAGATTGGCATCTATCACATTCACTATAGAAGCATGCACGAAATGTAAAAATTTACTGAGTTAAAATTTTTACAAAAAACATTTAAAAAACATTTATGCCATCAAAATACCAAAATTATATATCTATATATATATATATATATATATATATATATAGAGAGAGAGAGAGAGAGAGAGAGAGAGAGAGAGAGAGAGAGAGAGAGAGATCAAAATCCAGTCTCTTACATCGAAATATTCCAAAACTTGGATGTTTTAAGTACAAAATGGCTACTAAGCCCTTCTACAAACACCCATTGGCTATGCCAAAACAACTACTAAAAAGAGCCCACTGCTCCTGAAATGCTAAAACCGCTCTAGCTATCCTCCGAAGAGGAACCAGAAACTACTCAGCTACACCGACTATGTGCCACTACATATGAGTGGGAATCTCCCTCATAGGAAGGGGAGGGACACCCATGCTCAAGCCCTCTAGGTTCCTCAGAACCTTGCAAAGGCTATCAGCATCACCCCCCCATCAGGTAGTTGGCCTCCTCATCGCATATGATGGGGTTCACCTATAGGTCATAATGTCATCACATCTATGTTAAGCATAGAGTTTCATGTCAGTACTTATTTCACCACTAAAAAACATTACATAAACATTCAAAAGCTAAAAAATACTTGAAGTACTTTCAAAAATCATTCTCACCTTGAGGACTCCAGTTGGTCCCAGGCAACAACATCAAGTCAGGGTCACTGGTGAAGTCCATGCCCTCATAAGCATAGTCATCAATCATCACAATTTGGCCACAAAGCCACTAGAAGAAATCTTCCTCGAAGAAATGCCGGATTTATCCTCCTCCTTTGCGAGGATCGAGTGATGACCGTCACCCCTATCTCAGCTCCCTTGGATCAAAGGGACATAAGCTCATCCTTGGGTGCATAACAGGTACCCTCTCAAGAATGAATGAGACTATGAGAGTACCATACCCAAATCTTTGTTGGGTTCGAGTCTTGCATGTAGTTCACTCTGCCTTCAATTGGTGAAGCACCGCTTCACACCAATTGAACATCTACGACTAGAAACAAACAAATGCAAGAAATAGTTGGGCCTTTGTTGCAACATGGGGACTCTTTGACCCCGCCAACTGTACAATCAACCATAAAATAGCCCTTGTAGATCTAGACCTTATCCTCTCTATATGGACTCTGTCACTGATTAGTTCGCTCTCAAGGATGCAGTAGGATTGCACTAGCTCTAGGGGAGATCGTGGATATGGCCTACCCTCGGTGAGGTTTTCCTATGCCCCACAGCATGACAGACCAGTTAAAAAGTATATGTCATCACGGTCAATAGCTAGCTCCTGATCTACAATCCTGAACACTTGCTCGTGTTCATCCCAGCGCTGGATAATCCATCTCAATAAATCCTCCTGCCCTTTCATCAGCTCCAACTTTGCATACTTCAGCAAACTACAATGGCGCAATGCAAGTATGCATGTTGGATTATTTCACATCAGCAATTCCTGGCTATCATGGGCCCATTCTCTCCACAGACTAGTCATTATGGCCTGAAAACCTGCGCAAAATAACCCTAAAAACAATCAAAATGGGGCAAAATAGCTTTAGGAATCCTTTCATGAGGTTTTAAATTGCTCCCTTAAGCTCTAACGCTCCCCCTAGTAGTAAATATGGAGGATTAACACCCTCCAGTAGGTCGTACATTGCGTTTAACACTCCCTACAGTCCATCTGGAGGGTGTTCGTGTGAAAACACTGCTTTAGGGAAACCCAAATATGCAAAAATCCACTCCTAAAACTATCAAGAAAGGTTAATAAATGCATAGAGAAAGCTTTTAGCCTCTACCTACGTTTGACAGCATATCGAGTGGTCACTTGGATCTTCCCCAATGGTCCGCGGAAAATCTACCCCTCTTTAGCTCCAAATGCTCTCACAATTCTCAAATAGTGAAAGTGGTGAATGTGAAAGCTCAAAACACTTCCTTATATTTATTTCTGGAGACATGATTTTTTGAAATCATTAAAGAGGAAGTAGTGCATTCCCCATGATTTTTTATCATGCATGAACACCCATATGGATAGGAATTGTTGCTTTTTATACTTTTTCCGCTTTTGATAAAAGTGCCTTTAGGAATGAAAAGTAGTAAAAGCTACATGCAATTTTCAAGGAGCGTGTTTCTTTTATGGGATATTTTTCTCACTCAAAAAAACTGAAAAATCCTCAAATTTGTCATTGTTGGGCTCGTTAAACACATATGACAACGGTCTAAGCAACTCTTTTTCGCTCATTTTCTAGCTCATTAAACTGAAAAAGACCATTAGAGCATTCTTTTTAGGCACTTTTTTCTTGCTCATTAAACTAAAAAAAACGCGAGTTTTTTCTTTAGGCTCATTAAACATTTATAAATATGACTCGAGAATTCTTTTAGGTGCTTTTCTTACTTGTTAAACTGAAAAATCCCAAGTTTTTGTCACTGAGCACTTGCTTTTTTGGGACCATTTCTTGCTCTTAAAATCGAAAAATCCCTAAGTTTTTTTCCCTTCTTCGGGCTTGTTAAATCTAAGAAGAAGGAATGAGAATTTCTTTTCCCTGTTTTTCCTTGCTCACTAAACTGAAAAAGATACATTGAGTTGTCTTCATTTCACTCATTAAAAATTGATGAATGTATTGAGTTTATCGTCATGTGACTCATTAAAAATTCATGATGAAAAACGAGTTTAGTCCATCTCCTCGTACTCGTAAAAAAATGAGGTGAACATCTATTGAACATAAGTTTCTCTCTATCCGAATTCAATAGATTAAATCATGGAAAAGTAACCGATCTGTGTATATTATTAACCTTTTGTTGCACTCGGTTAACAACTATGACAAAGGGACCACCATGGAGTCATTCTTTACGATCTTTTCAGTCTCTCTAAATATGAAAAGACCACCAAGTTGTCTCATCTAGATTCATTAAATTAAACAAATGAGGTATAGAGTAGCTCTTTTTACGATCCTTTTCAGACTCTCAAAACATGAAAATATCGACTAGTTTTCTTGTTTGGACTTATTAAACTAATCATATAGGGCATAAAGTCACTCTTTTTGTAGTCCTTTTCAAACTCTTAAAATATGAAACAATTGATGAGTTTACCCGTCTAGACTCACTAAACTAATTAGACAGGAAAGTGGACAATACAATTGTATTTTGTATTAGAAAGTGTGGTTTGGTAGTAGTCGTTCCTCTTGAACATGGCACTCCCTCAGATAAAACTTCCTTATGACGGCATCTCAATATGAATCCTACCATCTGATGAGTTTAGCCTAAATAACCTGGTGTTCTTGCATCTGTGTATCCTAACACTCTTTAGTGTTCATGAGTCTAGTGCTGCATGGTTAAAACCATTGCCATTCCTTCTATTGTTCAATGGTTAACCTTTTGTTTCCTCCATTAATCGATCAAGCATATATTTTCGTCATGCCGTCTGTCGTTTAGACCCAATGCTCAAAGATTCCTAAAAAAAAAATCATTCTTGTCCCATCTTGTGTCATTTGATATATGACACATTACTGCCTACCTTTTGACAAGTGTCTTCCTATCGACTTCAACACTCTATCTAGGAAGGCAACCTAGAAACACATTTAGTGCCTTGGTACTTGCGGACATTAGTGGCAGGTCGCCTTGTGTTTGATTAGGGGTTCTCATTATTGTCTCCTAGTTAAGAAATTCTACGGGTGTTCGATGACAAAAACATCTTTCACACTCGTTAGATTGTAATATGCATCTTGGGGACCATTAACATTATTGGTGGCCTTCCTCACGTCTGTTAATAGTATCCATTATTGACTAGTAATCAAATGATTTCGTGCATGTTCGACATCAATGCATATATTCACATGAATTGATCTATGATGTTCGGTGAAGAAGAAATCAAGACCTTGGGTAGAGGCTTGCATCATTCAGCCTTGTTTCCTCTCCGAAGCTGCATATATTGTTTTTTGGAGACAACTCATCAGAATGATCCTATTATGACACTAGATCCGCATTGTGCTTATCAGCGGCCAGCATCGTCATATCTCTTCGATGAGAAAATCACTCTGACATAACTACTAAGCATCGGAATGCCTGATTCATGACATGATTTTAGTTTTTTATATATATGTGTTGTATTAGGTTTCCCGTACCACCTCAAGCTCCGATACTCTCTCTTTTTGTCAAAGAAGGAAAATTACAGTTAAGTAAAGTATTTCATCCATTGCCATAGCCTCTGATCTCACACTTTAGGGGGAATCTGTTATACAACCAAATTACCCCCTCATCATCTTAGAGGGGAAAGACATGATAGCTGAAGCAAATACCAAGATCACATGCCTTGTTTTCACACTAACACTAGCTATACATTGACAACCTACTTTATAAAGCTTCTCTATAAGCCTAAGGGAGCGTTAGTGACCCTACTAACTCTAGTTGTTAGCTTGGGAGCAGCGTTAGTGGATCCTAATGAAGTTCTAAAGGTCAAAGGAGTGAATTGACTCATAAATATCTAGATATTTGCTCCTAAATTCACTCAGAAAAGCAAGGAAACATCTCAAGTTTGCCCTATTTGTTGGGTTTCTAATCCTAATGAAGGAGGCAAATGGGAAAGAGCTAAAAAGCATGGCAACTTCATTTCTTTTACCTTAGGGAACTCATGGAGGACCTTGGTAACCCTAAATCAATTTATACATAAGCATGGTGATAGTGGTCAGATCATTTGAAAGGATAGCATACTTGATTGTCGAGCATTGTCTCAAATCAGAAGAAGTTGGTAAGAAGGGAGAGAGAGAGAGAGAAGTTGGAGGGGTAAGGGAAGGTCGATGCAACAGATGGTTGTAATCACTCTTCTGACATTAATACAGAACTGCAATTGTACTATCTACTCCGTGGTGTTGGTACTATCATTCATTAGTTTGTTTGTCCAATACATTTTAGCATGAGTATCTTATTTATGCGTAAATAGATGTTCTTTTATGTATTCATGTATTATTTATCAAGGTTGTATGTTGTGATTATGGTTGTATCTTCTATGTGTAGGACTTAATCTGGAGCCGGCTTAGGGGACTTCCACCTAGCTGCATTGCGCTCTCCAGCAAATCTACACGGAGGCTTTAGGTAATCTATTTCTCCTACTTTGATAGTTAGATATTATTTATGAACATGCATGTAATGTTGTGACGGTTGTAGATAATCTTATAGTCTGCTAAAGGTCCCAGGAAGACCTTTGAGGGTATCTCCATTCTCCATACACCATGCATTTTATCCTATAGCAACTGTCTATGACTATCTCCCCCCAGTAGTGTCTACGATTTGAGGTAACCATAGTGGCCATACTTTTAGGGACAAACACAAGGTGACTGGGGTGGGATTTCTTGGTACCTAACATATATGAACCTACTTTGTATTTTTTGAGAGCGTGGTCATCTTCACGAGAGTAATTGGCCCCTTAATCTAAGGTTCAGGCAAAGCTCAAGAGTAACCGTAACTGTACATTTAGCCAACTCTCTCTTTTATCCATCGTGATTACGAGTTTCATCTCTAGAAAACAGTGGTTATCAAACAGGGTCATACCCTCTCCTTTTTTATTGATTTCTTTAGTGTATTTTGTATTTTTTAAGTGCCAGATTGTTATCACTGATACTTTAGTAAATATCACTGTAAAATCTATTAACACAATTTATCGGTCAATGTGGCTACATCTGGCCCTTGTCATCAATCAAGATGGTTGTTAGGTCTTCCCCCACTCATCGTGGAGGATCCATCGAGCCCCAGTGAAGCAGATTACCCATCTTTGGGCAATCATTCCACAAGATCTAACACTGAATTAGTTTGGACGTCCCACGATTCAAGGTTACAAGAAGATTTCTTTATTGAAGGTTCATTCCTACATACAGTCCTCTGATCAAGAATCTATTGGGACCACTGTTGATTCTAGTTGCATTTGTACGTCCTATGTCTTCTGGTGGACCTACACCTTCCATCCCATCGATGACTAATGGGTCTGTTGAGTTGTGTTATATTCTTTCCATGACTAGCCCACGTAGTTAACCAGGGGGTTAGAAGGGCGGTCGAGCCCCCCCTTTGTTGTGCCGATTGTGTAGTGGGGGGAGTCACAGGGGGTTTGAGGGGTGCAGGTAACCCCAATCTATGGGGTCCAAGGGAGCACCCCAGAAAATTTTGTTTTTGGACCCTATATTATGTTGGGTAGACATACATATGGTTTTGTGCGTGATTTTTCACACATGGTTTTGGACACGATGGTTTTCGGTCCATGGTTTTGGACGTGATGGTTTTCAGTGCATGGTTTTGGACACGATGGTTTTTAATCCATGGTATTGGATGCTTCAGCATGTATAAATATTTATTGTAACATTGAAATGAAAATAATGAAAAATCAAGATGGTAGTCCCAATTTTGGGATCCAGGGGAAAATCTCTGTGTATATGTGTTTTATGTGTTATGCTCTCACATTGTTTATTTTCAATGTTTTAGAATTCGTATGCAAGTAATTTTTGTACGGGGTTAAAACCTACATTTGGTATCTGAGCTATTTTGGCTTCAAGGGGACGCCTCTATTGCTGAGAGGATTCACTCGGGCCTATGGTAGACCCTGTTCAGTGGGAGATCTGTGGGATCGATTCTAGTGGTGAAAGAAGATGGTAAGCAGTGGAAAGATAGAGATCAAGAAGTTTAATGGTTAGAGTTTTGAGTTATGGAAACTCAAGATGGAGGATCTCTTGGTGGATAAAGATCAATGGATCGTGGTAGATCTGGGTACTAAACCAACGGGAATGTCTGATGAAGAAGGGAAGAAGTTGGATCGGAAGGTTAAAAGCACAGTATGATTGTGTGTCTTGGATTCAATATTGCTGAATGTATCAGGGGAAGCTACGGCAAAGGCTTTGTGGGACAAGTTAGGGACTTTGTACCAATCTAAGTCTCTAGTGAATAAATTTTTCCTAGGAAAAAACTATATAACCTGAGGATGAAAGATGGAGACTCGGTGATAGAGCATATGAATGTGTTTAATACTATGGTAAGTCAGTTATCATCTATTGATATCAAAATTTTAGATGAAGATAAGTGCATTAGTTTCTTGTGTTCTCTACTAGATTCGTGGGATAGCCTGGTTATTGCAATAGGTAGCAATGCAACTGCCTTGCAGTTTGATGAAATAGACTCATCCTTGCTGACGAAGGAGATGAGATGGAAAAATATGGAGAGCCAGAATGGTGATACCTTGTTTTTATGAGGATAGTCCATGAACAGAAACAAAAATAAGTCATCGAGTGGGAGATCTAAATCTCGAGGAAAACCTGTAAAGGTGGTGTGCTGGAAATGAGGAAAGGAAGGGCACTACAAAAGGGACTGTAAATCTAAAGCTCCTGATAAAGGGAAGGGATATGATGATTCTCCTTTTGCAGAGGTGAAAACCACCTCAGATGAAGGTGGGGATGCGTGCTTGGCTTCTTCAAGTACACATGTAGATCATGAGGCATGGTTGATTGACTTAGGTGCATCCTTTCACTTCACTCCCCATAGAGAGTGGTTTTACGAGTATGAGAAATATGATGGTGGTGATGTCTTCTTAGGGGATCATAGGAAGGCTAGAATCGTTGGTCACAAAAAGTTAAATTTGAAGTTGCAAGTTGGAAGGGTTAGAACACTTTTGGGTGTTTTGCATATTCCTGCATTGGCCGGAAATCTAATTTCTGTAAGCAAGCTGGATGATGCAGGTGTAAAAACAGTGTTCGAGAAGGATACCTACAAGATGGTTTAGGGAGCACTGGTATTGATGCAGGGAGTTCGGATTGGAACTCTGTACAAGCTGCAAGGTAGCACTGTCGCTGATGGGTGCAATAGTTCTGTGGTTACTGAAAGAGGAGAAGAAAATCTAGTGGTCTCTGGAGAGAAGACCATGCTGTGGCATCAAAGGCTTGGACATATTGGAGAGAAGGGCCTTCGAATACTTCATGGTAAAGGTATGGTAAAAGGTATGAGTAATAGCTCTCTCGATTTTGATTTCTGTGAAAATTGTGTATATGTGAAGCAGAACCGAGTGAGTTTCGCCTCTGGTGGTAAGAGGGTGAAACATATATTAGAGCTTGTGCACAGTGATGTGTTTGGACCTATGAAGGTTCAATCATTTGGTAAGTCTGTGAATTATGTATCATTTATAGATGACTTCTCAAGGAATATATGGATATATTTCCTTCAGAATAAATTTGAAGTCTTTGACATGTTTAAATCATTTAAGGCTCTGGTAGAAAACCAAATAGAGAAGAAGATAAAGGTGTTGAGGACAGATAACGGTGGAGAGTTTTGAAATAAGGAATTTGAAGAATTCTATAAGAAGTGTGGTATAGCATGGCAAAAGACTACTCCATACACACCTGAGAAAAATGGAGTTTGTTGCACAAAATATTGTCACCATGACATTCTGCAATCAGTGTGAGTCTATCACCACTCATACTTTCCTCCTTTTCAAGTCTTAAACCTCAGCTCTTCATGTCAAGCCTTGAAAAATGAGAGAAAGCCCATAAAAATCTCTAAAACTCTAGTTCCGCACTTTATCTTAGCATTATCTGCGGTCCCGCACCCCCTGGTCATGTCCCCTGCGGACCTGCCCGCTCTGTTTCTGTGTAATGGGTGTGGACCCCTATAAAAGTCAAAAATGCGCAAGTACATTCTCAAAAATTCACTTTGGGTTATTTCTGGAAGCTTCTAGAGGGAATCTCGAGGTGGCAAGTTCGCTCCTTTGAGGTTCATGCATCCCATACCTAAAGGATCTAACCCCTTGATGTGAGGAGCTTATCTCTTTGAAGGAGGACTCTATCCCTTCATACGTGGACCTGTAACTTCCATCCTCTGCACTATAAAATGAGGCATTGGGCTGGTTACTAAGGAGGTTGAAAGCTGAATATTTTTTACGGTAAATGCTGTTGGAATTTAGACTTCCTAATTTAGCTTGAGAGGAGATATTACATACCTTTTAATCTCATTGGGAAGAGTGTGAGGCTTTTCAAAGTAGAAGAGATTCTTGCTTGGACCCTAGGAGGAGCTTGTACAACATCAAGGCACCAAGGTTGTAAAGTTATTATTTGTTCAAAGTTAATACAATAAAGCTTATTTTTCTCAATAAGCTATCTTTTATGGTTTATTTCATGGATTCCTTGATCACCATGATGAATATGATTTATTATATTGGCTATGCAGGTGTTATTTTATGTGTGCTTGTTTGTGTTTGCAGGTTCTTAAAAGGAAACTCATTTGGACGGTCGAAGCGTGACTGCCACAAACTAGCGTTGGACTTAAGGTAGGGTCTAAAACACCTCTTGGTTTTTATTTATAAATCGCAATATTTAGAGAAAGATATATTTTCTTGTCTTACTTGTCACTAGATATCTGTAGATACTAGGGAGATCTGTGTTGTCCACAAGAACGATTTATCCAGCTGACAAATTGGTGACCATACTGGGGACTTGAATTTTGGTTTTTGCCTTTACTTTTATTTTGACTTGAGAAAATTTTTCTTGTTTCTAGTTTTTTCTTGATGTGTGTGGAATTGGGTAGGTTTTTAGATTCTGAATTGTTTTTTGTTTCTTCATGTTTTTGAAAGAGGACCGCACATTCTATTTGTAACACAGTGCGGACATCTCCGCACTGTTACTTTACTACACAGAGTGGTACTGCATCTGGTTATACCAGAAGCCTGCAGACCTTGTCAAATTTTTGAAAAACCTAAAATCTATTCATCCAGTTAAGCTTAGGATTTGTTTATGTTTTTTAGCCTCTGCCCAAATCTGATGTGTCTTGTCAGAAAATTCTTGTAAGTGAATTCCATTGGCATTTTGGGTTTAGGTGATTTTGTAGAAGTTTTGCGTGCTTGGTTTGATTTTCGCTTGGTATTTGTAGTAACTTAGAGTTTATAAGCCTAAGAAACCTCAGAATACCCTGGTCTTTTTGGTATTCTTGATGAGTCTGACTGATTTGTGAAATCTTCCCTTGGTGAGAAATAGATCTCGTTTTCTCTTTGCAAAGCTTTGAATGAACTTGTTGGAAAGTTTTGAATTTCATTTTTAAAAAAAGAAATAGTTGGGTGTTTTTTTGATTAATTTGTTATTCTGAATGAATTAGTCCTTACTTTGCTTAATAACTAAGTAAAACGTCATCAAAAAGAAATTTTGTAAGCTTTTACTTCAACTAGGTTTTTAGAAATTGTAGATCTCAAGATTATTTTTTTATAGTTTTAAGTGTTTTCTAGAAATTTTAGAATCTCTTTTGAAAGAAATTGTTTTCTTTAGTTTTTGATTGTTGAAAAAGAAAAAGGATTTTTTCGTGAGCATAGTTAGTAGTCTCGATTTTGAGTTTATTGAAAAAGAAAAAAAAGATTTTCTTTTCATTTATATGTTGAAGAAAGTTATGTTTTTTAAAGATTGCATTCTCAACTCTTTCTTTAGCTAGAAATTCATTGAAGAAAAAGAATTGTTTATCATCTTAGGTGCATTTTTAGTGTTTTGGAGTCAAGTCTTCACACCATAAAGTTTCATCTCCCTACCTTTTGACTTAAGAAACAACCATAAAAATAATGCTTAAAGTAAAATTGATCTAGTAATATTTTTATTTCTAGGGCTCTTATCACCAACATAGCCTAGGCTAGTATCTTGAAGTAGGGAGTAATTAACTCTCCAAGATAGTTAAAACAAACAAGTAGCTATATCTTTCAATAGGAGATAAATTCCAATTGTTACATCTATGCCCTGGGAAGCTCCTCTTAAAGGAGTCAAGCACGAGATCATATCTGAACCAGTGGGGTAATCAATCCTTCCTCATTGGGAATCATAGCAGATATACACGTATTAAAAACTGTAAACCTCGGATTGACCATTGTCGAGGAGCTTGGGGTCACTTGTTGGTAAACCTTGGATTATGTCAAGGAGCCTTTAAGGGGATTGAGCTTTGTTACTCTGCCCTTGTGTGTGTATCGGATCGTAGACTGTTCCACTAGGTATATTTGTTTCTGATGGTAACCATAGTGACCATAATCTATAGGATCCTTTCCTAAGGTGACAGTGGAGGGAAGATCCCACTGTACCTGGAGCAGACGTCGACTAGACTCACTTGGACTCTCTAGGGGGTTCTCTTCACTCGAGATGGTTTAGTGAAGAAAATTGTGCCAGTCTGTTTCATTAAGTAGGTTGTCAGGGTAACTGTTTCAACTACCCTTTCTGTATTGAATTCAGTGACATTGGATTCCATCACCAACTAGTGTTTTTGGTACAGAAAGTTACTGTTTGTGTGTGGTTTGAACTCCTAGATTTTTTAGGCGTGTGATTCAAATTGTTTGGTTCTTTAGAGACTTTAGGTGGTTTTATTGAGATTTTCTTTGTTTGCGTGTGAAGTAATTAAAAATTTTTAATCGTGGTTGAATTACCGAGACAATCCCATAGACTTCGGGGGCAACCTCCCGAGTATTCACCAAGCCAGCTTGAAGGGCTATGAGCTCTTGTAACTCCTAGTGACAGTAGAGTTGGGTCACTAGAAGACGGAGAGACTCCTTTAATGATTCATCTTGATTATCAAGTTCAAGCAACAGAGTATATTTCTGAACCAATTTCATTTTCCGAAGTTATTGGTAGTTTTTTTTCTACTAGTGAATTAGCCGAAGAACCTAAAATTTCTGAGCCTGAAACTGAACCTGCTGCTACTCCATCATCAGCTTTTGGTTCTCCAACTTCTAGTGGTCCTGGTTCACCCAGTGTAGGAAGGATAATTACCCAAGATCTTCCTTCGGGACCCATTTCTATTGAAGAACTTGTTAGTCCGGAAAAAGGTATATCTATCCCTGAAAATCAACCAACTTTAGAACTTAGGGAGCGTGAATCAATTTTCTACAGTCCACCTAGGAGGGATGCTTGGTACCTCTCATTGACCAAATTTTTAGAGAATCTGGGTCTTAGTTTTTCACTACCTCGGATTCCTTTTCATCCAACAACTAGAGGTTATTATCCTCCTTTGAATATGTCAAGAAAGTCATCCATGTTTTCCCAATCACCAGAATCATTTTTATATGGCGGTCCTTTTGTTCCTTCTGGGTATCAGTCACTCACTAGTACTTTTTTAGGAGCGTCTCCTCAACCCATTGAACATGGGTTATCAACTGGTAATAATGGAACTAAACCATTGAGTGTAGAAGAAATTCGTATGATGTCTGGTACTATTCCAACTTCACAACCTCAAGGTAGTCAGTTACCGCCTGGGGGGCAACCTCAAGGTACTCAATTATCGCCTGGGGGGCAACCTCAAGTAGTCAGTTACCAACTGGGGGCAACCTCAAGGATAGTACATTCCTTTGGGACAGTACATTCCTCAAGGTCAACCCCAGACTCAATATATACCTCAAGGTCAACCCCAGTACCAATATATGCCTCAAGGTCAACCCGAGTTTCAATATATGCCTCAAGGTCAACCCCAGTTTCAATACGTGCCTCAAGGTTATCAACCTCAAGGTTATCAACCTCAAGGTCAATACCCAACCCAAGGTTTTCAACCAACTTCAGATCAATCATTTGTTCAAGGAGCAGGAAATATACCTTTGAATTATCAGCCCTGTGCTCAACTTGGTTATGGTCCTCAATATTCTCAACCTTCTATGGGTCCATACCCAGAAATGAATATGGTGTGGGATCCATCTCAATCTCAATATATTTTGCAACCTAATGTGCAGTTGTCATCTCAATCTGGACAACCTTTGGTTTTGGGTTCAACCCAGCAACCCGTCCAACCTACTATTCAAACTTCTATACTTGGTGTAGCTCATCATTCTAGGCCTATTTCACCTCGAGCTCTACCTAAAACGACTGTTGCAACTACTGCAACTTCTGTTCAATCTACCCCACCTACTTCTAGAGTATTGACAACTCCGGTTTCTACTGTTCCTGCATCAACTCCTTAAGCATCTTTACCTCAATTTGGACCCACAATTCAAACTTCGGTTCAGATGCCTGCAGGACAACCTGGTCCAAGTACGGTTGTCACAAGTCAACTGCAGTTCACTTATCAACCATACCAGGGACAATACCAATTCGATCCTACTGTGCAAAGCCCAGTTTACTAGTATCAACCGTACCCTAGATATACTTATCAACAACCTCAACAACCCCAGTACGGTCCTGTTAATCCTGGTTTTCCGGGAGGATAGAATATCCCAAATGAAATTCCAATTCCAAGTTATCCTGGATATCTTCCTCCTAGGCTGGTCTTATGATCCAGGGTTTTCATGACCCTAATCGTTAGTTACCATTTATAGCAATTTTGGACTTGCTTGATTTGTCATGCCTTACGAACGATCCGATTAATTATCTTCCGTTTTGGCCGCCAATGCCGAATAAGTTGCCCAGTGATATCCCAAAGTTTGAAGGTAAATCAGGAGAGGATCCGTCAAACCATGTGATGACTTATCACCTCTGGTGTGCATCTAACTCCATTATAGATGATTCAATTCACTTACATCTTTTTCAACGCACTCTGATTGGTCTTGCGGCCAAGTGGTACATTGAGCTACCGCGAGCCTCTTTTTATAATTTTAGTCAGTTAGCCACTTCGTTCATAACTCATTTTCAGTTTCCTGTCAGATATGACAATGGCACAGAATTATTAACATCATTAAAACAGTCAACGTCCACATATATTTCAGATCATATTCATGAATGGCGACGTCGACGACATTTAGTGAAAGTTTTTATTCCAGATCAAATTTTAGCAGAATGGTTTGTTAAATCATTATTACCTAAAATCACTGAGGATGTAGCTAAGGCAGGAGTTGTTACTGAGGAGCAAGTAATTGCTCAAGCTCAGTACCTTGACCTCGTTTATACGTCGTCAGGTACTTTACACGATAAATCCCTGACCTTCTGAAACAAAGTCAAATAACTGTAGCTCCTTCAGGGTCTCATGCCGCTGATGGTATGATTGGTTTAGTTAACACCAAAAGTAAGAAGAAATCTTCGAAAAATTCTTCTCCTATTATAAATTTACCAGATTCCCCAACAAGAGACTCTTCCGCTGAAATTCCTATCGATATTCATGTCTTAGAATCATCTACGGCCAAATCAAAATCCGGCGGTAAAAAGAAAGGGAAGAAGAAAAATAAACAAAATCCGAAAGAGAAATCATATAAAATTGAATCTACTGACGAGAAACGTAAACCTCGATATCCTTGTCTCATTTGTGACGAAGAGAATTTTACAAGAGACTGCCCTCATTGCGCTGAGTTTGTGAAAATTGTCAAAGGTTCTCAAATGCCTGCTGTCTTGAAGGATCCTTTTCCTGGTCAGGACAGTAAGATGATCGGTTCTTCCTCAAATGCCTTAGAAGAACCCATAATGATGATGTCCCATGTTAGGATTGCAATGCGATCGCAAGATTATGGAATAAACGTCCTATTGCTGGTAAGGAAGCAGAATCTTCTAATTCAAACCCATCAACTTCAACTCCTGGTTCTGATCCGCTACAGATCGAGAAACCTAACCCAGACTTAGTAATAAAACCACCTGCTAAAGGTATACTTTGAAAGCCAACTTTCAATCCGCATGCGAGAGCTACTCAAAATTATAACTATTTCCCCTTTAGCAATGTCAGCTTTGGAGGTGTTGCAATCATGTCTATCACAACGTAAACTACTATTGTCGGCTATAGGAGCTGTTGATATTCAGGACTCGAACCTTATAATCTTCGATTTAGAAAATAGTACACCTCGCCTACCTCATCAAATGGCTTTCTAGATTCCCGTGTTAGTAAAAAACAGACCTTTCTTTAGGACTGTAATTGATGAGGGAGCTTCTACGTGTATTATGTCGATCCAGTGTTGGAGATCGCCTGGTTCTCCTACACTCAATCAATTCCGGACAATTCTAAAGGCTTTTGATGGTTGTGGGTTCCATCCTTTTGGCATTCTATAGGATTTACCTATAGGGGTTGAAGGCAAAACTGTCAATCTAGATGTGGAAGTGGTTGATGCCCCTCTAGATTACAACCTTCTTTTGGGTTGCAGTTGGTCTTATGCTATGACTGTTGTTGTTTCATCAGTCTTTCAACTTATAAAGTTTCCTCATAATGGAAAGATCGTAACCATAGACCAGCTGACTTACTTTTCATCTGATCCAACCTCTTCTGAAAGTATCCAACATGTCGGTAAAACAACTATCCCTTATAAGGATGTTAGGGTAGGATTGATTAAAGATTCTCGTTTACTGGGAACTTTTACCTTTCCTCCTCCTAGGGTATCACCTTCTACTGCAACCACTCATATGATTTCATCAAACATCATTGTTTATGATGATCCTTGGATTGTACCTTCCTAGTCTGAGGTGTATTAATTTGGAAATGTGATGCCTTTGAGTCCCTATGAAATTGCGTATCAGGCTGTACAGTCGTTTTCCGACCCTTTTTCAACCGAAATCAATCTAATGAATGTGGTCCATGAAAAATCACTTTCAATATCAAACTCAGATTCAACAATTTTTTCCGAGCTTGTTCATACTGATGAGCAGATTCGTGAAATTTTGTCTATTGATGATTTACCATGGGAAGATCTTCATCATCGATCTTCGTTCTTACCTGAGATTGATCATTTTGAGAATGATTTTTCATCTGTTTTTACTACTGATTATGTCAAAAAACCACAGAATCCATTGAAAAATCTTGATTCTAAATTGAATTTGGGAAATATTTCTCGAAGAGTTCCCATTGAAATTTCAGTTAAACTTGGAATTGTTGAAAACATTCATATAGATGCCTCCTGTATGGAAAATGAACTCCAAAATTATAAGGCCCTATTTCAAGAATTCTGCGACGTGTTTGCCTGGTCATATGAAGAAATGCCAGGAATTGATCCAGCAATTTTTGTTCATGAAATCAAAACTTACCCGGATGCTAAACCCGTCCGGCAATGTTTGCATCAGATCCACCCATGAAAAGCTGCTACTATTAAAGCAGAAGTTGAGAAATTACTTAAAGTAGGTTTCATTTATCCAATTCCCTTAACAGATTGGGTATCGAATATTTTTCCTGTTAACAAAAAGCAAGGGACGATAAGAATATGTATCGTTTATAGAGATATTAATCAAGCCTCACCCAAAGACAACTACCCAACTCCCTATATTGATCAAATCATTGATGATTGTGCCGGCAGTGAAATTTTCTCCTTTATGGATGGTTTTTCCGGTTACAATCAAATTAACATACTCCCTACTGATCAACCAAAAACGACTTTCATTTGTCCATGGGGGACATTTTCTTATTGTAAATTTCCTTTTGGATTGAATAACGCTGGTGCAACTTTTCAAAGAGCTATGTCTTACGCATTTCATGACATCAAGCAGATTGTGCAACCTTATCTCGATGATGTACCTGCCCATTCATTACGTAGAGCCGATCATCTCACTCATTTACGAGCAATCTTTATGAGATGTAGGAATTATCGAATTAGGTTGAATCCACACAAATGTGTTTTCTGTATAGAAACGGGTCGTTTACTGGGATTTTTTGTTTCAAAATCCGGCATTCATGTCAATCCCTCGAAGGTTGAAGCTATTGTCAAATTTCCTCCTCCTTCGACTCTTCACCAACTCCAAAGTTTGCAAGGGAAAGCAAACTTTTTACTTCGATTCATTCCTAACTACACTGAGATAACAAAGGGTTTTACCAGGTTATTGAAATAGAATACTCCATTCTTTTGGGATGAGATTGCTGACAAATCTTTTGATGCACTTAAACGCGCGTTGACCCATGCACCGTTCTTGCATCCTCCCACCTACAACTAGGATTACTTCTTGTACCTCGCCGCCTCTCATTCCACCATTGGGATCGTGTTAGTTTAGGAAGATGAATTCAATAGTGAACATGTGATTTACTATCTTAGTCAAACTTTGAATCTGATTGAGCTTAAATATTCACATGTGGAGAAATTGGCCTTGGCAGCTGTTCAAGCTGTCCAAAGATTTCGTCATTACATCTTACTACGCAAAACTACCGTAATTTCTGAATGTAACGCTATGATCTATATTTTGACCAAACAATTGCTAGGGGGAAAGTATTCCAAATGGATTGTTATCCTGTAGGAATTTGACTTTGAATTTGAAAAATCCAAGTCAAAGAAATCTTTGGTATTTGCGGAACTGATGTGTGACTTCCCGCGTGTTGATATTGAAACTATGGCGGGTGAGCCCATTGCAGACGAATCCTTGTTTCTTATCAGCACTCTTGATCCATGGTATGGGGATATCATAGCTTATCTCCAAACCCAATCATTTCGGCCTGAAATTTCGCGAACTCAGCGATGGAAAATACAATTCCAATCCCAACAATAAAAAATCATTGGAGATACACTTTATCGTCGTGGGGCAGATTCTGTTTTCCAACGTTGTTTAACTCATGAAGGAGCTGGAAAGGTTCTAAATGAATATCACTCTAGAGCATGTGGCGGTCATATGTCTGGGTATGCCACAACCCAAAAGATATTGCGTGCTCGTTTTTTCTGGCCGTCTTTGTTTAAAGACTGTATTTACGCGGTCCGAAAATTCCACAATTGTCAATTTTTTTATCGAAAGATGTGTGCTCCACCTGCTCCTCTCCACCCTATAATTGTCATTGGCCCTTTTGCAAAGTGGGGTATCGACTTTATTACCTGTAACCCTCACTCAGCCAGCGGGCATGTGTATATCATCCTTACAGTAGATTATTTTACCAAGTGAGCCGAGGCGATGCCTACATTTTCGGCAGACAACAATTCGATGTTCCCCAAGCGATTATTACTGATCATGGGAGTCATTTTTGAAACATCATGATGACAGAACTAACAGATTAACTTGGCATACGTCACAATAGTTATACCCAATATTACCCACAGGCTAATGCTCTAGTTGAAGGCATCACAAAGTTCTAGTCATTATGATCCGACGAATCATTGGTATTCATAGGTCGAATTGGCATAACATGTTATTTTCAGTGCTTTGGGCGTATCAAACCTCAGTAAAAACATCAACTGGTTTCACTGCTTTTCAATTGGTTTATGGTTTGGAAGTTTTGTTACCCATTGAATGCGAAATCCCGTCATTGCAAATAGCCATAGAGTTACTCCCAACCACTTCCGAAGAGGAGAAACATTTTTTGTACTTAGCTCAGCTAGATGAGAATCGACATGATGCTGCATTAGCAATCGAAACTCATGCCAAACGAATTAAAGCTCAGTACAATCGAAATGTTACACCCCGTAATTTTTCGGAAGGAGACCCAGTCTTACTATACAATCAAGCAAACGATAAACTAGGGGCTGGAAAATTTGTACCGATGTGGCATGGTCCTTATGTTGTTAAGCGAAAGATGGTGAAAGGGGCCTATGAATTGGTAGATTTTGACGGTGTCTCTTTAGGTAAACCCAGAAATGGTATTTATCTGCAGAGATACTATGCTTAAATCTGGGTGTGGAGATTTTAGTTAGATTAGTTTTTTTCTAGCTAGTTTGTTTTAGATTAGAAAAGTGTGCTTAGTTTAGAGAATGTTTTCATCATTATTCCTACTTATCTTGATTTTACTCTTGATATTGCAGATGTTTACGTCTCTTCAAACATACATTGGTTTCGCTGATGGTGCTTGTCATAATACACAGAACATTTCTTTCGTAGCTTGGGTTATCTATTCACCCTTTGATGAGTTGGTATTTATGCATGGGGTAAGCCTCGGTCAAACAACGAAAAACATTGCAGAGTATAGTGCAGTGATTGAGTTGTTATCTGAATCCATCTCATTCGGAATTCAGAGTTTGATTGTTAGGTTAGATTCTAAACTCGTTGTATTGCAGCTTAATAGAGTTTATGCCATTATAAATCCAGTGTTATTAAGATTATTTTTGAGAGTTCGTCTCTTGGAACGCGAATTTGACTATATTGAATATCAGCATATTCTAAGATATTTAAATACATTAGCAGATGCAATTGCTTCTCGAATGTTAAATAGACATTTGCAATAATCAAACAATAAACTTAAAAACATTCCATAACATGTTTTACAAGATACCCAGTAATAGTGATATAGCATAGCATAGAAGTGTGTCAAATATACATCGTCTTCGATCATAGGTTGAAAAACACCTTATGATCGGCAAAAATGATAGTACAAAAGCAAAAATGTCGTATCAAGTCTACAAAAGCTATCATCATATCACTGGTAATGATCATGATAAGAAACCACTGCTCGGGCCACCCTACAAAGCAACCTCCTGAAAGGTCCTGGGACCCCAATCACATAGCGTTGTAACCTAAGTGGAATATCATCTATGCTAGTCTCTAGAATATCTATTGTCAAATGCTCTAGATGATTTTCCAATTCAGTCAGGGTCTCTGTAGATTCGTCCCATGGGACCGGTACTGCTGGAGCTAGGTGTTTCCTCTCATAGGGCCGGAGAGTGGCTGGTCGCCGTGGACCCACATCTACATTTACAACTTTTACTATCAGTTTTGGACGATTTAAAAACAAAAAAAAATAAGCCAAAACTTGGAAAATGTTGAGAATGATTTTACCTGAATCATCCTACTGCTCTCCTGGTGGAAGAGTCATGTCTGGATCACCACGATAATCCATCCTAGCATAAGGAAAATCTTGAAAAATGAAAAGTTGGTTCTCCAACCAATGAAAATACTCAGGAGGAAATCGAACAACCTCTGATCCCTCCTCAGGATGACGGGCCATGACTGCAACACAACGCATCGGCTTGGGCTCTCGGGGAA
This sequence comes from Pinus tabuliformis, assembly GCA_031772625.1. Taxonomy (NCBI): domain Eukaryota; kingdom Viridiplantae; phylum Streptophyta; class Pinopsida; order Pinales; family Pinaceae; genus Pinus; species Pinus tabuliformis. Next base: position 1,551,523,411 of record CM062804.1, read on the forward strand.
GTCCAGCTCCAATGAAAATATCCTGTGGGACCAACATCGGGACCCTCTCTAGACCAAAAATCACAACTAAGAAACCATATCCAAATTTTTTTAGTTGTCCATTCTTTGCTATAGTTAGTTGGCCTTTTACATTCGCCAACACAGCTTCACACTAGTTGAAGATGGTGCCTCGATAACAGTCTACTGCCATTCACATTTGGGATCCGGTGGCTACATGCAGTGTTGCGCTTCTGCAGAGTCTGGTGGCAGTAAATGCAATCACTTTGAGTTCAGGACAAGAGATGGTTTTGATATCAATCCCTTTATCCTTTGTTTGGTCATTACAAAACTCTAGTAGGAGACTATCGATAGACTAGCCACTTGGCCTAGTCCCGAATAGAGATAATCGTTCACCTCTCTTGGGCAAACCAGTCAAGAAATTGTTGGCATTATGGCACAGGTTTCGAGCTATGGCACAGGTGTTGTCCTTGATGGCAACTCTCTTTGATAACAGATCTCAGTTCAGGCTTTCAGAATGAAGGAAAAGACATATACGCAGGTTCATCTAAACGAAGACGCGTATACACGTGGGTTAGACATTTCAAAGGCGCGTGTGCGCATAAACGCACTTTCATGCAAGGAAAAGCGCGTATATGTTGGAGAACTTACCTTTGGTCCGTGGTAGTTAGTCCTTGGTATTTGAACCTATGATTTTGGACCATGGTACCTCATTAGACGTGTTTATCCCAAGTATTGGGTCCTTGGTATTGGTTTATTATTGTTTTGGACCGTGGTATTGTGGAAGGCCTAAAAGTATAAAAGAGGAAGGAGATCATGTGGCAAGGGATCATCTGAATTGTTATTGAATATTTGATAGAGTGCTATATCTGGAATACTGGTAATTGGGTTATGGTGCAGATCTGGATCTGAATGAAGGAGGAACCTTAGCGCAAAGAGATGGATAAGTTCTATTGATGGATCATAATCCTTAAGATTGAATGATAGTATCTTTGTATGATTTTGATCTGTTATATGTGGCGCTTGCTTGATCTATAAAACTGATAATCTGGGTCAATTAGTGTTTGAATATCTGAAAGAGCGAATTATCCTTTATAGGTCTATACGCAGGTTCAGTGAAGCGAAGGCGCGTATACACGCTGGCTCAGTGAAGTAAAACATCGTATACGCAGGTTGTTCCATACACAGAAGCATATGCACGCAGGTTTCAGGCTATTAAAGTAGCGTATATATTTTGAGTTGTGATCTTGCTGCTTCTGTTTATTGCTGCAGTGTTCTGGGTTCAGATTTGGTGTGTGGTTACTGTTACTATGATCTGGGTACAATCGTTAGAAAAGTGGTTATTTTGATTCAGTTTTGATTGGTGAAAAGGTGATTGGTTTATGCAGAAATTCTTGATGTTTGATTGATGCTATTTGTGGATCCAGTCTGAAAATTCATGAAACATGGTCCCTGAAAGAAAAAGAAGGTACCTCTATAGGCCAGCACCTATGTACTAGTATCTTGGCTAGTGCAAGAGCTAAGGGGGTTGTAGCTCCCTTCCAGGAGAAGCTGGAAAACGAGAGAGGGTTGTAGCTCTCTGCAGGTTGCAGCCTGCATACTGGTAAAGGACTGCACCAGTACAATTGTAAAAAGAAGTTTCTAATTAAAGAGAAGATAGAGACGAATTGCAGCAGGTGGTTTTCACCCACATTGGGTTTCCATCTTATATCTTGTGTTCTTGTGTGCGACTATCTTTCTGCCCTGTTTTACTGTTTCTAGTTATTGGTTATTTGCTTCTGAAACATAAACTAACAATCAACATCAGAAAGATAAATTAAATTAAAAGTTTGCATTATATACGCGGGTTTCCTTCTGCATAGTTGCGTATATACGTGGGTTTAATTAACTAAAGTAGTGTATATCATTTGATTTTGAAAAAGGAATATTTGACTTGATAATACTGATTCACCCCCCCTCTCAGTATTATTTCCAACAATTGGAATCAGAGCAGGTTCTTCAGAAGAAGCTTGATCGCTTGAAGAAAGATCTTTCATCATGAGCAAATACGAGAGGGCAGCATCAATCAGGCCACCGATTTTTGATGGGACAAACTTCGTTTATTGGAAGGTAAGAGTTACTGTCTATCTTCAATCTCTTTGTACAGAAGTCTAGGATATCATAGAAACAGGGTATATTTTTCCATCAGCAACTCCTACAGATCCGGCTGAGAAGAAGAAATATGAAACAAATGCTAAGGTGGTCAATACTCTATTAGGATGCCTATCTCAATCAGAATTTGTCAAGGTAATGCAATTTAAATCCGCAAAAGAGATACGGGACAAGATTGTTCTAAGCTATGAAGGAGATGATCAGGTAAAAGGAGCAAAACTTCAAACCCTCAGGATTCAGTATGAAAATCTCAGGATGTATAATGATGAAAGTGTGGCTAACTATTTTCTTTGTGTAGATGAGATTGTTAATTGTATGAAAAATTTGGGTGAAGAAATAAAAGAGGCTGTTGTGGTTGAAAAAGTTCTAAGATCTTTGTCCCCTAGGTTTGAATCTAAAGTTTCTGCAATAGAAGAAAAAGAGAATCTACAAAACCTTAGAATGTCACAGCTGCACGGAATTCTAACTGCTTATGAAATGAGGAAAGGAGGTCCATCAGACAGGAGAGAAGCTACCTTCAAGGCTTCAGGCAAAGGAGAGTACTATGAGTCAGGACACGTGTCAGAAGAAGAGGAAGAATCAGATTTTGTCAGAAATCTTCAACGGGGTACTTGAAGATTTAGAGGTAAGTTACCTTTCAAATTCTTTGATTGTGGAAGAGTAGGTCACTATGCTGCCAAATGTCCTCATAAGGATAAGATTGACAAGGGAAAGGAACTTGTTAGATGGAACAAGAAACAGAATGCAAATAAGAAAAGCTATTACACTCATGAAGACAGTCATGGGCTATCGAATAGTGATGAAGATGAGCGAGGTAATGACTATAAACTTTTAATGGCTTTTGAAGATGATGATTACATGGATGCTATAGATGTGGATAACTTTTATGAAGAGATTTCTAGTCTCAAGACATGTTTAGAAGAAAAGAATGTGATCATTGATACCATGCAATTTCAACTTGATGAAAAAGAAAAATTTATTGAGAAGTTAGAATGTGAAATTGTTGGCCTTAGAAAAGAAATTGAGAAAACAAAGGCTCTTAATATTAAATTTGTTAAAGGATCTGAAACTCTGGATGAGATTATCAATGTACAACGTTCTCCACTAATCAAGACAGGTATGGGTTATAATGGAGAAACATCTCAAGCATCCACCTTAAAGAGTTATCGTGATGCAGCAAGGAGGAATGAGCAAAAGCCCAATGGAGATCACCAGGTAAAGCAGGGACGAATTACATCAAGAACAAACAAAGACTGCCAGGTAAACCAGGAGCAATTCATCTTAAGGGTGAACAAAAGCTACAACCAGCCACAGGTAAAAACTTCTCAATTTGCTTCAAGAATGGATGACAATAGAAATTACAATCATTTGGCTAGTAGATTTGATAATCGCAGAAGTTTCTTCAATGGCCAATGTTTCTCTTGCCATAACTTTGGTCACAAAGCAGCTCAATGTGTTGCCTATAAGACAATCATGACTAGAGAAGCTCAAAAACAAAGAAGTATGATTGGGATTACGAAAAGGACCTATAACAACTTTTCGGCACTTGAAAATGAAATTGAATGTTCTATTTGTAATAAATTCAGTCATGAAGATTCTGAATGCAGGAGAAGGTTTCGGCAGACAAAGGAACAAGCCTCAAGCACCAGAACATGGAGAATAAAGGAACCACAACCAGAAAGGTGTGGGATAGCTTTTTATGCAGAAGGACAGGAAAATCTATGGTACACGACAGTGGATGTTCGAAGCATATGACAGGTGATAAAGAAAAACTTGAATCATATACTGCTTTAGAAAAGGGAAAGAAAGTTTCTTTTGGAAATGATACCCCTGCAAACATAAAAGGAAAAGGCACTGCTCAGTTGAAAGAAAAGGTCAAAGCTGGAAATGTTTTTTATGTCGATGGCTTGAAGCATAATCTACTGAGTGTCAGTCAAATGTGCGATCAACGAACTGAGGTAATATTTCGATCAAATGGATGTAGTGTTCGTGATCTTGATACAAGAAAAACAGTGATCAAAGGTAGAAGAACTCCACATAATTTATACATATTTGAAGAAGGACAACAACAATGCTATTTGAGCAAGGATGATGAAAATTGGTTATGGCACCGGAGGTTAGGGCATCTAAGCTTTTCAAAAATAAGGAAAGCATGCAAATACCAAGCAGTTCATGGTCTTCCAGATATCAAAATTCCAGACAACACAATATGCAAATCATGTCAATTTGGTAAGCAAACCAGAAATAACTTCCCTGAGAAGGAAGGATCAGCTAGCAGGCCTCTTGAGCTAGTCCATACAGATGTATGTGGTCCATTTAGGACAAGGTCACCTCGAGGAGAAGAATACTTTATATTATTCATTGATGAATTCTACACGATGGTTTGGTTAGGACTTATGAAGCACAAAGACGAAGCATTCGAAAAATTCAAATCCTTCAAAGCCTTGGCTGAAAACGAATCAGATCACAAAATCAAATGCCTCAGGTCTAACAGAGGTGGGGAGTTTACCTCAAATGAATTTTTTGATTTCTATGAAGAACATGGAATAAGAAGGGAATTCTCTATAGCTAGGACTCCTTAGCAAAATGGAGTGGTGGAAAGGATGAACAAAACGGTCCAACAAATGGCTCGTGCTATGCTTGATGAATCTGGAACTCCCGCAACCTTATGGGGTGAAGCTGCATTTGCTGCAGTTGTTATTCTCAACAAAACGAATGTCCGAGCGAACAGCACTCAAACTCCTCATGAGCTCTGGTATGGTGAGACTCCTTCGGTTAAGCATTTCAAAAATTTTGGAAGCAAATTCTATATTAAGAACAATGATGAACAGCTTGGAAAACTTGAACCTAGAGTAGATGAAGGCATTCTCCTTGGTTATTCTCCCCACAACAAGGCATATAAGTGTTACAATAAAAGTCTTAGGAGAATTGTTGACAACCTTGATGTAGTGGTTGATGAAAAAGGATACATTCCTAGGCATGTAAATTATGAAAATATCGAAGAGGATGAAGACTACTCTCCAAATCAGACTGATGATGAAGAAGAACCTCAAGAGGCATCAAAGGAATAGATAAGGATAGAAGAAAAGACTCCATCCAGGTACGTTCAGAAGAACCATCCAGAATCTCAGATTTTGGGGCAGAAAGAGGCAGGTGTACAAACAAGAAGAACAATTGCAGAAGCCTCAAGCTATTTGGCATTGCTCTCCTCCATTGAGCCACAAAATATAAAAGAGGCATGCAGGGATGAATGTTGGGTCAAGGCAATGGATGAAGAACTTGAGCAGATCGAAAAGAACAATACTTGGGAGTTGGTTCCTAGACCAAAAGATAAGAATGTCATAGGGACAAAATGGATCTTTAAAAATAAGTTGAATGAAAATGGAGAAGTAATCAGAAACAAGGCCAGACTTGTGTGTAAAGGGTATGCTCAACAAGAAGGAATAGACTTTGAAGAAACTTTTGCTCCCGTTGCTAGACTTGAGGCCATCCAAATGTTCCTTGCTCTCTCAAGCTTTCAGAAGTTCAAAGTATTTAAAATGGACGTGAAATCAGCCTTTCTGAATGGAGACTTAGAAGAAGAAGTGTACATTGAGCAACCAGATGGTTTCATTCTTGGGAATGATCCAAATCTTGTATGCAAACTAAAAAAGGCTCTCTATGGTCTTAAATAGGCTCCAAGGGCTTGGTACTACCCGTTGGACAAATATCTTCATCAACAAGGTTTTTCAAAGGGATCAGCAGATAGAAATCTTTATATAAAAATTGAAAATGACAAATTGCTAATACTTGTTGTGTATGTAGATGATATTATCTTTAGCAGCAATGAAGAAGCTATGAGTCAAATATTTGCCTTGGTGATGCAGAAAGAATTCAAAATGTCTTTGCTTGGAGAACTGACATATTTCCTTGGATTGCAAATCCAACAAAATGAAGGTGGGATCTTCTTGTCTCAAACCATGTACCTCAAGCAGATTCTGAAGAAGTATGGCATGGAAGATTCGAAACCAGTATGTACCCCCATGGTTACAGGATGCAGCCTCAGTGCAAATGATGAATCAGCAGCAGTGCATCAACCAACGTATAGATCTATATGATTGGAAGTCTACTTTATTTGACAGGTACCCGACCAAACATCATGCATGCAGTGGGAATAGTTGGAAGATTTCAGGAAAATCCAAAGGAAACTCATCTTCAGGCAGTGAAGAGAATTTTCAAGTATCTTCAAGGAACTCAAAACTATGGCTTATGGTATCCTAGAGATACAAATCTCACTCTTCATGCTTATACAAATGCAGATTGGGATGGAAGTGTGGATGACAAGAAGAGCACAAGTGGTGGTGCATTCTTTATGGGTTCCAGATTAGTATCTTGGTTTAGCAAGAAACAGAGTTCGATTGCTTTATCTACAACTAAAGCGGAATATGTGGCTGCTGCATCTTGTTGCACTCAACTTCTTTGGATGATGCAAGCCTTGTAGGACTTTCAAATCACTTGTACACCACCTATCTCCATCTTATGTGATAATACAAATGCAATCAGCATTTCAAAGAACCCAGTCATGCATTCAAAGACCAAGCACACACCGATCAAGTATCACTTTATCTGGGAACAAGTATTGGAACAAAATGTCAAATTGGAGTATGTTCCTTCTAAGGAACAAGTTGTTGATATTTTCACCAAACCACTACCCAGGGAGACATTTGAATACCTCAGACAGAAGCTGGGAGTAGTTGATGCATCATCTTGCTGTTAAAACCTTTCTGTTTCAGAGAAAAATGGGTGTACGCGAGTTGCCTGAGGAGGATCCGTGTACATACGCCGGTTTTTGCAGAGACAGTCGCGTATATGGAGGTTTGATGGATATCAGTAGGAACAGGCTCTGGTTGAAGATATTATGATATGGGTTTGATAGAGATCATCCGACACAGGTTCAGGGGGAGCAGACAATCTTCTATCAATGCATTGTTGGCATTATCTTAGAAGCTTTTAGTTCTAGTTCTCAGTTGTTGTTGGTTTCAGGTGGAACATAGGCAGAGGGAGAACAAAAGGAAATCTTGGTTGCTGATCTGAATGGTGATTGTCAGATGCTATTGCCATCAGTTATTGGTGACTTTCATACGTCTTGTTTTAGATATTTCATCTCTATGTCATGTATCTCTTTTATGGTGTCAAGGTCATGTAACGACCTATTTTGGTTTCCCCACTATGCTTGGGATGAACATGTGATGAACTTGGTTGTCATATATCCCCACTTGGTTTGGTGATGGATGTATGTATTGAGTCTTTTGGTGATAGGAAGGTCTTTTATGATGTATGTATAAGTCATGGTTCTTCTAGGTGTTGTCCTTGATGGCAACTCTCTTTGATAACAGGTCTCAGTTCAGGCTTTCAGAATGAAGGAAAAGACATATACACAGGTTCATCTAGACAAAGACGTGTATACACGCGGGTTAGACGTTTCAAAGGCGCGTGTGCGTATACACGCACTTTCATGCAAGGAAAAGTGCGTATATGTTGGAGAACTTACCTTTGGTCCGTGGTAGTTAGTCCTTGGTATTTGAACCTATGATTTTGGACCATGGTACCTCGTCAGACATGTTGATCCCAAGTATTGGGTCCGTGGTATTGGTTTATTATGGCTTTGGACCATGGTATTGTGGAAGGCCTAAAACTATAAAAGAGGAAGGAGATCATGTGGCAAGGGATCATCTGAATTGTTATTGAATATTGATAAAGTGCTAGATCTGGAATACTGGTAATTGGGTTATGGTGCAGATCTGGATCTGAATGAAGCAAGAACCTTAACAAAAAGAGATGGATAAGTTCTATTGATGGATCATAATTCTTAAGCTAGAAAGATAGTATCTTTGTATGATTTTGATCTGTTATATGTGGTGCTTGCTTGATCTATAAAACTGATAATCTGGGTTAATTAGTGTTTGAATATCGAAAAGAGCGAATTATCCTTTATAGATCTGTATGCAGGTTCAGTGAAGCGAAGGCACGTATACACGCTGGCTCAGTGAATTAAAACAGTGTATACGCAGGTTGTTCCATACACAGAAGCGTATGCACGCAGGTTTCAGGCTATTAAAGTAGCGTATATATTTTGAGTTGTGATCTTGCTGCTTCTGTTTATTGCTGCAGTGTTCTGGGTTCAGATTTGGTGTGTGGTTACTGTCACTGTGATCTGGGTGCAGTCATCAGAAAAGTGGTTATTTTGATTCAGTTTTGATTGGTGAAAAGGTGATTGGTTGATGCAGAAATTCTTGATGTTTGATTGATGCTATTTGTGGATCCAGCCTGAAAATTCATGAAACGTGGTCCCTGAAATAAAGAGAAGGTTGTAGCCTTCTGTAAGCCAGCACCTACGTACTAGTATCTTGGCTAGTGCAAGAGCTAAGGGGGTTGTAGCTCCCTTCCAGGAGAAGCTGGAAAATGAGAGAGGGTTGTAGCTCTCTGTAGGTTGCAGCCTGCGTACTGGTAAAGGACTGCACCAGTACAATTGTAAAAAGAAGTTTCTAATTAAAGAGAAGGTAGAGATGAATTGCAACAGGTGGTTTTCACCCACATTGGGTTTCCACCTTATATCTTGTGTTCTTGTGTACGATTTTCTTTATGCCCTGTTTTACTGTTTCTGGTTACTGGTTATTTGCTTCTGAAACATAGATTAACAATCAACATCAGAAAGATAAAGTAAATTAAAAGTTTGCATTATATACGCGGGTTTCCTTCTGCATAGTTGCGTATATACGAGGGTTTAATTAACTGAAGTAGCGTATATCGTTTGATTTTTAAAAAGGAATATTTGACTTGATAATACTGATTCACCCCCCTCTCAGTATTATTTCCAACAGAAGTAAATGTCCTCTAGCTCCATTTTGAGATGGTGGCCACCAATAATGAAACATTGGTCCTGTATATTCCATCTATCCACCAGCCACTGCAAAAAGTCTACTTGGGCCCTCATGCCAGGTATGGCCCAGAATTTAAATAGCCCGCATGCCCTCAATGCATCTATTGAGGGTTGATGATTAATTGCGGCAAGGTCCACATCTTCATGCTCCCGTTCCCGCCAAATGAGCATTGTGAATATCCTACATTGTAAAAAGGCAAATTAGAACATTTTAGTTCAAAATTTTTGGGCCGAAATTGAAAAAGTTGAAGTTTCAAAACCTATTTCGCGGGGTCTGCACTCGCCAGTTAGGGACAGTGCGTAGGTCCGCACTCTGCCCAAGCAGCAGGTGTGGGCCCCTGGCTCTTTCCTCTGTAGGAAAAAGTCGGGGTCTGCAGGTTTCGCATGTTGCACCTGCAGACCCCAGCGAGCGATCTTTTAAACTAATTTTTCTCTAAAAAATCAAAATGGAAACCTAAAAATAAAATTCAAACGGTTGAGATGCAAGATTAAAGTAATGTGGATTACCTAGAGGTGATAGTTTTCGATTTCAATGGACGGATTTTCCACAATCTTCATAGGAATTTTCTTACCCAAAAGCTCTCTTTTCTCACTCTGTAGTCAAATGGTAAAAATGAATTTACAAAAGCCCTTTTTATAAGCTTTTTTGAATAAATGAATTTTTAATTTGTTTATTTTTCATTTTAAAAAGTTAACTTTTTGATGCATTTTTATTTATTTTAAACATATATGAGTAATGTTTGAGTTTTTGTGCAGAATATCGAATTTTTCAGGAAAAATTAATCATTTTCAACAAAAAATATTTGAGTCCGCTTTAAGCTCTTTTCTGACTCGTAAAATATGAAAATATTTCCGAGTTTTTCTTTTTAAGCTCGTTAAAATGGAATCAAAAGGATGGTCCATTTATAGCTCTTTTATGACTGTATAAACATGAAAAGATTGCCGGGATTTTGTCATTTCAAGTTTGATATTGGTTATAAAATTACGTGTCGTTGGTCGCTTTTTTACTTTTTTTTTGGATCAGAGACACTAATTATGAAAATTACTCCTTCATCGTAATGGTCAAGCGGTTCTCTCAAGTATTATTTTATACTTTTTCGGGCTTGGGAGACACAAATTTACGAAAGAGGACAACGATGGAGTTTTCTTAAGTTTTTCTTCTAACTCCCTAAAATTGAAAAACGTCGAGTTTCTCCTATACTGGGCTCATTAAAATTTAACGGTAAAGGACCTGTTCAATTACAAACAGGGACGAACCACTCCATCTTAGGGTTCAAATTTTAAACTAAGTTAGACTCATCCGAAGGGTGAGCTTATAGCCAAGCAAATTTTATCTTCCTCAAGCTTGTCAAAAATAAAGAGGTACTTGCGAGAAATGGTGGTGGAAAAGAGAGAAAAATGAACCTGTTTGTCATACTTTTTGTCCTAGAAAAGAATTTAACCACTCTTGAACATGACACTTTTTTTCACCTGGGTTGGGAAATCCTTTGCCTAATAGTTAATCAAACCATATTGAAATTCTTCAGCCGGTTTCCGGGTATTAGCTTTGGGTTAATTGTCACCAAACCATCTATAGTGTCGTTATGTGTTCAAGAGGTCAGTTCAAATAAACCATTCATCTGCAAAATATTTGTCATCCATCTTGATCATCCCTGAGTTAGTCCTTGCAAATATATTTCTTCAAACTTGATCTATGATTTCATGTTGTGGGCTTGCCTATGACAGATCGCTTTCTATCGACTTCAGCTCATTATCTAGAAATATGATCTAGAAATCGTCAGTACCTTGGAATGTGCATGCCTCAATGGCAGGTTTCTCGCCTTTGATGACAGGTTGCATCACTGATCTTCGATCAAAGGATTCTATGACATGTTCGACATCAGCTCATCTATTCACATTTCATGGATTGTACTGAGTACTTTGAGAGCCATTGACATTACTGGTGGTTTCTCTCACACTTGTTAACAATTCACATCATTGACTGGTAATCAAGTGGTTTCTACCATGTTTGAATTCGACACATTCATTCACATGGATAGAATCGTACTAGTTCGGGAAGCAGAAATCAAGACCCTGGATCTAGTTTCCACCATCCAGGTTGTGAGGAATTTTGTTATTCATTATACAGTGGACTATTCATAAACAGATGGCTGCACCCATACTGTGTCTACATATGTCTATACTTGTGATGTATTACAAAATCATTCCTATATCAGAGTAGTTTAGTTAACTTTCTAGTCAGTTTTGATCTGAGTATGGGAATGCCTACCTCAGCGATGATATGTTCATATATATATATATATATATATATATATATTGTATTGAATGTTTTTACAGGTTCCAACCAAGTTGTCCACAAGATGATCCTTGAAATGATAAAGTACTTCACTCTTCTTAGATGACAAATGAAATCCTCATCTATTACAGACTTCGCACTTTAGGGGGCAATCTGTTACAAAAAATATTGTCACCATGACATTCTGCAATTAGTTTGAGTCTATCACCACTCATACTTTCCTCCTTTGCAAGTCTTAAACCTCAACTCTTCATGTCAAGCATTGAAAAATGAGAGAAAGCCCTTAAAAATCTCTAAAACTCTGGTGCCGCACTTTCTCTTAGCATTACCTGCGGTCCCGCACCCCCTAGTCATGTCCCCTGTGGACCTGCCCGCTCTGTTTCTGTGTAATGGGTGCGGACCCCTATAAAAGTAAAAAAGCTGCAAGTACATTCTCAAAAACTCACTTTGGGTTATTTCTGGAAGCTTCTAGATGGAATCTTGAGGTGGCAAGTTCGCTCCTTTGAGGTTCATGCATCCCATACCTAAAGGAGCTAACCCCTTGATGTGAGGAGCTTATCCCATTGAAGGAGGACTCTATCCCTTCATAGGTGGACCTATAACTTCCTTCCTCTGCACTATAAAATGAGGCATTGGGTTGGTTACTAAGGAGGTTGAAAGCTGAATATTTTTTAGGGTAAATGCTATTGGAATTTAGACTTCCTAATTGAGCTTGAGAGGAGAGATTACATACCTTTTAATCTCATTGGGAAGAGTGTGAGGCTTGTCAAAGTAGAGGAGATTCTTGCTTGGACCCTGGGAGGAGCTTGTACAAAATCAAGGCACCAAGGTTGTAACATTCTTCTTTGTTCAAAGTTAATACAATCAAGTTTATTTTTCTCAATAAGCTGTCTTTTATGGTTTATTTCATGGATTCCTTGATCACCATGATGAATATGATTTATTATATTGGCTATGCAGGTGTTGTTGGATGTATGCTTGTTTGTGTTTGCAGGTTCTTAAAAGGAAACTCATTTGGATGGTCGAAGTGTGACTGCCACAAACTAGCGTCGGACTTAAGGTATGGTCTAAAACACCTCTTTGTTTTTATTTATAAATCGCAATATTTAGAGAAAGATATATTTTATTGTCTTGCTTATCGCTAGATATCTGTAGATACTAGGGAGATCGGTCTTGTCCACAAGAACGATTTATCCGGCTGACAGAGTTGCAAAAAGAATGAACAAGATGTTAATGGAAAGGGCAAGAAGCATGTTCAGTGGAGCTAAATTAGGACATGAATTCTAGGCAAAGGCAGTGGAGATTCCATGTTACCTGGTCAATAGATCAGTTTCCTCAGCGTTGGAGGATAAGACTCCACAAGAGGTATGGACTGGTAAGAACCCCTCTCTTTCATCTCTGAGGGTATTTGTATGTGATGCATATGTACATGTTCCAAAGGAGAAAAGAACCAAGTTGGATAGTAAATCTGAAAAGTGCATAAGGATGGTTTAAAGGGTTATAAGCTTCGGAAACTAGTAACAAGGAAGGTTGTGTACAGCCAAGATGTGGTGTTCAGAGAGGTAAAAGATGTTATTAAACATGAAGTCCAACCGAAGATACCTGAGAAGATAGAGTTTGAGCTTAAGGAGGAAGAATCAAACTCTACAACAGAGGAGGAATCAAAAGATGAAGAGCCACAAACTTTAGGTGTGAGAAGATCAGTTCGAGAAAGAAGTCAGCTAGAAAGGTATAGTCCATCTGCTTTCTGTTCAAAATTTTCTTTTTCTATTACTGATGATGATCCCAGAACTATGAAGGAATCAATAGATTAAGAGGATGGAAAACTTTGGAAAGAGGCCATGGTTGATGAAATGGCATCTTTGCACAAAAATGAGGCTTGGGATTTGGTGGAGTTTTCGGCTAGAAGGAAACCCATTGGTAGCAAATGGGTGTTCAATAAGAAGACAAATGCAGAAGGAAAGGTGGAGAAATACAAAGCTCGGTTGGTAGCAAAAGGTTATTCCTAGGTGTCAGGGATTGATTTTGGTGATATTTTTTCTCCTCTTGCCAAGGTAACTTCTATTAGATTACTTTTATCTGTTGCTACTGATTTTTATTTTGAGGTAGAATAGATGGATGTGAAGACAACATTTCTTCACAGGGATCTGGAAGAGGAAATCTACATGAAGCAACCTAAAGGCTTTGCGGTGAAGGGTAAGAAAGAACTTGTATGCAAGTTAAAGAAGTCTTTGTATGGGTTAAAATAATCACCAAAGATGTGGTATCAAAAATTTGATACATTTATACGGGGACTTGGCTTCACCAGAAGCAAAGCAGATCACTGTGTGTATTTTAAATTAATTGGTGACTGTGTTATTTATCTAGTCTTGTATGTGGATGATATGTTGTTGGTTGGAAGTTACAAAGAAATTATCTAGGATTTGAAGACTCAATTGTCCTCCAAATTCGACATGAAAGAGATTGGTGCTGCAAATTATATTTTGGGCATGGAAATTAAAAGAAATTGGGCAAAGAGGAAGCTCTAGTTAAACCAGAGAAAGTATATCGAGACAATACTTCAGAGGTTTAATATGCAGGATAGTAAAAAGGTGAAGGTTCCTATTCCTGTAGGTGTGAAGTTATCTGCTGAACAGTGTCCCAAAACACAAGAAGAGGAAGAGGACATGTCCCATGTTCCATATGCAAGTGCAGTCGGTAGCCTAATGTATGCAATGGTCTATACTAGAGTAGACATTGTACATGCAGTGGGATTATTGAGCAGGTTTATGTCAAAACCAGGGAAGGAGCACTGGACAGCAGTGAAGCAGGTTTTTAGGTATTTGTGTGGCACTAGTGATTATGGTTTGTGCTACCAGGATTGGGCAGAGTGTTGGATATTCATGGCTTTGTTGATGCAGATTGGGCTGGAGATCTAGATCAGAGAAGATCTACAAGTGGGTATGTGTTTAACCTATTTGGAGGTGTAGTCAGTTGGATGAGTAAGAAACAATCTGTAGTGGCACTATCAACTATAGAGGCAAAATACATGGCAGCTAATCATGCAAGCAAGGAAGCAATTTGGTTGCAGAGGTTGTATTCAAGTGTGGGGTTAGTACAACAATCTATAAGGATAAACTGTGACAGCCCAAGTGCAATATTCTTGGCAAAGAACCCTGCATATCATTCAAAGACAAAGCACATTGATGTTTAGTATCACTTTGTGAGGGATATGATAGAAGAAAAAAAGGTGTTGTTGGTAAAGGTGGACACTTTGAAGAATATTGTAGATGCTTTGACAAATTCTGTGAGCTTTAAGAAGTTCTCTTGGTGTAGAGAAACATAGGGCTGGATAAATGGCTAAGCTCTCTTGTGCCCCCTGTGGAAAGGAAAAAAAAAGTGGGATAATTTTGGGTTGTGTTATATTATTTCCATGACTAGCCCATGTAGTTAACCAAGGGATTAGAAGGGGGGCGGAGCCCCCCCTTTTTGGCACCGATTGTGTAGTGAGGGGAGTCACAGGGGGTTTGCGGGGTGCATGTAACCCCACTCTATGGGGTCTAGGGCAGTGCTCCAAAAAATTTTGTTTTTCGATCCTATATAAGGTTGGGCGGACCTACCTATGGTTTTGTGCGTGATTTTTCGCACATGGTTTTGGATGCAATGGTTTTTGGTCCATGGTTTTGGACGCGATGGTTTTAGGTTCATGGTTTTGGATATGATGGTTTTCGTTCCATGGTATTGGATGCTTCAACATGTATAAATATGTATTGTAACATTGAAATGAACATAATGAAAAATCAAGGTGGTAATGTCGGTTTTGGGATCTACGGGAAAATATCTGTGTATATGTGTTTTATGTGTTAAACTCTCGCATTGTTTATTTTCTGTGTTGTAGAATTCATATGCAGGTAATTTCTGTATGGGGTTAAAAGCTACAGGGTCATGGACTTTTGTGGACACTTTTGGTCCACCACCACCGTGCTAGTTGACAGTCAGTACCACACCTCTGATGGCAAACCCTGTTATCCCATGTGTCCCAGGCTCAAACTCTATCATGATACCCAACGCGAGTGGAACTTTGTACATACTAGTATCCTCCCCTTTTGTTTTAGCTCCTTGACCTTCAACAAGTGCTACATATAGCACTCCTTATAATGTTAGATATAACACAATTAACATGGGTCCCTTCAACATCCCCTTTGGTTGGATTCCATTGTTTAGTTCCAACCCCTAGGTTCATATGCTTGGGGGCACTGTTCCCAATATGCACATAGTAGTCGTGAATGTTACAGTTACCCCTCCATTTACAGGACAACAGGGACAGCCATTGATTGACATGAGTCCTCCTTATGTCATTCAAGGACCTATAATTAATTGCGCGACGAGCGTGATCTCTCAACAAGGTCGCACTCAATCCATATGGGCACCCCACTCTCAACCTCAAATCTGTCAAGGCGACATTCCTTATCTTGTGGGAAGTTACATCCCCCAGTCTAACAATCCTTATGGACAACCTTAAGACATGACTGTAGCCCAAGGAAATTACTATTCCACGCTTCCTGTGTATAATATTGGGAACAACATGATGGGAGGACCGCAAGGATCCTCAAGTCAGTTGTCATCGCCTTGGTCTGATTTGAGGGCATCAAATACCTTGCCTTTTTTGGCAACTCTTGACATCCCCAAATTGTAAAAACTCACAAATGACCCCATCTATCGCAACCTACTTTGGCCTCAATCCCACACAAAATTCCCACAGACATCCTAAAGTTCGAAGGGAAACAGGTGGAGGATCTAGGTATGCACATCACCACCTATTATATATGGTGCATTTCTAACTCCATGGTGGATGATAGTATCCAACTATGGCTCTTTCCCTGCACCCTTACTCGCAATCTAGCCAAGTGGTACATTGAGTTACCACGTGCGTCAGTCAATACCTTTGGCACTTTAGCAATGGAATTTTTAAAGCGCTTTCAGCTACCCATCCTCTATGAAACTAGGACGGAACTCCTCACTTCTTTAAATTAGGACACTGCCACCCACATCTTTGGCCACATCCATGAATGGAGACGTAGGCGAAGGCTAGTCAAAGCTCCCCTCCTAGAATATCTATTAGCAGATTGGTTATGCAAATCTTTTCTCCCTCAAATAACTAAATATGTCGCGTTAGGTGGTGCGGTCATGAAAGACCAATCCATTCGTCATGCCCAACAATTAGATTTGATATATTCATAATCTGGCACATTATACGATGTCATTCCCAATTCCCCTTGAAACTATAATGTTCCCTCTACTTAGCAACCCGGTGTGCATGCCGATGGTATTATCAATGCTACATCCAAGGCTGCTCTAAAAAAACTTAATGTTCACATTACCTATTTGTCGGTTGACCCTATTACCCAATCGACTGCTCTCCCTACCCCTGCGATAAAATTTGTGTAGTCTACACAAAAGCCCTATGGTAATAACAAGAAGAACAAGAAAAAGACTACTCCTTCTAAAGACCACTGAACCAAGCAGTACAACCCAAAGCAGAAAGATGTGGTGCCCCATAACAATGGAAAGGACGAACCCACCAAATTCCCTTGCAGAATCTATGTGGAAAACCATATGACACATCATTGTCCGCGTCTCCACGAATGCACAGATTTCCTTGCTAAAAAGGTGATGTAGCCTAAGCCACCAATACCCACAGTATGCATATAAAATGCATGTCGAATACATGTCCCAGGAATATTAATATTCCTGCATGGTAAACCCTTCTTAAACCAAAGTTTTAACCAACGGAAATATAACATCTAATGAAAACCCACTTTATCAAAGTTTAATTCCTTAAGTGGAAATATTTCATCTAACTATCGAAATTTTATACTTTAATAAACCTTTTGGTGAAACCTTATACAATCCTTCATAATATTTAAGGTAATTCTCATTACCTATGCATATTGACCATACCCTTTTAACTCTGGTTTAATTTTAACCCAACATTAACCATAAAACATTAATTCCACTCATTTCTATTATAACTCTTGTATAATAGAAATATTTCATAAGGCACACTTAAATCTTACCTTTTCGCCATTCCACAAACCTTTGCACATATATCGATGCTCTTTTTAGTGCATTCAATCCCTGTCATCAATCTCATTCTTTAATCCAACGGTTATTGCGTCACTTGATCACCAACAGGCTTGGCCGATCTCCACCATTGATTTGCCTCATCAGATCCAACAACTATCGCACAATCTCACGCAGATACTTGCACGACTGATATTAGGTTGAGAAAGTGCAAGAAAAGTGGTTCTCTTTCCACTGTGTGCTACATGTCAACCGTTAAGTTTGAATGTGTGAATTTTCCAAATACTGTTTACGACCTTTTGAGCGAGTGAGATACTGCTTACCCCTTGCGAATACTACCCCACCTCCATTAACACGTGGCTTCATCTGATCTCTTCATTTCTTGACTTTATTTTGTGCGACTTAATCCTAGCCATCTATCTCCATCACTCTCGTACGTTGATCTGATTGATCCAATGACTCCCATTCTTTGTTGTTTAATTCTTTCTATGTTTCACCATGTAATAGTCTTCTCACTTGTCTTTCTGTGTGTTTGTTCCCGACTAATGTTATTCACTTGTTCTGATCTCAATCTTCACTTTGTTACTTCACTCCTTTACACCTTACACTTCCTTCATAAATCCTTAGGTTTTAGGAAACCTTACAGCTCTACCTTCGCTGTAACCATTAAAGATTTCCTCCAATACTGTTTGTGTGCAACCTTGTAACACTCTTCTCTGCACTTCATCTCCCTCAGATTCTTTTTGAATTCCCTACACACTTATGCTATGAAAATACTCTGATATTATGCATATTTTATACTTCGATTAAACAATACAATCCACACAAACTCAGAAATTACGCTTTATGTATTAATAGGTAAACATTTACACAATGAATTCCTTCTCAGCCTGATCTTATGTATCAGCCGCATCTTGACACTACTTCACTCTATCTGTTAGTGTCGGTCTTGTCAGTCCTCCGTCAGAGATAAAAACTCTTTCTGTATCTCATTTTTAGGTGTCTCTCTCCATTCACTCAGCTGCATTCCGCTAGAGGCATGCCATAATTTGACGGAAGGGTCTTGTCAGTTCATTCCCCTCATGTCTTGTATCTGCTGGCTTAGGTATTTTCATCAAAGTTATTACAATCCATGAAAGTCAATGTTTGATATTTTAATGGAAAAGACTCATTTCATTCATTAGGTCTAGGGTTTGAAAATTGTTGTTCTCAAAGTGCTTCAATAATACTTGCAGGCCAGAGGAAGGTTCAATAATTCACTCAAATGATGTTTTTGAGCAAGAAAAGATGAATTTTGGAAAACTGAGAGATGTTTTTGTCCACAATATTCCAAAGAATAAAAACCTCCTTCACGTTTTACACAGGTGTCATGGTTTTATAGAAATGTCAAAAATACAATTTCCTTGGGAGAATTGATGCACCTCTAAAGTGACCTTGGGAAAATCAAGTTTTCTCCTAGCGCGGTTAGCCAAATGACTTGCTTGAATCATAGCAAGGCTAGTAGGTAGGCCCCACAACCCATAGCAGCGAAGAACAAATAGAATTTGCTGCAAAAGTAGGCTAATGGAGGTATTCCTGCATATGAAAACATGATAATGGAGGTAGTAATAGCAAAAATGGGATTTTTCCCGGCTGGAGCACCCATATCTGCTAGATATTTTACACAGGGTTGCTGTAATCCCAAGACTATAACGAATGCATTGATCGTCATTAAGACACAGATGGATGATTAAAATGAAAACTAGACATAAATATATTTCCAATGAGCTATCATGAGCTCAATTTGGAGTTGAGGAACACCTTCAAAAGTTGACCGCAACAGCACTCTGCCTTGAGGCAGCCTCACTGGGCACATTTTGACCAGTCTTGGGAGATTTTATTTTTGATAGGGAAAATGAACCCCAAATTGAAAAATTATATTTGGGTTGAAAATTAGACTCAAATAACTTTCCAACGAGCTATCCTAATCCCAATTTGGACAACAAGAAAGCCTCCAAACGTCTCCTGAAAAAAACGTTATGCCTAGGATCTATGTGGCGCGACGCTTATGATAGGGAGCTCCAAATCACAAAAGGTTTACATTTTTGGAGATAATATGAAAAATCACGACTGATGGTACATGGCCAAGAAGTTTGGGCAAGTTTTGAGTCCTCAGGAGGTCAAAAACACTCACCAAATGACCTTTCTGCCCCTATTTTGACACACAGGAAGAAGTCTTGGCAGATTGCAGTTTTGTAGAGGCAAATGGAAACCAAATTGAAAAATTATAGTTGTGTTGGAAATTAGACTCAATGAACATTCCAACGAGCTATCCTACACCCAATTTGGACACCAGGAAGGCCTCCAAAATTCCCCCGCAAAAAAGCACCACGCACAGGCTCTATGCGCCGCACACATGGCACGACACTTATGATAGGGAGCTCCAAATTGAAAAAAAATTATATTTTTGGATTCGGCATGAAAAATCATGAATGATGGTACATGGCCGAGAAATTTTGACAAGTTTCGAGTCCCTAGACCTCTCCATCTATCGTTTGGGTGGAAAATGCAACACTGGCAAACGGTTGGCTCTTCGACTTCAGTTCATTAATGATGATTGAATGACTCCCTATCTTCAAATCGATTTGCTTTCCCACCTCTGAGGTTATTTATGGTATTGAAAATAATTTGTGAAGGGTTGGAATTTCTGGGAGCAGTGTGGAGGAAAAACCCAACACTTGCATTGTACACATTTGGCCAGGGAATTAATAAAATGATGTAGCTCTGATTCATGAGATTCATGTGTTACGATGTTTAGTAGATGTTTCTTCTTTCTATTTCATATGTGTATTTGTTATGTTTTATATAGTCCATTCATAACCATTTCCAGTTGAATGCTTTAAAGTAAGAAAGGCGGAATCCAGTTCACTGCTCTGCCTCAGTAAGGTATTCATGTTGTGTGTTTATTCTTCTGTTTGAAAAGGATTCATTTGTTATGCCCTTTTCAACCTCTTAACAGTCCTTCCATTTCATATTACTTCAATCTTACTGCTAAACCTCTTGCCTATCTTGCCTCAAGAAATATTCTGTGTCCTTGATTTAATTTCCTAGCTCAGATGTTCCTTTGGTCCCTTACAGCCCATAAAATTCAGTCATTCAAAATCGCCTTTTCCACATCTATTTACTAGCCTAAAATCAGTGTTTCATTTTGAGTCATCTCAAACTTTATTATGTATTTTTACTGAGTGTGACCCGGAGAGAGCCCTCTCCTTTTCTGGTAGGCTAGCTACCAGACTGAGCATGGTTTGTGGTTACCCTGAATTTTTCCTTCCTTCAACCTAAGGCAGATTTGGGCCCTAACATAGTGGCAACCATACTGGGGATGAAAATGGTTTTCTTGAAGATTGCTTTTCCCCAATACACATCTCAAGTTCAGAGCTGATTGTTGATGGTGAACAACAATCAAACATAATAAGGTTGAAATCATTTACCTGGCGACTCCATTCACTGAAGAATCCAACAATCAATCCTTCATGGTGACTCCACTGCAGAGAGATCAATAGCTTTGAGATTTTCAAGATGGAACGGGTTGCAAGAATATACGCTCCCATGAGCCGAGATCACATCCCAGGTTTTCCAAATAAAATGCCTAAGGTGGATTGGCTTTAGAATTTGGCTATGTTCAGAAATGTGGAAGGTAATGACGCTGCTCTTCATCTGGTGAAATTTCACATTCATGTGCATAAACTAAAGATCAATTTTCCTAAAGACTGTTTGATGAAAATGTTTATGGCTACTCTGGAAAACGAAGCCCGATCTTGGTATGAAAGTTTTCCACCTACTTCTATTCATTGTTTAAAAGAGTTTCATGCAGTATTATTTGAAAGGTATAAAGAATAATATCCATCCTTGGCTTTAGTTCAGGACTGTTGTAGCCATGTTCATAGTTTTATTGAATATCTTGAGAATTTTTATGGGCGTGATGACTTGATGGACGGAGAAATCATGGAAGCATTGCATGAAAATCTATTTCAGCAGCATAAAGATGATCATGAAAATTTGCAGCAGGATCAAGATCTTAGTACTGTGGAAGATGACGGAGTTTTGCATCTTGACAGTCAGCAGAAATTACATGAAATGGATCAGCTGTATTATGAAAATTTGTATACACCTTCACTTGAAATTAATGAAGAAAACCACTATTTGAGCAGAAGACAACAAAAATTATTATCTCCTCGGTCTGAAGATGAGATAGATCAACTCTTGCACTGTCATGTTATAGCTCAAGTTAACGTAGATCTGTAGTGTTCACTTGGTCAAGAAGGTGATGGTGGAACTTCTTCCTCTTTTGAAAAGGTTGACAGTCCTGTAAGCATCTTTATAGATCAGTAGGCTGAAGATTTCCATATGGCTGGAAATGATGAAAGAAAATTTTTATTTCAGATCTGGTGGAAATAAAAGATGATATGCAAGAAAATGATGTTCCAATCTCGGATAATGGGGATGATAAATCAGATAGAGAGACAGATTGTGATGAGGAAAAAGAGAGTTGCATGGTTGAGGCTGCCTCAAATGGAAAAAATAGAGTTACAGACCTAACTGACCTTATCTCACCAGAACTAGATCTTCATGAGGAGGTAGCTCATTCAGTTCATGAACATCGAGATGAGAATTTTGTTCAAGTAAGTGAAAAAGTTTCCTTGGATGAATCATTGGTAGATGATATGAATGTTAGTGTTGGGTTTCAAGAATCATCTGAAGTTGCTTTTCTCATGATTGATGAATGTGATGAATGTAATGAGAATCTGGTTGTCATATTATATGAAGATGATCTACCATATATTCAGACTTCAGCAGAACAGACTATTCAGGATTCCCTTTCAGATTCTTCCTCATATGTCTCATGTTTTGAAATGTTTTTTGAAGAGGAAATCTTCTCATCCACTTGTTCAGAAATTTTTGAGGACCAGGACCATACTTTTCTGAAGAACATTATGAAGGAAGATCAACATCAAAAGAAAAAGACATCTTGTTTCCTAAACAGGAGGTAAATCTTCATGTTTTTCATGATCCAATGGAAAATCTGTTGCAGTCAGCAGTGAAGGTGATTATTGCACTATTCAGTGATGAAGGAGATCATGGTCGACTGTGTTTTTGGATGCCCAGTTACCAGTATCTATTGTTGACCAGGAGATCTGATCAGGAGAATCAATCAAGAAGGCATCTGCTTGATTGGTTATATTGGAAGACACATTACACATGATTGTATATATTTCATTAATACGCAGGTGGCTGTCATCATAATTTGAAACCATCGAATCTTGATGGACTGCTGCCATTGAATAATTTTTGTCAGTTCTTGTTTTAGTTAAGTTAGTCATGAGTCATTTCCTTTTGCATTGAGTCAGTTTTTTCAGTCATGTTGGTTTCATAATTAATGTCGGTTTAAGTCAAGTTCCAGTCAATAAATGTGTCAAAGTCTTGTGTTGTTTGTTGAAATAATGACTCTATAGCCCAATGGACGAAGGCACTGTCTGCTCACCCAAAGATCTGCAGTTCTTGGCACCTCCAAGGAGCTGGAGCTACCATCCCCCATTGGAGCCAATGTTAGAGTCGGTCTTGTTAGTCCTTCGTCAGAGATCAAAACTCTTTCTGCATCTCATTTTTAGGTGTCTCACTCCATTCACTCAGCTGCATTCCGCTAGAGGCATGCCATAATCTGACGGAAGGGTCTTGTTAGTTCATTCCCCTCATGTCTTGTACCTGCTGGCTTAGATCTTTTCATCAAAGTTATTAAAATCCATGAAAGTCAATGTTTGATATTTTAATGGAAAAGACTCATTTCAGTCATTAGGTCTAGGGTTTGTAAATTGTTGTTCTGAAAGTGCTTCAATAATACTTGTAGGCGAGAGGAAGGTTCAATAATTCACTCAAATGATGTTTCTGAGCAAGAAAAGATGGATTTTGGAAAACTGAGAGAGGTTTTTGTCCAAACTAGGCCAAGGAAGAAAAACCTTATTCACTTTTTACACAGGTGTCATGGTTTTAGAGAAATGTCAAAAATACAATTGCCTCGAGAGAATTGATGCACCTCTATAGTGACCTTGGGAAAATCTAGTTTTCTCCTAGATTGGTTAGCCAAATCACTTTCTTGATGGGTACAATGATAACTAGACACAAAGATCTTTCCAATGAGCTATCATGAGCTCAATTTGGAGTTGAGGAACACCTTCCAAAGGTGACCGCAACAGCACTCTGCCTTGAGGCAGCCTCACTGGGCACATTTTGACCAGTCTTGCGAGATTTGATTTTGACAGGGCCAATGAGCTCAAAATTGCAAAATTCTAGTTGTGTTGGAAATAAGACTCAAAGACCTTTCCAACAAGTTATCTTGCACCCCATTTGAACATCGGGAAGGCATCCAAACGTCTCCTGCAAAAAACGTTATGCCCAAGCTCAGTGGCGCGACACTTATGATAGGGAGCTCCAAATCACAAAAGGTTTATATTTTTGGATTCAGCATGAAAGATCATGACTTATGGTACATGGCCAATAAGTTTGGGCAAGTTTTGAGTCCTTAGGAGGTCAAAAACACTCACTAAATGACCTTTCTGCCCCTATTTTGACACATAGGAAGCAGTCTTGGGAGATTGGTTTGGAAAGTACACTCAAATACCTTTCCAATGAGCTATCCTGCACCCCATTTAGACATCGGGAAGGCCTCCAAAAGTCCCCCACAAAAAAGAACCACGCACAGGCTCTATGCGCCGCGCACATGGTGCGACGCTTATGATAGGGAGCTCCAAATTGCAAAAAGATTATATTTTTGGATTCGGCATGAAAAATCATGAATGAGTACATGGCTGAGAAATTTGGACAAGTTTCAAGTCCCTAGACCTCTCCATCTGTTGTTTGGGTGGAAAATGCAATGCTGGCAAACGGTTGGCTCTTTGATTTTAGTTCATTAATGATGATTGAAGAAATCCCTATCTTCAAATTGATTTTCTTTCCCACCTATGAGGTTATTTATGATATTGGAAATCATTTATATAGGGTTGGAATTTCTGGGAGCAGTGTGGAGGAAAAACCCAACACTTGCATTGTACACATTTTGGCTAGGGAATTAATAAAATGATGCAGCTCTGATTCATGAGATTCATGTGGTATGATGTTTAGCAGATGTTTCTTCTTTCTATTTCATATGTGTATTTTTTATGTTTTATATAGTCCATTCATAACCATTTCCAGTTGAATGCTTTAAAGTAAGAAAGGCGGAATCCAGTTCACTTCTCTGCCTCGGTAAGTTATTCATGCTGTGTGTTTATTCTTCTGTTTGAAAAGGATTCATTTGCTATTCCCTTTTCAACCTCTTAACAGTCCTTCCATTTCATATTACTTCAATCTTACTGCTAAACCTCCTGCCTATCTTGCCTCAAGAAATATTCTGTGTCCTTGATTTAATTTCCCAGCTCAGATGTTCCTTTGGTCCCTTACAGCCCAGAAAATTCAGTCATTCAAAATCGCCTTTTCCACATCTATTTACTAGCCTAAAATCAATATTTCATTTTGAGTCATCTCAGACTTTATTGTGTATTTTCACTGAGTGTGACCCGGAGAGAGCCCTCTGCTGTTCTGGTAGGGCTAGCTACCAGACTGAGCGTGGTTTGTGGTTACCCTAAATTTTTCCTTCCTTCAACCTAAGGTAGATTTAGGCCCTAACGCTATCTACCCATAGGCTACAATCAAATCCTATCTAACTCTCGAACTAACTAACTAAATCCTAGATATCTTACCCTCTTCTATGCCTTTTAGGCTCACATTTACAAAAAAGGTTCTGTAAGCCATTTCTTGGTTCAGATCCTTAATCTAATCATCAAGTCCTAAAATCTCTCAATGATCCCTTGAGGATATCAATAACTTAACTAAATCCTAAAGATTCTATTGAATCCCCAAAATCGTGAAACCATTTCCTAATCTAGGATTTACAATATTTCAAAATCTCTCAATCCTCACTAATCACTCATCATCACTCATGTTCTCCTACATTCGAGAACATTTACAAATATGCCTCACAATACTTAATTAATCCATATTCTAGTTTCTCTCATTAAAATCACTCGAAACCTTAATAATTACATTAATTTAATACTCAGGAAACCAAGTTTCTTGAAAACACAACACCCCCTATGTCTACTAAAATTCAATGAAATTTCTGAGCTGAATGCTCCTGCATCAGACTCTCAAGTTTGAAAACATTCATGATCTCCTGATCATGTGTTCTATTATGTTGACAGAAAACCTCTAGGGTCCCAAAAATTAGTTTGTAGTTGTCTGAATGCGCTGTTCCTTTGTTTCTGCTATATGTTTGTTGTCTTTTGTTTCATCTTCTTCTCCTCGTCAATCAGTTTCAAATTCTGACTGATTACTCTTCTTGTTGTTGTCAATCTCATCCATCTGGACTACTTCATCATTAATTTCCAGAATTCTTCAATCTCTATCTCTAGCACATCCTTGATTTGGTACATACTCTTTCATTTGTTTCTATACTCTATCCACTCATATTCAACCTTTTGTTCATTATCTTCTCTTTGAAATTGTCAGATTCTTACTACCGCCGTTTCATCCTTACCCTCTTGTGATTTTCCAAACAACCTCTGTTCAATATCTGTAAATTTACTTTCAAAAAGTAAATTGTCCTCCAATTCCCTTTGTACTCTATTCCTCTCAAATACATCACTATGTTGTTCATCAATTTCAGCATATTTTTCTTTCTCTTCCATCTTTACTTGGCTTCTCATCTATGCCAAATTTTCTCCAGCACCTGCAACAAAACTTGCGCTCACAAAACAATTATTAAAATGAAAAACATAAGGCCTCAGTGCCTCTTCTTCTTTTGGAAACATTTCAGTATGATGCTCTGATTTTTCCTCCTTTATCAACACATCAGTATGTTGATTCAACCTCTCTAAAGAATTCTCCAAAGGACTCTTGAAATTGTTAGCAAGTCTCTTTTCCGCACCATCTGCCTTAATGATGTCTTTCTACTCTTTTCCACTGTAGTGAACTCCTTCTTCTGCAATCACACTATGATACTCTAAGTTTTCCAGCAAATACTCCAGTAATTCAAGTTCTCTATGACACTTCATAAGTATTTCATCATCACTTATAATTCCTGCATTTATAAACAAAATATCAGTTTGATAATTACAAGGTTCAACAATCTCAATTGTTCCTCCACATATCAGTTCTTCAAACTGAATCTCATCTCCTTCTTTCAAAAGAAATTGTTCCTGTGTTATAACATCTTCAAACATCAATGCTTTACTAAATTCTTTCTGCTGCAATAATTCACTACTTTTCCCATTTAAGAGACATTCTCCATCCTTCTTTATTTCAGAGTATTTATCTTCTGAAAGATACTCTTCCATACTTTTGACAGCTTCAAAAGACTTCTCATCCTCTGCAAAACCTATAATCACATCAAAATTATTAGATTCACATATATAAGGCTTTATAGCCTCTTCTACCACCTTTATCCACATTTCCTCATGCTAACTTGAACTATCACAATAGTTCATGAGATCTTTAATTGATCTCCATTCTTCATCTTCACCCATAACTTCACCCTGTTATGCTTCACAAATGGAAACTTCCATTTCCAACTCATCTTGTCTGAGTTTTTCCAACAGCCACTTCACTTGCCTATGATGTATCCTTCTCTATAACTTATGCCACTTCACTTCCTTTTTCCTCAAGACCCAACCTTGTCTTTGGTTTTCCTCTAGTAGCATCCTTAATACATTGAGTTTTTCTTTTAACTCCACAATTTCCTTGTCACACTCCTCTTGACTCATTCTCTTACCATTTGCTTTAGCATCCTCCTTCTTCACTTTTCTTCTGCTGTGGTCTTCCTAAAAACCTCAATTATCTCTGTTATGACTATTAGTAGTCATCTTCTTCTCTATCTTCATCAGTTCCTCACTCACTTACTATGAGTTGCACTAAAGCCTCTGCAACAAGAAGTCCTCCTTGCTGCCACTTACCTCACCAAGCTTTCCTCTATACTTGGTCTTTTGGCAAGCACTTGGTTCTATATTCTCTCAAACCTCTTTGAGCACTTCTCTCTACTCCTTCTAGGCTTCAACTCATCTGCACCTTTTAAGAACACAACTGTCCTCTTTATCCAACCTCTGTTGGAATTATTCAATATTCTTCCACATTTTGCTTTCATTCAGAACCTCTTACCATCTTCCTTCATCCCTTAGCAATTCTACCCACATCCTTTGTGGAATTTCCTTTATGATCTTTACGTGAGTTGCAACAATACCTCTACAGTAACAAGTCCTATTCTTGCTACACATGCCTCACTAAGCTTCTCTCCTCTGAGCTCAATCTTTTGGCATCTCTCTAGTTCTTTCCTCTGGAACCAATTGAGCACTCCTTGCTCTAGGTTGTTGCAATCTTGTCACCTTCTTATGCCGCTACCTTGAAGACCTATGCATGATCTTGTTCTACCATTCACCTGCACTTTGAATGGATTGTTCTCTGTTTCTTTACATCTACAAATTCTACTACACTTTATCCCTATGTGCCTAATGTTTGTCAGATTTAAAATCTGATCACCTCTTGCCTATATACATACCTTCAAAACATAACTTTGTTCTATGTTTTCTCAAAGAATTTTACACACAGAATTTCCTTGTTCAGCTTTGATACCAAATTATGTAGCCTAAGCCGCAAATACCCACAATATTCATATAAAATGCATGTCATATACATGTCCCTGGAATGTTATTATTCCTGCATAGTAAACCCTTCTTAAACCAAAGTTTTAACCAGCAGAAATATAACATTTGATGAAAACCCACTTTATCAAAGTTTAATTCCTTAAGCGGAAATATTTAATCTAACTATCCCAAGTTTATACTTTAATAAACCTTTGGGAGGAACCTTATACAATCCTTCATAATATTTAAGGTAATTCTTATTACTCGCACATATTAACCATACCCTTTTAACTCTAGTTTCATTTTAACCCAACATTAACCATAAAACATTAATTCTGCTCATTTCTATTATAACTCTTATATAATAGAAATATTTCATAAGCCACATTTAAACTTTACCTTTCTGTCATTCCGCAAACCTTTGCACATATATGGATTCTCTCTTTAGCACATTCAACCTTCACCATCAATCTCATTCATTAATCCAACGGTTATCGCGTCACCCAATCGCTAAATAGCTTGGCCAATCTCCACCGTTGATCTGCCTCACCAGATCCAATGGCTATCGTGCAATATCGCGTAGATACTTCCATGACTGTTATCAGGTCAAGATCATGTGAGAAAAGTGGTTTTCTCTTTCCACCGTGTGCTATGTGTCAACCGCTAAGGTTGATCGTGTGAATTTTCCAAATACCATTTATGACCTTTTGAGCGAGCGAGATACCATGTACCCCTTGTGAATACTACACCACCTCCATTAACACATGGCTTATTTTGATCTCTTCATTTCTTGACTTTATTTTGCATGACATAATCCTAGCCTTCTATCTCCCACACTCTCGTTTGTTGATCTGATTGGTCCAACGACTCCCTTTATTTGTTGTTTAATTCTTTCTACATTTCACCCATGTAATAGTCTTCTCACTTCTTTGTCTATGTGTTTGTTCTTGCCTTATGGTATTCACTTGTTCTGATCCCAATATTCACTCTATTACTTCACTCCTTTACGCCTTATGCTTCCTTCATAAATCGTTAGGTTTTTGGAAACCTTACAGCTCTACCTCCACTATAACCATTAAGGATTTCCTCCGAGACCACTTGTGTGCAACCCCGTAACACTCCTCTCTACACTTTGTCTCTCTTAGATTCTTTCTGATTTCCCTGCACACTTATGTTATGCAAATACTCTGAAACTAAGCATATTTCATAATTCGATTATACAATAGAATCCACACAAACTCATAAACTATGCTTTCTGTATTAATAGGTAAATATTTACACAATGAATTCCTTCTCGGCCTGATCTTCTGTATTAGTGGCCTCTTGACACTATTTCACTGTATCTACCCAAAGGCTACAATCAAATCCTATCTAACTCTCAAACTAACTAACTAACTCCTAGCTAGCTAACCCTCTTCTATGCCTTTTAGGCTTACATTTATACAAAAGATTCAGTAACCCATTTCCTGGTTTAGATCCTTAATCTTCTCATCAAGTCCTAAAATCTCTCAATGGTCCCTTGAGGATCTAAACAACTTAACTAAATCCTACGGATTCTTTTTAATCCCCAAAATCATGAAACCAATTCCTAATCTAGGATTTACAATATTTCAAAATGTCTCAATCCTCACTAATCACTCATCATTACTCATGTTCTCCTACATTCGAGAACATTTACAAATATGCCTTACAATACTTAATTAATCCCTATTCTAGTTTCTCTCATTAAAATCACTCAAAAACTTAATAATTACATTAATTTAATACTCAGGAAATCAACTTCCTTCAAAACACAAGACCACCTATGTCCACTAAAATACAATGAAATTTCTAAGCTAAATGCTCCTGCATCAAAAGGACACTGGTTAGACCCCTGCGGTCCTAATCAACCCTTTCCCTACTTAGCAATAGCAACACCTTATTGCAAACCAACCCTAACCCCCGCAAGGGGCCAATGATGGTTCACGTCATCCTTCAGATGGTGAAGGACGACCATCTACCATTTACACCTTTGAAATGGTAGATCTTCAAACAAGAGGAAACACTTATGGAGCTCCACTCACTAATGCTGAGGAAGCTTCCTCGAGTCAAAACCCACCACTGCCTAACGATCTTCATATTGAAAGGTTGGTTGCTGATCTTGTGATTCACCCCCCAAAAGGGGCACTTCATCGCACAATGGATAATACATCTACAAATGCTGCCCACAACTATAGTATTGTAGAATATTTAGCGCGAGCACCATCAGCTATGTCAGCGATCAAAGTATTACAAACATGTCCAGCACAAAAGAAAGCTCTACTCTCGGCAATTGGTGGAGTCGACCCTTGGGATTCCATGCTTGCAATTTTTTACATGGACAAATGTAAACCTCCCCTTTCACACCATCTTGCATTTCAAGTGCAAATATTTTCAAAAGGGTGAGGAGTACATAGAACTGTCACTAACAAAGATGCCTCAACCTGCATCATTTCAGCCTCATGTTGGCTCTCTTGGAGTTCTCCAAACCTATCACCACTGTCGAATTCCCTTAAAGCTTTCAACGACTACACTTTCATCCCAAAAGGTTACCCAACTAGCTACCCCATCACTTTGAGTGGGAAAATGGTAATGGTGGATATCAAAGTCGTGGAACAAAAGCTCGACTATAATCTATTGTTGGGTTGCAGTTGGACTTACGCCATAACTTCCATTCTGTCTATTGTCTTTCACATCATCCTATTTCAATTGGATGGAAGGATACTCATAGTGGTCTAGCTGTCCTTTTGCACCCTAGATTGCTCCCCGTTACGTAACGGCTCTGTACCCTTAGTGGGTGGTATACCTGATTCTTACATCGGTATCGGTATTGGTCTATTGAAGGGCTCTTCCCTGATGGGTTGCTTTCCTCTCTTGCCACCCGTAGTTCCACAGACAGTCTCTATGGTCTCATCTATTCCTCACGAATCGACCGATCCTTGGATCCTCCCAGCCCCTTCAGACATTGACACTCTTGGATAACAAATGCTGCTATAACAAGCTGGATTGGCCTAACAAGCTATTCAATCTGCATCTGAATCTTTGGTCACTTTGGTCACGACCAATGGTATCACCTCCTCTCCCATAAATGCTCCTTCTAATGATCTCCTCAATCAAGTCCTACCTCCAGACAAAGCTATTTAAGAGATCATGTGTTTTGGAAGAGTGAACTTGGGAAGACTCTCACCATCCTGTTTCTATATCTAATTCAAACATGATGCCCATTCAAATCTTGTCTTATGACGCACCTGAAATCATTCACTCGCCTTACACACTTATCAAAACTTTGGATTCAAAATGGAACATGGGAAATATTTCAAAGACATTTCTCATCGATATTTTTGTCAAGATGGGGAACATGGAAAACATCCAGGTTGGAGCTGATTGCACTCCTGAGGAAATTGCAAGCTTCACCTACGTTTTTAGGGAATTTTGTGATGTATTTGCCTGGTCTTACGAGGAAATGCCTGACATAGATCCATCTATTGTCGGGCATGAGATTAAGGTATATGAAAGTGCCAAGCCTATCCTCGAAAGACTTCAAGCAGTCCACCCTCGAAAAAATGTAGCCATCAAGACTGAGGTGGAAAATTGTTACGTGTTGGTTTTGTCTACCTCGTTCCCTTAACGACATTAGTTTCTACTCTGGTTCCTATCACTAAAAAATAGGGTACCACCCACGTTTGTGTTGACTATCGAGACTTGAACGCTACGTGTCCAAAGGATAATTATCTAACACTGTTCATCGACCAAATAATCAACGACTACACCGGTTGTGAATCCTTCTCATTCATGGATGGTTTCTCAGGTTTTAACCAGATCGCCATAAAACGGGCAGACCAGCACAAAACTGCCTTCATTTACCCTTGGGGAATATTTTCATATCGAAAACTCCCCTTTCGTTTCAAGAATGTTGGAGAAACATTTCAACATGCCATGGACTATTCATTCCACGATATCATACATATTGTTTAGGCTTACTTTGACAATCTCCTAGCCCATTCCAAGAACTGAGCACAACACCTAGTTCATTTACGAGCAATTTTTCTTAGGTATAGGTTCTATAACATACATCTGAATCTACATAAATGAATTTTCTTTGTCGAGTTTGAATGCCTACCTTGTTTTGTTGTCTCCATGAATGGGATTAGGGTTGATCCCGATAAGGTAAAGACAATTACTCAATTTCCCGAATCGCAATCCATTTTGCAGCTCCAACATTTTCAAGGGAAAGAAAAGTTCTTACGATGGTTCATCGTAAAGTATGCTAAGTTGACGAAAGGCTTTATGTGCCTGCTCAAGAAGGGAGTACCATAGTTGTGCGATGATCAAGCCCAACGATCATTTGATGCCTTGAAAAAGGCACTTTCATCAGCCCTACTTCTTAGTGCTCCTATCCATGGGTGTGACTTTCTCCTCTACCTGGAAATCTCACCATCCTTTCATGTAATGGTGTTGGTCCAAATGCATGATGATTTGAGCGAGCATGTGATCTATTATCTGTCGAAAGGCCTGGCTGGGCCCGAACTCAGATATTCACATGTGGAAAAGCTGTCCTTGACAATTGTATTTTCTCTCAATTGATTCTGACATTATATACTATTGCGACAGACTACTGTCATCTCTTTGGAGAATACCATGAGACACATTTTGTCTCATCAAGTCATTGGAGGAAAATATTCCAAATGGATAGTTATCCTCCAACAATTTGATTTTGTTTTCTCCACTGCCAAGGGGAAAAAATCCTTAGTCTTCACCAAAATTTTGTCAGATCTTCCCATTTTTTATCCCTAATAGATAGCCCATGATACTCTCCCAGATGAAGCTGTCTATATGATCGACTCTACTAACCCTTAGTATGGTGACATTCTCTTCTACCTCCAAGTGCAACGTTTCTACCATGAACTATCATTAGGTGACCTTTGTCACATTCTCCACCAAATGCGGCACTGTCTAGTGCTAAACGATACTTTATATCGTCATGGTGCTGATACAGTTCTTCAACATTGCCTCAATCATGAAGATGCGGAACATGTTTTAAATGACTTCCATGCTTGGGCATGTGGCAGTCATCTTTCTGGCATGTCTACTACTTAGAAAATTTTTACGCGCAGGATACTACTAGTGAAGCTTGTTCAAATATTGTATCAAGGCTATCCGGTAGTGACACCCTTGTCAAGAATTTACAAAGAAAATGCACGCTCCTCCAGCCCTACTGTACCCGGTCATGTCCATCAACCCTTTTTCCAAATGGGGTATTGACATCGTCACATGCAACCCCACTTACTCTACCAGAAACAACTACATTATTGTAGCAGTGGACTATTTCACGAAATGGGCTGGAGCCCTTCCCACTTTCCAGGCCAATGGAGAAACCGTGACACTATTCATGTTCAATCAGGTTATCTGTTGCTTCGGTGTTCCCTGTACGATCGTTACAGACCATGGGTCTCATTTTCAAAATCACATGATGTCTGACTTAACATCGTTGCTTGGTTTTTTCCAGGACCAATCGTCCTCCTACTACCCCCAAGCTAATGGCCGGGTAGAAGCCATTAATGGCATCTTAGAGACCATGATCCACATGTTAGTAGGGAATCAAAAAACCCACTGGCATCAAATGTTATATCTTGTGCTATGGGCATATCGAACTTCAGTAAAAATAGCTACAGGATTTACATCTTTTCAACTAGCTTATGGCCTCGAAGCAGTTTTACCTATGGAGTGTCAGATTCCTTCCTTACAAATTGTTGTTGAACTCGTGCCCAACACCACTACCAAAGAATAGCACCTGCTATACCTCAATAAACTAGATGAAATTGGTTGAGATGTCAAATTGGCACTTGAAGCCCACAAGCTCCTAGTCAAAGCCTAGTACGACAAAACGTTCAAGCCTTGTTCTTACCAAGAGGGAGATATTGCTTTACTCTATGATAAAAAACATGACCTCTTGGGGGTAGGAACACTTCAACCCTTATGACTCGATCCATATGTCTTCACAAAGGCCCTCTCAAAAGGGGCATATGAACTTCAGGACTGGGAAGGAATACCACTCGTTGAACCCTGAAACAAACTCTATCTAAAAAAGTATTATGCCTAATACCGCACTAGGCATGTGCTTTGTAATTTTATATATTTATAGGTTTTTCTTCTTTCTGATGTGACTGGATTTTTTTGGTATTTTTTTGAGGCAGTTGTCTCATACATATTTCTCGTTGTGTAGATGTCTTCATTACCCTTAGAATACATAACATATGCTGATGGTGCCAGTCGTCACACACGGCACATTTCATTAGCTTCTTGGTTCATTTACACACCTAAGTCGAAAGTGCTTTGCTCCAGGGGAGTCTTTCTTGGTATTTCCACCAACAATTTTGGTGAGTATATGTATTTAATTTTCTCTTATCACTCAAGCGTCATCACGAGAAATCTCCAATCTAGTGGTCAGATTAGACTCTCATCTTGTTAGTATGTAATTGAAAAACCATTATAACATTCATAATCCAATATTGTTACATCATTATTTAAGGGTACGACTTTTGGAACGTCAATTTGAGTTTATTACATATGAACACATTCCTCAAGAATCTAATACACTTGTTGATTCATTAGAAAACTATGTGTTAGACTGGCATCTGACTCATTTATTATCGTTACATGTATGAAAGTAAATATTTACACAATTAAAAAATTACAAAAAACACTTAAACATTTACATCATAAAATACCAAAATACTTGTATCTATATATATATATATATATTGAATCTAGTCTTTTATATCAGAAAATTTCCCAAAAATTTGGTGTTTTTAAGTACAAAATGGATACTAAGCCTTGCTATAAACACTCGCTGGCTATACCATCTGCTAGCTAACAGAGCATACTACTCATGAAAAGATAATACAACTCTAGCTATGCTCCGAAGAGGAGCCAAAAACTGCTCAAGCACACAAACCGTGTGCCATTGCATGTGAGTAGGAATCTCCCTCATAGGAAGGGGCGAACACCCATACTCAAACCTTCGATGTTCCTTAGAACCTTGTTAAGACTTTGAGCATCATGCCCACAATCGGGTAGTTGGCCACCTCACCTCACTTGGCAAGGCTCACCTGCAAGTCACATTGGTGCTACATCTGTGTTAAGCAAAAAGCTTCATGTCAATACTTTTTCACCTATAAAATCAACAAAAACATTACGTAAACATCAAAAGCTCAAAAATACTTTAAGTAGTCTCAATAAACCTTCTTACCTTAAGGCCCCCAGTTTGTACTAGGTGGCAAGATCAAGTCAAGATCACCTGTGATGTTCATGGCCCGATAGGCATAATCATCTATCATCACGATCTGACCACTAAGCCATTTGAAGAAATCCGCTTCGAAAAAATGTCGGATAGGTCACCCTCTAGTACAAGGATTGAGAGATGCCCATCACCTCTACCTAGGCTCTCTCAGATCAAGTGGACCTAAACTCATCCATGGTCACATAAATGGCACCCTCTCAAGTATAAAGGATACAATGAGAGTACCATACCAAAACTCTATTGGGTCAAAGTTTTACATGCAATTAGTTCCACCTTCAACTGACAAAGCATTGCCTCACACCAGTTGAAGAACTGTGGCTAGACACAATTAATGTGTTATAGACATTTTTGTGCCTTACAGCATGAAGCATGAAATGTCAATAATCTAAGGGATCCAAAGTCCCTAAACATGTTGTTCCTACCCCTAGAGGAGCAAGGTCAGCAAACCACAGCACTAAATATCAGTTCTCCACCTGAAAACACTCAAAAAACAAGCTAATTCTGGATCATGTCAACTTCTACACTGGCTACCTGCACTGAATGTCAACTGCTACACTGGCTACCTGCACTGAATGTCAACTGCTACACTGGCTACCTGCACTGAATGTCAACTCCAAGACTAGCTACCTGTGCTGAACGAGTTTGGACATGTGGCAGACTCATTTCTCAAGGTGTCAGAGCCCAGGAAGCTTCCAAAGTGACACTTGGATCAGGGAATTCGACTGGTGATGAGTAAGAGGGTCTAGATCTCCAAGTGGAAGCAAGAACCTCCAAGTGGACTCAAGAACTGAAGAATAACTGAAGTGGGAGAGGACACTAGTCAACTTCATGCCAGCTACAACCTGACTCATCCTTTCTCCAAAACTCCTATATATAGATCTCTCTCATGAGGTCTAGGGAGGCTGGAATCTTGTGACTGTAAGGAAGTGCTGTTGGTTTGAGTATAGAACTATTGGGTGATTTGCTTGAAGGAGGTGAAGAGGAGATTTATTTCTGCTGGGAGGTGTTGCTGGATTGGGCCTATTATGGTTGTAACACTCTTAGAACTTTACTTCTTCCATTAATAAAGCATTTGAGGTTCTTCTATATGCATGTGTCTCTGTGGCGTATTGATGCTTGTATATTTGATTTATTCTAATCCTTGAATCAATTATTGATGTATGCTTCTTGTAGTTTCCCTTTCTTGTGCTTTTGCAGGATCTTTGTGTAGCTGGGCTAGTGAAAGAGCAAGGAGCTGGGAGTAAGCAGCAAAGAGGGAAGATTGGATCAACCATTAGCGGAAGATAACGGTTAGTGGATCCATTTCTCCTCTCTCTTACATCTCATAAAGAAGTAATCTTGAATAGCTTTGCATTCAGTTGTTGCTGAGGTACTATCACCCTTAGAGTGGGATAGGGTCATTTCGTATTGGATACTTTTCCCAACAACAAATTGGCGACTCCGCTGGGGATCGTATCTTGTTGGTTGTTTGTGTTTTTTCTATTCATTTCATAAACAAAGGGAGTACCGAATCGAACTGCATTTGGATCTTTCAAATGCAAAGTAGAGGGCAGCTACTCTAGCTCAGTTTCTGGGCATGTTTATGATTTGAAGAGCTGATCCACAAGGACTCTAAATAGCTCTTAGTGATAGCTTTTCATCCTCCTTTTCATCCCTTAGTGTGTACTTGACTGACAGCTTCTGATTTGGCCAAAAACTGTGAATTTTTGAGCAATCTGTGACCCGGAAACTGAGAAAAACGAAAGTTTGAATCTTCAGTGCAGGTGCTGTGAAGGCATTCTGCATTTCAGTGCAGGTCCCATGAAGGATACCTACGCTGAATGTCAAACTGACAGTGTACTACCTGCGCTGAACTAGTTTTGCCTAGTGCTACTGGGGTTCTCTCTTGTTTATTGCCCTGTTTTCACTCTTATTTTTGCAGCCTGTTACCAGTCAATGTACCTATCTGAAACCAACTTTCCTTGCCACTATTCCGCCTCGGTTGTATAAAGAAACTGTGTTTGTTCTTTGTGTATTTCTTGTATCATTTGTAGTTTCGCATAACGAAAGTGAACTAGTCTGGCTGTGGCCTCTTAGATCTAGACCTGTGATAAAGTGTCGTTTTGATCTTAAGAGTTAGTTTATTTGTTGTTCATAGCTGATTGAGCTTTTTCTTTCGTCATATGGTTTGAATTCATACATTTCTAGTGTCGAAACAAGTAAATCTTAAGGTGTCTTTTGATTTTGGACAAGCTTGTTTGCTTTTGCTTGAAATTGAATTCAAAGTTATACAACAACTTTCTTTTTGTATTGCACCAACATTAAGAAAGAGGAAAGAAATACCTGCATTTTGCATTTTGCATTTGATGAGTTTGCATGTTGATTTAGGAGAAAGTGCATTAGTGTATGCTCTTTGATCTATGTGAAAAGATGATGTCTTTCTTTTCCCTCAGTAGTTAAGATCTTCATAAGTTGAAAAGATTGAAAAGCTTGCTTATCATCTTTAGACTGCATTTAGGAGTTGTACCATACATCTCGTGGTGATCCATAAAGGGAAACTGCTAAACAAGATCAACCTAAAATAAATTGAATTTACATAACAACGCTTTGAAACATAAAGCAAACACATAGAGGTCTAAGCTAGAGACGTGTTACGGCGTCGTTAAACGTGATATCTTACCGTCGAGTGGTTGGGTGATTCCTCCACGGTGAAGCGATAAGTATCAATATGGACTTGTGCTCCCACGTACCGTCGCGTATATATTGGGAGACCCCTATAGGAATAAAGCCTTTATCCATAGGAAGCTGTGTCAGCCGCCCCACTGATCGCAATGCAGTGAACATAGCATTCACGAAGATCGACCACCCGTACCGTAAAACGTATTCTATGGTTTTGCGAAAAGTTTGGCACACCCTCTGCCTAGAACTCCAGAGAAGTTTCTTTTGGCCTTTTTCAAACTCTATAACTGAAAAATTCCATCCGAGCATTTGTCACTTCGGGCTCGTTAAAAAATCGAAGGAGACTAGAGTCATCTTTAGCTTTTTCTCGACTCTTTAAAAGTGAAAAAGCAAGTTGTGTCTAAGCGTCGTTAAAATTTATTTTAAACGGAATAATCATCACCATTCCCTCGTTGATCTTCGAAGTCAGCCTTTTGGCATCGTAAGTTCTTGTAGAATCGCTAAGAAATCTTTTGGATAGACTAGATATGTCTGAACAACCGTCGACATCTAGGACTGTGTCGTCCGACACAGCAACAACAGAGCCTCCTGCTGCTACTCCAATGATGTTCGCTGGTATACCATCTGTCCCGGCAAATTGTCAACCACAAGCCGGAGTCCAATCAGAGACGACGACATGGTTAGTTCCTATTTCTTCATCCGGATTATCATATGGTATTTCTTATGTTGAAACTCAACAAATTGATCCAATGTGTCTTCAAAGGCCAATTTACCCTTTAAGTACTGGGTTCCCACCATATGGAGGGAAGTATGCTCTTTCATTGTTCCCTCCCAGAGAACAACCATATGGCAGTTTACAACAAAGTTCAGGTCAAACTGGAATTACACCCAACGGTTGGGTATCAATACTGCCTCAACAACAAGGGGTTGTATATTCAATGCAACCAGTACACCCTGTGTCGGATTTTCCCACCACACCTGCTATGGTGAATGCGTCGCAAGTACAAGCGCTACCTGTTGTATGTCGACCCCAAGTTTCTCAAGTTGCAATACAACAGCCTCTTGTCTCAACGACTCAATCACAATCTCAGGGTAGTGCCTCCTTATCTGGAGCGACTCAGGCTCAAACAAGTACTGTGACTCCTCATCTTGGTCAATCATCCAGTATTGGTCAACAGCAAATGGTCCAACAACCAGAGCTGGTTCAATCTCAACAACCGCCTTTCCAGCAATCATATCAAGGACCTGAGCAACAAGTCTTTGTAAGTAATGGGCAACCATACTATAATGGTTATGCCCATCAACCTTGTCAAAGTTGCCAACATTATGCTGGTTTGCAAAGACCCATTGCTCAAGCGATCCCATATTATCCTGGATATGGTTCGCCTAACCTGAATCAACAGTTGCCCTTTGTAGCAACTCTAGAATTACCAGATCTAAACCGGCTGACAAATGATCCAATTGCTTATGCCCCTTGGTGGCCAGCGATTCCACATAAACTTCCGTCAGATATTCCTAAATTTAATGGAAATCCGGGTGAAGATCCATCGAATCATGTGATGACATTCCATCTATGGTGTTCATCGAACACCCTGAATGATGATTCGATAAGACTTCGCCTCTTTCAGAGGACGTTAACGGGTCCAGCGGCAAAATGGTACATTGAATTGCCTAGAGCTTCGTTCGACAACTTCAGTACCTTAGCCACAACCTTTTTAACCCATTTTCAATTACCGATAAGGTATGAAACGGGAACAAAACTCCTTACCAACTTCAAACAGACGACCGCTACCCACATATCTGATCATATACATGAGTGGCGACGTCGTCGTAGGATGGTAAAAACGTACGTTCCCGATCAGCTATTAGCTGAATGGTTTATCAAGTCATTACTTCCTGCCATCACGGAAGATGTGGCAAAGGGGGGAGTCGTAACGGAAGAGCAGGTTATCGCTCGTGCACAATATCTGGACTTGGTATATACTCAGTCCGGCACGCTCTACGACAAAATACCTGACGCCCCTAGACCGGAATTCTCAATTCCTCCTCCTCCTAAATCAAACAATGACTCTCATGTCGGCGATGGCGTGATTGGCAAACACAAAATTTCTAGTCAAAATGCAAATGAGGAACTTCTTGCCTCGGAAGTAAATGCCATGTCGACCGACAAAGGCAAACGACTGAAGCAACCAGGGGGCAAGAAGAAAAAAGGGAGGAAAAGGAAACCCCCTGCAGGGTGTCATATATGCGATGAGGATCATTGGACGAAAGATTGTCCACATATAGCTGAAGTTAAGAAACTCTTTAAGAGTCCAAAAACCCCAGCAGTATTGACTGATCCGTTTCCCAATCCAGGTCAAAATCTGGTTGCTAATCAAAATGCTTCCCGATCCCAAGTGCTTATGTTGTCTGTATCAAAGCAGCAAAATGATGCTTTGACGAGGAATAAGGATTACAGGAATCCAAAGCTGTCGAACAACAAGGCTAATGAACAACCTAGTAGTTCGACAACAACTTTGACCAAAGTTGTGCCACCCATCATCCCTAAGACAATGATAAAGTCGCAAAAGGGAGCAGTACACAAATCGACATTTAATCCTTGTGCGAGAATAGCACAGATAGAGGACCTGGCCCAATCGCCGTCTGTTATGTCGACACTTGATGTACCGCAAAATTGCCCCTCCCAAGAGCAAGCTTTATTATCAGCAATAGGTGGGATTGGCCCAATGGATTCCAATCTTGTGGCCTTTGATCATAAAGGATATGACCCTCAGTTACCAGCTCAACTAGCTTTCCTTATTCAAGTGAAAGCCCTCAACAAAACTGTTCATCGAACAATTATTGATGAGGGGGCATCTACATGTATTATGTCGATGAGTTGCTGGAAAACTTTAGGATCTCCAACCTTGTCACAGTCTCCGACGATGTTAAAAGCATTTGACGGAAGGACATATACCCCATATGGTATCCTAAATAACTTGAAAGTTGAACTAGAAGGGAAAACAGTAGAAATAGATGTTGAAGTCATAGATGGGAATCTTGATTACAACATCCTACTAGGAAGACCATGGATATATGCCATGGCAGCTGTTGTATCGACCTATTTCAGAAAGATTGCATTTCCCTTTCGAGGAGGGATTACAATCGTCGATCAGCAAAACTTCCTCCCCAATGGTTCTCAAGTTACTGGAAGCATTCCCATGATCCATGGAAGTAATCATTCACTCCAAAATATCGGAGTAGGTCTCCTAAAAGACCCTACCTTAATGGGTACTTTTGCCCTACCGCCTCCGAGTAGTCTGGCGGAAGTGGCCACAGTGGAATATGAAACCTTCTATATCTAATGGATTTGGGTTCCGAGGACGGTTCTTATCTCGTGTCAACCTCGTTAAAAAATGAAACAAGGAGTCAGAGGACGGTTCTTATCTTGTGTCAACCTCATTAAAAAATGAAACAAATCCCCTTTCTCAAAGGTAAACCTTCATTCCAACCACCGAGTTGAATGCAATGAAGCTTGGGGGGCATGCACCTCGATTTGCGTTATTATGATGGGGGCATGCGAACTTATCACCGAGCAGTTTTAGCACATAGTTCATGCTCGTTAAAAAATAAACATAAGATTGAGCAGTGTTTTGGCGCATTCAAGCTCGTTAAAAAATGAACCCATCTCGGTAAATAACCATTAAGTATGTAACCTGATCAACCATAAAAGCCTTGGTCGTGTTTTGCACCTGCCACCTCCACTTTCATTTGGCCGATCGTTCACCTCCATATGATTGTTTACCCATTTTGAGGAACAGCTGTGAAGAGTGATTTCACCTAGCCATCCTTTTGACACTGCCGTGATTGGAAAATTCCAACCTGTACTTGGAATCAGCTGCTATCCCTGTTCATCACTCGTTCCTCAAAAGACGAGTCTTCTTTAAGCTCTTTTCAACTGACTAGTAAAATATGAAAAGATGGCCGAGTTTTGGCCTTCCAGCTCGTTAAACGACCGGAAGAGCTATCCCTCCTCTAGATTTTAATCTTTTTGGACCTGAGGGATTATTGCACAAAAAGATCGAGCGCTTGTTTTGTTCGGCTCGTTAAAACTATCGAAAACTCATCCCTTCTGTATTGTTTTATACTTTTTCGGACTTAAGGGATTAGATGACGAAAAAGGAGTTTTGGAGTTAACTTTCTATACCTTTTCAGACTCTCTAAAAATGAAAAGGACCGAGTTTTCCTTGTCGTTAGACTCGTTAAAATGATTAAATAGCGACAAACTTGTCTTTAGACGAGAACGAGTTTCCCTATCGCCAGGCTCGTTAAAACATAGCGATGGGCTTGCCCGAAGGGCAGGTTATAGAACAAGCATATGTTATCCTCCTCAAGCTTGACAAAAATAAAGAGGTACTGGTCAGAAATGACTGGGGAAAAATTGGGAGAACCTCAAAGCTTTAATGGTAGCAAGTCGCTCTTGAACATGACACTTTTCCTCCGTATCACATCGGGTTGGGTTGTTTCATTCACCGGTCTCATCACCACGGTCTTCGCCAAACCATCCACATTTGGGGTAATGCTACCGATCCATTGCATCAGTGTCGTTATATGTTCAAGAGATGTTGTTCAGAAAGAGTCAACCGTGTCCCATCCACTGCCATACATTATCCTTCATCCACCCATGATCGCCACCCTGAATCATATGTCACAGACTGTTTTCACCTCCACTAAAATCATTAGCTCCATTCTGTGTCACTGATGTGGGATTCATTAAGGCCCTCCTTTGACAGATCGCTTCTTGTCGACTTCAGCTCATTATCCGAGAAGTTGATCTAGGAACACCCCCCTCAGTACTTTGAAGCTTGCATGCCTCAATGGCAAGTTTCTCACTTCCGGCGACAGGTATACATCAATGACCTTCGACCAGAAGATTTTGCGTGCTGTTCGACGCCAAGTCCTTTATTCACACCACGTGAATTGTACTGTAGTACCTTGAGGGTCATTATCATTATCGGTGATTCCTCTCGCGCTTGTTAACGGTTTACATTATTGACCGGTAATCAAGCGATGTCTTTCCATGTTCGACTTCAACACAATTCTCACATGGATCGACTTGTACTTAGAGTGAAGATCGAACGAGTTTGAAGACCCCGGATCTAGTTTCATCCATCGGGGCTGCGATATATATTCAGGAAATATAAAGACATTTGACATGTACATCATTACAGCAGATGATCATCCTACTCAAAGGATGATAATTTCAGCAGAGAATTATCAGTCTACCATCAGACGATCGTCTGTTCTATGTACCAAAACGAATTTATAAAGCTGAGCATGGGAATGCCCGCCTCAGCTAGATCATGAAAGCAGAATGAAAAATGTTGACACCTAATCCGAAACGGATGAGGTGAAGTCAGACAGTCATCTAGAAGATGAACTGATCCGTTTTGCATTTGTATAAATAATGATAGTTGAATGAATAATAATCATCCAGTTGCTTCTTGCGCTCATTAATTTCTGAGCTAACCTGGCCTGACATGGTATCAGAGCACAGGTCCCAGGCTTCAGAAATAGCGTAACTCCTCTGCTGCCATTGCTCCCTGGCGCACCAGCGCTGCATAAGCTCTCTGAATGGCCTGACATCTGCTCCCTTCTGACAGCCCTGCATACGCTGCCCTGAGGACCGTTCAAGAAAATGAAGACCTGAGTTTATGGTTTTGAAGACACTGTGACTGCGTTTTTTGCAAGGTATTGAGACCTGCGTTTGCTGCCTTTAATGTTATACCTTTAACGTTTTGAAGTCTGCGTTTATGGTTGAGTGTGTCTATGGTTGAGTGTGTCTATGGTATCAAAGACCTGCCCTGAAAGGTATGGAAGCCAGCGTTTAACGTATGGAAGACCTGATGGTATATTGAGACTGCGTCTTGTGTATTGAGACTGCGTGTTTTGCAAACCTGCGTTTTTTTTGAAGCTTTGGTGAATGCCGGATGGTATATGGTGCTGGTGACTGCGTCTTTTAAG
This sequence comes from Pinus tabuliformis, assembly GCA_031772625.1. Taxonomy (NCBI): domain Eukaryota; kingdom Viridiplantae; phylum Streptophyta; class Pinopsida; order Pinales; family Pinaceae; genus Pinus; species Pinus tabuliformis. The sequence continues at coordinate 1,551,567,522 of CM062804.1, forward strand.
AAAGACTGCGTTTTTTAAATCGATTGACTGTATTAAAACCTAAGTTTATGGTGGATCGGTCACTGCCTTTTGTAATGAATAATGGTCATCGAAGACTGGGTTGATGGTATTGTCTGCGTCCTTATAGCTGGTTGCTGCGATAAGCTTTCCTACAATCAGCCTCAACCCGCCTCCAATCATTCTGTTTCATGTGACAAAGTGCTCGATTTGTCCAATAAATTGCATTATTTGGGAAAAGGGTTATAGCCTCCGTATATGCATCGATTGCTGCTGTAAAACGTTTTTTTTCTGAAGCATGTTGTGAGTTCGATTAGCTGTGGTGACTGCGTTGCGGAAGACTGGAACCCATGATGTGGGTGCGCCATAGTGTAAAACTGTGTTGGTATTGTTTTTTTTTATTGGCCTGTTGGTATTGAGAATGGAAACCCGAGGGCGGTGACATTTTGGTGCAAGAAGTCGTATAGCTGGTGTGGTACCTGAATTAAATCTTTTTTTGTAATCTGTGCATCAATTTTTGCGGGATTTGAAAACATCAAGTCATCGGAGCGCCCTCTTTTTTAAAACTGTGATATATTGGTATATGTTTTGTTGTGAGATATTGATATATAACCAGTAAGCGCCCTGAATATATATTGAACAGTGATATTAATATATGTTGAATATATTGATGCGAGATATAAGCAGTGAGCGCCCTTGATTTTTTCATTGAGACAGTGATATATGTTGAAGATACATATGAGCGCTTTCTTTTTCTCTGTTGAACACTAATATATATATAAGATTTTTTTTTTCGAGCAGAAGTCTTGCTGTGATATAAGGATTTTTTTTCCCAGCAGAAGTTTTCTATGAACAGAAGTTTTCTTTGGCAGAGATAATTTTTTTTTCACAGAATGCACTCAATCATTTCTATGGTCGGAATAGTTCTCACTGGCAAGGAGAACTATTCTGAATGGTCTCGGATGGTAAAACACACCCTCATCTACAATGAGCTGTGGAAAGGTGTGTGTGTCGGAGAAGAAGACAGAGACCCTGTGCAGCCCACATCAGACAAAGAACTCGCCATTTGGGAAAACAAGAACAGCAAAGCCTTTGCATTGATCGCAGCATCTGTCAATGAGGAAGTAAGTCGTCATATTTCCTGCTATTCCACTGCTTTTGAAGCTATACAAAAGCTGAAAGAACTCTATGATACACATTCTGCACTTGAAGTTGTGCAGCTCATGATTAAACTCTTCACTCTTGAACTGAAAAATAATGATCCTCTTGCTCTTGCATCTGAAATAAAGTCTATAATGCATGATATAAAATCCACCAAGGTTGAGCTAGATATCTCTCTTATTGCCTTTCTCAAAGTACTCTATCCTACCTACTCCAATTATCTTGAGTCTTTACAAGCAAATGGAAACCTTAAAGATATAACCTTTGACTCTCTTGTGAAAAAGTTTGCTGAAAGAGAGAAAGCCTTTGGAAAGAAAACAGTCCCTGAATCTTCTGAAGAGACTGTTTGCCTTGCTCACAAAGAAAAGCATCCTGCTCAAGATTCTGCAAGAGGAAGAGGTGGACGAAGAGGAAGAGGAAGATACTTCAGAGGCAGGGGGGGCAGACATTCTCATGCAGAAAAGGCAGATCTGCATTGCATTCGCTGCAAACGAAATGGATCACATGATGCTTCTACATGCAAGCTACCATGGGACAAAGTTGAGCAGAGAAGAAATCAGCAGAAAGGTAAAACTGATGACTCAGACAAAGGTAAAGCACCCGAATCTGCACACTATATTGAGGCACAATGTAATATTGGAGTAAATGAAGATTTGTTTAATGCTTCACTTGCTTCTTCGAAAAATGATTGGTTGCTTGATTCAGGAGCAACCTGTCATATGACTCATAGGAGAGATTTCTTTGAAGATTTCACTAACAATGTTGATGGAGCAGTATACTTTGCAGATCAGTCAAAAATCAAGCCATCAGGGCTTGGCACAATCAGGCTTAAACTGCCTGGTCTTCCAGACTTTCTTCTGGATCATGTTCTATATCTCCCACAGCTGAAGAGAAACTTGCTGTCCCTGGTTCACATCCGCCAGCAAGGTCACTCCATTCACATGTTTGATGGCAAGCTTGAGGTAAGAAAGGCATCTGACCACTCACTTGTCATGAGGGGTATAGAAGAAGAAAGACTCCTTAAACTGCAAGGAACCTCTGCTCATGCACAGCATTTCTCATATATTTCTCATCATGAAGAATGTACACTTCCATCAAGTTTATTATGGCATGCTAGATTTGGGCATTTAAACTATGATAGTCTCCGCTTGTTGAAGAAAAATGGTGTTGCTGGTTTGCCTACAATTCCTAGAAAACATAAACAATGTGATGCTTGCATTCTAGGAAAGCATAGCAAACAGTCTTTTCATGATTCACATTCAAGAGCACATAGGAAGCTTGAACTTATTCATTCAGATTTATGTGGTCCAATGCCTGTTCCTTCTGCAAATGGAAATAAATATATCATGACATTTATTGATGATTACACCAGAATGTGTTGGGTTTACTTATTGAAGAACAAATCTGATGCTTTTCAAACATTTAAGAATTTTCATAAGTGGATTGAAAATGATGCACAATCTCATATTGGGTCTATTCGCACTGATAATGGAAAAGAATATACATCAAATGAATTTGAACACTATCTTCGCCAACATGGGATTAAACATCAAACAACTGTGCCTTATAATCCTCAACAGAATGGTGTAGCTGAAAGAATGAACAGAACAATTTTGAATATGGTACGATCCATGCTTTTCTTCAAAAATGTAAAGACAATGTTTTGGGCTGATGCTGTTCTATGTGCTGCATATATAAAGAATAGATGTCCATCTAATGCTATAAGAAACAAGACTCCTTATGAATTGTGGTATGGACATGTTCCTTCGGTCAAACATCTCAGGATATTTGGTTCCACCTGTTATGCTTTAATACCAAAGGTACATAGAAACAAACTTGGTGCAAGAAGTCGTAAGTGTATCTTCCTGGGGTATTCAAACACATCTAAAGCATACCGCCTTTATGATGAAGTAAATAAAAAGTTTGTTTTATCTAGAGATGTCATTTTTCTTGAATCATCCAAATCTGACAGTGTTGTTGAGCGGCAACTTGATCGCTTGGATAGATTCACAAAACCAAAATCATTCCAAGAGTTTGATAATCAGATTCCACATCTCGAAGGGGGGATTCCTATACTAGATCAACATGTGGAATCTTCTTCTGAAGAACAATCTCCCCTGCATGACACTCCAACAACGGATGATGCTTTAAGTGATGTAATTGATAGAATTGGGAGACTCAATCTTGATTCAGACCCAACTCAATCAACAGAACAGCCTGGACCATCTCAGAAAGGTCCCCCAAAGTGGCTGACAAAGACACTTGAAAGTGTTCATCCTGATGAAATTGGAAAAACAGGAACCCAAAATTCAAATCGACAAGATGGAGGTGATGTAGATAACTCTAATTCACCTGTTGATATGGATGTTACTTATGATTGTGAATTGAACTTGTCTACAGATTTTGAACCAACTTCCTTCAAAGAAGCTGCTTCTTATGATGAATGGAAAGAAGCGATGCAGAAGGAGTATGATGCCCTCATAAAGAATGGCACTTGGAAGCTGGTTGATCCTCCATTTGGAACCAAACCAATTGGCTGCAAGTGGGTCTACAAGAACAAGTACAAAGCTGATGGCTCACTTGACAAGCACAAAGCTAGGCTTGTGGCAAAAGGTTTTGCACAGAAAGAAGGGGTCGATTACGAGGAAACTTTTGCTCCCACAGCAAAATGGGCCACCATCCGAACACTCTTTGCACTAGCTGCTCAGAACGGTTGGAAAGTCCATCAAATGGATGTAAAAATTGCATTCTTGAATGGAGATCTAAAAGAGAATGTTTTTATGTCCCAGCCTGAAGGATTTGCTGTGAAAGGACATGAACACAAAGTATGCAAACTTGTGAAGTCCTTGTATGGCCTCAAACAAGCACCACGAGCCTGGTATGAAAAACTAACTGAGCATCTTCTGAAACTCAACTTCAAACATTTTGATCTTGATGATGCAACTTTATTTGTCAAGAAAGTTGGCAAAACAGTTGTATATCTTGTGGTATATGTAGATGATCTTTTAATGACAGGGAACAATGAAAGCTATATTGCATCCATAAAGAAAGAATTAGGAAAATTTTTTGAAATGACTGATTTGGGTTATGTTCATTACTATCTTGGCATTGAAGTAACCCAACATCCAAAGTCCATATTTCTTTCTCAAAAGAAATACATTGGAGATTTGTTATACAGATTTGGCATGACAGAGTGCAATCCCCTTTCTACTCCAATGGAACAAAACTTGAAGCTCACATCTATTGAAGGAAAGGAATTTGAGGATGCAACAAGGTATAGACAGCTTGTAGGAAGTCTCATCTACCTCACTACTACCAGACCAGACATTTCATTTGCTGTTGGAATCCTCTCCAGGTTTATGCAAAAGCCTTGTGAGGGACATTGGTCTGCTGCAAAAAGAGTTCTAAGGTACTTGAAGGGAACTCAAGACCTTGGAATCAAGTATACACAGGTGGACGACTTCAACTTGATTGGATACTCTGATTCAGACTTCGATGGAGACAAAGAAACTGGGGTATCTACTTCAGGATATGCTATGAGTCTTGGATCAGGAGCTGTCTCCTGGAGATCACGCAAACAATCAGTACCAGCAGATTCCACAACAGAAGCAGAATACGTGGCAGCAGCTGAAGCAACGAAAGAAATTGTGTGGCTCAGGAAAATTCTTGAAGATTTGCAAGTAAAACAAATACAATCTACTCCACTCATGATTGATAACACATCTGCAATAAAGTTGGCCAAGAATCCAAAATTCCATGATCGTACTAAGCACATCAATACTAAATATCATCTGATCCGACATCATGTTGAGGCCAAAACAATCCATCTCCGTCATTGTTCCACAAACGAGCAAATTGCAGACATCTTCACCAAAGCGCTTGGAAGAGAAAAGCTTGAAAGATTCAGAACGATGCTTGGACTCACCAACATCCCTTCAGATTAAGGGGGGGAATGTTGACACCTAATCCGAAACGGATGAGGTGAAGTCGGACAGTCATCTAGAAGATGAACTGATCCGTTTTGCATTTGTATAAATAATGATAGTTGAATGAATAATAATCATCCAGTTGCTTCTTGCGCTCATTAATTTCTGAGCTAACCTGGCCTGACAAAAAATAATGTATTGTATTGTATTTTATTACAAGTCACCTCTCAGCGATTGAATGAACTTCAGATCCTCCTGATAAAGCATTTCACCCGATAAACGACCTCATACTTTAGGGGGCAACTGTTATAGACATTTTTGTGACTTACAGCATGAAGCATGAAATGTCAATAATCTAAGGGATCCAAAGTCCCTAAACATGTTGTTCCTACCCCTAGAGGAACAAGGTCAGCAAACCACAGCGCTAAATATCAGTTCTCCACCTGAAAACACTCAAAAAACAAGCTAATTCTGGATCATGTCAACTGCTACACTGGCTACCTGCACTGAATGTCAACTGCTACACTGGCTACCTGCACTGAATGTCAACTGCTACACTGGCTACCTGCACTGAATGTCAACTGCTACACTGGCTACCTGCGTTGAATGTCAACTCCAACACTAGCTACCTGCGCTGAACGAGTTTGGACATGTGGCAGACTCATTTCTCAAGGTGTCAGAGCCCAGGAAGCTTCCAAAGTGACACTTGGATCAGGGAATTCGACTGGTGATGAGTAAGAGGGTCTAGATCTCCAAGTGGAAGCAATAACCTCCAAGTGGACTCAAGAACTGAAGAATAACTGAAGTGGGAGAGGACACTAGTCAACTTCATGCCAGCTACAAGCTCACTCATCCTTTCTCCAAAACTCCTATATATAGAGCTCTCTCATGAGGTCTAGGGAGGCTGGAATCTTGTGACTGTAAGGAAGTGCTGTTGGTTTGAGTATAGAACTATTGGGTGATTTGCTTGAAGGAGGTGAAGAGGAGATTTCTTTCTGCTGGGAGGTGTTGCTGGATTGGGCCTATTATGGTTGTAACACTCTCAGAACTTTACTTCTTCCATTAATAAAGCATTTGAGGTTCTTCTATATGAATGTGTCTCTGTGGCGTATTGATGCTTGTATATTTGATTTATTCTAATCCTTGAATCAATTATGGATGTATGCTTCTTGTAGTTTCCCTTTCTTGTGCTTTTGCAGGATCTTTGTGTAGCTGGGCCAGTGAAAGAGCAAGGAGCTGGGAGTAAGCAGCAAAGAGGGAAGATTGGATCAACCATTAGCGTAAGATAACGGTTAGTGGATCCCTTTCTCCTCTCTCTTACATCTCATAAAGAAGTAATCTTGAATAACTTTGCATTCAGTTGTTGCTGAGGTACTATCACCCTTAGAGTGGGATAGGGTCATTCCGTATTGGATACTTTTCCCAACAACATAATGGCAAGCAATAGTTGGGCCTTTGTCACGACATGGGGACTTTTAGACCCTACCTAGCACACAATCATCCATAATATAGCCCTCAAAGACCAAGATTTGATCTGATCTATAGGGACCTTGTTGCTCAAAAGTCTAGTCTCAGGAATACAATAAGCTCGGACCAAGTCTAAAGTGGATCGAGGATTGGGCCTACCACTGGTCAACTTTGCTCTTGCTCCTTTGCATGACAAACCAGTCAAAAAATAGATTTCATCTCTGTCGATCGCAAGCTCATGGTCCCCGATCTTGAACACCCCTTGGTGTTCATCCAAATGCTAAATGATCCAGCTCAAGAGTTCCTCCTAACCATTCATCAGGTCAAGTTGTGCATATTTCATCAAACCATATTGGTGCAATGAAAGTATACAAGCTTGATCATTTCGCCTAAGTAATTTATGTCAATCATGGGCTCATTCTCTCCATATACTAGTTATGATTGATAAAAACCTGCACAAATCAAGCAAAAAATCATTGCAAATGCGGAAAAAATGTTTGGGAAATCACTTGATGGGGTTTTAAAATGCGACCTTATGCATTAACATCCCCCTTTATGGAAAACAGGGAGGACTAATGCCCTCCTCTAGGTCGTGAAGGGCATTTAATGCTCCCTCCAGACCTAAAGCAGGGCATTAGTCACATTTAATGACCTAGGGCTTCCCAAACTCTTAAAATCCACCCCCAATACAACTAAAAAAGGTTAAATAATGCAGGATAAAGGTTTTAGGATCTACTTGGGACAGGCAGAAAGTCGAATGGTCGCCTGGATTGCACATAATCATCTGCAGAAGATCTACTCCTCTTTAGCTCCAAAACACTCTCATAGTACTAAAGTGATGTAAATGGTGAAAGTGGAGGCTCAGAAACTACCTTGTAGTCACTCTGGAGGTATGAATTGTCTTAATTAAAGTCATTAAAGTATAAGTAGTCCATTTCCTATGATATTTATCAAGCGCCATTTCCACATATTGTTAGAAATTACTCATGTTTTGATGAAAGGACTTTGAGGTCTGAATTGCAGAAATGGCCACGTTTGATTCTCAATGAGCGCTTTATTTTATGGGATATTTTCTTGCCCTTGAACTGAAAAATCCCTAAGTTTTCATGATCAGGCTCGTTAAATTCCTATGATGATGACATGAGCACTTTCTTTTTTGGGACTCTTTCTGGCTCTTAAATTGAAAAATCCCCGAGTTTTTCCCTTCTTCGGGCTCCTTAAATCTACGAAGAAGGAATGAGAAGTTCTTTTACCTCTTTTTCCTTGCTCATTAAATTGAAAAATATACCTCAAGTTTTCTTCATTCAAGTCATCAAAATTTGATGAAGATCTATTGAGTTTGTCATTGCGTGACTCATTAAAAATTCATGACGAATATTGAGTTTAGTCCATCTCCTTGTACTTGTAACAAGATGAGGCAAACATCTATTAAGCGTAGTTTTATCTCTTTATCCGAAATCAGTAGATTAACTTATGGAAAATGAAGCTTTTCAGGTATACTATTAAACATTTGTTGCACTTGGTTAAAAACAATGGCAAAGGGACCACCCTGGAGTCGCTCTTTATGATCTTTTTAGACTCGATAAATATGAAAAGACCACCGAGTTTACCCATTTGGACTCATTAAATTAATCAGATGAGGAATAGAGTCACTCTTTGGAATTTTTTTAGACTCTTAAAATACGAAAATTCCAATGAGTTTACCTGTCCAGACTCACTAAATTAATCATGTGGGGAAAGTGGACAATACAATTTCTTTGTGTCACTGTTTTGAAAAGACTTTTTCGGTAGCAGTCACTCCATTGAACATGGAACTCCTCAGCAAAACCTTCCTTGTGATGGCCTTTCAATATGAACCTTACCATCCTATGAGTTTAGCCTATATACCTTGATGTTCTTGCATCCTTGTATCCTAACACTCTTTGGTGTTCATGAGTCTAGTGTTGCATGGTTAAAACCTTTATGTCGTGCCTTCTATTGTTCAAGGGAAAACCTTTATCTTTTGTTTCCTCCATCAAAACATCAAGCATATTCTTCCATCATGCCCTCTCTCATTTTGACCCAATGCTCAAACTATTCTTAAAAGAAAATCATTTGTGTCTCGTTTCCTATCGACTAATGTAGGACACATTATTGCCTACCTTTCAATAGGTCTCTTCCTATCGACTTCAGCACTCTATCTAGGAAGCAGACCTAGAAACACTTCACTACCTTGGAACTTGCAGACATCAATGGCAAGTTACCTTGTGTTTTGTCAGGGGTTTTCATTATTGGCTCATGGTTAAACAATTCTACGAGTGTTCGATGACAAAAACACTCTTCACACTCACTATATTGTACTATGCATCTTGGATACCATCACCATTATTGGTGGCCATCCTCGCATCTATTAACGGTCTCCATTATTGATTGATAATCAGATTATTTCATACATGTTTGACCTCAATGCATTTATTCACATGTATCAAACTATGCTATTACGGTGAAGCAAAAATCGAGAGCTTGGGTAGAGGCTTACGTCACTCAGCCTTGTTTCCTCTCCCTAGTTGTGTTTATTGTTTTTTGGAGACAACTCATTAGAATTATCTTATTATGACACAGGTTCCGCATTGTGCTCATCAGCAGCCATGATCGTCGTATCTCTTTGTTGAGAAATCACCCTGACATAGATATTGAGCATGGGAATGCATAACTCAGGACATGATTTTAGTTGTTTTATATATATGTGTTGTATCAGGTTTCTCTTATTCTTGAAGCTCTGATCCTCTCTCTCTTTTTTCCAAAGAAAATGACAGTTGTATATAAAGTATTTAGGCCATTGTCTCTACCTCTAATATCACACTTTAGGGGGCATATGTTACAAAGGAAAATGACCTCCTCATCAACTCAGAGGAGAAGAGAAGGATGAATTAAGTACTGACCAAGTTCATAGGCCCATTTGTCAAGCTAACACTATCTAGGAACTAGCAACCTTCTTTATAAAGCTTCCTACCAATGTATAAGGCGTGTTAGTGCATAGGGTAACTCTATTTGTTACCTAGGGAAGGCCATTATTCAACCTAAATGAGTTTCCATTGGTCAAAGGAACAAGTTGACCAAGAAATATCTCAATATTCACTCCTATGTCAGCTCATAAAAGAAGGGAAACATCAAGATTTGACTTGTTTGGAGGAATTACTATTGCTAACGAAGTCTACAAATAGGAAAGATCAGAAAAGCATGGAAACATCTCTACTTTTGCCCATAGGAACTCATTAAGGATTTGACAAGGCTTATCCTCTCATGCTATATATGTGAGGCTAGGGCCATTCTATAAGGGGTCGAAATATTTGAAAGGATTGAGTATTTGACTATCGAGACTAGTCTCTAACTAAGGCATTGAAAAAGGTTAAGAAGGGAGAGAGAGAGATAGGAGCTAGAGGAGTAAGGGAAGGCTTATAAAACCAATGGTTGTAATCACCCTTTTCTAGATTAATGTAGAACTGCAATTGTGTTGTCCACCCCGCAGCATTGGTAGTGTAATTTGTTCACATATTTATGCAATGTTGTTATTATGAGTGGCTTAGATACATGTAATTACATATATTTATATCTTAGAACATTGATTGTCAAAGTTATATGTTGTGATATTGAACCTTGTCTTGTCTATGTGCAAGTTTTGATCTGGAGCTAGCTTAGGGGTCTTCCACTCTGCTACTTTGTGCTCTCCAGCAATACCACACCAAGACTTGAGGTAATAAGTCCTTCTTCCTACTTTGATTCTCATTTGTTTAACATAGATATGCTTGCATCTCTGTGCCAGCTACAGCTAATCTCACAGTCTTCCAAGGATCACGGGAAGATCCTTTAGGGTTTCTACATTACCAAACACATGTGCATTAATCCCTATAGCATGCACCAAAGACATTGTGCCACAAGGATGGGTGTCGCACAACTTGGTCGAAAAATGACCGTTGGAAGCACTGTAGATGAGTGGATGAAAGAATTTTCATTGGATGGAGTGGGCAAGAAATACTTGTTTCTTGAAAAAACACCTAGATAGAGGAGGCCAATCTACTAACTCTCTTAGTCTAGAGTAAAATTAGGAACATGCAATAGACTAGAGGACCACAGGCCTCGAGGTGGATGGCCTAATTACTGAAAAGTTGGTTGAGGAAGTGCAGCAGGCTGGTACATGGGGAACAACCGATTTGCAGGTTTTGAATTTTGAGTTCCACGAACTCCAAGTGAAGATTGAAGTGTGAGCCGAGTGACTTGAGGATGAGTCATGAAATTGTGTTGGGGTCTTGTTGGGATAGGGTCCCTTGGGGTCAAGTTTTGGTACTTAATTTTTGTACAAATGTAAAGTCTCTGCGATGTGAGGAAGCAAAGTGTAAAGATAATAAGAGTCAAAGGGGCTTTAGTACCTTAGGTTGTTAGGAGATAAGAAGTCTTGAGACCCGCCCATGGTCTGCAGACCATGCTATCGTAAAAGCAAAGATTATATATAGAAGGGTCATAGCAAGTCTAAGAGAGAAGTCATAACTAGAAGATCATTATTTTAGGCAAGTAAGCTAAGGTAGGAAAGTATGTTTCTTGTACTTAGGCAAAGGGGAAGGCTCCTACAACTGAGTGCACGAATGCCTTGGTAAGTCTGCAGGCTGAGTGCGCAGGCCCCTGTAGCTAAGTGCACGGGGAAGAAGAATCTGTACTTGAAAGAATAAATCTAATAAAGACCATTTCGATCCTTTAATTGTGCATATGTGTATTTATATTTACTTCTGTAGTTTTTTGTGTTTCCACTCTGTATTGCAATTTATATGAATGAATGCTTATCATATGCGCAAAATTGGTATAAAAATAAGATTTGCTGATGTTATGAATTCTTAAAGACCTCCACGAAGATATAGATGTTATTTAGGTTAATTAATGTAAGTAATTTTATTACAAGGGTTAGGGTTCGCGAAGACAGAGCTAAGCCCTAGAAGTCATAGGAACCTATCACACACACCTTTGGACATAGAAACCTAGTTTTTTCATCCTCCAATATTTCTTCAAGTGAGACTAGAGCCTACACTACGTAGGTTGTTTCCAAAAGGGCCAACAATATAGGTTTTCTTAGTTGGAACAACTAGCTTTGAACCTAGGTCAGGGCCCATCAAGCCAATAGGCTCTATGATTTATTTCAAGGCTATCACGCAAAGTATAAGCAGGCCACAGTTTCCCCACCCAACATTGAACGTTCAATTATAAACTTGAAAATGTGTAACAACAAGAAATAATTGTAACAACAATAAGAGTAACAACAATTTAAGACTCGTAGAAACACACTGATAATAATTCACAGCATTAAATAACTCAACAAAAATAAACCTATGCACACATCTATTCCAGCAGCACCTAGTTAGGAGAGTGGGCCCAACTCCTTGGTCAGGGCTATGGCAAGATCAAGAAGTCACGAAATTCTTAGAAGATCAGGATTTAATTAATCAAAAGAACATTACAAAGTACGTTGTTACAGACTCAGAGTTAGTGTAATTCTCCTGCAATCATAATTATTGGCTTTGATAGCTCCGTAACTCCACTTATACAATTTGTTAACATTAACAGCTCCTAGAATTACGATAGTTTTCTGCCTACAACTACATAGTGGTTTCCAAAGTAAAACATAATATAAATATAGCAGTGCGTTGATTGAGAGGTTGATCCACCATTACAGCTGATGTCCCAAGATAGCACTGAAAGCTCAATGGTCACCATTCGTTAAACCACGATCCTAGTCATCCTTCCTCGAAATCTGCAAGATTAATCAAATTAACAAGCCACTTAGGAAAAAATACCCTATGACTATGATTCATTGATTAATGATTCATAGTGACATGACAAGAGATATACTTGTGCAGTTTGAAATATAAATTGGCGAAAAATGGTGTAAAATGGATACATGGAACATGGTAAAAAGGTGGGTAAAAATATGCAAATTCAACCACCAACACCATCGTCTTGCTGAAGCATCCTTGGGAATTGATGGGTAGGCCAAAGTTGCAATGGTCACTAATCCAGCTGAAGATGGTGAATCAACAGAAGATTGTTCTTATAGGAACGTTTTTAGGTATCACAAGAGGCATTGAAGGAGTGTGCACTACTACTAACTTTGAAGTGATCGAAATTGTGGATGATAGTAATCCCTATCCCACATTTCTTGGATTGGATTTGAAAATTGTTAACATGGCTATAATTAACCTAAAGAAAAGGAAAATGATATTTGAAAGAAACAATGTGAGAGTTATTGTTCCATTAGATCCATCAAAAGGAGCGAGGTATACTGAACCTATCAAAGAGGAGTACAACACAGATGAAATCAACAACATTTATCAAGTAACAAAAGAAGGAGAAGAATGGATCAACCCTATTGTAGAATGAAAATTGCGTTGGGAGCAAGAGAGTTTCGGCACTTCAGACTCATAAGAGGAATTAGAAAACTGGAAAAATAGGTTACATGAAGTGTCTACAATGCAATGTGCAAGGATCACTAAAGTAGTGTACTGTATGGAAAGAGAGGCATGTGATTTACCTTTTTATGATGGTTTGTGTAATTTCAATACTTTCTTTAGATATTATGAAAGGATGGTGCAAAAATGTCGGAGGGTGTTAGCTCTGGATCTATACATAAGATATACTCCTACTAGATGGTGGGGTACACATAAGAAGAACATAGGAGATTAGCAAAATTTTGAAGATTGACATGGGTAAGGTTTGGTCAAGTAGAAACATAACTAAAATATAAGTATGATGATCAAACCAATCCTAGAGAACACATACAACTCTGTATGACAACATGGAAAGAAATTCTGCGAGAAGAATGGGTGCATGGTTTCATCCATACCTTGGAGACAATTCCTTAGAATGAGTATTTGGAAACAGAACTGCAACATGGTACTTCAAGTTGGGCAGAGATGGTTGATGGATTTATAATGACATTTAGTTTTGAATATGATTGTCCATAGATGAAACCCTTCAAATAGTTAAGAAGAAGATATTTGAAAACGAAGTTCCATGTACATGGAAAACTGATTGGGCCGCATAGTTATAGAATGTAATGAAATAATACAATATCACTGTAGGAGAGGAGGAAGATCCTCGTAATATCGACATCACATAATATGAAGGTCACCATGAAGTGAGTGAACTTGAAATACAGATGTATGATGTAATGAAGCCACTAAATATGAAGAGGGTGGATATAGTATCATAGGATGAGCCGAAGTTTACAACAATGGGATATTACTCGGATGAAGACATAGTTAGCAAGATAACAAATCATTTGCATGAGTACCAGGAGTTGTTTCCCACTAATTTCTCAGATATGAAGGGCATAGTAGGAGACTTGGGAGTTATTAAGATTCCTTTGAAACCTGCATTAAAGCTTGTCAAGCAAAGACCTTATAAACTAAATCCAAAATATAAGAAAAGGTGAAGGAAGAATTAGACAAGATGATAATAGCTGGGATCATTGAACCTGTCAAAGATTCTAAATGGGTAAGTCCCATGGTGGTTCAGGAAAATAAGGAAAAATGGGAAATCATAATTTGTGTGGATTTGATAAAATTTAACGATGCATGTATGCATGACCCCTTTCCTACAGTATTTACAAATGAAGTATTGGACAATGTAGTAGGAAAAGAGGTCTATTCTTTCACAGATGGCTTTTTGGGGTACCATCAGATCATAATTGCGGGAGAGGATAGACATAAGACAACCTTTGCTACAAAATGGGGCTCTTACCAGTACATAGTGATCCCTTTTGGTTTGAAGAATGCTCATGCCATCCTTTTCAGAGTTGTAGTTGCAACCTTTAATGAATATATACACAAATTTTTGGAATTTTACTTCGACGATTGGACCGCCTTTGGGATGTTGAAGAAGCATGTGGTGAACTTGAGGTCGATGTTGGATACATGTAGACAATACTAGATATCATTGACCTTGAAACGGTGTATCTTCTGTGCACCATTTTGTATATTGTTGGGACATGTAGTATGTAAGTATGGATTAATGGTGGATCCCGTGAATATCACAATTATTGTGTACTTGTCAACACCGAAAATAGTAAGGCAACTGCATGCAACACCAGGACACACTACGTATTATAGCAAGTTTTTAAAGGGGTATGCGCAGATAACTGTGTCGATGGAGAAATTTCTGAAGAAAGATGTGACTTTTAAGTGGAGTGAAGAGTGCCAAAAAACCTTAGATGTATTGAAAGAGAAGATTCTGACTGTGCCTATTCTGGTTTTACTGGACTGGAATAAGGAGTTTCATGTGCATGTTGATGCATTTTGCATAGAATTGGTTATAGTACTAGTGTAGTGAGGAGAAAGGGAAATTGATCACCCCATAGCATTTTCAAGCAGAAAACTCTCCAAGGAAGAGAAAAACTATAGCACAACAGAAATAGGAGGGTTAGCTATGCTATATGCATTACAGATGTTCACATTATAGATGTTCATGCACTATTTGTTGGGAGTGCACTTCAAGATATTCACTGATCACTCCATACTGAAATATTTGGTGAATAAGCCTGTTTTAGGAGGGGAAATTTGTCTATGGTTGTTATTGTTCTAGGAGTATGAATTCGAGGTTGTAGTGAAGCTAGGAAGATTAAATGCTGGGCTGGATCATCTATCAAGGATAGAATAGGAGAACTCACAAGTATTGAAGATAACCTATCCGACATGTAGATATTCATAATGAGAGTTGCAGATGATCACTGCATGGATATTATTCAGTTCCTAGCTATAGGAATGGCACCCGTAGAGTACACTATGAAGAAAAAGAATGAGTTGGTCGTCAGAGGAGTGAATTTCTTGTTGATTGTTGGACACTTGTACAAAATGTGGACGAATGAAATATTGCGCATATATATCCTTGAACATGAAAGATAGAGTATTCTGATTGAAGCTCATGGAGGAGTTGTAAGAGGGAATTATGTAGGAAAGGTCATCACACAGAAAATATTGAGAGCTAGGCTATGGTGGCCCATAGTACATAAGGATGCAAAATTATTCTGCTAAGCATGTGATGTAGGTCAAAGAATAGGGAAACCATCTAGGAGAGATGAGATTCCACTAGTACCACATGTAACTTTGCAAGATTTTGACAAATAGGCTATTGACTTTGTTGGACCTATCAGTCCACTAGGGAAAAGGAATAGTTTGAGGTATATAATAATTGCAACTGATTATTTGACAAGATGGTCTGAAGCACAACAAGTGAAGGATTATAGTGCAAAAACTACTACGAAGTTCATCTTTGAATATATATAATCTAGAATTGGTTGGCCAAGGATTCTGATGAGTGACAAAGGGACACACTTCTTGAAAAATACCATTGAAGCATTGACTAAGTAATTTCAGGTGTACTACCAGAAGATCACTCCTTATCATCCTCAGGAAAATGAAACAATGGAAGATTTCAATAAGATTATGGACAATGCATTAACCAAGGTATGAAATGTGAACATAGATGACTCGGATGTGAGGATTCCAACAATTTTATGGGCATACAGGACAACATGCAAGAAATTGATAGGGTAGACACCTTTTAGATTGGTATGTGGACAAGAGGCAATTATGCCTATGGAGTACATTCGGCCAAGTTTGAAGATTGTAGCATTCGGATATATGGCAGACCTTGACATTATGAAGGAAAGGTTGTGCTGATGGTGCTAGATCCACCAACATTCAAGTGATCACCCTAGTATGAAGTCCCAACTAGATCTCATACCATTTGGTGTGGGATTCCCATCTGGTATGATGGTACGATTGCCATTATCTTAAGTATTTGCCTCAACTTTTTCTTGTCAGCATAGGAGAGTGTTATGATTTGTCTTCGAGAAGTGTGGTTCGCCTACCTAGTGAGTGTAAGTGTCACTTGTGTCAATGGTTCTTTCACCATAGAGGGAGAGGGTGGAAGTGAGTCTCAAGTCAGTTGGTGTTATCGGGAAATCTAGTGTCTATGCAGAGCTGCTAGTCCCACTAATATGGGTAGCTATCTTAGAAACAAACAGATTAAAGTTACTTTCATTTTCCTTTATGAGAAGTAGATAGGAGAGGATCAAAGAATACCAACCTTAATCTTTTGCTCGGTTCTTTGATTGTTCCTTCTCCTCACCGACATATCTTTTCCGCTTCTCCATTGACCACTCTGCTTCAAAGAGTACCTGTAAAGTCAAAGCAGCATAATACCTTCAAAGTGCAGAGATCTAAAATCATAAGAAATATAGGACCATATATATATTAACCACATAAATGCATATAATATCAAACATACAAGAATGTGGAGGAAAACTTGAATAGCTTTATTGATATAAAGATTAGAAGAGAGGATTACAACCCATTTATCTGACCCAACTCATCCTCCCAGCATGAAAGCCCTTCTTCACCTCATGAAAAGCTTAGATCACCCAACACTATGATATTCCACCAGGAAACCAACAACACTTCCTTACAAGATACAAAATAGCAGCCTCTGAATCTCTGAGATGAGGGATCCATATATAGATGAGTGCAGGGAGGTGAATTAGATTCTGGGATTTTGATTAGTGTCTTCTCTCTAATAGTTCTTGATTCCACTTGGAGATTGATGATCTCTTACTAATCCCTCGGTGTATTCAGAGAGGCAAGTGTGACAGGAGAAGTTTCTGGAAGATTCCATGAACATCCACCTCGCAAACTGTCTCTGCCATTTGTCCATTCTTGCCCATCGCACCCTACAAAAGGGCTTTCCAGTATGCATCACACCTTTTACACTGGGCAGGTGAGATGCATTGCACCCTTAGCACTGAGCAACCTGTATGGTCTACTTTTGACTAGTTATGAACAGTTTCCTATGGAGAACTTCTGGGAGATGATGTAATCAGTTGACCTTGTTCCTTTAGGGCATGAAAAAACACTTTTAGGGACTCATAAGCCCTTGGTTTATGGACATATATGATTGGGGTTGTAGTGCCCAAAAATTTATATAACAGTTGCCCCCTAAAACATGAGGTCATTAATATTTTGATGTCGGGTGAAATGCTTTATCATGAGGATCTGAGGTTTTTTGAATTGGAAGGCAACCTATAATAAGATACAATACAATACATTATCTTCATAACATTTTCATGATCTATCTGGGGCAGGCATTCCCATGCTCAGCTTTATAAATTCATTTTCATGTACATATGACAGACAACCGTCTGTGTGGCAGACTGATGATTATGATAGAGCCATCATCCTTTGATTCGGATGATCATCTGTGTGGTAATGATGTACATTTGATGTCTTTATTTTCTTGAATATATCGTAGCCCGGATGGATGAAACTAGATCCGAGGTCTTCAAACTCATCCAATCTTCACCCCAAGTACAAGTCGATCCATGTGAAAAAAATTCCTGGAGTCGAACATGGAAAGACATCGCTTGATTACTAGCCAATGATGTAAGCTATTAACAATCGCAAGAGGAATCACCTATAATGATGATGACCCTCAAGGTACGACCGTAGAATTCACGTGGTGTGAAAATCAGACTTGGCGTTGAACACCATACAAAATCTCTCAGTCAAAGTCCATTGATGTAAACCTATTGCTGAAAGTGAGAAACTTGCCATTGAGGCATGCATGCTTCAAAGTACTAAAAGGGTTGTTCCTAGGTCGAATTCTTAGATAATGAGCTGATGTTGACAAGAAGTGACCCGTCATAGGAAGGCCTTAATGAATCCCGCATCTATGACACGGAATGGAGCAAATGAATTTTGGAGGTGAAAACGATCTTAGATACAGGGTTCATGGTAGCAGTCATGAAAGAATGAAGCGTAAAGGTATTGCAGCGCATGAGACACAAGATGGGTTGGTGAATTCTCTGATCGACTTCTCTTGAACATATCGGCGACACTTAAATGGATTGGTAGTGTTAACCCCAAAGATGGATGGTATGGTGGACCAATGGAAATATGACCGGTGAATGGAATAACCCAACCTGATTCAGACATGGAGTGAAAGTGTCGTGTTCAAGAGCGACTTTGCTACCAATAAAGTTTCTTCAAGTTTTCTTCCCAATTTTTCCCCAGTCATTGCTGACCGGTACCTCTTTATTTTTATCAAGCTTGAGGAGGATAACATATGCTTGTTCTATAATTTTCCCTTCAGGCAAACCCATCGCTATGTTTTAATGAGCCTAGCGACAGTGAAACTCGTTCTTGTCTAAATGGACAAGTTTGGTTTTAACGAGTTTAACGACAAAGATAACTCGGTCCTTTTCAATTTTAGAGAGTCTGAAAGGGGCGTAAAGGAAACTCCAAAAATAATTTTTCATCATATAATCCCTTAAGCTTGAAAAAGTATAAAACAATACGAAAGGGATGAATTTTCAATAATTTTAACGAGCCGAACAAGACAAGTGCTCGATATTTTTGTGTAATAATTCCTCAGGTCCAAAAATATTAAAATCTAGAGGAGGGATAGCACTTCCGATAGCTTTAACGAGCTGGAGAGGCCAATTTCTCGGAAATATTTTCATATTTTACGAGTTAGACAAAAAGATCTTAAAGGAGACTTGTTTTTTGAGGAACGAGCGATAATTTTGGGTAGCAGCTGATTCCAAGTAAGGTTTGGAATTTTCCAATGATGGAAGTGTCACAAGGATGGCTAACAGAATCACTCTTCGCAACTGTTCCTCAAAAGGTGTAAACAATCAAATGGAGGTGAATGATTGATGAAAACAGAGTGGAGGTGATGATGAGAACACGACCAAGGCTGAGGAGCTGATGATAATGCATTCAAAATGGTTATTTACCAGAAATTGGTTCATTTTTTAATGAGCTTAAACTCTGGTGGAAACATTTGCTCATTTCTTAGGTTTAATTTTTAACGAGCTTGAACTTCACATAAAAACAGCTCATGCCAGTCATATAATAAGGTTATCTCATTAGTAGATTCCATTTTTATGGAGCTTGCACCTTTCGAAGCTTTGCTCCATATCCTTTCTTTATGTAAGCCAAGAACGACAAATGCTACGAGTTTAAAGGGTTTGAGAATATACAAACTAAGAAAATAAATGGTCGCTCTTCACTTGCATGAAAAAAGGTTTGCATGCCCCCAGGTATAGTGATGTAGAGTTTCGAGGTTACCCCTCAATTTGCAAACAAAACATTTGCTTTGTCAGGAAAGGCCTAGCTTTTACAGGTTACCCATCAATTTGAAAAAAAAACATTTTTTTCTATCAGGAAAGGCATACCTTCTAACGAAGGTATCTTATCTGGTCTAATCCCATTTTCCTAT
Organism: Pinus tabuliformis; assembly: GCA_031772625.1. Lineage (NCBI taxonomy): Eukaryota > Viridiplantae > Streptophyta > Pinopsida > Pinales > Pinaceae > Pinus > Pinus tabuliformis. Next base: position 1,551,587,372 of record CM062804.1, read on the forward strand.
ATAGATGGGTGTAATACTAGTCATATATCCTTCGCAGAAACCTACCCTATACCCAGAGTTTTCCTGCCGAAGCAGACTAGGGTGCATGTCCCCTGGGTTTCAGCCACGACCCCTGAATTACCTGCGTTCTTCTGGTGGATGGATTGGAGATTGATGAGACATTCCTTGCATGAAAAGACCATTTAGGGATGGTATTTGACTATTTTCCATGTGTGAGCCAGGGAACGAAAGTTGTTCTACGAGCTGGACCACTTTGCCTTCATGCGAAAAACACATTACTCGAAAGAGTGAGGAGACAATGGTTCCCATGAAACAAATATAGTCACACCCAAGGAGTAGATTATAATCTAAAGGCCCTTGGACTACCATTACGTTCATATACATGGTTTTCCTTCTCAAATTTATAGGCACATTTGGAAGGATCCCTAAGGGTCGACTGGTTCCTTTGTCTAAGCCTGTCAGATTTCTCATCTCAGTCATAAGCGATAGCGAACCAAGCACTTTCCAAGAAATCGAGGAAAGGATACTCACAGAAGCCCCTTCATCTATGATAGTACCGACCATGACCATTCTGTAAGCTTGTACAATGATTCAGAATGGTACATTAGACGGTAGACGGGGTCTGCCTAGTAGATTCCAATCGAAGGAAACCACTAGGTTTCTTGGAGGTGGGACTGAATAGACGGCTGAATATGACTATGGTGAACTTCCTTCCTGTGGTTAAGAAATGGGTAGATTGCCCCCATGTTCATCAGAGTCTGTGTTTATGAAAATAATTTGAACGGTGTCGTTCTCATTCTCTTTGGTGATTGTATCATCTGAAGATGGACCTTCCGAAGACAAGACCAGGTTGACTGCCACCTCAACCTTTTGACTTTCTTCTGGTATGGATTCAATAGGTTTATCTTCAATGATAGATGCTCCGTTTGACCACAAAGTTTTGTCGGTCGGATTTTCAACTAGCGATGGACTCGGCAAGAGTTTCTTGTATCCAGGAGGAAGTTGCAGTGGTGAAGCGGGACAGTTATCCAATACTCTTTTAGCTTCGTCCAGGAAGGGACAACGGTGGATGGCATGATTGCCTTCACATAGTTTGCAAGGAAATTTACATCTTCCTTTCTGTCCAGAGACTTCGTTTTCACTAGTTGATGGTGTGCTTTCAACATGATCGTTAGAGGTTGATGACACCGGATTGTGCAAATGAGGAGACCAGTCCTTTAAGATTCAGGGGATACAAGGACAATCTCAATGATAGTGGTCTCCTTTGCAAATGAAACATGGATATTTAGGTCTGGACAGTGCCGTGTGTGGATTTTTGCTAGATGATGCATGGTTACCCCTTTTTGTCTTTGGCTCTTTCTTCTTCTTTTCCTTCTTTTCCTTCCCCTTCTTCTCCTTCTTACTCACTTGATTTTTTTCTTTACTAGCTTCATCAAGCGAAGAGGAAGGAGGAGACGGAGAAACAAACGAAGTAGAAGGTTGGGGGATAACTCTAGTATCATCTAGTTTCTGACTTGATTGTTCAGGAATTATGGTATTCTGAACGACGGAGGTCGAGAAGAGCCATATTGGCAAGCCAATCATCAATCCTGGAAGTGACAATGTGGCCATATGAGGTGCACTAACATCTCCCCAAGAGGAGAAAGGACCAGGATTTCCTCCAAGGGGAAATCCTTGGTTGGTGGACTCCATTTTCTCAACCTAGGACCAACAAGGGAACAATGACGTTATTCCGATTAAAATAAATTTTAGACGCTTTGACACAACTTGCTTTTTCAATTTTTAAGAGTCAAGAAAAAACAAAAGATGACTCTAGTCGCCTTCGATTTTTAATGAGCCTGAAGTGACAAGTGCTTAGATGGATCTTTTCCTTTCGAGAGTCTAAAAAGGAATGAAAGGGACTACTCTGGAAATCTAGACAGAGGGATTATCAAACCAATCGCAAAACTACAGAATACTTTTTACGGTACGACAGTCAATCTTCCCGAATGCTGTGTTCAGTGCATTGCGATCGATAGGGAGGCAGACACGGCTTCCTATGGATAAAGGATATAGCCTATTGTGGTCTCCCAATATATACTCGACGGTATGTGGGAGAACAAGTCCATACTGGCACTTGTCATCTCAAAGAGGAGGAATCACCCAACCAACAACGAAAGCGATAGTTACCAGGCTTTACGATGCCGGAATACGTCTCTAGCCTAGACTTCTAAATGTTGTGCATTAGGTTCCAAAGTGTTTTTATGTTCATTGAATTTATTTTACAATTGATATTTCTTAAGAAATTTTCCTTTTAGGTTCACTGTGTGATGTAGATATACAATTCCTAAAATGCAATCTAAGATGATAAACAGTCGTTTAATCTTCTTTTTGTAATGAAAATCCTAGCTACTAAAGAAAGAGAGATGATATTATTTCAACATAGAGTAGAGAGCACACACCAGATGCACTGTCCTAAATCAAACCAACAAGCAGTCTAAATGCAAATGCACATGCATGTATTTGTTTTCAGCCTTCTTAATGTGTGAATGACAAGAAGAATTCTAAGTACAAATCTGAATTATCTTTTCAAAGCGACAGTATTAACAAATTTCTCTTCAAAAGCGAAAGGAGGATAATGACGACACTTCACAACTTTGAATTGAAAACTGTTATCGACTCTTGAAAAAATACTAATTGAAATCAAATACAAGAGTAACTATATAATCGAACATTAAGAACAATAGAATTCTTTTCTTTGACTGAAAATGACACTTGCGACACTTCCAAATCAAAAGATGCCTGTTTGATTATGCTACTTTTTGTGAAAGAGAACCGAAAATGGCACAAAATACATAAAAACATTCATAGTTATTTGCATGATGGAGGCAGAATAATCGAAAGGAAGGGGGTTTCCACAATGGTATACTGATCATAGACAGCAAAATTCCTTAATAGAGCTAAAGAGAGTGAAGAAAAACCAAAGTCTGAAGGCAAAATTAGCCTTTTCTGATCATCGCACCTGTAACATAGGAAAACTGGGATGCATCCCACCTACTGCACATGGGAGGTGCGATGCATACTGGTTTCCTTGAAGAGAGGGTATGATGGTACCAGTACGAGACTTTAACTTGGTTCTTGATCATATTTTGCAGCTTAGTTCAGGGATTTAGGCCGAGCTAATGATAGTCAGTAAATAGAAATCACAGGGGCTAATCTAATGAGGTTACTAGAGCCACCACTAGGGCAATTAGGATGTTTTCAAATCGATCGTTCATTTTATAAACAAAAACTGGAGATAGAATGAAGTAGCATTGATCTACTTTGCACTTGCATAGCAAATGCAGTTCAAAGGCTAGCTAGCTTAACTTTAGGCTCAGTTAGTAAGTTTATAAAGCAAACACGTATAAACAAGAAAACAAGCTATTCGCTCCCCAGTGGAGTTGCCATTTTGTTATCGGGAAATCTAGTGTCTATGCAAAGTTGCTAGTCCCACTAAGACGGGTATCTATCTTAGAAACAAACAGATTAAAGTTACTTTCATTTTCCTTTATGAGAAGTAGATAGGAGAGGATCAAAGAATACCAACGTCGATCTTTCGCTCAGTTCTTTTCTTGTTCCTTCTCCTCACCAACCGGTCTTTGCCACTTCTCCCTTGAACACTCTGCTTCAAAGAGTACCTATAAAGTCAAAGCAACATAATACCTTCAAAGTGCAGAGATCTACAATCATAAGCAATATAGGACTAGATATATATTGACCACATAAATGCATATACTATCAGACATACAAGAATGTGGAGGAAAAATTGAATAGCTTTATTGATACAAAGATTAGAAGAGAGGATTACAACCCATTAATCTGACCCAGCATCGTCCTCCTAGCATGAAAGCCCTTCTTCACCTCATGAAAATATTAGATCACCCAACACTATGATATTCCACCAGGAAACCAACAACACTTCCTTACAAGATACAAAATTCCAGCCTCTCGATCTCTGGGATGAGGGATCCATATATAGATGATTGCAGGGAGGTGAGTCAGCTTCTGGGATTTTGATTAGTGTATTCTCTCTAATAGTTCTTGATTCCACTTGGAGATGGATGATCTCCATCCCTGGGCGAATTCAGAGAGGCAAGTGTCGCAGAAGAAGTTTCTGGAAGATTCCATGATCATCCACCTTGCAAACTGTCTCTGCCATTTGTCCATTCTTGCCCATCGCACCCTACAGAAGAGATTTCCAGTATGCATCTCACCTTTTACATTGGGCAGGTGAGATGCATCGCACCCTTAGCACTGAGCAACCTGTATGGTCCAGTTTTGACCAGTTTTGAGCAGTTTCCTGTGGAGAACTTCTCGGAGATGATGTAATCAGCTGACCTGGTTCATTTAGGGCATGAAACAACACTTTTAGGGACTTAGAATCCCTTGGTTTATGGACGTATATGATTGGGGTTGTAGTGCCCAGAAATGTCTATAACAGTTGGGAGAAGTCCCAACTCTACTAGGAACACACAACAAAATAGGGCATGTGCATCTTCCAGCAGATGAGTCCACACCGATGCGGTAGACACAACACACATGGGAAGATAACATGTATAACACTCAATAGATTAGTCCCTGCAAGTACAAAAATTGTTATAGAAGGTTCCATTTGAAAGGTCTGTCTGATGTCTTGGAGAGTAGTCTACATGGGTGATACAATGTTAACAACATATAAAACACATTTCCATGAATATATTATGTATTAAAACAAGTGAAATAGTTTAAATGTAGAACATAGGTTAAAGAAACCTGCATCACCAGTGTTAAAAATTAGTCTTACAAAAGTTACAATACATGTGTGAAAACGTGCTGGCCTATTAGCAAGACTCTGAATTAAGTGAAAGTTCCAAGACACATCATTACACCATACATCACTAACCCCATGTGAGGGGTGTTGGAGCCACCAATTACTCCTCAAAGGAAATATTACAGACTCTCTTGGCTATGTGGGAGGACCTGAGGTGAGAATTCCTTTGCATGTACAAATGAGGGGGTATTTATAGCCAAGGGTGAAACTGACCCTTTTGGCTGTTCGACTACCTTGATGATTGTTTGACTTCCATGACTTTTCAACTTTACATGAATCTTTGTACAACAAGTGGGTCTCTTGGACTTCGATGTTATGTTCCATTGATTGAAAACATGGCCCACAGTAGATATGTGGATGACATGACTCATGACACGACTCGAGCTGCTGTGATGTTGGGTGATGGATGTCTTCATGGTGTGTCACAGTTTCACCTCCGCATGGCAAGGTGCATGGAGTTTTTGATGGTTGCTGGTTTGCTTGATGTTGCTTTGGCAGGTTGCTCCTTGCTTGTATGTTGGAAGGCTTGACAGGATCATCTATTCACAAAAGGTGCATGTTCATTCATTCATCCATTTGTGAGCTCATCTTGCACGTTTGCTTGATCATCCGTCTGCGAACACATATTTGCATGATCATCCATTCATGAGCACATCTCTTCGCATGCATCATTCATTCGTCCATTGGTAAACCTTTCCTTCTCCATATGTTCCCTTCGTTCATCCCATTCATCATCATGCCATGTTTGTTAGTGTACCTCTACTTGTATTCACTCATGACAATACGCCATCAAATCCAAAAACCTCCTAGTCTACCATGACACATGATCATTTAGGATGCTAGTGACTGGGATAGGCAGTAAGGTTGTGAGGCAGGATTATGGCTCTGGGCACTGCTAATGAAAACTGCGCAATAGTCACTTGGTGATGGAGATGGGAAATCTGAGTTGACAGTGACTTGTCCTCGAGGTATGGCTTGACTAGAAGGAAAAAATGTGCAAATTTTGGGAGGGATAGTTCAGGCTATAGGAAGGCAAGGAAAACATAATATGCACATTTTCTAGAACTAGCGGGAAGAAAGGGCTTGACAAAAAAATTTGCACAAATTTTTGGAGGAACTGGTTGGGTTCCATGGAGGATCAGCAGGCAGAAATTACACAGTTTTTTGGAGGAACTGGACGAGTGCCTAGTAGCCAAAACTGCGCAATTCCTGGAGGGAAGTGGTAACCAGCTGCTGGGTCACTAGCCATAGAAACTACACAATTTCCAAGGGGAACTGGAAGTCATCTACTGGGAGCTTGGCAGCAGAAACTACGTAATTCCTTGAGGGAACTATCAGTCTTTTTCTAGTGATAGAAATTACACTGAGGCTAGGAGGCTAACCAGCTGATCATCTCTACATAATTTCTGAGCTAAGTAGGCTACTATTGGGAATGGGTCCCATGGGGATCAATTTTGGGTTAAACACCAAAGTTTTTGAGTATAAGGCCCAAATTTTGTGTAAAGAAATGTAAATTCTCTGCATTTTATGGTTAAGAAGCACGAAAGATGTCTAAATATAAAAGGGTTTTCCTCCCTTAGTTTAGATAAGTTGTGTTGGTTTTGAGATCTAACCATGGTCCGCTGATCATGGGATTGTATAAAAAGGGAAGTCTTAAAAGATATAAGTAGAGAAGAACAGTAAGTAAGTTAGAATTCATGAGTCATTGTTAGTTTTGGGAGAGCTAAGAGGGAGAGTCTTAGCGTAGGAAGAGGCTTTGTAGCTGGTGGGCTCCAGTATTGTAGCAATGATGTTGCAACTCCTGGGACTCCCTTATTTACTTTTATCAACCCGATAGTTCATAAAAAACTTGGAATCGACTGTGTTGTATGCGCAAGTACTAGATCTTGCCACAGGCTGTCACTTGATCAACTGGCAGAAGTCTGTTAGGAGATAAAGCCAACTTCTATGAGTTCTTAGAAGAAACTTTTAACTGTGATGGATGAAATTTAACTCAAAGGAGGCTAATCTACTTGCAGAAAGAAGCTGAAAGCTGAAAGTAAATGCAAACCCTAGCCAACCCTAGTTTTACCGACTAGCCCTACTGGTGCAAGAAAAGAGATGAAAGTTGCAGAAATGGGTGCCATTGACTCTTGGAATGATTAGATGCATGTGACTAAGCTACTTCTGAAGGAAAACATGGAAAAAACATCTTTTTGTATTTTTGAGTAATTTTGTAGGATTATTATGCATGTTCTTTAACTATGTTTAACTGTGGAGGGATTTATTGGCGAAAGGAAATGGAGTGGGAATTTACAGGAGGTTGGGAAGGTGAGAAGAGGGTCTAAGGGGTCCCTAGCACCCTTCCAGAGAGTTTCATAGTGATCAGATCTCGAGAAACTTCTCACGTGATCTTCTACAAGAAGTCTGCAAGGGTTCTACAGGATGTTCTACAGGAAGGGCCGAGGGAGGATTTTTGAGGGTTGATGAAGGAAAAATGGGGGAATGTGGAAATGAAGGATGGATGAGGCTGTGAAGAGGTCTAGGACCTGGTAAATGAGACTAAGGAGTGATGAAGACAGTTAGATTTGTTCAAGGATGGAGGGAGCAATGTTGCACAAAAATGAAGAAATTAGGTCAAATTGGCAAAGTGTGGCAAATTAAGGGGAGGAATCCGTAATTTTTGGATGAAGCAGGTTGTTTAAGGAAGGATAGGAAAGGATGGATTACAGGTGATCTTCACACTATCTCTCAAAACTAATCAAAGAAAGACTAAAAAGATCAGAGATCTATCTACTTTGACCTAATCTGACCTAGAAACCAGAATCATGATGAACAACAAGCTATGCACAAGAAATCATGCAAGATAACTATGGAAATATAACCAAGAACAAATCTAAATATGCAAGCACAACTGGTATCACTTTTCCATCTAAAAATCCAACACTTGCAATTTCATTGAAAGGAAAAATATTGTTTTTGTGGCAGCAAGTATGCCTTGGTCTTAGCTCATGGTCCCCAGGAGGGAGAGGTTAGATCAAGGGTTGCTTGATGGCCTTTTTTGAAGAAATTTTTTGTATTCAAACTGTCAAATCCACCTTAAGCATGAAAAGCTATTTTAATCATCAAAAGCAACCTACGTAACAAAGTAAGATCTTAACCTAAATAGCAGAAATTATTCTATGAATGCATAGAAAACACATAATAGTACACAAAGGAGGTACTGGCACTTGGGTTGGGCCCAACCCCAAGAGCTATAGCCTCCTAAGAAAATCTCAGAGCTAGTGCAAAGTGAAATGTATCTCCATTACTAAAAAAATAGCCACGTCACAAAAATGTTTACATCAAAAGCTCGAAAATGAGCTGAAAGGCAGAGGAGCACTAAAGTGCGAAAACAACTATTCAAGAGCTAAACTACCAAGGCTTGAAGCATTCCTTCTTATGCACCATGAGGACCTCCAACAACCCTCCTTAACTCGAGGGGCTTCGCTACTCAAAACTGCAAGTAATCATCCACTTCACAAAAGCTACTCAGCTGCCCTTGGAAATCATCTTTGGTGGGTTGTTGAACCCTGAGCTGATGGTGGAGAACTCGAGGAAAGGTCCATTTAGTGTAGGAGACACCCTTCCTACTAATCCTCAGCCTTGTTCCCTCGTATTTGGCTGTCAACTGGCTCATAAATGCTTGACCTTGGTCCAAAAGATGTCCAAAAATCTACAATAAGCACGTATTAGACTTCATGGTCAAGTGACGATCCTCATTCATTCAATCAACATAAATATACTCAAAATCATGCATAAACTATGAAGAATGGTGAATTAATTGAGAATAATAGGCAAAATGAGCCCAATAAGTTATCCATTTTTGGGGCTCATCATCACTCCCATGGTAAATGTGTTGCTCATCCTCTGAGCAACTAATCCCGCTCATCATCTTTGATTACTTTGACTACCTCTCTAACATCCCAGGTTCCTGAGGTGATGGCCTCTTCTTGGTCATGAAACCCTGCTTTTCTCTCTACTTCCTCCCATTTCCTATGCTCTTCTTCTTCTTTCACCACTTCCAGCAATTCTAAAAGCAATGGAGGACTAAACTTTAGGCCAATCCAGTTGGCTTGCAGATTTTGCATTGATTGTTTATAGAGTGGTACTCTTGCCAAGGCCTCCATCATCCTTGTTGGGGAGTGGTATTCTCTGATTTTCAGACTATGGGACAACGTGTTCCATATCCTTGTGCAAGCATGAATGCAGTTATCCCCTAACAGTCTTTCCATGTCCTCAAAGTGAGAAATGTCTTGAGCTTTTCTTTCAATGTAGTCTGGGTGAACCTAGGGGTTTCTGGTGAGGTGCTGATGGGCATATACTAAAGCTAAGGGATCTCCTAGTTCTGCTCTGATCATGAGTGGCTCCCGTAGCTGCCTGTCCATAACATTCTGAATTTCTGCTGCCCTCTTTTCCTCATGGTTTAACCAAGAGGCCATGGCCATGAGTTTCACATCTCCAAATGAAGCATTGGGGTCCCACAAATTCATGTTCAAAAGGGCCAAATTGTGTAAATAGAACTCTGATAACTTCGCCTTATCTTCTGCTGAGCTATTGTCACACAAGTCCACAAAATGATGGTAATTTTGAAATGGAACAGTGCCCCTCTTGGCAAAGGTGTTAATTTGAAATTGCAAACATTGATCCTTAAGATATAAGGCATATGACTTGGCAGGTTGCTGTTATAGACATTTTTGTGCCTAACAGCATGGAGCATGAAATGTCAATAATCTGAGGGATCCAAAGTCCCTAAACATGTTGTTCTTACCCTTAGAGGAACAAGGTCTGCAAACCACAGCACTGAAAATCAGTTCTCCACTCAAAAACACTCAAAAACAGGCCATTTTTGGATCATGTCAGCTGCTCCACTGAGCATCTGCGCTGAATGTCAACTGCTCCTCCTTGTACCTGCGCTGAAGGTCAAAATCAATGAAGGCTACCTGCGCTGGGCGAGATTGGCCAAGTGGCACAGTCATTCTGCAAGGTGTCAACTGCCCAGGAAGCTTCCAAACTGACACTTGGGTCAAGGAATTCGCCTAGTGATGAGTAAGAGGGTCTTGATCTCCAAGTGGAAGCAAGATTCTCCAAGTGGACTCAAGAACTGAAGATTAACTAAAGTGGGAGAGGACACAAGTCAGCTTCAGGCCAGTCTCAAAATGACTCATCCTTTCTCCAAAAACCTATATATAGAGCTCTCTCATGAGGTCTAAGGAGGCTGGAATTTTGTGCAAGTAAGGAAGTGATGTTGGTTTGTGATTAGAGCTATTGGGTGTTTGCTTGAAGGAGGTGAAGAGGAGATTTCATTCAGCTGGGAGGTGTTGCTGGATTGGGCCCATTGTGGTTGTAACTCTCTCAGAACTTTACTTCTATTATCAATAAAGTATTCAAGATTCTTCTATGTGCATGTATCTTTATGATGAATAGATTTTTGTACATTTGATTTATGCTAATCCTATAATCGATTATGGACGTATGCTTCTTGTACTTTCCTTTTCTTGTGCTTTTATAGGATCTGTGTGTAGCTGGGCTGGTGAAAGGGCAAGGAGCTAGGAGCAAGCAGCAAGGAGTGAAGACTGGATCGACTATAAGCGCAAGATAACGGTTAGTAGATCATCCTTTTCTTCCCTCTCTCATCCCATAAAGAAGAAACTTTGAATAGCTTTGCATTCAGTTGTTGCTGGAGTACTATCACCTTCAGAGTAGGGATAGAGGCATTCTGCATTAGATACTTTTCCCCCCAACAAAATGGCGACTCCGCTGGGGAGAGGATCTTGGTAGTTTGTTGTGTTTCTTGCTATTCATTGCATAAAAAAGGAGAGTACCGAATCGAACTGTGTTTGAATTCATCAAACACAAAGTAGAGGGCAGCTACTCTGGCTCAGTTTCTGAGCAAGTTTATGGTTTGAAGAGCTGATCCACAAGAACTCTAGTAAGCTCTTAGTGATAGCTTTTCATCCTCCTTTACATCCCTTAGTGTGTCCTTGACTGATAGCTTCTGATTTGAGCAAAAACTGTGAATTTTTGAGCAATCTGTGACCCGGAAACCAAGACAGACGAAAGTCTCGTTCTTCATTGCAGGCTGTACACTAGCAGTTTGCATTTCAGCACAGTTCCCGAAGGGGCTACCTGCGCTGAAGGTCAAACATGCAGTGTTACAGCTGCGCTAGACCAGTCTTGGCTTGAGTTACTGTGGTTTCCTGCTGAGTCTTGGTTTGTTTTCACTGTTGTTTTTGCTGTTTGCTGCCAGTCAGTAGGCCTATCTGAAACCATCTTCCTTTGTCATTATTCCGCCTCAGTTGTATAAAGAAACTGTAGTTGTTCTTTTGTATTTCTTGTGTCATTTACAGTTTCCCATAACGAAAGTGAACCAATCTTGCATTGACCTCTTAGATCTAGACCTGTGATTAAGTGTCATTTTGATCTCAAGAGTTAGTTTATTTGCTGTTCATAGCTGATTGAGTTTGTCGCTTTCGTTATATGGTTTGAATTTATATATTTCTAGTGTCGAAAACAAGTAGATCGTAAGGTGTCTTTCGATTTTTGGACAAACTTGTTTGCTTTCGCTTGAAATTGAATTCAAAGTTATACAACAACTTTCTTTTTGCATTTCATCAACATTAAGAAAGAGAAAAGAAATACTTGCATTGTGCATGTACATTATGACAGTTTGCATGTTGATTTAGGAAAGTGCATTAGTGTGTGCTCTATGATCTGTGTGAAAAGGTGTTATCTTCCTTCTCCCTCAGTAGTTAAGGTTTTCAAAGTTGAAATATTGAAAAGCTTGCTTATCATCTTAGATTGCATTCAGGAGTGTTTCTATACATCTCGTGGTGATCCATAAAGGCAAACTGCTAAACAAGATCAACCTTAAAATAAATTGAATTTACATAACAACGCATTGAAACATAACGCAAACATCTAGAGGTCTAAGCTAGAGACGTGTTCTGGCGTCGTTAAACATGATATCTTAGCGTTGAGTGGTTGGGTGATTCCTCCACAGTGAAACGATAAGTATCAATACGGACTTGTGCTCCCACGTACCGTCGCGTATATATTGGGAGACCCCTATAGGATCAAAGCCTTTATCCATAGGAAACCGTGTCGGCCGCCCTACCGATCGCAATGCAGTGAACACAGCATTCACGAAGATCGACCACTCGTACCGTAAAACGTATTCTGTGGTTTTGCGAAAGGTTTGGCACACCCTCTGCCTAGAACTCCAGAGCAGTTTCTTTTGGCCTTTTTCAAACTTTACAACTGAAAAAGTCCATCCGAGCATTTGTCACTTCGGTCTCGTTAAAACATTGAAGGAGACTAGAGTCATCTTTAGCTTTTTCTCGACTCTTAAAAAGTGAAAAAGCAAGTTGTGTCTAAGCGTCGTTATAAAATTTATTTTAAACGGAACATAATCACCTCCTATTCCCGCGTTGATCTTAAAGTTGAGAACATGGAACGCCCCAACCAAGGAACTCCACATGATGGAATTCCTAGTCCATTCTCCTCTTGGGGAGAAGTTGGTGCACCCCACATGGCCACATTGTCGCTTCCAGGACTGACAATTGGCCTGCCTGTTTGGCTATTCTCAACTAGTGTAGTTCAGAACACCATGGTTCCTGAGCAGTCGAGTCAATAGTTAGATGAGTCTAGAGCATCCCACCAGCCTTCTACTTCTTCTAACCCTTCCTCCAATCCTTCATCTTCAAAAGGTAAAGCTGGAAAAAGCCAAGCTCCCATGGAGAAGAAGGAAAAGAAGAAGAAAGAGAAGAAGAAGAAGGAGCCTAAGGCGACTGGGGGCAAGCAAAAGACATCTGACAAAAACCCACACACAGCATAGACCGGGCCTAAATCGCCATGTGTCATATGTAGAGGAGACCACTTCCGTAGAGATTGTCCCTGTATTCCCCAGATACTAAGGGACTGGTCACCTCGTTTGCACAATTCGGGAGCATCAACCTCTGATAGCCATGTTGATTGCTTACCGTCAACCAGCGAAAGTGAAGGTTCAAGACAGAGAGGGGGAGCGAGATCCCCCTGTAGATTGTGTGAAGGCGGTCACGCCATCCACCGTTGTCCCTTGTTAGACGAAGCGAAGAGAGTTTTGGAAGATCATCTGGTTTCACCGGTAATACTTCCTCCTGGATACAAAAAACTCGTGCCAAGTCCTTCGTTGGTTGAAAATACAGCTGGCCCACCCAAGTGGTCAGCTGAAGCGTCAGTCATTGAAAATGAACCTACTGAATCCAGACCAGACGAAAGTCTAAAGGTCGATACGGCAACTGACCCGGTTCTTCCTTCATAGGTTTCATCCTTAAATGACACCGTCATTGAAGATTCATCTTCAAATGACACCCTCACGGAAGAGAATAAGGATGACACCATCCAGATTCTTTTCGTCAACACAGATTTTGATGAGCATCAGGGCAATGCGCCCATTCCTTTATCGCAGGAAGGAACATCGTCAGGATTGTATCCGGCCGTATATTCGGTCCCACCACCAAGCAACCTGGTTGTGTCCTTTGATTGGAACCAACTGGGCAAACCCCGGTTACCAGCCAGTATACCATTCAGAATCATAGTCCAAATTTATAGAATGGTGATGGCTGGAACTATCATTGATGAAGGGGCATCTGTGAGTATCCTTTCCTCTGTTGCTTGGAAAGCACTGGGTTCCCCGGCGCTTTTGCCTGAGATGAGAAATCTCTCGGGCTTTGATAAAGGAACCAGTCGACCATTAGGAATCCTCCCCAATGTGCCTGTTACATTGAAAGGGAAGACCGTTAATTTGAACGTGATGGTCATTCAAGGACCCTTGGATTATAACCTACTCCTTGGACGTGACTATATATATTGCATGGGAGCTATAGTCTCCTCACTCTTTAGAGTAATGTGTTTTCCACACGAAGGAAGGGTGGTCAAGCTCGTAGACCAACTTTCATTTCTGGGCTCACGCATCGCAAATAGTCAAATACCAATCCTCAATGGTCTATTCACCCAAGAAATGTCTCCACCCCCAGTCCTCCTTCCCGATGAATGCAAGTGATTCGGAAAGATAGAACTGGAACCCAGGGGGCATGCATCCTGGTCTGCTTCGGGCAGAGGAAACCTTGGGTATAAAGTAGAATTTCCGCGAAAGAATATGACTAGTCCGTACCCCGTCCGTGGATGGAAGAGGGGTTCTTCTAGAATAGGATTCTTTTGATAAGGTTACTTGTCTGACAAAGTGTCACTCATCTTTGTCTAAGCAGGTAGGCTACCAAGGAAAGAGATTCTATTGCGGCAGCAAATGGTAACCGTCTTTGGGTAAAAGGCAAGCCTCACCCATTAAAACTATGTTTTAGAGGATAAGTAGGGGCAGCCCCCAAAGAAGGGGACTCTTTGCTGCAACAAGTAGTAACCATCTTTGAGTAACCTAATGATAGACATCGCAGAAGAAAGAGTTTCGTTTGTGGCAGCAGATGAAACCGTTCTTTGGGTAACCAGAAAGAGGCAAGCCTCACCCTTTAAAACAAATGTTTTATCGGATAAGTAGGGGCAGCCTTGAAATTTTACTTTATACCTGGGGGCATGCAAACCTTTTGGAGTGCAAGCAAAGAGCGGTTATTTATCTGCTTTTTGGATTGGTCGTTTCCGAACTTGCATAAAGAAAGGATGAGGGGCAAAGGTCAAAATTTGCCAAAGGGCATAGCTTTGGTAAGGCGCAAGCTCTATAAAAAATGGGATCTTTCAGGAGACATTCTTATCTTATGACTGGTATATCGAGCAGTTTTAGCATAAAGTTCATGCTCGTTAAAAAATAAACGCAAGATCCGAGCAGTTTTATCGCGGTCTTCATGCTCGTTAAAAAATAAATATAAGCAGTGAGCAATGTTTCCCCCAGAGTTTAAGCTCATTTTTAAATAAAAAATGAACCTACTCCGGTAAATAACCATTGTGATCGTAAATTTATTAGCCATAAAAGCCTTGGTCGTGTTTGCACCCAACACCTCCATTTCATTTGGCCTATCGTTCACCTCCATATGATTGTTTACCCATTTTGAGGAACAGCTGCGAAGAGTGATTTCACTTAGCCATCCTTGTGACACTGCCGTGATTGGAAAATTCCAACTTGTACCTGGAATCTGCAGCTATCCCTGTTTATCACTCGTTCCTCAAAAGACGAGTCTTATTTGAGCTTTTTTCATCTGACTCGTAAAATATGAAAAGTTTGCCAAGTTTTGGCCTTCCAGCTCGTTAAAAGGACCGGAAGAGCTATCCCTCCTCTAGATTTTAATCTTTTTGGACCCGAGGGATTATTGCACAAAAAGGTCGAGCGCTTGTTTTATTCGGCTCGTTAAAGTTATCGAAAATTCATCCCTTCTGTATTGTTTTATACTTTTTCGGACTTAAGGGATTAGATGACGAAAAAGGAATTTTGGAGTTAACTTTCTGTACCTTTTCAGACTCTCTAAAAATGAAAAGGACCGAGTTGTCTTTGTCGCTAGACTCGTTAAAATAATTAAATAGCGACAAACTTGTCTTTAGACGAGAACGAGTTTCCCTATCGCTAGGCTCGTTAAAACATAGCGATGGGCTTGCCCGAAGGGCAGGTTATAGAACAAGCATATGTTATCCTCCTCAAGCTTGACAAAAATAAAGAGGTACTGGTCAGAAATGACTGGGGAAAAATTGGGAGAATCTCGAAAAGCTTTGATGGTAGCAAGTCGCTCTTGAACATGACACTTTGTCCTCCGTACCACATCGGGTTGGGTTGTTTCATTCACCGGTCTCATCACCATGGTCCTCGCCAAACCATCCGTATTTGGGGTAATGCTACCGATCCATCACATTAGTGTCGTTATATGTTCAAGAGATGTGTTCAGAAAGAGTCAACCGTGTCCCATCCACTGCCATACATTATCCTTCATCCACCCATGATCGCCACCCTGAATCATATCTCACAGTTTGTTTTCACCTCCACTAAAGTCATTAGCTCCATTCCGTGTCAATGATTTGGGATTCATTAAGGCCCTCCTTTGACAGATCGCTTCTTGTCGACTTCAGCTCATTATCCAAGAAGTTGATCTAGGAACACCCCCCCTAGTACTTTGAAGCTTGCATGCCTCAATGGCAAGTTTCTCACTTCCGGCGACAGGTATACATCAATGACCTTCGACCAGAAGATTTCGCGTGGTGTTCGACACCAAGTCCTTTATTCACACCACGTGAATTGTACTGTAGTACCTTGAGGGTCATTGTCATTATTGGTGATTCCTCTCGCGCTTGTTAACGGTTTACATTATTGACCAGTAATCAAGCGATGTCTTTCCATGTTCGACTTCAGTGTAATTCTCACATGGATCGACTTGTACTTAGAGTGAAGATCGAATGAGATTGAAGACCCCGGATCTAGTTTCATCCATCCGGGCTGCGATATATATTTAGGATATAAAGACATTTGATATGTACATCGTTACAGCAGATGATCATCCTACTCAAAGGATGATAATTTCAGCAGAGAATTATCAGTCTATCATCAGACGGTCGTCTGTTATATGTACCAAAATGAATTTATAAAGCTGAGCATGGGAATGCCCGCCTCAACTAGATCATGAAAGCAGAATGAAAAATAATGTATTGTATTGTATTTTATTGCAGGGCACCTCTCAGCTGATTGAATGAACTTCGGATCCTCCTAATAAAGCATTTCACCCGATAAACGACCTCATACTTTAGGGGGCAACTGTTATAGACATTTTTGTGCCTAACAGCATGGAGCATGAAATGTCAATAATCTGAGGGATCCAAAGTCCCTAAACATGTTGTTCTTACCCTTAGAGGAACAAGGTCTGCAAACCACAGCACTGAAAATCAGTTCTCCACTCAAAAACACTCAAAAACAGGCCATTTCTGGATCATGTCAGCTGCTCCACTGAGCATCTGCGCTGAATGTCAACTGTTCCTCCTTGTACCTGCGCTGAAGGTCAAAATCAATGAAGGCTACCTACGCTGGGCGAGATTGACCAAGTGGCACAGTCATTCTGCAAGGTGTCAACTGCCCAGGAAGCTTCCAAACTGACACTTGGGTCAAGGAATTCGCCTAGTGATGAGTAAGAGGGTCTTGATCTCCAAGTGGAAGCAAGATTCTCCAAGTGGACTCAAGAACTGAAGATTAACTAAAGTGGGAGAGGACACAAGTCAGCTTCAGGCCAGTCTCAAGATGACTCATCCTTTCTCCAAAAACCTATATATAGAGCTCTCTCATGAGGTCTAAGGAGGCTGGAATTTTGTGCAAGTAAGGAAGTGCTGTTGGTTTGTGATTAGAGCTATTGGGTGTTTGCTTGAAGGAGGTGAAGAAGAGATTTCATTCAGCTGGGAGGTGTTGCTGGATTGGGCCCATTGTGGTTGTAACTCTCTCAGAACTTTACTTCTATTATCAATAAAGTATTCAAGATTCTTCTATGTGCATGTATCTTTATGATGAATAGATGTTTGTACATTTGATTTATGCTAATCCTATAATCGATTATGGATGTATGCTTCTTGTAGTTTCCTTTTCGTGTGCTTTTACAGGATCTGTGTGTAGCTGGGCCGGTGAAAGGACAAGGAGCTAGGAGCAAGCAGCAAGGAGTGAAGACTGGATCGACTATAAGCGCAAGATAACGGTTAGTAGATCATCCTTTTCTTCCCTCTCTCATCCCATAAAGAAGAAACTTTGAATAGCTTTGCATTCAGTTGTTGCTGGAGTACTATCACCTTCAGAGTAGGGATAGAGGCATTCTGCATTAGATACTTTTCCCCCCAACAGTTGCCTACATTGTAATGCTTCTACTACCCATCTGGCCATGTAGGCCATCTGGGCGTTTTTTTCTTGCAACTGTTATTTTAAACCCTGTATCTTTTCTGCTGCCTGAGACTCCCGTTCTTGCAGAAATTTTGTGAGCATCTCCACATTAGCTTGTAGCTCTGCCTCCTTCTACTATTTCTCAGTTGTGTCCTTGTCTACTGGAGGTCCTTCTTCTTGTTGTTGCCCTCCCAAAATGGACGGGCTACCTTCCTTGTGGACTTCCTGTAGCTGCAATTGTTTTCTTAGCAGCTCATTATCCTCCTGTAGTTGGGCTGTTTTGCAGCTTTCTACATGCCTGACCATGGTCAGTTTTGCTCTTAACTCTTTTAACTTCTCCTCCATGTGCCCTATGTCCTCAATTCCCTTAGATTTGGCAATTTTCATCCATGTGTGTGTTCTGATCCTCTCCTGTTCCAATGCAAAGAAGAGTGGCACAACAAACTTCTGTGGGATGATTTTCCCACCCTCTAACAGGTTGTAGTATGAGCCCAAGCTAGGCTAAGGGCTTGGCCAGTATCTCCTTGGTCTTTTCCTCTCCCTATGATGATTTGGTTGCCTTTTCCTCCAATTTCTCGGTCTCTTTTAACTTAGCCAGCGTTTCCTGTAGAGATGTCTCGGCTTCCTGTAGAGCTATCTTTGTGTCCATCATCCTAATTCTCTCTCTCTAGGTGGAGGTTTTTGGGCTTCCTTGTTCATAGGTGATAGACATCTTTGAAGAAAACTCTTCTTTTGGTTTAGCTGTTGTGTCTTCAATGACATTTGGCTCCTTTGACTGTGGCTGGGGTCTACCCACTTTTTTCCTTGTGCTTCTCCTTTCTTTAAAGTACATGGAGGTTTGCCTCTTTCTCTTCCCTTTTTGTTTTGGAGGTGTGCTTAAGGCAGCAAGCATAGCTGCTGCCTCCCTTGCCAATATCTCAGATGATTTCTCCTCTTGCTGTCCTTTTTCCTTGCTTCCTATAAAAATCCTTGTGTCAACTGTTTCTGTTTGTGTTGCTGAGATTTCAGGGCGTGTATTTTCCTTTTGTTTCTGTGTGCCTGCTTTGGTTGTGGCAGCCTTCATTTGGGCTTTTTCGGCCTTCTATGTTCTACTTTGCATCCTCTTTTGCCTTGGTGTTTTTACTGTTGTTTCTTTCTCTATCTTAGGCTCAGAAATCTGGCCCATTTCCCCTTTTTATTTCTGTTCTTTCTGTGCTGGAGTGTCCTGTGTTCCTTCATCATTGTTTTTCTCACCTTCTTCAGTTTGTTCTCCCTCCTCATTGCTGGATGGTGTGATGTTTTTGGCCAAAGTTCTAACGTTTTCATCCCTAGACATGTTTCGGAAGATTTCCCAAGATATGGGGACAGTGTAGGTGTGCAAAGCATCTTCCACCAATAGTTTGATGAGCCCATGATGGGCCAACTGATCTGGGATCCCCTCATTGAGCTTTGTACCCCATTCAATTAGTGACTGAAGAAGGAAATAGGCGATGCTCAGTTTATTGGCTAGAGGCAAGTCAATCCCATGCCTTAGTTCACACAGTAACCTGAAATGATATCCATAGATTATGCTAAACTTCCCTTCACATGTGATGTACTTCATAATTTGGAAATTGACTTCATTCCAGAGAGGAGGCAAGCTGGTTCTTCTAACCTCGTCTTTGTCTTCTATAGGATGCTCCATGGGTAGAAAGAATGACTTCTTAGCAATTTGGCCCAATGATCTCTCTTCTTTGCTCCAAGGGAGCCCCAATGGTAGATCAGTAACTGCACTGATGAGCTCACGGTTGATTTCTAGGGTCAAACACCTAAAACTAACTGTGGCATGTGTTTTTGAATGTGGTCTCAGGGACATTAAAAACTCCTCAATTATCTCCTCATCATGACCTTGAATTTTCTTAAAGAAGGATATCCAATTTTCTCGGGTGAAAAGGTCCACCACCTCAGGATGCTCACACAGTTTGCTAGAGTCCGATGGTTCTTTCCTTATGAATCCTCTTGGCATGGTGAGAGTACCTTTTTATGTTTTAATCAAAAAAGTAGATGCTCTGGCAACCAAATAGGCAATCTAAAACGGAGGATAGCTGAATGTGGTTTCCCCTGAACTCAAGAAGGAATTTCTCGTGTTCAAGATCAACTAGCAATAATTCCCTTGTTTGAAAACCGTTGTCACCCAGAACTCGACTGTCTATTTATGAAAGGAATAATTTTGTTTTTATAGACAGAGCATAAGGATCAGGTTCCCTCTTCAACACACACGTAGATATGCAAATTCATATTTTTTCACACACAGGCTGGCCTCTACGGCTGTATATATCTTCCTTATAGGAGAATTTAAAAAGAAAACATGAAGGAGATTTTTGATGCAGAGGAACTGGGGAAATTTAGTGCAATATGCAGGAAAATGTTTTACTTCCAATACACAGGCAGAAATTTCTTCTGATTTTTCAATCTGATGTTGTTCAATTCACCACCTTGCATAAACACATCATGCATAGAGGAGTTTTTTCGAGCCTACCTCTTTTGGAGCTGCAAATTCAACAAAAATACCAGGTTTTCCTACTCCATAAAGCTGTTCTGCCTTTCCTGTAGAATCCTTCCTATAGAAGGTCCCCGGTTCCTGTAGAATGACATTGTGCCTCCGAGCGAGCCCAATACGCGAGAGATTTTTGAACACAGGTAGAAAAACTGGTGGAGGATGACTGGTTAACTGTTTTTGGAAGTGCTGGACATGTACTCCAGTCGAGGATGTTGTAAGTGCAGAGTGAACAGAAGGTGGTGCATGTTTCGGCTGGGCATCTTTTAACTACGGCGTGATTCGTGGTGAGGGGATGAGGTGGCTGGACTGGACCGTTGGTTTGACATCACAGTGATAATGCTTTGGCATGTTTCTGATCTCCATCCCCTTCTCTCTGCCATTATCCGCCACCACCACTACCAGTCCTAGTGATTTCTCCCTAAATGGACACTCCACACATGTTGACTGCACATTTCGTTGACAATTTTGAATGTAACGAGGCTTGTTTGGATCCCACGAGGATATGTAACTAGCCGAGGGTGGCCAGTTGACTTGCCACCAATTCCACTCAATCCAAACCATTCCCATAGGCATGCAGCTTTTAAAATATGATTTATGCAATTGACAAATGAATTTAGGCGATTACCTATGTGGTCACAGTCGTGTTATGCGGATTTCGGGCTTTGGAACCCATTCCTTCATGTGTTGTTGCCGCATGCACAGGTTTTGGAACCCATTCCTTCGTTTGTTTTTGTTTCATGCACGCTGCATGCTTGGCTTTAGATGCTACTGATATTCTGACGTTCAAGAGGAGCTCTTTGCATGTCCCTCTTGTTGTTCTTGGTCGTCCCTGTCTCTGGAGTATGCCTTCCAGAGGGATCATTTGCTATAGGATTCCTGTAGGATGTCCTGTAGCTGCTTCTCCTCTTGGAATGCAAACTAGAATGATCAGGGCTATACTGCTAATGAGGGTTCTGGCTATTGAGGGGTTGAGATAGAGATTAACAGGCATGGTGAGTGAGAAAACTGTTTCTTGATTTGTCAATGAGGTTTTTTGCTAGCAATGTGAAGAAAAAATGGTTTTCTGTGTGTGTCTATGCAGGAACAAATAAAAAAATGGGTGCAATGGAGGTGTAAAGAGATATAAGAGGGTGACATATGGTGATGGATGGAAACGGGGTTGTTTGCAAGTCTCATAGGAAGATTCCCAACCTTTGGATTCCCTTCTGAGATCAATTTTCCTTGTCTGTGGGTTCTACAGGATCTTCCTGTAGAAGACACAAAATTTCCTGTAGAAGATGCAGAACTTCTTGCAGAAGGCACAAAACTTCTTGTAGAAGGTGAAATTTTGGCCCGAATGAGATCAAATCTTAGGAAAGGGTAGTAGTCATGGAGGAATTGATTGGGAGGGATGCTTGCAGCCTGGTGCTAACCTTTGTCCTCGTTTTGTTCGATCCTCCTAACTTGCAATGTCCTTCTTGCAACCTGAAAATTGTTCAACAGAAGTCATGTTATTTTTTTGTGTTTTTTCTTTCTTTCTTTTTTCTTTTTTTTGAGACAGCCGGGGTGCCTCCAGGAGGTTTTCACCGTCACTGCCTGCCCTCGGCACCTCCAAGAGTTTTTCACCCAAGGATATTTTATTCCTTTCCTATTTTTTCTTTATTCTTTTTTTTTTGGTGCTCAGAATGTGGATGGGGTCGAGACAAGGACCTGCTCCACTACCAGCACTGATTTATCTAGAGTTTCAATGAACTCCTACTTAGAAAGGGGCTTCCTGTAGATCTTCAATCGATGCCAATTGATGAGCATGGGGATGGCTTCTTCATCAATGGTCCTGATAAGGACTGAACCATCGTCGTTACATTTCTCGACTGTATATGGTCCCAGCCATCTTGTCCTCAGCTTCCATTTGAAATCCTTGTATCTTGAATCATATAATAGTACCCAATATCTTGGCTGAAATTGCTTCTCTTTAAGGTGTCGGTCATGCCATATTTTTCGTTGGAGTTGGACCACCTCTGAGTGGAGGAGGGCCTACATTCTTTGTTCATCTAGTCCATTCAGCTGAAGCAGTCTTTCCTATTGTGCATGGCTAAGATCTAGGTCTAGCTGAGCTACTAACCTCAATATGTTGTATTAAAATTCTATGGACAACAAAGCCTTCTTCCCATAGACCAACTCAGAACGTGTGAAACCTGTTGTAGTTTTCCAAGTAATGTTGTAGGCCCAGGTGGCCTCAACCAAGCAATCTGCCTAGTCCTTTCTACTGCTGCTCACCAGTTTAGTCAAGATCTTCCAAAGCCCTGTTAGTGACTTCCACCTACCCATTTTCTTGCGGATGATAAGGGGTGGAAGTTCTATGCTTAATCTTGTGATGAGAAAGCAGGTCTTCAATCAAGTTATAGGTAAACCGGCTTCCTTGATCTGTGACTAATTCCCTTGGGTAGCCAAACTTACAGAAGATAATTTCCCTTAAAAACTCAGCCACTTTTTTTTTGTTGTTGCCTTGATTGCCTTTGTTTCTGCCAACTTTGTTAGGTAGTCCATGCACACAATGATGTAAGACTTTTGTCTTGAAGGAGGGTTGATAGGACCCACAAAGTCCATGCCCCACTTCTCAAATCGCTCGAAAGTCAGCTGAGGTTGGATGGGCATTTCATCCCTTGGAATTGGTTTCCCCATCCTTTGACATCGGTCACATTGGCTGATGTATCTTCTGACATCTTGATGAAGAGTGGGCTAATAGTAGCCTGCTTGTAGAATTTTGAAAGCAGTTCTTTTTGCTACAAAGTGGCCTCCATAGGGTCCATCATGACAGGTCAGGAGGATGTCAAAAACTTCCTCCTCACTGACACAATGCATTAAAATATGATCTGGGCCAAGTTTGAATAGGTTGCCCTAAATCCAAGTGAATGGGGCACTTTTCCTCACGATCTTGCTCTTCTCTTTTGAGGATAGGTGTGGCGGGAATTGTGTTGAAACCAAGTAATTTGCTATATCAGCAAACCATGGCGAGAGTACTGAAATAGCAAACATGTGTTCATCTGGTAGTTGATCATCCACCACCCCTTCTTCTCCTATAGGCAAATCTAGTCTAGACAGAAAATTAGAAACAACATTTTCCTTACCTGCTTGTCAACAATGGTCAAATAATATTGCTACAATAAAAGTAACCATCTAATGATATGGCCATTTACATCAGGTTTATTCATCAAATACCTCATTGCAGCATGATCAGTTTGTACGAATGTTTTATAACTAGTGATGTAGTGTCTGAACTTGTTTAGGGAATAGACTACAACTAGGAGCTCTTTATTGGTTACAGTATAGTTTAATTTTGCCTTGGACAGGTTTTTACTGACAAAATATATGGCATATGGTAGCTTCTCTTCAACTTTTCCTAAGGCTGCTCCTATAGCTTTGTTCGAGGCATCTGTGTGAATGTGGAAAGGTAGGGCCTAGTTTGGACCTCTCAAGATTGGGGCAGTTACCATCTTATCCTTCAACACATCTAGAGCCTCTTGACAGCTGTCAGTCCATATAAACTCAACATATTTCCCCAAAAGACCAAACAATGGAGAGGCTAGCTTACTGAAATCTTTAATGAACCTTCTATAATATCCCGCTAAGCCTAAAAAACTCTGAACATCCCTTACCGTTTGAGGAGGTGGAACCCTTTGGATGATAGCAATCTTGTTGGGATCCGCCTGTACGCCTTGCTGAGAAATTTTATGACCTAGCATTATCCCTTAAGTCATCAGGAATTCACATTTCTTAGGGCTAAGGGACAGGTTCATCTCAATACACTTGGTTAAAACTTTTCCCAGGTTAGTCAATGCTTCTTGGAAGTTGGACCCATAAGGAGTAAATTCATCCATATAGATTTCCATCGAATCATGAACTAGCTCAGCAAATATGCTCATTACTGCTCTCTGGAAAGTGGCAAGAGCATTGCATAACCCAAAGGGAAGGACTCGATAGGCAAAGGTACCCCATGGACAAGTGAAATTGGTCTTATCTTGGTCTTCGGGGCTGATTTGGATTTGATTATACTCGCTAAATCCATCTAGGAAGGAAAAGAACTTCTTCCCTACCAAGCCATCTAACGCTTGACCTATGAAAGGAAAAGGGAAATGGTCCTTCTTGGTAGCTTTGTTAAGTTCTCGATAATCTACATAGATTCTCCACTTCCTGTTTTTCTTGGGCACAAGGACCAGAGGAGAAACCCACTCGATGTCAGAGATGGGGTAGATGAATCCTACATCCAACAACTTTTGCAATTATTCTTTGAAAATGTCCTTAAGGGATGGATTCATTCTCCTCTGAGGATGCCTGAATAGTTTAAAATCCTCTTTAATGTAAATGTGATGGGTACAAAATGAAGGGTGGACTCCCTTCATCTCCTTTTAGCTCCAAGCAAGAGCATCCAAATGGCAGTTCAATAAGCTATACAACTCCTTCTCTTGAGAGGGAGATAGGGATGAGTTGATCTTCAAGGTTCTTTCAGGGCCAAATTCCATGTTCTTAACTCGGGAAGAGGTCAGATCAGCCACACAGAGATCCACTAAAGCACTGGCTTGAGTGTCTCCTACCAACTCTTCTAATGGCAGCACACTCAGAGGTGGATTAAATTCTCAATAAGGTCATCCTCGGTTTGAGGACCGCCCCTGGTGGCTTCCATGGTGCACATAGGTGCAGAGTAGACTTCATCCTCATCTTCCTCCTCCAACCAGAGAGGTAAGTCATGTTCGAGAAAAGGTTGGGCTGGAGGATATAGGACTAGCTATTTGGACATTGGCCCATTCTTAATGGTCATGGTCCTAGCTCGACAACTGATTAAAGCATTTGCAGTAGCTAACCAAGGCCTTCCCAAAATGAGGGGGTATATAGTGAGTTTTTCCTTTGGCTGAAGGACCAAAAAGTCTGTAGGGTACTCCAAAGAATCAACAGAGACCAGGACATCTTCCACAATCCCTTCGGGAGTCACAGTGGAGGGGTCGGCTAACTGCAGTACTATCAACGTCTTTCTCAGGGAACCCTAAAGGTTAAGATTGAGCATAGTGTCCCTGGTCATCACATTAATGGCAGCCCCTAGATCAATCAAGGTGTGGAGGATTATGGTGCCATTGATGTGGATATCCACTACAGGACTCCCAGGGTCCAAATATTTTAGACTAATTACTTGTCCCAACATTAGGTCAGACAGTTGTCCTATGACATTGATAGTTGGAGCATCTCTCTTGCGCCTGCCTGGGTGCTTGAAAAACTTCTCTTTGATCAATTTGTTGTAGATTGGTACATCTTTGATGGCTTGGAGAAGTGGTATTTTTACACACAGTTGTTTAAGTTCTCCTAGAAGTTCAATCTCTTCTGGGTTTGGTTGCGTGTTTCTAGTTAGTCTCTCAGGAAAGGGTGGAACAACTTTGGGTTCACTTTCCTATTCCTCTACTTCATCCTCCTTAGGAGGAGGTTGGCTATTTGGGAGGACCTTCCCAGATTGAAGGTTGATCTCCTGAATCTCCACAGCGTAGGTAGGGCATGTTGTCTCTCCAGTATATACCTGCTGGGTCTATTCGTTATTGGGGTTCAGGTTCGGTTGAGCAGGCATCTGGGGTTGTCTTGGAGGAGCAGGAGGTAATGGTTATGGTTGAGCAGGTGGTGGAGGTAAAATGGTGAGAGGAGAGTTGTACTGGGGCCTCCACCCCTATTGCAGTGCATTCCATTGAGGTTGTGGTTGAACATGAGAATGAAACGAATGAGCAGCAGGTTGAGTATGGTATTGAGGTGGATATGACCAAGGAGGTGGTGTGCACTAGGAAGGATGAGTAAGGGAACCCCAAGAAGGTATGTGAGTGGATTGGTTGGGGTTGTAATACGTTTGGGATGTCCCTTGCATCCCCTGTTGGTAAGGTCTGGATCCATGTGGCCTCCTTTGGTTGAGGAAGTAGAGTGGTTCAGTGGCTCCTTCAGCCCCTTGGTACACAGCTTTAATTCCAGGTAAGGTTGGGCACTGGTTTGTAGGGTGGTCTTCCTGAAAAATGAAACATACCTCCACTAAGTGCAATGGACACTCATTCTTAGGATGCTTCCTTGTACATCTGGGACAAAAGATGGCCAAAGCCCTCTCAGCTTCCTCTTTTTTCTGTTGGATTCAGAAAGTATCCAGTTGCATGGCAATGGTCTGTCTCACCTCACTTTTAAGGTCTTCCATATGATTTGTAAACTCATGTTTGGAGAAGGTGGCACTAGCTGAAAGTGGATTCCCCCTACCTCTTTTCTAGCCTGCCCTAGAATGGTTTCTAAACACAGTCTTTATGTCATCATAAGGTATTTGGTAGATGTCTCTTCTAGCTAGCAAATGGAGGGTATCTAGAAGGTGTTTAGGGACTCCTCAGAGTAGCACCAGCTTCAGAGATTCAGGGTCAAGTGTGCACCTGGCCCTGTTATAACTGAGTTGGAACATTTCTTCATATTCTTCCAGAGACTCATCACTTCCCATGGCCATTCGAAAGATTTCTCCCTTCATTTCCTTTAACCTACAGTAGTCTCAGTATTTGTTGTTAAAGGCTTGCTGCATTTGAGCCCAAGTTGTGATACTGTTTCTAGGTAACCCCATGAACCAGCGTAGTTCTGCATCCTTGAGGGTAGAGGGAAAGAGTTTCAACTTTTCCTCGTCTTCTGCATAGTCATAAGTTCGACGAAGGATAGCAAACTCAAATAAGAAGGTATCAGGGTCTTCAGTGGTCAATCCATGTAAGTGAGGTAAGGCTGAGGGACTTATGTTTTTCATTTTTGTGTCCCCATTTGTCTCTTGGATGGGAAAGGCACCTTTTGTTCTCTCGTCATTCCCTAACTGTTCCTGTGTTCAGCCATGGTCTCAAGAGGAACGTTTTCTTGCTCTTCTTTTGTTATAAGATCTTCGTATATCTCTGGAGGTTCACTGATAGGTTTTTCTATATCGCTGCCACCGAAGAAGAGAGAAGGGTGACTCAATGATGTGGTGGGGGTGTTGGGTAAGAATTTTCCTGTATGGTCTCTGTTCCTACAAGGCATGAAATGAAATATTTTAGGTTGATTTTTGCTTTTTTCTACTTGTACCTACAAAACTGAAATAGATTGAACTACAACTAACTAAAATCTATCTTGCTCAAATGAAAATGCAGAATTGAAATGAAAGGAGGAAAGGACTAATCTATGCTACTAAAAGGAAATTGCTGAATTAAAATGCTAATTTATGCTTGCGGAATTGAAATTACAGAATGGAAATGCTAATTTACGCTTGCAGAATTGAAATTGCAGAATGGAAATGCTAATCTATGCTTGCAGAATTGAAATGCTAGTCTAGGAAAGTAGGAAATGTCTAATCTACTTTTGCAGAAATGAAATTTCAGAATGGAAATGAAACAACTACTCTACTCTTGATGAAATAAACTACTTAGCAGAAAGTTGTAGTAGAAAATAGAAGAAAAGCAGCAATCACAAATACTCTGACGCTTCCCCAACAACGACGCCAAAAATATGGTGGGCTCCAGTATTGCAGCAATGATGTTGCAACTCCTGGGACTCCCTTCTTTACTTTTATCAACCCGGTAGTTCATAATAAACTTGGAAGTGATGGTGCTGTATGCACAAGTACTAGCTCTTGCTGCAGGCTGTCACTTGATCAGTTGGCACAAGTACACTAGGAGCTTAAGCCAACTTCTATGAGCTTTTAGAAGAAGCTTTTAGCTGTGATGGATGAAACTAACTCAAAGGAGGCTAATCTACTTGCAGAAAGAAGCTGAAAGCTGAAAGGAAACGCAAACCCTAGCAAACCCTAGTTTTACTCACTAGCCCTACTGGTGCAAGAAAAGAGATGAAAGTTGCAGAAATGGGTGCCATTGACTCTTGGAATGGTGAAATGCATGTGACTAAGCTACTTCTGAAGGAAAACATGGAAAACACATCTTTTTGTATTTTTAAGTAATTTTGCAGGATTATTATGCATGTGCTTTAACTATGTTTAACTGTGGAGGGGTTTATTGGCAAAAGGAAATGGAGTGGGCATTTGCAGGAGGTTGGAAGGTGAGAAGAGGGCCTAAGGGGTCACTAGCACCCTTCCAGAGGGTTTCACAGTGATTAGATCTCGAGAAACTACTCATGTGATCTTCCACAGGAAGTCTACAGGGGTTCTACAAGATGTTCTACAGGAAGGGCTGAGGGAGGATTTTTGAGGGTTGATGGAGGAAAAACGATGGGAAAGTGGAAATGGAGGATGGATGAGGTTGTGAAGAGGTCTAGGTCTTGGTA
Organism: Pinus tabuliformis; assembly: GCA_031772625.1. Classification (NCBI taxonomy): domain Eukaryota; kingdom Viridiplantae; phylum Streptophyta; class Pinopsida; order Pinales; family Pinaceae; genus Pinus; species Pinus tabuliformis. Next base: position 1,551,615,830 of record CM062804.1, read on the forward strand.
AATGAGACTAAGGAGTGATGAATATTGTTGGATTTGTTCAAGGATAGAGGGAGCAATGTTGCACAAACATGAAGAAATTAGGTCAAAGTGGCAAAGTGTGGAAAATGAAGGGGAGGAATCTAGAATTTGGGGTTGACGCAGGTTGTGTGAGGAACGAAGGATAGGCAGGGATGGATTATAGGTGATCTGCGCACTATCTCTCAAAAATAATCAAAGAAAGACTAAACAAATCAGAGACCTATCTACTTTGACCTAATCTGACCTAGAAACTTGAATCATGATGAATAGCAAGCTATGCATACGAAATCATTCAAGAGAAATATGGAAATCTAAGCAAGAATAGATCTAAATATGCAAGCACAACTGGTACCACTTTTCCATCTAAAAATCCAGCACTTGCAATTGCATTAAAGGCAGAATAGTGTTTTTGTGGCAGCAAGTATGCCTTGGTCTCAGCTCATGGTCCCAAGAAGGGAGAGGTGAGATGAAGGGTTGCTTGATGGCCTTTTTTGAAGAAATTTTCTATGTTCAAACTGTCAAATCCACCTGAAGCATGAAAAGCTATTTTAATCATCAAAAGCAACCTAAGTAACAAAGAAAGATCTTAACCTAAATAGCAGAAATTATTCTATGAATGCAAAGAAAACACATAATAGTACACAAAGGAGGTACTGGCACTTGGGTTGGGCCTAACCCCAAGAGCTATAGCCTCCTAAGAAAAGCTTAGAGCTGGTACAAAGTGAAATGTATCTCCATTACTCAAAAAAATGTCACAAAAATGTTTACAGCAAAAGCTCAAAAATGAGCTGAAAGGCAGAGTAGCACCAAAGTGCGAAAAAAACTATTCAAGAGCTAAACTACCAAGGCTTGAAGCCTTCCTTCTTATGAACCATGAGGACCTCCAACAACCCTCCTTAACTTGAAGGGCTTGGCTGCTCAAAACTGCAAGTAATTAACCACTTCACAAAAGCTGCTCGTTTGCCCTTGGAGATCATCTTTGGTGGGCTGCTGAACTTCGAGCTGATGGTGGAGAACTCGAGGAAGGGGCCATTTAGTACATGTGACACCCTTCCTACTAATTCTCAGCCTTGTTCCCATGTATTTGGCTGTGAACTGGCTCATAGATGCTTGACCTTGTTCCAAAAGATGTCCAAAAATCTACAATAAGCACATATTAGACTTCATGGTCAAGTGACTATCCTCATTCATTCAATGAACATAAATATACTCAAAAGCATGCATAAACTATGAAAAATGGTGGATTAATCAAGAATAATAGGAAAAATGAGCCCAATAATTTACCCATTTTTGGGGCTCATCAGTAGTTGAGTGCGCGAAGGCCTAGGGTGAAAGTCCATAGTTGAGCGCATGGACCCCTGTAGCTATGTGCGCAAGGAAGATAGAGTTTGTACTAGGAACATGAATCATAAATAAAAAGAAGTATCCTGGAATCACAATGTTTTTTGTCTATGATTATTGCATTTGATTATGATATGTTAAGTTCTGGCTTTACATTATAATGTTAAATTGATGTGTGAATGTATCTATTTCTATCTATTATTTGAACGCAAGTAATAATGTATGTTTACACAAGGGTAACCTTAATAGTATGATAAAGTTGGCTAACCACTAAGATAACTAGGGAAATGATACCGTAACATAGTTATAGAAGCACGTAAGGGGATAAATCATTGACTAGGGTTGCGTGAAGGATAGTTGGATACCTTCGGGGAGGTTCTGAAATACAGAACAAGAAATACATCGATAAGCCCTCATCATAACCATCTCAGGGTGCAAAAACTTGGTTCCTGTATCCACCCATACTACGTCGGGTGAGACTTCGATCTGTGCCTTGTGGACTAATTCCAAATGGGATAGTAGTGTAGGGATTTGCTAGGCTTCCTAATGTTGAACCTGGGTAAGGGCCCATCAAGCCAACAAATGGTTCCGTTGCCAAGACTGGGATTTTCATGACGAGATGTGTGATGTCGTATCATTGGAATCCAACTAAGAAAGAGATCGAAAATGGGTTGGATAGAAAGATCGACGAATTCACTGCGAGAGAAAACAAGAATCCATGATTGACAAAAGAAAAGTGGTTGGAAAAATACCTTTACACAGAAATACAAGAAATCTCCTTATGTTCCTTCCCGGTTGAGTTATACAAGTGGATCATGAAGTTGGTAGACGACCAAGGAAGGTCAAGGATTGACACTTTAATTGTTTGGACACCAGAGTTAGTAAGGAGATTAGAAGCGTCTGAAGATAAGATCACACACACCGTTGACCATTGGCTCGAACACATTATAGAAGGATTCGTGATAGAATTTGGGGTCAATACTTCTGTCAGTTACAACAGAGTAGAGCGCTGCTTCTTTAGAGGACCACGCGGTAAGTATTTAAAGTCGATAAATACTTGGATTAAGATGCTCTTATGTGAACAGTGCGTTATGCGGTTGCCTTGATATTTGGAGCTACACAAAGCGAAAAGTCTTTCAAGGATGGAGGAAGAAAAGATCCTAAGTATAGCCCGCTGATCGGGCCTCCTTTGAGTGATGACTAAGGAGCAGCACAGACTTCTCCCTTGCGCACTAGTCCATTGAGAAGACAAGGGTTCCCGCGAATACAAACACCTCCTCCACCCTCATCCCATCCATCTACACCACTTCCATCCTTGCCTCCACTGCTCACCCCATCATCCACACCACCGCCATGTCCACCACTGTTCAATATGGCAAACTCTGTAAAATACGTATATTCAAGGGCATAGGGAATGAAGATCTGGACAAGTTCTAGTTCGTCGCGAAGACTGTATGGGAAGCCCAGGGTATCAGGGATGACCAAATGGAGAAAGCCACAATGGTTAGTGCTCTGTAGGACCATGCACTAAGGTGGTACATTAAGTATAGTACAGATAACCCAATGTCCATGTTGGCAGATATACAAGCTACAATGAATATAGAATTCAGTAGACCTAACTCTCAAATGTAATCGATTGTGGGATTCAAGGAGAATATGATGAAGCCTAGGGAGACGCCCTAGGATTTGGATCAAATATTGAAGTGTACGATCCGTGAAGCCAACATGAACCTAACTGACGGGCATCAATGCCAATGGTTCGTAGCCTCACTCTTGCCCCACCTAAGGGTTGCGCTATCACAACAAAAGATTGGGACCCAAGAAGAAGATCTAGAAATCATGATGAGGCTGCACGAGACACCAATGTAGGATGATAATCTCGGGGTTGAGCAGATTCATGCATAGTTACAAACCTTTATCTCGAAATGCAATGTCTAAAGCAGGACAAAACAACTCGCATAGAGGCATGTGAAGAAGTTTGGTGCCTAAAATACAAGGGTCAGGGGCATGAAAAGGATCATTGCCCAGTGTTCATGAACTATGTTGTAGTAGGGCAACCAATTCCTCTACAACCGGAGGACGTGGAAAGGCCAAGTGCAGGGTCCACACTATGGTGTGCTATATGCCAGGTGGCTAGGAAACATGCAACCAACAATTGTCATTTATTACAAAAATTTTTGTAGACACCACAAAACCTCTTTTGCAATTTTTGTCAATCAGTAGGTCATGACGAGCACAATTTATGAAGTTATGAATTGATGATGGATAGGACACCTGCATACAGGGTGCAGGCACAAATGTGGCCTCCAGACGAAGGCATTGGGGGAATGCAAGGTGAGTATCAATGGCGCAACCGAGGCCGAGGTGGAGGAGGGCTTGGTATAGGCTGATGATAGCTGATTTGTAACAATTGTGGAGGTCCAGGACACTATGCGAGGGACTGTTCAAATCCGACCTGATTTTCATGCCGCTATTGTACTCAATTTGACCATGTGACTAAGGATTGCCCAATATTATTGGCTAAGATTCACAAAACGGGGCTCAACTCCACAGCTGATGCAGAACCTCCAAATGATGAGGGCTGAGCCCCACGAGGAAGACCCTAAGGAAAACATTATGCTACGAAGCAGAATCGTGATGGGGTAGGATAAAGGCAAGCAACCTACAGAAGGAAAATGGGTCCGCAAAGCACTAGAAAAAGGGACAGGGTTTGATCTAGAGCATGCAAAAGAAACATTTATGGAAGAAAATAAAAGATTTGTTGAGGCCTCTTCCTTAGGAATTCAGGGGAAACTAGTTGAAGAAATGGACCCACCCATGATTACCACATTCCTGGAGACTTGCACGAAACTACTCCATGATAGTAAGGTTGTGAAGGGCCTACAGGAACTGATCAATCGGTGTGCTGGTAAGGATGGCGCTATTTGTGAACCGTGTGTGGTCAGGAAGCTTGGAAATTAAAAGGCGAGGACCATGAGTGAAATGAGACTCACTACATAGGGAGTACCATATGGACCAAATTATCCTGGATCTGGGGTCGAGTGCAAATGTTTTTCCAAAAAAGACATGGGAAAGAATGGGAAAACCTACACTCCATTGGCCTTTGATCAAGTTAAGAATGGTGAATCAACAGAAAATTATCCCAATGGGGAGACTGAAAGGGGTAACAGTTGACATTGAGGGTGCAAGTGCACTGGCAGATTTTGAAGTAATAGAGATTGTGGATGATAGAAATCCCTACCTTACGCTCTTTAGAATTGATTGGGTGAATGGCATGAATGGGGTAATCAACTTGAAGAAGCGAAAAATGATATTTGAAAAAAAGTCGCTTCATGTACTGGTGCTATTGGATCCCGTGGAGGGACCACGGTATACATAACCAATCTGAGATTACGAAAGTGATGAGGATCTAGACCATATTTAGAAGATAATGACGGGAAACTAGGATTGGGTAAATATGACAACGACTGGACATATTGCATGGGATTGCAAGAGCTGCTACACATTAGATTCAGATGAAGAATTAAACCAATGGCAAAACTGACTGCATGAAGTATCCACACTACATTGTAATATGATGACCAAGTCATTGCACTGTGTTTCATCTGAAATTAGCGATCTACCTCACTATGATTAGCTAACTGATGTTGATTTCTTTTTGGATGCATTTGAAAGAGAAGTTCGAGAGAAACATCGCTTCCAGGCCTTGGACTCGATACTACGCGCTACGCTTGCAAGATGGTGGTGTACGCACAAGGATAATTTTGGTGATTGGTGCGACTATAGGAGGATGATGAGAATGCATTTTGGGTAGCCAAAAGTGTAGATGATAGATAAGTATGATGGAAGGGATGATCCGCGTGATCACCTGGCCAAATGGACTAAGGCTTATGGAGTAGAGCCCCAGCCTGAATGGGTGTGTCTGTTTTGTCATACCCTGGGCATCATACCAATGCATTGGTACTTGGAAACACAACTCCACCATGGCACTAGAGAGTGGGACATCTTGCACCAAGGATTTGTAATGACGTTCAGCTTTGAGGATGGGTTTGATTGTATCAACACGGCGCTACAGGAGGTTAAAGTAGCGATATTTAGGATATGACAAGATCCCTTAGACCTGGTCCAACCTGATTGGACTTCCCAGATGAGCCACACACTGGAATGTTATAACCTGACCACTGAAGAAGAAGACTAGGATCCCAAAAATATTAATATTCTAGAAACTGAAGGTCACCATGAGGTTGAAGGTCCACAGCTAGAGAATCCATACATAACCACACCGATGAAAACTGGGTAGGTTAACATTGGCACAGAGGCGGAACCAAAATTTGAAACAATTGGGGACTATTTGGATGATGTGATAGTAGAAAAGGTCACTGAGATCCTCCGTGAATATCAGGATTTGTTCCCCACAAAGTTTTCTGATTTAAAAGGGATAATAGGAGACTTGGGTGTCATGAAGATCACCTTAAAACCAGATGTGAAACCTGTAAAACAAAGATCTTACCACATTAATCCTAAGTATAAGCAAAGGGTTCATGCTGAGTTAGATAAGATGCTCGTGGAAGGAAATATTGAACCATTGGAAGAATTTGATTGGGTAAGCCCGATAGTGGTTCAGGAAAAGAAACACAATGAAGAAATAAGGATATGCATGGATCTATGAAAGCTGAATGATGCTTGTGTGCATGATCCTTTCCCGACCCCATTCATTGACAAGGTCATAGATAGTGTAGGTGGCCAAGAAGCATACTCTTTCGCTGATGGGTTCTCTGGGTACCATCAGATCAAAATTGCACCTAAGGATAGAAGCAAGATGACCTTTGTGTTAGATATCATTTTTGGGATTCAACTGCGTTAAGTAAGTCATTCAAACGTATGACCATTTCCATGAGCGGTAGTCGTAACTGACTAATTTCTCATGATTTTTGAATAGTTCACTTAGCACTCATTGCATCGGGTGATGCTCACAGGGGTGAAGAAGTGGGATGGGTGACCTCCTGGGAAGTCCTGGTTACCGGGTGCAAGCCCCGGAAGTGATGATTGATGCTATGTGATTCGTTCTCCACATTTCACTAGTTTCAATCCCACTTCTTCACCCCTGTGAGCATCACCCGATGCAATGAGTGCTAAGTGAACTATTCAAAAATCATGAGAAATTAGTCAGTTACGACTACCTCTCATGGAAATGGTCATACGTTTGAATGACTTACTTAACGCAGTTGAATCCCAAAAATGATATCTAATGACCTTTGTGACTGAATGGGGATATTTTCAGTACACTGTAATGTCTTTTGGGGTGAAGAATGAACCAACAATCTTTTCGTGTGTAGTCATTGCTGCATTCAAAGACTTCATTAATAAGTTTCTGGAGGTATACTTTGACGATTGGATAGTGTTTGGATTAGTCAATCATCATGTGGCAAGTATGCAGTTGATGTTAGATACATGCCAGAGATACCAGATCATGCTCAATCTAAAGAAGTGTTTGTTTTGTGTCCCTTTCAGGATCCTGCTTGGTCATGTGGTATGCAGACAGGGATTGATCGTAGACCCCACGAAGATCGCGGTGATAATCAACTTGGAGGTGCCAAGGAATGTGAAATAGTTGCACGCAACTCTAGGGAATACCAAAGAGTATATAAAGTTCATAAAGAGCTATGCCTAGATCATCACACCCATGGAGAATTTTTTGAAAAAGGATGCTACGTTCTATTGGAATGATGAATGCCAAAAGAGATTGGATGTGCTGAAGGATAAAATGGTCACCGTACTGATCCTAGTCCACTCAGACTGGAAGAAGGAATTTCATGTGCACGACGCTTATTTTATTGCATTGGGGGCTGTACTGACACAAGCGGGTGAGGGGGAATTGGACCATCCTATATCATTCATGAGTAGGAAGCAGTCCAAGGCTGAGAAAAACTATTCCACTACAGAGTGCGAAGGACTGGCTATGGTATATGCACTCCAAAATTTCAGGCAATATTTGTTGGGTGGACATTTTAAGATGTATATGGATCACTCTGCATTGAAATACCTGATCAATAAGCCTGTGTTGGGGGGGAATATCTACAGATTGTTGTTGTTGTTCTAGGAGTATATTTTAAATTATTGTGAGGCCAAGACTATTGAATGCGGGACCTAATCATCCGTCGTGCATTGAAACAGGAGAGGAACCTACTAACTTGGAGGAGGGGCTACCTGATGCATAGGTCTTTGAGTATGCATCATGGATAGTCACTTTGAGGATATCATACATTTCCTAATGACGGGGACTCCTCCATAAGGGTATACCAACCAACAAAAGGAGTTAGTAGTGTGTGCAACAGAATTCTCCGTCATTGTAGGACACTTCTACAAAATTGGTTTAGACAAAATATTATGACGGTATGTACCTGAATTTGAGTGAAGCAACATTCTCATGGAGGCTCATGGAGGAGTTGGAGGAGGAAATTATGTAGGAAAAGCAACATCGCAGAAGGTTCTGCGTGCTGGGTTGTGGTGGCCAACTCTACATAAGGATGCAAAAGCATATTGTAGGGACTGTGACGCATGTCGAGGGACTGGCAGGCCATCGTGGAGGGATGAACCACCTTTGATGTTGTAGGTGATGTTACAGCCATTCGAGAAATAAGCGATTGACTTTGTGGGCCCAATTCAACCTCTAGAAAAGAAGACAGGTGCACGGTACATCATCACCGCAATTGAGTACTTGACTAGGTGGGCTGAGGCATAGCCTGTGAAGGACTATACAGGTGTGATAGTAGTGAAGTTTCTTTTTGAATATGTATTGACAAGATTTGGTTGTCCAAAGATCTTGATGAGAGATCGCGGTACACACTTTCTTAATGAAGTAATCAACGCGTTGACAGAAGAATTTCAGGTGTACCATCAGAAGAGCACGCCTTATCACCCATAGGTCAATGGGATGGTGGAAGCATTCAATAAGATACTAGAGAACACACTAAAAAATATCTACAATGCTCAGACAAGTGACTAGGATGTGCATGTACCAGTGGTGCTATGGGACTAAACAACGACTTGCAATAAGTTGACATGGAAAATGCGTTTCAGACTCATGTATGGCGTAGAAGCTATGATTCCAATGGAATACATTGTACCTAGTCTTTGCATAGCAAAAATCACAGGAATGGCGGATCATGGAGCCTTGGAAGAGAGGCTTGCACAGCTAACAGAGCTTGAGGAGGACTAATTGCTAGCTGGATTTCATCAACAAGTTCAAAAGAAGCGTGAAAAGGCATGGCACAATCGGCATATCAAACTACACACCTTCAAGGTAAATGTGTTGGTCTTGTTATATGACAATAAATTTGATAAATTTCTAGGGAAATTTCAGATGCACTAGCTAGGGCCATATGTTATGAAGGAAATTATGATGGTGGAGCAGTTCAGTTGGTTAATTTAAATGGAGAACCCTTCATAGGGAAGGTGAATGGAAGCTGATTGAAGCCATACACCGGTGATCCAGCTAGGTGACTATATGATGGAAGCACACTCTTAGTGCTTTAGGTAGCTAAAAGGAAGCACGTGACTCTAAACTACACTGCCCGGGTTAGAGAATTGTGGGATCGGGGAACTGCGTAGAATGAAGATATGTCACGATGCCAATGAAAGCATACAAGGGGAAGCACTACCAAGGAAGTAACCGCACAAAGCAGCCGGAAAGTGATCTTTAAAGTCATTGTTCATGATTTGACGATGAAAAAATGGACTACACGACACTTTTTGAGCAGTCGCTCGAGGTCCTCACTAGCCTACAAGAGGACCCCAATGTACATAGGTTGGAGACAGAAGCATGGGAACTATAGCAACGCTATGATGATGTTAAGGCAACATCGTGAACTATTTTCATCATGCAAAGGCTCATGAAGCTGCAGGAGGCCAAGGCACTGAAGGAACAGGTAGACACAGTGCAGCATAAGGAAGTCGTTTTGAAGGCTCTCTTGAAGCCTTGGTTAGATGAGGCCTATGAGATCACAACCACCATTGAAGGAAATTTGGTCAGTCTGTAGGAGACTCAGTAGAAGCTACAGATTGCTAACGTAAGGCAATTGACAGAATAGTTGGTCGAGGAGTTGAAGCAGGCGGCAATGCAGTGCACTGCCCAGGTAGTAGTTGTCCAGGTTGAATTGGGAGGTCTTTACGACAAGATCTTGGCCCCAACTGAGTGACTCGAGGGAAAGTCACCATGTTTTTGTTGGGGTCTTGTTGGGAACAAGTCCCCTAGGGGTCAATTTTGGGTTAAACACCCAAGTTTTGGGGCAAAAAGCCTAAATTTTGTGTAAAGAAACGTAGAGTCTCTGCATTTTGTGGTTGCAGAGTGCGAAAGATGTCTAAAGTTAAAATGGTTTTCTGCCCTTAGTTTAGATAAATTGTGTCAGTTTTGAGATATACCCATGGTTCACAGACCATGGGATTGTGTGAAAAGGGAAGTCTTAGAATATCTAAGTAGAGAAGAACAATAAGTAAGTTAGAAGTCATGAGTCATTGGTAGTTTTGGGAGAGTTAAGAGAGAGAGTCTTAATGTAGGAAGAGGCTCTGCAATTGAGTGCCCAAAGGCCTAGGGTGGAAGTCCGCAGTTGAGTGCACAGACCCTTGCGTGTGCATGACAAATAGAGTCTGTACTGGGAACTTGAATCATAAATAAAAAGAAGTATTCTAGAATCAATGTGGCTTTTGTCTATGATTATTGCATTTGATTATGATATGTTAAGTTTTGGGTTTACATTATAATGTTAAATTGATACGTGAATGTATCTATTTCTATCTGTTACTTGAACACAAGTAATAATGTAAGTTTACATGAGGGTAACCTTAATTGCATGATAAAGTTGGCTAACCACTAAGATAATTAGAAAAACAAGACTGTAACATAGTTACAGAAGTGCGTAAGTGACTAAATCATTGATTAGGGTTGCGTGAAGGATAGTCGGATACCTTCGCAGAGTTTCTGAAAGACGGAAGAGAAAATACATTGATAAGCCCTAAAGGCTTATTGATCTGCTCGAAGGAAAGGATTGAGGTAGAAAACCAACATCACAACCATCTCAGGGTGTAGAAACTTGGATCCTACATTCGCCCATACTACTTCGGGTGAGACTTCAGTCCTCGCTCCGTGAACTGATGCTGAAAGGGCCAGTAGTGTAGGGATTTGCTTAGCTGCCTAATGCAAAACCTGGGTCAGGGCCCATCAAGCCAACAACTATAGGGTAGCAAAAGGCCTTCTCATGAAAAATTCATAATTTTTTGGATGAGTAGTCAGTCGAATGTTGGGAGGACTGACTCGGAAAACTGCACAATTTTATAAGGGAGATAGGGATGGGCACCGGGTGTCTATCTGACTTGTCTGTGAAATTTCCTCAGTTAGGAGATCAGGAAAGGTCCAAATCCTCTGCATAATTATTTAGGGGAGTCAATCCCCGGGTGGTTGTCGGGTCCAACTCTCTCGGTGGCCAGCATGAAGGTTGATTGAATTACTTGCAGGCAGCATAACTTGAAAATACTTTCTTGGTGCTTCTGCACTATTTTGGGTGATAGCTGATGGAGGAGTGATGGTCTAGTTGTCAGAGGGAATCATCATATTTTAATCAAATTGACTAAGTGTGTGAATGAGTGAAAGATGCAAATGTGATCTTACAAACATACACCAACATGACTTGATGAAGAGACAACTCAAACCAACCAACACACATGTTCAACATGACTGACCGATGGTGAAAGCGACAAGTGCAACACTCATGATTGATCATTGATCAACCATGACAACGATTGTGCGACAGTGGATGTGACTCCATGTGTGATTTCTATAGATTCTTTCATAGCGAACACAACAAGTACGCATGAAGCGAGGACTTTGGGCATAACCAGAACATGATCACAAGCATGAATTTGACATCAACATGCAAGACTTGGTGAAACGATCAAGCAAGAAGAATGCTAAGGCTCACATGTGTTCATGGAGTGGACTTGTGTGTGTGTATTCATCAAGTGAAACTCTCAAGGGAGGTTCTAAAATTAGGTACAAGCCAAAATTTTGGAGGGTGGTTGTAGCTGCTACAACACTTGGTGACGCACTGGTAGAACTCCATATTCTATGTTTTGGTTCATTGCTAGCACAGGGCCTTGGTCTTTCGGGGAGTATTGAATCATTGTGTGGGTTACTTTAGCTTCCCCACTTACCCCATGGACATACATGGTTCACCTTTATCCAACTCAGTCAAACACAATCAAAATTTTAGCTTGTTCACAGTGTTTCGAATCCGAGAAGGGTAGTTTAGCTCGCGAGTTGAATATTTTCAGAGTATAAGTTTTCATCTCTAGTGTTGCTCTACTACCAGCGGGCCTAGAGGGTATCCCAATGGATTCACATAGGAACACACACATTGCTCCACTACTAGCGAGCCTCATCAGTACCCCGGTGGAGTTGCATGCTTCACCTCTCTACGTAGGAAGCCTTTCTTTTCTTTCACATTTGTATTTTTTAAAGAGGATTGTGCATCTGAACTTATTTATTCTTATGGCGAAAGAGGGATCCCAACTTATTGAGAGAAGAAGAGGTTTTTCCTTTAGAGAAGCATGTAAGACCTCTGACATAGGTTTCCTCATTTAGATTTTCCCCTTCTCTGTTTCTACTAGTTGGATGAGCTTAAACACACATAGGAGAACCCTGAGTGCAGGCATAGGGCTTCCCAGTGTGGACACAGGTTCATGGTTCGACCAAAAATTCCCTCGTAGATGGTTTGTATTTTCAGTCGAGACTTCATCGCATGAAGATTATAACCAAGCATAGAGAAGACGGACACAAGATTGGCCAAGTGCTACAGTGTCACAAGTTTCTTTAAATCTCAGCCACATACTCTATTCAAAAGCCAGAATGCAGTAGTTGGCAACACTTATTTCTGGAAACAAAAATAGTAAGGTATTAAGCACCTCAAAAAAATGAAAACAAAAATAGTAATTGAAGCAACCAAATCGAAAACAGAAGAAGAAGTAAAAGCGAGAGCAAAGCGAGTAAGAAAACAAACAAGCAAGAAAACAAATAAACATGCAAAGCAAGAAAGAAAACAAGCATGCAAGCAAGAAAACTAAAAGCAAACACTACTCCTACTCCTAAGCTAATGGTGCATGGGCCTGATCATGTGAAGTGATATTTCCAATGCAGCCAGTGGCACATTGGTTGACCCATGTTGGTGAAGGCTTGGTCCGTGAGCAACCTAGTTGTGTGAACCAACAAATGTGAAAGATACAACAATGAAAACATACACACTCCAAGCTTACAAGCATCCATAGAACAAAAATGAGTGAAAGTGCATGACATGTACTCTATATAATTCCAATGGTGTTGTGCTACACTATGTGTAGATGTTGAGTGTATGCATTCCATTGACCTTGATATGCAAGAAAACGAGAGAAAGGTAGACCACTTACATTGCACAAGTGTGTTTGCTATGTAAGATTCCTCCAATTCATGAGCGACGGGATCATGTAGTTCAATTGGAGGAAGTAAAATATGAGTGTTAGATTGATCTTGAGTGCAAACAAATGACTGATGAGGAGCCTTGAGTGTTGGAACAATTTCCTGACCAGAAGTGAAAGCAACCTCAAGAGAGCGAGGGTCTAACATAATGATTATGTTAGGCCCCTATACCACTAGTGTAACCCCTTATTGTTATTAGTACAACCCACTTATTATATTGATGTATCCATGTAGTGCCCATATTGTTACTATTGTGCCCCATAGAAGCACAATAATGACCCCACCCCAGAGAAAGAAGAAATGAATCATACCATATCTTGTAAAGCATTGGCAAGAATTAACACTCCTCAAACTCTCAAGATAGAAGGACATATCAAGAAGAAAAAGGTGCAAGAAGTGAAATATCACATAGAGAAAGAAGAAATGAATCCAACCATATCTTGTAATTCCTTGGTCGAAATTACCACTCCTCAAACTATCAAGATAGAAGGACATATCAAGAAGAAAAATGTTCAAGAAGTGAAATATCACATCGAACATCAAGAAATGAATCCGACCATATCTTGTAAAGGATTCGAAGAAATTACCACTCCTCAAAATCTAGAGATAGAAGGACATATTAAGAAGAAAAAGGTTCAAGCAGTGAAAGATCACATTGAGAATCAACAACAAGTTCTCCAACTTTTAAAGGATAATGCCAGTTTGGTGCAAAATCAAACAAAACAACAGGTAGATCAACATCGTAGTGAAAAATGTTTTGATGTAGGTGATTGGGTATTTTTACTTCTACATCTCAAGCAAGCTATTTATGAGAAGGAAATGTTGTCAATACTACATGCACTTAAAAAATGGTGACCTGACAGAATGGGAAGACTCTTCAGGGATGAGGATGTGGAAGCATTGTTTTGTGCTATTTCTATTATCCAACCAGATTGGATAAATGAAGCAAGGGATGAATGGAAGAAGGACGAAGAAGTATGGCCACTTGTTAGCTACCTATACCAATAGGTTTCATATTTCATGATTGGCTATGAAAGGTCCAAATATGCTCTGCTTCGATGATTCAAAGATCACATATTTCCAAGAGAATCCAATCTGTGCTTATAGCTTGGTATGGACTTAAAATTTTGATGGATGGTCCAACAGTCTAATCTGGATCATTCCATGGTTTAAATTTGCAGTTGTAGATTAGAGAAGGAAGTCTGTCCAAACTGTTTAATCTTGGCAGACAAGTAGTTCAGGTAGAGAAGAAAAGGCTCCCAACAGCTTAATCTGGGACCTTGGAAGAAATAAGGGTAGAAGTAGATAGAAAAAACAAAAGAAAAAGCCAAATAAAAGAAAAGGCAAGTAAGGGTCTGCAAGTCCAAGTGCACCCTCCAAGAAGAAATAAAAAGTGCTAGGCACAGTAGTTGGGTAAGTAGATGGGGTTGCAGAAGTGGTATTCATTGCAGATTGAATCTTGTTGGTTAAATAAGGAAAGCAAGGCAAAGGAGCATGTCTAATTACCCAAATTCCCCTTCCACTCTTATTACTGACATCCCTTCATCCATGGAGATTGATGAGAAATTTCTAAGGTTTTATGATGGTTCTTGTTCATTTAAAAGCCACATTTCCTGTGTAAAATTCTTTTCATTTTGATCTACGCCCTAAACTAAGTAAATTTCGAATAAACTTAGTGGTTTCCCCTTCATTTACCCTCTCATACATCTTAACCACTAACTCTACTATCTAAATCCCCTATGTCCCCCTTTCCCTACTATAAATAACACTAAGGTGTATAAATCCCAGCACTATGTACATATCCTCCTCTTGGCACTATAGCCAAATAAATGGTCAAGGGAGACTTTAGTCCATCTGGGACTGTGGTCAACCCTATCTTGGAGCTGCTCTAACCTCTGGTTATGAGCAGCAACCTCTTCCCTCAGCCCTCACCGTCCCTTTGCTAAAAAACACAAAAAACCTCTTCTTTTTCCTTCCTAAAATCACCCCTATAAAGCCCTTTTTTTCTTATAAAAACCCTTGACAAACCCTTGAAAACCCGAAAAATCCCCAAAACCTATGAAAACCCCCCTTTCTTATAGTTCTCCGCCCGAAATATTAAATTGAATATTATAATGGGCCGGTGCCCCCCCCCCCAACCTGCACGATCCGTCAGAGGACCCGCCAGCCGTCCGATCTCCGCCGCCCAGATCTAACGGTGGGCGGTCATTTTCGTCCCCCGACCTGCCGACCTTTAGCGTCCGGGGAAAGTGGTTTCCCGCTCCGTACCCTGGACGCGTGTCAATTGCCGGGGTTGTTCGGAGCCCCCCTCCCCAATACCACTCACCAGCAAAGGCGGTGCGGGGAACCCGCTTACCACTATTCCGATACCGCCGTCCCTTATGTCATCATTGCGTCATCGTGACGTAGCAACTTTCGCACACCCCGCGCCATGTGATCCTCCACGTACCCCTGCCACCTTATTCACCCGCCACCGTGTCCTGCCACCCTGGCTCACACCTCAGCAGCCACGTCACCTCCGTACCGGGCCCCGCCATGACGTCATGTTGACGTCATCGGTGGAAAAGCGCCAAATACATACTTTTTCCAAATTTAACGTTATAAACGACCAAATGAGCCGTTTTCGGTGATTTTCACGCGCAAAAGAAGTAGCCGTTGTCAACCAGCTGTCGCGAAATTTGTCCCCAGCCATCAAATTCGACATTTCGACTGCTACAAGTCCAAGAATTCGACAGCATTAAACCTCCACAGCCCGGCCTGCAGGCTTCCAAGCTAGTTTTCCAGGTATTTCACCAGTTTTCCCCACTTTTGCCCATGCATTCCAATTCTCTGTAAATTCACCATTAAAAGACTGGTAAAAATCCTAAGTTCAACTCTGTTTCTTACCTAAAGTAAGCCCAAGCAACCTGCACCACCCCTGAACTATAATTCGACATTAGAGCGATCATTCCACGGGCTGAAACCGTAAAATTGTCCTCGAGGTGCTCGGCATTGTTCCCTTTTGCCGAGTACAGGCCAGCTGCATTCTTACCAAAAGAAACCCCATTACCTCTGCAACTTATCATATTATTGTCTCCCAGCTGTAAATGTCTTCCCTGAGATCATTCACCTATGTGCTGAAAACTATAATGGGCAGCACAGAACTATTAGCACTCCATCTAGAAGAATCCTTTTCTACATTAATGCTGAGTCTATCAACAAGATGTTACATTTTGATCAGACAGAATTTCTAATCCCATTTTCCTTGAGCTATTTGATAGAGACTGGTAAGAGGATGACTAGTGAGGAAATTCAAAGGGTCACCAGAGATTTCATGAGACCTGAGTGCCAGCCTACAGAGCCACCTTCCTACCTGGGTATCCATTTCAATGATATAGGCAGGCTTTTACTGGACATGATTGCCTATGTGCTGGGATACAAAAACAGTGAGCATGTGGACAAAACGATGCTGGTATTGCTATCTACATATAGCCCACGCCAACCCCCTGCCAGAAAATATAACTTTGCTAAATTCATTTCCAATAAGATTCATGATCAGCTGAGCAAGGTGGACAGGCAGGGGGTCTTCAGGTACTCAGCATATATTTACCACTTATTCATGTACTACCACTGTGAAGCCTTCCCATGCTACATCAGAAGGCTGGATCACAAAGGGGAAAGAAGATCTGTTATCTTCTGGACCTCTGTCTTTCATAAGGTCACAAAATCACCCTATACTTACTGTGAGTTTGTTGACCAATTTGTATACCCAGTCTCTTGCCTGTTGATGAAGTCCCCTCCCCCCAGGGTATCAAATGAGATAAAGAAAGCCCTGCAGCTTTCTAGAAAATATAAAATAGGTGACTGGTACCTATATGAGAACCATACTGTCATTAGGATGTATGGCTGTGAGCTCTGTCCATACAGGCTCCCAAAATATGTACCTATGAGGTTGTTTGCCTTAGAATATTACAGGCAGTTGATTCAGTCAGACCTCACCCATTTCCACAGCGCCAAAAAGAAGGCCCACCTCAAGTTCAAACACGAGTTAGGCCCCTTCATCATGAACAAAAAAGAAGGGTGGGAAGAGGCAGACCTAATCCTCAAGGAAAAATACAAGTTATCCTATAGTTTTCGGTGGGTCCATTATGACCCTCAAGGTTTCATCACTGCCAGAAGAAACAAGTATAGGCTGATAGGCATTAAACATTGCCAGTACTCTCACATTGAAAAATATGCCAACCTGCAAGAATGGCAGATGGACACTCTTGTTGAAAATCTAACCGAGGAAGAAAGAATGCTAAAGAGTAGGAGGGAGCTTGAAAAGACTATTGACCTAGACTATGTGCAGCAGGTACCTTTCAAACCACCTTATTCAATAGGAGAAGGGACCTCGGCTACAAAGACTGCACCACAGGCACCTTCTACATCAGCACAAGTGTTAGATAAAGGCAAGGGTATAATGGGCACAGAAGAGGAGGTAACAAAAGAAAAGCCTTCCCCTGAAGCAGAGCAGCAAACATGGCAGCAACAAGAACAGCAGCAAGGGCAAAATGTCCCTCCACAGACTCAGCTACCAGCAGCTCCAACACTGCAAATTCCACCTCCACAAAAAGAGCCAGTAACTGCCCCAATCTTACAGACCCCAGCACATGAGGACAGGGGAACTAAAAGAGATAGAGAAGAGTCCACTCCTCTCAGTGGATCCTCCCACCAGCCAGAAGCCAAAAGGCAAAGAGCAGACTCCCCAGAGGTAGAAGACATTATTGATGATGTCTTGGAGAGTGAAATAAAAGACAAGGAGGGCAGTCAACACACAGGTACAAGCTCCTTTCAGCAGGAGCAAACTTTACAACATGGCTTAGAGGTGTCCTCCTCTTCCCAGCTGGCCAAGAAGCCCAAAAGCACCAAGGCTTCTTTCAAACAGATAAAAGCTCAGAATGAGCTGCTAAGGGCCAAGGTCTACAAGCAATTCGTAGATGCAACACCAGCCCAGCAAGAGAGACTATTGTCGGTATATGACATTCAGGAGGAGAGACTGCTCCTGAGCCACTTCAAGCCAATGGGACCGGAGCCTAAGACACCTGCAGATTTCATAAAGACAAGGGTGGAGGTCCTAGCCAGGGATATACATCCCATGGACCAGATTGAACTCCACAGGCAAACTATAGAGATGGTCTATACGACCCTAATAGAGAAGGCCACCTTGGCCCATGAGCTGAAGGAGTCCCTAAAAAACACCAACACCCAGTTGGATTTTGAGAGATTGTCATCCCAAGCCAAAGACAACAGAATAAAGTCCCTAGAGGAGATCATCATCGATCTAGGACATGATCCTAGTGATCCAACGGTTGTAAAGGCCCTCCTGAAGAAAAAAGATGATGACTTGAACGCAATGAAGAAGAGGTTTAAGCTGCAGCCCACAGAGCACCCTCAAACAGCAGAACTCCAAAAGCAAAAACGGGCTGAGGACCAGCTAGACCTCTTAATGCAGCAAGACCAAAGGATTAGGGAACTGGAGAAAGAGCTGGAAGGAATATTACAGGAAAAACAAGCAGATTCCACTTCCCAAGCTCCTCCAACTACATCAACAACAGCAACAACTTCAGGGGCAGCAGTGCCCCCTACAGCAGAAGCAACAGGAACAACAGCAGCCCCAGATGCTAGTCCAAGTGTAGAAGAATTGACCAAGGCCGTCAAAGAAATGGAGCTCCAAGCAGACGAAATAAAGAAGGCCAAGGAAAAATTGGCAGAACTGGACTCCAAGTATACCAACTCCAAAATGACTGTAGCAAAACAGGGCAGAGAAATAAAGGCCCAAAGAGACAAGATAAAGGCCTTAGAAAAGGAGCTTAATCTAGAGACAGCTATGGCTGACATAAAGAGAATCCTATGGGCTAAAGTTGGCCAATCCATCAAACAACAGTGGAGGTCAATAAAAATAATACATGAGCAGATGGATTTGATGGGCCAAGCACAAGCGGAAATTCAGAAGGCCAAGACAATACTGGGTAACAAAACAGAACAGGCAAACATGATGATAGATTTCCTGAATAGACAGGAAAGGGAAGAACTAGCAGCCATAGGCATTCCCAACAGAACAGAAGCTGTCATCTCTGCCAAGAAAGCACTAACTCTAAGAAACTATATACAAACAGTAGAGAGGAAATTTTTTGAAATGCAAGCAGATGTGGAGGAATACAAGGCCAAAATGGGAGTGCTACAAGAAAAAGGCCTGCCCAGCTTGCTAAGTGGTGCAGGAAAGCTGATCTCCCTAGATCAAATGGCCAACAGAATGGCAACCACTATTGAAAATCAGATTATTGCATCTGGCAATACATCTGAACCAGCAGGGCCTCCTACAGGACAGAGTTTATACGAAAAACTTGAAGGCATGTTCTACATTGAGAATGAGGTGAATCACCTGTTTGAGACCCCTCCCAATCTTTACAAACATACAGAGGCAGAGGAAACATTGATAAAAATACGCAGGCATCAAATGCCTAAGGAGGATTGGTGGCAGTTTATGCTTCAAATTTTGCCACGGTAAGTCCAGCTGTTTAGTCACTGCCAGCTCCAGGTCACTACAAGACAAACAACAAAAAGGGGTTAGCATTTAAAAAGCAGCTGAGTAATGACTCATCACATAAGACTATGACAACTAGCTAAGTTTTGAACAGCGCATCTCCAACCGACTCTAACAGCCATAAAGACCAAATATCTTCTGACTATTTGACAGCTGAAGCATAAAGGAATTTCGGCTGCATTCACTCCTTCAGCTACTGCATTTCAGAGATTAGCATATCATCAATGAGATATTAACTCATTTCGTTGATATTTTTGATGTAAATTTTGTATATAAACTCCCCTGAGTAACTCACAAGAGGTTGGTAATTTTCTCTATGAGAACACTTGTATTGTACACTTTCAATTATCTAATACAAAGGGCTGGATAAGCTCAGTGATTTCCTGAAATTATCTGATGTCTGGAGGATGCTCCATGTGTTGATGCAGAATTCTTGTGCTGTCTGACAAAATAACAAGTTTTCTTCAAAACTCTGTTCTTGTTTTCTTATGTTTATCAAATCATACTTACCTCACACTAAGCTAGCAGTAAAAAAGAAAGAATAGTACAAGATTTGTTTTATTACACCTTGTGCTCAATTTTTTCTGCTGTAAATGTTTGTCTTCAGGGTTAAATATGTACATGAATTCTTAATTTCTCATGTGTCTGTTAATTCTATATGTATGAATATCACCTAGAAATTCTTAAATGCTTCTGGGTCAATATTCTCACTGTCTTACTCCAACAGTTAAACTGCAAGATTCTTAATTGCCTTGCACTAACTGCATACACTCCATTCCATCACTATTACAAACATTATTTCTCATACACTAATCTGGCTCTGCAGCATCACTACAGTATCACAGCAGCACATTAAACATTTAAAGGACCACTGACTCCATAGCCCAATGGACTAGAACTCTTTGGAAATTGCACAAAAACCTAGACTGAAATTATCATCCAAGAAAAAAACTCAAAACAGACCTAAACTTATAGCTAGCCTAAAACATCATCATAACAGAGACAAATCATAAAGAGAGAGCCCTCTCTGATTGCAGTTTGGCTAGAAACTGTGATCCAAAGATTGGTTAGTGGTTACCCCGACCGTATTCCCTTGGGAGTCATAGGGAACAACCTGGGTGTTAACATAATTGGCGACTCCGCTGGGGAGTGCTTGAGATTTTTCAATTACTATATATCTTCCATAGCTACTATCAAGCCTGAAACTAGTCAAGAGGCCTTTAATCTGTTTCTGTATCACATTAACAGCTTTAGGGAGGAGCTTGTTTAGGGAATCTTCATCTTAGCTCTAAAATATATATAGCCATTCCAAAGTCTTAATCCAGTCCTTACAGATATAAAAATCTCCTACAAAATCCTAAAAAACAGTTAGAAGCTGGCTCCCAAGAAAAATCCACGGCACACTAGGGCAAATCCTGACCCTAATCCACCCATCATTGTTGATAATCCAAATACCATCCCAAGAAACATTAGGAGGCAGCAAAAGCAGGAACAACCTGCTAATTTAACCTCAGATTCAGATCATCCTAGCCTTATATCTACCCCATGCAAGGTCCTTTTCCGGTCTACCCCTAGTTCCCCTAGTTCACCATCCACATCTCAAAGTCCTCCTCTCACATCTTCATCCGCTACACATATCCCCTTGACCAACACTCTAGGGTCACCCCTACTTGTCACCCCTGTGGTACCCACTGTTCCTATTATCCCAGCTACCCCTGTTAATCCTCTAAATCCTGTAAATATGGCTAACAGATATGCACCCTTGCAGATACCAGCTAATGCTGCAGCTCTACCCCAAGATTACCAAACCAAAATTTCATATTTTGACTCCAATGGCCCTCTGACAGCTGCCCAGCATGCCAAGAGGATGCAAGACCATTTTGAGACCTATGAAATAGATGATGACAGTGTCAGAATGAGGATGTTTGTTCAAAGCCTAACTGGGGATGTAAGAACTTGGTTTAGATCCCTGAATGCAAACTCCATTACAACTCCTGATGAACTGTATCAAGCCTTTACTAGTAGATGGGAGAAGAAGAAAGATCCTCTGCACATACTTGGGGAATATGAAGCTATCAAAAGAGGTCCCCAAGAGACTGTTTTGGAGTATTGTGCAAGATTTAACAATGTATATAACTCAATTCCACAAAATTTAAGACCTCCTCCTGATTTAGCCTTGTACAAATTCCCTGATGGTTTTGACCCTGACATGGCCTATCAGTTGAAGGAAAGAGACTCTCAATCCCTTGAAGAGGACCAAAGGGTTGCTATCATAGTGGAAGCCAACCTAATTGCCAAAAGGAACAGGGCAAGGTTGGAAAAGAGGACTGCTTTCAAAGAGGAGCCCTCTGCCTTTGATCAGAAGCTGGATGCAATACTCAGTGGAATGAAAAGATTAAGGGATAGAGTGGAATCGGTTGAGAGAAAATCATCATGGGAAGCACCACAAAACAACCCTCCTAGGAATCCAAATTTTAGGAGAACTCAAAACCCAGGCATTGGCAAAACCAGTGCTGATCAAGACATAAGACCCCCTTTCCAAGAAAATTATGCAGAAACTTCCACATCAGCAGAGCCCAATGAAGATCTTGAGATTAATTTAATGGGTCTAGATGGTGAAAGTCAAGTTTTCTTAACACAAGAAGATCATGAGGATGATGAAATCAAACTGTTCCAAACTAAATCAGGTGAATCCTTTGACTTCAAACAAGGCTATGACACTGATGTTTATGAAGTCCATAAACAATACAAGCTGAGGAGCAGAACTGTGAATGTTAACCAGCCTGAAAAGAAAAAAGATAATCGGCAGCCTGAAAGAGTTATAGTCATAGAACCTAATGACAAAATGAATTCACATACAGAAGAAGATTGTTGAGGATATCACTGAACCACTGTCCTTAAAACATCATCCTATGGTCACTCCCCCTGCTCATCCTTATTCAACTATTTCTCCTCAAGAGATGAGTAAAAAGGATAAGTCCAAAAGTCAAGACAAAAATCAAGAAGAAGATGTAATGAACAGGGAAAGGACTGTCACCTATAACCCCAAGACCCAATCTGAAAAACCTTTTGATCTAGAAACAGAAATTGGCAAATTAAAGATAGCAATTCCTCTCTCAGAACTAGCCAAACATAACATCTATAAATTACAGATCAAAAAGTCCCTTCAACTCACTAGCAACAAAGATGATGTCAATGTGCTGGATGATACCCCAGAACTCCTGTTTGGCCCAGAAGTGGATGGAAAAACAATAGTCACAGGGGTACTGCCTTTCTATGTTAGTTTACATATTCATGATAAAATATTACATAATGCAATGTTTGACTCAGGTGCCTCTCACAATCTCATGCCAAAAGAAGTCATGGAAAGATTGAATCTAGACATAACAAGACCATACAAGGACCTGTTTTCCTTTGACTCCAGCCAAGTCAAGTGCCTAGGTCTCATAAAAGATTTATGTGTATCTCTGGTCCAGTACCCAAACAAGACAATCCTAATGGATGTGGTAGTTGCTGATATCCCACCTAAGTATGGGATGCTGTTATCAAGATCATGGGGAGCTAAACTCCAAGGTTCCCTACAATTAGACATGTCATATGCCACCATCTCTGTTTTTGGGCAACCAAAAAGACTGTACAGAGAAACACTAATGAAATACATGGTCAGCAGTGAAGAAAATCCTCAAAACTTTCCTATATATGCTGTCCATTCAGACATAGACTCATACATTCTCTTCAATGACACCACAACTCCCTCGAAAGGTGAGGTTGAAACCAGGATATTCATACAAGAGGAAGATTCAAATGAAAGTATTACCACCCATGAAACAACAGTCAATCAAACACTAGATGTTGTTGCTGCCCTAGTTGTCAAGAGCATCCAATCAAACGATGAGACTGTCCTAGAAGACAAGCTAGATGAAAAAACACAACTTCTACTCACATTGCCAGCCCATGAACAGATCATCAAATCTCCTTCCCAACAGGATATTCTATGGTTCCTTGAATTTTATGGCTCAGTCAACAAATTAGGTGCAGGAGCTGGAGTTTGGGTACACAATAAAGAAAATAGTCATGCAGAAGGCAGAGCCTATAGATTGAATTTCAGATGTACTAACAACATGGCAGAATATGAAGCTCTTTTACTAGGCCTCAAGTTAGTAAAGTTCTTACAAGCTGCCAGGGTTTCAATCATGGGTGATTCAGATTTAGTTATCCAACAAGTGAAGGGAAACTTTGTCACCAATGACAAAAGACTAAGGACTTATAGGTCTGCTGTTGCTGAGATACTAAACTTTTTCTCTGAATTCCAAATTACTAAAATTCCCAGAACCCACAATCTACATGCTCATAGTTTAGCCACCTTTGCAAGTACCTGCAAGTTGCCCTTTGAGCCCCATCATTGTTTTACAGCTGAGGTAAAACACAGACCCTCCATTCCAAACAATGTTAATGATTGGCAAGTATTTGAGGATGACAAGCAAATAAACCGTTTTTTAACTCTGCAGCAAGAATTTGCAGGACTAAATATTGACACTAAGACAACAAGTCAATCAAAAATACTGGATGGAGCAAGTCCATCACAAATACAGTTTCAACAGATTGCTCACCCAATATCACCTAGAACAGCAAAACAAATACTAAATCCAACTATTTTCAACATAGACAACATTCAGCAAATTCAATCAATCACTGGTGAGGAGGTGGCCAATGCTGAAACTGAAATCATTGAGCTGAAAGACAATTTTCTACCAACAGGCCTAACTCCACTAGAAGACATCTTTGACTCAAATGACATCCCTAGAAAACCAAAAATGCAGCCCTTAAATGCAGCCATTGAAGAGTGCAACATAGGTACAAGTGAGAAGCCCAAGATAATTAAATTATCTGCTTCCTTACCTCTTGACGAAAAGCCAAAATATATTGACCTCTTCAAAGAGTTCCAGGATGTTTTTGCATGGAGCTATGAGGACCTAAAGTCCTATGACACCTCTGTAATCCAGCACACTATCCCTCTCAAACCTGATCAAAAGCCCTTTAAACAAAAACTGAGGAGAATCAATCCTATGCTTCTCCCAGCAATGGAACAAGAGGTACAAAAAATGTTCAAGGCAGGCATCATAGCACCAATCAGATTCTCTGAATGGATCTCCAACTTAGTCCCTACAAGAAAAAAGACTGGTGAAATTAGGCTGTGTGTGGATTTGAGGAATCTGAACCAAGTATCCCTCAAAGACAATTACCCCTTACCCAAGATGAATCACATTTTGTAGAGAGTAGTGGGGGCTTCCAGAATCTCTCTACTTGATGGATTCTCAGGTTTCAACCAGATCTTAGTTCACCCCGATGATCAGGACAAAACAACATTTACAACCCCATGGGGAACTTTCAAATATGTAAAGATGCCTTTTGGATTGAAAAATGCAGGGGCAACTTTTCAAAGAGCCATGGATATTGCCTTTGCCAAAGAGATTCATGAATTTTTAGTCATTTACCTAGATGACCTTACACCTTTCTCAAAATCAGACCAAGAACATATAAAACATCTGAGACAGATCTTCCTAAAATGCAGAAAATATGGAATCTCCTTGAATCCCAAGAAATCCCTGTTTGGTTTAGAGGAAGGTAAGCTATTGGGCCACATAATTTCTAAAGATGGCATTAGAATTGATCCAGATAGGATACAGGCCATCCTACAAATGCCCCACCCAAGAAATGTCAAAGAGTTACAAGGATTCTTGGGAAAAATCAATTTCTTGAGAAGGTTTATCCCAAACTTAGCAGAACTAATCAGATTATTAAATAACATGCTAAAGAAAGATTCAAAAGTCAAATGGACTGTTGAAGCCAATCAAGCCTTTGAAAGTATAAAATTGGCCCTTACCCAAACCCCAGTGTTGACCAATCCTCAGTTTGACAGAGAATTTATCATTTTCTCTTTTGCCTCCCAGCATACTATTGCTGCTGTTTTATTGCAAAAAGATGACTAAGGAAATGAGAAGCCAATTCCTTTCTTTAGCAAAGCTCTTAGAGATGCACCTTTAAAGTATCAAATCATGGAAAAGCAAGCTTATGCTTTAGTCAAAGCCATTAAAGACTTTAGGATTTATATCCTTTATTCCCATGTTATAACATATGTGCCAAGTCCTATTGTCAAAGACATTCTTACCCAAGAAAATTTAGAGGGCAGAAGAGGAAAATGGATTGCCAACATTTTGGAATTTGACATTGAGATAAAACCTACAAAACTAATAAAAGGGCAAGGCTTGGCTAAATTAATGACAGAAACAAATTTTCAAGCCTTAGACATTAACTAGCTGGACAGTGAACCGGAGTTGGCGACTCCAAAGATCAATGTAGCCTTTGAACAATCCCCCTCGTATTCTGATATCTGTTATGTGTTACAAAACCTGTGTGCTCCCCCAGGACTGTCCAGAACTAAGTCTAGATTCTTAAAAATGAAAACCTCAAGATTTTGTGTGATGGATGGCAATCTGCTTTGGAAGAACCATGAAGGTATATTGCTACACTATTTAATTGAAAATGAAACTGACAATATCATAAAAGAATTTCATGCAGGTGACTGTGGTGGGCACTTATACTGGAAGTCCACGGTGGACAAAATACTAAGGGCTGGATATTACTGGCCCACCATGTTCTCTGATGTCAAGAAATTCATCACCTCATGTCATAAATGTCAAGTGTTTGAGGGAAAGAGACAGTTGCTGCCACTTCCTTTAAGACCTATTGCAACAGAGAGACCTTTTCAACAATGGGGATTGGACTTCATTAGGGAAATTCATCCCTCATCTTCAGGCCAACACAGATGGATCTTAACAGCCACAGACTACTTCACTAAGTGGATTGAAGCTGCCCCATGCAGACAAGCAAATGATTCAATAATTATTCAGTTCTTGGAGAACAACATATTGGCTAGATTTGGCTGTCCTGACAAAATAATAACAGACAATGCTGCCGCTTTTAGATCCAAGAAAATGGTGAACTTCTGCCATAAATTTCACATCACTCTGGGCCATTCCAATGCATACTATCCCCAAGGAAATGGCCTTGCAGAGTCATCAAATAAAAGTCTGGTAAATATCATAAAGAAAGTACTTGAAGAAAACAAAAAGAATTGGCATAAGAAGCTTGTGAATGCCCTATGGGCAGATAGAATAACAACCAAAAGATCAATTGGGACCAGCCCATATGAGTTGGTTTATGGATTAGAGGCCAAATTCCCCTCATCACTAGGAGTGCCTGTTATGAAGCTTCTTCAAGAAAGCCAAGCTGAACCAAATGATATGCAAAGAAGAATTAATCAAATCATATGTCTGCAGCAAACCAGAGATCAAGTTTTCAGCAGAGCTCAAGTATTACAAGAAAAGCTAAAGAAGGCTTTTGACCGCAAAACTAAGGCAGAAGATTTCAGTGTGGGAGACAAAGTCCTCAAGTGGGATGCAAGAAGAGAAGACAAAGGAAAACATTGAAAATTTGATTCCTTATGGAGAGGACCATTTGCTATCCAAGCAGTGCAAGGTAACAACACTTACTTCCTAAAAAGTCTTAATGAAACTGACTTGGATGAAGGTCCTGTGAATGGCAGGATGCTGAAGCATTATTTTGACTATTACCCATGAGTACAGCCTGAGGTTTCCTTGTATATATGCGGATGTATATATTATTTTCTGTTTAGATTGTAAAAATGCAGTTATCCTAGTTTATTGACTGTCAGCAAAAGGTAAATAGAATCAGAGGTCTACCAAGAAGAGAAGCACACAATTTTGGCACTTCAAAGCAACAAACTTCAAGATTGGCAAGAGCAGTCAAGGAGCAAGGCGATCTGACCTGCTATTCTTGGTCTTTCAAATGAAACACCATCCCCATGTGGAGCCACTGTTAGCTACCTATACCAATAGGTTTCATATTTAATGATTGGCTATGAAAGGTCCAAATATGCTCTGCTTCGATGATTCAAAGATCACATATTTCCAAGAGAATCCAATCTGTGCTTATAGCTTGGTATGGACTTAAAATTTTGATGGATGGTCCAACAGTCTAATCTGGATCATTCCATGGTTTAAATTTACAGTTGTAGATTAGAGAAGGAAGTCTGTCCAAACTGTTTAATCTTGGCAGACAAGTAGTTCAGGTAGAGAAGAAAAGGCTCCCAACAGCTTAATCTGGGACCTTGGAAGAAATAAGGGTAGAAGTAGATAGAAAAAACAAAAGAAAAAGCCAAATAAAAGAAAAGGCAAGTAAGGGTCTGCAAGTCCAAGTGCACCCTCCAAGAAGAAATAAAAAATGCTAGGCACAGTAGTTGGGTAAGTAGATGGGGTTGCAGAAGTGGTATTCATTGCAGATTGAATCTTGCTGGTTAAATAAGAAAAGCAAGGCAAAGGAGCATGTCTAATTACCCAAATTCCCCTTCCACTCTTATTACTGACATCCCTTCATCCATGGAGATTTATGAGAAATTTCTAAGGTTTTATGATGGTTCTTGTTCATTTAAAAGCCACATTTCCTGTGTAAAATTCTTTTCATTTTGATCTACTCCCTAAACTAAGTAAATTTCGCATAAACTTAATGGTTTCCCCTTCATTTACCCTCTCATACATCTTAACCACTAACTCTACTATCTAAATCCCCTATGTCCCCCTTTCCCTACTATAAATAACACTAAGGTTTATAAATCCTAGCACTATGTACATATCCTCCTCTTGGCACTATAGCCAAATAAATGGTCAAGGGAGACTTTAGTCCATCTGGGACTGTGGTCAACCCTATCTTGGAGCTGCTCTAACCTCTGGTTATGAGCAGAAACCTCTTCCCTCAGCCCTCACCGTCCCTTTGCTCAAAAACACAAAAAACCTCTTCTTTTTCCTTGCTAAAATCACCCCTATAAACCCCTTTTTTCTTATAAAAACCCTTGACAAACCCTTGAAAACCCAAAAAATCCCCAAAACCTATGAAAACCCCCCTTTCTTATAGTTCTCCGCCCGAAATATTAAATTGAATATTATAATGGGCCGGCGGCCCCCCCCCAACCTGCACGATCCGTCGGAGGACCCGCCAGCCGTCCGATCTCCGCCGCCCAGATCTAACGGTGGGCGGTCATTTTCGTCCCCCGACCTGCCGACCTTTAGCGTCCGGGGAAAGTGGTTTCCCGCTCCGTACCCTGGACGCGTGTCAATCGCCGGGGTTGTTCGGAGCCCCCCTCCCCAATACCACTCACCAGCAAAGGCGGTGCGGGGAACCCGCTTACCACTATTATGATACCGCTGTCCCTTATGTCATCATTGCGTCATCGTGACGTAGCACCTTTCGCACACCCCGCGCCATGTGATCCTCCACATACCCCTGCCACCTTATTCACCCGCCACCGTGTCCTGCCACCCTGGCTCACACCTCAGCAGCCACGTCACCTCCGTACCCGGGCCCCGCCATGACGTCATGCTGACGTCATCGGCGGAAAAGCGCCAAATACATACTTTTTCCAAATTTAACGTTATAAACGACCAAATGAGCCGTTTTCGGTCATTTTGATGCGCAAAAGAAGTAGCCGTTGTCAACCAGCTGCCGCGAAATTTGTCCCCAGCCATCAAATTCGACATTTCGACCGCTACAAGTCCAGAATTCGACGGCATTAAACCTCCACAGCCCGGCCCGCAGGCTTCCAAGCTAGTTTTCCAGGTATTTCACCAGTTTTCCCCACTTTTGCCCATGCATTCCAATTCTCTGTAAATTCACCATTAAAAGACTGGTAAAAATCCTAAATTCAACTCTGCTTGTTACCTAAAGTAAGCCCAAGCAACCTGCACCACCCCTGAACTATAATTCGACATTAGATCGGTCATTCCACGGGCTGAAACCGTAAAATTGTCCTCGAGGTGCTCGGCGTTGTTCCCTTTTGCCGAGTACAGGCCAGCTGGATTCTTACCAAAAGAAACCCCATTACCTCTGCAACTTACCCTTGGCAGTTCACATCCCTGAGAGGTTGCAGCAAACTGCACAGACCAGCTTGCATTTTCACTAAGAAAAACACTTCAGACTTGGTCTATCAATTGCCATCACCTCATTTCAAATCAAGTTTTACAATGGCTGCTTCTGCATCCTCATCCCTCAGTGTAGCTCCATTGAATCCAACAAATAGAGAGCTGGAGGCCTTGCCATTGGTTGACAAGGACTGTCTTATTGAAGACTTTGAGGGCAACATGGACTTCTTGCAAACTTTCAGTCAGTTGAGAGAAGACTATAAGGATGGTCATGGCACACATGGGATATGGGAGTCAAACCTACCATATTATTGTCTCCCAGCTGTAAATGTCTTCCCTGAGATCATTCACCCATGTGCTGAAAACTATAATGGGCAGCACAGAACTGTTAGCACTCCATCTGGAAGAATCCTTTTCTACATTAATGCTGAGTCTATCAACAAGATGTTACATTTTGATCAGACAGAATTTCTAATCCCATTTTCCTTGAGCTATTTGATAGAGACTGGTGAGAGGATGACTAGTGAGGAAATTCAAAGGGTCACCAGAGATTTCATGAGACCTGAGTGCCAGCCTACAGAGCCACCTCCCTACCTGGGTATCCATTTCAATGATATAGGAAAGCTTTTACTGGACATGATTGCCTATGTGTTGGGATACAAAAACAGTGAGCATGTGGACAAAACGATGTTGGTATTGCTATCTGCATATAGCCCACGCCAACCCCCTGCCAGGAAATATAACTTTGCTAAATTCATTGCCAAAAAGATTCATGATCAGCTGAGCAAGGTGGACAGGCAGGGGGTCTTTAGGTACTCAGCATATATTTACCACTTATTCATGTACTACCACTGTGAAGCCTTCCCATGCTACATCAGAAGGCTGGATCACAAAGGGGAAAGAAGATCTGTTATCTTCTGGACCTCTGTCTTTCATAAGGTCACAAACTCACCCTATACTTACTGTGAATTTGTTGACCAATTTGTATACCCAATCTCTTGCCTGTTGATGAAGTCCCCTCCCCCTAGGGTATCAAATGAGATAAAGAAAGCCCTGCAGCTTTCTAGAAAATATAAAATAGGTGACTAGTACCTATATGAGAACCATACTGTCATTAGGATGTATGGCTGTGAGCTCTGTCCATACAGGCTCTCAAAATATGTACCTATGAGGTTGTTTGCCTTAGAATATTACAGGCAGTTGACTCAGTCAGACCTCACCCATTTCCACAGCGCCAAAAAGAATGCCCACCTCAAGTTCAAACATGAGTTAGGCCCCTTCATCATGAACAAAAAAGAAGGGTGGGAAGAGGCAGACCTAATCCTCAAGGAAAGATACAAGTTATCCTATAGTTTTCGGTGGGTCCATTATGACCCTCAAGGTTTCATCATTGCTAGAAGAAACAAGTATAGGCTGATAGGCATTAAACATTGCTAGTACTCTCACATTGAAAAATATGCCAACCTACAAGAATGGCAGATGGACACTCTAGTTGAAAATCTAACTAAGGAAGAAAGAATGCTAAAGAGTAGGAGGGAGCTTGAAAATACTATTGACCTAGACTATGTGCAGCAGGTACCTTTCAGACCGCCTTATTCAATAGGAGAAGGGACCTCGGCTACAAAGACTGCACCACAAGCACCTTCTACATCAGCACAAGTGTTAGATAAAGGCAAGGGTATAATGGGCACAGAAGAGGAGGTAACAAAAGAAAAGCCTGCCCCTAAAGCAGAGCAGCAAACAGGGCAGCAACAAGAACAACAGCAAGGGAAAAATGTCCCTCCACAGACTCAGCTACCAGCAGCTCCAACACTACAAATTCCACCTCCACAAAAAGAGCCAGTAACTGCCCCAATCTTACAGACCCCAGCACATGAGGACAGGGGAACTAAAAGAGATAGAGAAGAGTCCACTCCTCTCAGTGGATCCTCCCACCAGCCAGAAGCCAAAAGACAAAGAGCAGACTCCCCAGAGGTAGAAGACATTATTGATGATGTCTTGGAGAGTGAAAGAAAAGACAAGGAGGGCAGTCAACACACAGGTACAAGCTCCTTTCAGCAGGAGCAAACTTTACAACATGGCTTAGAGGTGTCCTCCTCTTCCCAGCTGGCCAAGAAGCCCAAAAGCACCAAGGCTTCTTTCAAATAGATAAAAGCTCAGAATGAGCTGCTAAGGGCCGAGGTCTACAAGCAATTCGTAGATGCAACACCAGCCCAGCAAGAGAGACTATTGTCGGTATATGACATTCACGAGGAGAGACTTCTCCTGAGCCACTTCAAGCCAATGGGGCCGGAGCCTAAGACACCTACAGATTTCATAAAGACAAGGGTGGAGGTCCTAGCCAGGGATATATATCCCATGGACCAGATTGAACTCCACAGGCAAACTGGAGAGATGGTCTATACGACCCTAATAGAGAAGGCCACCTTGGCCCATGAGCTGAAGGAGTCCCTAAAAAACACCAACACCCAGTTGGATTTTGAGAGATTGTCATCCCAAGCCAAAGACAACAGAATAAAGTCCCTGGAGGAGATCATCATCGATCTAGGACATGATCCTAGTGATCCAACGGGTGTAAAGGCCCTCCTGAAGAAAAAAGATGATGACTTGAACGCAATGAAGAAGAGGTTTAAGCTGCAGCCCACAGAGCACCCTCAAACAGCAGAACTCCAAAAGCAAAAACGGGCTGAGGACCAGCTAGACCTCCTAATGCAGCAAGACCAAAGGATTAGGGAACTGGAGAAAGAGCTGGAAGGAATATTACAAGAAAAACAAGCAGATTCCACTTCCCAAGCTCCTCCAACTACATCAACAACAACAGAAACTTCAGGGGCAGCAGTGCCCCCTACAGCAGAAGCAGCAGGAACAGCAGCAGCCCCAGATGCTAGTCCAAGTGTAGAAGAATTGACCAAGGCTGTCAAAGCAATGGAGCTCCAAGTAGACAAAATAAAGAAGGCCAAGGAAAAATTGGCAGAACTGGACTCCAAGTATACCAACTCCAAAATGACTGTAGCAGAACAGGGCAGAGAAATAAAGGCCCAAAGAGACAAGATAAAGGCCTTAGAAAAGGAGCTGAATCTAGAGACAGCTATGGCTGACATAAAGAGAATCCTATGGGCTAAAATTGGCCAATCCATCAAACAGCAGTGGAGGTCAATAAAAATAATACATGAGCAGATGGATTTGATGGGCCAAGCACAAGCGGAAATTCAGAAGGCCAAGACAGTACTAGGTAACAAAACAGAACAGGCAAACAGGATGATAGACTTCCTGAATAGACAGGAAAGGGAAGAACTAGCAGCCATAGGCATTCCCAACAGAACAGAAGCTGTCCTCTCTGCCAAGAAAGCACTAACTCTAAGAAACTATATACAAATAGTAGAGAGGAATTTTTTTGAAATGCAAGCAGATGTGGAGGAATACAAGGCCAAAATGGGAGTGCTACAAGCAAAAGGTCTGCCCAGCTTGCTAAGTGGTGCAGGAAAGCTGATCTCCCTAGATCAAATGGCCAACAGAATGGCAACCACTATTGAAAATCAGATTATTGCATCTGGCAGTACATCTGAACCAGCAGGGCCTCCTACAGGACAGAGTTTATACGAAAAACTTGAAGGCATGTTCTACATTGAGAATGAGGTGAATCACCTGTTTGAGACCCCTCCCAATCTTTACAAACATACAGAGGCAGAGGAAACATTGATAAAAATACGCAGGCATCAAATGCCTAAGGAGGATTGGTGGCAGTTTATGCTTCAGATTTTGCCACGGTAAGTCCAGCTATTTGGTCACTGCCAGCTCCAGGTCACTACAAGACAAACAACAAAAAGGGGTTAGCATTTAAAAAGCAGCTGAGTAATGACTCATCACATAAGACTATGACAGCTAGCTAAGTTTTGAACAGCGCATCTCCAACCGACTCTAACAGCCATAAAGACCAAATATCTTCTGACTATTTGACAGCTGAAGCATAAAGGAATTTCGGCTGCATTCACTCCTTCAGCTACTGCATTTCAGAGATTAGCATATCATAAATGAGATATTAACTCATTTCATTGATATTTTTGATGTAAATTTTGTATATAAACTCCCCTGAGTAACTCACAAGGGGTTGGTAATTTTCTCTATGAGAACACTTGTATTGTACTCTTTCAATTATCTAATACAAAGGGCTGGATAAGCTCAGTGATTTCCTGAAATTATCTGATGTCTGGAGGATGCTCCATGTGTTGATGCAGAATTCCTGTGCTTTCTGATGAAATAACAAGTTTTCTTCAAAACTCTGTTCTTGTTTTCTTATGTTTATCAAATCATACTTACCTCACACTAAGCTAGCAGTAAAAAAGAAAGAATAGTACAAGATTTGTTTTATTACACCTTGTGCTCAATTTTTTCTGCTGTAAATGTTTGTCTTCAGGGTTAAATATGTACATGAATTCTTAATTGCTCATGTGTCTGTTAATTCTATATGTATGAATATCACCTAGAAATTCTTAAATGCTTCTGGGTCAATATTCTCACTGTCTTACTCCAACAGTTAAACTGCAAGATTCTTAATTGCCTTGCACTAACTGGATACACTCCATTCCATCACTATTACAAACGTTATTTCTCATACACTAATCTGGCTCTGCAGCATCACTACAGTATCACAGCAGCACATCAAACATTTAAAGGACCACTGACTCCATAGCCCAATGGACTAGAACTCTTTGGAAATTGCACAAAAACCTAGACTGAAATTATCATCCAAGCAAAAAACTCAAAACAGACCTGAACTTATAGCTAGCCTAAAACATCATCATAACAGAGACAAATCATAAAGAGAGAGCCCTCCCTGATTGCAGTTTGGCTAGAAACTGTGATCCAAAGATTGGTTAGTGGTTACCCCGGCCGTATTCCCTTGGGAGTCATGGGGAACAACCTGGGTGTTAACACCACTTATTCAAAAGTTGCAAAATATCTCAATTCAAACAATATTTCCAGAAATTGAAGAGGAAGGAAAAATCATATTGGAACTTGGAGCAGTCACAGAAACAAGAACGTGACAGCTATGAAATCAATCAATTTCAGAGTATCTCATCAAGTGGAAGAACTTACTTGCTGAAGATTCTACATGGGAGGACAAGAATTTCATACAGAAGTATCAAGAACTACTCAAGAGTTGAGGACAACGCTTTTTGAAGGAGAGGGGTATGTTAGGCCCCTATACCACTAGTGTAACCCCTTATTGTTATTAGTACAACCAACTTATTATATTGATGTACCCATGTAGTGCCCATATTGTTACTATTGTGCCCCATAGAAGCCCATTATTTTTATTATTATGCCCTTACATTATTATTGCTATGTCGGCTCTGGTTATGTTATGACCCCTTAGACTCCTATATATAGAAAGGAGGTCTTTTCATTTGTATCATCCAAGAATTATTCATTTATGTAATGTAAAGGAGGTTGCCCCCTCGAAGAGGTTGAATTCTAAGGCGTTGATCTATCTTTTCTATCTTTTCTTGAGCTGGTTTCATAAAAGATTAGCTCGGGCTGAAGTGCCTCGATAGTATATGGGGTTTCCACTTCGTTGACAGATGGATCATCATAGACCAGTGGCTTAGACAGTTTAAAAACGAGTGAATGAATATTGTGATTAGATGATGAGGTGGAGATATCATGAAAACCAAGATCAGAATATTCAGGATGTTGGTCGGCATCGTCTTGGTTTGATGAATCACACAAAGGAGTAGATGAGAAGGAAGGTGTTGGCATTATGATACAAGTGTTGTCCTTGATGGCAACTCACTCAGATGACAGATCATAGTGCATCAGGTCAATAGCAAAGAATTAATGATCAGACTACAAAGAAGGAAGAAAGAGAGGTATACGCAGGTTCACCTTGACAAAGAAGCGTATACACACGGGTTAACAGACCAAAAGTAGCATATAACATACACACACACTTTCATAGAAGGAAAATGTGTATATCTTGGAAAACTAAGTTCTGGTCCAAGGTATTTGGTCCATGGTATTTTGATCCATGGTATTGTTCCAAGGTATCTGGTCCGAGGTATTAACCCTAGGTATTTGGTCCATGGTATTGAGAAAGGCCTAAAAATATAAAAGGAGGAGAAGATCATTAGGCCAGGCATGCAAGTATTGAGTATTTGATGAAGTGTGAGATCCAGTATGCAGGTTATGCGTTTGTGATGATTTGCTTGATCTGAACCAAGGATGCACCTATGTGGATGATGATGGATGATGGATCAAGATCTTAAGGCTTGGAATGTATTATCATTATGTGGTTTGATCATGGATAGACTAGATTTGAATACTAACGCATGTTTTATTCTGCAAATGTTATGATCTGGGTATGACTGAATTCTGAAATAGATGTGAAGTTTTTAAGTTAGTATTTGCAAATCTGTACGTGGGTTTGCTTTGATAAAAGAGCATATACACACTGGTTCAGCTCATCAGAGTAGCGTATACATTATGAAATATGATATCTCAATTTGCAGTTGGTTCTAGTGGTTGTTATAGAGTTTTGGGTTCTGCTTTGTGTTCTAGTGACTGTGTTTTGATGACAGGGCTTCAGTGATTTAGTTGTTGGGTGATTCAGGGATTAATGATTGAGTATTCAATGATTGGTTAGTGCAATGGTTGTATTGCGGTGGTGATTGATTTTGAGTTTCAATGTTGTTGATGGGTCCAGTATGAAAATTGGATGAAACGTGACCTTCATATTTTGGTGTTGTGATCCAGGTGTATCAAGTCTGAAAATTTATGAAACGTGGTCGCTGGAGGAAAAGAGAAGGTCTTAGCCTTCTGTAGGCTGGTGCCTATGTACTGGTAAACATATCGGCCAGTACAAGAGCCAGGGGGTTGGAGCTCCCTTCCAGTATTAGCTGGAAAACGAGTGAAGGTTGGAGCCTTTAGTAGTGGGACGCCTACGTACTAGTAAACAAATCGGCTAGTACATGAGCTAGGGGGTTGTAGTTCCCTTCCAGTAGAAGCTAGAGAATAAGAGAAGGTTGTACCCTTCTGCAAGTGGGTTCCTATGTACTGGTATGAGTCTGCACTAGTACAAGATTGTAAAAAGGTTTTTCTTATATTAAAGAAGACAACTGCAGGTGGTTTTTGTCCCGCATTGGGTTTCCACCTAAACTCTTGGTTCTCATGTTTGTTTCTTATGTGTAATGGTCTATTCTATTTTTACTGGACCTAGTTACTATTTATATGGTTAATAAAGTATTGATGCACTGATTAAAGATCAACATGTGATGAACTAACTGAATCATAAGTCTTCTGGATATACGCTAGTTGCCTTTAATACAGTTGTGTGTACACGCAAGTTCCCTTCACTGAAGTAGCGTATATGAATATGATTATGGAAATGGAAAAATTATTGACTTTCTAAATACTGATTCACCCCCCCTCCCCCCTCTCAATATCATTTCCAACAGAAGGTTGTTCACCCTCTGCATTTCTGGAAAGAGTGGATGATAGATCAAGTGGATTTTCAATGAAGGATTGGTCCTCTCTGTTGTTAGATGATGGCATGACATATGGTGTGTCCTGTGAAAGATCAACAATGGGTGCATCTGTGGATAGAGATACACATGAAAAATCAGGGATGGTAGGATCAACAAGGATGCCAGCAAAAAACAAAGGAGGTACAGACAGACATGGATGGTCCCCTACTGCTAGTGGATGTTCAAGCTCCCCATCATGCTCTTCATGAATGCTAGAACATGTTGGTTTTGCAACACCAACTTCGTCAATAGATCGATCCTTATTAAAAACAAGTGTAGATTCTAGAATGGAAGAACACAAGGTAGTTTCATCCAGAGGATGATCAGAATATGAAGATGGAGGATGAGGTAAAAAATACATGTGACGAGGCATGGGTCTCATAACCAAGTCTGAACAAAAATCGGAAGGAGCGATGTTGGGAGGATGTAACGGTTCAACAAATGTGTGTTCATGCTCTCCAAAATAATTATGTGATGGTGGAGTTGTTTGATGGGAGGACGACGAACAATCACTTGTGACAATGACCGAGTCCGTTTGTGATAGCACAGCTCCATCACTGAAGAATGCTGAGTAGGGTTTGATCTTGAACTTATTCTTGGGATGAGAAAATTTCTTAAGACAGTACTCGAATCAGTCCCAAAGATAGAAAAATTTCATCTGGCTCTTCAGAGCTTGAAACTGAAAATCATGGAAGCACTGCCAAAAATTCATAGGTGATTCATGTGGAGCCTTCCATTGTTGTAAGGGAAGATAACACACAAGGGAAGATAAAATGTATAAAACTCAGTGGATTAGTCAACACAAGTACAACGATTATTACAGAAAGTTCCATGTGAAAGGTCTATATGATGTCCCAGAGAGTAGTCTACATGGGTGAGACAACATTAACAACATATACAACACATTCCCATTAATATATTATGTATTACAACAAATGAAATAGTTGAAATGTAGAACACGAGTTAAAGAAAGATGCATCACAAGTGTTAAATATTCATCTTACAACAGTTACAATACATGTGTGAAAATGTGCTCTCCTATTAGTAGGCTTTTGAATTAATCGAAAGTTCCAAGACATATCGTTACACCATACATCACTAATCCTGTGTGAGGGGAATTGGAGCCATTACTTACTCCTCAAAGTAAAGATTACAGACTCTCTTGGCTATGTGGGAGGAGCTGAGGTGAAAATTCCTTTGCATGTACAAATGAGGGGGTATTTATAGCCAAGGATGAAGCTGACCCTCATGGCTATTCGGCTACCCTCATGACTTTTTGACTTTACATGACTTTTTGTACAACAAGTGGGTCTCTTGGACTTCCAAGTTACATTCCATTGATTAAAAACATGGCCCGCAATAGATATGTGGATGCATGACTCATGACACGACTCGACATGATAGTGCTGGTACATTCGTGTTGTCGTTGGAGTGCATGTCGAGCTGCAATGTTATTGGGTGATGGATTTCTTCATGGTGTGTCACAGCTTCACCTCCGCATGGCAAGGTGTGGCAATTATTCGATGGTTTTTGGTTTTCTTGATGTTGATTGGCATGTTTCTCTTTGCCTGTATGTTGGAAGGCTTGATAAGATCATATGTTCACGAAAGGGGCATGTTCGTCTGTTCATCTGTCCGTGAGCACAGCTTGCAATTTTTCTCATTCGTCATCCGTGAACACATCTTTGCATGATCATCTGTTCGCAGGCACATCTCTTCACATGCATCAATCTTTCATCCATTGGCGAACTTGTTCTTCTACATGTGCTCCCTTCATTCATCCCATTCATTGTCACCATGTTTGTTAGTGTACCTGTACTTGTATTCACTCATGATGAGATGACATCAAATCCAAAAACCTCCTTGTCTGCCATGACACATGAGCATTTAGGATGCAGGTGAACATGAGAGGCACCAAGGTTGCGAGGTGGGATGATGGCTCCAGGCACTGTTGGGCAATTTATTGGGATTAAATTGCTGCATTAAATTATCAACGAGGGAAACTCGTAAGCTTGTGATGATGCCAACAAAATATATGCAGGAGTAGGCAACTAACTCTATGTTGAGCTAAATTATTTACAATTCAATATAATATGCAAGGGAAGAGGCTCCTAACTAAGGAGGTCCTGGTTGTCCTTCCCTACAGTATCATAGAGAAATCATTGATTACATAAAACTAGAAACTTGAAATGATGACAGGAGAATGAACTTTAATTATTGTTCAAATTCAAGTAGAGAGAGAGACTAACTTAGTCTCTTGATTTTCCTCTCATGTACTAATCCAAACTAAACTAAGATTCATTCATAAGCATAAGAAATGAAATGACTTGAAACATAAAAGCACAAAAGAATGAATTTCAATTACCATATAAATCAATGGAGAGAGAGCCTAACTTAGACTCTTGGTTATCTCCTCATATGATACTTGAAACATAAAAGCAAAAGGAATGAATTTCAATTATCATGCAAATCAAATGGAGAGAGAGCCTAACTTAGACCCTTGGTTGTTCTCCCATATGCTGATAGGATTCTAATTTAAAACTCATTCATCAATCATAAAAAAATCCTCAAACATCAAACATCTAAGCAATTAAATGAAATAAGATCTAATATGAAATAACATGCTCCTTTGATCATTCTAGAGTGAGCTCAATTCTCCTAAGAACAAAGTGACAAGCTATTCCATATACTACATTAAGGCAACTACATAATGGAAATATATGTACAACTTATATCTAAAACTACATAATGAAAATATATGTAAAATGAAGCTTTATTCTATTCCATCGTAAGTTGGATACAATGCTCCAAGAGTCCTCCTTCTTGGAATGGAGGAGGTACTCCTATTTATACAATGAGATGAGATAACAAACTCATAATGATGATCCACTAATCTCTCTTTAGTTCCATACATTTCTCAACCATCTAGACACATAACCCTATCTTCCATGATCTCCTCCATGAGGTCCATGATTTTCTCCATGATCTTTTCCATGAGGCTTATCTTATCAAATTCGAATTTGATCATTCAAGGCCACATAAAGATGCCCTGGAAGATTCCTTTGTGCCTACACATGTCAACAACCTCATTCTAATTGTTAGGTATAAGTATAAGCATCTTATTTTCCAAATTTTAGCCATAAATTCACTTAAAAATGTTAAGAATTAATAAACTTTGGAAAAGCATTGTTATAACCCAATAATGAGGTAAATGTAATGATATAGAGATGGAATGGAGGTGACATGAACGTAAAATGTGAAGATATTGGTGAATAATGGAGTGAAAATAGGGATTATTTTGAGGCCCAACATCTCCCCCAAACTCAAGGTATTGCATGTCCTCATGCAATCTATTACATTACTTTTTCAGATTTGGCTTAAACTCTTCATGATATCATTTACTTAACTTTTGCAAAGCATTATTTTAATGAACTACAACTTGGTTGGTTCTTGTGTTTCAACCATATTTTGTTTGTTGCATTCAATGTATGATCTTTGCATATTGATAATGTGATTTTTATGGCAGAGTATTTTTGTTGGAATGCATCATGGTTGGTTCTTGTGTAACAACCATGATTGTATTGGCATCCAATTAAATTTCAAATACTTTTGTGAAAGCCATTTGTATACTCATGTAATAGTGGCAGAGTATTTTTGTTGGAATGTGTCATGCTTGGTTCTTGTGTAACAACCATGAGTGTGTTGGCATCCAATTAACTTTTAAATACTTTTGACAAAGCCATTTGTATGCTCATGTAATAGTGAATATATTTTGAAGGTAAGTGGGGTTTAGAATGTGATATATGAATGCGGATGTTATATGAATGTGATATATGAATGTGGATGTATCCTTCCCCTTAAACGGATGATTTGGGCAATTATGTGAAATGGGGAAAGCAAGGAAAAAGGAAGTGAAGTTTTTCCAAAAATTATTATTCTAACTTTTCAAGGAATTTAATGGTTAAAAGTTAGAAAATATCATACCTTAACTTACCCTTCCAAAATGGATGAGAGTTGTGCACGTGTGGCTGCAAAAACTTTTGTTCATGGTCTTCTTTACTTGGTTGGGAAAATGGTGGATGAATCATGCATGTTCAGCTGCCACAATTTTGTTATGAAGCTTCTTCTTCAAGCTGTGGATGAAAGATGGATCTGTGTTGTCGTATCGGTTGCTGGATCCTCTGCTACTAGATGATGAATCTGAGGAGTCTGCTGAACATGGCTGAAAGTCGTATGTGCTGCTGGATGATGAATCCAATGAGTCTGCTGAATATGGCTGAAAATCTATAAAGCTTGGAAGGTATACAAAATATAGAAGTTACATTTCCCTCCCAGCCGTATTTATTGACTTGTCCTCAAGTGATGACAAGGAAAGTGGCTTCATCTGCTACAAAGTATGGGTCTTCAAGTCTTCAACGCTCGATGGCACAAATCTTACTATGTGATTAAATGTGTCGGTGTCGAACATAGCAAGAAGTTGTTGACTTAGTGGCCATTAATGAATGCCCCTAGCCAACACAAGAGCTCCCACCATTAATTCCAATGGGAGTGAGGATGCCTAACACATCTTTGTAGGTACGAATAAATTTGTCTTGGTCGAGTCACCTACAAGATCCAACGAACAAGGGATATTAATGTACTCCCATTGTTCATTGGCAAGAGTACTTGCCATTAAGGCATGCAAGCCTCTGGGTGTTTTTTCCAATGATGCTTAGACTCTAGGACTTTGACTCAAGCAGGGTTTTATTGCGAAAATGAAGGGGAATGGTAATGACATGGAAAATGAAAATAAGCTTATAAGGAATGGATGGAAGAAATGCACAGTGTATGAATAAATACTCTTGCTATGAAAAATGGACATGGAGATGGTATTCTTTATGGACATGGACAATTGGTGGAAAATCTTTTGCAAAAAGGGAGTGCAAAGTAATGGTTGTGGACATGGATTTGTCTTTTGGGATTTTTCATGAAATTAGTCGTTTGAAGACTAATTGTGCGCACAATGTAATCTCCTTAATGAATACTTGATTGTCCTGTAACCTGAAAAAAACTTGGTACAAAGAAAACATAAGTGTGCTCTAGAAGAAATGGCCATTTTCTTCATGATTCTTACGCAAAAATTTCATACCAAATAAAACAAATTGAGGACAAACAAAGTGTTAAAATTGACTTAATCATGATATTATATCAATCCATTTGTGAAAATAACCATGAAGAGTAATACTCCCTGTTTGTGTCAGCTGACTTCTGTGCATGGAAAAAAGTTTGGCATCATAGATTTGTTGTGTTCTGCAGATTAGTATGTTATAAAAGCATACAAAAATATCAATTTGCCAACTTTAAACAAGTTAGTCAGCATCTAAATAATCCACCAAATGTTCTTTCAAATTATGCTTCCAAATGTTCCATTCTTTATTTTCAAGCCTCCGTGAATTTTGTGAAAAGTGTGTTTGTTTGTTTGTTCTTTTTTTTTTTCCCTGTTCTCATGATTTTCTCAATTTTCATGCCTCCAAAGTTTTCATCCTGTTCTTGTAATTCTCCTGATTCTCTCAATTTTCATGCCACCAAAGTTTTCTTTCAAAAACATTCACAAAACATTTAATTTTTTTTTTTTTAACAATGTATTAAGACAATCATATATTATAACCACATAAAAAAAACAATCAATAACCAACATAACGATAATCAAATAACAAGAAATTATAACTATGTTAATTTATACAGTTATAAAACATATTAATATATTAATACAATTTTTATATCAAACATTAATTAATAATTAAATAAAATAATTAACAAATGTATACAACAACTTATAAAAAGAAAAATATAACAAATTACAATTAACAAATATTAATATATACAATGAAAATACAACAAAATACAAATATATACAACTACAAATATAATAATAAATTATTATATTAATACAATTATTATATTAATAATAAATTAATATATTACAACAAATATTGAAGAAATCAAAACGAAATAAATAAAAACAAAATAAACCTAAAAATACCAAACAAACCAAAAGAAATGCAAAACAAAACTGATGGCAGGGCTCTTGAAGATTTTGGATGGATTGAACATTTGTGTTATTTCAGCGAATGAAATGGAATCGGAGTCCATGGGCGGCATGAAATGGGCATTTGAGTACGTATTGTTGTTGTGAGTATTCGAAATCATAGAAACTGGTTTATTGTACCGATATGCTCCTCCAGGTAATCTTTTCTGCCATGTCCTTTAGCGGTGCGGTGAGAGATATAATGACTTCCTTTGCAGCCTTACATTTGGGAGTTTCTTTTCCAGCTATTGCAACGGCCTCCTTTAGTTGCTTTGCAGTTCGTTCGATCTCAACTTCTTGTAGTTGGGATCTACGAGAGAGGTTTTCCACCTTATGTATTCTGTGTGCACTACCAAATGGAGAGCTGGGAGGTCGGGTGGCACCATAGCTCGCCTTCTCGACTCAATACACAGGCAGGGACTGGCATATCTGGAATGTTTGCATGTGATGGAGTAAATGAAATGTCTGTTAGTGAAGATGCTGGCGTGAATATCGTAGATGAAGAAAGGGACTAGCAACCTAATCTTGGTGCAGTTGAAGCAGAAGCGGCAGCTGCACATGCATCCATGGCAGCAGCTGAGCTACCTTGCACTGTGAACTCCCGCTCACCAAGAACTGTTACGTATCGATAAACAAGCTCTGTTCGAACAAGTACCTAAAAACCTTTATTGCTCACGCTGCAATGGCTTGTTACTGGAAGTATTTTCCCAAATTGTCCATGATGGGAAAGGCATACAACAGGAAGCTGCATATGCAAACATTGGGGGTGGCCCTGGACAATAATGAAAATGGATCGAAGCTAACGGTTGCAAAGTTCAATCAGCCATGCTCGGTACCTTCCTTATATATCCTTGCAGAGAAACATAAGGACAACGCCAAATTATAGACTGTATGTAAGTTTTTTTCAATTCAAAATCCCGTACAACTCGATGGTATTTAATACCATTAACACTGCACTCAAAATGCCACAGTTTGGCATTTGATCTACATGCTATCGTAATACATTCATACAAAGCAGAACCTCAAATTGGGGAAGCAATCATGGAGTTAACAACATTGAACTCAGAGCTACTACTGCTACCAACCCATGGTGTGCCTGATTTACGACTGCTAGCAATGCTATCATCAACCAGCACATCAAACCCATCAAGCTGATGATGATCATCAGTTGGAAGACTGACAATTGGTGAGTAGTTGTGTGGCTGCCACCGGATATCCCTGTTGTGCCTGCCCCATGGGTTCTCAGCTATTCGACTTCCGCATTACGAACCTGTTGGGGAATTCACATACAAATACAGGTCGAGTATGAGCTGCCCAAGAAGTCTTTTCTGTTTCCATGGTCAGCAATTACTACCTCCATCGGTGTATTTGTGATTGCTTTCTTGATTGGGCACATATTATACGCAGCAGTAAACCACATTGCCAAAGTGGAGGATGACTTTCGCAAGATGGAGGAATTAAAAGTGAGAGTTGAAGCAGCGGATGTTGCGAAATCTCAGTTTCTGGCTACTGTTTCTGCAAACAAACTGAAAGACATGATTTTGAGATGTATTGCATTGATTGAGCTCGATGCTAGT
Source organism: Pinus tabuliformis (assembly GCA_031772625.1). Taxonomy (NCBI): domain Eukaryota; kingdom Viridiplantae; phylum Streptophyta; class Pinopsida; order Pinales; family Pinaceae; genus Pinus; species Pinus tabuliformis. The sequence goes on from CM062804.1 coordinate 1,551,660,418, forward strand.
TTCAACCACTTGGCCAAACAACTAGGAATAAGCTTGTTAAATTTTTTTAATAATAATAATAATATACATATATATGAAATATATATATTATTACTATATGGGAATTTTTAATTTTTAATTTTTATTTATTGTTGTTTTTATTTAATGTTTTGCTGCTTTTTTTTTTTTTTTTACATCTAAAAAATAAAGAAATGGTTAGTTTTTGTTTTTGTTTTTTTTTGTTTTTTTTTAAAACCTAAATTGCATCTAAAAATTTAAGATGTTTATTTTCATTCACAAAATTCTTTATTGTCTTTTTGCAAATTCGTTCTCGAGCAAGAGTATTTTTATTTGAACAAAATCAATAGATTTTCTTATCTTCCTGATCGCGCTAAGCCCAGGAAGAGAGCATACTAATAGATTGATTCGTTTTTATTTATGTGGGCGTGTTTTTGAAAAGACGAAATTTAAAACTAGCTAAACACTAAACCATTAGAAAACTCAAACTTAAACTTCTTTGTGAAGATCGTGCTGTCACCACGTCTCACAAGTTATTTTGTCTAAAGAAAAATAATAGTACTGAGTTAAATTCCTAATGCCTAATCGCTTAGCACCATCCCCGACAACGACGCCAAAATGTTGGGCAATTTATTGGGCTTAAATTGCTGCATTAAATTATCAACGAGGGAAACTCGTAAGCTTGTGATGATGCCAGCAAAATATATGCAGGAGTAGGCAACTAACTCTATGTCGAGCTAAATTATTTACGATTCAATATAATATGCAAAGGAAGAGGGTCCTAACTAAGGAGGTCGTGGTTGTCCTTCCCTAGAGTATCATATAGAAATCATTGATTACATAAAACTAGAAACTTGAAATGAAGACAAGAGAAAGAACTTTAATTATTGTTCAGATTCAAGTAGAGAGATACTAACTTAGTCTCTTCATTGTCCTCTCATGTACTAATCCAAACTAAACTAATATTCATTCATAAGCATAAGAAATGAAATGACTTGAAACATAAAAGCACAAAAGAATGAATTTCAATTACCATATAAATCAATGGAGAGAGAGCCTAACATAGACTCTTGGTTATCTCTTCATATGATACTTGAAACATAAAAGCAAAAAGAATGAATTTCAATTATCATGCAAATAAAATGGAGAGAAAGCCTAACTTAGACCCTTGGTTGTTCTCTCATATGCTGATAAGATTCTAATTTAAAACTCATTCATCAATCATAAACAAATCCTCAAACATCAAACATCTAAGCAATTAAATGAAATAAGATCTAATATGAAATAACATGCTCCTTTGATCCTAGTGAGCTCAATTCTCCTAAGAACAAAGTGACAAGCTATTCCATATACTACATTAAGGCAACTACATAATGGAAATATATGTACAACTTATACCTAAAACTACATAATGAAAATATATGTAAAATGAAGCTTTATTCTATTCCATCATAAGTTGGATACAATGCTCCAAGAGTACTCCTTCTTGGAATGGAGGAGGTACTCCTATTTATACAATGAGATGAGATAACAAACTCATAATGATGATCCACTAATCTCTCTTTAGTTCCATACATTTCTCAACCATCTAGACACATAACCGTATCCTCCATGATCTCCTCCATGAGGTCCATGATTTTCTCCATGATCTTTTCCATGAGGCTTATCTTATCAAATTCGAATTTGATCATTCAAGGCCACATAAAGATGCCGTGGAAGCTTCCTTTGTGCCTACACATGTCAACAACCTCATTGTAATTGTTAGGTATAAGTATAAGCATCTTATTTTCTAAAGTTTAGCCATAAATTCACTTAAAAATGTTAAGAATTAATAAACTTTGGAAAAGCAGTGTTATAACCCAATAATGAGGTAAACGTAATGATATGGAGGTGGAATGGAGGTGACATGAAGGTAAAATGTGAAGATATTGGTGAATAATGGAGTGAAAATAGGGACTATTTTTAGGCCCAACAGGCAATGCTCATGAAAACTGCACATTAGTCACTGGGTGATGGATATAGACAATCCGAGTTGACAGTGACTGTCCATGAGTTCTGGCTCACCTGGAAAGAAAAACTATGCAAATTTTTGGAGGGACAGTCCAAGTTGTAGGAAGGAAAGGCAGACAAAATCCGTGCATTTTCTGAAATGAGCTAGTAATAATGGCTTGATGTCAAAATTTGCGTAATTTTATGGAGGAACAAGTCAAGTTGCATGGAGGATAATAGGAAAAAATTGTGTAGTTTTTTGGAGAAACTGGCCGGGAACCTGGTAGCCAAAACTGTGAAATTCCACGAGGGAACTGGTTAATGGGTCACTCGTGGAAGAAAATACACAATTTCCAAGGGGAACTGGCAGTCAGCTGATGAGAGCTTGGTAACAGAAACTGCACAATTCTTGGAGGGAACTGTTAGTCTACTGCTGGGTGCTATCGGTGAGAGAAAATGCATTGTGGCTGGGAGGCCGTCTTGCTAATCATCTCTGCACAATTTCTGAGCTGAGTGGATTACTAGGCAATAGAAGTCCTACTCATGAAAAATTCATAATTTTAGGATGAGCAGTTGGTCGACTATCACGAGGACTGACTTAGAAAACCGCGCAATTTTCTAAGGGAGACAGGGACGGGCACTGGGTGTCTGTGCAATTTCCCTAGTCAGCAGAGAGGGAAAGGTCAACAACCTCTACATAATTTTTGAGGAGAGTCAATCCTCCGGTGGCTCTCGGTTCCAACTCTCTGGGTGGCCAACATAAAGGTTGATTAAATTGCTTGTGGGTAGCGCAACTTGAAAGTACTTTCTTGGTGCTTCTGCATTGTTCTGGGTGACATTCAATCGATTGGATGGCGGGGTGATGTTCTGGATGTCAGAGGAAATTTCAGTCGTTAGAACTTCAATAAAATGACTAAGTGTGTGAATGAGTGAAATATGCAAATGTGATATTACAAACACACACCAACATGACTTGATGACGAGATGACTCAAACCAACCCAACGCACATTTTCAACATGACTAACCGAGGGTGTAAGTGACAAGCGCAACACTCGTGATTGATCACTGATCGACCGTGATGATGCTTGTGCAACAATGGATATCACTCTGTGTGTGAGTGCAACAAATGCTTTCATAGCGAACACAACAAGTACACATGAAGCGAGCGCTTTGGGCAAAACTAGAGCATGGTCACAAGCATGACTTTGACATCAACATGCAAGAATTGGTGAAATGAACAAGCAAGGTGAATGCTAAGACTCACACAAGTTCATGGAGTGAACCGGAGTTTGTGCAGTTATCAAGTGAAACTCTCGAGGGAGGCTCCGAAATTAGGTGCACGCCAAAATTTTGGAGGGTGGTTGTAGCCGCTACAACAGGTTGTCGTAGTTACTAGCTCTAGAAGAAGATATGTCCATAGGAGGGTTCCATCAGCAAGTGAAAAAAGTAAGGGAGAAGGCCTGCAATGATATGCGGGTGTGGGGAAGTTGTTTGGACTTAGAAAAATTCGATAATAGATAGTAGGGCCAGGAAGCACAACTCGGTGGTGACCAATGAGACTAACATTGTTCCTCAAGTCAACATGAAGGCTAAAACATTTGTAGAATCCATATGCATTGTTAGTGATAGGATTGCATAGACGCCTAATTTGGATTGTAGGTGTATGGAAGTTTTTTTTATCTTTGAACATAGATGATGAGGCTTTGAATTTGTTAACAGATAGTTGGGATGAATTGAGAAAAACTCTAGTGAACAACAATTCCAACAAATAAATTAACTTACCCCAAACCTTAGCGTATCACTGAAGAATGGACAGCAACTACACAAAGATGAGAACAGCTAAATACACTAACTTACAAACTTCGATGTGTCATTCAATAATGGACAACAACTGCATGAAGATAAGAACAACTTGATCGAATAACGGGGAACACGATAAGTATATCACATTACCCCAAGATGAAGTTGAATCCATGAAGATTGAGACAACAAACGATGTTTAGGAGGAGGTGAAAGCATCATCCTATGCTAAGAAAATAGGTAAGAATATTGTAAATCTTTCCAGCACCCAGATTGACCGAGTCACGTTAGGTCTGCTTGAAAGAGGTTTTAATTTTGCCATTTCTCCACGGACCATCCCTAAAGAAGACATTCTATGCAACATTGCATATGGGATCAAGGGTTTACCAAACAACATTAAAGAAATTGTTATACATGATTTCTCCATCATCCTCCAGAGAGCCAAACCTCCCAAAAGTAACATTTCGAAACATGAATATCTTGCTCTTAAGACCATTAACCAAAACCCTAAGATTGTGGTCTTGAAAGCTGACAAAGGTAGTGCAACTGTTATTATGAACACAACGGATTACAATGAGAAGGTGTTAAACCACCTAACTAACAACAATTTTTACATCAAATTAAAAAAGAATCCCATAAGAAAGATACCCAAGGTCGTTAGCAACTTAATAAAATCTAGTAAAGAACACAACATTAAGGATATTATTGAAACTAATCCATACACCCCTAGGATTTATGGAGCCCCTAAAATTCACAAAGAAGGTATCCCCATAAGACCCATTGTCAACACCATTGGAGGCCCCACTTACTATCTCGCCAAATATCTTGCCAAAAAAACTTAAACCCTTGGTGGGGAATACTAGTTCCTTCGTCAAATTTTCCAATCACTTCTTTAATGAAATAAAGTAGATAAAACATGATTAGAATGACATCTTGGTGATTTTTGATGTGAAATCACTTTACACCAATATTCCCATAGGTAAAGCCATGGAGGTAATCTAAGAAGTTATTCATCTTGACACAGCTAAACTAATAGAAATTTGTGTTAGATCAACCTTCTTTATTTATAAAGATGATATATATGAGTAGACTTGTGGTGTAGCTATGGGATCACCTTTGGCTCCCATCATTGCTAATCTGTTCATGGAACATTTCAAAACTAGGGAAATTGAGTCCTAACCATTAAAACCAAAGATTTGGAAACGATTTGTCGATGACACCTTTATTATTTGGCCTCATGGAAAAGAAATACTAGGCATTTTCCTGAAACACCTTAATAGTCAATCTAATTCTATCCAATTTGCTATGGAAGTGGAAGAGAAAGGGAACCTTCCCTTTCTTGACATCTTAATCAAAAGAAACCAATATGGCTCAATATATCACCAGGTCTATTGTAAGAAAACCTGCACTGAGCATTACCCTCATGCCAACTTACACCATCATCCGACTCAAAAACTAGGGGTCCTCAACACTCTTGCTACCAGCATTGTTCACATTTCGAATCAAAGATCATTTTGAACAAGAGAAGAACCATCTCATGGATGTTTTTGAAAAGAATGGATATAGAAGGTAACAAGGAATCAAAGCTTTCAAGAAGGCTGAGAATCGTAAAAACAAACAACTTATGGATGAGTGTGTTGGTAAGGTCAAGCTCCCCTACATATTGGGCACCACTGATAAAATTTCATATATTTTAAAGAAAAACAACATAAAAACTACCTTTAAACCTATGAACACCATTAGCAGATGCCTAAAATCCGTTAAAGATCCCATTTATCCTAAATTCCATAAAGGGGTTTACCTGGTTCCTTATTCTTGTGGTAAAACCTACATTGGTAAGACCCATCGATCAATCTCAACTAGGATACAAGAGCATGCAACTAACTTTAAGCATAACCGGTCCAAAACATCAACTTTGGCTGAGCACTCCAATAAAACCAATCATCATATATGTATTGAAAACTCGTGTGTTGTGGCCAAAATTGATCATTATCCCCATAGGAAATTCAGAGAAGCTATCGAAATAGGTAAACACCCTAACAACCTTACCGCGATGATGGTTGGAAATTAGTGATAACTGGATCCGAACTCTTACCTCTTAACCCACCTTGCCCTAATTTTTCCTTGCCCTCTTATCCCTTGCCTTGACCTCCATGGTCTTCCTTTGTATTGACTAGCCCTATATTCACTTAACCGTTCTATCAACAAAAAGTAAAAAATCTAGTCAAACAACTTTAATTTAATCATATTCAATTCGAAAAATATAATTCTTTATAAAGTAATTATCAATAAGTGCATAGAAATATAATTAAATTTACAACACACTTAACCTTTGCAACATCATTCACAAAACATAAAAAAGAGCAAAAAAGTTTTTATTTAATTGAATTTAACAAGACTAAACTCATTCTTGGAATTAATAACATAAATTAATTTATTAAGACATAATATTGAATTGGGTGTTAATCATTATTAGTCACTAGGTATTAATTATTAGTTATTTTTAATCATTCAAACGTAAATTAAAATTAAAAAAAAAAATCATATAATTAATAATACACATAATTATTAATGAGTATATAATCACTAGTTAATATTAATTATGGGTGTTAATCATTATTAGCCACCAAGTATTAATTATTATTTCATTTTAATCATTCAAACATAACTTAAAATTAAAATAATCATATAATTAATAAAAATTAATTAATAATACACATAATTATTATTTAGTTTATAATCACTAATTAATAGTGATTATGAATTAATAAATTCTAATCCTAATTTCAATATTAAAGAGAAAAAAAAAACTAGACATTTAATTAGGAATTAAAAATAAAACCAATAACTAAAAATAAAAATAATTATAAAATTAACAACAAAATTAAAAATAAACAAATCTGAATTAAACCTTTCAGCTAGTATTCATTCCCACACCAACCCTAGCCTTATTTATCAACCCTATTGAGTTTTAACTTATTCACTCTTGGATCTATTCCTAAAGATGAACCACAACGGTTGGTTCAAAACGTCGATTCCAACAAACATGAATGTGATGAATCCGAAAGATAACACTACAAAGAATAATACATTCAAGGAGATAGATCTTGTACTATTATATGACATCAAATTCGTGAAGTTCTGAGGTGTTGGGTGATTTAATTGCGAGTTAAATCCCTATCAGTAATTGTGAACTCGGGGTTCGTAGAAGTGACGAGGTATACCTGTACTATATGTACTAGATGTTTATTTATCAGAATAGATTAATCTAATGCAATTGAAACTAACTAAAAAGTTAATTAAATCAATTCAATCCAAACCAAATCAAACATAAAAAAATTGGAACCACACTTTCATAAAGGAAATCAGATTTGCTTGAAAATGAAAATCACACTTGCTTGAAAATGAAAATCACACTTGCATAAATGAAATTGCACTTGTAGAATTGAAATCACACCACATTTTTAGAATTAAAATCACACTTGGTAAATTGAAATCACAAAGACCTGCTGAAATGAAATCACACTTGTTGAAAGGAAAAGCACACTTGGATAAAATGGAAACGCGCTTGTTGAAAATCAGTGATATAAAATAACTACAGTATGTTACCGATATGTACAAAGGTGTGCAAACTGTGGTTGATGGGTGCCCTACATTCCTCAACAAGCACACTAAACAAACTATCACATCTTGGAGATCAAAGTGGTAGTATGTATTTCATAAAATGAGTTACAAGATATTACAAAAATTCTCTATCCTCACTCTACAAATCACATCTTGGATAGAACTTGGAACCTCCAACTAACAACTAGCAACTAGCTACTAATGACTAATTAGTTAACAACTTGGAAACCCTTTGTATGAAGGGTGTACTCTTATTGATACAAAAATTGAAGATAACTATAAAAAAATATAGATGCTTAGATCTTTCCTAAATCCACATTTATCTCTTTAGTTACAATGAGTCACCTAAAAATGTAAGATACAAATCCTCTCATCCATGATTCTTCTCCTTTGAATCTGTATAGTTAATGATCCACATCTTCTACAATTATTCCACAAATCTTCATGAGTTGGAACTTGAAATTCGAATTTGTTGTTGGGTGGCCAAGTAGGACCCTTCTGGAATCTCCAAGTAGGCCTACAACATCACAAAACTCATAACACTTTTGGATATATATATATATATATATATATATATATATGAAAATATGTTAATTTCCTAACATTTAATAAAAAAATAACCTATATTACTCAAAATCAATGACTTGAAAGGTAATAATGATAAACCCATGTAATGATGAAAATTGTTACTTAATGTAAGGTTATGGGGCTACAGAGTTATAGAATGAGGGTAAAATGATGGAAATGATGGTGAAAGAGGATGAAATTTTCGATACTCAACAATAGGAAAATTTAAAACACACTTGTTTGGGCCATATATCGTTAAGTACATCTCTAATGGTGGTGTAGTTCAGCTCGCAATGTTAAACGGTTAGCTGATTCTAGAACAAGTGAATGGTAGTAGATTGAATGTATACATGGACAATTATGTCCCTGAAACTTCACATTGGAAAACGAAGGGAAGAAACTCTTAGTGCCCCCTACAGTTGAAAGTGGGCATGAGATTATAAACTACTCTACAGAAAGGGACTTCTCCGAAGGATGATTATTGCGCACACTCAAGAGTATGATGAAGTCTGAAGGAACTATGACAAAGAAAGGATCACTACACCACAAGGGAAGGTTCAGCAAAGTTGGCTAGAAATACCACTGATGGATGGATCGGGAAGTTAATGGAAAGGGAGGAAGAAATATTGCAGAAGGCTACAGAGGCATTACTGGAGGACGTGCGCCAATAGGAGAAATAAGTAGTAGAAATAGTCTAGCAGTACACTGCAATCTACAATGGCATTTGAGCGAAAGTCAAGGGCATCGTAGCTGAGTAACTTGGGACAACTAACATTTGAGAGTTGGGGGCCTGTTGGGTGCAACCCAACTTGGTCCAGTTTTTGTCAAGGGGTTTGCATTTTGAGGAGTGGAGTAGTGAGTGCGCAAGGCCCTTGAAGAGTCTATAGCTGAGTGCGTAGACCACCTGCAGCTGGGCAATTTGGTCGAAGAAGTTGTATGTATTGAAGATATATCTTAATGAAATAAAAAAAAATTAGCAAACCTTTATGTATCTCTGTTTATTATCTATGTTTATACATATTATTATGCATGTTTTTTTACTGAAGTATGTGAAAGAATGCATGTTATACTATTTTCTAATATGTTTATGCAAGAAGTGAAAATCTGTGAAGTAAATCATCAGCGCGAAGTTATTTATGCATGTCAAGTTTTATATAGGTCCAAGATATAAGTAAACACACAGGAACTACAACAGGAACATGGTTTTGCAACCTCCCATAATCGCTTTGGGTGAGAGTGCAATCTACTTGCATATCATTTCTGAAAGGGCCAATGGTTAAGGGTTTTGTTTGTGCGGAGTACACTTTGAACCTGGGCCCAAGCCCCTCAAACCAACAAGTATCTAATAGTCAAGAACATGTTCTTCTTTTTAAGAAGTCCAAGCTTCAAATCTAAAAAGAGTTTTCCCATAAACAAGTGTCTCATACAACAATTTTGGTGTTTATTTATTACTCTTAAACTTAAATGAGTTTAAGTGTTTGGTATTTACATATTTAAAATAATGAATAATATATATATATATATATATATATATATATATATATATATATATACATTTAAATATCAATGTTTTTCATGGATTTGTTTGGAAATATAAAAAACAGTTGATATATTCTCCATGATAAAATAATTTCAATACCATGGAGTAATAAACTTAAGTGTTCCATGTTTACATATTTAAAATAATGATGATAAAATAGTTTCAATACCATGGATTTATCAAATCTCTTGAAGTGCAAATTTCTTTTATAGTGCAATATAAAAAATTTCATTGTTTAAATTGCATTTTTTAATGTATAAATGGATTCAACCCCTTGAAAATTTCCTTGAGCACTTGGATTGTGTAGACTACGTAAACTTACGAAAAATATATCCAAAATGAGCCAAAATAATTGAAATATTTTATTTATAATCTATATTTTTTATTAATATTTTTTAAATGCCACATAATAATTTTATATTAAGAATTAAATGAATTACACACCTCCCTTTTATTATTTTTATTAAGAAATAATTGATATATATATATATATATATATATATATATATATATATATATATATATATATATATATATATATATATATATATATATAAGCCTCAAGGGATAGCTCAAATGGTCGAGTTCCCGTTGCTAAGTACTTTCCCAGTTGGGAGGTCACGGGGTCAAATCTCCTCGACGCCCTCGGGGTTAGGTCTGTAAAGGCCGACGGGCAGATCCCTTCGGTGGAACTCCCTTCGGGTGGAACTGCCCCGCTTCTCTAATGTGGACGTAGCGGCCACTCAGTGCCCGTGAACCACAAATGAAAAAAAAAAAAAATATATATATATATATATATATATATATATAATAGTTAGTATGGATATTTAAATAGTTTATCTAAATCTTGTACTGAAATGTTTGTAATAAGTATATAAATTATACATCTTCCATAGTCAAAACTGGAAATATAATTTTTCATTATTTTATTTTTAGAAATTGATATAGAATTTTGTTAACTATGGTTGAGAGGGAAAGTGAAATATTCTTATATCTTCTAAGTTGTATTGTTGACAATAATTTGACAAGCAAAATGAGAGTAGAATTATAAATATTTTATGATGCATTTAATTTAAAGTAAACAAAAAAGTATACTCATTTTTCTTTTTAATTATAGTAGACATTATTTTTCTATTTATAAAATATTTTATTTTTATTTTAAAAGGGATCAACTTGATAGACATCTCCCTTAGATTGGACTATAGCTTGTCACAACAATATTTTTTTTTACTTATAATTATTTTTATATATTTTTTAATTAATATAAAAAAAAGTTATTTCAGAGGAATATCCAAATATTTTATTTATGGTGGAAAGTGAATGAAATATTCTTACCACAACTTCTAAGTTGTAAAATCAACAACAAACTGAGCAAATACAATGAAAGTACAATTATTGATATTTTATATTTGTTTTAATTAAAACTATCAAGTAACCAAATAATTATATTTTTTTGTTTTTATTTATGATTGACACATTTTCCTTTATTTAGAAAATATTTTATTTAAAAAAAAGAAATATTACACATTTCCCAGGATATAAAATGCCAAGCCGTATGGAAATATAATAAATTGAGAAAAAAAACTACAAACTTTATGAAATGTAATATTGGAGATAATATCACCATGTTAAACTGACAATTTTTTATAAATTTTAAAAATATAAAATATTTAAATAAAACTTCTAAAATAATTATCAATATTATTTAATTAAAACTTTATGTATGGATTTCCTTGCATGATTTATACAAATAATGAATCCTCTTAAGGATGAAGAATCCATCCTGAGTAGGGTAGTTGGCTATGTTCAGCAGACGCAGAAACAACTTAAATATGTTCAAGATTGATCATAGGAACCTTGCACTCTGTGCTACAGTACAAACCTCTTTTGATACAACGTAAAGCAGGCATCTGAAAATGCCGAAGATAAGGAACTTAGACAGAAGGGCTATAGTTGAATATGATATAATCCTATGCTTTCCTTTTTAATAATATGGAATATAAATACAATTTGACATAAAGTAGAGGTTCATTTTAGCTTGAGATTTTATCATGCCTTAGCAGTAGGATCACATAATTTTTTATTTTTTTTTAAATAAAGTATAAATTTGAACAAAATGTTTGTATTGCTAAGGTTTTGATACTCTAATCAGGAATTAATATGTATATAAGTTAATGTTATAATGTTTTCATGGAAGCAGAGAATATGCTATTATATAAAATATTTTTAATGAGTCAAGTATATATGTGACCTATTTATTTTCTATATTAAATTATTGTTAAATTTAACTTATTGTAGCAACTAAGTCAATTTATTGACTTGACTAACCTCCATAAAATTCTAGGATATTATAAGAATATGCAATAAAGATAAGGTGCCTTGAAATATAAATCACTGTTCTTATAACAATGGAAAACAGTCAAAATAGCAGCATGTTCTGTGACACATTTTGATGTTGTTATTTCAGGCTCTTCATGTTAAGGAGGTTAAGCAAAAGATGTTTCATATCCAAATTAGTTGCAAGACTATCTTGCAACAATTGTCAAAGAGTCTTTAACTGTCAATGAATTTTCATAGTGCGAATCTCAATGCAGTGGATACCTATTTCATCAATAATGTGTTGATAAAGGTATGACTAGCACAACCACATTAAAAGTATTAATGTGGTTGATATAAGACAAAGGCTTCATTTGTATTTACCATTGATAAATACACCATTTGTATCTACAAAAAAACATTATTACACTAAAAATATTATTATTATAATTATAATTAATATCATTATAATTACCATTATTGTTTAATGTTAAATGTTATTTATTATTAATTTGAAATTATCTAATATAAATATTAACTCTTAGATTAATAAACTCTAGGGATTAATATTATAAACCCAAGAGAATAACAAACCTGAGGGGTTAATACTAAAACCCCAAGGAATTATAAACCCGGTAAATAATATTAACCCAAGGGATTATTACTAAAAAACACCTAGAGTTTATAGTATTAATCCCTTGGGTTTATTATTCCTTTGGGTTTATAATATCAATCCCTTTGGTATATTAATCCAATTCTTCATGTTCGTGGGGTATAATATTAATCCCTTAGGATCAATATAAATCATGGTCAACCAAGCATTTATATAACTTAAATTTATAATATTAGTCCCTAGGGTTTAATAATATTAGTCCATTTAGTTTATAATACCTTGGGGTTTTAGTACTAACCCTTGGGTTTATTATTCCCTCGGGTTTATAATATCAATCCCTTAAGTTTACTAATGTAAGGGTTCATATTCCTAGGGTTTAATACTAAAAACCCAAGGGATTAGGAACCAAAGGCAATAATATTAACCCAAGGGATTAATAATAAAAACCCAAGGAATGATAAACCCAGGGGAATGCTATTAAACCCTAGTGATTAATAATATAAACCCAAGGTATTTAAACCCTAAGAAAAATATTATAAACCCTAAAATAGACATGGTTGAGGATGGTTGACAATGGTTGATTTTCATTTTGAGACAAGTCTTGTCACAATGCAGCATTGGACCATGGTTGACCATGATGAGCCATCTTTATTCAAGGGTTGATAATATTTATCTTATGGTTTATATACCTTGGGTTTATAATATTAATTCCTTTGAGTTTATAATCCCTTAGGTTTAATACTAAAAATCCAAGGAATTATAAACCCTTGGGAATAATATTAAACCATAGGGATTAATATTAATTATATACCCTATAAATAATATTACACCGTGGGAATATTATACCATTGACCTTTTGATATAAAACCCAAGGGATTATAAAATCAAAGGAATAAAATTAAACCCATGGAATTAATATTATAAACCCAAGTTATATAATCCCTAAGATGTTAAATATCCTCAAATAGACATGGTTGGCCATGGTAAACCATCATACACCATCGTATTGTGACAAAAATTGTCTCAAAATGAAAAATAAACCATTTTTGACAATGGTCAACCATGTTTAAAAATCAAATGTATATAAACCCTTAGTTGACCATGATTTATATTGAACCTAAGGGATTAATATTGTAATATGAATAATATTATACCCTAGGAGTATGAACCCTTAGATTAATATACCCAAGGGATTGATATTATAAACCCAAGGGAATAATAAACCCAAGGTATTAATATTATGAACCCAAGTGAATATAAACCTTAGTGTTTTTAGTAATAATCCCTTGGGCTTATCATCCCTTGGGTTTATAAACCGTTGGGATTTTATTATTAGCCCCTTGGATTTATTATTAACCCCTTGGATTTATAATATCAATATGTTGGGTTTATAATACAAATATTATAAACCCTTGGACCATTGTTGACCATGATTGATTTCAAATCAAGAGAATCTTCGTTACAATGCAACAATGGACCATGGTTGACCATGGTCGATTCTCATATTAAGACAATATTTGTCACAGTGAGACATTGGACCATGGTTGACCATGACTGCATTTATAAAACATGGTAGATAATGGTTTGTCATGGTTGACCATACTTGACCATGATTGATATTATAAACCCAAGGGAGCAATAAACCCTAGGGATCAATACTAAAAACCCAAAGGACTATAAATCTAACGGAATAAAATTAAACCCTAGGGACTCATATTATAAACCCAAGGTATATAAACCATAAGCTAAATATTATAAACACTAAAATAAACATGGTTGACCATGGTTGACCTTGATTAATACTATAAACCAAAAGGAATAATAAACCTAAGGGATTGATATTATAAAGCCAAGATATGAACACTAAAACCCCAAGGGATTATAAACCCAAAGGAATAATATTAAACCCAAGGGACAAAAATTATAAACCCAAGGTATATAAACCCTATGATAGATATTATAAACACTAAAACAAAAATACTTGAACATGGTTGATTTTCATATTGATTCAATCCTTATCACAATGTGACATTGGAACATGGTTGAACATGGTTGACCATGGTTGATTTACATATGAAGACAATCTTTGTCACAATGTGATGTCGGACCATGGTTGATTTTCACATCAAGACTATCTTTGTCATAATGCGTCGTTCAACCAGGAATGACCATGGTTGACCATGGGTTATTTTCATATCAAGACAATATTGGTCACAATGCGACGTTCAACTATGATTGACCATGATTGTCCATGATTTGCATATGAATATTATATTGTATCTCTTCCCAATTTTGTAAAATTATTTTTTCCTTAAGATGGTAACATGTTCATTGCCTACTGTGTTTAGAAAAGGATGCCAAGAAAGGCAGAGATGTTGAAACAGGTCATCCTTAACATCGCTTTGTAGATGTCAAAAGCTAAAATAAAAATGTCTTTATGTTGTTGTTTATATATGTAAACAAGAGTGGTTACATCATCAATTGTTCATATATAAATAGTGGTTTTCTAAACTACTCTAGTGTTTTCGATGGATAGATATTGCAGAGGGTCACGATCATTTGGTATGGACCATGTGTTGCAAGCCTTATTTTTTATAATTTTGCGTTTACAATTCAACGTACAATATTTATATGGTATGTGTTTAGGTATGATATTATTATATTTGAATGATTTTAAGGTTCACACTCTTTTGAAGGTTTACCAGGGAAATAGTTGTCAAATAGTTACGCAACAATTTGAAGGGTTAGAATATTTATATATATACATATTTATTTTATATTATTTGTATTGGTGTAATTACTATTGATATCTTCTATATATATATATATATATATATATATATATATATATATATATATATATATATATATATATATATATATATAAACTTAAATATATATACATTTTAAAAGAAACATCTAACCAGATTCTTAAGCATGGAGATTTATCCCTATATTACAATGGTGATTTGTTACAATACCATGGGTTATCATTACCACTTTCCTCACACTTGTCCATATGCCATTATTTCTAATTAATGAATTAAATTAAAAAAAAAAAACAACAACCATAACTACTTTGAAAATAAATCTCATCCTTTAATTTGTATACATTATTAATAATATTCTAGAATATTTGTGAAGCATAAATTATATCATCGAATTTAAAAAATATTATAAATGAAATTTATGACTAGATAATATTCTTTTATATCTTATCGCCTTTGAATTAAGAAATGTGATTTTCCCTTCTCTCATCCAACTTAAATCCAAATGTTAGGTCCCTATAATATTTTTGTATCCCCCCATATTATTATTGTTATGAACCTGTAGCCACTATATTGTTATTTTTTTCCATAAAAGACCACTATTGTTATTTTTGTTCCCTTATATTATTATTGTTATGCATGCTTTGATTATATTATGACCCTTTAAAATCCTATATATACTAAGGAGGGCTTGTCATTTGTATGTTGTTCATTTATGTTACGTAAAGGAGATTTACCCCTCAAAGAGGTTAATTTTCAAGTCATTGATCTATGTTTTTTTCTGTTTTTTATCGTGTTGTATAAAATTTGGTATCAGAACTTTGGATTCTAGGGTTTTGCTGCTTCAAATAGGTCATTTTCACTATAATTTGTTACCTATGTGTCTTTAGAAGATGAATTTTTTACCATGTGGAGTTGAAATCTTGGTGAACTTTCTAAAACAATTTTAGATTTTGGTTTGCTATATTTTATGATATATGATGTGAGGATGTTAATGTTTTTTCATGGTCAAGAATTCAGTCTCAAGGTGGTGACCTAGGGAAAATTGTCATAACTTTCTCTACACATTAGATTTAAATTTCATAAAAATTCATTGAAAGTACATGGAATTTATTTTTTTTTGTATATGATTTGGAGGGTTGAACATTGAAACAATGACACGTGGAATTCTGCACAAGTTCACTCTACTAAACGAGTCCATAATTAGGCCATCATGGGAGATTGGGCATAATGTTTTCTTGAAGAATCCAATAACAATCTGAATTATGGCATTGGAAATAAGACTCAAAGGGCTACCACAAGACAAAATTTCAAACCTTGGAGAGCCAAAAATACAAAGGTACAATAGTTCCAATATTGAGCCCCTAAAATAAAGAAGAATGTGTGTATTTTTTTTAAATTGCCTTATGTTTGAAAATCTAGTTTTAAGTGATTTAAAGGACATCTTCAAGCACATATATCAGTATTGGTTCTAAAATTCCTCCCAGGAAAAACAATTCTACACCCATTATGCCCTTAGAAATATCTACTATGACGCATGAAGACAAAGAATTGCAACATGATATATCAAAATTATAGGACCAAGTGCAACAAATTTCACTCTTACAAAGAGAAACCAAAGATAAACTAAAAGGGGACATGGATGGTTTAAAAGAAGAAATAAAAGGTGACATGGATGATATAAAAAATGACATAAATGGTTTAAAGCATACATGGAAGGTTTGATGGAAGGTTTGGAAAAGTTTCTAGAAGAAAGGCTTCCTAGTGGTAATAAGGTATTTCATGAAACTCATGAAGAGAAAAAAGGAATGCAAATCATGATTTTAGAGACTCCAACTTTGGGATGAAGACCAACCATATTCCAAAGATTGATATGAAAATGTTTGATGGCAAGGATATTGGTAACATGGATACTGCAAATGGAGGAATTATTTGATCTACATGATGTGCCACACACACAAAAGGTACACATTGCATCTTTATGTTTAGAGAATAATGAATTTGTGTGGTATCGATGGCTTTTTTCTCATCAAACAATTGTCACTTGGACAATTTTTACGAAATAAATGGTATCACATTATGAGGATACAAAGAGAAATACCTTGTTTAGCGAATTGATAAATATAAAAAAAAAGTGTTCAATGACGGAGCACATCGAAAACTTCCAAATATTGAATATCAAGGTAAATGATATTCCAGAGGAGCATATGATTGATGTCTTCATAAGGACTTTAATGGATAACATCCAACGTGAGGTTCACATTTTGGAACCTAATTCATTGGAGAAGGAATTCAAGGTGGAAAGAAAAGTTGAAAGAAAAATTATGGAAACAAGAAATTCTGCCAATCACAACTACAAAGATGGAGTGTTGTTTCTCCTAACCTCCCACAAACTACATGGGCGATACCGCAACAACTAGAGGAAAAAAAGAGAAAAAAGGATTTTTGTTAGAGTTGTGATAGAAAATACACGAACGGTCATAAGTGTGTTAAGAAGAAATTATTTTACATAGATTTTGAAGAGGAGGATATACAACAAGAACCAACCCTAGAGAAAGAAGAAATGAATCTTACCATATCTTGTATGCATTGGTAGGAATTACCACTCCTCAAACTCTTAAGATAGAAGGATATATAAAGTAAAAAAAGGTAATAGCATTGATTGATTCTATTAGTACCCATAATTTTATTCATTGTAAGATAACCATGGAATTGAATTACATTATATATCCAACACCAAAGTTTCAAGCGATGGTTGCAAATGGAGGAAGTATACATTGATGAGGGAAGTGCCATAATATCAATATAACCCTGTGGGATTATATATTGAATAGTCCAATGTTTTCCATTCCAATCGGTGGTGTTGATGTTGTATTATGATTACAATGTTTAGGGATGATAGCTTGTAATTTTCAATAACGTTTCTTGAAATTTTCCTGAGTAGGTAAGGAAATTGAATTAAGTGGATTCACAAGGAAACCAAGGAAGATAATCATCTCTAATGGCATGAAAAATATTTTGAATAAATAAAAATGAGGAATAATTACACAATTACACTCACTATATGTTCAAACTTAGAATTCATCTATTTGTCTAGATCTCTAAGAAATATTAGACAATAATTCCAAGGTATTAGGGTCTCCCAAATGCCTCCCACCTATTTGTGATCATGATCCTGCTATTCACTTGATTCCAAGAAGCATTCCTCCAAACATTACACCTTACAGATATCCCTATTCCAAAAAAAATGAAATTGAACATATGGTTGAAAAAATGCTAGAGGCAGGTATAATTCAACCTAGCCAAAGTTCTTTCTATGTTCCAATAGGTATTGATACGAAAGAAGGATGGATTATGGCATATGTGTCCATATTAGATGGAGATCAACAAGCTCACTATTAAATATTAATTTCCCATTCCTCTCATTTATAAAAGTTTGGATGAATTACATGGAGCAATTACTTCACCAAGTTCGATGTTCGTTAAGGATATCATCAAATTAGAATGAATACTGAAGACTTTCTGAAAACATCATTCATAATTCATGAAGTTCATTACAAATTTTTATCATTCCTTCCATATTTCAAGGTTTAATGAATTCAATTTTCAAACCCACCTTTAGAAAATTTGTGTTAATATCTTTTGATGATATACTAATCTACAACAAGACTTTGAAGGATTATCTTCAACATGTTGAGAGGGTGCTCAAACTATTAGAGGAGAAACAATTGTATGGAAAAACCTCCAAATGATTATTTTGGGTATAGTAGGTGGAATATTTGGGTCATATTGTAGCTCATGAGGGTGTTAAGGTAGATCCTAAAAAAATTAAAGCCATCAAGGAATGAAAAATCCCAAGAACCATAAAGCATGTTTGAGGATTTCTCAGGTTGAGAAGGTATTATCACAAGTTTGTTAAGAATTATGGGAAAATAACAACTCCTCTAACAACATTACTAAAGAAATATTCATTCTTTTGGACTCGAGAAGAAGCTAATTCCTTTGAACATATTAAAGAGGTAATGTGCCAAGATCTAGTTTTAGCTACGCCGAACTTCACCAAAACCTTTATCATGGAATGTGATGCTTCGGGAAATGGAATTGGTGTTGTTTTAATGTAAGAAGGAAGACCCATTTATTTTTAAAGTCGTCCAATCAAGGGAAAGTATTTACACAAACCTATTTATGAGAATTAAATGTTGGTGATAGTACATGCCCTAAAGCAATGACACTCTTACCTAAGGGGAAAACAATTCAAGGTAAAAATAGACCATGATAGTCTTAAATACATTATGGAGAAAATTTTATCTTCATAAGAGTAGAAAAAATGTATCACTAAGATGTTGGGTTATGAATTTGAA
Organism: Pinus tabuliformis; assembly: GCA_031772625.1. NCBI lineage: Eukaryota > Viridiplantae > Streptophyta > Pinopsida > Pinales > Pinaceae > Pinus > Pinus tabuliformis. Next base: position 1,551,679,994 of record CM062804.1, read on the forward strand.
ATCATCTACAAAAAGGGAAGAAACTTTTTGTTGCAGATGCACTCTTAAGAAGGGATGAGAATGTGAAAGAATTTCTTTATGCCATTTCTATTATCCAACCTGATTAGATAACTAAAGAACAAGAGGAATAAAATAATGACGAAGAGGTGTGGACACTAATTCAAAAGTTGCAGAAAAATCCTAGTACATCTAATAGATTTATCTAGAAAAATGACTCATTATGGTACAAATATCACTCATATATATGTAAGAATTCCCAACTCAAACAAAATATTATTTTGTAATTACACACCTCTCCTATAGGAAGGCACTCAGGATTATTATAAACTTACGACATGGTCAAGAAGGAATTTTTTTGGGATGGACTTAAACCTGATATTTAGAAGTTTGTGGCGGAATGTTTGGTTTTCCAAAAAAATAAAGTTGAGAAAATTAAGAACCCGGGTCTAGTACAACATTTGGCCATTCCAAGTGATTGTTGGGAGGAGGTGTCAATGGATTTTATCACAAGTTTACCCAAGTTCAACGAAAATAGTGTCATCATGGTTGTATTGATAGACTTACCAAGTATACACACGTTTGTGCTTTATTTCATCATTTTAAAGCTAGTACAATTGCTACTAGATTCATGGAAACAATTCAAAACCTACATGGAAACCCAAGTATTATTACAAGAGATAGAGATCCCTTTTTCTCTAGAATTTTTTCGATGGAATTATTTTCTTTCCTTGGCACTCAATTAGCTCATAGCTCATATTATCAACCTCAATCTGACGGGCGAATTGAGATATTGAACAAATTTTTGGAATGAAATTTTTGTTTCTTTGTATATGATAAACAAACACAATGGGTCAAGTGGTTACCTTTGGTTGAATAGTGGTATAATAGTGGATATCATCCACCGCTCATCACATCATCTTTAAGAGAAAATTCTAACGTTCAAGCAGTGGAAGATCACATAGAGCATCAACGACAAGTTATCTGACTCTTAAAGGACAGCCTCACTTCAAAACATAATGAAATGAAATAGCGAGCAAATCAACATTGCAATCATTTTTTTTTTAGTAGGTGGCTAGGTATTTCTACGGACACAACCATATAAACAAATGTTCATCAATCAAGCTAAGAACGATAACACAATATCAACCAAATGTTGTGGTCCTTACAAGGTGTTGCAAAAGATTAGTACTATGGCATACAAATTAGATCTTCTTGCATCTTCTTGAGTACACCTAGATTTCTATGTGTTTCATTCTTAAAGAAGGTTATTGGTAACAATCTCCCAGTTCCAACAATATTTCTAGAACTTCACAAGGAAGGAAAAATCATATTAGAGATTGAAGCAGTCATGGAAAAAAGAACTCGACAACTACAAAATCAATCAATTTTATAGTATCTCATTAAGTGGAAGAACTTAATGCAGAATATTACACATGGGAGGATGAGAATTTTATACAGAAGAATCTAGAACTACTCAATATTTGAGTACAACACTTTTTTTGTATGACAGTGGTATGTTAGGTCCCTATAATACTAGTGTATCTATAGGAATTTACAGGGTAAGTTCCTCAGAAAGAATGCCAAAAGGACACCGCTCACAACCAGATCTCAAATCAATACACCAGTATTTTTGACGTGGTTAAAACCCTCAAAGTGCAAGGAGGGAAACAGTCCACGACCTGTCCCAACGTGGGTACTACAGGCAACTTATTAATCAAAGAATGAAAATTTACATAAGCTTCTCTCATGCACGGATTACCCGAACAATGACCCTCCATGCGCTTTAAATAGAACTCATGGACCAATCGGGTGTCAAGCCACATATCAAGTGTCGGTAATATCGAGGTGAGAGTGAACCGTCGGATCACTACATATCATGACCGTTGGATTGTAAGTTACAAAATGTACAACGGTAAAGAAACACACTTTACCTAACTCTAACCTAACTCTATACTAGACCAAGTTGAACTTAACTATATCCCATGTGTCGGAATATCCTAACATCCCCCCTTAAGAACAACTTGGGATAGGATTGAAGGATTTACAAATATGACACAATAGGAGAAGGAAGGAGGCACTAGAGCCTATCCCCCCTTAGTGACAGCTTCCTGAACTCCAAGCATATATCGAAGTTTAGTGAACTTCGCCTCTGTGAGAGCCTTTGTGAAGATGTCTGCAACCTGATCATCTGTTGGACAATATTGCACTTCAAGAACATGGTCATGAATGAGCTTTCTGATGAAGTGCATGTGTAGTTCAATGTGTTTGCTGCGCTGATGCTGGACTGGATCTTTGCATAGTTGAATGGCACTTTGATTATCACACCAAAGTGTGGTTGGATGCTGCTGCTCAAAGCCAAACTCTGATAGGATCTGACGAAGCCACAAGGCTTCCTTACTAGCTTCCACGGCACCACGATACTCTACTTCTGCTGACGAAAGAGAAATGGCAGCCTGTTTCTTACAAGCCCATGTAATAGGTCCTGAACCAAGAGTGAAGACATAACCGGCAGTAGACTTCCGATCATCAGGGTCACCAGCCCAATCAGAATCAGTGAAACCAACTAACAGAGGAGCTGCTTTGGCACTGTAATGAATCCCAAACTGTACTGTACCTCGAACATAACGAAGTATTCTTTTAGCTGCTTTCCAATGACTTTCACGGGGGTTTTGCATAAAACGAGCAACAAGGCCAACAACAAAGGAAAGATCAGGACGAGTATGGGTTAAATACAAGAGTTTTCCGACAAGTTGACGGTATAAGGTAGCATCAACTTCAGGAGAAGTACAAGAGACTGAAAGTTTGACTCCAGACTGAAAGGGAGAAGGGGTTGGCTTACAGTCTTCCATGTGAAAATGATGAAGAATATCACAAGCATACTTGGACTGGGAAAGGAAAATACCCTCTTGGGATTGCAAGACTTGAAGACCGAGAAAAAAGTGTAAGTGTCCTAAGTCTGTCATTTCAAATTTATTTTTAAGGCTGGACTTCACATGGTTTATAAGGTTGGGATCACTACTAGTAAGAATAAGATCATCAACATAAAGAACAAGGATGATAAGAGAGTTGCCCACTTTCTTGGTGTAGACAGTATTGTCAGAATGACACCTAGAAAAGCCAGATTCTAAAAGAAAGCTATCCATTTTGGCATACCAAGCCCGAGGAGCTTGCTTGAGGCCATAAAGGGATTTCTTAAGTCGACAAACAAGGCTGGAGTCTGTTTGTATGAAGCCAATGGGTTGTTCCATATAGATTTCTTCCTACAAGTCCCCATGCAAGAAGGCAGATTTAACATCCATCTGATGGACTTCCCATTTTAAAGAGGCAGCAAGGGAAAGAACAAGGCGGATAGAGTTCATTTTGGCAACAGGGGAGAAGGTTTCAGTGTAGTCAATGCCTTCAACCTGTGAAAAGCCCTCAGCAACGAGGCGAGCTTTATGTTTATCAACTTTCCCATCTGGTCCATACTTGGTTCTGTAAACCCATTTACATCTAACAAGTTTGCGTCCCTTTGGTAGAGGAACAAGATCCCATGTATCATTTGTCATCAATGAATGATACTCTTCATTCATAGCTGCTTCCCAATGTGGATGGCCTGAAGCTTCTGCAAAAGTGTCAGGATCATGATTTACTGGAGCTTGAGCCAGTAAAGAAGCGGCTCTTTCAAACTGAGAACGTGTACGTCGCTGATCTGTAGGATCACCGGCAAGATCACCTGCTGCATCCCGAGTAGCACGGACCCATGTTGGAAGTTGAGGATCCTGAGAAGGTGGGGGAGGATTATCATCCTCGCTTTCATCATCTGAAGAAGAAATGTTTTCAAAAGTAGAAGAGATAGGAAGAGGTGGCACATCCGCTGGACTAGGCTCGCAGGCCGATTTATTTTCATCAAATTTTACATCTCTTCTAATGATAACGTTTTTGGACTTAAATGGAATAAGTCTATAACCTTTTACATCTTCAGAATATCCAACAAAAGTACATTTCTCACTCTTAGGTTCTAAAGCTTTATGCTTTTCATCTGGAATATGGGCCCATGCTTCACTTCCAAACACACAAAAGTGACTTACATCTGGTTTAATGGAACTCCAAGCTTCTTCTGGAGTGATATTCTCTAGAAACTTAGTAGGAGTGTGATTGATTATATAATTTGCACAATTAATTGCTTCAGCCCAAAAACTAAGACTGAGTCCTTTAGATTGCAGCATACAATTAGCCATTTCCTTTAAGGTGCGATTTTTCCTTTCAACTACACCATTTTGTTGTGGAGTGTATGGAACGGTATGTTGCATTTGAATTCCATTTTCGGTGCAAAAGTTGATGAATGTGTTTTTAACATATTCTCCACCATTATCAGTTCTTAGCTTAAGAATTTGATGTCCAGATTGTTTTTCAACAAAGGCTTTGAAGGCCAAAAAAGTGTTAAATACTTCGCTCTTGAGTTTTAAGAAGTATACCCAAGTGCGTCTGGAGAAATCATCAATGAAAGTTAAGAAGTACTTGCAGCCAGAGAATGAAGCAACAGGAAGAGGACCACATAAATCACTATGCACAAGCTGTAAAGGGGCTGAGGCGTGCCAAGAGGCACGTTTGTCAAAACTGTCCCGATGATGTTTTCCGAGTACACATCCGGAACAAACACCATCTCTGCAAGATACCATAGGAAGACCTGTCACCATATTTTCTTTACATAAATGCTGAAGGGAGTGATAGTTTAAGTGACCAAATCGCTCATGCCAAAGTTTGCTCACTTCATCATTATGAGCAACAAATACTGAGGGAAGATTTGATGACCCAAAGTTGTGAAACTTATACAACCTTTTGGAATCATCAGCAAGACCAGTAGCTAGAATCTATTTAGGATCTTTTAGATCCTTGATTACAACATCATGAGGTGAAAATTCAACAATTTTACCTTCACCTGAATGAGTGATCTGATAGACAGATAGAAGGTTGCAGGATAAGGTTGGAACACATAATACATCATTAAACTGACCATTGTCTAGATGAAAAATTCCAGTCACTACAACATTAAGAGATCTATCATCACCAATATATATATTTTTGGTGTTACAATCATTTAAAGAAGAAAACATGGCTTGGTTTTTGGCCATGTGACAAGAGGCTCCAGAATCAATGAGCTACTCATGAGAATGAGAAGAAGAAGAAGATACATTTAATGCATAACCAGACTGAGATGATTGACAATGACATGCAGAAAGTGCCATTCCGGAAGTTGAAGTTGAAGTAGGCTCCACATGGATGTTATGTTTCTTCATTGCGGCTTCCAAGGCTTCCATCTTCTTAAAGCATTTAGATTCTAAGTGGCCGTCTCGATTACAAAAGTTACAATGTCTATCAGTCTTCTTCCATTTGTTTTTATTGGTCTTATCATTTTGCTGAAATGATCTTTCATTTTGAGGCTGAGATGGTTTAGGACCATTCTTTTGAGGATATGACTTCTTAGGATTCTTTGAATTTGGTTGCTGTTGGGCGGCTAACGCTTTCGTGGAAGAGTTTCCAAGATTAAGAAGACCAAGGTGTAAGAGTTTTTCTTGTTATCTTATTAAGGAATCACAAAAGGAGTCAAAGGAAGGGGCCTTGTAGTCTTGTCCTTGACAAATGAAAGCTTCCCTTGTAGAATGGAAAGTGGAAACAAATACAGAGTAGGCTGGTCCCAACTTAATAAGGATGGAATAAATAAGGTTACCATCTTCTTTCTTAACTTTCACACCTTCCAAGAGATATCTAAGGGTCTTGAATTTGGACAAGAAATCTTCAATGCAAGAAAAATTATTAGGATCCAAAGTAAGCAGCTCATTTTCAAGTTGATGGGCTCTAATTTCATTTTTAATCCCAAAAACTTTAGCAAGTTTTTCTAATGCTTCATGAGGAGTCTCAAGTTCTGCAATGTGGAATCTAATATCAGGAGAAATAGACATCCCTATCAAACCACGTGCTTGATCTTGTCTATTTTCCCATTTTGCCGCCTTGTCTTCATCTTTTGGTTTCTTCTCTTGGTCTGTGACTATTCTGAAGAGACCTTTACTTCTAAGTAAATCTTCGATGTAGGCTACCCATTGGAAGTAGTTAGTGCTGTCAAGAATGACTTGGCATGGACTTTCCATTTAAAAAAAACTGAAGCTGAATATGCTGAAAGTAAGTGTTCCAATGGATAGATCTCGAAAAAATAGGCGGTTTTAAAAAAAACGGCTCTGAAAAAGGCTTCCGGATGAAGAAGTTATGGCTTTTTGAAAAACAATTGTTGACGTTGCCGTCAAAGTGCGCGAATGTGTGGGAATGAAAAAAATTCGCCCCCACAAAATGAAGACTTGAACCCAAGACCTCTACTCTCTTAAAATAGCTTTGAACCAATTGATCTATACAAAAAATTTGAGAGAGAGAGAGAGAGAGAGAGGGGGGGGGGGGGGCTTGGTTTGCGTGCTTGCCTTGAGAAAGCTCTTTTTCCCTACAAAACACAAAACACAAAACCCAACATGAATATGCAAAGAAAAAACGAACCTTGCAGCTCGAAGTTAGCTTTAGCCAAAAAACTAGAAATTTAAAAAAAATCTCAAAGTTAGCTTTAGCCGAAATACTAAATATTTTTCTCAATGTTTCTGATTTTCCGAGATCACACTAAGGTGCAGGGAAAAGAGCATACGCATGAGAAAAATCCTTCCTTTCTGTTTCTGATTTGCCTAGATCGCACAGAGTCGCAGGGAAAAGAGCATACGCAGAAATGAAAGGTATAGATCCGGTTAAAAAAAAGGCTAAATAAACTGAGACCGAAATAAGCAGAGAGAAAATTACAGTAAACTGCAAAAAACACTGTATACCTCCCGATCTAAAAAATGACGCAGCTAGGGCTACCAGAAACCTTTTCACGTGAAACAAAAGGGGTTCCTCACTGGAACAAATGCTCCGAACGCAACAGAGCAGTCCTCTCGGCCCGAAAGCAGTCAGAAACAGCAGATCTAGGAAACGACAGCCGCATGCAGTTCTACCGGCTTCAGATTTGGATCACCAACGGACGCGGCCCTCAAATAGCTCTGATACCATGTAGGAATTTACAGGGTAAGTTCCTCAGAAAGAATGCCAAAAGGACACCGCTCACAACCAGATATCAAATCAATACAACAGTATTTTTGACGTGGTTAAAACCCTCAAAGTGCAAGGAGGGAAACAATCCACGGCCTGTCCCAACGTGGGTACTATAGGCAATTTATTAATCAAAGAATGAAAATTTACATAAGCTTCTCACATGCACGGATTACCCGAACAATGACCCTCCATGCGCTTTAAATAGAACTCATGGACCAATCGGGTGTCAAGCCACAGATCAAGTGTCGGTAATACCGAGGTGAGAGTGAACCGTCGGATCACTACATATCGTGACCGTCGGATTGTAAGTTACAAAATGTACAACGGTAAAGAAACACACTTTACCTAACTCTAACCTAACTCTATACTAGACCAAGTTGAACTTAACTATATCCTATGTGTCTGAATATCCTAACAGTATCCCCCTTATTGTTATTTTTGTGCCCATGTAGCCTCCATATTGTTATTGTTTTTACCCTTAGAAGCCCACTATTGTTATTGTTGTTCCCTTACATTATTATTGTTATGTAAGCTTTGATTATATTAAAATATGGGTGTAGTGTTGCCACCCCCACCACCCCTGACATAGCTATAAAACAACATATTAAAAATACGGTGGCAAGTGGTCAAACTCTTCCATCCCTGACGTTGTTATAAAAAAGCGTATTAAAAATAGGGTGCACGCAGTCAAACCTTGCCACTCCCCAACACATTCAAATGAAATTGTTATACATATGTGGTTGGCGGGCCACCCGCAGGAAAACTACCCCCACCAACTAAAAGACCCATATATCATACGTTAATAAACTGACTCGATGCATGTCACCATCCTATATGTGGTATGGGACCAACAGGGATCAAACTCGCTCGACCCACATGAGCCAACCCATCAATCCTATGGTCCCATATTTGAACCGTTACATGTTAATACATACCACTTAAACCAACAATGCCATACCATAGTAAACCATCACCGCCACACTATAAGCGCCATTGATCGGAGTTCAAACATGTATGTAAAGCGACATGAAGAAATGTGTTATGCCGTGGTTAATTAAAAAAACGTTCCTCCAAAATTTAGTGATACACCAACACGTTGTGCGGTTTGACCCTAGGCCAGTCCCATGACAACTGGGCATTGTTACCAATAGGTCAACAACCTTTCACTTATAAACTCTACCACAAACATTGTATTAAACCCGATTTTTCCAATCGCTAGGTGGAGGACAAGAAGCCATAGGTTGAACCAAGAGCGAAGGAGGTAGTAATCATGTGGCATAGATTTCGAGACAGAGCAATATTCTATAGGGATATTCTTAGAGCATATTTTCAATGCTTGTGAGGAATTTAAAAGATTCCCTAGAGGGTAATTCTTCACAGCGACGGAAGCATGTCAAATGTATACTCAAAAGAACCAAAATTTCTCAGGGATCGAAATGGTGTGGTCCATTTCCCCATCTCAGCAAAAAAAATTCAGGCTTCCAACAACAACGAATATTTGCAAAATCTTATGGAATCTAAAAGATTCCCTTGGAGGTTGATTTTTGAGAGAGGTCAAATGATACCAATTTTATAGTAATTTTTCACAGAATTTCAGAGGGAGCGTAGTGGTGTACCTAGAATATTCATCTAAGTAGTGGATTTTTTGGCCATCTCCAGGAAGGATTCTTTGGGGGAATCTTCATGATTCCCGAGGGTCTACATTTCGGCATTGTCAAAAAGGGAAAAAGTTTATAGTCGTTTGACATGATTTCACACCATGGATTCAACAATGCAGTCCATTTCGTTCGTCGAGGTTTCAATTTTTCGGCCATTCCCTAAAGTGGAGGTAAATGATGCAGTTATGTCAAGTATTTCTTTTGATTTGCTGAGATTATGCTTTTCTTGTTGAGATCCCTGATTACCATTATGTTGACAGATACTTGTATGCCACATCATGTGACATTTTATTAGCTTGTTACGGTGAAGGAGGGTCCATCTGAGTGAGATTTCCTATAGGAAATATGTCTCGTGGGCCACTCTGGTTGATGTAATTTATCATTTTCATAACAAAGAATCTATTATGTACTCATCATCATCTTATAGCATTTAATAAAGTGACCTCCCCACCATTGACACTAGGGCCTAAAGACGTAACCCACACTAGATGAACTTCGTTATTAATGTGTTTGTGCTCTTCTATTTGATGGTTGTTGTTATGTTTCATATTCCCAAAATCATGCACATGTGGTTGTTTTATACTCTTTCGTATGCAATTATGCTAACATCACAGAAGAAAAAGATCTTGGTTAATTTCGGTAGTTGAAGAGATGCGGATCAAATCGTGTCACGATTTCTCTATGAGAGTTTCAGAGTCATATGTTTTCTTCTCTTCTAGTTTTGGAAGGCCATTATAATACACTCTATGTTGCCTCTACTTCCACTGAAGGTTAGAAGGTTTGACATGGTAAAACATAGGAACAAATATTTAATTGTTTTTTAGTCTAACACACACACACACATATATATAGAACAAAGGAATTAAATTCTTATTGGATAACTAAAAGGAAAATAGAAAATAAAAATAGAAGACTATAAATTGAAATATAAAAAGTAATAAAGTACAACTTATAACTAGAATTTTTAGCTTTGTTGGTTATTGAATATCATTTTTCAAAAATTCTCTACCTCTTTATTCAAACAAAATAGGATATATAGTCAAGTGTCTCAGGGTAGGTCTTTTAACCTTTTCCAACACATGTTGAACAATCATTTCCATGAACTCACCTTCGTCACAAGTTATTAAGAAAAATATAGAGAAACTGAGTTAAAAATGTATACTGAAATACCATGTACCTATGCATAAAACAATAATATCACTAGATTCTCAAGAGCTACACATCTCCTAGAGATCTAAATCACTTATATTTGCAATAATAGAAAGGGAACCCATCCACTTTTGAATCTTTTTGGAATCATGTTGTGGCTTCTCTTAGTTTTAGAGTAATATGTTTTCTTCTCTTTCATTTTCTACAAGTGCTTAGGAAACACTCTATGTTCCCTCTACATCCACTGAAAGTCAATGAGGTTGACATGGTAAAACATAGGAACACATATTTAGCTATTTGTTAATGTAAAATATTAAAGATATTTTAGAGTGAATATATATATGTGTGTGTGTGTGTGTGTGTGTGTGTGTGTGTGTGTGTGTGTGTGTGTGTGTATAATCATTCTATTAATGAAACTAATGAAATTCTTATTGCATAAGTCAAATGAAAATAGAAAAATAAAAATAGAAGAGGATAAATGGAAATACTAAAAGTAACAAATGAAATTATACGTGGACTTTTACACTCTGCTAGTTTTCTAGTACCTTTTTTTTTAAAACTCTCTATCTCTTCATTCAAACTAGCAAGATATTTAGTCAAGTAGCTTAGGGCAAGTATTTAACCTTTTTGAACACACATTGAACAATATTTTCCATGATCTCACACTTGTGACTGGTTATTCACAACAATATAGAGAAACATAGTTAAGAATACATACTCAAATACCATGTAGTTATGCATAGAACAAATAATATCACTAGGGTTCTCACCTGTTACATGTTTTTTGAAGATCTAACCCACCTATATTTGTAACAGTATAAAGGGTGTCTCCCACTTTTAAATAATTTTGGAATCATGTCATGGCTTCTCTTCCATAGCTTTAGGTTGCATGTTTTATTTTTTTCCATTGTGCATAGGCCCTTAGAATACACTCTATGCCCCTTCTGCATCAACTAAAGTTTAGTGGGGTCAACATGGTAAAACATTAGAATATTTGGAGTCCTATACTTAAACATGTTGATAAGTTCATTGATACACCACTCAAATTCGACATACCCAGTGGAAAATATGGCCACATGGATAAAGGAGGTTCTATTAGGCTCTTTTATTTGAGATGGAAAATCATCTCCAACTCACAATTTTGGCTCGTCTAAAAAGACTCAGTCTCTGCGCAGAAAAGAGGTAATGGTAAATATGGGTTATGAGGGTTTTCTTGACATTTGGACCATAATGAAAGATGTGAAGGATATGAAAGTCCTCTTCCGGACTAACCGAATAACAAAATACACACAATGTTTATTAAAATTCCAATATATATATGTTTTATAAAGAAATATTTTTGTCTACTACTATTCCAAGAATTCTCTATGTTTTATAAGGAAAACATTTCTCTCACCTCAAAAATCAGGTGGTGATGTGCCCAAATTGCATTGAGTAATGAGAGCAATGAGAGTATGAAGCAAGGGCGGAGAGGCATTGGAATTATTGACTTGCAACTATATGACCAAAATGGGTTTGCATTTGTATAATAGACTCATAATTTTGTACAATCAAATTATATTATTATATCACTGTATTTACTTTTTGGTAGGACATGATATCTATGCATTTATTTTTTGCCAGATTAGAATGGCTACTTGGAAATTTTTAGTTCTCTATCTATCTATCTATCTATCTATATCTATATATATATATATATATATATATATATATATATATATATATATATATATATAGATATAGTTAATTAGTCTTTGCATACCTCTTGATGAATAAAAAAATTGGAATTTCACTTTTCTGAAAGGAAAATAATTTTTTTATTTTTTTACAATATTCTCACCTTTATTTATTTTTGGAAAAAATTACAACAAAACTATTGAAATTGAAATAAATTTTGAAAATCAACTAAAAGTATTGAAAATGATAATTAAAAATTATTCCTATAATACATGTTGTGGCACAATAGGGTCTAATAACAATATATTTATATTATTATCATTTATTGTTGACCTTGATGAATTTTCATTAATGATAATTAGTTTTGTGGTTATAATTGATTATATTTTTTTTTGGTTAATAAAAATTAAATGTGGTTCACTTTCAGCAACAATAGTTGACTTTATGACCTTTCAAGGGTAGTTAAGAAGTTAGCTTCACCATTATGTCACATAGTCACATTAAGAGATTGAGTTGGATATTATATAACACTGAGACATGAAGATGTTGACTTTCATATGAGGTTACATTATGATGTTATTGTTAAGATATTATGTCATAATACAACATTAAGATGTTGATTTACATAGTATACTAAATTATAATATTAAAAAGTTGAATTCAAAATTATGTCAATTTGCAATAGTAAGGGAGATCATAATACAATATCATGTTGAACCACTGAAAGATAAACTTTAATATTATTTCACATTTTTATATTAATAGATTGACGATATAGTTTACTCTCAAAAAATTGAAAAATTAAAAAATAATTAATTTAAGAAATAGAATTCAATATTATATCATTACATCGGAAAGAAGTGGAGCGGATAGGAAGTGATGATGACCAGAGTTTGCCTCTGGTAGACCTGTGGCTGGGTCAGGGTGCAGGAAAAGACTATAGCCACCTACATCAGATCAAGACAAGATAGAATCACGGGCCATATGGGTAGTCGGATAGGCCTTGGGCTGGGCTGATGGAGAAATGATGAAACCGGCAAGGGGAGAGCGATCCCCTCCTAAAAAAACTTAATGGAAAGCGAGGCAAGTATGAATGGAATGACTAGAATCATAGGAAAACGAAGCAAGGATGCTCCGATCATGGGGGCTCACTGGCAAGCGGGATTGGGAAGCAAATTTTGCCCCAAGCAACGAAAAAACCCAGGTTTGTAGTCCCAAATAACAAACTAGAAGAATACAGAGGATATATGAAAGACCATGCTCTGATTTGGAAGTTTATAGGGGTGTGGCCGTCAGAGAAAGAACTAGAAAAATGGATACAATAGGGATGGAAACCTAAAGGACACATAGACCTAAAATTGGGTGTTAAATGTTTTTCTCAGTTATCTTCTCCAACATGGATGATAAGGAGAGGATTTTCGATAATGGACCCTATTTCTTCAACAACGCAGGTCTTTTTATGAGGCATTGGGAAGAATGCTATAATCCAGATAAGAAAAAAATGTTGGCGGAACCAATATGGGTCTGAATTTTCGGACTCCGAATTGAATTTTGGGATCCAGAAATCCTGGAAGGTAATGGGAACTCAATTGGGACCTTCGTCAAAGTAGCAGACACCACCAGAAAAGGAAGATATACCTCCTATGCAAGGATCTGTTTTTACATGAACATCACAGAACCGCTTCCCGACTATATTGAGGTGGAATACCATGATGAAGTATGGCAGCAACCAGTAGATTACGAGCACATTCCATTCCGTTGCAAAATATGTCATGAATACAGCCACCTCTTTAGTTCCTTCCCCCTGAATGCTACTGGGTCATCACCAGAAACTACGAAGGAGGAAGAATCGAGGAAGGAGGAAGATTTGAGCAAGGACAGAGATGTTGGCTTTTAGAAAGTGCACCAATGGAAGAAATCTCAAAAAGGGCCGACCAATCTTAAAATGCCTTCCAAGGAATCAGCTCAGGTAAATCAAAATAAGTTCACGGCTCTACAAGAGGAGGAAATGGAATAAGATAGTGAAGAAAGTGGTGAAGAACAAATAGAACCTAAGAAGATAGACAAAGGGAAAAGTAGGGCACAAACTAAGATAGGGCAGGAAAATGGAGGGGAAGAGAAAAAACCAAGTAAGAGCAGATCCAAATGGAAATCCACCCCCAGAAAGACAATGGTAGTGAAGAGGAACAGGTCATGAAGTGACTACTACAAGAATGGAGGCATCTGGATGAGAGATTCGTCCCAGAAGATCAGAAGCAACTATACAAAGACATGTTCCAACGATACAAGGAGAAAAGTGGAGCAATCATAGTTAGTCAGCCTAAGCACCTAGGATCGCAAGGGGGGCAAGGCATAGAACCAGGAACTATAGGAAAAGGGGGAAGAAAACAGGGAAGAAGACCCATGATCGAATCCATTCAAATGGTAGGCGAAATGTTGGTGAATTTAGGAAGAGTAGTGCCTCTATCAAACGTATTCCAACAACCCATCAAATTGTTGAAATGAAAATTACAACCTAGAATATTAGAGGGTTGAATAGTAAGGGGAAATAGAGATACCTGAAGGAGAGACTTAGTAAGGATAAACCTAATATAATGATAATCCAGGAAACAAAGATCAGTGAAAAGAAATTGAAAGACATCATGGGCAAATTGAAACCTCATTATAAGATAATAGCTCAGGATGCCACAAGAAGTGCAGGAAGCTTGGAAATACTCTGGAACCCCAAGGAGGTTCAATTTGAATATTGGATAAGTTTACCTAGTATCCTATCGAGGAATTAGGAACATTGGATCCCAAGAATGGGTTCTCTTCACAGGAGTGTATGGGCTGCCCATACCTGTGGAGTGCAAGATTTTCCTCTAGAACTTGGAAAAAACCCAGAGTCTTTTCCAAGACAACCCATGGATTGTAGGAGGAGACTTCAATATGATTAAATCACTGAGTGAAAAACGAGGAGGCCTTAGAAGGATAGACATGGACATGGAAGAATTCAATTATATGATCAACGAACAAAGGATGGTGGACACCCCAACTATAAATGGGACCCACACATGGAACAATAGAAGAGGATGCACCCACCAAATTGCGTCGCAGTTAGATAGATTTCTTATATCTGAACAGGAAATAAACCAAGACATTTTCGTAGAAGCCATGATCCTTCCAGGAATGGGTTCCGACCACTGGTTGATCAAACTTGAAATTGACCTCGCATCTAGCCCTAAAAAGCACCCTTTCAGGTTTGAGGCCTTTTGAGTCAGAGATCAGAAGTTTATGACGAAAGTAGAGGAATGGTGGAGACAAAGTCAGTGGAGGGGTAGGAGTAGAATGCAAAACTTCCAATTGAAACTAAAGGAAATAAAAGAGAAAATTAAAAAATGGAACAAAGAAGAATTCGGAATATTTTCAAGGATAAAAAGCAATTAGCCCAGAGAATGATGAGAATTCAACAATAAATCATAATAGTAGGACGGAGCGAAGAACTAGCTAGAGAAGAAGGGGTCTTGATCATCGAGATTGAAGAAAGAAGGATACATGAAGAGATTCTATGGCAACAAAAATGAAAAGTGAATTGGTTAAAAGAGGGAGAAAGGAATACAAAGTTCTTCCATTAGGCTATGATCCAGTACAGAGAAATAGAATCTTCTCTCTAAATAATGAAGAAGGAACTCGTCTAACTCAGCATGAAGAGATGGAACATACCCTGGTCAGCCACTTTAAAGACCTCCTTACAAAACCCCAAGAGGAACGACAAGCAGCTATCAGGAGAGTCTGCAATGAGATTCCAATCTTGATTACCAGAGATTAAAACATCGCTCTAATGAGGGCAGCCACCATGGAGGAATTCGAAGAGATCGTGAAAGGGATGAAGAAGAATAAAGTCCCAGGACTAGATGGTTTCACAATGGAATTCTATCAAACGGGTTGGAAATTTATGGGGCAAGATATTTTGGACGTGGTTGAAGAATCCCGAAGAAACTAGAAGGTATGTCCTGGCCTTAACTCTACTCTCTCTTATTCCTAAAACTACCAAATCTGAATATCCCCAAGGTTTTAGACCCATTGTGCTCTGTAATGTGATCTATAAAATTATTGAAACCATGTTGGCCAAAAGACTCAAGCCCATTCTTTCTAGTATTATTTCTCCTAAGCAAACAAGATTTGTGGAAGGGCGTCAAATTCTTGATGGTTTGATAGTGTCACAAGAAGTGGTGCACTCTCTGAAATCCAAAAAAGAGACATGGATGATGATCAAACTAGACCTATCAAAGGCCTATGACCATCTGAATTGGGAATACCTTAAATTAGTGTTAGTTGCCGTTGGTTTCTGTAATGATGATGATGATGATGGTTAACGTCTGCTGAGACCAAATAATGATCTATCGGACCTAAAAAGACAAATTATTTATTTTGATTTAAGACTTTATTCCTATGCTCAAAAATCTTGGAGAGAAGCCTCCCGAGTTCACTATAATTTTGGCATTGTAAAAGGCTAGGAAGGTCAGTATTGTAACAAAGGTTGTGAAATTGAGATCTAATGTGGTTGTATGCAGGGCACTCTAAGAGGAAGTGGTTTTCATCCTCGATGCTCCTATTCTCACAAATATGGCAGATCCTTTCTATCCATGGCATTTTAGGAATTGCCCAACAACCAGTTTCACTATGGAGCTCATGAGAATTCGTTCTAATCTTTGCTATATTAATTTTCTTCTTTGAGCTAGTTAAAATAGAGAGATACTTTTGATCTTCAAGGGAGGGGTTGATGACCCTCTTATAATAACTTAATTTTCTTTTAGACGCTAAATCTTTCTCACACCACAATTTTTCTTTGAACTTAGAAGTAACAATATCTTTAATGTTATTTATGTTTTGCAAAGCATCATTCTCATTGATCTCCCAATAGTTTAACCAGGCCCTTGTGTCCTTATGCCATCCTCAGTTAAGCCTTAGGTGGTTTTGGCTGGAATTTAAAGCTAGCTTAGGAAGTCTATGATTGTCTATGTTATTGATCTTGTGCTTGTACACCAGAAACCTGAGCATAGCTAGGCTCTCAATAGGAGAAAGACCTGCTTCTATAAGGAGAATAGGATAGGGTGTATTACTTTTAATTTTCAGGTTATAAATTATAAAACGCTTCTGGATTTGCTCAATCTTTCTCCATGATTCTCTAGAGATGCTACAGCCCCAAACTTCACAGCCATATAAGATAACAGGAACGACTAAAGTTTCAAAGAGGAACTTCTTTTTATCCCACATTACGAGGTTTGTAGTTTTACAATTATTTTCAAGACCAAAATAGATCGATTGCATGGATATCAGATATGATTTCCACCTCGATTTTCTCCATTCTCTTAAATGGTACGCCAACTACCACCTTCAATGCCTCTAGAGGCTTGAGGCAGGGGGATCCTCTATCTCTCTTCCTCTTAATCATTGCGGCGAAAGGGATGGCGAGATATATTAAAAAGGAATTGCAGGAGGGAAAAATCAAAGGGCTCTGTATTTGGGGGAATGATCTACTGATCACCCACCAGCAATTTGTTGACGATATCATGTTGTTTTGCATAGTATCTCTTAGGGAAGTAAAAGAATGAAAGACATCCTGGATCTCTTCATGGAAGCATCAGGTACTCAAATCAACAAGGAGAAATCATGCACTTACTTTTTTAACACAACCAGAAATGTTAAAAGTTATCTAACAAGAATCGTGGGTATTAGATATGGAGATCTCCCCACCAAATATATTGGCACCCAGTTATCTCTAAATCCTCTAAAGATGGCGAATTGGCAACAAACCATCGAGAAAATTACTAGAATATTGGCAAACTGGTCCTTGAGAACCTTAAATTTAGTAGGAAGAGTAGTCTTGGTGAAGGCTATCTTACAAGCCATACCGATTTACCATCTCTTAGCAACGGCAGCCCCAAAAGGAGCATGTGCCAAAATGGTGGAATTTTTTAAGAAATTCCTTTGGGAAGGTCCGAAGCAATAGAAGAAATGGGCTTTGATATCCTGGCAAGGTTTGAATAAGAGTAAAGAGGAACGGGAGTTAGGCTTGAGGGACCCCTACATTATGAACCAAATAATGGGAGCAAAACTTTGGTGGAGATGGATGGCGGGAGGCGGACACCTATGGAAAAGAATCTCAACGAAGAAATATAACATGCCAGAAAACACAGAGGTCATCTTAAGACACATGGAACCTCCAAGGGGCTCTACAATATTGAACTTGGCCAGTCAGAACAGAGACATAATAACCAAGCATGCCTTCTGGGAAATAAGGGATGGAAGATCAAAATTTTTTTGGGAAGAAGCCTGGAAACAGAGGGAGAAAATGAATGGTATACAGGGTCTAGGAAACACCTTTTAGCTTTCAAAAGCGGCTGGATTAAATTATGTAAGAGAGTTCTGGAAAGAAGAAAACATGGAGGATTACTAGCGATTATGGAAAAACCCGTAAGAATGGGACCAAACAATTGATGGGGAACAAAGGGAGCTGTATACAAAAGAAATGAAGATAAGAAAAATAGCTATTAGAACTAGCCTTGACATCCTAAGATGGGGCCATTCAACGAAAGGAACATTCACGATCAATGAAGCCTATAACCTTACCATGGAGCCGTAATAGGATGGCTTGAAACCCCTCTGGAAACGAATTTGGCATTTAATTGGTGGCCAACAATTGCACACTTCCTCTGGCTAACATGTAAGGGCCAAATATTGACATGGGATCAGCTACAAAAATGAGGTATACAGGGACCACCCCACTGCGGTCTCTGTAAACAGGACTAGGAAACTATTGAACACCTTATGAATTTTTGTCATTTTTCCCACAAACAATGGGAAGACACTCGTTGTGTCTTTGGAAGGAAGAAAAAAGATCCCCAAAATATCAAAGAAACAATCCATCAATGGGGGCGTGGTCAATTCACCAGCCCAGTGGTGAATAAAGCTTCGAGTCTAGCTGTAGGTTTGAATATGTGGAATATATGGAAGGAAAGAAACCAAAGAATCTTTCAAAACAAAGAACTGACTCAAGCGCGGGTTTGGAAAAGAACCATGGATCACATAAGAGAAACCATATTAGTGGAAACATGGAGTCAGGAGGACTGGAAGACAACGCCCAATGAAGAACGAATCTTGGTCAAACTAAACCTCGATCAAGGAATGGTAGCCCCTCAGAAGTGGAAACCTTCTCGTACAAATAGAGAAATTCCTCAACATTTCTCACAACCTACTGCTGGTGTCATTAAACTAAATTTCAATGGGGCCTCTAAAGGTTCCGGGGTTGGCAGGGCTTAGTGACATCTTCTAGGACAATCAAGGCAGAACAAGATGGGTATACGCAGCTCATGGAGAGGTCATGAGCAATAACAAAGTAGAGCTTATGGCAATTCGACAAGGTTTGGGAATAGCGATAAGACTCGGATATAACCACCTGGAGGTGGAAGGAGACTCCCAACTAGTCATAGATATGATCAGGAAGCTAAACAATGGAAAGGCCTGGGATAAAATAGTGAAAATATGGAGAACAACAAGTCTGGTCCAAGACATGGGAGACGTAATATAGCGGTTTGAATATATGATCATAAAACGTGTAAAAAGGGAAGGTAAAAAAGCAATTAATTTCCTAGCCAACTGGGGAAGCAATGAGCAAGGAGGCAATTTGGACAGTATCTAGTCTTTACAAATTGAGGAACCCCATATGGATTCTCTCAAGGCCATCCTAGACCAAGATAATCATGAGGCCATGAACTCAATATAATAGACACAGGGGGCCCCCGATCGGGGTGATGATGTGGATGTGTGCAAACATTATGACTGACATAAGTAGAGGATGGCCAAGACCACCGACCACTGCTCGCATGCTTGTACAATAGGGCGTGGTGACGTTCTGCATGACCACATAAGAGGCATAAGTTGGGTGATAATGAAGAGAGAGGTTGGCAAGGGCCTACAAAGTAGGGACGGATGCTGGCATTCATAATTTGATTCAGGAGATGGAGGGTAGCATAATGGAGGAAGACTGAAAATCAAAAATGGAAGAATGGAGGGACTTTGTCCCCGACCCAAGGAACACTAGGGGCAGGATGTCACAATTTAAACAAACCTTGCAATTGTACTAGGTCATGAAGTGACTGCTAGCTAGGGATTTGGAACAGGTGGTGGGGGAGATGGTAGAAATTACCCGAGGCATTCCCGACCTCAAAAAAGATCTAAAGAATAAGCAAATTATGTTGTTCATGTAGGAAAGGAAGTTGGATAAGTTCCAACACAGAATCATGAGGCTGTCTCCAGCATCGAGTGACTCTGTGGCGGAATTGGCCATCTTGGATTCTGAGCAGGATGATAAAAAGGACTAGTTTTTGACAGTCAGACTCCAGGTTATGCTAGACTTTTTAGTGGGTAGCTTTTATTTTTCTTGTCTTAGTATGTCTTCTAAGACCTTAAACTGTATATCTAGCTGTGAAGTGTATCTAGCTTGGGTAGAAATACTTGTTAGATTTTTTCTACTGGATGGCTTATAATAGGTTCAGGTGGCCAACAGACTTGGTTTCCCATTCGGGCAAGTTGAGGCCACCCAGATTTTGTATATGGAACAACTTGATATTATAAATAGAAAAGAGGATCTACCTAAGCTTACAAAAAAAAAGTATTATATCATTACATCATTTCAATGTAATTGTAAGATTGATTTTAATATAATGCTATATTTTGACACTGAAAAGAAAAACTACATATGATGATAAGCTTGGCATTGAGATATCATAAACTCTAAAGTTATAACATATTTCAATATTTTAGTAGTCATAATTGTGGTGGTCAACATAAATATTATGTCATATTATGACATAGTGGTCAACATAAATATTATGTCATATTATGGCATTTTATAGGTAACAGTATGATTGAATTCCACGTTGCAAAATATGGTTGATACAATATTATGTTACATTAAAATATTTTGGGATATAGTATGGATAACTTAAATTCACTAGCACATTGTGACAATTTAAGAGAAATAATATGAGATGTTATGCTTGGAAGTGATAATATTATTGATTTTAATTTTATGACATATTGTAACAATTTAATAGTCATAATTAAATATGTTGATGATTATGTTAAATATGACATTTTGATCCCTCAAAAATTGTTTAAAGATAACTGCATATATATGCAACCTTCTTTGCTAAAAATTACAAATGCATGTGTTTTTTTTGTGACAGTGATATATATGTCCAAGATATCCTTTTCAAATATTTGATTGTTCAAGGCTTTATTGAAAAATTTTATGATATTTATTTAGTTCTTTTCTATTTGTTGTGTTAGTGTGCTACTATTATAAGTGAGTCTATGTAAATTTTCTTTGTGCCTTATGTAATAAATGTTATTTCTCTTTTAGGTTTTGATTTCTTAGGCTCTTTTAGGTTTGGGTTTCTTAGGCTTGTAGAGAGTGATTATCTAAAATGCCTTGATTCACTATTTTGTTGGTGGTTCTTTATCAATATCTTAGTACTTGATTTTTTTGGTTTTATTTTGTCGAGTTTACCTTTCTTGTATTCACTTCTCTTATTCATTGAAAACTTGGTTTGTTAAAGAATTTTAGTCTTGTTTGTGCATTAGGGTTGCATGATTCTTTCTGCATAGTTTTGTTTTATACAAGTTGTTATAGACATTTTTGTGCCTCACAGCATGAAGCATGAAATGTCCATAATCTAAGGGATCCAAAGTCCCTAAACATGTTGTTCCTACCCCTAGAGGAACAAGGTCAGCAAACCACAACACTTAATAAAAGTTCTCCACCTGAAAACACTCAAAAACAAGGCAATTCTAGATCATGTCAACTGCTCCACTGAGCATCTGCGCTGAATTTCAACTGCTCCACTGTCTACCTGCGTTGAATGTCAACTGCAAAGAAGGCTACCTGCGCTGGGCGAGTTTGTACATGTGGCACAGTCATTCCTCAAGGTGTCAATGCCCAGGAAGCTTCCAAAATGACACTTGGATCAAGGAATTTGACTGGTGATGAGTAAGAGGTTCTAAATCTCCAAGTGGAAGGAAGAACCTCCAAGTGGACTCAAGAACTGAAGAAGAACTGGAGTGGGAGAGGACACTAGTCACATCTCAAGCTGACTCATCCTCTCTCCAAACTCCTATATATGGATCTCTCTCCCATGAGATCCAGAGGCTGGAATCTTGTGAATGTAAAGAATTGTTGTTGGTTTGAGTTTAGAACTATTGGGTGATTTGCTTTGAAGGAGGTGAAGAGGAGATTTCTTTCTGCTGGGAAGGTGATGCTGGATTGGGCCTCTTATGGTTGTATCACTTCCTGAACCTTACTTCTTCCATTAATAAAGAATTTGAGGTTCTTCTATATGCATGTGTCTCAATGATGTATTGTTATACTTGTGTATTTGATTTATTCTAATCCTTGAATCAATTATGAATGTATGTTTCTTGTAGTTTCCCTCTCTTGCCATTTTGCAGGATCTTGGTGTAGCTGGGCCAGTGAAAGAGCAAGGAGCTGGGGGCAAGTAGCAAAGAGAGAAGATTGGATCAACCATTAGCGAAAGACATCAGTTAGTGGATCTCTTTCTCCCCTCTTTTACATCTCATAAAGAAGTAATCTCAGATAGCTTTGCTTTGATTGTTGCTAAGGAACTATCACCCTTAGGGTGGGATAGGGTCATTCCGTATTGGATACTTTTCCCAACAACAAATTGGCGACTCCACTGGGGAACGTATCTTGTTGGTTGTTTGTGTTTTACTATTCATTTCCTAAACACAGGGAGTACCGAATCGAACTGCATTTGGATCTTTCAAATGCAAAGTAGAGGGCAGCTACTCTAGCTCAGTTTCTGGGCATGTTTATGATTTGAAGAGCTGATCCACAAGGACTCTGAACAGCTCTTAGTGATATCTATTCATCCTCCTTTGAATCATCCTTTAGTGTGTACTTGATTGGTAGCTTTGATTTGGCCAAAAACTGTTGATTTTTGAGCAATCTGTGACCCAGAACCCAAGAGAAACGAGAGTTTCTCTCTTCATTGCAGGCACTATGAAGGCAGTCTGCATTTCATCGCAGGTCCCGAAGGGGCTACCTGCGCTGAATGTCAAACTGACAGTGTACTACCTGCGCTGAACCAGTGTGGCCTTGTGCAACTGGGGTTCTCTACTTTCTGTTGCCCTGTTTTCATCCCTGTTTTTGCAGCCTGTTATCAGTCAATGTACCTATCTAAAACCACCTTTCTTTGCCACTATTCCGCCTCGGTTGTATAAAGAAACTTTATTTGTTCTTTGTGTATTTCTTACATCATTTGCAGTTTCCCATAACGAAAGTGAACTAGTCTTGTTGTGGCCTCTTAGATCTAGACCTGTGATAAGTGTCGTTCTGATCTTAAGAGTTAGTTTGTTTGCTGTTCATAGCTGATTGAGATTTTTGCTTTCGTCATATGGTTTGAATTTATGTATTTCTAGTGTTGAAACAAGTAAATCTTAAGGTGTCTTTTGATTTTGGACAAAAGCTTGTTTGCTCTCACTTGAAATTAAATCCAAAGTTATACAACAACTTTCTTTTTGTAGTACATCAACATTAAGAAAGAGAAAAGAAATACCTGCATTGTGCATGTGCATTTTGACAGCTTGCATGTTGATTTAGGAAAGAGTGCATTAGTGTGTGATCTATGATCTGTGTGAAAAGATGCTGTCTTTCTTTTCCCTCAGTAGTTAAGATTTTCATGAGTTGAAAAGATTGAAAAAGCTTGCTTCTCATCTTTAGACTGCATTTAGGAGTTGTACCATACATCTCGTGGTGAACCTTGAAAGGCAAACTTTAAAAAGATCAACTTAAAATATATTGAATGAACCTAACAACGCTTTGCAACATAACGCTCATCGTAGAGGTCTAGGTAGCAACATGTTCCGGCGTCGTTAAACGTAGTGACTGTCGATCTCGAAGAAGGTGGGTGATTCCTCCTGAGAGTCGGTGGCACTAATACGGACTTGTGCTCCCACGTACCGTCGCGTATATATTGGGAGACCCCTATAGGCATATATCTTTTATCCTTAGGAAGTCGTGTCGGCCGCCCTACTGATCGCAATGCAGTGAACACAGCATTCACGAAGATCGACCACCCGTACCGTAAAACGTATTCTGTGGTTTTGCGAAAAGTTTGGCACACCCTCTGCCTAGAACTCCAGAGTAGTTTCTTTTGGTCTTTTTCAAACTCTATAACTGAAAAAGTCCATCCGAGCATTTGTAACTTCGGGCTCGTTAAAACATCGAAGGAGACTAGAGTCATCTTTAACGTTTTCTCGACTCTTTAAAATTGAAAAAGCAAGTTGTGTCTTAAAGCGTCTAATAAAATTCATTCAATTTGGAAACACAAATTTCCCCTTTTAATATTTTGGTTGATCGAGTAATCCGCAATCGTGGAAGAAAGTCAATTGAAACCCCGTCATTCGCGGAGGCTTACGAGTCAACCGTCTTTGTCTCCAGAATCGAAAACAGTACAGACAAAGCGAACTTGTTTAACCGGTTCAAAATCTCCTATAAAATTTAGAACAAGTGTTCCAACTATATCTGAGGTTCCGGTTACTCCAAACATTTCTGGAAACCCTGCCTCTATAGAAGAAGTTCAACAGCCACAGAAGGACAGTAATACTGATCCTAGTCTGGGGGCAAATACTTGTATAACTGAACCAGTTCCATCTGTAACCGGTCTAGAGAGTTTTGTTCCCCAAACAACTGTCGCTGTCGAAACAACCACTTCTTCGGCACCAGAAATATTTTACGGACCTGACGGTCTTCCTCTTCCACCGGGTTTGATTGCGATAGAGGAAATTGCAGAGGATACGCAAGCAAGTACTCCAACCCATTTTGGAGTCGGGGTCACTCTATTTCCTTCATCAGAAGTTAATCCACCACAAGTGGAGGTTCCTGTAGAATCGCTAGGCAATCTATTTGATAGACTTAAAATGTCTGAACAACTGTCATCATCTAGGACTGTGTCAAATGACACAGCGACAGCAGAAGCCCCTGCCGTCACTCCAACAATGTTTTCCGGCATACCATCTGTCCCAACTAGCTCACAACCGCTAGAAGGAGTCCACCAAGGGACTATTTCGACAGTATGGTCTGTTCCAGTTTGTTCATCCGGGGTAATATCCGGCAACTCTTATGTTGAGACTCGCCAAATTGATCCATTTGGAGGTCAATTTGGGCAATCCAGTCCCCAAGGATAATCAATCCCCTTGAGTTCTGGATTGCTACCGTAAGGGGGGCAGTATGCCCTTTCATTACCCCCTCCGGGAGGGTACCCATACGGGAGTTCACAGCAGTATTCAGGTTATACTGGAATTGCATCAAGTAGTTGGGTACCTATGCTACCTCAACAACCAAGGGTTGTATATTCTATGCAACAGTGTGTACCTATGACGAAGATCCCAACCACACCAGCTATTGTAATAGTGTCACAAGTTCAAGCGATGCCTGTTGCATGTTAACCTCAAATTTCTCAGGTTGTAATGCAACAGCCCCTTGACCATGGGTCACAACCACAATCGCCAACTAGTGGGGCGACACAGGTCCAAACGGGTACAATTACCCCACACCTCGGTCCAATGGTTAGCATAGCACAACAGAACATGGCTTCACAACCATGGCTAGTGCAATACCAACAACCACAATTCCAGCAGGTGTACCAAGGTTCTGAGCAGCAGATCTTTGCGAATAGTGGACAGCCGTATATCCAAAACGGTCAAAACCAACCACTTTACAGTGGTCAAGTCCACCAACCGTATTAGTCATACCAACATCAATTACATTATGCTGGTATGCAAAGGCCCACTGCTCAAACGATTCCATCGTACCCTGGTTATGCTTCGCCTAACCTGAATCAACAGTTACCATTCGTGGCGACTTTAGAGTTACCCGATTTACATCGGTTGACCAACGATCCGATTGCTTATGCCCCTTGGTGGCCAGCGATTCCTCATAAACTTCCATTTGACATTCCTAAATTCAATGGAAATCCAGGTGAAGACCCATCGAATCACGTGATGACTTTTCATCTGTGGTGTTCATCGAACACCCTAAACGACGATTCGATAATGCTTCGCCTTTTTCAGAGGACATTGACAGGTCCAGCGGCTAAATGGTATATTGAATTACCTAGAGCCTCTTTCGACAATTTTAGTTCCCTAGCCATGACTTTCTTAACCCATTTTCAATTACCGATAAGGTATGAAATGGGAACAGAAATATTAACCAACTTCAAGCAGACAACTGCCACCCATATATCTGATCATATACATGAGTGGCGTCATCGTCGTAGGATGGTGAAAACATACGTTCCCGATCAGCTGTTAGCTGAATGGTTTATAAAGTCGTTACTTCCTGCTATAACGGAAGATGTGGCCAAGGGGGGAGTCGTAACAGAGGAGCAAGTTATCGCTCATGCACAGTATTTGGACTTATTTTATACTCAGTCCGGCACGCTCTACGACAAAATACCTGACGCTCCTAGACCGGAATTTTCAATTCCTCCTCCTCCTAAATCCAATAGTGACTCTCATGCCGGTGATGGCGTGATTGGCACGACAAACACGAAATTGATAAAGGCTTCGTCAAAGAAAACCCGTAAGAATTCAGATCAAAATGCAAAAGAAGAAATTCTTGCTTCGGAAGTAAATGCCATATCAGCAAATAAGGGCAAAGAAACCAATCAAACAGGAAGCAAGAAGAAGCAAAACAAAGGGAAGAAGAAAAAACAGGGTGAGTCATCTCCTGAAAAAACTTCTTCAAACCCTCCCGGGAAAGGGAAACAAAATTATCCATGTCAAATATGTGATGATGAGGATCATTACACAAGGAATTGTCCATTCAAAGCTGAGTTAAAGAGGTTCTTTAAAAGTTCCCAAACCTCAGCTCTGTTAACTGATCCATTTCCCAACCCATGTCAAAATCTGGTTGATAGTGGAAATGCTTCCCCGTCGCAAGTACTTATGTTGTCAGTTTCAAAACAGCAGAATGATGCTTTGATTTCGACAAGGAACAAAGATTACGGGAATCCGCAACTGTCGAACGACAAAGGTAAAGATCAACCAAGTAGTCCGACGACAACTTCAACCGAAGTTGTCCCACCCATAATTCCTGAATTAACAATCAAACCACCAAAGGGTGTAGTACACAAGTTGAAATTTAATCCTCGCGCCAGAGCGGCGCAGCATTATAACATAGTGGAAGATTTGGCACAATCGCCATCCGCTATGTCGACTCTTGAGGTATTACAAAATTGTCCATCCCAAAGGCAGGCGCTGTTATCAGCAATTGGTGGGGTTGATCCTAAGGATTCCAATCTTGTATCCTTTGATCACAAAGGATACGATCCTCAGTTACCAGCTCAACTAGCTTTCCTTATTCAAGTGAAAGCCCTCAACAAAACTGTTCACAGAACAATTATTGATGAGGGAGCATCAACATGTATTATGTCGATGAGTTGCTGGAAAACATTAGGATCTCCAACCTTGTCGCGATCTTCGACAACATTAAAAGCTTTCGACGGAAGGACTTATACCCCGTACGATATCCTTAATAACTTGAAGGTTGAACTAGGAGGAAAAACAGTAGAAATTGATGTTGAGGTCATCGATGGAAATCTTGACTACAACATCCTACTGGGTAGACCATGGATTTATGCCATGGCAGCTGTTGTGTCGACTTATTTTAGGAAGATCGCATTCCCGTTTGAAGGAGGGATTACGGTCGTCGACCAACAGAAATTCCTCCCTAATAGTTCACAAGTTACAGGAAGCATTCCCATGATCCATGAGAGCAACCATTCGCTTCAAGATATCGGAGTAGGATTATTGAAAGACCACACATTGATGGGAACTTTCGCGCTACCACCTCCTATTTACATAGGAAATATACCATTTGTAGCAACCTGCAACATGATATCTTCCACGAAGGCCGCAAAAGAAAATGTCAACATGGATCATGCAATTGTTTTGCCCCCAAGCCCTTTAGAAATATTGTAGAAATCTATGTTTCAAGCATGGGAGGCGAACCCAAATCAACGCTCGTCAAGCGTTTGGGTAGATAGGTCTAGAGAATATGGTACCTCATTAGATCCTTGGTCGAAAGTACATGGGACTGACGAAGGAATCTTACAATCAATGTTGATTGAGGGGGCACCATGGAATGATCACCACCATCGTTCCCTTCTTCCGGAATATGAAGAAGATACTCAAAGTGACCTTTATCACCCTTCAGTTTTTGAATTCCTAACAAATACTGTAAATACGGTGGATTCCGAGCGAAACTTATCCAATATTGAAGAGACTATAGCCATAAATATCTCGACTAAAACAAATGTTGTAGAGAATATTTATGTCGGCAAAGGTTGTTCCCCTTCAGAACTGGAAATATATAACGCTCTTTTTCGCGAATTCAGAGATGTCTTTGCTTGGTCATATGATGAAATGCCAAGCATTGACTCGAGTATCGTTGAACATGAAATTAAAATGTATCCTGATGTCAAACCAGTAAGACAACGGCTTCGGCAGGTGCACCCCAAGAAGGCCACTGCCATTAAGGAAGAAGTTGAAAAACTTCTCCATGCTGGATTCATCTACCCGGTTCCTCTAACTGATTGGGTATCGAATATTGTCCCTGTTATGAAGAAACAAGGGACGATTAGAGTGTGTGTCGATTATAGGGATGTAAACCAAGCTTGTCCGAAGGACAACTACCCTACACCCTTTATCGACCAGATAATTGATGAATGCGCCGGATGTGAAATCTTTTCATTTATGGATGGATTTTCCGGGTATAATCAAATAAATATCCGCCCACAGGACCAGTCAAAGACTGCATTTATTTGTCCGTGGGGCACATTTGCTTATCGAAAATTACCCTTTGGTTTAAAGAACGCAGGGGCGACGTTTTAGAGGGCAATGAATTATGCCTTCCATGACATGAAGAACATTGTTCAACCTTATCTCGACGACCTTCCGGCTCATTCGCGAAAGCGGACTAATCATCCGCAGCATTTAAGAGCGATATTTCTACGTTGCCGACACTACAAGATAAGACTCAATCCACACAAATGTGTGTTTTGCGTCGGTTATGGTCGTTTACTTGGCTTTGTAGTCTCTAAGGATGGGATTCGTCTCGACCCTTGCAAGGTTCAGGCAATCATTAATTTGCCTCCACCTTCAAATTTGCTTCAGATTCAGAAATTCCAAGGGAAAGCAAACTTTCTGAGGAGGTTCATTCCAAATTACGCAGAACTTGCTAAAGGTTATACTCGTCTTTTGAAAAAGGATGTACCTTTCGTCTGGGACCAGGTGGCGCAAGCTTCCTTTGATGCTCTAAAAGATTGTTTAGTAAAAGCATCATTAATGTACGCCCCAGACTATCAAAGAGATTTTAACCTGTATCTGGCTGCAGCGGATACGACCATTGCAATGGTTTTAGTTCAAGAAGTCGATGGAATTGAACATCCTATCTATTATTTAAGTAAAAACTTAAATGATACAGAAAGTAAATATTCTTATGTTGAAAAACTAGCGCTTGCAGCTGTTCAAGCGATTCAAAGGTTTCGACATTATGTCCTCTTTCGGAAAACTACCGTCTTGTCAGATTGCAACCCCATGACTTATATACTGTCGCGACAGTTGCTGGGGGGCAAATATTCAAAATGGATAGCGATCCTTCAAGAGTTTGATCTGGAATTTGTAAAATCCAAATCAAAGAAAGCTCTAGTTTTCGCAGAATTATTATGCGATCTCCCATCATCGTCCAACGATGAAACATCGGAAGAGTCAATCGTGGACGAAAGTTTGTTTCTGATATCTACAAGCGATGAGTGGTATGGAGATATCATAGTTTATCTCCAAACCCAAAAATTCAGGCCAAACACCTCTCACTCCGAACAAAAACGTATACGATACCAAGCAAAAGACTACATGATCGTCAGTGATACACTTTACCGTCGTGGTATCGATACAATTCTGAGGAGGTGCCTTACCCATGAGGAGGCCGAAAAAGCCCTGAATGAGTGTCATTTAGGCGCGTGTGGGGGGCATCAATCTGGATATGCAACAGCACCAAAAATCTTACGAGAAGGATACTTCTGGCCAACCATGTTCAAAGATTGCATAATCGCAGTCAGAAGTTGCCATGCTTGTCAAATTTTTGATAGCAAAAATAGAATACCACCCGCACCTTTACAGCCAATAGTTGCTGTAGGGCCCTTCGCCAAGTGGGGCATCGATTTCATGCAATGTAACCCCACCTTGACTGGGGGGCATGGGTATATTATAGTCGCTGTTGACTATTTTACAAAATGGGCCGAGGCGATGCCTACATTGGATAACACTGGTGAAACAGCTGCCCTTTTCTTTTTCAATCATGTAGTCGCCAGGTTCGGCGTACCACAGGCTATAGTTACAGATCATGGGTCGCATTTTCGCAATCACATGATGGTCGAATTAGCTACCAAGCTAGGGCTATCTCACGACAGCTCTACCCCATATTATCCGCAAGCCAACGGACAAGTTGAAGCAATCAACAAGGTCCTGAAGCGTATGTTGCAAAGGATGATCTGGGTTCATAAAAGAAGGTGGCACCTAATCCTGTATTCAGCCTTGTGGGCCTGCCGAACGTCGGTAAAGAACGCAACCGGGTTCACACCTTTTCAACTGGTGTATGGCCTGGAAGCAGTCTTGCCAATCCAGTGCGAAATTTCGTCGCTTAAACTCGCAATTGATCTCCTCCCCGGAACTTCAGAAGAAGAGGCTCGTTTCTTGGAATTAATCCAATTGGATGAAACCCGTCGTGATGCCGCTTTGGCTAACAAAGCTCATAAGAAACGAGTCAAGGCTCAGTTCGACAAAAGTGGCAAACCCCGTGTCTTCTCAGAAGGTGATTTGGTCTTGCTTTATGACCAAGAATCCAATAAATTGGGAGCAGGTAAATTCAAATCCTTATGGATGGGCCCCTATATTGTTAAAAGGGTGTTAACAAAAGGAGCCTAAGAGTTAATGGATTATGATGGAATTCCACTGGCACAGCCCCGTAACAGGCTGTACCTCAAGCATTACTATGCTTAAATAGTAACCTGCATGCTTTTGTTGTATTTTGTTTTTGCTAAAGTATTTGTTCTGGTCGAGTGATCCACCTTTTCCATTTGTTGCAGATGTCGAACCTTCTGGAGACATGTGTTGGATATGCCGACGGAGTGAGTCGTAGTTCGCGGAACCTATCCTCCGCAGCCTGGGCCATTTTTTATCCAAGCGGCGAGTTAGTAAGTTTCAGAGGTGTGTGTATTGGGCAATCAACGAATAACATCGCTGAGTATAGCGCATTGATAGAACTACTCTCTGATGCCATCACACGTGGCATATGCCGACTAATTGTCAGGCTAGACTCACAGCTCGTAATACTACAACTCAATGGTATATATTCCGTTCGCAATCCAGCTATTTATCGCATGTTCCTAAGGGTTAAGATTTTGGAAAGACAATTTGATTCAATTCAATATCAGCATATTTCCAGAAACTTAAACACATTAACTGACTCATTAGCAAACTATGTGTTAGATAGACATTTGCAACATTTATAAAAGGACACATCATCAAAGATTGTACATATGGATCATATAACTCAACCAGAATAAAACTAGAAAATCAAAATATATATAAGTTGTTTATAGTTCATACATAATGTTCTGTAAACAAGACAAAATTGGTCATATGACCCAAAAACTCAAAAGTGCTAGGGGGCACCCTAGCCTAGTGGTGCTCATGATAGCACGTCATGGCCTGTGCAATCATGCGCAAGAGACGAGTCCATCGTCTAGGCACACCAGTAGTATGTCGCTGCAGCTGTAAAGGTAACTCATCAATCCTCACATCGGGAATGCCGAGAGTAAGGCTCTCAACCTGCTCCTGCACAGCTGTAAGGGTCTCAGCATCGTCAAGGTCGCGGAGAATAACTCTCCCAGCAGGCTCCACTGCCGGGGCAGCAACTGGCGGTCTCGGACGAACTGCTGGACGGACAGGACCAACATCTGCATGCATCCAAGAGTATGATTAAAAGTCTTGATAGAATAAAGCACATAAACATTATGAATAAAAACAGTAAACAGTGATATGGTCAAAGAGTTTACCAATAGCGCCCCACTGTTCGCCATCCGGTAGCACCAAATCCGGATCACCTCGGAAATCCATACCCACATATGGATACTCGGAAAAGACCATCTCCTGGCGCTCGAACCACCTGAAGAAGGCATCAGTAAAAGTAATCTGAGGTTGACCAGCATGCCTAGACATGTGATCGACGCACCTCTGCATGCGTGGCTCGATCGGAGAAGGCAAGTCAAGTATAATATACTGAGGCTGCATCAGTGGGATTTTCTCCAAGGCGAAGGCAGTCAGAATAGAACCAAATCCAAAGTTCTTCAGCCTCCTGTCCTTCACCTTGGTCAACTGACTTTTCATCTGAACAAGTACTGCATCACACCAGTTGAATACTTTCGGTTGGATACACTTCAAGGCGTGCTGCACATAATATCTGTTGGCAACATGTAGAGCTGTGCTACCGGCCATCCTACCAATGGTATACAGAATGGACCTGAGAGACCTATCAGTAATCTCACGGATAACAACCTTGTCGTCTCTGCTCAGCTGGGAACCTTCCCTGCAATACTGGTGGACATAATCTCTCACGGAGTCAGTCCCCCGGGCTGAACCTGACAAAGAAATGGGGGCACCTCTCCTTGACAATCCAGTCAAGAAGTAAATGTCCTCTATGGTCAAGGGGATGGATTTTCCGCTAATTTGGAATACTTGGTTAATGGGATCCCAAGCATCAAGCATATACTGCAGCAAAGTAATCTGTGCTCTCATGCTAGAGATACGGAAAAACTTCAGCAAGCCACAGTTCCGCAGCGCGTTCACCGTGACAGGGTCATGGAGGGCAATCATGTCCTCCTCTTCATGTTCTCGTTCTCGCCATGTAAGGGACATTTTGCTCAAAGACCCCTACGAAACAAACAAGAGAAGGAGTAAGTTCCTGAATTTGATGAAAAACTGGCAAAAATTCATCAAAAAATGTGCTGAAAACTCAGTTTTCTGAGCCCAACGCAGGCAGAGAGTGTCCTACCTGCGTTGAAGGTCAGGCTGCCTTAAGGCAGCTTGACATTCAACGCAGGTTTCGAATGGGAAACCTGCGCTGAAGTTAGGGCGCCCTGGCAAAACCCCTGAGGCTCAGAAAAGCTGGGAAACAGGCACAAAACTCAAAAAGGAAACCATGAAAAGAAAGAGCTAGGGTTTAGCTCCTACCTGGTCCAGACGGCGTTGAAAATCGTCCGCAGAATCTCTCGGAATCAGCTGGTGAAAATCAAGGGGGAAGAGGCACCTCCAGAGCTCCAACAAACTAAATGCAAATGAAATGGTAAAATGAGAGGTAAAAACACCTTTTAATGGCTTTTTACATAGTTCAAAGCGAAATATTAGGGTTATAATCTCATTTTCATGCAAATATTATTCATTTCTAACAGAGTTTGTTGCAGCAATTGAGAATGCAGTACTATCCTTGAAAAGAGAAAAGCTATTTATGGTAAAAATCAAAATTTGACTATATAAACGAGCAGTTTTAGCATAAAGTTCATGCTCGTTAAAAAATAAACGCAAGATCCGAGTAGTTTTAACATGGTCTTCATGCTCGTTAAAAAATAAATATAAGCAGTGAGCAATGTTTCCTCCAGAGTTTAAGCTCATTTTTAACTAAAAAATGAACCTATCCCGGTAAATAATCGCTGTGATCGTAAATTTATCAGCCATAAAAGCCTTGGTCGTATTTGCACCTGCCACCTCCACTTTTCATTTGGCCAATCGTTCACCTCCATATGATTGCTTACCTATTTTGAGGAACAGCTGCGAAGAGTGATTTCACCTAGCCATCCTTGTGACACTGCCGTGATTGGAAAATTCCAATCTGTACCTGGAATCTGCTGCTATCCCTGTTTATCACTCGTTCCTCAAAAGACGAGTCTTCTTTAAGCTCTTTTCAACTGACTCGTAAAATATGAAAAGATTGCCGAGTTTTGGCCTTCGAGCTCGTTAAAGGACAGGAAGAGATATCCCTCCTCTAGATTTTAATCTTTTTGGACTTGAGGGATTATTGCACAAAAAGGTCGAGCACTTGTTTTATTCGGCTCGTTAAAGTTATCGAAAACTCATCCCTTTTGTATTGTTTTATACTTTTTCAGACTTAAGGGATTAGATGACGAAAAAGGAATTTTGGAGTTAACTTTACGTACCTTTTCAGACTCTCTAAAAATGAAAAGGACCGAGTTGTCTTTGTCGCTAGACTCGTTAAAATGCATTAAATAGCGACAAACTTGTCTTTAGACGAGAACAAGTTTCCCTATCGCTAGGCTCGTTAAAACATAGCGATGGGCTTGCCCGAAGGGTAGGTTATAGAACAAGCATATGTTATCCTCCTCAAGCTTGACAAAAATAAAGAGGTACTGGTCAGAAATGACTGGGGAAAAATTGGGAGAACCTCAAAGCTTTAATGGTAGCAAGTCGCTCTTGAACATGACACTTTTCCTCCGTACCACATTGGGTTGGGTTGTTTCATTCACCGGTCTCATCACCATGGTCTCGCCAAACCATCCACATTTGGGGTAATTCTACCGATCCATCGCATTAGTGTCGTTATATGTTCAAGAGATGTTGTTTAGAAAGAGTCAACCGTGTCCCATCCACTACCATACATCATCTTTCATCCTTTCATGACCGCCACCCTGAATCATATTTCACAGATCGTTTTCACCTTCATCACAATCATTAGCTCCGTTCCATGTCACTGATGTGGGATTCATTAAGGCCCTCCTTTGACGGATCACTTCTTTTCGACTTCAGCTCATTATCCAAGAAGTTGATCTAGGAACAACCCCCTCATTACTTTGAAGCTTGCATGCCTCAATGGCAAGTTTCTCACTTCCGGCGACAGGTATACATCAATGACCTTCGACCGAAAGATTTTACGTGGTGTTCGACGCCAAGTCCTTTATTCACACCACGTGGATTGTACTGTCGTACCTTGAGGGTCATCATCATTATCGATGATTCCTCTCGCGCTTGTTAACAGTTTACATCATTGACTGGTAATCAAGCGATGTCTTTCCATGTTCGACTCCAAGAAATTCTCACATGGATCGACTTGTACTTAGAGTGAAGATCGGACAAGTTTGAAGACCCCGGATCTAGTTTCATCAATCCGGGCTGCGATATATATTCAGGAAATAAAGACATTGACATGTGCAGTAGATGATCATCCTACTCAAAGGATGATAATTTCAGCAGAGAATTATCAGTCTACCATCAGACGATTGTCTGTTCTATGTACAGAAAAATGTATTTATAAAGCTGAGCATGGGAATGCCCGCCTCAGCTAGATCATGAAAGCAGTATGAAAAATAATGTATTGTATTGTATCTTATTACAGGTCACCTCTCAGCGATTGAATGAACTTCGAATCCTCCTGATAAAGCATTTCACCCGATAAACAACCTCATACTTTAGGGGGCAACTGTTATAGACATTTTTGTGCCTTACAACATGAAGCATGAAATGTCCATAATCTAAGGGATCCAAAGTCCCTAAACATGTTGTTCCTACCCATAGAGGAACAAGGTCAGCAAACCACAGCACTTAATAAAAGTTCTCCACCTGAAAACACTCAAAAACAAGGCAATTCTGGATCATGTCAATTGCTCCACTGAGCATCTGCGCTGAATGTCAACTGCTCCACTGTCTACCTGCGTTGAATGTCAACTGCAAAGAAGGCTACCTGCGCTGGGTGAGTTTGGACATGTGGCACAGTGATTCCTCAAGGTGTCAATGCCCAGGAAGCTTCCAAAATGACACTTGGATCAAGGAATTCGACTGGTGATGAGTAAGAGGTTCTAAATCTCCAAGTGGAAGCAAGAACCTCCAAGTGGACTCAAGAACTGAAGAAGAACTAGAGTGGGAGAGGACACTAGTCACATCTCAAGCTAACTCATCCTCTCTCCAAACTCCTATATATGGATCTCTCTCCCATGAGATCCAGAGGCTGGAATCTTGTGAATGTAAAGAATTGTTGTTGGTTTGAGTTTAGAACTATTGGGTGATTTGCTTTGAAGGAGGTGAAGAGGAGATTTCTTTCTGTTGGGAAGGTGATGCTGGATTGGGCCTCTTATGGTTGCATCACTTCCTGAACCTTACTTCTTCCATTAATAAAGCATTTGAGGTTCCTCTATATGCATGTGTCTCAATGATGTATTGTTATACTTGTGTTTTTGATTTATTCTAATCCTTGAATCAATTATGAATGTATGTTTCTTGTAGTTTCCCTCTCTTGCCATTTTGCAGGATCTTGGTGTAGCTGGGCCAGTGAAAGAGCAAGGAGCTGGGGGCAAGTAGCAAAGAGAGAAGATTGGATCAACCATTAGCGAAAGACATCGGTTAGTGGATCTCTTTCTCCCCTCTTTTACATCTCATAAAGAAGTAATCTCAGATAGCTTTGCTTTGATTGTTGCTAAGGAACTATCACCCTTAGAGTGGGATAGGGTCATTCCGTATTGGATACTTTTCCCAACAACACAAGTGTTGATGCCAAAACTGGGAATGTTGCAAAGGCAATCATCAACGAGGAAGAAAACTCAATCGCATGCACCAATTAGACCTAATTTTATTTGGA
This sequence comes from Pinus tabuliformis, assembly GCA_031772625.1. Taxonomy (NCBI): domain Eukaryota; kingdom Viridiplantae; phylum Streptophyta; class Pinopsida; order Pinales; family Pinaceae; genus Pinus; species Pinus tabuliformis. The sequence continues at coordinate 1,551,716,345 of CM062804.1, forward strand.
GTGGTAGTCTTTGACCAATATGTGGACCTAGTTATCACTCCAGGCTAAGTAATATAAGTTGTAAACTATGTCTAATTGTTCATAATATTTTTATCCCTATGTTTTTATATACCTATTTTATTTGATTAAAAGTCAATAGTAATTCCTTTAGGATTAGGGAGGTTAATTGATACACTGAATGGAGTTGAAGAACAATAACAATGATTTCCTTTTCTTATATATAAATAAATCATTTAATGATCATATATTTGCCAATATATTGATCTTTTCTACAACCACTATAAGTAGAACTCACATTAAGATCGATCAGCTACTTATAATGAGATACCAATGTTCTCATAAATGTATGTTAACATAAAAGATTCATAGACCATAACATGAATAAGTAAAATACAAGAGAGACATTTATATCTTCTCGAAGAGAGAATTGCATCAATCGATAGGACAAGCATTTGTTAAAAAATATTGCAAAAAAGGAGTCTAACAAAAACATTCAATTTTTAACCTTTTACTCTCCTCTCCATCCTCCTATTCAATAGGGGGATTTTCTACTTATAAAATTGACTACAGTTAGAAAATTACAAACTATCAATAACACCTTCAACACTACTACAATGTTAGGACTTCTATGATGTTAGCTATTTTCGATAGTGTGCACATGTTTTAAAAACATGTTTGTGTTCCTAATAATGCATGTGAACTTTTAAGATAATGCACATGCTTTTAGAAACAAGTGCACACTATTAATAATGCATGTGAATTCTAGAAAAATATAAGATAACATGGTGGTCTAGAAAATTATAAGATAACATGGTGGTCATGTGTTCTTATGTTTATGCAAATCCCATTTCCACTTTTCCACCATCAAATTTGAGTGAGTTCCTTATTTTGTCTCAAGAAAAGAAAATTATCCAAATTCAATGTGCAATTTAGGAACTTAGTATCTTAAAAAAATTTCCAAAGATGAAGCATGACAACCCTGCGAGGTAGATTGTTGTAGAGGTAGTGAATTGAATGATGCTTGGATGTTTTATTAATAGGGAAGCACGTGATGTTGACCTAGGTTAAGGAGAGTTGTTTTTCTTAATAATTTTCGGATTCTAAATTTTAGGACTACCCTAGGCAATGGAACAAATAATTAAGTACAAATAATAATACATAATATTTCTATTTTTGATAGAGAAAAATGGGTTCCTTCTATGCAAGTTTTTAATGAATCTATGCTTGGGATTAGGGGGATGAGGAAGGTACAAAGGCTTAAATATCTTGCTATTTCTTACATGCAAGAGGCTCAAGGTAAAAGTACTATTTTTAATTATTTTTGTCTCAACGATATGTATCAAGAAATGAAAAGGTTTCTTGATGCTTTGATTAAAATTGGGATACATATAATTTATGGGAAGTGAGTGGTTCAAGACAAGAGGAAAAAAAGGGCATGGGTTCTAATTACTATCATTCTCATTTTTCGTATATTTTTAGATCAAAATTTCTTTCTAACTTTGATTAGAATTTTTTGTTGTTGATTATATATAATATTTGTAATACATGAATATCTTGTCCTGTAAATAAGAACTTGTTCCTTTTATAAAATTATAAAATTTATGAACATTTTTTAAATAAGCTCTTGTTCCTTGTAGAAAGTTATAAAATCTATTTGAATTTTTTAGAATGATTTTGATTTCTTTGATGTTTAAATTTGATTTTAAAATTTAATAATTACATTTATTGGGCTTGTTTATTTTGGAAAATAGTTTCTAGAATTTTAATTTAATTATCAATTATGATTGGTTTAATGGTAGGATTTAACCTCCATGGAATATTTATGAGCCTCAGTATTGCAACAAGAATGCTACAACTCCCAAGGCTACCGACTTTAAATTATCAACCTGGGGTTCATACAAACTTAAGAAGTATCAACACTATATGTGTAGCATACAATATGTCCTTCCTTTGTTGTCATGATGTAATGGAGTGAATGTACTAAAATAAAACCCTAAACTAATTGCAGAAAATCAACTGAAATGGAAACCCTAACCTATTGCAAGAAATAAATTACAAGGAACTAAACATATTCTAATTGCATAAAGATCATGAACTAAATGTAAAAGAAGCCTAAATTAACCATATTTATCACATGTTATAATTTAAACTAACTAAGCATGGAATATGATCTAGAGAGTGCTAACTACTATGTGCATGAATAAATATAAAATAACTTTTTCATTTTTATCTTTTTACTTGAAAAATCTAAATGCTAATCTTGCTTGGTTCTTCGGCAGGGGAGACAAGTGTGGAGGAAAATGAGCGCAATGGTTCAGATGGCTTGGAGGGCAAGTAGGGGCCTAATCCTAGCTTCTAGTGATGATTTTTCTCAATTCAAGCTCAAAATAGGCCACTACAAGTTTTCGTACAGGATGTCTAGAGGATCCCCTCTTTTATTACAAAAAGCATGCCAAAATCTTAGGAAGTGGTATAGAAGGTGGAATGGAGGTTGGAAAATGTGGATAATGGAAGAATAAGGCATCGAGGTGGTGGAAACTACCCAAAACTCAAGCAAGGGCTTCAAGATGGGTAGATTTTCTCAATGGAAATGGCAATTTTTGCTTATAAAACAAGAATTCAGATTGAGACTTTAGTGGATTTTGAAGACATGAGAGGATGAGGCGAGGTGAGGTTTCCTTGCAATGTAGAATCTCCTGCAACAACACACATTATTTTATGCATCTATCCACAAATTTCTTTATACATGGGAAAGATTTATTAAATAACGAAAAATCACTAGTCTGAAAATCAGAAATGCGAGAACTAGTGAGCTACTAAATCTATCAAATGCATAACCTAATCAAGTGAAAATGAATTTGGCTAATAGTTTTTATTAAATATAATTATTTTTTGATCTAAATAAAGTGGAACCAACTCGATTAAATCTCGTTAGCATACTATAAAAAATAGCAGAAATGTATTGTTCTTTGTTAAAAACGAGTTCTAGAAATCTAGATTTGGGAATAAGAAGACTAATACAAGTAGCTGAATGATTACTATGACCTTCCAAAGGTTTTACAAGGATAAAATTATTCTTGTGATCCTGAAAAAGAACTTAGATCAACCATTTAACCCAATCCTACAACAATAAATCGTTAATGCTAAATGCATAAATGGAAAGAAATAAGAACAAGTGATGCATGTCAATAAAAAGTGGAAAGAATAAAAACAAATGATACAAAAGGGGTTTGATGCTCCTGGGATGGCCAAGCCCAAGGAAAATCAGAGATCTATGGAGGAGAAAAATATTTATAAGCTTAACATGACACCAATCTTCATTATTTTCATCAACATAATTACATCCCTCCAAGGAAATACAATGGAGCTGCAAAAATATGAGTTCTCTCCACAAGAATATTAATACAAATCTCTCCCTAGAGGAAAATTTGACATGGTACTTATAAAAAATGATTATAAATCATTCCCCATGAAAGGAGGAAGCTTTCGCCACGAAAATCCCTTGATTAATGAATCTAGTTCCCAATACTAGGAATCTCCATTAAATGGCCAGGAACACATTCCTAGATTTTCTCAATCATTGGAGTTCCACAATGTATGCCATAATTCCATAATATCTTGTTGATTTATTATTTAATATTGATCCTCTTGTAGTAGGGAGAAAGTCCCTAAATTATTTGCTCCTCCAAATCTTCATAATCTACCCAATATTCTCATAATATTCCACAAAAATAAATAATATTAGGCATAAATATGCAATTTTTCATAAACCTTCCTAATTAAAATATTAAAGTTAAAAATAAATTTTCTAATGCAAAAAGAGAGGTTTAATTTGCCGAAGGATAGTCATAGGCCTTAATTTATGTTTAATATAGAGGCATGGGCCTTAATTTATGTCTAATTTAGAGGCCCATCATACCCCCTGTTGAAAGTGTTGCTCATCCTCTGAGCAACTTAGTGACCTCATTATGCCTCATTCATGGACCTGGTGATCTCTCTCTTGTGCACCCCTTAGTCCTTTCTCTTAATGATCTTGGTTGTAAGTTCTGCAAGGACAAGCCCAAAAATCTATTTGTGCATAGAAAAATCATTGCTTCTTGATACCATTAACTTGGTTTCTTCCCCTTATTCAAGATGGGTTCTTGAATATTTTTTAGTTTGGCAAGGTCTTCCACATTGTTATCAACCTTCTCCTACCATTTTTCACCATTTTGGACACCTATAAAACCTTCAAAAGGCCTTTAGATGAGAACTAGGACATATGATAGTAATTCCTGTCAAAAGTATAAGAAACCCTGTTAAAACTACACGAAATCTGTTTTGAGCATAAATGATAGTCTGAGCTTAGGGTAGGCCCTTAAATTGACTTCCACGCCTTTCTCCCATTTCTATAATATCTTTTAGGCCTTGGACAAAATCTAGAAAGAGATTAGAGACCTCCTGGAAATCCCCTTTTTATCACTGCAGTTTGAGTTCTAAATTGGTGGTGAATGCCTCATTTCCTTTTGTTGCCTTCTTCTTGTTTCTTGTGGCTTAGATGATTTCCTAGTGGTCATCGAGTTTTTTGTTTTGATTAGGTATCTCTTAGGCACTACATTTTTTAATTTTTAGCACAATTTGTTCATTTCTTCCTTCTTGTAGCAGCATTCTGCCTTCCAGTAGCAGTCATCCCTTCTTCCTTTAGAGTCGTCTAACTGTATGGGAGTGATGAGAAATGATGTAGGTTTGTGAAAATGGAGAGGATGCCCTGTTTGTTTTTTCAAAAAAAAATGAGGGTGAGAGAGAGTGTAGGGTTTGTTCTTGAAATTAGGAAATGGGATGGATGAATGATGGATAGATATTGCATATGAAGTGGATGGAGGGCTTGGAGTGATGTGGTGACTTGGCCATTGCAAAAATTTCTTCTTTTAACTACTGTCCTCATTCCTTGAAATCATCACCCTTCATAATTTGACCATTCAACATTTCATGAGTGAAGGAGTGGGCTGCAATTAACTATTTGAAGGCGGCTCAGACTGCTGACCCATCCTTAGCTTCTAAAACCTCATCTCTCATGCATTGACAACAAATTTCTAACTATAATATGTTCAAGAGAAGAATTCAAGAATATTGCATACATGTACCTACTTGATGGTTGTTGGAGAGACATGCATGCTGCTGCTGAGTTGATGTTGTTGTGCTGCTCATGAATCATGTGCATTTTCTTGACTTCCTTTTTCATTTTTCTTGATCCCATTTTGCTAATGGGTTCTCTTCTTTTAGATGTGTAGGTGTTGTCAGACCTATATGAACCTTCCCTAAAGAATACGTGACCTTCTGACCCATTTCTCCATCATATTTTCTCTTGTAGCTTCTTCTCGCCCTTCTTATAGAGATCTTCTAGTAGTTTAGAACTTCTTGTAGAGATCATGTAGTAATTCAGGACAACCTCTTGTAGTAGACTTGTTTTGTCCATATCTCCCAAATGGTACAATGGATTGACCTGACACTTTCTGAGCATGTTTTCATCATCATTATGCACCTCCCCATAAAAAAATATTGGTCAATGGATGCATGAATCTCAAGAAAAACTAAACATGGCTAGAGGTTATGGAGACCGATTTCTTCAAAATCATGCATGGGAATTTACTAAAATTGATTGGGCATGTTACCATCATCAATATGCATCTCCCCAGGAAACAAATTTTTTAATGGATGTATGGATATCAAGAAAATTCAAACATGGTTGTAGGTGATAGACGTCGATTTCTTGAAAACTGTGCACTGGAATTTGCTGAAATTTCTTGAGAATGTTACCATCATCCATATGCCATCCCCCTGAAACTAATTGGGAAATTGATGCATGGTTTTCAATTTATGGCAAAAATAAATTTCTTCTCTATGTATTTTTGTTCCTATAGTAAAACAGAACATTCCTGTAGTTTTTAGGACAACAAGAAAACTAAATGGGAAAAGCTTGAGCATGATGGGTGGATGGTGGAAATAGATGAGGGTGATGGATTAGCATGGCCTTCGCCTTGTTGTATAATTTGATCAAAGGAGGAGAAAGTAAAAATTTGACTTCTTTTCGTACCAACTTGTTTTTTTTGCTTGCAAATGTTGGAGAGTACATGCATTCATTAGAGAGACACATGGAGCAAAGATTTATTAATTTTTTCTTTTTCATTTTTTTCTAGTCCTACTAGCCGCATCAAGGAGGTTTTCAACTAGTAGGCCTGCTTAGGTGCCTCAAAGGAGGTTTTCACCTAGGATCTTTGTTTTCTCCTTTTTCTCTTTTACCAACCTATTGACCGCCTCATGGAGGTTTTCAATCAATGAGCTAATGAGAGGCACCTCAAAGGAGGTTTTCACCTGAGATTTTTATTTTTTTGTCTTATTGTTCATGTTTTTTTTTCTACCCTACCCTACTTGAAAAGAAAAATTACTTTCAAGTATAAGAGTACTTCTAATGGAGCCATGTGCACATCAATATGACATAAAAAATAATTTGTAGGCTTTAAATGTATGCTTTGACATGTACCTGAATTTGCGTAATCAAATTCTTTGACTTTGATGATATGAAGCATGATTGAGGAAGAGATTATTGCTTAAACTTAGTGAATTTCTGGAACCATATTTCAATATAGTTGTGATGCCTCTGGTCCATTTTTTGATTGGAATCATCTTGGATGTCTTCTTCTACCATGACCTTCAAGTCTTCCTCTTTTTGTTGATTGATCTCTTTAATACATGGAGGATTTGATGGTAACCATGAGGGAGCTTCCTCAATCTCTGATTTCGATGGCTGCTCTTCATCAAATGTAGCCCATGATCATTTGGTATTCTCATTTGAATATTATTCTTCTGGATGTGGTCCTTTAATGATATCAATAGAATCTCTTTTTTTCAATAATCTTCCTGAGATATGGTGAATACCATTGAGCTCAAAAGGAGGTGTTTGGAAGTGTTGTACCTCATCATTGTAAGTGCACTGAGCTACGTTAACGTGTGGGTTTGGAAATGGTGGTACAGGTAGTTGAGTGTTAGTGGATATTTGAGATGGATGTGGTTGGGGTTATGGTTATGGTCAAGGTGAATGGTAGGGATAACATGGAGTTGGGTATGGAGGATGTTGAGGAAAATATTGAGGATATTGTGGATAGCTCCCATAAGTTCCTTGCCAACCTTGTTGCCAAAATTGGTTTTGGGATTGAGATGGCTAATGTTGCCAAGGAACGGGTGTGTTCCAATTACTTTGAGATGGATGTGCATAAACTTGAAATTGTGAATTAGGTTATTGCATCATACTAGGTTGAATAGGCTGCCATGGTCCTCTTGGAGCTACATAACATAACTTCATTGGTAATTGAGTTGCTCCATTGTCCTCTTGGTAAACTCCCTTCAACCTGGGTAATGATAGAAAATGTTTAACATTAGGTGATTCTGCATGGACAACACAAATATCAGCATCTTCTTTTTCTTCATCTTGCATTCTTAACATTTCTACTTGTTTTTTTAGATTGCTAAGAATTTATGTTTCAAAATCATCAAACAAATTTCCAAGTTTAGTTTGACTTACCGATCTTGATGATGATTTACCTACTCTTTCCCTTCTTGATATGTGTTTGCATGTTTCACAAATTTCCTCAAATGATAATTGTTTCACGTCACCTCTACTCATGAGATCAAGGATATTAATCCATTCATCCCTAATTGTTCTAAGTAAGAGGGTTTTTAGTGTGTCAGATCCTAAATGATGTAGTTTTTCCCTCTTAAAATTATACATGAATCTATCTATTAGATCCTCAAGGCTCTCATATTCTATTTGATTCATTCTAAATATTTCGTCCTTAAGGTCATGAACCATTTAAGAGCTCTATCCTTCAATTTTTCTGAAAAAAAGTCTCAATTTTTGAGTTTTTAATAAGTAACCATAATATCTACAAATAATTTCAAGTTCAAAGGGAAAGCTTTCTAGATCCTCTGACCTTAGACCATGAAATTTAGGAAGAAAATATGGAGGGATGCTCTTCATGTCCACACTACCATCAGTATCAAGAATGGGAAATATGAGAGGATCTTCCTCATTGCCATCATCTCAATCCATGTCTTCTACATTCTTTGGCATCTTCTTCTTCTACCTACAAAAGTGAATGGTGATGTGGCTCTTACTTCCCCACGTGATCAAATGGGGGGGTGGATTGGTGTTGGAGATTTTTTTTTTGCTTTTTATGATTAAATGAAAACACTAATGCAATGCACTTTTCTATTTTTTAAATGAAATATGACTAACGCAATTTTTTTTGTTTTTGCAAAATGTAAAAAGAAATAAATCGACTAGGGAAGAAAACAAGGCATGCTTTGACACCTCCCAACAACAATGCCAAAAAGTAATGAGCCATGGTATTGCAACAATAATGTTGCAACTCGCAAGGCTACCAACTTTAAATTATCAACAAGGGGTTCATACAAACTTAAGGGGTATCAGGACTATATGTGAAACATACAATGTTTCCTTCCTTTGATCTCATGATAAAATGGAGTGCATGTACTGAAATGAACCCCTAATCTAATTGGAAAAAATGAACTGAAATGGAAAACCTATTGCAAGAAATAAAGTAGAAGGAAAGAAAAATATTCTAATTGCATAAAGATCATGAACTAAACGTAAAATAAACCTAACTTAACCCTATTTATCACATGTGATGATTTAAACTAACTGAGCATGGAATCTGACCTAGAGAGTGCTAACTGCTGTGTGCATGAATAAATATAAAATAACTTTTTCCTTTTTATCTTTTTACTTGAAAAATCTAAATGCTAATCTTGCTTGGTTATTTTGCAAGGGAGATAGGTGTGGAGGAAAATGAGTACAATGGTTCAGATGGCTTGTAGGGAAAGTAGGGGCCTAATCCTAGCTTCTAGTGATGATTTTTCTCAATTAGGGCTGAAAACAGGCCATTACAAATTTTCCTATAGGATGTCTAGAGGAAGTACTAATTCCTACATGATGTCTACAAGATCCCCTATTTTATTAAAAAGCAAGCCAAAACGTTAGGAAGTGGTCTAGAAGGTGGAATGGAGCTTGTGAAAGGTGCATAATGGAAGAGTAAGGCATGGAGGTGGTGGAAACTACCAAGAACTCAAGCAAGGGCTTCAATATGGGTAGATTTGCTCAATGGAAATGGCAATTTTTACTTATAAAACAAGAATTTGGATTGAGACTTTAGTGGATTTTGGCGACATGGGTGGATGAGGCGAGATCAGGTCTCCCTGCATTGTAGAATATCCTACAACAAAACACATTAATTTATACATCTATCCACAAATTCCTCTATATATCGTAAATATTTATTAAATAACAAAAAATTACTAGTCTAAAAATGAGAAAATCGGGAACTAGTGAGCTAGTAAATCTATCAAATCCAAGTATCTCAATGATTACTATGACCTTCCAAATATTTTCCAAGGATGAAATAATTCTTGCTATCCTGCAAAAGAACTTACATCAACCATTTAACCAAATCCTACAACAAGAAATCATTAATACTAAATGCAGAAATGGAAAGAAATAAGAACAAGAGATGCATGTCAATAAGAAGCGAAAAGAATAAAAACAAATGATACAAAGGGCTCTGAGGCTCCTAGGATGGCCAAGACCAAGGTAACTCAGATACCTATGGAGGAGAACAATATTTATAAGTTGAACATGACACCAATATTCATTATTTTCATCAATACAATTACATCCTTGCAAGAAAATACAATGGAGCTGCAAAAATACGGGCTATGTCCACAAGAAGATCAATAAAAATCTCTCCCTAGAGGAAAATTCGACTTTGTACTTATAAAAAATGATTATGAATCATTCCCCATGAAAGGAGGAAGCTTTCCCCACAAAACTCCCTTGATTAGTGGATCTGGTTCCCAATACTAGGAATCTCCATTAAATGGCAGGGAAGACATTCCTAGATTTTCTCAATTATTGGAATTCCACAATCTGTGCCATAATTCCATAATATCTTGTTGATTTATTGTTTAGTATTGATCCTCATGTAGTAGGGAGAAAATCCCTAAATTATCTCCTCCAAATCTTCATAATCTGCCCAATATTCTCATAATATTCCACAAAAATAAATAATATTAGGCACAAATATGCAATTATTCATAAACCTTCCTAATGAATATATTAAAGTTAAAAATAAATTATCTAATGCAAAAAGAGAGGTTTAATGAGCTGAAGTATGGTCATATGCCTTAATTTATGTTTAATTTACAGGCACGGGCCTTAATTTATGTCTAATTTAGAGGCCCATCAAAAATTATAGAATATTTTTAGTAGCACTAACAAATCAAAGGTTAGAAAATTTATTTATATATGTTTGGAATGGAGAATCTCTCTATTGTGTACTACTCTCAACAATTATGGATTACGTAGTAATTATGGAATACATCATCACAGAGACCTGCAACTCGGGAAATTTTGTTACATGATTTCATTTAGGTTTACATTTGCAACAATCGACTAGGATCCATGACAACAAAAGCATCATTGCTTAGATCTCATGGAGGTTCACATTTGAAGTAATTTTCTAGGATCTTTGGTAGTTGAAGTCATCATTGAAACTGAATCTATCCTTTCTTCTTATGGATTTCCATCCTATTCACAATCGATCTACGTTTTACAAAATCTCGGAATGTCGCCAACACCATTGTGATAAAACCCTTTATTTTTTCTCTATATTTCTACTCCAGAAAGGGTTGTATCCCATTTTCCCGATGAATTTGCGACCTTCAACACCCCTGTAGCTTCACTCTCTAAAAATCCCATATCTAAGAAAGCGTAAGAAAATTTTGTGAAAAAGGTGGAGGCAATCCCATGAGTGGTCGTTCCATCGGGGTTTCAAAGAACTACCTCGAAATTTCCCAATCAGGCTTTAGTGGGGAAGCTCAAAGGAATGTGGCTATCTCCATGATCCATGGAGTTATGGCTAGAGAAAACTTCGAAGCCATTAATAAATGGAAATATTGCAATGTATGCATGTGGGAATGGGTGTTTTTTCTTTCCTATTTGAATTTAAGGAAGAAAAGATGTAATATTTTGAAATGGAACATACTTTTTTTGGGTTTAGAGTTATGTATATGAATAAATGGTCTTTAGGATTTGATTCAATTAAAGACATATCAGATGATATCCCTATCTGGATCAAGCTTCCTTGACTTTCTCTTTCATGTGGGAGTGATGCTTGTTTTCATGTAATCAAAAATGGGTTGGGGAAATATTTTGACAGGTTAGAACCTAAAGGGCATCAATTTGCATGTGCAAATTCTTTTGTTGAAATATATTTAGAGAAATAGTTTCCCTCAAAAATAAATCTCACAGATGGTGAATGGTCTCACTGTTAGACTCTTGATTACAAGAAATTACCCTTCAAATGCATATTTTGCCATGAATATGGTCATTTTACAAGAGGTTGTAAGAAGTTACACATAGGAATGACAATAGGTCAAGGAGAACAATGGAAAAAAATAAAAAGGGATGTGAATAAAGGGGAAAAGGTAGAAATAAAACCCCAATCCACACTCTGTAGAATGATGATCTTGGCCTTGCAAAACCCTTTTGAGGTGTTGTAGACTCAAGAAGAAAATGACAGGCAAAGGGCTCCAGAAGAAGAATTCATGAACCTCAATATAGAATAGGGTGAAATCAAAATTCTAGAGAACAAAGTAGAAAGGGATATCCTACAACAAAATTAATAAATCATATTAGAAGCACTACAGGACAATAATAATAAAAGGACTTGGAGGAGAATGAAGTAACCCCAGAAGAGGAGAAAGAGGAAATCCATGAAAAGGAACTTGCAGAAGAAGCAAATTCAAAGGAAAAGGAGAAACCCCTATTTGAGGCTCAGATCGACAACCAATACTTATAGGTTTCAAAAAAATTGACAAGCCCATAAGGAATAAGGAGAAAATAATGGGAAGCACATCTATAATACCAAAGGAATTATAGAAAAACACGGATAAAGTATTGGTAAAGTTTCATAGATGTCAACCCCTAAAATAAAAGTGTCAATCCGTTGTTATTGATATATGTAAATAAAAGCAATTGCATCATCGATTGCTCGAATACAAATAATGGTGATTTGAAGTACCCTTGAAAGGTATTCCATGTACACATATATTGTAAATAGTAATGATAATTTGGTCTAGACCTTGCATTGCAATCCTTCTTGTTCATAAGTCTGTCTTTATGATTTACAACAGATGGGTTCACATGTTATGCATTCATATATTATTGCATTATTTTAAGTTGTTTGTAAGTTCACAAACTTTTCACACAGGGATAGATGTTCTGATTTTTTTGGAGTGCCATTTCTCATGAAGAAAAATGATTCATCTAATTTTTAGGGTTCAAATTGTCATAGTCTTTGTTCTAAATTTTCGATGGCTTTCTAGTATATATTTCAATCTAATTTGCTAGAATATGGTAGGAATTTCTTGGAACCACAAGTTTTAGCTATAAAGTATCCACAATGCAAGTACACTAGGAGCTTTTCAAGGTGTTTAATCCATATTTGTAGTCAAGAACCCATTTTAAACAACAACATTTAAGATCTGGCCAAAATAATTTTCACTAAACTCTCACGAAAAACTACAAAACTTAACATGTTTATGTAACTCCATTCAAATTGGATTTGGTACCATGTTTTTTTAACAAACATGACTATATATATATATATATATATATATATATATATATATATATATATATATATATTATTAACATAACTTTGAGATGAGAAAACATCTAATTTTTTTTAAATAAGTAATTAATATAATTATTTAAAAATATATAAATATAAATATAAAATATATTTCCTTTTTATATTAAACATATATATTAGTATATTACTATTTCCAGTATTGTTTAAATGATAGTTAAATTTTTGTATTTATAGTAATGGTACTACTACTTAGTTTATTATTAATAATAGAAAGATTGATAATAATGATGATGATGATGATGATGATAATTGGTTGTCGGGATTAATTGATTATGGTTTATTATATTGGTTTTTGTTAATTATAGTTGAATATGGTTCGCTTTCAATAACAATAGTGGACTTTATCATATTTTAAGAGCAATAATCTAGGAAATTAACTTCATGATTATGTCACATTATCACATTAAGAGATTTATTTCAATATTGTATAATATTGAGACATGCAAAGGATGAATTTAATATTATGGTACATTACAACATGGAGAAAAGGTTGACTTTCATATAAGGTTATATTGTGATGTTACGGTTGACTTAGATATTATATCATAATACAGCTTATGGTATGGATTTGAATAGCATATCAAAATGTAATATTAAGAGGTTCAATTCAAAATTATGTGATATTGAAACATTAAGGTAGATCATAATATTATATCATGGTCCAAAATTGAAAATACAACTTTAGTACTATGTTACATTGTGACATTAATAACTTAATAATATGGCTTAATCTAATGTTATAAGGCATTACAACATTAAAAAATAATAAATTATAACCAATGATTATCACCCCAGTCATTGATTACAATTATGCATGTTAGTTTCCTTTCCTATATTCTTCTTACATGACTATAGGAGAGAATACCTATGGTACCTAAAGAAAATATTTTATTGATTGTATAGTTCTCTTTGAGGGTGCCCTAAAAAGCAAGGATACTCACATCGATCAAAGTTACGATGGGAGTTCAAGGTATTCTCTTCCTACACTACCATTAGTATGTCTTAGGAGCTCATAATCCCAAGTTTTCCTTCCAAATTCCCTTTATTTCCTCTTTTGTATTCTACAATCCACTCCTAATCACGAGAAGGAATAGTGGAGAGTAGTTTTGGATGTTGTTTCTTAAGTTTTTTTTGTAGTTTTGTACTCTTTTCTCCTAGTCAACCTAAGGGTACTTTTTCTTCATTTTGAATATATAATTAAAAGCAACTAAGCATTCGATTCACTGATCCAAAAGGATTTGTGGACTTTCACTTAAAGGTACAAAGCTATCTCCCCAATGGCATAGAGTACATAAAATTAGCTCATTAGAGGCAATCTAATGAGACCGTGTAGAAGTATACACTCTATTAGAGGCAACACATGTTCCATAAGAGTTTGAATTTCACAGTGTTATTTTTTAATTATACAGGTGTGTTATTATTTGAAGTTATTTTCTATTTACTCTTACAGATAACCTTAATCAGTTGGATGTCGAATAAATTCATCATGCCTTTGGTTTGAACATCAATCCTTTGATACCATTGGATAATCCATTTTTTCGTTTGTGGGGACTTCTCTTACGAGTGATCCTCCACATTCTCTCCTTTATACATGTCCAACATGAGCATCTCTAGTATTTCTACTAGGAGATGGGGCATTCAAACCTTGGCTTCTATCATTAATTGAGGGTGAACTATCTTTCCTATCCCTACAACTAAAATGTATAACATAATAATTCCACTTGGGCCAACCCTACCTCTAACATGAGTGGGAGAACCCAACCTATGGATTTCCATGAAGTGAGTGATTTTATCTTTGGGATGACATCCATTGTGAATTTTACATTATAATATATTTTAAATTATTTTTCCCTCATTTGTTTTTAATGCTGGGAGTTATTGAAATCGTCCTCAAGTTTTCCCATTTGGCGAAATATATATTCCTCCCTTAAACCCCACTTTAGGAAGTGGTAATTTCTTATTTATGGCTTTTTCCATAGGATAAAATCATTTTCAAGGATTTGTGGCTCATATGGGTGGAATGTTTTCACCCTCTACTAGTTCAACTAGTAGTGTTTCAGTTTCATTTTTTAGTTAGTAGGGAAGTAATGTTTTCCCCTCTTCTAAGATGTCACCAAGGTTGGTTCCTTTTTCCATTTTTTTGGAATCCCATGCAAGAGAATTTCACCCCATATGAGAATCTTGATAATGGAGTTTTCCATTCCTTTTCCTATGGTAATAAAGGTTTAAATATGAACCCAAGATTCCTTATAGATAAACCCTAACAACTCGGTGCTTGTTAAAACCTAAGGTTTTCTTTGTGGGTTCTAACTAGCTAGGAGGTCCTCCTGTTGCGAGTTGAAACCCTTTCTCTCAACCATGATAACCATTTCTCACAACGATATATTTTCTAAATATCTCAAAATTGACATATTATCTAGTGTGTTATAATTAAAACTAGCCCTTGGTCCTATTGGTTCCAGTATTTGCAGCCTGCCACTAGGGATCAACATGAGCTCTTACTATGTCTGGTTTTGTTAGATGTTTTGCACATGATGTTCAGCACAAAACATGTCACAAGTGTGTCCATCAGAATAAGCTCATAAAAATCTTTCCAATGGTATATCACACTCCCATAACCGGCTCCTGGATTAGAAGATATGATCGAAATGAATGAGTGATTCTTGGTTATGCATGTTTTGAGGTCAGTTGTTGCACACAATGACAAATTTAGTACAAAATCAGTTTTCGAAATAATCGTAAGGAATTTTTCAAAAGTGAAAATTCTTTTGTTCATAACATACCAAACAAAAAAACCTCCTTCATTTTATGCACAAGTGCTACTATGTGGGAGATATAGAGGGATACTTGGAGCCTACATTAAAACAAAGCAAATTTTTCATATTTTTTATTGTTTTCGACATTTTAGTGTGAAGCCATTTTACAACAGATGGAAAGTAATTTTATATAACAAAAACCTCTTTCAGTTTATTCACAGGTGTCATGGATTGGGATATGTGACTAGATCTTTACAGCTCATTTTCACATATTTAAATTTTTAATGATTTTCTCTTTTAGAGATGATTTTGTGGAACAGATTGCAAGATATTAGAAACGAATTTCCCAAATTTGAGATAGGTTTCTCCCCAAAATTACCATATCTACGAAAACCTCTTTCAATTTTATAACAGGTGCTACAGTTTAGGAGATATGAGTTCATCTTCAACACCTATTTTCAAAATTCGGCCCATGTTTAATGTAACTAATTCTATTTTGAAGAAAATGGTTGAGCTCAATCCCTTAGTACAAGGATGAAAAAATGTATATATTTTATGAATTTCATAGTGTAGGGGTTGGAATTTGGCAGAGGTTGGACTCTTGAGAAAGCATTGAGCTTCATTGTACACTCATATTTTCATCTTGGCTAAGGAATTGAGACCAGGATTTGCAGCACTCTTTGGGATTCATGTGGCAATTTGTCTTGGTACAGTGCTTCTCTTTGTAATTGTGAATTTGTTTATGTGATTGCATGCCATGATATATCTTATTTGTTTTGAACTAAACAAACAAGAGTGTAAGTAGAATCTGTTGAAAGTGCAGTGCTCTACTTGAAGTTTGCTTTAGTCATTTGATGTTTTCAGCTGTTTGGGGAGGATCCATGATTGCACTTTCCCTCTTCAACACCTCACCTATCTATTCCTTCCATCTCATTCAATTTTAAGTACCAAAAACAATTTCCTACCTTGCCCCATTGAGATCTCTGCAGGACTGAGCCTCAATCCCGGCACCCAAAATATATATTTCCATCTGAGCCAACAAAACATCATTTTATTAAATCAAACTCTCTTTCACATATACCTAGCCTAAGATCAGTATTTCTATCAGTCATCTAAAGCCATCATCGATTATAATTTGCTGAGATTGACCCAGAGAGAGCCCTCTCCTGACCTGGTAGGGCTAGCTACCAGGCTGAGCGTGGTTTGATGTTGGCCCTGGATCCTACCTTTTCAGCCTGAGGTAAATCTAAGCTCTAACATAGTGGCAACCATACTGGGGAAAAGATTTTTTGTTTGTTAGTGTTCTTCATTTTATAAACTACAGACGGAGTCTGAAGATTAGCAAGGTAGCCTTCGGAACACTTTTGCTTTGCATTAGCACAAGTAGATAAACGCTACTTCAGTCAATCTCCGGTCTAGTCTTATAAACGGAATATCTAACTTGCAAATTGCCCCATTAAAATTTTGTAATCAATTTCATATCTGATTGCTGATGGTGGACAACAGTCAGACACATATGAAGGTTGCAATCATCTACCTGGTGACTCCACTGTTCAAAGTCTCGAGTTCCAAAGTATTGATGGTGGCTCCACTGGCTAAATGAAGGACTCAGATGTTGCTTCTATTTGTTCAAGGTATTTAAGTATCGATTTTTCTAATCTTCCTAGTTTTCCTAATCAATTACCAAAGGATGCATACATTTTGAGCAATGGCCCTAAATTCAATGGGGAAGATCCGACTTTGACTCTAGAACATATAGAAAATTTTAAAAGATTTGTGGACATTCTTAGAGTTAAAAAGGAAGAAGTCTTCCTCAGATTGTTCTTTGATTCATTTCAAGGCAAATGTAGAAAATGGATTGAAGATTTTCCTATCAGATCTATTAAGTCCTTTGCATATTTTTGGCATATCTTTCTTGAAACATGGATGGAGAAAGAGGAAGAATTCAAAATAGAGGTGCCCTCTATTCAAGGTTTTAGAGAATGGGAAGATATGTGCACGGATGATGAGGTAGATGAAAACTTTGCTTCATCTCTTTCTTATTATATGAAATCTTGTCGATGCAGCCATGAAGTTAAGCTCAATTTTTTGCAAGAGTTTGCCATCAAAATTGAAGGAGATCTAATTGAATTGGAGACCCAAATACGGTCCCAGGATCTGGACTGTTGAGTCCCATTCTTTGGGGACCTTTTTCAGCAGAAGGAACAGAAGGTAAGGCTTCCTATGGATATTTGCATTGATAGTTTGCAGCTGGAAGCATGCATTGAGGAGTTGGGGCAGCAAGCAAACTCTGGTTTTTTCGATCCTATTGCAACGTACATGGAATTTTTTTAGTTTAAATGATAGATCAAATTGTCTTTTACACAACCAGACTCGTTATGTGCATGTATGGCTGTCATCCTTTACATTTGTGTCATGGTTGAAGCACTTTCAAGAAGCATCCTTGTCACAGTTACTTGATTGGTTGATATGGCATTATAGCATTACTTGGTCTATCAATTTTGTAGCAAAGTGGGTTAGATTTTTACATAAATAAGTTGCCCGAGGTAGCATTTTAGTTTGCGGTATTTGTTTATGTACATGTTACAGTATGTATACATTTTTGGATTGGTATGAGTTGTTTTGGGATTGCAGTTGTTTGACCATCCATGCCCAATGGAAGAGGCACTATCTGCTTTCCAGAGATCTGTAGTTCTTGGCACCTCCAAGGCACTGCCATCCCCAATGGAGCTGATCTTAGTTCCGATCTTTGCAGCCTGTCACCAGGGATCAACATGAGCTCTTACTATGTTTGGTTTTGTTAGATGTTTTGCACATGATGTTCAGCACAAAACATGTCACAAGTGTGTCCATCAGAAAAAGCACAGAAAAAGATTTCAAACGGTATATCACACACCCATAACTGGCTCCTGGATTAGAAGATATGATCGAAATGAATGAGTGATTCTTGGTTATGCATGTTTTTAGGTCAATTGTTGCACACAATGACAAATTTAGTATAAAATCCGTTTTTGATATAATGGTAAGGAATTTTTCAAAACTGAAAGAGGGTTTTGTTCATAACTTACCAAAAAACAAAAACCTCCTTAATTTTATGCACAGGTGCTACTATGTGGGAGATATACAGTGATATTTGGAACGTACATTAAAACAAAGCAAATTTTGCATATTTTTTACTGTTTTAGTCATTTTAGTGCGGGGACATTTCAAAACATATGGAAAGTAATTTTGAAAAACCCAAGGAGGTTTTGTTAAGAACAAGCCATATAACAAAAACCTCTTTCATTTTATTCATATGTGTCATGGATTGGGATATGTGACTAGATCTTTACAGCACATTTTCACAAATTTAAAATTTTAATGATTTTCTCTTTTAGAGATGATTTTGTGGAACATATTGCAAGCTACTGGAAACGCATTTCCCAAATTTGAGAGAGGTTTCTCTCCAAATTGAACATATCTACAAAAACCTCTTTCCGTTTTGTAACAAGTGCTATGTGTTAGGAGATACGAGTTCATCTTCAACACCTATTTGCAGAAATTCGGCCCAAGTTTAATGTAACTAATTCTATTTTGAGGAAAATGGTTGAGCTCAATCCCTTAGTACAAGGATGAGAAAATGTATATATTTTATGAATTTCATAGTGTAGGGGTTGGAATTTGGTAGAGTTTGGACTCTTGAGAAAGCATTGAGCTTCATTGTACACTCATATTTTCATTTTGGCTAAGGAATTGAGATCAGGATTTGCAGCACTCTTTGGGATTCATGTGGCAATTTGTCTTGGTATAGTGCTTATCTTTGTAATTTTGAATTTGTTTATGTGATTGTATTCCATGATCTATCTTATTTCTTCTGAACTAAACAATCAAGAGTGTAAGTAGAATCCATTGAAAGTGCAGTGCTCTACTTGAAGTTTGCTTTAGTTATTTGATGTTTTCAGTTGTTTGGGGAGGATCCATGATTGCACTCACCCTCTTCAACACCTCACCTGTCTATTCCTTCCATCTGATTCAATTTTAAGTATCAAAAACAATTTACTACCTTTCCCCATTGAGATATCTGCAGGACTGAGCCTCAATCCTCCCACCCAAAATCTATCTTTCCATCTGAGCCAACAAAACATAATTTTATTAAATCAAACTCTCTTGCACATATACCTAGCCTAAGATCAGTATTTCTATCAGTCATCTAAAGCCCTCATCGATCATAATTTGCTGAGATTGACCCGGAGAGAGCCCTCTCCTAACCTGGTAGGGCTAGCTACCAGGCTGAGCGTGGTTTGACGTTGGCCCTGGATCCTACCTTTTCAGCCTGAGTTAAATCTAGGCTCTAATAGGTCCTTGACAAACATCCATATAACATTTTGAAGTTTGGAGGAAATTTTGGGGATGACCTTGATAACCACATTAGTACTTTTCATATATGTTGTTCCTTGAATCCCTTATTAATTACTTGATCAAGTTGATGTTGTCTCAAAACACAATTATGAGTGTTGCGACTAAGTTGTATATTGAGTTAAAATGGGCTTGTACTTAACATCTTGAAGCATGATCTTTCTAAATGACTTCCAACTACCTATTCACTGTGATGTTAGGATTAAATTCTTGTACAATTTTAGATAGAATAAATATACTATTTTCTTTAATCATAGTTAAGAGTGGTAGAAGAGGAAGTGAGGCCCAGATCCCTAATGAGCTTCTCTTGCAATGGCTCCTTAAGTAGTTTTTTCCATACATATTGAAGGATGTTGATGAGCCCCAAATTTGGTAACATTTTGGGCTCATTTGGCCTAACTACCCTTGTTCAATCCTTCATTTTTCATAACTTATGCATCATTTTTTAGTATGTTTATGTCATTTGTACTAATAAGGGTAGTCACTATTCCTAGGTGGCTAACACGTGCTCATTTCAGGTTTTTTGACACATGATGGAGCAAAACCGAGCAGACAAGGGCTAGGAGACAGCCAAGATGGGGTTGAGGATTCATAGGGGGGTTGTCCACGGCATTAAATAGCCTTCCTTGGGATCTTCACCCCCAACTCCGAGCTCCAAAAGCCACCAAAACCGGATCTAGAAGGCAGCCAAACAGATTTTGTGGAAGCAGTTGTTCACTCCTAGTTTGGTCAGCCAAGTCCCATAGATTTAGGAGGCCAGCTTGGGGCCTCGTGATGTATAAATGATAAGGCTTCAGCCTTCGAAAAGGACTTTTTGAAAAACAGTTGCACATTCTGTACTACGAGCTGCCAGCTCTGTTTTTGCTCTTTTGTAGCCATCATTGGCATACCTCTTGACTTATGATTATTATTTTTTAATGAGAAGCAGTCAGATTTGATCTCAGCTCTGAGTTTCTAGAGGAGCCATATCTCTCGGGGTTGGGCCCAACCTGAGAGCCTAGGGCCTCCTTCTTTGTATTGATATCTTTCCTTTCAACATTATGATTTTCTTTACATGCATTTGAAATGTAGTTTGTTGAGTTAGATTTCGTTGTGTGGTTAAGTAGGTCATTGTTGAAAGATAGAGTTGCTTCATATGTCTAGAATAGAGTAATGAGATAAGAATTGATAAGAGTTCCAGAAAAGGGTTGCCTGCACTCTCATTTTCACCTCTTTCTAGGGGCTGGAATTGCAGACAGTGCTACCCAACAAAAAACACCAGTTTGCCTACTCATGCAATCTTTGGTGCAATGTTTTCATTTGTAAGAGTTATTCATGCGTTCAAAGCTCTTGGAATGTTTCTTTGCTTCAGTACTGTACATGGTTCTCTTTAGAAATAACGTTGTTGTTCATTGGTTTCATTAACAGTTAGGATAGATTAGTTAATATTTTGATTATGTGCAGGACGTGGATGATTCGGTTAAGTTTACACTGTGCGGTGCATCTCCATCACTCTCTCGTCCATCTAAGCTTCGTCCAGGCCAACTGCTCATCTCCAAATTAGATCCCTCATCTCACAACTACTCTTTTGCCCACGCCACCCTACCTTCTTGGCCTTCCATTCCCTCTGCCCTCTTTAAGACAAGCTAGCTTT
Organism: Pinus tabuliformis; assembly: GCA_031772625.1. Classification (NCBI taxonomy): domain Eukaryota; kingdom Viridiplantae; phylum Streptophyta; class Pinopsida; order Pinales; family Pinaceae; genus Pinus; species Pinus tabuliformis. The sequence continues at coordinate 1,551,737,896 of CM062804.1, forward strand.
CCACACCCTCTCATCACCTCATCTCTCTGTAACTAAGTCATTACAAACCCCTATCCTACCTCCCTATCCATCCATGCATCCTCTTCCACTCACCCATCATCCAAAATCCAATCGTAGAACATCCTGTAGGAATTGTTGAACATCTTGTAGAAATTTTGAAACATCCTGTAGAACCCCTGCACACTTCCTGTAGAAGCTCACAAATGAGGTTTCTTGATATCCAAACTTTTTGAAACTCTCTGGAAGGGTGTTAGGGACTCCTTAGACCCCCTCTGAACCTTCCCAACCTTTTCCAATCCTTTTTCCTCCTTGATCCACCTCTGCACAGTCAAAAATATTTAAAAGCACATGCATGATAATCCCAACAACTTAATCAAAAATAAAAAAAGACATTTTCTTCAGATAGAGGTAGTCTAGACACATGTATTTTACCTTCATAGAAGTAACGACATCTCTTTCAGTAGTTTGCATGCTCTCCTTTGCGTCAGTGGGACTAGCTGGTAGAATTAGGGTTTGCTAGGGTTTGCATTTCTTTTTGACTTTCAGTTTCCTTTTTGCAAATTAGATTAGCTTCCTTTGAGTTAGCTTTCATCCATCAATTAAAAAGCTTCTTCTAGAGCTCATAGAAGTTGGCTTAAGCTCCTAGCGGACTTGTGCCAGCTGACCAAGTGACAGCTATGGTAAGAGCTAGTACTTATGCATACAGCACCGTCGCTTCCAAGTTTGTTACGAACTACCGGGTTGATAAGATTAAAGAAGGGAGTCCCAGGAGTTGTAACATTATTGCTACAATACTGGAGCCCACCATCTTTTTTGCGTCGTTGCCATGGAAGCGTCAGAGTATTGGTGATTGTTGCTTTTCTTCTATTTTCCTACTCTCACCTTCTGCTAAGTAGTTTATTTCATTTCCATCCTGCAATTTCCTTTCCGCAAAAGTAGCATAGACATTTCCTGCTTTCATAGATTAGCATTTCAATTCCGCAATTTCATTTCTGCAAGCGTAGATTAGCATTTCAATTCCACAAGCGTAGCCTAGCATTTCATTCCTGCCATTTCATTTGAGCAAAATAGATTAGTTCTTTCATGCTTTCATTTCAATTCCGCATTTCCATTTCAGCAAGATAGTTAGTTGCAGTTCAATCTATTTTAGTTTTGCAGGTACCAGAAAAAAGAACAAAAGAAATCAAAAGTCTTTCCATTTCATGCCTTGTAGAAATCGAGATAAAACAGGCAAATTCTTACCCAACACCCCCACCACGTCACTGAGTCACCCTTCTCTCTTCTTTGGTGACAGTGATCCAGAACAACCTATAGGTGAGCCTCCTGAGATATACGAAGATCCTATAACAGAAGAAGAGTTAGAAAACACTCCATCTGAAGCCATGGCTAACAATAGGAGAGAGGATGAGAGAATAGAAGGTGCCTTCCCCATCCGAGAGACCAATGGAGACATGAAAATGAAAAACATAAGCCCCTCCACTTTAACTCACTTCCATGGACTGACTACTGAAGACCCTGATACCTTCCTATTTGAGTTTTCCGTCCTTTGTCGAACCTATGACTATACCGAAGATGAGCAAAAACTGAAACTCTTCCCCTCTACGCTTAAGGATGCAGCATTACGCTGGTTCATGGGCTTACCTGGGAATAGTATCACCACTTGGGCTCAGATGCAGCAAGCTTTCAATACCAAATACCGGGACTACTGTAGGTCCAAGGAAGCCAAGGGAGAAATCTTTCGGATGACCATGGGGAATGATGAGTATTTAGAAGATTACGAGGAAAGGTTCCAACTTAGCTATAAACGGGCCAGGTGCACACTTGACCCTGAATCTCTCAAGTTGGTCCTACTCCGAGGAGTCCCTGAAGACCTTTTAGATACCCTACACATGCTAGCTGGAGGAGATATTTACTAACTACCTTATGAGGATATAAAGACTGTGTTTAGGAACCACTCTAGGGCAGCCCAGAAAAGAGGTAGAGGAAACCCCCTCTCAGCTAGTACTCCTTTCTCCAAACATGAGTTTGCGAATCAGTTAGAGGACCTCAAGAGTGAGGTGAGATAGACCATTGCCATGCAACTTGATACATTCCGAATCCAGCAGAAGAAAGAGGAAAGCTGAGAGGGATTTGGCTATCTTCTGCCCTAGGTGTACAAGGAAGCACCCTAAGAACGAGTGACCATTACATTCGGTAGAGGTATGTTTCGTTTGTGAGGAGGACCACCCCACAAACCAATGCCCAACCTTACCTGGGCTTAAAGCCATGTACCAAGGAACGGAAGCGCCCACTGAACCTCTCTATTTCCTCAACCAAAGGAGGCCACATGGACCGAGACCTTACCAGCAGGGGATGCAAGGGACATCCCAAGCTTATTATAGCCCCAACCAATCTTCTCCTATGCCTTCCTGGGGCCCCCCTGCTCATCCTTCCTGGTTTGTACCTCCCCCATGGTCTTACTCACCTCAGTACCATACTCAGCCCACTACTCATTCGTTTCACTCACATGCCGAGCCACAGCCTCAGTGGAATGCACCTCAACCAGGGTGGAGGCCCTAGTACAACACTCCTCCCGCCATTTTTCCTCCACCACCAGCTCAACCACAACCATTACCTCCTGCTCCTCCAAGACAACCCCAAATGCCTGCTCAACCGAACCTGAATCCCAACAACCGACAGGCCCAGCAGGTATATACTGGGGAAACAACATGCCCTACCTATGTTGTGGAGATCCAGGAGATCAACCTGCGATCTGGGAAGACTCTTCCGGATCGCCAACCTCCTCCCCCAGAGGACGAGGAAGATAAACAAGAAAGTGAACCAAAATCCATTCCACCCTTTCCTGAGAGACTAACAGCAACCACACAACCCAACCCAGAGGAGGATGAGCTTCTGGGAGAACTCAAACAGTTGTGTGTGAGAATACCACTTCTCCAAGCCATCAAAGATGTACCGATATACAACAAACTGGTTAAGAAAAAGTGTTCCAGACACCCAGGCAGGCGAAAAAGAGAAGCCTCAACCATCAACGTCATAGGACAACTGTCTGATCTTATGTTGGGGCAAGTAATCTACCCAAAGTATTTGGATCCTGGGAGTCCTGTAGTTGATGTCCACATCAATGGCACCATCATACCACACACATTGATTGATCTGGGGGCTGCCATTAGTGTGATGACCAGAGATACCATGCTCAAACTCAACCTTCAGGGTTCCTTGAGAAAGACCTCGACAGTCCTGCAACTAGCAGATCGCTCCACCGTGACTCCCGAAGGGATTGTAGAGGATTTCTTGGTCTCTGTTGACTCTTGGGAATACCCTGCAGACTTCTTGGTTCTTCAACCAAAGGAAAGCTTACTAGATACCCCCTTATTTTGGGAAGGCCTTGGTTAGCCACTGCGGATGCTTACATAAGCTGTCGTGCAGGAAAAATGACCATAAAAAATGGTCTTATGTCCAAGCAGGTAGTCCTATACCCTCCTACCCAACCCTTATTAGAGCATGACTTACCACTTTTGTTGGAGGAAGGAGAAGAGGATGATGTGTACTCTGCACCCTTGTGCACCCTAGACACCACTAGGGGAGGTCCCCCAACCGAGGATGATTTGATTGAGACCTTGATTCAGAATCCACCTCCCAGTGCATTGTCCTTAGAGAAATTGGTGGAGGATGCCCAAGCCAGCACCTTAGTGGACCTTTGTGTGACCAATCCAGTCACTCCCAGAGTAAAAAATGTGGAGTTTGGCCCCGAGAGAACGTTAAATATTAGCTCCTCCCTATCTCCTTCCCAGGAAAAGGAGTTGTGTAGTCTGTTGGCCAGTCATCTAGATGCTTTTGCTTGGAGCTATAAGGAGATTAAAGGAGTCCATCCTTCGGTCTGTACCCATCACATCTACATCAAATAAGATTGTAAATCGGTTAGGCAACCCCAAAGGAGAATGAATCCTGCCCTTAAGGACATCGTCAAGGAAGAATTGCAAAAACTGTTGGATGCAGGATTCATTTACCCCATCTCGGATAGCGAATGGGTGTCCCCTCTGGTGTTGGTTCCCAAGAAAAATAGGAAGTGGAGAATCTGTGTGGACTACTAAGAACTGAACAAAGCCACCAAGAAAGACCACTTTCCTCTACCCTTCATAGATCAAGTGTTGGATGGACTGGCGGGAAAGAAGTTTTTCTCTTTCCTAGATGGGTTTAGCGGGTATAATCATATCCAAATCAGCCCGGAAGACCAAGATAAGACCACCTTCACTTGTCCTTGGGGTACCTTTGCTTACTGAGTTCTTCCCTTTGGGCTATGCAATGCTCCTGCCACCTTCCAGAGAGCCGTCTTGAGCATCTTTTCTGAGCTGGTCCATGATTCAGTGGAAATCTATATGGATGACTTCACTCCTTATGGGTCCAACTTCCAGGAAGCATTGTCCAATCTAGGAAGGGTCCTAACCAAGTGCATTGAGATGAACCTCTCCCTTAGTCCTGAAAAGTGTGAATTCTTGATGACTAAAGGGACCGTGCTAGGACATACCATTTCTCGCCAAGGGTTATAGGTGGATCCTAACAAAATTGCTCTCATCAAGAAGGTTCCACCTCCTCAGAAGGTAAGAGATGTTCGAAGTTTCTTAGGTTTAGCAGAGTATTATAGGAGATTCATTAAAGACTTCAGTAAGCTAGCCTCGCCATTGTTTGGCCTCTTGGCAAAAGATGTTGAGTTTAAATGGACTGATGATTGTCAGAAGGCTTTGAATGAATTAAAGGATAAGTTGATGTCTGCCCCAATCTTGAGAGGTCCAAATTGGGCCCTACCTTTCCACATCCACACTAATGCCTCGAACAAAGCCATAGGGGCAGCCTTAGGACAAGTTGAACAAAAACTTCCATACGCCATATACTTTGTCAGCAAAAACTTATCCCAGGAAGAACTGAATTATACTGTAACTGAGAAAGAATTCTTGGCCGTGGTCCATGCACTAAACAAGTTCCGACATTATGTCACTGGCTATCAAACATTTGTACATACTGATCATGCTGCAATTATATATTTAATGAATAAACCAGATGTGAATGCTCGTATTATTAGATGGTTACTTTTGTTGCAGCAGTTTGATTTGACTATCGTTAACAAACCAGGTAAAGAAAATGTTGTTGATGACTTCTTGTCTAGATTGGATTTACCTGCAGGTGAGGATGGAACAGTGGATGACCAGATGCCAGATGAACATATGTTTGCTATCTCAGTACTCTCTCCATGGTTTGCTGATATAGCAAACTACCTTGTCTCAGCACAGTTCCCTCCGCACCTATCCTCAAGAGAGAAGAGCAGAATCGTAAGGAAGAGTGCCTCATTCACTTGGATCAGGGGTAACCTGTTCAAGCTTGGCCCCGATCAGATCTTAAGGCGTTGTGTAAGTGAGGAGGAAGTCTTTGATATCCTCCTAACCTGTCATGACGGGCCTTGTGGAGGACATTTTGCAGCCAAAAGAATTGCCTTCAAAATCCTACAGGTAGGCTACTATTGGCCCACGCTTCATCAAGATGTCAGAAGGTATATCAGCCAATGTGACCGATGCCAAAGGATGGGGAAACCGACTCCAAGGGACGAAATGCCTCTCTAACCTCAAGTGACTCTTGAGCCATTTGAGAAGTGGGGTATGGATTTTGTGGGTCTAATCAATCCTCCTTCAAGGCAAAGGTCTTACATCATTGTGTGCACAGACTACCTGACAAAGTGGGCAGAAACCAAGGCAATTAAAGCAGCGGCAGAAGAAAAGGTGACCGAGTTCTTAAGAGAAAACATCTTCTACAAATTTGGCTACCCAAGAGAGCTAGTCACCGATCAAGGAAGCCAGTTCACCTCCAACTTAATTGAAGACCTACTTGCTCATCACAAAATCCAGCATAGGACTTCCACCCCCTATCATCCTCAAGCAAATGGGCAGGTAGAAGTCACCAATAGAGCATTGGAAGGGATCTTGACTAAGGTGGTGAGCAACAGTAGAAAAGATTGGGCAGATCGCCTGGTTGAGGCCACTTGGGCTTACAAAACCACTTGGAAGACCACAACCGGCTTCACACCTTATGAGCTGGTCTATGGGAAGAGAGCTTTGCTATCAATTGAGTTCGAGTACAACACCTTGAGGATGGCAGCTCAGCTGGACCTAGATCTCAGCCATGCCCAACAAGAAAGGTTATTGCAGCTGAATGGGTTGGACGAGCACCGAATGCAGGCCCTTCTCCACTCAGAAGTGGTTCAACTTCAGAGGAAGGTATGGCATGACCAACACCTCAATGACAAGAAATTCCAGCTGGGAGATTGCGCACTGTTGTACGATTCCAGACATAAGGATTTCAAGGGGAATCTGAGAACAAGATGGCTGGGACCATATGCATTGGAAAAGTGTAATGACAATGGGTCTGTTCTTATTCAGATCATTGATGAGGAAGCCATCCCCATGCTCGTCAATGGGCATCGACTAAAGATCTACAGAAAACCTCTTTCAAGGCAAGAATTCATCAAAACTGTGGAAAAATCAGTGTTGGTCATAGAGAAGGGTTCTGCCTCTGGTTTGGGAATACCCTGAACATCAAATATATATAATAAAGATCCTTGGGTGAAAACCTTTCTGAGGCTCCCAAGGCAGATGGTAGGGGTGAAAACCTCATTGAGGCGCCCCTGCTGTCTTTCTGAAAATTTTTGAATAAAAAAGACCCTTGGGTGAAAACCTCTCTGAGGCGCTCAAGGCAGATGGTAAGGGTGAAAACCTCACAGAGGCGCCCCTGCTGTCTTTCAAAAAAAAAAAAGAGGAAAAAAAAAAAGGAAGAAAGAAAAAAAACAAACAAAGAAACAAGAAAACAGGCTCAAGATTTGACAATTCATGCAGGTTGCAGGTATTCCATGCAGAAAAAGAGGTCCCTCAACTCAAGGAAAAGGGTCCCTATTATGCTACCAGGTGACCTCACCAGCACTCCCTCCAGAAACACTCATCTCTTCCAAGGTCTCGACATGATTTGATCACAGTTTAGCCTTCTACAGGAAGCTACAGGACTTTCTACAGGAAGTTCTGTATTTCTACAGGAAAATTCCTGTAGAATCTTTGGACGGCCCATGACCAACTGTGTGGAAGAATTTGAAGCCCGAAGTCCAATACGGAGCCATGAAAACCGATGTTTTTCTCCATCACCCACTGTTGTCGCCTCCTTCTACCACCCCTATTGCCATGCAATGGAAATACCTGCACAGTCAAATCAGAACGTTGGATTCTTAGAAGAAACAATTCTCAAATGGAATAAAGTATGCAGAGGCCCCATGCACTACTTATCAAAGCCATCCGAGGACCCTGCGACCATGACCGTGATTCCACCGTTTCCACCGTTTTGGCGTGCACCCGAGGAGGAGAAACGGCTACAGGATATCCTACAGGAATCCTGTAGCAGTTGATCCCGCTAGAGCATACACCATGAAGGCACCTGCAACTCATAGAGCGGGCACATGCACCATCCACAGCCAGGTAACCGATCTCGTAACCAGCAGCAGTCGGCAAGAAGGAACCCCCGTGCCTATGCATGAAGCAACAACAAGCGGATCCGTCACCCTCGTCCTGAAGCCTGAAAATAACGTCGCGGCCACACAGGTAAGTGCCTCACCCTTTTTCGTCAAATTACATGAACAATGCTCTAAAATGTGTGCGAGTATGGAAATGAATGGGTTGAGCCAGTCGGGTAGCCATTCAACTGGCCACCATGTCCAGTCCGATGGTCTTGTCCGATTCAGAAAGTGTTGGTTGTGTCAAACAAGACAGGAAATGGACACGTGGGAAGCGTCCAGTAGGGGAGAAGCGGCGATCTAACAGAAATGGTGGCAGTAGATATGCAGGGAATGATTCGACAGTCAGGCAGACTTACAGAGGAATGATAACAGGTGACGTCATCCAATGGTCCGGCAGGGACAACTCACCCCCACGCCACGAGTTTTGCAGGGATTCAAATCCACCGGCTAGATCGCATATGGCACTCCGCTCATTTATCATCAACCGTTTTGCAGTCGAGTAAGCGTCCGAAGTTCCCTGAAGACTGTTACTCCGAGTCCTCAGCTTGTTCAAACGTCCAGTGGTTACACAGAAGGCCCAAAACCACTGACGCGCTCTCCAGAACCCGTGCACGACTTCTACAGGAAGCTGCGCTACAGGACGCTCACCGCTACGGAGGAAATTAATCTATTCACGTCAAAGGTGGCAAGTTGGAATGAGGTAAGCCTGAACCTAGTCCTCCCATGCAATTGGTTCGAAGGGTGGCGAAATCAACGTCCTAAAAAAGTAGAACTACAGTCTACGCATGAATTTGTAAGCGTCATCTTACTTCTGCATGAGAATTGTCGTTGTAGTGTATATGCGGGGTTTTCTATAGGATTTGGTTCATCATTGAGCCACTGTCAAGGCTCACCTATAGATAGCCGTGAATTCACAAACTGTGTGCTTGACAGAGGCGTAATTCTGCACTCTGTCTAAGGAAATCCCAAAGGTCCATCTTTTAATATGCGCCAGCCAGCTCCGGCTAACACAACAAGCTTTCACCATGCCAGGTGGGTTCATTAGGAAAGAACCGACAGACTCAAAGAAGCTACGGGAAAACCCTGAGGTGGTAGACTTGTTTTCTCGTGCACGGTGGATGTCGTTCTGCGACAAGCTTCAAGGTTACGATGACGAGGTGGTAGAGGAATTCCTGCGATCTTTGAAGCCAAAATTAAAAACACTGGCCGTTGTCAATTTCAGAGGTTTGAATCTCAGACTCACCCCACAGTTCATCAGCAGAGTCACTGATCTCCCAATGGGGGTACCGTGGGATAAGGAGGAGAGAAAACTAGGCCAGAAGGCTAAGAAGGAGTTCTTTCTGCCGGAGGAGAAATTCTCAGAGGACAAGAACGGAGTTCGAAGACCTAGCCTACAGCCGCTTTGGAGTGAGGTCAGCCTCCAAATTATGAAATATATCACGTGCGAAGGATGATTCAGCATCGTATATGGGTACCATTTCCGGCTGCTCACAAAACTTAGGCACCAAATGGACCTACCCTCAGAAAATAAGTTAAGTATTCCTTACTTCCTCCTGCAGTCCATGACTGAATGTGCCACAAAATTACGAGAGGGAACGCCAGACCAGGTAGCCCATCATGGGCTCATTAAGCTCCTCGCGGAGGATGCGCTCCACACATACACCGTCCCTCTCTTGTGGGAATCCTTTCGAAATTTGACTAAGGATGGTGACATCAAAATGTTGGCTGAGGAGCTCACCTCCTGCAGCAGTGAGGAGAAGGAACCAATTCAAACAGAGAATAAAGGAGAAGGCCAAGAAACCATGGCCAAAGCACCAAAGAAAGAACAAAAGGGGAAACAAGAGAAACACCAGGTTGCCAAAACAGAGGATGAAAAACCCACATTAACACCCAGGGGGAAAAGGTTACAGATCAGGGTGGAAAGGACTGAACAAGTCCACGTCAGTGAAGGCACCTCTAAGGCAGCCTCAACAAAGTCAAAAAACAAAGCACCCTCAGCCAAACAAGCTAAAATGGTGCCACCTGTTTCTACAGGAAAATAAAAAAACGGCTTCTACAGGAAGCCAGAAATCAGCCGCTACAGGGCTTTCTACAGGAAGTCCTGAGAAAGGAAAACAGAAGGGGAAGACAGCCGAAATCCTTGCAAGGGAGGCAGCAGCTATGCTGGCCATCCTTAGTACCCCTCCAAGCCGAAGGAAAAATGAAAGAGGGAGATCCCTCTGTATTTCAAAGCAAGGAGAAGTGTGAGGATCAAAACAGGCAGGCCCCAACCTTCATCCAGCAGCCCAATTACCATAGAAGACACCCCTACCTCGCCAAGGGAGAGGTCCCCCTCAAAAATATCAATCACTTATGAGCGGGGGAGCCCGAAGACAACTGCCTGGAAGGAGAGAATGGATAGGTTGGCTTCAAAAACCTCGCTACAGGATGCTGAGGCCGTTCTACAGGAAACATTGGCCAGGCTCAAGGAGACCGAAAGAACGGAGGGAGAGGAAACCACATCACCACTAAGGGAAGACAGAGTAGAGCCACCGAGGGAAGAAGAGGTAGAGCATATTCCGGAACCTAGTCCCCAGCCAAGCTTGAGCTCGTATTATAACTTTTTGGAGGTTGGAAAAATTATTCCACAAAAATTCACAGTGCCGCTTTTCTTTGCATTGGAGGAAGAAAGAGTGAGAACCCACACGTGGATGAAGATAGCTAAATCTAAAGGAGTGGCAGATATAGGCCCCTTGGAGGAACAACTCAAGGAGGCACAAAGAGAATCAGCTATGGCCAAACACGTGGGAAACTGCCAGCGGGTATTCCTACAGGAAGAGAATGAGAAACTCAAACTGTAGCTACAGGAATAGAGGAAAGAAAGGGGCACAACATCAGGGGACACTACAACAAAACCTCAAGGAAAAGAAGGACTACAAGTTGGTCTTGGGGAGCTAACCCCGCATCTACAGGAAAGGGAACTGCAAGCACAAATCGAGATACAAGCTCTCAAACAGCAGTTGCAACAAAAAGAGGCACAGCTGGCCTGCATGGCCAGTTGGGCCATGGATGCTCTACAATGTAGACAACCAGCCAAATCTTATGGCCTATACCTACGGGACCAGTGGCTGCAATTCCAAATTAATGCATTGGCACAGAGGGGTATCTCCCAAATCCAAGACCCCCAGCAGTTCACAGAGTTATGCAATAGCAGTTCATCAGAGGACAAGGCCAAGCTATTGGAGTTTTATCTCCATAATTTGGCCCTTCCTAATGTGACTTCATGGGATCCCAAGGCAGTCGTAGGAGATATGCAGTTGATGGCATTTGCCTCATGGTTAAACCATGAAGAAAAGAGAGCAGCAGAGGTCAAAGAGGTCATGAACCGAGAGTTACATGAGCCACTACTGATTAGAGCAGAGCCAGGGGACCCCACTACATTGATATTGGCCCACCAACACTTAGCAACCGACTCTCAAGCTTTATTGAAATACATGGATCAGCAGGCTCAGGCTATAGCACATTTCGAGGATATGAAGCGACTATTAGGGGACAATTGTGTTCATGCTTGCACTTGCCGATGGAACACATTGTCCCACAGCCTCAAAATCAGGGAATATCACACTCCAACTCGAATGAGGGAAGCTCTAGTAGGGTGCCCCTCTACAAGAAGTCCATACAGAACCTCCAAGCCAACTGGATTGACCTCAAGCTAAGCCCACCTTTGCTTTTAGGATTGATGGAAGGCAGCACAGAAAAATAAGATCATAAGCAGTGGGAAGAGGTGGAAAGGAAGGTTGGGTTCCATGCCAGTGAGGATACTACTTCAGAAGCCTGGGATGTGAGAGTGGCGGTGAAAGAAATGAAGGACGAGGAGCTGGATTAGTTTCTCAGGGATGAACAATCATTTTAGCTGGGGGGTGATGATGAGCCCCAAATTTGGTAACATTTTGGGCTCATTTGGCCTAACTACCCTTGCTCAATCCTTCATTTTTCATAACTTATGCATCATTTTTTAGTATGCTTATGTCATTTGTACGAATAAGGGTAGTCACTATTCCTAGGTGGCTAACACGTGCTCATTTCAGGTTTTTTGACACATGATGGAGCAAAACCGAGTAGACAAGGGCTAGGAGACAGCCAAGATGGGGTTGAGGATTCGTAGGGGGGTTGTCCATGGCATTAAATAGCCTTCCTCGGGATCTTCACCCCCAAATCTGAGCTCCAAAAGCCACCAAAACCGGATCTAGAAGGCAACCAAACAGATTTTGTGGAAGCAGCTGTTCGCTCCCAGTTTTGTCAGCCAAGTCCCATAGATTTAGGAGGCCAGCTTGGGGCCTCGTGATGTATAAATGATAAGGCTTCAGCCTTCAAAAAGGACTTTTTGAAAAATTGTTGCACATTCTGCACTACAAGCTGTCAGCTCTGTTATTTCTCTTTTGTAGCCATCATTGGCATACCTCTTGACTTATGATTATTATTTTTTAATGAGAAGCAGTCAGATTTGATCTCAGCTCTGAGTTTCTAGAGGAGCCATAACTCTCAAGGTTGGGCCCAACCTGAGAGCCTAGGGCCTCCTTCTTTGTATTGATATCTTTCCTTTTAGCATTATGATTTTCTTTACATGCATTTGAAACACATTTTGTTGAGTTAGATTTCGTTGTGTGGTTAAGTAGGTCATTTTTGAAAGATAGAGTTGCTTCAGATGTCTAGAATAGAGTAATGAGATAAGAATTGATAAGAGTTCCAGAAAAGAGTTGCCTGCACTCTCATTTTCACCTCTTTTTAGGGGCTGGAATTGCAGAGAGTGCTACCCAACAAAAACACTAGTTTTCCTACTCATGCAATCTTTGGTGCAATGTTTTCATTTTAAGAGTTATTCATGCATTCAGACCTCTTCGAATGTTTCTTTGCTTCAGTAATGTAGGTTCTCTTTAGAAATAACGTTGTTTTTCATTGGTTTCATTAACAGTTAGGATAGATTAGTTAATATTTTGATTGTGTGCAGGACGTGGATGATTTGGTTAAGTTTACACTGTGCAGTGCATCTCCATCACTCTCTCATCCATCTAAGCTTCATCTAGGACAACTGATCATCTCCAAATTAGATCCCTCGTCTCACAACTACTCTTTTGCCCATGTCACCCTACCTTCTTGGCCTTCCATTCCCTCTGCCCTCTTTAAGACAAGCTAGCTTTCCACACCCTCTCATCACCTCATCTCTCTGTCACTAAGTCATTACAAACCCCTATCCTACCTCCCTATCCATCCATGCATCCTCTTCCACTCACCCATCATCCAAAATCCAATCGTAGAACATCCTGTAGGAATTGCTGAACATCCTGTAGAAATTCTGAAACATCCTGTAGAACCCCTGCAGACTTCCTGTAGAAGCTCACAAATGAGGTTTCTTGATATCCAAACTTTGTGAAACTCTCTGGAAGGGTGTTAGGGACTCCTTAGACCCCCTCTGAACCTTCCCAACCTTTTCCAAGCCTTTTTCCTCCTTGATCCACCTCTGCACAGTAAAAAATAGTTAAAAGCACATGCATGATAATCCCAACAACTTAATCAAAAATACAAAAAGACATTTTCTTCAGATAGAGGTAGTCTAGACACATGTATTTTACCTTCATAGAAGTAATGACATCTCTTTCAGTAGTTTGAATGCTCTCCTTTGCATCAGTAGGACTAGCTGGTAGAATTAGGGTTTGCTAGGGTTTGCATTTCTTTTTGACTTTCAGTTTCCTTTTTTCAAATTAGATTAGCTTCCTTCGAGTTAGCTTTCATCCAACAATTAAAAAGATTCTTCTAGAGCTCATAGAAGTTGCCTTAAGCTCCTAGCAGACTTGTGCTAGCTGACCAAGTGACAGCTGCGGCAAGAGATAGTACTTGTGCATACAGAACCGTCGCTTCCAAGTTTGTTACGAACTACCGGGTTGATAAGATTAAAGAAGGGAGTCCCAGGAGTTGTAGCATTATTGCTACAATACTGGAGCCCACCAGATGTATTTCTCTCGAGAGTGTACATTGAAGAGTGGGCTATATTTAGGTAACGAAAAATTAATTTACTCAAAATCATGATTCATCTATGAGATCCTTCCTAACACACCACAACCTAGCACCAATTTGACTAATTTGAGCATAGGGCCCCATTATAACAGTTTTTTTGGCCCTATTGATCGTACCAATGAAAGTTTGTTCAGGACACAATTACAACATATGTCTTTACATCTACTATTTACTAGGAAAAATCATGCATTGACCCCCTCAAGGATTTTTTCTCATTAAGGTAGTTTGGTATTGTAATCTCAAAGGAAACAAAGAATCTAAAGGGAATATGAAGAGTGAGGGAAATAAGAATAATGTATATGGGAATGATAATGAAAATAAATCCAATATGAATAGTGGTGGAGGAAAGAAGAATAAAAAATAATAAAAGAGAATTAAAATAATGTAACACTTCCTCTCACCCACTTGGATTATTTTCAGGTAATGGAATGTGTTACCTCAATTTAACCGATCTCCATGGTCTCGTTATGGAGATGGGCTTACAAAATTCCTCCCTTTCCAAAACGAGAAAAATTAATGTTGGACTACATCATCATATTTAGCTTGTTGATATATTTCTAGTAATATAAACTTTACCAAACTTTGACAACCAAATCAAAAGTTGTGGTTGTTTAAAGTTTGGGTAGTAAGCGATGACCATATCAGCAAGTGATACCATGTTGAATCTTCTAATTAGTATACATGGCTCTGCCACCTCACTAATGGTCTTTGCCATGGCCCTACCATGTCAAAACGCCATCATTTCTCTTATCTTTCCCTTTGTAGAACAAAAACAATATTTCACATCATTTTTAGGTAGTTTTCCCATCCCCTATCCTCCATCAACTTTGTGGCACTAACTTCATAATATACATATGGTATATGCCTTTGAAATGATGTCATGTTTTTTGAAGGAAATGTAACTAGGTTCGGTCTCCATAAATGTACTTTTGATTATTTTATTTATTCAAGAAAAATAAATATTATTTTATAATACATGTCAATGAGTTTCTTGCTTGTTGAAATAGGTCTAGCAATATTCTAAGTGCTATATTTGAGTCAGATAGTCAAAAGGAAATGTTGAAGGAAAGTTACACCATGTATAAATATGTAAGGAAGACCTCCAAGCAAAGTCAAGTATCCTCCTATGTAAATGCACCATCGCGAAGCCCCTTCAAGCATTCTACACCACCATAGAAGCCATCTGAAGTCTACTCTTGAAGTTGGCCTACAAGTAGTCAATTAATTTGGCCTACAAGTCGACCTAAAAGGAGGGAGAATCCTCTATTTAGAGAGGTTGTCCATTCCAATACAATGGACTCACTTCCCTATGAAATCAACGTAGAAAAGAGGCTAAGAAAAGGACGAATAAGAGGCATTCTAGGGAAATGAAGGAAGAGAGAAAGAATCCAAGGTGAAAGCACTATTTTTCCTGGGTTATCACAACCAAACATGTGATAAAGGAAGGGTCTTCCTGTGGTCCTTACAACAGAAAACTACAGTGACATATCTCTCTATTTTTGGGCTAGTAAACAAGGCCTATAAGGCCTCTCAATTAAGTGAAGAGGAAGGGAACTCAAGCGAAGAAGGAAAGAGGCTACAACAACAAGCAAACAGTCACACGTGTGAGAATTTAGGGTTGGTTGATAGCCACATCCAGTCTTCACCTACACTTTGAAGAAGGAGATCATTTTGGTTAAGAAGCTGAAGGAATCATAATATGGGGATTTTCTCATCAAAGGCTTATCCTCTAGAGAAAGTATAATAGATTTACTAACAATTTAAAGAAGAACAAAGTGTTGAAGATGAAGTGTCATAAGAATTACTGGAAGAAGTGTCGGGGAATAAGGTGTAGAAAGAAAGAAGGACTTGACTTTTTCTTGGAGGATACTCTTGTTAGGGGTCTGCGATTTGGCATTGACAAATAGAATCTTCAATAATAGAAATTCACCAAAGGGTTTTCATCTCAAGAGAAGCGAGGTTTTGGCCGTAATAGAGAGCCAATATCTTGTGTTCTTATTTTTAAGTTTTGGTAGCAGTTTGATGAAGTACACACATATGCACTAATAACAAGAAGAAGAATAATAAGCTAACAATGAAAAGTAAAAATACTCCACAAATTGTTATCAAGTAATGAAGAATCATGCTACACTACTTTTCCCTAGATTCTTCAACATGGTGTTAGAGCTAAGGTGAAACATCGTGGAAATGGAAACTCAAGAGCACTCATCAAGGGGAAGTGTCTAAAAAATTAAAGCATCAAGCCTAGAAGTCTCAATTACTTCAAGAACAAGAAGGTTATACAATCCATCATTCATAAAGGAGGTCTACAAAGCTAAAAGAAGAGCCTTACATAAAGACACCTACAAAGAAGAGCATATTGAAGCAGGACCTACATCAAGCTACAAGTCTTCAAGAAAACCTCATCACCAAGCAAGTCTACTTGGAGAATGAAACTTGAAGAACCTCAAGATCTAGGGAATACAAGCCATGAAGCCTTTAAGGAGGAAGCAAATCCATTACATTTCAAAATATATCAAGTAAGTAGATGTCCCCTTTTGAATATACATCAATGTCTTTTTGTAAGGAAAGCAATAAATCGGTAGTTACCAAAAACTTTCTTGCATGGAAGAAGAGGGTTGATCTACTTCTCAAGTAGAATGAACTTCTAGAACATGTCAAAGGGAATATCACTATCCCTACTAAGGAATAGATTCAATAAAAGAATCTCTCATTCATTACATCTCAAATTTTGAGATATCAAAATAAATTTATGATAAGTTAGTAGAGATATTCTTGGTATCCACAACCGGAGAAGAAATATCTCTTATAAATGAATTATAAAAGCTTAAGATAACAAAGGAAGGAATAGCTCCCTACTTCATGAAAATATATGAAATGAGAGATCAAATTCAAGAGCTTGGGGAAGTCATGTCTAATAGAAATATAACAATTGTAGTACTCAATTCTCTACCTGAGCAGTGGGGAAACTTCACATCAAGCATATATTCCAAGAAGGAAGCAACCACTCTTAGTGAAATGTGGTCTCTACACAGAACAAAGGAAACCAAACTTAAGGAAAAATAAGATGTGGTTTCAAAGGAGCAAGAATTTTCTACCATGGCCAAAAGAGAGGGTAAATTTGGCAAGTTTGGTCCACAAAGGACAAACATGAAAGACATGCCCAAAATCTAATGTTTTGGATGCCAAGAATATGGACACTGCAAAAGGAATTGTCCTAATCTTAAGAAGGACACCAACAGAAAAACCAAGAGGGAAGAAGCTCACATAACTAAAGAGAAGAAAGAATAAGTAAAGAATAAAAAGAAGGAAGATCCTCTGGATCTCTATTATGACTAGGACAAACTATTTACTTCTAGACTTCTTTCAATGTTTTGAGTAGGATAGGAGCATGTAGGAATAAATTAATATTGCATGGATAGAGACATCCTCTAGAATGTAGTAGCATGATGTACATAGAGTTATATATACTCATGAAGATGTACAATTTATGATAAGAACAAAAATGGATGAGAAGAAATATCTTCTATAATATAGGAGCATGACAGATATAGCTCAAGATATTCATATAGAAGAATCATAGATAGTATAAGACCTCATCCATGATGAAAGAAAATTAATCATTATTAAGAATCTTAGAATACCTCCATCATCAAAATTAAGGAAACATTTGCAAGGCAAGGATCTTTAAGATCATATGATGGGATCCTAAAACGAAGGTTCATGGACCAAAGAAGATGTCTCGTTGGGAATCACATTCATGGGATTCAAGAAAAGTATGATATGAAGGCAAGCTAAGATGAAGCAAGAAGGGCCACACCAAGGACAATCAAATGAAGCTAAGATGATCAAGGAGAATCAAGATGAGGTATGTATGCATCAAAGTTTAGTGATGTTATAATTTGTATATTATTGAGTAATGGGATAGTTCTATAACATGATCAAGAATGAAAGAATATCTTTAACCAAGAACATGCTCGAAGGCATGTACCACAATGAAATGAAGGTCAAAAAAATAATAATCACATAAGGAGCCTAAGATTTCTGACTAAGAAGCAAGAAGAAATGCTGAAAAGTCTAGAAAGAAAGCAATGAAGGAATGTTCTCACAAGAAGCATTAGATGGTTGACCTATCCATCTAAGAAGAAGCAAATGAATAAAGAGATCAAGCATGTGAAGAACACCATGATCACTGACAATAAATACTTGATAAAATTCTTTGAAGATATGTCCCAAAAGAAAAAACAACTCTGATAAAGGAAGAAAGGACCCTTGACATCTATGAAGGCCTTGGAGATATAAAAGGTGAAAATAATTTATTATACTCTATAAATATGTCATGATAAAGAAGCCATACAAAAAAATAAAAAGCAATTTTGAAGCAATATCAGGATGAAGTCATGACGGGCTACTAGGTCGAAGCATGTAAATAAGAAAATACAATGAAGCATCCATTAGAAGAATATTCCGAAGCACGGACAAGATGACAAAGGAGTAGCCAAGATGATAAGAAAACCTGATATATGACATGAAAGCTACTTTCCTCAAAGGAAGTAATGACATGAAAAACCAGGGAGGAAAGTGATCGATGGATGGTGCCCTACGTAGAAGAATCTCAAACAAAGACTTCATGAAATCGAGAAATGAAGGAGATCAAGTAGCTAGAGAACCCATGAAGAAGAAGTTGTTGATGAAGGAAAGGGTCCCCACTTAAGAGGGAGCTCTGATAGGTCCCTGATCAAGAGGGAGTTTTGGATCATCCCTGATTACAAAGGAGTGACAATTGTGTTTTCCATTTATGGGTCATGTACTAGACTGAGACTAACAACCTGTTGTGGCCAACAAAAAAACCCCTTCTTATTTTAGTTTTAATATCAATACTAAATAAGTGGGCACCCTTCATCTAGAAAATAAAATAAATCAGAACTTGTATTTCCTTTTTGAATAAATCTTACTATCATAAACTTAGGAGATTACTAGCAAAATCCAAAAAGACTTAAGTTTTTTGATAAGTTCGAAGCAAAATATTTCTCTCAATGATAAAGCATCACATTGCAAAAAGGTAATAATGACACTATATAAGCAAGCTCCTAGAAATGCAAAATCGCAATGCGAGATCACACACCAAAGGAACTCATTGCATCGCAGTTTTCATATGCTTCAAATATCACTTAAGGTGAAATACTTAAAAACCGGCGATATTTGATAACGCATCTCGGAAATCGCATTTTATAGAAACACATGGTAATGAATGATTGTCAAAACATAACGAATTAGCGATATTGCGAAGAAAATCACAAAATCGCTTTATCACAGATCTACAGGGCACATCATTCCAAAACATTTTTCGTAATCTATTGTCAAGTCATGCGCAGTAATGTTAATTTAATAGGTTAGTTGATGATCATTAATGAGATAAGGTTTTGATCTGATCAAGAATTCAGTTCACGTAGGGTGGTATATTTTTATATGATTTGAACATTTAAAGCTTTCCCGTCACCTTATTCATATCATTACTCTTTCCTGATTTTTTAAATTATAGGAGTGGAAAGCAAAAATATATACGTAGCAATGTTCAGAATGTAATGGTAAAAGAAGGAGAAGTTTCGATTTCCGAATTCATCTAACAAAAACGCGCAAGAGGAAAAAATTGGCACCAGGGAAGACTGGATCAAGAAATGGAGGCAGTTTTCGATGTGTGATTAGCGCTTAGCACTTAGCGCGCATCGCTGGGCAAAATCCCTTGAGAAG
Source organism: Pinus tabuliformis (assembly GCA_031772625.1). NCBI lineage: Eukaryota > Viridiplantae > Streptophyta > Pinopsida > Pinales > Pinaceae > Pinus > Pinus tabuliformis. Next base: position 1,551,757,241 of record CM062804.1, read on the forward strand.
GAAAGCCTCTGAATGTTTAGTCACCTAAAAGCCCGGAAAATTGTAGGAGAAAGTGCTAAAGGCTAAAAGCAAAACTAGAGCTCTAAAAACAATGGTGTTTATCAAGGATATCCTTAAATGGTATGTAAATTCTGCCAAATACCTAGCATCTACCGAACAACTGGAGGCAAAAGGCTGAAGAAAGAGCAGAGTCCATCAATAGGTTAACCAATTCGAATTGGGATTCTTAGTGGTAGTACTTGGTTAAACCACACAGTCAATACATGACTCTCAAATTCCTCACTAACTCTGCTGAGAAGATAGCACCAGCGCTTGCCGATTGTATTTTTGTAGGACATCTAAAGTCTGAGGTCAGCCAACCAACTCTCCTCAAGCTGATGTTGAATGCTTGCGACCACAAAGAATAGATATATAGATAGTAATTTCCAGATTTAGTTTTAGTTTTAGTTTTAGTTTCATTTTGCCTCAGATGAGGATGGCCATTAAACCGCCTCCTATATTTTTGTAATAGACTATTTTTAGGATTTATCTAGTATTATTTCAACCCTTCTCATGCATTTAGAGAAAGGTCCTGAAGTTTGTCAAAAACGTTCCCTCAGAACATGCACTTCTGCACCCTCGGAGGAGGTTTTGATGAATGAATGGAACAAGATTTATTGATATCTGTGTTTAATATCTCCTACTGAAATTGCACTTTTGTACTCTTAGTAGATTTTGAACTAAGAAGAGATAAATCATTATTGCTTAAGCTCATGATTAGAACTTGTTATCAATGGTACTTTTATCTCTTAATGATTTCTGCCTATGTGTTGAAGTGATATTTATGTTCAGTTATTTATATATGAATGCTTGAATGTTTGAGTTATCATTTGTCACTTTTGTATAGTGATAGCTATTCTATTTATGCTTAATATATGAATGACTTGTTATGTGATATGCTTTTCACCACTGTTTTGGGTAAATTTTTTTACGAAATGGTTCATCTTTATTGAATTCTTTCTCATAGCGATTGAATGATCTTTATTACCAATTGCTGTTAGAAACTATTTTAGGTCGCATAATTGAAAGATTAAATCTTGGGTTAGTTTTAGAATTAGATATTTTTGTTTATTAGAATAAAATTGCATGTTGTTATATTAGATTTAGAATAAAATCATTTTACTTAGGAATTATTAGAAATGAAATATCAATTTTCAACAAACACACACACACATAAAATGGGAAACTAGTTCCATTATCCCCAGTCAGACCCACAATCCAAAACGGAAAAGGAGCTACTAACCAAGGTCTGGACCAGGTGGGTATCCCCCTTGATGTAGACCTGATTTTTGGGGCTTCAACATATTTGGCACTAGAAGGAGGGCCCGAACTATGAATGGCTAGTAAATCTAAATCCAAATACCATTATGAGAGTAAATCACCCTCAACATCTCCTCCGACTTCTCCATCGCACTTAAAATCTTTAAATCTTGAGCAAGAAGTTGATAAAACAACAACCACTGCCAAAAACCAGAACATTTTAGAGAAATCGACTATTGAACCTCTTGAAGTTGAATCTTTGATCCATAAACTTCAAGGATTTTCTTATCGCCCCAGAAATATGAAATATCTCAAGGTAGTGTGACTTCACATTATAACCCTTCTCATCCTCTTACCCGATTGAAAAGTGAAAAGTTTGGTATCGAACCAACTGAATTACCTCTACCTAAAAGGAAAAGAGCAAGGAAATCACCTAAAGGGTCTGATAGCGAGACTCTTTCATCATTGTCATCCATCTTGACCTCTCCACTGTGAAGTCAACCATCCACTCGTCCACTTCAAATTATTGTCCAACACACTACTGGAACTTCAACATCTCCTTCATAATCATCTGGAACTGTAATATCCTCATCTTCTCAATTGCAAGGAACATCTTCTACGCTTTCTTCTATTAGTAGTTCAACGATGGCCAAAATCCATGCAATAACCTAGGGGCAGTTTTAATGCTTGTGCCCTTGAGTCAATTACCGACCCATCCTGAAAAAATGGCTGCCTAAGCTTAATCCTGAAGCAGGCATGCTAGCAGAGGAACACATCAACAACTTCATGATATCTATAAATCTCAAAGGAGTCACTAATGAAGATTTTTCTATCCGATTCTTTCCTTACACTTTACAAGGAGCAGCTCGATCCTGGTATTTTTCATTACCATCCGGATCTATCACTAGTTGGGCTATTTTCCAAGAAAAAATCTTGACTATGTTCGGTGATGATAGGTCTATTGCAACATTGATCAATGACCTGTCGAATATTAAGACCGAAACAAGAGAACCTATCAAAGATTTTAACTTGCGTTTCAACAAACTTTTGAATAAAATTCCTGCCACTTCCAAGCCTAGCGAAGAAGTTCAAAGTGAATTGTATATATTTGCTCTACCATCAAACATAGCGATCTTTGTCGATAAGGCTACCAAAACAACTCTGGCTGATAAGATGAAAGAAGCAATAGCGATAGAAAAACATATCATAGCCTTAGAGGAAAAACGCTATTGTTTAAAGAAAATCAAAGAAGGTCACTTTCAAAGAAGATCCCAAGGAAAAACAACCAAATGACCCATTTGATTTAAAAGGATTGCAAGAAGTTTTGAAAACCATGTCTAATGAGATGGTCGATATCAAGAAACAAGTAGCAGAAACTTCTTCTAAAAAGCCTTACAAGCCTTATAGAAGAAATCCTTCAACTGATTCAAAGCCTCCCATTGCAATTATAGATGCAGAATCAGAAGAAGAAGAAGAGGAAGTTTCCAATGAAGAGCCCATTGATGAAGAAGAAATTTTAGAAGTGCAAGGAATGTAGGACTTCATTCTCCCTGACGAAGAGGATCAAGAGGCATCACCGATTAGTAAAAGAAGTAGAAATCAACTTAATCCTCCACAACCAACTGTTAAACAGAAGAGCACAAGCTCGATATCTAAAGATAAAGTCATAGGTAAGAAAATGTCACCCACAGTGACTCAAACAAGCCCAGTTGTGATGCACGAAAGTGTTCCCTCTACAAACAGAGGCAACCCATCTAGCCCTAGAGTGGGTCTAGTCACAACAAGGATAGATCAACAATAGATTCCCTTAAACAGTCATAGTTGGAGGCCTACCTCATCGGTGGTCGATGGAGTTCTGTTGCACTACTCTAGCATTCGCTTCCTTCTTCCCAATGAGTGATCACCTTGAAACAATGCAAAGGAAATACAACAAAACACGTAACCAGAAAACAACAATGATCTATTTACTCACAAAGTCAAGAAGTCATGAGATATCAAGTAAATTACATTCAAGACATATGAAAACATCATTGATTGTATTAATAAGGAAATAATAGCAAGCTTACAACCAAAGTCTTGATGTCACAAGCCTTCTCAGAGGGTCCAACCAGTGTATTTCTCAAGCATTCACTCTTTGAAGATGGATCTCCCAACATACAAAGTTTCTCTCTCACTCATAAGTTTTAGCACAAAGTTAAGGGCACTTCACAACCTTCCACAAGCTATCAACAATCCCACACTTATCACACCCACACCAGCTATCTATCAAACCCAAAAGTACTAACAACATTGCTCAATCCAAGAATTTACCAACTAGCTGATCATAGCAATGGTGAGTGTTTAAATAGGAGAAGGAGTCTCCATGAAAGGTGGGAGAGAGAGCTTATCCCCAAGGAAGGTAGCACAAATGACGGAACTTCCATACCAGAGGAGGAAGGGCGACACAAACTATGCCAACAACTAGGTCTAGAGACATACAGAAGGCTGACTATTGGAACGAATTTGCCCAATGTGGATCATCACGAGTTTATAACTAAGCTTTAGCGCTGACATCGCTAGTAGGAAATGTAGCCAGTCAGACCATCACTAAAGGTAGCAGGTAGACTCACATCGGAGTAAGAAATCAGACTGTCATGGGAAATAGATGTACTTCTATGCTGGAAGCGTGGCTGGACTATTTAAAACCACTATTCATCACGTATATTAAGTCCATAGTCGTGATGAGGTAGAAAACTTAGGAGAAGCGGGTCACTTGGCAACATAAGAGAGCATTTGTTCAGTATGAGCATGTTTCACTGGGACACATGACACAGTAGAAGGACTGGGGTGAAGGCAGTGACAAATTACTATGTAACAGATGCCCCCTAAAGCATGAAGCCCGAGAGAGTGGGAGGAATGAAATGCTTTACGAAACTAACTGAGCTAGAACACCATATAGAAGAACTTGCAGGTGCAAGTACAACTAATATCTCTGATAGTGAAATACATGTAGTCTAGGCATGGATGCATCCATCCAAAAGACATACGAACTATGTCTGTGGTATGGACGCAACCATCTAGCTAATAAGACCATGATAATGATAAAGGTATGGTTGCAGCCATCAATCAAGACTCATGTATGGTCGCAGCCATCCATCAATGAGTCATGTAAGCATGAACCAATCCACGTAGCCTGAACATGTGTAATCTGAGTTTGGGTTCTTGAACCCAACTGATCATAGTACAAATTCTAGCATGCGAATAGATGTGTTGAGGTCGAGCATGATAGAAAGTTTCTTGAGTACTGTTATAGAAATTTTTGGGCACTGCAACCCCAAGCATAAAATTTCCATAAACCAAGGGCTCCTAAGTCCCTAAAAGTGTTTTTCTAACCCCTAAAGGAACAAGGTCAACTGATTACAGCTTCTCCCAGAAGTTCTCCATGAAAAACTGCTCAGAACTGGTCAAAACAGGATCATTTCACCTGCTCTATAGGCAAAGTGCATTGCATCTCACCTAAGTACACTCTGTGGGTGTGTTGCATTTCAAAAATCCCTTCTATGGGGTGCAATGGGTGAGATGTGACAAATGGCAGTGTCAATCCGTGAGGTGGAGAGGCATGGAATCTTCCAGAAACTTCTCTTGTGACACTTGCCTCTCTGAATTCGACCAAGGATGAGTAAGAGATCATCAATCTCCAAGTGGAAGCAAGAATTATCAGAGGGAAGACACTAATCAAATCACAAGTTGACTCATCTCCCTTACAGATATCTATATATGGATCCCTCATCCCAGAGATCCAGAGGCTGGAATTTTGCATCTTGTAAGGAATTGTTGTTGGTTTCTTGAGACAAGATCATAGTGTTGGGTGATCTAAGCTTTGTATGAGGTGAAGAAGGGCTTACTTGCTGAGAGGATGACGCTGGGTCAGAACAATGGGTTGTAACTCCCTCGGCTCTTTTCTTGATTATCAATAAAATATATTCAAGTTTTCCTCCATACTCTTGTTTCATTTATGTTTTATGCATTTGTATGGTCAATTTACATTTGATCCTAGAATTTTTATGATTATAGATCCATGTTCTTGTATAGTGTTGTGCTACTCTAATTCTACAAGTACTCTGTGAAGCTGGGCGTGCAAAGAAGCAAGTAGAAAAAGACTATCAGAAGAGAGAGGAATCGAACTAGGAGCCAAGTGCAAGACAGAGGTTGGTCTCTCTTGTTCTTCTCTCATCTATATTTCATAAAGGAAAAAAGAAAGTAGCTTTATTCTATTTGTTTCTAAGGTAGCTACCACACCTTAGTGGGATAAGCAGTTCTGTATAGACACTTTTCCCTGTAACAAAAATGGTGACTCCACTGGGGAGCGACTAGGTTGTTCGTTTATCTTCCTTGTTGTTTATTTTATAAACTTACAGACGGAGCCTAAAGTCGAGCCAGGTAGCTTTCGAACTCCATTTTCTATGCAAATGCAAAGTAGATAAATGCCGCTTCATTCAATATCTGGGTATTGTTTATGAATTAAACAACTGATTCACAAACTCTCTGATTGCCCTTGTGGTAGCTCTAGTAACCTCCTTAGATATACCCCTGATTGTTGATTTACTAATTACCATTTGCTTGGACAAAACCCCTGAACTGAACTGCAAACTGTGACTCGGAACCCAAGCAAAGTCTCATCTCTAGCCCAACGCAGGCTCTGTTTTGTGAATCTGAAATTCAGCGCACTTCCCAAGTGTAGTAGGTGCGCTGCATTTCAAGTTCACTGTTTTACAGGTGCGCTGATTAGACTAGGCATTGTTCCTCAGTTTTGGTTTCTGTGTTCATTCTTTTCAGTTCTATTCATGAGTTTTGCTGCTTGTAATCAGTATATCTCTATTTGAAACCCCTTTTCCTTGTTGTTATTCCACCTCCATTGTGCAAAGAACTGTAAATGTTTTTGTGTATTTGTTGAGTCATTTCCAGTTCTCCTTTGCAAAAAAGTAACGTAATTGTACTGTCGTTTCTTGATTTGAAAGTGTCGCAAGTGTCATTTTCAGTCATAGGAGAGAGTTTGGTTGCTCTTGATAGTCAATTACCCTGTTACTATTGTATTTGGTCTGAATTTGTAGTTTTTCTAGTGTCGAAAGCAAGTATTCATTTCCGAATCGTAAAGTGTTGTGATTGTCTTCATTTTTTATTTTGAAAAGAAACTTGTTAGTAATTGTCATTTGAAAAGTAATTTAGATTTGTGCATTAGCTTTCTTTTTATCATTCACATACTAAGAAAGCCGAAAACAAATACATGCATGTGCATTTGCATTTAGACAGTTTGATTGGTTTGATTTAGGACAGTGCATATAGTGTGTGCTCTTTGCTCTTTGTTGAATGAATATTGTCTCTCTTTCCTTAGTAGCTAGGATTTTCATTGCACAAAGAAGATAAAAGATTGTTTATCATCTTAGATTGCATTTTAGGAATTGTACATCTACATCATGTGGTGAACCTAAAAGGAAAATTTCTTAAGCAAGATCAACTATAAAATAAATTTAATGAATCTAATAACGCTTTGGAACCTAACACACAACATCTAGAAGTCTAGGCTAGAGACGTATTCTGGCGTCGTAAAACCTGGTAACTATTGTTCTCACTGATGGTTGGGTGATTCCTCCACTTTCAGACGATAAGTGCTAGTACGGACTTGTGCTCCCACATACCATCGAGTATATTTTGGGAGACCACAATAGGCTTAATCCTTTATCCATAGGAAGCCGTGTTTGCCGCCCTATCGATCGCAATGCACTGAACACAACATACGGGAAGATTGACTGCCGTATCGTAGAAAGTATTCTGCAGTTTTGCGATTGGTTTGGTAATCCCTCTACCTAGATTTCCAAAGCAATCCCTTTCGTTCCTTTTCAGACTCCTTTACGGAAAAGGTCCATCTGAGCACTTGTCACTTCAGGCTCATTAACAATCGAAGGCGACTAGAGTCATCTTTTGTTTTTTCCCGACTCTTTAAAATTGAAAAAAACAAGTTTTGTCAAAGCATCTAAAATTTATTTTAAACGGAATAATCATCACCCTTTCCTACGTTGATCTTAGGTTGAGGAAATGGAATCCACCAACCAAGGAATTCCCCTTGGAGGGAATCCTAGTCCCTTCTCCTCTTGGGGACATGTTAGTGCACCCCATATCGCCACATTGTCGCTTCCAGGATTGACAATCAGCTTGCCCGTATGGCTCTTCTCAACCTCTGTCGTTTAGAACAACGCAATTCCTAAACAATCGAGTCAGCAACTAGACGAATCCAGAGTTACCCCCCAACCCTCTACTTCCTCCAATTCTTCCTCTCCTCCTTCCTCTTTGCTTGATGGGGCTGGTAAAGCCAAAAATCAAGTATCTGAGAAGAAGAAGGAAAATAAGAAGAAAGAGAAGAAGAAGAAGGAGCCAAAAGCGAAAGGGGGAAACCAAGCATCATCTAGCGAAACTCCACACATTGCACCGACCAAGCCTAAATCGCCATGTGTCATTTGAAAAGGAGACCACTATCTTAGAGATTGTCTCTGTATCCCTCGGATCTTAAGGGACTGGTCTCCTCTTTTGCACAACCCGGTGTCGTCAACCTCTGATGATCATGTTGAAAACACACCGTCGACTAGTGAAAGTGAAGCCCCAAGAAAAAAAGGAAAATATAGATTTCCTTGTAAACTGTGCGAAGGTGATCATGCCGTCCACCGTTGTCCCTTCTTAGACAAGGCTAAAAGAGTTTTGGATGATCGTCCGGTTTCACTGTTACGACTTCCTCCTAGATATAAAAAACTCTTGTTGAGTTCGTCGCTAGTTGAAAATCCGGCTGACCCGCCCAGGTGGTCAGTCAAAGCATCTATCATTGAATACAAACCATCTGAATCCATACTAGATGAAAGTCAAAAGGTCAAGGCGGCAGTTGACCCGGTCTTGCCTTTAGAGGTTCCATACTTAGATGATATAGTCACCGAAGAGAAAAAGGATGACACCATCCAAATTCTTTTCGTAAGCACAGAGTCTGATGAACATGGGGTCAATTTACCCATTCCTTTACCACAGGAAGGAAGTTCGTCAGAGTCGTACCCTGCCTTCTATTCGGTCCCACCTCCAAGCAACCTAGTTGTCTCCTTTGACTGGAATCAACTAGGTAGACCCCGTTTACCGACTAGTGTACCATTCCGAATCATTGCTCAAATATATAGAATGGTTATGGTTGGTACCATCATAGATGAAGGGGCTTCTGTGAGTATCATTTCCTCGACTGCTTGGAAAGCGCTTGGTTCGCCATCGCTTTTGCCTGAGATGAGAAATCTAACAGGCTTTGACAAAGGAACCAGTCGACCTTTAGGGATCCTTCCCAATGTACCCATAACATTGAGAGGGAAAACTGTTCATATGAACGTAATGGTAGTCCAAGGACCCCTGGATTATAATCTACTCCTTGGACGAGACTATATTTATTGCATGGGAGCCATTGTCTCATCACTCTTTAGAGTAATGTGTTTTCCGCACGAAGGAAGAGTGGTCAAGCCCGTAGACCAGCTTTCATTTCCCAGATCATGCATAGCAAATAGTCATATACCATCCCTAAATGGTATTTTCAAACAAGGAATGTCTCATCAATCTCCAGTCCGTCCACCTGATGAGCGCGAGTTATTCGGGGGACATGACTGAAACCCAGGGGGCATGCACCCTGGTCTGCTTCGGCAGGAAAACTTCGGGTATAGGGTAGGTTTCCGCGAGAGATATATGACTAGTATGTACTCCCGTCCGTGATTGGAAAATGGGGTTAGACTGGAATAAGATTCCCTCGTCAAAGTTATGTGAGTGGATTGTCTCACCTTTGTCTATTTCGGTAGACATCGCTGAAGAAGTGTTTTGTTTGCGGTGTGAATAGAACAATCTTTGGTAACCTAAAAGAGGTAGACCTTTCCTGATAAAAAAAATGTTTTGTCGGTAGATTTGAAAGATGACCTTGAAACTCTATTTTATACCTGGGGGCATGCAAACCTTTTGGCGTGCAAGCAAAGAGCGATCATTTATCTATTTTTTGGATTGGTTGTTTCCTAACTTGCATAAAGAAAGGATGTGGGGCAAAACTCTGAAAAATGTCGTTTCATATATGAGACATTCTTATTATACGACTGGATTAATCAAGCAGTTTTAGCACATAGTTCAAGCTCGTTAAAAAATAAGCATAAGTCATGAGCAAATGTTTCTCCCACGTTTAAGCTCATTAAAAAATGAACTATTTCCCGGTAAATAACCATCGTGAATGTAGTACTTCAGCCTTTAAAGCCTTGGTCGTGTTCTCATCATCACCTCCACTTTGTATTGGTCGATCATTCACCTCCATTTGATTGTTTAACCTTTTTTGAGGAATAGCTGCGAAGAGTGATCCCACTAGCCATCCTTGTAACACTGCCGTGATTGGAAAATTCCAAACCTTACCTGGAATCAGCTGCTACCCAATTTTTCACTCGTTCCTCAAAAAATGAGTCTTATTTAAGGTCTTTTCAACTGACTCGTAAAATATGAAAAGGTTGTTGAGCCATTGGCCTCTCCACCTCGTTAAAGGGACCAGAAGTGCTATCCCTACTTTAGATTTTAATCTTTTTGGACCTGAGGGATTATTACACAAAAAGATCGAGCACTTGTTTTGTTCGGCTCGTTAAAAGTATCGAAAATTCATCCCTTCTGTATTGTTTTATACTTTTTTGGACTTAAGGGATTATATGACGAAAAAGGAATTTTGGAGTTTCCTTTACATCCCTTTTCAGACTCTCTAAAATTGAAAAGGACTGAGTTATCTTTGTCGTTAAACTCATTAAAACCTAATAGCGACAAACTTGTCGATAGCAGACAAGAACGAGTTTCACTATCGCTAGGCTCGTTAAAACATAGCGATGGGTTTGCCCGAAGGGAAAATTATAGAACAAGAATATGTTATCCTCCTCAATCTTAACAAAAATAAAGAGGTACTGGTCAGCAATGACTGGGGAAAAATTGGGAAGAAAACTTGAAGAAACTTTGTTGGTAGCAAGTCGCTCTTGAACATGACACTTTCACTCCGCATCCAAGTCGGGTTGGGTTGTTTCATTCACCGGTCACATCACCATGGTCCCATCACACCATCCACATTTGGGGTCAATGCTACCGATCCATCATGTCAGTGTCGCTGATATGTTCAAGAGAAGTCATTCAAAGAATTCACCTGTGTCTCACCTGCTACAATACATTTACACTCAATTCTTTCATGACCGCCACCCTGAACCTTATATCACCATATCATTTTCACCTCCATTAAAATCATTTGCTCCGTTCCGTGTCATTGATGTGGGATTCATTAAGGCCCTCCTATGACGAATCGCTTCTTGTCGACATCGGCTCATTATCCAAGAAGTCGATATAGGAACATCCCATTCAGTACTTTGAAGCTTGCATGCCTCAATGGCAAGTTTCTCACTTCCGGCGATAGGTTTACATCAATGGCCTTCAACCAAAAGATTTTGTGTGGTGTTCGATGCCAAGTCCTTTATTCACAACATGTGAATTGTACTGCAGTACCTTGAGGTTCATTATCATTATCGGTGACTCCTCTCGCACCTGTTAACAGCTTACATCATTGGTTGGTAATCAGGCGATGTCTTTCCATGTTCGACTCCAGAACATCTCTCACATGGATTGACTTGTACTTCGAGTGAAGATCGAACGAGATTGAAGACCCCGGATCTAGTTTCATCCATCCGGGCTGTGATATATATTCAGGGAAATAAAGACATCAAATGTACATTGTTGTTGCACAGATAATCATCCAATCAAAGGGATGATGGCTCTACCAAAATCATCAGTCTACACTCAGACGATTGTCTGTCCTATGTACATGAAAATGAATTTATAAAGCTGAGCATGGGAATTCCCGCCTCAGCTAGATCATGAAAAAATTATGAAGATAATGTATTGTATTGTATCTTATTACAGGTCTCCTCCCAGCTTGAAAGAACTTCGGATCCTCATAATAAAGCATTTCACTCGACATCAAAAAAAATTAACGACCTCATGCTTTAGGGGGCAACTGTTATAGACATTTTTGGGCACTGCAACCCCAAGCATAAAATTTCCATAAACCAAGGGCTCCTAAGTCCCTAAAAGTGTTGTTCTAACCCCTAAAGGAACAAGGTCAACTGATTACAGCTTCTCCCAGAAGTTCTCCATGAAAAACTGCTCAGAACTGGTCAAAACAGGATCCTTTCACCTGCTCCATAGGAAAAGTGCATTGCATCTCACCTAAGTACACTCTGTGGGTGCGTTTCATTTCAAAAATCCCTTCTATGGGGTGCGATGGGTGAGAAGTGACAAATGGCAGTGTCAATCTGTGAGGTGGAGAGGCATGGAATCTTCCAGAAACATCTCCTGTGATGCTTGCCTCTCTCAATTCGACCAAGGATGAGTAAGAGATCATCAATATCCAAGTGGAAGCAATAATTATCAGAGGGAAGACACTAATCAAATCACAAGCTGACTCATCTCCCTTACAAATATCTATGTATGGATCCCTCATCCCAGAGCTCCAGAGGCTGGAATTTTGCATCTTGTAAGGAATTGTTGTTGGTTTCTTGAGACAACATCATAGTGTTGGGTGATCTAAGCTTTGTATAAGGTGAATAAGGGCTTACTTGCTGAGAGGATGATGCTGGGTCAGAACAACTGGTTGTAACTCCCTTGGCTCTTTTCTTAATTATCAATAAAAGCTATTCAAGTTTTCCTCCATACTCTTGTGTCATTTATGTTTTATGCATTTGTATGGTCAATTTACATCTGATCCTAGATTGTTTATGATTATAGATCCATGTTCTTGTATAGTGTTGTGCTACTCTGATTCTACAGGTACTCTGTGAAGCTGGGCGTGCAAAGAAGCAAGTAGAAAAAGACTATCAGAAGAGAGAGGAATCGAACTAGGAGCCAAGCGCAAGATAGAGGTTGGTCTCTCTTGTTCTTCTCTAATCTATATTTCATAAAGGAAAAACGAAAGTAGCTTTACTCTGTTTGTTTCGAAGGTAGCTACCACACCTTAGTGGGATAAGCAGTTCTGTATAGACACTTTTCCCTGTAACAAGTACCGATCAATGATGAAAACCATTAACAAGCACGATAGAAACCACCAATAATGCCTGTCACACGGAATGAGTCGATCTTGCAGACAAGATAGACCTCCCTAGTATCTAATGATATCTAGTGACAAGCAAGCCAATCAAAAACTATCTTTCTCTAAATATGCAATTTATAAACAAAGGCAAGCAATTGTTTTAGGCCTACCTTGGGTCCAATGCAAGTTTGTGGAAGCTTCACTCCTTTGATCCAAATGAGCTCCTTTGTAGTGAATTTGCAAAAAAAAACAAGCAAACAAATTAAATAGCACCTGAAAAGCCAATCTCATAAATCATACTTATCATGATGATCAAGGAATTCATGAAACAAACGACATAAGACAATTTGTTGAGAAAAATGAATCTAATTGTATTAATTCAAATCAAAGAAGAACTTTACAACCTGTGCCTTGATGCTATACAAGCTCCTCCCAGGGTCCAACAAGAAGTCTCCTCTACTTTGACAAGTTTCACTCTCTTCCCAATGAAGCCAAAAGGTATGTGATCTCTCCTCTCAAGCTCAACTAGGAAGTCTCAATTCCACCAGCATTTACCCTAAAAATGTTCAGCTTATAACCTCCCTAGAAACCAGCCCAATGCCTTAATTTATAGTGCAATGGAGGGAAGTTACTAGGTCCTCCTTCAAAGAGATAAAACCCTCCTTCAAAGGGATAGCTCCTCTCATCAAGGGATTAGCTCCTTCTCTTTTGGGATGCATGAACCACCTAAGACCGAAACATCCACATCAAAATTCCTTCTAGAATCATCTAGAATTAACCCAAAGTGAGTTTTTTAGAATAAACTTGTGCCTTTTTTACTTTCACAGGGGTCTGCACCCACTCCTTTAGAGACAGAGCGGGCAAGTCCACAGGTAATATGAACATGGGGTGCAGGACCGTAGGCAATAGTGAGAGAAAGTGCGGAACCAGAGGTTTATTGATTTTTAAGGTCTTTCTCTCATTTTGAAAGCTTGACATGAAGAGCTGAAGTTTGATACTTGCTTAGGAGGACAGTATAAGTGATGATAGACCCATACTGACTGCAAATGGTCATGGTGACAATATTTTGTGTAACAGATTTCCCCCTAAAGTGTGAAGTCTGTAGTAGATGAGGATTTCATTTATCATCTAGGAAGAGTGAAGTACTTTATCATTTCGAGGATCATCTTGTGGAGAGCCCGGTTGGAACTTTTAAAAACATTCAATGCAAAATATATATATGAGATCATATCATCGCTGAGGTAGGCATTCCCATACTCAGATCAAAACTGACTAGAAAACTAACTACTGCTCTGATATAGGGATGATCTTGTAATACTTCATAAGTATAGACACATGTAGACACAGTATGGACACAGCCATCTGTTTATGAATAGTCCACAGTATAATGAATACAAAATTCCTCACAGCCTGGATGGTGGAAACTAGATCCAGGGTCTTCATTTCTACTTCCCGAAACAGTACGATTCTATCCATGCGAATGAATGTGTTGAAGTCGAACATGGTAGAAACAACTTGATTACTAGTGAATGATGTAAACTGTTAACAAGCATGAGAGAAACCACCATTAATGTCAATGGCTCTCAAAGTAATCAGTACAATCATGAAATTTGAATAGATGTGTTGATGTTGAACATGTCAAGGAGTCCTTTGATCGAAGGTCAATGATGTAACCTATCGTCAAAGGCGAGAAACCTGCCATTGAGGCATGCAGATCCAAAGGTACTTACGATTTCTAGATCATCTTTCTAGATAATGAGCTGAAGTCGATAGAAAGCGATCCGTCATAGGCAAGCCCACAACACGAAATCATGGATCAAGTTTGAAGAAATTTAGTTGCAAGGACTAACTCACGGATGGTCAAGATGGATGACATATATTTTGCAGATGAATGGCTTATTGGCACTGACCTCTTCAACACATAACGACACAGTAGATGGTTTGGTGACAATTGACCCAAAGTTAACACACAGAAACCGGCTGAAGACTTTCAATGTGGTTTGATCAACTGTTAGGCAAAGGATTTCCCGACCTAGGTGAATAAAAGTGTTGTGTTCAAGAGTGGTTACAAAGTATGAAAAACAGGCTCATTTTTATCTCTTTTCCCCCACCATTTCTGGCAAGCACCTCTTTATTTTTGACAAGCTTGAGAAGGATAACATTTGCTTGATTATAAGCTCATCCTTCGGATGAGTCTAACTTAGTTTAAATTCAAACCCTAAGAAGGAGTGGTATGTTCCTATTTGTAATCGAATAGGTCCTTTACTGTTAAATTTTAACGTGTCCAGTATAGGAGAAACTCGGCGTTTTTCAATTTTAGAGAGTCTGAAAAAACTTAAGAAAACTCCATGGTTGTCCTTTTTCATAAACTTGTGTCTCCCAAGCCCGAAAAGGTATAAAATAATACTTGAGAGAACCACTTGATCATTATGACCAAGGAGCACTTTTCATAATTAGTGCCTCTGATCCGAAAAAGTAAAAAGCGATCAATGACACGTCATTTTATAACCAATATCAAATTTGAAACGACAAAAAATTGGCAATCTTTTCATGTTTTTATGGTCAGAAAAGGGCTGTAAGTGGACCATCTTTTTAGTTCCATTTTAATGAGCTTAAAAAGGAAAACTCGGAAATCTTTTCATGTTTTAGGAGTCAGAAAAGAGCTTAAAGGTGACTCTAAGGTTTCACTTTTTCGTAAGTTTTAACGAGTTCGAAAAAATGATAAAAATGTACTCATGGTTTTCACTTTTTCGTAAGTTTTAATGAGTTCGAAAAAATGATAAAAATGTACTCATATAGCTGACTTTCAATTTAATTTACGAGCAGGAAAATACGGAAAGAACTCGGCATTTTCATTTTTTTTACAAGAATTAAAGATAACAAAATAATCTCAGGATTTTCATGAGTTTAACGAGTCTTGAAAATAATTGAAATTGACTCGAGATAGGTTTCATTTTTACAAAATCTTGAAACAGAGAAAAACTATGCTTCAAAGTAGTTTCATTTTTACACAAGCTTGAAACAGAAAGAAAACTGTGCTTGATGCCCCCTAAGCGTAACTGCTAGAGCACATGCCCCCCCAGCTTCATTTCATCCAATGAAGTACACTGTTGGTAAGTAATATTTGGATGGAATGAAGGTACATTTACGAGATCATATGAAAGACCCGACCTAAAACTATAAGAAAATTATGCAAAAAACTGAATTAACTAACCTAAATATACAACTTAACATTTATGAGATCTAGTCAAACTCTCACCTCAATTAGAGGAGGATTTGTTTCATTTTTTAACGAGCTTGACACAGGAAAAGAACTATGCTCGGATCCGGTTTCATGCTTACGCAAGCTTGAAATGAAAAACTATGCCTGTTATAAGTTCGCATGCCCTCAACATAATGACGCAAATCGAGGTACATGCCCCGAAAGCTTCATTGGATTCAACCAGGTGGCTAAAATGAAGGTTTACTTTCGAAATCTTGGAAAGACTTGTGGGAGTTGTTTCATTTTTTAGTGAGGTTGACACAGGAAAGGAACTATCCTCAAAACCCTTGTTTCATTTTTTAAACGAGCTTAACACAAGATAAGGAACTATGATCATAACTACTCTCTACAATCTACCTAACAAGGAAATATCCTCTAAAAATCCTTGATTCATTTTTTAACGAGCTTGACACAAGATAAGGAACTATGCTCATGACTCCTTGTTTTATTTTTTAACGATCTTGACACAAGACAAGGAACTATGCTCAAATCTACTCTCTACAATCTACCTGATTCATTTTTTAATGAGGTTGACTCAGTAACAGGAACTATCCTCTAAAATCCTTGATTCATTTTTTAACGAGCTTGACACAAGACAAGGAACTAAGCTCTAAAATCCTTGATTCATTTTTTAACGAGCTTGACACAAGACAAGGAACTATGCTCAAGTCTACTCTCTACAACCTACCTATATAACCTACTCATTCATTTCTTTTAATGAGGTTGACACAGGAAAAGAACTGTCCTCATACTTGATTCATTTTTTAACGAGGTTGACTCAGTAACAGGAACTATCCTCTGACCAACTGATTCATTTTTTAACGAGGTTGACACAGGAAAAGAACTGTCCTCATACCTGATTCATTTTTTAGCAAGGTTGACACAGGAAAAGAACTATCCTCATACTCACGATTCATTTTTTAACGAGGTCGACACAGTAAAAGGAACTTTCCTCGAACCAACTGATTCATTTTTTTAACGAGGTCGACACAGTAAAAGGAACTTTCCTTGTACTCACTGATTCATTTTTTAATGAGGTCGACACAGTAAAAGGAACTTTCTTCGAACCAACTGATTCATTTTTTAACGAGGTTGATACAGGAAAAAACTATCCTTGCAGATTCCTTGTTTCATTTTTTAATGAGGTTGACACAAGACAAGGAACTATCCTCGAAACACCCTATTTCATTTTTTAACGAGGTTGACATAGGAAAAAACTATCCTCGTCTATTGAGTATGGCTTCCAATTGGAAGAAAGACATGTCAATGGACACACCTTGATCATGGCTTCCAAGAGGTCTTCATCAGAAGGAAGAATAGTCCTCTGGAAGGAACACATGTCAAGGGACTCAAAAGGGACAAGAACATCATGTTCAAGTAATCCCATATAGTTTTCCATGTCAATTACCAGATCTAAATCAAAAGAAAATGAGAAAATAGTGATAGGCTCACGTTCATTAGTAACTGAAAACATGGGACCAGTTGCCACAATTAACCCGTGGCGGGGTATATACCACTTTAGAATCAGGAACATTTAGGGGTGTCATATTATTGGTAGTTGAAACAAGACTAGGGAACAAAAGCTGGTCTACAGTCGCAATATTTCCATTGTGAGGGAAATACATCACGCGAAAGAGTGTCAATACAATAGCTTTCATTGTATAAAAATAGTCACGCCCAAGGAGTAAATTGAAATCCAAGGGACCTCGAACTACCATAAGATCAATATAAACAGTTTTACCTTCTAAGGTAATAGAAAACTTAGGAAGCATCCCTAAAGGTTCACTAATGGTTTTGTTAAAAGCTTTCAGATTCTACGTAATAGGTGCAAGCTGAGGGAACCCAAAGCTTTACAAGCAGTTGAGGATAAAATACTAACAAAAGCACCTTCATCTACCTGTGTTCGGTGCATGTCCCTACCACCAACCTTGACAATGATTTGGAAAGGGATGGAGGAAGGAAGATGAGGTTCTATCAATCTATTCCAATCAAAGGAAAAGAACTCAGTACTTGGAGGGGGTTCTGTAGAAACAAGTGAAATGCCCCCCGGCATAGAGGAATCTGATGTAACAAAAAGAACGTGAGTGGTATGAAGTTCACTCTCTAAAGGGAGAGTGGGATTGATCGAATGTGAAATTGAATCGACCACTTGATCAACTAATGGATCATCAACCTGAGTGATATGAGTTTCACTCTCCAATGGAAGAGTGGGAATTAGATCAATCACTTCGTTAGTTGACGGTAGGTTGGGAGAAAGCTTATGGTAACCAGTTGGAAATTCTTGCTTTGGAACAGTAAGGTTTTCCAACAATTTTGAGGCTTCATCCATGTGAGGGCAAATGTGAGTTTTATGACTCCCTTTGCATAACTTACAAGGAAACCTAACTTTACCTTTTTTCCCAGGAACCTGACTATCACTGGTTGATGGATCAATGGAAAGTTGATGAGATTTTTCTGACCATACTTCCAAGACCTTTGGAATACCAAAACAATTGATAAGGAAGTGGTCACCCTTACAAAGCCTGCAAGGGTATTTGGGTTTACGATGCATGTCGGAGGTTTCCTCAACACAACTAACACTTACAACGATGGTTGGTTGGTTGACTTCTTTCTTATCTTGCTTCTTCTTCTTCTGCTTCTTCTTCACTTTCTTCTTCTTCTTAGACACCTGGTTACTAGTGTCAAGGATTTTACCAAGCGAAGAGGAAGAAATGGAGGAAGAAAAATTAGGCGAAGAAGGTAAAGGGTCAATAGAAGGTTGGTGATGTTGAAATGGTGAACTCTGTTGAGGTGAAGCATTCGGTTGAGGTGGAACAATTGGAGTATTTGGGGCCAAGGAAGTTGAAAATAACCATATCAGTAAACCTATTGTAAATCCAGGTAATGACAAAGTAGCCATATAAGGAGGACCAACATTTCCAAAGTAAGCAAAAGTACTAGGATTCTCGTTAAGAGGGGTTCCTTGGTTGGTAAATTCTGGAACATTTGCCATTATATTCAACTTCAGTGAATTTTATTAACAATTTAAAACTAAAATTAACAATTCACAACTCACACCTAGCAATTAAAATTCACAATTCACACCTATGGTCCCTAAAAGTAAAAACAAACAAATTAACACGTGCTATCAAATCTAGGAGTCAAACCACACACAAACATTAACTTTTTGTACTGAAAACA
Organism: Pinus tabuliformis; assembly: GCA_031772625.1. NCBI lineage: Eukaryota > Viridiplantae > Streptophyta > Pinopsida > Pinales > Pinaceae > Pinus > Pinus tabuliformis. Next base: position 1,551,776,116 of record CM062804.1, read on the forward strand.
CTAGTTGGTGATAAATCCAATGTCGCAGAATTCAATACAGAAATGGTAGTTGGAATAGTTACCCTGAAAACCTGCTTAATGAATAGACTGGCACAAGTTTCTCCACTAAACCGTCTCGATTGAAGAGAACCCCCCAGAAAATCCAAGTGAGTCTAGTCGACGTCTGCTCCAGGTACAGTGGGATCTTCCCTCCACCGTCACCTTAGGAAAGAATCCTATAGATTATGGCCACTAAGGTTACCAACAGAAACAATATACCTGGGGGAACAGTCTACAATCCGATACACACACAAGGGCAGAGTAACAAAGCTCAATCCCCTTGAAGGCTCCTTGCCATAATCCAAGGTTTACCAACAAGTGACCCCAGGCTCCTCGACAATGGTTAATCTGAGGTTTACCATTTTTAATACGTGTATATCTGCTATCGTTCCCAATGAGAAAGGATTGATTACCTCACTGGTTCAGATATGATCTCGTGCTTCTCCTTTAAGAGGAGCTTTCCCAGAGCATAGATGTAACAATGGGAATTTCTCCATACCGTAAGATCAACTACTTGTTTGTTTTACTATCTTGGAGAGTTAATTACTCCCTACTCCAAGATACTATCCTAAGCTAGATTGGTGGAAAGAGCCCTAAAAATGTAAAAATTGCTAGATGAATTTTTATTAAGGGTTGTGTTATTTAGGCTGTTATTACTCAAAAGGTTAAATATATATGAAAACAATGGTGTTATGACCCGACCCAAAACTGAATGCAATCAAATATGATAATGTAATCTTTTCAATTCGATGAATCCTAATTAAAGTAAGGAGAGAGTTTCCATTCACTTCCAACAATGCAAGAAATTGATCACTAAGAGAAAATATAACAAATTCTCTAATGCACTAATTTCATCAAGAAAAACTAATGCAAATCAATTCCAAAAAGTTTTTTTTATTCTATTTTTTGTGTGTTAAAAACGAGAAAAAAAATATGTAAATTCAAATCAAAGAAAGCTAATCTAAATCTATGATTGATTTTTTAGAATGTAAACTATGCAATTGTAATCTATGCACAATTCATTTGAAAAGTATGCAAATGTAACCTATGCACATTTTTAATTCATATTCTAAAAATGAGAATTATAATTATGCAAATGTGATCTATGCAAGAGAATTCTCAAACACAAGATGATTCTAATGTAATCTAAGAACCAATCAAGTGCAAGTCAAGAAAATCGGGTGAGAGTTCCAAAGATCAAAAAATAAAAACACTCAAAGGCAATTAACACTCATACACAATTTAGCCCTCGATTAACAAAAGCAAAAAAGATGCAAAATTGTGAAAAGACTGAGACAAACCTCCAAGTAATGACCAAAGGAAATCAAATTAAGAATTTCTCAAAAAAGAGACTCAAAACACCCAATTGATAAAAGCTTAAAACATGAATGCCAATGGAATTAACCTAAGAAAAGTTCCTGACAAGTCACGTGCATATCTGGGCAGAGGCTAAAAACACATAAACAAATCCTAAGATGACTACAAGAGAAAATATTAGGTTTTCCAAAATTTTGATAGGGTCTGCAGGCCCACAGTTCACACAGGTGCGGTACCGCTTTGTGTGAAAAGCAAAAGTGTGGATAGGTCCACACTGTGTTGCACGCTGAGGGTGCGGTCCTCTCCCAAAGTTATGAAAAACAAAAAATAATCCTAGATCTACTAAATCTACCCAATTCCACACACAACAAGCCAAAAACAGAAACAAAAACATAGTTTCTCAGATTAAAGTAAAAACAAGGAAAAAATCAAGTCCCCAGTGGAGTCACCATTTTGTCACATGGAATGAGCCGATCTTGCAAACAAGATAGACCTCCCTAGTATCTAATGATATCTAGTGACAATAAAGCCAATCAAAAACTATCTTTCTCTAAATATGCAATTTATAAACAAAGGCAAACAAGTGTTTTAGGCCTACCTTGGGTCCAATGCAACTTTGTGGAAGCCTCACTCCTTTCATCCAAATGAGCTCCTTTGTAGCGAATCTGCAAACACAAACAAGCAAAAAAATTAAATAGCACCTGAAAAGCCAATATCATCAAGCATACTTATCATGATGATCAAGGAATTTAAGACAATTTTTTGAGAAAAATGAATCTGATTGTATTAATTCAAATCAAAGAAGAACTTTACAACCTGTGCCTTGATGTTGTACAAGCTCCTCCCAGGGTCCAACGAGAAGTCTCCTCTACTTTGACAAGTTTCACTCTCTTCCCAATGAATCCAAAAGGTATGTGATCTCTCCTCTCAAGCTTAACTAGGAAGTCTCAATTCCACTAGCATTTACCCTCAAAAATGTTCAGCTTCTAACCTCCCTAGCAACCAGCCCAATGCCTTAATTTATAGTGCAATGGAGGGAAGTTACTAGGTCCTCCTTCAAAGGGATAAAGCCCTCCTTCGAAGGGATAGCTCCTCTCATCAAGGGATTAGCTCCTTCTCTTTTGGGATGCATGAACAACCTAAGAGTGAACCATCCACGTCAAAATTCCTTCTAGAATCATCTAGAATTAACCCAAAGTGAGTTTTTTAGAATAAACTTGCGCCTTTTTGACTTTCACAGGGGTCCACACCCACTCCTTTAGAGACAGAGCGGGCATGTCCGCAGGTAATATGAACAGGGGGTGTGAGACCGCAGGCAATAATGAGAGAAAGTGCGAAACAAGAGGTTTATTGATTTTTAAGGTCTTTCTCTCATTTTCAAAGCTTGACATGAAGAGCTGAGGTCTGAGACTTGCTTAGGAGGATAGTATAAGTGATGATAGACCCATACTGACTGCAAATAGTCATGTGAGAATATTTTGTGTAACAATGCCAACGGTTCTCAAGGTACTATCTAGTACAATCCACAAAGCATGAAGAATGACCTGGAGTCGAACACTCATGTAATCACCCAATCAACAACCAATGATGAAAGTCGACCGTCAGGTGCGAAGAACTTGCCATTGAGGCATTCAAGCTCTAAGGTACCAAAGGCGATCTCGAGGTCAATCTCCTGGATAATGAGCTGATGTCGATAGAAGACGACCCATCGCAGGAGGGCCATAATGTTTCCCCCATCAATGACATGAGATAAGGAACAAGTGGTAGATGGAAAAACATAGTATCAGAAGAGGAGGCTAGGATGTGAACTGCAGAAGGATTATACTCTTGAACATGTCACCGACACAACTCCGGAGGGTGGTAGCATTCAGGTACCAAGGGATCAGAGGCTCGATGGAGACAACATGGATCAGATGGAATGAGGCTAAATGGCAACCAAAACCCGTGGAAGGCCAAATGACGATGTATGGATGTCCCAACCCAACAAGAAGTAAAAGTGTCGATGTTCAAGAGTGACTAGCTGCCATAGATGATCAATGATGATTTCCAAATTTCCCCCCACCATTGTTGGCTTTGAAAACAAGCTTGAAGGGGATAGCATATGCCTGTAATATAAGTTTGACCTTCAGTCGAATCCAACCTAGTAATAGTTTAACGAGCCCTAGGGAGGAGAAGCTCGAGTCTCGTCATGGTGATGAGTCCAATGTCGTCAGGGTTTAACGAGACCAACATAGGTAAAACTCGGAGCATTTTTCATGTTTAGAGAGTTTGAAAAAGACACGGAAAAGAAAACTCGAGGGGGGTCATTTTTCATAGATTTGTGTCTCTCGAGCTCGAAAAGGTATAAAATGATACTCGAAAGAACTGCTTGACCATTACGATCAAGGAGTACTTTTCGTGATTAGTGACCTCGACCTGAAAAAGTAGAAAAGCGATTGAAACCACATCGTTTCGTAACCAATAACAAACCCAAAACGACAAAGGCCTAGCAATATTTTCATGTTTACACAGTCGGAAAAGAGCTTAAAGCGGACCACCTCTTATTTCGTTTAACGAGTCAAAAGGAATAACTCGGCTATCTTTTCATTTTTTAAGTCAGAAAAGAGTGATAGTAAGGACTTGTGCTAGAGGAACGAGTGGTATAAAGGGTAGCAACTGGTTCTAGTAATGGTGGAACTGCTCAAAACATGTAATGGTCAAGAGGCTGGCTAATAAAAACACTCATCACTGCAGTTCCTCAGGAAAGGGAAAACAACCAAGTGAAAGCATATGATAGGCCAAAGAGATGGTGGTGATGGAATGAAACAAACAAGGCTCATATAGCAGAATTTAGCAGATAAAAAATGGCAATCACGAGATGTAAATTAGGTATGGGTTCATTTTTACACAAGCTTGAACCATGGAGAACTCTGCTTGGATTTGGTCATGTTTACACAAGCCTGAAATGAAAAACTATGCTTGTTATAAGTTCGCATGCCCCCATCGTAATGACGCAAATCGAGGCACATGCCCCCCAAGCTTCATTGCATTCAACGAGGTGGATGGAATGAAGGTTCACTTTCGAGATCTTGGAAAGACTCGACTTGGATTTTACGAGATCTTAATCAAAGACTCGATTTGGAAAGGGGAGTTGTTTCATTTTTTAATGAGGTTGACACAAGATCAAGAACTTTCCTCAGCACTCCTTATTTCATTTTTTAATGAGCTTGACACAAGATAAGGAACTATGCTCAAGACACCTGTTCATGGGCCATACGAGAACATGGCTCCCAAGAGGTCTTCACGGGATGGAAGAAACGCACTCTAGGAGGAATACATGTCATGATGCACTAATGATAGAGCCCCCAATACATGATGACCATCTGTATGATCATCAGCAGAGGCGGAGACAGAACCGATAGCCACATAATTGACCTGTGGCAAAGAAGGTACTGCTTGCGGATAAGAACCGAGAGGGGATGATAGCTGCGTAGGAGGCACCGGGGGACTAAAGAACGATAATTGATCTATGGTCACCATTCTTCTGTCGTGTGGGAAACAAACCACATGGAAAAGTGAAGAGAAAAGGGCCCCCATGGCATAAACATAGTCACAACCAAGGAGAAGACTGAAATCTAAAACACCTTGGACAACCATGACGTCTAAATAGACAATTTTTCCCCCCAAAGTAATAGGAAACTTTGGGAGGATCCCTAAAGGTTGGTAGGTTCCTCCGTCAAACGCCAACAAATTTTGTGTGACCAGCACAAGTTGTGGGGAGCTCAAAGCTTGCCAAGTAGTGGAAGGCATAAGACTAACAAATTCACCCTCATCCAAGACAGTGCCAGGTACTACCTTATTATAGGTATGTACTGTAATCTGGAAAGGCACATAGGATGGAAGGCCGAAAGAAATCAAGTGACTCCAGTCGAAGGAATTGACCAAACTACTTGGTGGGGAATCATATAATTGCCTCCCTACTCTACAGGAACCGAAGAAAGACTCTCTTGATCAGCAGGGATAAGAGGGTCATTTTCAAACTCTGGAAAACCTGACGAGATGAGAAGAACATGAGCATGACACTATTCTGAAACAGAGTGATCGACAAGTGAACCCAAGTCAACGCTTTCTCCGACCAATGGTTGGTCTGGAATAGGCTTAGCACAGTGAGGCTCGGAAGGGGGAGGACAGGCAAGAGAAGAATCTAAGTCAATCTCTTTGTCGACAGGGAGAGGGTTTGAAGAGAGCCTCTGATAACCAACAGGAAGTTGGGGTGAAGAAGCTATAAGACTTTCCAAAACGGTGGAAGCTTTATCCATGAGTGAAAAAAGGTGAAGGGGATGGTTTCCTTCACATAGCCTACAGGGGAATCGAATCTTCCTTTTCTATTACTGTTCCTAGTTGATAGGGTAGCATCGCCATGAGCTTCAGAGGATGATGAGGGATGAGACAGATCGCGAGACCATACTTATAAGATCCCAGGAATACCATGACGATCATGAAGAAGATGGTCACCCTTCCACAATTTACAAGGAAACTTAACCTTTCGTGGAGGAGGAGAAGGTGGACTGACCTGAGATGTACTAGGAGCAATAGCTGCAGAAGTGGCCTTGCGTTTATCGAACTTCTTCTTCTTCTTCTTAATCTCCTAGTTACTAGATGTTAAACTTTCACCAGGTGAAGGAGGAGAGGAGGAGGAAGAAATAGGGGAAGAAGGCAGAGGCTTAACCTTGGAATCAACATGTCGTGGTTTGGACGAAGGAGAAGATGGAACGGGAGTCATGACACTCACGACCACCGAGGGCGAAAACAACCAAACAGGTAAACCGATGTTTAACCCATGCAAGGACAGCGTTGCCATATACAAAGCACTGGTATTTCTGAAAGAAGGAAACAGACTAGGATTTCCATCTAGGGGAAGACCTTGACGGTAGACTCGGGGACGGTTGCCATCGAGAACAAGCCTGAGAAACACTCCTATCACAACTAAGAACTTAAACTGTTACCAGGAATATTTCGTGGGCAGTACATTTTTATGACATGGGAAAAAAACTTGACCTTTTCATGTTTCAAGAGTCATGAAAAGGATGAAAAGGTGACTCTATCTCTTTCGAGGTTTAATGAGCCTGAAAGGACAAGTGCTCAAATGGACCTTTTATTTTAGGGAGTCTGAAAAGGAATGAAAGTAACTACTTTGCAGAACTAGGCAAAAGGTTTACCAAACAACTCGTAAAACTGCATATACACCTTGGCAGTCATATGAAAACCAAGGACTTTACGTACGACAATCGATCTTCCCGAATGTTGTGTTCGGTGTGTTACGGTTTGCAAGGTGGAAGACATGGCTTCCTAAGGATATAGTATGATAACCTAGTGGGGTCTCCCAACGTATACTCGACGGTACATTGGAGAACAATTCCGTACTAGAACACTATTGAGTCACAGAAGGAGGAATTACCCAACCTTGAGTGAAAGCAATAGTGACTAGGTTTAACGATGTTGGAGCACGTCTCTAACCTAGACCTCTAAATAATGTGTGTTATGTTCCAATGTGTTCTCAGTTTCATTCATTTCATTTTAGAGTTGATCTTGAATTATGTTTCAGTTTCCAGGCCCTACTGTATGTATATAAAAAACCTAGGATGCAGCTAGAATGAGTAAAGCATCTTTCATGAACACCTACTTACAAAAAGGTAGAGAGTTCATTCCCAAACCAAGACAAGCGAATGAAAACACTAAGAAACACAATGCATCAATACACTAATCTCATGATGCATCGATACTATTAATGAAAGATTTAGAGTTCGCTTTTCAATTTCTCAAACATGAAAAGTTGTAATGCAAATGTACTTCACTTACGTATGCTAAATAAATGCAATCTTTTGATTTTGATGTCTTTAAATCTAAAAGAAATAAACAAGCAAGCGTGGAAAAATCGTTTGATCCAAATAATTGTGATTTATGTTCGGTAGTGAAAAGAAATTGAATCAATACCAAAAATTGGTTCAATAACGGTCACTAAACATCAACCAGAAATAAGCAATGGGGAAGGCTTAATCAAACCAACAAGAATGTTGCAAATGAACCTTGGGCAAACCAGCAACCAAGCCAATTGATTTCAAGAACTTGAAAGAACAAACTAGGTCACATAGGCAAAAATGAAAGATTCATCCAATAGAGCGAAAGAAAGAGTGCCTTAACCATAAACAGTGAAAAAAAAGCTACTGGGCAAGACGAAAAAAAAAGTAAAGGATCAACAGGACTAGTGAAAGGAGGCAGAATTGAAAAAATCAATTCTACAGGAAACATTGCAAGGACAACACAAGCAACTAGCACTGATAAGCAACTAGCTGTAGCAACAGAGTGACGTCGTCGCGGAAGTACATGTCTTTCCCGTGACGTATCGATTTCAAAAGTCGTTGCGACTGTGCGATGGTATTCAGCGACGCATAGAACTTTACAAAAGAGTGAGCGCGACGTTAGCGCGACTGTTAAACTATTTTCCATGATGATGTTAAAAACAATGAAAACAATGAAAAATGAACAAAAAGCTCCCAAACAAAACCCAGTCAATCCAACAGACAATAGAGGGATTTCCTAGATTGATCTAGGTGACCCAAAAGACTGATAGTTAATCCCCAAAATTCAAGAGAGACCAAATCAAAATCAAAACAAGAGCAAACAAGAGCAAACAAGAGAGGAACATAGGACATAGTCCCCAGTGGAGTCGCCAACTTGTGATGCAGGAAAGTGTTCCCTCTCTGGACAAAGGCAACCCCTCTAGCCCTAGAGTGGGTCTAGTCACAGTAAGGACAGATCAACAATAGATTCCATTAAACACTCATAGTTGGAGGCCTACCTCAAGTGGTGGTCAATGGAGTTCTGTTGCACTGCTCCAGCATTTGCTTCCTTCTTCCCAATGAGTGATCACCCTGAAACAATGCAAAGGAAATGCAACAAAACATGTAACTGGAAAACAACAATGATCTATTTACTGACAAAGTTAAGAAGTCATGAGCTATCAAGTAAATTACATACAAGACATAAGAAAACATCATTTATTGTATTAATAAGGAAATAAGAGCAAGCTTACAACCAAAGTCTTGACGTAGCAAGCCTTCTCAGAGGGTCCAACCAGTGTATTTCTCAAGCATTCACTCTTTGAATATGGATCTCCCAACATACAAAGTTTCTCTCTCACTCATAAGTTTTAGCACAAAGTTAAGGGCACTTCACAACCTTCCACAAGCCATCAACAATCCCACACTTATCACACTCACACCAGCTATCTATCAAACCCAAAAGTACTAACAACACTCCTCAATCCAAGAATTTACCAACTAGTTGATCATAGCAATGGTGAGTGTTTAAATATGAGAAGTAGTATCCATGAAAGGTGGGAGAGAGAGCTTATCTCGAAGGAAGGTAGCACAAATGACGGAACTGCCATACCAGGGGAGGATGGGTGACACAAACTATGCCAACAACCAGGTCCGGAGACATCTAGAAGGCTGACTGTTGGAACAAATTCGCCCAATATGGATCATCGCGAGTTCATAACTAAGCTTTAGCGCTGACATCGCTAGTAGGCAATGTAGCTAGTCAGATTGTCGCTAAAGATAGCAAGTAGACTCGCGCTGGAGTAAGAAATCGGATCGTCGCGGGAAAAATATGTACTTCTGTGCTGGAAGCGTAGCTGAACTATTTACAACGGCTATTCATCGTGTATATTAAGTCCATAGTCGCGATGAGGTAGAAAACTTAGGAGAAGTGGGTCACTTGGAAACATAAGAGATCATTTTTTCAGTATGAGCATGTTTCACTAGGACACATGACACAGTAGAAGGACTGGGGTGAAAGCAGTAACAAATTACTGTGTAACACGAGTCTAATCCGATTCACCAACTCCATGCAAAACATTGATCATTTCTAAAGAGATGGAGTATAATATCATAGAAGACATGAAGAATACTAGGGCTAACATTACCTTTCATGAATTGAGCAAATTAAAACATCAACAAAAACTCCTTTTGAAAGAATTACACGTGATACCTATTGCACCTCTGCCCGCCACTATAATCTCACAAGCTTCCCATGAGATGGGAAGAAGTCCAACTAATGTGACTAATAAAGTTGATCCAAACGATATCACTTTAATTGGAGGAAGGTCCAGATCTCATACTCCCCCATTTCTCCTTACTTATGAAGTTTTCAAAAAAAACTTGCACAATTGTTTAGTGGATTCAGGAGTTTCATCTAATATCTTGCCTAAATCAATATGTGCAAAGTTAAACATTCAGCTGTAAAAGTCTACAATACATATAGTTTAGTTGGACCGGTTGAAAGTTGAAGTGATTGGTGAACTAGAACAGGTTACCATAAGGCTCTCATCGAATCCAAAGGTATGTCAAGTTATTGATATTCTAGTTGCAAGCATTCTTGAATTTTATTGCTTAATTCTTAGTAGGGATTGGTCTGAAAGGCTTCATGAATACTTTGCTACCGATTGGTCACATATGTGGCTCCCTTACAATGGTAAACCAAATCAGATAAAGGTTGAGCAAGAAAGACATAAAAAATACATAGTAACATAATTGGAAGGCGAAAATGAACCTCTAGCATACAACACCAATATAATTGGCAGCTATTCTGTTGATTCTTTCTTGGGAAATTTTAATGCTCATACTTCCCCTTACTTAGAACATTCTGTTTTATCTCAAGTAGAAAACTTTTCCCAAACAGATAGTTCTAAATGTGTTAAGTTTATAGATAGTCCTATAAATAAATCTTTATCTTGGAAGTTATTTTTTGACAGTTCTAAGTCTAACGATAGAGCAGGAGCAGGATGCGTATTAGTTAGTCCAGAGGGAAACAAAACTATGCTAACTTGTAGACTCGAGTTCGATTGCACCAATAACACTACAGAGTACGAGGCTTTAGTCCAAGGAGTATATAAGGCAATCAGATTAGACATCAAGTATCTACAAGTCTTCAGAGATTCTGAAATTGTAATTAGACAGGTATGAAATACTATACATTGCCTATCAGGTCATTTAAAGCATTATCAATCTTTAGTGCATGATCTGACTGAACATTTTATAGCATTTAATATTTCATCAATTCCGAGAATCCAAAACGCTAGTGTTGACCTCTTGGTAAACGTAGCTTCCAAGCTCATTCCCTGAGAATACTACAGCCATACAGATTTTCGATTGAATTAATCTATAGAACCTCAATTCCTGACATTACAAATTGGAGAATTTTCAATGATGATCCTGATATTGTAAGCTTCCTCACATCAGAAGGATCTTACACTAATCAGATAATAGATGAGGACCAACATGACAAACATTTGCAACATGAAAGCACTAATAATGTTATACCAAAATCAGTAGTCAAGTTGGAAGACCTATATGATTTGAAAGACTGATTCAAGAGATCTACCAATTCAAAACTTCAGAGTTCAACTATGAACTATGAATTAGTAAATCTATGAACTGATACCAAGCCACAGAAGATTAACCTAGGTCTTGGCCTAACCAAAGAAGAAAGATTAGATTATGTTCGTCTCCTGAAACAATACAAAAGTGTCCTTTCCTGAAACTACGATGATCTAAAGACCTATGAAAATTCTATCATCCAGCATACTGTCCCAATGATAACCGATGAAAAACCCGTCTAGCAAAAGCTGAGGAAGATCCATTTAATCTGGAAAACCAGATTAAGTCTGAGCTCAACAAATTATTGAAAGAGAAAATTATTTTTCCCATTCGACATTCTAGATGGGTTTCTAACTTAGTTCCCGTCAGAAAGAAAAACGAAGACATTAGAATTTTCATTGACTTTCGAAACCTGAAAAAAGCCTGCCAAAAGGATAACTTTCCCCCACCTCCCATGGAGAAAATTTTTCAAGTAGTCACAGGATTAGAATCAATGTCCTTTTTGGATGGTTTCTTTGGCTATAATCAAGTTTTGGTCCATCCCAACAATCAATTGAAAACTACGTTCAGAACCAAATGGGGTACTTATGCATATCAAAAGATGCCTTTTGGTATGATCAATGTTGGTGCCACATTTCGAAGGGCCATGGACATCACATTTAAGGGATTAGTAAACAAACCAGTAGTAATCTACTTTGATGATATAACTGTATACTCTAAGAAACGTGGTAATCATCTTAGAGACTTAAAGCAAATCTTCCAACGTTGCCAAAGGTACGGGATCTCACTTAATCCAAAAAAATCCTTTTTTTCATTAAGTGAAGGAAAACTTCTGGGATTTATAGTGTTAAAATCTGGAATCCATATTGATCCCAACAGAATTAAGGAGATTTCCAAAATACCCTTGCCTCACAACAAGAATTCCATGTAATCCTTCCTTGGCCAAATTAACTTTGTTAAGAGATTTGTTCTAGACTTCTCAAGGATTGTATCTCCCTTACAAGCAATGATAAAAAAGAATTCAATCTTCAAATGGGGCCAAGAGGAATATGAAGCATTCAATCTAATTAAGCAAGCCATTGTAAACACCCCATCTTTATCAACTCCAAATTTTTCCAATCCTTTCATTTTGTATAAATTTTCCTCTGATAGATCATATGCTATGATACTCACTCAAGAAAACCAAGAAAAGGCTGAAGCCCCAATTTCCTTTTTCAGTTCGAATCTACAAGGGGCCAAATTAAATTATTCTGGTGTCAAGAAACAAGCGTATGTTGTTTTCAAAGTAATTAAACACTTTAGACCCTTTCTGCTTAAAACCCATACAAAGATCATAGTACCATTTCCAGTGGTGAGAAATCTCTTAGTATAGAAAGATGTGGGGGAGAAAAGAGCAAATTGGGTTACTGCCTTACAAGAATATGACACGGAAATTAAACCAGCAAATATTGTAAAAGGTCAAGACTTTTGCAAAATGCTAGTTGGAGCATCGCTTATTTCCGAAATACCATCTTCAGATGTACAAATGTATGAGGTAAGCCTAAACTATATTGAATCATTATATGCTGATATCATATTTTATTTAAAGAACAGATATGATCCTTCAAACCTAGATTATACAAAGAAAATAGCTCTAAGATTGAAGACTAAGCAATATCAACTCGTAAACGATGTACTTTTTAGGATGAATTATGATTTTGTTCTCGTTCGATGTCTTGAGAAATCTGAAGATGAAAAAGTGTTGCACGAACTCCATGATGGACCGGCAGGTGGAAATTATGCGAGAGATGCTATAGCACATAAGATCTTGCACGTTGGGTCAAACTGTTGTTGGAAGACAAAAGAAACCATCATTGCCTTTGCAGCCAATCAATATTGATCAACCCTTATATCAATGGGGATTGGACATAATAGGTGAGATTGTTCCTCACTCTTCTAAATAGCATAGGTATATCCTTACAACTACAAATTATTTTACTAAATGGGTAGAAGCCATTCCTCTCAAGGTAGTTAATGCTTAACACATCATCGATTTCATAGATCAGTTTATAATTACCAGGTTTGGTTTACCGTCTGCTTTAATGTTTGATAATGCAACGTACTTTTCTAGAAATGTTATGACTGAATTTTCACACAAAAGAGGTTTTAAACTTAAATACTCTGCCAATTATTACCCACAGGGGAACCGGTTAGTTGAATCAACAAATAAAAAATTAATCAGAATCATTAAGCGAACCATTGACCAAAATCATAAGAATTGGCACAAATCTTTGATGTATGCTCTATGGGCAGACCGAATAATGCAGAAAGCCTCCATTGGAACTTCTCCCTTTAATTTAGTTTATGGGAAAGAAGTGGTTCTCCCAACTCATCTAGAAATTCCCTCTTTGGACTTAGTTCAATTTATTGATGAAACACCAACTTCATCCTTACAGCTAAGACATTTGCAAATTCTTAAGCTAGAAGAACAACGAGAAAAGGCTAAGATAACCTATGCTCACCATCAAGCATTAGTAAAAGCTTCTTTTGATTCAAACATGGTATCCAGAAAGGACTTTCAAATTGGAGATTTAGTTTTAAAATGGGATAAGGCTCACGAAGAAAAAGGAAAACATACGAAGTTCCAAGGAATGTGGCTTGGCCCATTCCAAATTGCGGAAATCATACGTCCATTCACTTTTATGTTGCGGGATTTAGCAGGAAAAAGAGAATCTTTACCTATTAATGGGCAGATCCTTAAAAAATACTTTCCATAGAAGATCATTTTTCTATTTTTGTAAATTAGTTTTTCCTTTATTTTTAACAAAATCGGTTGTAAATGGTTACATTTTGAAATTCACGAAAAGGACTAATATTTATTTTAGATTTTCTTTTTTTTCACTTGTATAAATAGAATTGATTTGGAAAATTTGTCATTACTATTGAAAGCTACAATCAAAGGCTATAAGCTTGGAATTGATACTAGTTTCAACTTTGTGAATTTTGATAAAAGGCAACCTTTAGTGTGAATTTGTTTTATATCGGTCAACGAAAAGCATCAATAACAAAAAACAAGGATTCTCTGTAGAAAAGCTCTTTCCAAAAAGCTCTACAATTGTCATCCAGAGCTCTTCTTAAGGAATCAATGACTTCCTCCCCACCTAGAGAATTACGAGCTTCAAGGAATTATCCAATGATACACTTTAAACTTAAAGAATAAGAGGTCTCATCATGAGCCGACTTATCATGATCATAGATATTATAGCTTGCTGACTTTGCCAAAACTGCATACCACAACAGGGCAATGACTCAAGATTGTTGCAATCAAAAGACAAGGGGTCTCATCATGAGCCAGCTTGTTCAGCAAAGTTATAAATCAAGTGAGTGGAACTATCATAATTTGGCTACCAAACCAAGGCATTGTTCTTTAAGAATTAAAAGAAAATAAAAGCAATAAGTGTGGATATGGATTTCTCTTTGAAATTTGTATATTTCTCCAAGTAGGATACAAGATCATTGCTGGGTAACAGGTAACCCTGTCGAGGCTATAAATGCCTGCTAGCAGTAGAGGCTCTACCTACAACAAATGAGCATATTTCAAACTGATTTACAGAGGAGACTTTGTTTTTATCTTTATAAACTAAGTAGTGGTTGATGTAAATACAATGAATAGCTTTAGGAAGTAAATAATAAAAGTTAACATAGAAGAAACAAACTAGCATTAACAGCTTAAAGCATGATATACTTTATCTTTCTATAATAAAGTTTCATTTTCCTAAAACCCTTATGTTTTGGAAGTTTAGAAAATTCAAAAGAAAAACAGAGATAACTAGTTTTTCCAAGTGAATCGCCAATTTTTGTGGCCAGCAACAACCCCCCTTATTATTTTAGTTTTTATATCAATAATAAATAAGTGGGGACCCTTCATCTAGAAAATAAAATAAATTAGAACTTGTATTTCCTTTTTGAATAAATCTTACAATCATAAACTTAGGGTAGTACTCGCAAAATCCAAAAGGACTTAAGTTTTATGATAAGTTCGAAGCAAAATATTTCTCTCAATGATAAAGCATCACATCACAAAAAGGTAATAATGACACCCTATAAGCAAACATCTAGAAATGCGAAATTGCGATGCGATATTGCACACCGAAAGAACTCATCGCATCGCAGTTTTCATATGCTTCAAATATCACTTAAGGTGAAATACTTCAAAACTGGCGATATGCGATAACACATCTCGCAAATTGCATTTCGCAGAAACACATGGTAATGAATGATTGTCAAAATATAACAAATTAGCGATATTTCAATCTGCGATATTGCGAAGAAAATTGCAAAATCGCTTTATCGCAGATCTACATGGCACACCATTCCAAAAAAATTTTGTAATCCGATGTCAAGTCATGCGCATTAATGTTAATTTAATAAGTTAGTTGATGATCATTAATGAGATAAGTTTTTGATCTGATCAAGAAGTCAGTTCACGTAGGGTGGTATATTTTTATATGATTTCAATATTTAAATCTTTCCCGTCACCTTATTCATATCATTACTCTTTCCTGATTTTGTAAATTGCAGGAGCAGAAAGAAGAAAGATATACATAGAAATGTTCAGAATGTAATGGGAAAAGAAGGAGAATTTTTTATTTCTCAAGTCATCTAACAAAAACACGCAAGAGGCGAAAACTAGCACCAGGGAAGCCCATATCAAGAAACAGAGGCAGTTTTCGATGCGCGATTAGCACTTAGCATGCATCGCTAGGCAAAACCCCTTAAGAAGGAAAGCCTCTGAACGTTTAGTCACCTGAAAACCTAGAAAATTCGAGGAGAAAGTGCTAAGGGCTAAAAGAAAAACTTGAGCTCTAAAAACAGTGGTATTTATCAAGGATATCCTTAAATGGTATGTAAATTTCTCCCAAATTCCTAGCATCTACAGAATATTTGGAGGAAAAAGGTTGAGGAAAGAGCAGAGTCCATCAATAGGTTAACCAAGTTGAATTGGGATTCTTACTGGCAGTACTTGGTTAAACCACACAGTGAATGCATGACTCTCAAATGCCTCACTAACTCTGCCGAGAAGATGGTGCTGACGCTTGCTGATTCTGTTTTTGCAGGACAACTAAAGTCAGAGGTCAGTGAACCAACTCTCCTCAAGCCGATGTTGAATGCTTGCGACCACAAAGAACAGATACATAGATAGTAATTTCCAGATTCAGTTTTAGTTTTAGTGTTAGTTTCATTTTGCCTCAGATGAGGATGGTCATTTAAACCGCCTCCTATATTTTTGTGATAGACTATTTTTAGGATTTAGATAGTAGTATTTCAACCCTTCTCATGCATTTAGAGAAAGGTCCTAAAATTTGTCAAAAAAGTTTCCTCAGAACATGCACTTCTGCACCCTCGGAGGAGGTTTTGATGAATGAATGGAACAAGATTTATTGATATCTGTGTTTAATATCTGCTACTGAAATTGCACTTTTGTACTATTAGTAGATGTTGAACTAAGAAGAGATAAATCATTATTGCTGAAGCTCATGAGTAGAACTTGTTATCAATGGTACTTTTATCTCTTAATGATTTCTGCCTATGTGTTTAAGTGATATTTATGTTCAGTTATTTATATATGAATTCTTGAATATTTGAGTTATAATTTGGCATTTTTGTACAGTGATAGTTATTCTATTTATACTTAATATATGAATAACTTGTTATGCAATATGCTTTTCACAACTGTTTTGGCTAAATTTTTATACGAAACGGTTCATCTTTATTGAATTTTTTTCTCATAGCGATTGAATGATATTTATTACCAATTGTTGTTAGAAACTATTTTAGATCGCATAATTGAAAGATTAAATCCCGGGTTAGTTTTAGAATTAGATATTTCTGTTTATTAGAATAAAATTGCATGTTGTTAGATTAGATTTAGAATAAAAGCATTTTACTTAGGAATTATTAGAAAGGAAATATCAATTCTCAGCACACACACACACATAAATTGGGAAACTGGTCCCATTATCCCTAGTTGGACCCACCATCCCAAACGGAAAAGGAGCTGCTAACCAAGGTCCAGACCAGGTTTTGGTATCCCCCTTGTTGTAGACCCAATTTTCATGGCTTCAACACAATCGTAAGTCTAGATGAAGGCTCTGAACGGAAATATAGACACAAGATAGACACAACATTCTTGTCTTCACTTGCGATGAAATAATGGCAGGATTAGGTGATCATATGGCATCCGATATTCTTTGAGGATGTGTACGGCATCCAAGACAAGAGTAGGCGATGACCGATATTCTTTGAGGGATGGGAACCCAAGGTAAGAATAGTCCTAGAAGGCCATACTCAAAGAACACCCAGGTGGGTATGTACCTTGAGAGACAATGATGAAGGTGTCTATAAATAATTAGTCTCGTGGGCATTGTAGCTCATGGTCTCGTAAAGAGATGGAGTTGTTGGTCAATGCCTTGCACTATGACAGTGCTGATGGATATGATGTTGTAACAAATGGATTGCAAATCCAGTTTCTCTTATGTGAATTCTTCAAGATTGATAATAGCCAATCACCTTGTAATGTTGTATGAATACCTCCCTAGTTATGAAGGGGTTTTGAAGGAAATGCAACTAGGTTCGGTCTTCATAAATGTACTTTTGATATTTGTATTTATTCAAGAAAAATAAATATTATTCTATAATATATGTCAATGAGTTTCTTGCTCTGTGAAATAGGTCTAGAAATAGTTTAAGTGCTATAGGTGAGTCAAATAGTGAAAAGGATATGTTTAAGGCATGTTAAACCATGTATGAATATGTAAGGAAAACCTCCAAGAAAAGTCAAGTCTCCTCCTATGAAAAATCACCATCAAGAAGCCCCTTCAAATATGCCACACCACCATAGAAGCCATCTGAAATCTACTCTTCAAGTCGGCCTCCAAGCAGTCAATCAAGTCAGCCTACAAGTTGGCCTAAAAGGAGGGGAAAACCTCTATTTATAGAGGCTATCCACTCCAATACAACGCACTCACTTCACTCTGAAATATATAGAAAAAGAGTCTAGAAAAGGACTAAGAAGAGGCATTCTAGGGCAGCAAAGGAAGAGAGCAAGAAGCCAAGGTGAAAGGACATTTTTTCTTGGGTATCACAACCACACATGTTAGAAATGAAGGGCTTGCTTGCATTCATTATAGAAGAAAATTAGAGTGACATATCTCTCTATTTTTGGGCTAGTCAACAAGGCTTATGATGCCTCCCAATCAAGCGAATTGTAAGGGAACTCAAGAGAAGAAGGAAAAAGGCTACAACAACAAGTAAATAGTCACAAGTGCAAGAATTTAAGGCTACTGGATAGTCACATCTAGTCTGAACCTACACTTTGAAGAAGAAGCTAATTTGGTTAAGAAGGTGAAGGAATCATAATATGGGAAGGTTCTCATCGAATCCTTGTCCTCTAGAGCAATTATAACAATATTTAATAACAATTTAAAGAGGAACGAAGTTTCAGAAGAAGGAAGATGAAGTGTCAAGGAATAAGGTATAGAAAGAAGGAAGGACTTGAATTGTGCTTGGAGGATAGTCTTGTCAGTGGTCTAGGATTTGGCATTGATCAATAGAATATTTAATAAGATGAATTCACTAAAGGGTTGTCTTCTCAAGAGAAGATGGGTTTTGGCTCTGGCAGAGAGCCAATATCTTATGTTATTGTTTTTATGTTTTGCTAGCAGTTTGATGAAGTACACACATATGCACTAACAAGAATAAGAAGAAAAATAAGCTAAGAAAGAAAAGTATAAATGCTCCATAAATTGTTATCAAGTAACGAAAAATCACTCTACACTACTTTGTGTTGCGGGTGCGACCACCCTAGGGTCTTGGGTTGAGAACCCAAATAGAGCGGAGGGAAAACCACAACAATAAATGTTCAAGCAATCAACCTGAATGCTTATTCTACTGAACTGTGTAAGATCGTCCTTACCTGGAAGACCTATGTTTGAGTAGATCCCACAAGGTGCAAACCCTCAACTTCTATTGATATCTTTGGAACCTGAAAATTATTGAAATGAAACATATATAGCAGTAGAAACATAAAGAATGTTCATGATATTAACTTTAAATCATACAAATGAATGAACAATTACACATCAATGTAATATTCATAAGCGAATTACAATATAAATAGATTCATAAACACATTTAATATCAGAAACAAAACAACATTCCTTTACTGAAGTTAGCTACAAGTAAGGTGAATAAATACGACCTGAGTCCTTCTCTGGCTCTAAGCGGAATCGTCCTCCGGATCCATCCTTTCCTGACCTCAGCAATCTTCCTCAATCACCAATACAAGGATATATTCAAGAAAGATGAAGGATATCTCCAACAAGGAAACAAGTGTTTCATGAAGGTTTGGGGAGTGAAAGAGGCACATGATTTCATCAGACTCAATCGGGGATGATCTAACTATAATATCAATATCTCATATCTTCTCCCTTAAGGGCTTCCCATGGAGATTTATTTATACTTCTCCAAATTAGTTTTTTTAGTTGGGAAACAGTTGGGCCACGAGAAATAGGAGGTGAGTAACAAGTAAAACCCATGAACTCGGCCCGAAATTATGGAAATTTAAGTTTTTTAAGTGTTTTAGCATATGTACGCGGGTTGGGTATATGCTGACCCACATGTACATGCTTTTATCACAGGAAAAAGTAGCGTATAGGGAATTAAGCACTGTTTTTTAGATTTTGGACGAAGTCTAGAAGGAAGGGCTTCCCTAGGCCATAATCAGAGCATGATATCTATCAAAAGTGGTAAATGGTGCTATAGTAGATGCCCCCTAATATATGAGGTCAGAAGGGGTACGTGATGGCCGAAATGTATTAAGTGTATAGAAGGAATCATCCCGAGACCGAGGAGGAGTTCACTAGAATTCAGCCTGCCAAGCTAACAAAAAAGATCAGAAAGAGACTGTTGTCTAAGGTGGGCATATCCGTGCTCAAAAATAGTAAAGCAGGTCCGCATGTCATGTACAAAGGCGGATATAATATGAATACAAGTATAAAGGAACTGAAAATACATAGTGGATCATCTGATCCTAATCAAGAAAGTACATGTCTGAATATCACACATAAAGAGCTGATCAATGATGTTCAAGTATGAAGGTGATCATTGAAGCCAAGAAACTAATCCAAATAGTACCAAGTGAACATGATGGAATAAATGGTGCAACACTGTAACTCGGGTGCCAACATATCAGATATCACCATAATGAACTCCAATATATAAGGTGGATGGTATCAAATAGCAGAAACAGGAGCAACTAACAAGTGAACCAAGACATTATAATGCAAACCTGAGGCCTTCACCGACTATTGTGGTACATTTCTACACTTTGGAAATAAATGATCTAAAGTCAACCATGTGAAAAATCGTTTGATTATCAGTCATTTATGTATACCATTAACAAACACGAGGCTACTCACCGATAATGATGATGAGAGTCAAGGTACCCAGTACAATCTAACAAGTGTGAATAAATGAGTTGTATTCGAAGACTTGGAAGAATCTATCAATCAAGAGAAAATGATGTTTTCCCACTGTCAATAGCGAATGAATCTTCCACTGATGACTGCAAACCATAAGGTACTGCCAAATGGAATCTAGATCTCTTTCCCAGAGCAATGAGTTGAAGTCGATGGGAAAAGATCTGCTAGAAGGAAGGCATTAAGGCATCCTTCATCAATCTAGCGCGAGTGTAACGTGTAGGCCAATAATGTGCAAGGAATCAGATGAAAAAAGATGTAGTAACCCAACCAAAGCACATTTCCAGTGTACACAATATGTGGCTACCGCACGATAGAAACCTTGTACACCAACCAATATTGAAAGCTGACATAGAGGTGAGGAATCGACCAATAGGGTCAAATGGAAACCAAGGCACTACATGAATCACAATGTGTGATAATGAAAGTTGATGTCGAACACAAGGGAAACCACTCAGTCAAAGACCCATTATACTGATCAATGTTTAGCACAAGGTGACCTATCAATAATGAAAATAGGGCCAGGGTGCAGCTCTAGATCTTCCCTCAAAGAAATTTGTCGTAGTCGATAAGAGAAAGATATGCCAACAAGAAGTAAATGCAGACCTTCTCAAACTGGCACAAGCAAAGGACCAATATATCTGATGTGATAACAAACATGACGCTGAAAATTAGGGAGGGCCGACTAAAAAATAGGTCAAGAGACATTGCAGAGAGGTTGACTCAGGTTTACATCCCTTGAACAAAAGCACGACTCAACTGTGACTACATGTCATCATATGATAACTTTGTGTAAGTTTGTCATGCAGGAGGCATAAGAAAACTCTCCATATGATTAGAGGTAACCAATCAGAGGAGTACTGACTCAATAACAACCTTAAGGCTCTCCTAAGTCAAACTAAATCCCATCCCAATGGAGGAAAGACTTACTTTTGAGTGCTTTGTTCAAGGGCGACACAACTGACTCTAGCTGCCATCAAATATGTAAATAATGTCCCATTCCTACTCTTTTTGTAATATATATATTTTTTATCTTTTTCTTTTATATGAAGCTTGAAAAAGAATAAAATAATTCTATAGTATAGTGGAAAGAACGAGTGTCAAAAAACAGATGCTCTAGGTCCTGGAAGGGGAACATTCCTATGCTCGATGCAAGGTGGAAAAATTGCTCAAGGACACTCAAAGGAATGCACTTTCCACGAGCAAAAGGGTGCATCAAGTCATAGAGGCTAAGTGATTGCAAGGTTCATTTTGCAGAGGACATGGTTGAAAATTATCTTAAACATGAGTCGAAGTGAAGTCGACTTAAGGCCGAAAGGTGCAAATAGTCAATATGGAATGTTGCAGTACAACTCAACAGAAAGCAGCCAATAGGGTATAAGGCCAGAAAATGGCACAGAAGAATGAGAATGAGTCTTCAATGTGAAATTCATGGTGGGACTAAAGAGGACTCCTGAGCCTACTCAATATAGCTGCATGGGCAACAAATGTCAGTGAGAATCTAACTAAGATACCCATGTAACGGTTGGCTCTACCATCGCATCGTGATTTTAAAGTTGACGAGTTAAAATGGTTTTTGAACGAAGACACGATGCGATAAACCCTATGGAAAACATATCACAGTATGGAGGCTAGTATGAAAAATGCAGTGGAAAGTGGTATTCCCTAATTTATATGCCAGTAAGAAAACAATACCTTCCATGACAGGTTTGTAGTCATGGGACCAAAATGCTTTCTCGACACTCCAGGCCAAAAGGTCAAAAATTCCATAAGATAAAAATCAACTTTTGAAAAACTAATTTTCATTTTGCAACCTATAGAAGGACTTCTGGACTCACATTTTTGTCATTTGTGTTTTGAACAAGGAGTTACGGAGACAAACTCAAACAAACTTTCTCATCAAATTCAACCATTCAAATCGCTCCAAAACTTCCAGGTAATCCTTTTATCATGCTTTTAATCATTTGTGATACTTTTTAGATGTTTTTCTTCATAATTTGATCATAGGAAAATATATTAAAAATGTCAACGCTGCGTACACGCGTGTTGAATACAGGTAACCCACATATATGAGGGCCCTACACACGATTGTGTAAAAAGGGAACCTGTGTGTGCCCGAGTAAAATATTTAAAACATGAATCTAATGATTTGAAACATCTTTTTTGGGTAAGATGATAATCACCTGGAGAGAAAGGGAGCATATTGCCATTGATAACCAAGTAATGGAGGATCAAAATGCTTTAGATGCTTTGAGAGGTTGTGGCTTGATAAAATTATTTAAAATGCCAAATATGAAAGCAAACACATGATTTCTTGAGTTTCTAATTCATTATTGGAGTGTAGAGGATGATGAATTCATGATCGATCAGATGTCCCTAAGGATCAACATCGAATATATTTACTTCATTAACGGTCTTTCTTGAAGGGGAGAGATAGCACATTCTACTGGAAGGGCAAGAGGTAGTCTCAGTGTTGAATACTACGTCCACATATACTGTCCCGGTCATCCTGGAAATATTGGATGTCAGATTCCAATAAAGCACGTAGAGAGCTTATCCTTGAAGATCCTACTGTTTACCATTGCCAGGGTAAACGGTTTTTCTACTTTACATCAGGCGTCATCAGTAACCATGATCCTAGCGGTGGAATGCCTCACTACTGTGTTTGATTTGTGGACACCTGTACTAATCAACATGAAGAACCAACTGACTTCCATTCAAAAGGGCCAGACAAATAATTTTTGATACGACACAATATTTTTCTCATTCTTCTTTGAGAAAGTACCTACGCTTCGACCCAAGGTGCTATCGACTATTAGTGGCCCAAGGGATCTGCGGATGGGGAGATGGGTTGACCTAATGAAATACCTAGGGGGTGGTGATGTCCCCAGGATGACTTTTGATGACGCGTTGTTTGCATAGTGGGATCAGCAGGTCATCGCAGTCGATGACTATCCCTACGTCGAAATGGATTGCTGAGAAGATCTAGATTTAGTATTACCACCAAATGTAGCATGGGGTGCCATAAGTAACAATTTTTTAATTTTAGAATTTATTAAGATTTTTTGGATTTTGATATAAATGAACTTAAAAATATTTTTATGAGACAAAACACTTACAAAATATATGATCATGTTCCAGATGTGGGGCTAGTGAGACCTAACAGATTTCCCCGACATAGGCATCATGGAAGAGATGCCGAAGGGCTGCAGCTCAGATGGAGAGAGTTCTCCATGCAGTTCAGAGGAACTTGGTGAGACTGACTCACCAAGTACCCATGATATCCATAGAGGACTTACCTGAGGAGATACAGCGTTGCATGGTAGGAGTACCACGGGACTGCGTTCGACACTTATGATGTGTGGCCAATGTCGTTGTTTATTTTCTAGCTACTCATCTTGACCTAGCTAGATAGATGATTGGATTTTTTATGATTAGACATGATGATGTGCATAAGCCCAAATTTTGTAGGGAATTTTTTCCCAATTTTTATATATTATTTCGAACACAAGCACCCTATCTATATACATGTGATTTTATGAGGATCATATATACAGATGATATTTCGATTATTTTTTATTTTTTTTAATTTGATGAGTGATTTATGTGTCGGTCCAATGCTTGATTAGCAATAGAATGAGATAAGGAATTTTCTAACCATCAAATGTGAACATATGTGATATAAATAAATGATTGTTGCAACAATCCCACTCTCAAAAATTGGCAATACAAATAACGATCTCATACCCGGTAAATGTTATTCAACAGAGATACCACCAGTTGCGAGTCTAAATAAACCACAAACGAGTCAATATCAAGAGATATCGCTTCGGATATCAAATTAATAATGAAAGTATATTCGGAAATATTATTCGAAGTAGGACTGATACATACTCCTCTCGAAACCATCAACTAGCCAAATGAATAATAAATCACCCAAGACGTAGAAGCGAGGTTCCAGGTGCCTACTCACACCATCGGTGAATCCTAAATATATTGAATCATCCATCAATACCTGCCAAAGCAGATGAAATATATTGACACCACTAAAGGCGATAGATATATGTACAAACATACAATATATGCAATCAGGTAAGTGCTTAGCTGAAGCCTAAGAAAAATATTTCTTATGGCAGAGCCCATTTCTGGGCTCTGCCAACTTATTTCCTTGAAAGTCAATTAATTCATAAGATCCCTTTTTCGAAACTCGCTTGACTATAAAGGGACCATATCACATAGAATTAAAATTTCCTTCCCCCAAGGCGTCTTTGTCTTGATTGTAGACCAGGACAAGGTCACCTTCAGAAAATTTATAGGATGGACAAATTTATCATATTGAGTGTTTGCCCTTTTTCTATGGGCTTCATTTATTGTGGTGGAATCTCAATGTTGCTCATCAAGATGCTCCAAATGAATGGGGCACTGCTCGAGACTAGAAGTATCTGGAAGAAGTTCAACAGCTATTTTAAGGGAAGGAATTTCACATTCATTAGGAAAGATAGATTCCAACCCATAAACCAGTTGAAAATGAGTAAATCTAGTGGCAGTCTTAACTGACATTCGGTATGCCCAAAGTGTCAGATACAACATGATGTGCCAATTGGATCTAGCTTTGTTAATCATCCTTTGCAGGATGACTTTAAGGGATTTATTCACGGATTCAACCTACCCATTGGCCTGAGGATAATACAGAGATGAATACTCCTACTAGAAACCCAACTTGAGATCCAATTCAGACATCATTTGATCTTGGAAATGACTGCCATGATCAATGACAATCACTTTATGGATACCAAACTAGGAAATAACTTGATTAAAGAGAAACAAGGTCGTTGTTTCACTGTCATTCTTAAATGTAGGCATGGCCTTAGCCCATTTTGTAAACTAGTCTACAACCACTATTATATAATTGTGATTTCTTGTCAAAGGCAGATTATAGGTAGTAAAACCAATGCCCCACTTCATGAAAGGACCGACAGTGATAACAGGGAAAAGAGGAGTTGGATGTGCACACATTTTCTGAGAATAGACTTGAGAAGGATGGCATATTTTGACTGCTTCAATACAATATTTGAAGATTGAAGGCCAAAAGTAGCCTGCTCGTAAATTTTTTTGGGTTTTAGAAGCCCAGATAGATGACCGCCACAAGCTCCACTGTGGAAATCATTAAGAACTGACTCGGTTTCTTCCAAGGTTAAACAACGCTAAAGGATTGAATCAATCCTAGAACGATACAATGTGTCACCTATAATAACATAATTCTTAGTGAGGTGATGCAACTTTCTATGCTCATCCTTGGAAAAAGTGGGCGGGAACTTCAAACTCTCGATATATATAATGATATCCCGATACCAAGGATCTTGTGAAGAAATAAGAAATGAGTGTTCATCAGGAAAAATTTCTGCGTGAATAATTTCTTCCTCACAAGACATCTTTGATATCAACTCTGAAAATACTAAATATTTCTTAGATTTAGCCAACATGAATTTGAGATCGAATTCTTGCAAAATGAAAATCCATCTATTATATTTGCCCCTAATCACTCGCCTACTAAGAAAAAACTGAAATGGATTGACGGCTGTTAAGACGAACATTTTTTAAAGTAGAATGTAATGTCGAAGCCATTGGACAGCATGGACAACTGCCAAAGCTAATTTCTTTATGGGATAATAATGCATTTTAGGACCTACCAAGCCTCGACTTAGATAGCAGATCCCATGCTCACATAAGGCATCATCTTTCTGAACTAGAACCATACCAATGGTTGATTCTGTTGCAGCGAGATACAAGAGGAAATATCTGCTATAATCATCTCCACTCAACAATGGAGTAGAGGTTAATGCTTTTTTCAAAGCATTAAAAGACTGTTGCGTGAAATCATCCCATAAAACTGGGACCACTTTCTTAAGCAAACAGATAAATCCTTTTGTGATCTTGGAATAATTGGCTATAAATCTCAAAAAAAATTATTTTCCTTTGAAGACTCTGAAGTTCACGTATGGAAGACAGGGGAGGCAACTGAAGTATTTCCTCAACCTTGAAGGGATCAACATGAATCCCCTCTATTGACACGATGAATCATAACAACCGACCACATGTGACTCTGAAAACTCACTTATTCAAATTCAATGAGATTTTATAAAAATGACATCACTCAAATATCAACCGAAGGTTCTTAGGATGATCAATTGTCTTTCGAGAGTGAGAAATTAAATCATCTAGATATGCTTTTATAACATGCTTGATGTCATGAAAAGCATAATATATGGCCCGCTAAAAAGTGGCTCCAACATTTTTGAGGCCAACAGGCATATTTTTGTACACAAATTTACCCCAAGGACAAATAAAGGGTGCCTTGTGCTAATATTTTGGATGGATAGTAATTTGATTGTAACCAGAGAATCCATCCATAAACGAAAAATTTCATTACCCGCACATTCATCAATAATTTGATCAATAAAGGGAATTGGGTAATTGTCTTTCAAACAAGTCCTATTTAGGTCCCTAAAGTCACTACATACTCAAATCTTTCCTTTCTTTTTGTCTACGGGGACTACACTAGAGACCCACTCAATTAGAGGAATAGGGTATATGAAACCCACCTTTCGCAGCATTTCGACTTCAGCTTTGATAGCTACTGTTTTTCTAGGGTTAACTGGTCAAAGATTTTGATGAATCGGTTTAGCATTTTCATATGTCTTGATCTCATGCTCGACAATAGATGAATCTGTTCCAAGAATTTCCTCATAATACCAAGGGAACACATCACAAAACTCTTTGAAGGGATCAGTATAAGTTTGAATTTCTTCAAGGGAAGAGTCAGCTCCAATGAAGACATTTTTCATTATTTTAGGATTCCTAAAGATGTTCACTGGTACAGTTTGTGAGATAACAGACATTTTACCTTTGGTAGAAAACTATGCTGGGGCCAAAGGGTTTAAAACTGTATGAACATGAATAGTAGAAGAACTGGACAAACTTGACTCAAATTCTTGCAAATGAGGGAGGAAATATGAATGATGATGTAGATCATCCCATGTTCTATCAACACCCATCATTTCTTATCGGATTTCTTCCTCAGATGGTAAGACTGTATCTAAGCAATCATGAGCCAAAGTTGAATCGAGGATCCAAGCCGAAGCCACATTTCCATCTAACTCCTCTGGTGAGAAAGGAGTACGATGGGAGTCTACAGAGTTAACAATAGACTTATAGGAAATTTATGTTGTATACATACGACATGTCATTCCACCTACCTTCCCTCCATCTAATGTTGTGTTAGATGAAGGTAAAGGCCAAGGGTCCAAAAAATAATGAGTTCAAAATAACTCTCTTCAATAAGGTCCCTTGGAGGATGAAATATCATTGGTTCTAGCTATAGGAGGAGGAAGATAAAAAAAACCCATTAAAGAAGAGTACATACCAACTACTAAATTCTCTACAAGTTGCGTAGGATTGTCCACTAATGGAACAATAGAATCAGAGGATGCATGGGAGTCACCCAGAGAATAGTCCATCTGACAAACTTTTACAATCCTCCCCTCATGAGGAAAACAAAGGATGCAAAATAATGATGAAACTATGGAATCCATCTTGTAAATCCAATTCCTGCCTAATAGGAGGTTGCAATCCAGATTCACATCCACTATTTTTGCCTTAATATTTACCACCTTTCCCCCAATACAGATGGGAAAGTCTGGAATAATCCCGTGCGGCCTATGAGAATTTCCATCATATTCCATCAATAGATTCAGAGAAGGAACAACTTGAGGTGATCCAATGGCCTTCCAAAATGACATGGACATCACACATGTGTAAGTTTCCTCATCGATAATGGTTCAAAAGATGTTGGTCTTTCAATATGTATACTTTATCTGAAAAGCCATATGATGGGGCAGTCTCTTTTTGACATTTGACATATCAAAAATGAGCACAAGAGAATTTTTTGGATCTACTACTCTGATTGCCAAGAGTAATGCACTACTCTTAGTGGGGCATGATTGGAGTTCCTCTAACACTGACATAGCACAAGGACTTTGAGCTAGATCTTCTACAATAGAGTAGTTCTCGTTCGCCCCAGCATTAGGGTTAATGGTCGAGCATTTTGCAGAGCCTTTCAGAATCTGAGGTATAGACTCAATAGAGGGCCTATCAATATGGAGTAGATGTGAGGCATCAAAAGCATATTTAGCCTTAGATGATTCTGATTCATCGTAATCATGCGATCACGTAGCGACGTCGTCATGTAGACATTTTATGAATTATCCCCTTTCTGGTTTCCCCTAGCAGGGGTACTAGTATTAGAGTTTGTGCCAGCAAGTAATTGTTGCCCTTGGGGAAAAGGGTTAGTGAGGACAACTTGGGAGCTAGAGGACCCTTGCTACACTGATAAGCGCTAAGAATCTTGGATCTGAGGGTAGAGATGAGTCAAATGATCCCCATTGCATAACTTGCATGGAAATTTTACTTTTTACTTGGACTCTTTCCTACACCCTCCGGTATCATTGTCGAGCTTTTTTACATTGCCCTTCCCATCCTGCCTCTTTTTTCTACCTCATCCTTTATTCTTCCCATCATATTGTTGGTTTCCTTTGGGGTTAGAAGTTTGGATGACGTTTATAGAAGTCAGTTGGGAAGGTGTAGATACAGATGGCAATGCCAACATAGAAGAAGTAGTTTGTAAAGACAACTATTGCAATTGATTCAACGTGTTAGCTGTGTTGGCATCAATTGATCCAACTAGCTTGTCATCATGGGGAACTGGATTCAGTTTTTCTATATCAACCTTGGATCTAGGAGCGTCAGGTAGAATTTTTTGAAGAACCCCAGACTAAGAATATATAACTTCCAATTATGGGGCTCTGAAAATAGCCTGCTCTTTGGTGAAAGTACCGAAGAGGGACACGTCCTTAGAGATCTAAGGTTGTAATGATTTAAGAAACCATTCAAGAAGGAATTCTTTTGGAATATCGGATATGATCTAAAATGTGAGTTTCCTGATCCTGTTGGACATTAGCCAAAAGCTTAGTTCCAACATCATATCGGGCAGGCAATTGAAAATTATTCAAAAATATAGTAGCCAAATCGCCGAAAGAAGTGAAGGTGCCCCGTTGCAGTTCTATGTACCACTTCACCATATTTTCAATTAGGGTATGTTTAAATAATCTCAACTTAATTGAATCGTCTATCAGGGAGTTAGATGAATACCATAAGTGGAAATTGGATATGTGTTCACCCAAATCTTCACCAGTCTTCCCCTTCAATTTTGTTATATCTGAGGGAAGTTTGGTTGGGACTGGAGGCCAAACTAGGTTATACCTAATCATATCATTAGTCAATTTCGAGAGATCTAGAAAGTTTAACGCTTCCAGAAAAGGGAGTCGTGACAGACCTTGAGGATTCCACCTGGTGTAGGCAGAACTCCCAATGTTTTGAAAAGAATGGCTAGGATTTGTGAAGGCACCAGGTTGCTTGAAGTAACTCGTAGACCCAACTGAACCATAAGGAGCTCCTTGTGGTCCAAAAAAAATAGAGTTTGACCTACTCTTGCCGAAAAACCTTCGTAACTAGTAAAGTTTCCCCCTAGAGAAGTACTAAAAGGAGCAGAGAGCCCTTGATAAGGGTTCCATGCATTAGCATATGGAGAAATTTTTTGGAAAGAACTGACAAAAGAATACGGCATATTCCCTTATTAGCCGAAATAATATTGGTTCCCGTCTCCTAACCCAATAATCGTAGAGTTTTTCCAACTTTGAAACGGATTATAACTTTGACCTGTAGAGTAAAAAGGCATCGATCGCAAAGTTGGATTAGAATGTGGTATATGACCACCCCTAAATGGGAAACCAGAAAAGAATTTGATCATCTTGCCATGGTTGCAGAGGCACCTAATGGAATACTTAAAGGAACTGAAGGAATCACACTGGTCTGCATTCCAAATGAGAAAAATCTAATGCCAAAGGCAATGGCTTGAGAACTTCCACTCGAAGATGGAATGGAAGTAGAACGAAATATAGTAGTGCTAGGAATAATGAAAGGTGTAGAAATGGTTCATCCTCCTTGTATAGATACAGGATTTTTCATACTCATAGCACTTGTTGTGGATGACATGCTTCTAGTAGTGGTCATCCAAGGAAAAGATCGATATAGACCTGGGATTGAAGGCCTGTTGGTCAAAATCCCAACGTATAATAAAACGTCTGGGTAATCAGGAGGAAGAGGAGAATTAGGAGCCACAATATACTCAGGAATCTATTCAACCTAAATATTGTCTTTCGACTAGAAGAGGACTCGAGAAATAATTAGAGTGTTCCTCTCTAACTCTCTACTTGAAGCAGGTCTATCTTGTGAATCAATAACTCCAATCGGAGGATCAATCTCTGATGCGCCTACTGCTACTAGTTGAAAATCAGTGGTAGGACTACTCCTACGCCTTCGAGGAGAAGTCTTAGGACTCGTAGGTGGTAGCCCATGAAGTCTCCTAGACTGACGAGCCAGTTGATCAGCCACTTTGAATTATTTTAACGATATATACTTAAAGACTCAAAAAATTGTAAAGCTAGGCCAACTAGGAGCAAAGAGGACTGTCTAAAAGCCCCTAAACATACAAGCAATCAAACAAATTTCAAGTATTTTTGCTCTGGGTGATTAGGACTTGTTGAGGGCCCCGAAGTCGGGTCAACAACAAGGGGGATACCCACCCGGTCCGGAACCTGGTTGGCGGCTCCTTGCCCGTTTGCAGTAGCGGGTCCGACTGGGGATAATGGGACCAGTTTCCCAATGTGATGGGTGTGTGTGTGTGCGTAGAGTCTGATGATATTAATCTAGAGGTTTTTCTAAACTAGTCTTGATTTTAACTGCTAAACTAACTCTATGCTAATGTAATCTAATGAAGAGAAATACATCTGATCTATGCTATCCCGGGGTGTTTTTCTTTTGTTTATGCGATCTAGAAAGATTTCTAACAGCAGCTAGTAATAAAGATCATTCAACTGATATCAGAATATAAACCAATAAAGATAAACTGTTCTGCATAAGAAGTTAGGCAGAGTAGTTGTGAAAAGCATATCGCATAATTAGTTTTCTATATGTTAAGCATGATTAAATGATCCCACCGTACAGAAGTGCCAAATGGTAATGCAGACATTCATACAATAACATATAAAGAACTCAGCTACATATCACTTTAGGGATACTAGCATAATCTAGTCAAGAGATAAAAGTACCATTTATGACTAATTTCACCAATAAACTTCAAGTAATAATGATTTATTTCTACTTGTTCTAACATCTGCTAAGAGTACAAAAGTGCAACATCAGTAACAAATATTAAAATGCAAACATAAATAAATCTTGATCCATCTATTCATCAAAAACCTCCTCTGAGGGTGCAGAAGTGCATGTTCTGAGGATAAGTTTTTTGACAGATTTCCGGACCCCTCTCCAAATGCCATGAGAAGGGTTAAATACTACTAGCTAATTGATATTAATTACACGAATCTAGGGAATCGACTTCAAATGATGCCCTTTACTAAAAGCAAATTTATTTCTAAAACTTTTAAATCTAATTTCTGACCGTTTCTGTATATTCTCTTTAGTGTTGTCAACAACGCAACGTTTTCCTAGGAAGAGTCGGCTGACTGCCTTCTTCTTTTGCTCGGGAGATAAAAGTGGAAATAACAAGAGCTGACACTTTCTTCTGACAGACCAGAAGATATTTTCGAAAACCTTTCTCTAGCTGGGTGTATTCGCCGCGTGTATACTTAGCACAACCCAGGTTCTTCTCGAACTGATTTTGTTGTTGCTGTTTTCGGTTTCCGGTCGTGCGAATGACTGAGTGGGTTAGGAGTCGTGCTGTATGGACATCCCCCTGTTTTAAGAATTGTTTCCGTTCTTTGTTCCAAGTTTTCCTGAAGCGTCTTCCTTCTCATGCGCTTCTTTCTCTTCTTTACCAAGTCTGAGCTTCAGGATCTTTTGTGAACATGCTGCTTTTGTGCGCCTTTGACTCTGAGTCCTGGATAGTCTAATTTCATCAGTGCCGGTTGTCTGATAGTCTGGAATCTGCGGCCCTGCTACATGCGGCATTCGTTTGCGGAGGCATCTTCTCTCTGCTGTTTGATTGGCGCTTTCCCCTTTCTCTCAGATGTTTCCTGCATATAGATTTATATCAGTTGCGTGTCTTGCAGTTTACGCAAAGAAGAAGGGAAATGAAAAGATTGACATAAAAGAATTAAACTCTAATGAATGCGTAATCCTGACATGCATCATGACTTGACTCTTCGATAAATGCGATGCAATCATTCCTTGATACTCAAGCATGAGGTCATTAAATTCCTTCAAGGCGCGCACTTAATCTTGGGCTTGTCGTGTGATAAGTCTTTTCAGATCGCAGATCGCAAATCGCTGCCATCGCAGATCGCAGATTGCTGCCATCGCAGATATCGCAAATTTTGTTTAATGGTTATGTCGTATAGGGCGATGCTTGCGATTTGCGATTTCGCATATCGACGGTCGGCGGTTTTCGAAGGTCTTCTTTTAAAGGGGCGCATGTGATGTATGCGACGCGATGAACTTCGCATCGCTCATTCGCGGTCTTGCTTTTCGCGCTCGAGTAATGCTTCGGCCTTTCTTTGCGATGCGATTTAAGCCTTGGGGAGAGAAATATAAAAAACTTTAGAAAAATATTTTTTGGGATTTTTGTTCAGGGTCCCCTCTTTGCTTGACGTTATTGCTAATGTCAAGTGAAGAAGGGGGGTTGTTGGTGACCACAACAATGGCGATTCACTGTGAAGAACCAGTTATCTCTGCTTGTTCTATTGCATTTTCACTTCCAAAACAGAAAAGTTTTCTTACGCCTAAATTTTGTTATGGATAGATAGATTATTACCCCTTATCCTGTCAATGATGTTTCGTCACAACTTTTTATTTCATTCCGATTGTTTGCTTCCTCTGGGTTATTTCTTGTATTTACACCTAGACATTACTCAGTTTTTTCAAAGACAAAATAAGGTATTCTCTGCGTACTGGCTTTGTAAAGTATGCTCATTTGTCGTAGGTAGAGCCTCTGCTGCCCGCAAGCGTCCATAGCCTCGACAGGGTTACCATATTATCCAGCAATGATCCTTTTTCCTGCTTGAGGTTATTTACAACATTCCAGAGAAAAACCCTTTTGACACTTTTTCTTTCCTTTTTAATTTTTTATTTCTCTAAAGAAAAATGTCTTGGTTTGGTGGCCAAATTATGACACAATCATTCACTTGATTTACACTTTTGCTGAACAAGCTGGCTCGCGATGAGACCCCTTGTCTTTTGATTGCAACAATCTTGAGTCATTGCCCTGTTTTGATAGACAGTAGTGGCAAAGTCAGCAAGTTATAATATCTGTGATCATGATAAGCCGGCTCGTGATGAGACCTCTTATTCTTTGAGATATAGTGTTTCTTGGATTGTTTCTCTGGATGCTGCGATTTTCCTTAACATGGAGGAAATCATTGTTTTTCCTTAAGAAAGCTCTGGACGACAATAATAGAGTTTAAGAACAGCAGTTTTGCAGAGAATACTTATTTTGCTATTGATGATACTTTTCATTACGTTGGCATAGAACAATTTTTTGCCAAAAGTTACCTTTATCCTAGATTTCTTTGTAAAGTTGAAACTAACATCACATTCAGGCTAAAGTTAACTCTACCTGTCAATAATAAAAGTCAGATTTTTCGAAAAGTTTTACTATTTATACAAGTGGAATCAAAATCTGATAGAGAAATGGTATATACTTCATAAATACAATTTATGATCACTCACAACCAACCTTATTTATATTTAAAAAATAAAACTAAAATAAAACTAAAATTATCCTACAAAAATTAGAAGGATAACCTTCTATGGAAAATACATTTTGAGGATTTGTCCGTTTACAGGCAGAGAATCTCTCCTGCCTGTCAAGTCCTGCAACACAAAAGTCGATGGGCCTATGACTTCTACGATTTGAAAAGGACCAAGCCATAGCTTCTGGAATTTCGTATGTTTGCCCTTCTCTTCGTGAGCCTTATCCCACTTCAAAACTAGATCTCCCATCTGAAAGTTTTTTCTGGTCATTATGTTCAAATCAAAAGAGGATTTTATCAGCGCTTGGTGGTGAGCGTGGGTTTTCTTGGCCTGTTCTCGTTGTTCTTCTAGCTTGATTATTTCTGTTTGCCTTAGTTGTAAGGGAGAAGTGGATACTTCATCAATGTATTGTACTAAGGGCAAGGAGGGAATGACTAAGTGAGTAGGAAGAACTTCTTCTCTCCCGTAAACTAAATTAAAGGGAGAAGTGCCGATAGAGGCTTTCTTTGTAATTCTGTCTGCCCATAGGGCGTTTACTAGCGCTTTATGCCAATTCTTTTGGCTTTGATCGACTGTCTTTTTGATAATCCTAATTAGGTTCTTGTTCGTTGATTCAGCCAACCCATTACCTTATGGATAGTAGTTGGCAGAATACTTTAGTTTGAACCCTCTTTTGAGTGCGAACTCAGTCATGGTATTTCCAGAAAAATATGAAGCGTTATCGAATATTAAGGCCGTTGGCAATCCAAACCTAGTAATGATAAACTGGTCTATGAATTCAATAATATTTTCAGAATTAGCTGTCTTGAGAGGAACTGCCTCTACCCATTTAGTAAAATAGTCAGTTGCAGTGAGGATATACCTATGCTGTTTAGAGGAGTGAGGAACGATCTCACCTATTATGTCCAGGCCCCATTGGCTGAACGGCTGTTCGATGTTAACCGGCTGCAGTGGCATGGATGACTTCTTTTGTTTCCCTGCAGCCGTTTGGCAAACCTAGCATTTTCTTACGTGATTGTACGATTCTTTGAACAGCGTGGGCCAGTAGTATCATGCACGTAAGATTTTGTGTGCGGTGGCTTCTCCAGCATAGTGTCCACCTGCTGGTCCATCGTGGAGTTCCTGCAAAACCTTTTCGGCTTCAGTTTTCACAAGACATCTAAGAAGCACAGAATCATAGTTTCTTTTAAATAAGACATCATCTACGAGCTGATATTGTTTGGCCTTCAACCTCAGGGCTCTCTTTTTGATGTGATCCAGGTGAAATGGAGCATATCCGTTTTTCAGGAAATAAATGATGTCAGCATAGAATGATTCTGCGTCATTTACGCTTACCTCATACGTGTGTACCTCTTCAGGCGATTCTTCAGGGATTTGCGATGCTCCAGCTAACATCTTGCAGAAGCCTTGGCCTCTTACGATGGGTGCCGGCTTGATTTCCAGGTCGTATTCTTGCAAGGCGGTGATCCAATTCGCTCTCTTCTCGCCCACGTCTTTCTGAATAAGGAGGTTTCTTACCGCTGGGAATGGTACTATGACCTTGGTATGGGCCTTTAGCAAGAAGGGTCTGAAATATTTGACCTCTTTGAAAACGACATACGCCTGTTTCTCTACGTCCGAATATTTCAGCTCAGCACCTTGTAAGTTTGAGCTAAAGAATGCGATCGGGGCTTCTGCCTTTTCTTGGTTTGCCTGGGTCAAGATCGCAGCATAAGAATTTTCTGAGGCAAACATGTATAAGATGAATGGTTCTGAAAAATTTGGGGTTGCTAGGGATGGAGCATTGATGATGGCTTGTTTGATTAAGTTAAACGCTTCGTGCTCGTCTAGACCCCATTTAAAGCTTGAATTCTTTTTTATCATTTTTTGTAAAGGAGAAATAATGCGTGAAAAATCTGGGACAAATCTTTTCACAAAATTGATCTGTCCTAGGAAAGATTGCATGGTCTTTTTGTTATGGGGCATGGATATCTCAGAAATTTCTCTGATTCTGTCAGGTTCAATGTGAATGCCCGATTTGGACACTATGAACCCTCGCAATTTTCCTTCACTCAACGCGAGAAAAGATTTCTTCGGGTTAAGCGAGATTCCATACCTTAAACATCTTTGAAAGATTTGCTTCAAATCTTTGAGATGGTCGCTTCAGTTCTTGGAGTACACAGTTATATCATCCAGGTAAATCACTACTGATTTATTGACTAACCCTTTGAACGCAATGTCCATAGCCCTTTGAAAAGTAGCGCCGGCGTTGATCAGACCGAACGGCATCTTCCGATATGCGTAGGTACCCCATTTAGTTCGGAAGGTGGTTTTTAGCTGATCATCTGGGTGTACCAGCACTTGATTATATCCTGAAAATACATCCAGGAAAGACATCAATTTTGAGCCTGCTACAGCCTGTAGTACTTGCTCCATAGGTGGGAGGGGAAAATTGTCTTTCTGACAGGCTTTGTTGAGATTCCGGAAGTCGATGCAGATTCTAATATCTCCGTTTTTCTTCCTAACATGTACCATATTGGATACCCATTTGGAATGTCTGACAGGGAAAATTATTCTGGCTCTCAACAACTTATTCAGCTCAGTTTTTATCTGATTTTCCAGGTTGGGATGGATTTTCCTGAGCTTCTGTTCGACGGGTTTCTCGTTGTCAATCATAGGGATAGTGTGCTGAATGATAGAAGTGTTATAAGTTTTCAGCTCATCGTAGTTCCAGGCAAAGACGTTTTTGTACTGTCGTAGAAGATGGATGTATGCTGACTTTTCTTCAGGAGCTAGGCCTTGGCCTAGATTAACGTTTTGGGGTTTCTCTTCGGTTCCTAAGTTCACTGATTCGTAGTTCAGAGTTGAATTGTAAAGTTTGGTGTTAGCTGATCTTTTGAACCGACTTTTTAAGTCATACAAATCTTCTAATTTGACCACTGATTTGGGTATATCATTATCCGTGCCATTTTGTTGTATTTGGTGGTCATGACAGTCTTCGTCCATTATCTAGTTTGAGTAGGATCCTTCAGAGGTAAGGAAACTTACGATGTCTGGGTCGTCGTTGAATACTCTCCAGTTGGTGATATTGTCAGGGATAGACGGCTTAAAAATTAACTCTATGGAAAACCTATCTGGACTAAAGTCTTCGGAGGGGATGAGTCTGGAGGCTACGTTTGCTAGCAGGTCTGCGCTTGCATTGTGAAGTCTTGGTATTGATGAAATATTGAATGCTGTAAAATGCGCAGTGAAATCTTGCACTAAAGACTGATAGTGCTTTAAATGACTAGACAGGCAGTGTATGGTGTTACGTACCTGTTTGACGACGATCTCAGAATCTCCAAAGACTTGAAGATATTTGACGTTGTAGCCGATTGCTTTGTATAGGCCTTGCACCAAGGCTTCGTATTCCGCTGTGCTGTTCGTGCAATCGAACTCCAGCCTGCATGTGAGCATGGTCTTATTTCCGTCGGGGCTAATCAAGACGCATCCTGCTCCCGCTCCCTCATTGGACTTAGAGCCATCAAAATATAATTTCCAAAATAAAGAAGTATTTACAGGGTTATCTAAGAAACTAACACATTTTGAATCATCAGTCTGGGAAACGTTTTCTACTTGGGACACGACTGAATTTTCTAAATATGGTGATATGTGAGCATTGAAATTTCCAAGGAAAGAGTCTACCGAGTAGTTGCCTATGATGCTGCTGTTGTATGCTATGGCTTCGTTCTCTCCCTCCAAATCCGTCACTATGTACTTTTGGTGCAGCTCTCGTTCAACCTTTATTTGATTTGACTTCCCGTTGAAGGGTAACCACATGTGTGACCAGTCAGTCGAAAAGTATCCGTGGAGCTTCTCGGACCAATCCCTGCTAAGAATTAGACCATAAAATTCAGGGATGTCAGCAACTAGTATATCGATGACCTGGCATACCTTGGGGTTGGACGACAGTCTTATGTTCACTTGATTAAGTTCGCCTATCACTTCGACTTGTGATCGATCAAGTTGAACTATGCGCACTGCGGATTTTTGCGGTTGAACATTAAGTTTGGCGCATATTGACTTGGGTAGAATATTGGTTGAAGCACCAGAATCAACCAAGCATTTATGCACGTTTCTGTTAAAGATCTCATAAGTGAGGAGGAAAGGAGGAGTGTGAGATCTAGACCTCCCTCCAATCAAAGCGATGTCATTTGGATCGATTTTATTGATCGCGTTGATTGGGGGTCTTCCTATATTATGGGAAGCTATAGCTGTAGGTAGAGGTGCAGTAGGTATGGTGTGTAACTCTTTCATCATGATCTTCTGTTGGTGTTTCAATTTGCTCAACTCGTACAGGGTGATATTAGCCCTAGTCTTCTTCATGTCGTCGATGATGTTATACTCCATTTCATCCGACACTATTAGTGTCTTTGATGGAGGCGATTGCTCTGATTGGACTGGACTAAATGAGGTCGCTTTAGAGGTTGTCTTCTTTGTTGCGACCTTTTCTTTCGCTGGAGGGCTTGCGCCCTTCTGTTTTGGGGTAGTCTGGGGAGGATCAAGTTGATTTCTGCTTCGTGTGCTAACCGGAAGTGCTTCTTGATCTTCCTCTTGCGGGAGGATGAAATCCCACATTCCTTGCAGTTCCACCACTTCTTCGTCGTCGGTCTGCGTTTCGATGGTGCTCTCTTCTTCTTCTTCTTCAGATTCCACATTTGAGACCACGTTGGGTGGCTTCGTCTCCATTGGGGGATTTCTTTTGAAATTCCTAAAAGGCTTTCTTGGGGACGATTCTGCCACTTGCTTTCTTATGTCGATCATCTCATTAGACATGGCTTTCAAGACTTTTTGTAATCCTTCCATGTCGAAAGGATCCTTCGTTTGCTTCTTCTTGGTTTCTTCTTTGAAAGAGATTTTCTTAGATTTACGCTCTTCGATTGTAGATCTCTTTTCTAGGGCTACTACGCATCTTTCGACTGCCAATGCCTCAGCAAAGTTTTCGACTAAGGTTGTCTTGCTTGCCCTATCTACAAAGATGGCCAAGTTTGAAGGTAAGGCCGTGATGTACCATTCGAATCTTACTTCCTCGCTGGGCTGGGAAGCAGCGGGGATTTTATTGAGGATCTTGTTGAACCGTAAGTTAAAATCTTTAATGGGTTCCCTAGCCTCAGCTTTAAGATTGGACAAATCGTTGATCAGTGTCGCTTTCGATCTATCATCACCGAATTTGGTGAGAAATTGATTTTGAAAAATATCCCAGCTGGTGATAGATCCGGAGGGTAGCGAAAAGTACCATGACCCGGTTGTCCCTTGCATCGTATATGGGAAGAGTCGGACCACGGCATCTTTGTTGGTGACCCCGTTGAGATTAACAGAAAGCATGAAATTATTGATATGTTCTTCAGCTAGCATTCCAGTTTCTGGATTGAACTTTGGTAACCACTTCTTAGGATGGGAAGGTATTGGACTCAGGGGTGGAGGCATTAAAACCGCCCCAGGGTTGTTCCATGGAGATTGTGCCATCGCTGAGTTGCTGGTTAACAAAAGTGTAGAAGATGATCTTCGAGGTTGAGAAGATAGAGATTTTACGATCTTTGACGATTGTGGAGGAAGGGTTGCGGAAGATGTATGAGTGATTTGAGGTGGAGATGTGGGTGGTTGACTTCGCGGAGAGGGAGTTGAAATGGACGAGGTGGATGAAAGAGTCTCTCTGTCAGACTCTTGAAGTGCTTTCCTTGCTCTTTTCCTAGTGGGGAGAGGGATTTCAGTTGGCTGAATGCCGAACTTTTCACTCTTCAATCGGGTCAGGGGATGAGCAGGGTTGTATTGCGAAGTCAAGCTGCCTTTAGATTTATCAGATTTCTGGTTAAAAATAGAGAATCCCTGGAGTTTACGGATCAAGGTTTGAACTTCAGGGGGATCGACAATAAGTTGTTCTGATGTATCGGGATGTATAGCAACGGTGGATGTCCGAGCGACTTCCAGTTCCGAGTTTAGTCGTACCGGGAAAGTCGGGGAAGTTGGTGAGGGTGACTTGCTCTTAGAATGGTATTTGAATTTTGAATTATGCGCCATTCATAGCTCGGCCCTCCTTCTAGCGCCAGAAATGTTGAGGGCCCCGAAGTCGGGTCAACAACAAGGGGGATACCCACCCGGTCCGGAACCTGGTTGGCGGCTCCTTGCCCGTTTGGAGTAGCGGGTCCGACTGGGGGTAATGGGACCAGTTTCCCAATGTGATTGGTGTGTGTGTGTGCGTAGAGTCTGATGATATTAATCTAGAGGTTTTTCTAAACTAGTCTTGATTTTAACTGCTAAACTAACTCTATGCTAATGTAATCTAATGAAGAGAAATACATCTTATCTATGCTAACCCGGGGTGTTTTTCTTTTGTTTATGCGATCTAGAAAGATTTCTAATAGCAGCTGGTAATAAAGATCATTCAACTGATATCAGAATATAAACCAATAAAGATAAACCGTTCTGCATAAGAAGTTAGGCAGAGTAGTTGTGAAAAGCATATCGCATAATCAGTTTTCTATATGTTAAGCATGATTAAATGATCCCACCGTACAGAAGTGCCAAATGGTAATGCAAAAATTCATACAATAACATATAAAAAACTCAGCTACATATCACTTTAGGGATACAGCAGAATCTAGTCAAGAGATAAAAGTACCCTGTATGACTAATTTCACCAATAAACTTCAAGTAATAATGATTTATTTCTACTTGTTCTAACATCTGCTAAGAGTACAGAAGTGCAACATCAGTAACAGATATTAAAATGCAAACATAAATAAATCTTGATCCATCTATTCATCAAAAACCTCCTCTGAGGGTGCAGAAGTGCATGTTCTGAGGATAAGTTTTTTGACAGATTTCCGGACCCCTCTCCAAATGCCATGAGAAGGGTTAAATACTACTAGCTAATTGATATTAATTACACGAATCTAGGGAATCGGCTTCAAATGACCACCCTTTACTAAAAGAAAATTTATTTCTAAAACTTTTAAATATAATTTATGACCGTTTCTGTATATTCTCTTTAGTGTTGTCAACAACGCAACGTTTTCCTAGGAAGAGTCGGCTGACTGCCTTCTTCTTTTGCTCGGGAGATAAAAGTGGAAATAACAAGAGGCGACACTTTCTTCTGACAGACCGGAAGATATTTTCGAAAACCTTTCTCTAGCTGGGTGTATTCGCCGCGTGCATACTTAGCACAACCCAGGTTCTTCTCGAACTGATTTTGCTGTTGCTGTTTTCGGTTTCCGGTCGTGCGAATGACTGAGTGGGTTAGGAGTCGTGCTGTATGGACATCCCCCTATTTTAAGAATTGTTTCCGTTCTTTGTTCCAGATTTTCCTGAAGCGTCTTCCTTCTCATGCGCTTCTTTCTCTTCTTTACCAAGTCTGAGCTTCAGGATCTTTTGTGAACATGCTGCTTTTGTGCGCCTTTGACTCTGAGTCCTGGATAGTCTAATTTCATCAGTGCCAGTTGTCTGATAGTCTGGAATCCGCGGCCTTGCTGCATGCGGCATTCGTTTGCGGAGGCATCTTCTCTCTGCTGTTTGATTGGCGCTTTCCCCTTTCTCTCAAATGTTTCCTGCATATAGATTTATATCAGTTGCGTGTCTTGCAGTCTACGCAAAGAAGAAGGGAAATGAAAAGATTGACATAAAAGCATTAAACTCTAATGAATGCGTAATCCTGACATGCATCATGACTTGACTCTTCGATAAATGCGATGCAATCATTCCTTGATACTCAAGCATGAGGTCATTAAATTCCTTCAAGGCACGCACTTAATCTTGGGCTTGTCGTGTGATAAGTCTTTTCAGATCGCAGATCGCAAATCGCTACCATCGCAGATCGCAAATTGCTGCCATCGCAGATATCGCAAATTTTGTTTAATGGTTATGCCGTATAGCGCGATGCTTGCGATTTGCGATTTCGCATATCGGCGTTCGGCGGTTTTCGAAGGTCTTCTTTTAAAGGGGCGCGTGTGATGTATGCGACGCGATGAACTTCGCATCGCTCATTCGCGGTCTTGCTTTTCGCGCTCGAGTAATGGTTCGGCCTTTCTTTGCGATGCGATTTAAGCCTTAGGGAGAGAAATATAAAAAACTTTAGAAAAATATTTTTTTGGGATTTTTGTTCAGGGTCCCGTCTTTGCTTGACGTTATTGCTAATGTCAAGTGAAGAAGGGGGGTTGTTGGTGACCACAACAGGACTGGACACCAAAATACAAGTGAAAATCAAGGGCCTTCTGAAAATAGTTTGGGGTAATTACGCCCTAGGATTACTAGTGAAGGTATCAAAAGTAGTTATGCTAACCTCTAGATAATAGCCTTTGCCAGTGCAAGCACCCAAGCTTCGCAAGGGTACCCTCCAGAAGTACTGTGAACATGATACCTATGCGATCCCTAGGAAAGGAAACTGTGGATACCAACTTGTATCAAAAGCTACGCAAAACAATTGTGAGGTGGGATCCAACAAGTAGGAGAGGGGGTATCTCTCTTCCTTGTCTTCACTCTCCCTCATGCTTAACTCCCAGTCATAGAGCTTTCCCGGTCTTTTTAATGATATTGGGTTTCCCTATTTATTCAACTTCCATGTTTTTTATTTTGAGCGACCTTGGAGAGTTAACTCTCCACTCACCTATTCCAAGGCCCTAATGAACCTAAACTTGTTGGTGTTTATTAATGACAACAATAAAAGTTCTCGTTCATTTTAATAGATCACTTGATTTTATATAGTTGTTCTTTAAGTGAGCGGGAATTACGAGAGTGAAACTGATGATGTTTAATGATGAAAAAGAAATCAATAAGAAACTAATTATATGGATGCAGTCATTTTCTTCGATGAAGAGTGATTTCTACTTGGGTTATACGAAAACCTATATAAAAGAAAAATATTTTTTCTTTTCTTTTCTGAAACAATCGACACACACCCAAAATCTAAAAAGACTAAGAATGCTTAAAATGAAAACTAACCTAGTGCAAGTCAAAATGATGATGCAAGATCCTAAATAACACTCACAAGCAAATGTGGTTCTTTATAGAGACAATAAGCCAACTTGAAAATGAAGAGGGAAAAAAATTAAAAACAAATCTCTCTCCAAAGCAAGCATAAAAAATTGCAAAAGATCACAATTCACTTCTCAACAACAAAATGATAAAAACCATAAACTAAAATCTTGGAAAAAGAAAAACAAAAAGCAGTGATTTTGTGTTTTTTCTTTTAAGGAAGCAAAAACAACTTTTTGAGGTCATAAAAGTACTACTAAAATTAGAAATATCAATAAATA
This sequence comes from Pinus tabuliformis, assembly GCA_031772625.1. Classification (NCBI taxonomy): domain Eukaryota; kingdom Viridiplantae; phylum Streptophyta; class Pinopsida; order Pinales; family Pinaceae; genus Pinus; species Pinus tabuliformis. Next base: position 1,551,819,499 of record CM062804.1, read on the forward strand.
ATTACAATGAGTCTTCCAATCTTGCAAGCTATAAAACTCATGAATAAATGAAGAAAAACTACAAATTTGCACAAACTAATCCGAATAGTAGCAAAAATCTTTTGGAAAACCAAATAAATGTCAAGAAAGAAATACTTTCAAACTTGCCAAAAAGACTCAAAAAGGCAAGAAAAGCAGCAAGGTAATAAAACAAGGGAAAACAAAGCAAGGGAACTTGTAATTGTTGAGTCTTGAAAATGTCATTCATTTGCATTATACTTTCACTATTATGTCCATTATATCACCTCCATTTCACTACTATGTAACCACATTCATCCCACTTTCATTATCATTGGGCCACCTTTATGTTTTTCCAATATTTATTATTTCTAAGCCTTTTAAGTGAATTTGTGGTTAAACATTAGAAAATAATGTGCATATGCTTATACCTAACAAATGGGTTGAGATTGTTGACATGTGTAGGTTGAAAGGAGGCTTCTAGAAGACCCTTATGTGGCACTCTAAGGCCAAATTCGAATTTGGTTGGAAAGAATCATGGGATCATGAGGATATATGTCACATCTCCTAATTGTATTGTAACTCTAAAAAGACATGTGTCTTATCAGTTCCTATTTTGATTAGGACTCTAGAGGTAGAGGGAGAGATTCATGGACTCTCATTAATGAGATGGCTCTCATCTTTTTGTATAAATAAGAGATCTCTCTCCTTCATTTGCTAGTCTTTTCCTTTTAGTCTTTTCTTAGTCCTTTTAGCTTGTTAGTCCCATGTCTTTTGAAAGCTTTTGTACTTTGCACTTTTGAAGAAATTGAATAAAGCTTTGATGTTCTCAACATGGAAGGAGATGTGAAGTAGATGTCATGGAGCATATTAGGATGTAAGTAGAGTAGATTTCATTTTGTAAATATTGCTTTGTAGAATGTAAGGTAGATTAGATTTTCATTCATGCAATTTCAATTCATGCAAGTGTGTTTAATTTTACTTTGATTTCATGACTAGTGGCATGTGTGATCATCTTGTCTATGTTGCTGACCTTTATTTTTCTGTAGTTTGATTTTCATTAGTATCATTTCTTTAACTTGCACTTCACTTTTTGCTCTTAGATATCAAGTTGTTCATATATTGATGGTTCTTTTTCCATAATCAAATAACTTTATTGGAGCCAAAATATCACTTAGTATAACTTGGTTTAGTTGGCTTTAAGACTCACATTGCTGACTTGTTCATAACTAGCTGAAAGGCAAAAAGGTTAAGAAAATGTTAAAGTAGTGTGATTTGTCTCCTTTATGTAGTATCACTTAGATTTCACATTTCATTTTCATTTTAAATCAGCAACAGAGATACTGGGCCGATGTCATCAGTCCTTTATTTGATGTCTTTATTTTCCTTTAAGCATTTGATTTCATAGGTGGTAGGCGGCCCCTGCCTTGTATAGTTGTCACTTTAATTTCTTGCATTTCTTTTTCTTATTTCATGTATATTAATGTACAGTTTGAATTACTGCATTTTATTTTCTTTTTAACATGTATATTATTGTACATAAATTTCTTTCAAGTTGATTGTAGATTAGTGATACACATAGCCTTTTAATGAACTAATGACGTGATAGAATCATCTTGTCCTTTTGCTGAAGCAGCAAGGATACTGGGTCTCATAGTCATTCTCTCATTATTTGATTATTGCATTTTATTTCAATTGAACTAGTTGCATTAAACACTTTAGAAAACCAACAAGAACAAAACGCCAAAAACAGCATAAACTATAAAACAACGAAGTAAGAGAAAGGTTAACTAAGCACATATAGTGCACCACACTTTATCAGTTTACGATACCCGGATTGATAATTTATGTAGAGCAAGTTAAGACGTTAAATTGACTAGACATTTTGGCGCCGTTGCCGGGGAAGTGTAATTAGGAGACCTTATTTCTTACATCTAAAAAAAAATTAACAATTCTTGAGTATGCTCTCCTCTTGCACTTTGTGTGATCTGGAGGATCAGAAAAATGATTTTTATGTAAAAAAAAAGTTAACAATTCTTGAGTATGCTCTCCTCTTTCACTTTGTGTGATCTGGAGGATCAGAAAAAGAATTATTATGTAAAAAAAAAAAGGAAAAAAATAAACTTCAACATTTCAATTGATTCAATAAAAAAAAAAAAATGATGATGAAAAAATGAAACTCAAGTGCTTTGATAGGATCAAATTGTCCAAAATTGTCTGGTTATGCTTTGTAGTGGTCTTCAAAACACTGTATCCTGTTCAAATAAGGTTTTGCAACTTAGCTGCTGAAACTGCCCTGATTCCGCAGCTAGCTGTGAATTCCGCAGCTGTTTCAAGGTTTAGCAGGTTACATGCATCCAATGAAAAAACCGACCACATGGGCATCTCAAAAATTGTCCTGACATGGATCCTATCCTAGTCACCTAGCTCAGATCGATGAAAAACTAGCCTAGGACCTCAGTCAAAGTCTTGTTTTTAACATGCTTTTCTTGAAGTATTTGCTGCCTGAAATTGAAAATCATTAATCCTTTTTATAAAATTTTACAATTTCAGAGAAGAAAAAAAGAAGAGAAAAGCAATCTATGGCTATCTCCATTCCTAGTTTTCATTGTGGCTTCAATAAAAAATCTGCCTCCTTGATCAAGCTTTGGCCTGAAATAAACATGCAACATAAAAAATGCACTGTATATACGAGAAAAAAAAAGAGGACCGAATTGTGCATTTTTGGAGGTTGGTTCCTGTAGGAGGCATTCATCATTTAGTGGCATATTTTTGAGTTGATTTCACCCTTGGATAGCTACATTATCAGTCAGAAACAAAGAGTTTCTTACATCCATGCGCTTGTCCTTCAGCCATGGCCAATTTTCTAGCTCGGAATAGCTTTGATGTTCCTGAAACCACAACCATCTGAACCTCTTCATGAAAATAGAATTTCAATAATGGAACAAGTTCATCAAAATTCATATGCTTCTGGACCTAAGAGATCTTATACTTTCAATACTACTTTTGGGTAGGGGTCTTTTACTTAAGCTACTTTTTCATTGGCTTCGTTCGGGATTCCCAGCTTGTGGGCAACAAGAATAACATCAACCCCCATCCTAAGCTTGAGCAAGTATTTCAATAATGCACTAGAGGATAAGATCTCAGAGAGCCTTAAAAGCATTACAATATAGATCGGTTTCCCCTTTGTAATCCTAGACATTTTGAACGCGAAAACGTAGAAACTTTGGGTTGTTCTGCCAATACCGATACAGAGAGAAGTACAGCAGCTATCATACCCTACTCACTCCACCAATCACAAACTAATGATTTGACTTACAGACCTAACACACAGCTAACTATCCCAGCTATCAGTCTTTCTCCGCTCCTATCCTCCCACAGGCAAACAGTTAACTCAGAAAAATGCGTAAACAACAAAAAAATGTCAAACTTTACACCTTCGACTCTCCCAAACAGAGACGAATTTAGAAAAACTAAAACATGGGTTTTTTTGCTAGGTAGGTTAATTAGATAACCCAGAAACCGTTTGAGAAAATCCGTGGCGGTCTGGGAGAAATCCTTGGTTCTTTGGAGCCCATTTTTGACTGCCGCGCGTGAAAAAAACAGAACTTTCAATTAAATGAGCGGACAGTGATTCAATTCGGCTCTGCGCTGGCACCTACTCTACCTCTCCCACGTCTTCCACCCTTTTCCACCCGTTTGCAAATGATTAATACCTGTTTTGAACACGGCACTGTCTAACTCCATTACATACGGCTCTTCACTCCATAAAACTCCGCCAAGCAAGAGGTGTTTAAAACTTATACGGTTCCTCTCCACCACGATCTCCACAGCCAAAAATTGAAACGTGTATGAAAGTCGTCCGACTCCAAGGGATTTGGCCGTTATTTCATTCCTTTATCACTCCATTCTCACACGCATTTGAACTCATTCTCATGCTTGTCTTCCACTTCTTCACACTATTTCCGCTCTCGTTTTGCTGTAAACTTCACGTCTCTGTTTTAAACCCCGCAACTCTGTTTCAAACTCCACGGTTCCATTTTCTACCTGTAATACCATTTCCTCACAGATTGGATATGGAGGAAAAGAAACTGTAGGGGATCATGAGCAACAAATTGATGAGCTTAACAAGGGTGAATCTGATGCTTATCCAGTGAGTTATAGTAATCTAATTGTATTTAACTTGATGTACTGCAATTTTTATGTTTTCGGTTTTGTTGATGTGTTTATTTACATTTCAAAAAAAAAAACGAGTCCAGATCTGGCCGAAATGAACAAATAATCCTGCTACTAATAATGTCAGAACCATAGAAAAAATGGCAGATTTATGACAGTTCTTTTCTATGCCAGATTTATGACAGTCATAGATGTAAGCAGTGTTGTTATTACCTCGTATTACAGTGCGGCTATTCCACCGACAGCCTGAACCGTGAATTGCACTAGTAAAGTTAGTTGTCTTGAAGGGGCACATTTTTTTTCTCTTCCACGCACACAGCCACTCCATTTCACAGCACTTTCTACACTCTGCACTTTTCGCAGCCAATACAGCTTTTCCGCAGCTCATATAGCGTTTCCGCAGCCAATCCCAGATTCCGCAGCTGTTTCGTTAAACTCTAGGTTGCAGGTGTCCTCAAGCAAAACAAGTCACATGGGTAGCTAGGGAAATGTCAGTACATTGATGGTGTCCTATTCATTCGATCAAATTTGATGAAAAAGACCCCGGTCAAAGGGAAGTCAAAATGTGTGTTATCCCAAAGTTGCCACACTGAGTCGCCACACTAAGTCGCTGCATGTCAAGGAAAAAATAATAATTTTGAATCAATGAAATGAACAAGTTATTTTCTCACTTTTCTGGAGGTATTGATTAATTTTGGACTGATAATGAAAGATGAATGGCTAACTTTTTATTCAAGATTTTTAGCTACAGATCTGTTTCCCAATTCCGTAGCCAGAAAAACCTCATTGTTCAAATCAGTCTATCTTTCTCATACAAAATCAGATTTTGATGATTTAAGTACCATTGGAAAGATCTCAACAAGATCTATACAATGAGAAATATATCATTAGAGTTCGAAATAGCAAATAATGAAATAAATTGCTGAAAGGAAGCAACATCAACTTGAGGCACTAATTCCAAAGCAGGTATAAATTATTTTGATTTTTCCTTTGAGAACTTGTTTCATTAATACAAATTCTTAGTTGTGTGTGTAAATATCATAACTAGAGAGATTGATCACCTCTCTCCTTTGATAAACTTACATTCCATTGCAGAAGAAGTATTAGTTTTTTTGCAGGTTTAAGGAGGAAAGACAAATGACTACAAGAGAATGGTGTCTCTCTAAGAGACCAATTTGTTTCATAAGAGGATGATCAACAACAAAGAGGAAAGATGCTGATGTAAAATCAGATCCAAACACTTGAAAAACTTTCAGATACTATTGTCTCCATCACATCCATCCATCACATCCATACTTCATAATAAACCATTCACCTCATTCCACTCCATATTTTCCATTTTCATTCACATACACTTTCTATCTCTTTTTGTCCATTCATAACCCACAAATAAAAGCAAGAGGCTCATTCACATGCTTATTGCCATTGCCATTTCTGTTCTCCATTGTCATTTTCCATTTTCATTTTCCATTCCTTGTCATTTTCATTTCGCAAATAAGCCTTGCTTCAATGCAAATTATTGAGTCCATAGTCCTTTGAGTCTAAGTTCTTTGTAAAAACACCTTGAGGCTTGCATGCCTTAATGGCAAGTCCTCATGCTGACAAACAATGGGAATACATTAATGTCCCTTGTTCGTTAGATCTTCTAGGTGACTCGACATCAGCAAATTCATTCGTACCTAGCAAGATGTGTTTGGGCATCTTGACTCTCATTGTCATCAATGGTGAGAGTTCTCGTGTTGACTAGTGGCATCCATTAATGGCCACTAAGCCAACAATTTCCTACTATGTTCGACATCAGAACATCTTTTCACATAGTAGGAATTGTGCCAAAGAGTTTTGAAGACATGAAGACTATTATTTTCAGCATTTTGGAGCAGATTCAGCAAGTTTTAGTAGAAGCAATAAAAAGTCATCTTATCTCTCTATCCATGACTCCTCTTGATCAGCCACTTGAAGAAGATCAGAAGTTTTCAGCCACCACACATACAACTCATCCATTCCAAAGGGTAAGTGAAGGTACGTAATTTTCTAACTTTTAACCATAGAATTCCATAAAAAGCTAGAATGATAATTGTTGGAAAAAGATTTCTCTTCCTCATTTCATAAAATTGTCAATACCATCAGTTGGGGGGGGAATACATTCATATTCATATCTTTCCATGTCCATATCATATTCAGGAACTCACATACTTCCAACATATATTAATTATTACATTGCTATTATGAGCATACAATGGCTTTTGAAAAAGTGCTTAAAGGATAAATTGGATACAAACAAAATCATGGTTGTCACACAAGAACCAACCATCATGCAATCCAATAAAGATATACTTTGCAACAATAATCAAAATATCATTATGCAAAGTTCAAAGATCAAAATAGAAGGCAACAAAAAAAGTGGTTGTAACACAAGAACCAACCATGTTGCAATTCAAGTGAAACACTTTGCAGAAATATGAAGTTATCAAATGATATCATGCAAAGTTAAGCCAAAGCTCAAGGATCAAAAGAGTTAATGTAATATACATTGCATGAGGACATGCAATAGCTTCAGTTGGGGGGTATGTTGAGTCTTGAAAATGTCATTCATTTGCATTATACTTTCACTATTGTGTCCATTATATCACCTCCATTTCACCTCCATTTCACTACTATGTCACCACATTCATCCCACTTTCATTATCATTGGGCCACCTTTATGTTTTTCCAATATTTATTATTTCTAAGCCTTTTAAGTGAATTTGTGGTTAAACATTAGAAAATAATGTGCATATGCTTATACCTAACAAATGGGTTGAGATTGTTGACATGTGTAGGTTGAAAGGAGGCTTCTAGAAGACCCTTATGTGGCACTCTAAGGCCAAATTCGAATTTGGTTGGAAAGAATCATGGGATCATGAGGATATGTGTCACATCTCCTAATTTTATTGTAACTCTAAAAAGACATGTGTCTTATCAGTTCCTATTTTGATTAGGACTCTAGAGGTAGAGGGAGAGATTCATGGACTCTCATTAATGAGATGGCTCTCATCTTTTTGTATAAATAGGAGATCTCTCTCCTTCATTTGCTAGTCTTTTCCTTTTAGTATTTTCTTAGTCCTTTTAGCTTGTTAGTCCCATGGCTTTTGAAAGCTTTTGTACTTTGTACTTTTGAAGAAATTGAATAAAGCTTTGATGTTCTCAACATGGAAGGAGATGTGAAGTAGATGTCATGGAGCATATTAGGATGTAAGTAGAGTAGATTTCATTTTGTAAATATTGCTTTGTAGAATGTAAGGTAGATTAGATTTTCATTCATTCAATTTCAATTCATGCAAGTGTGTTTAATTTTACTTTGGTTTCATGACTAGTGGCATGTGTGATCATCTTGTCTATGTTGCTGACCTTTATTTTTCTGTAGTTTGATTTTCATTAGTATCATTTCTTTAACTTGCACTTCACTTTTTTCTCTTAGATATCAAGTTGTTCATCTATTGATGGTTCTTTTTCCATAATCAAATAACTTTATTGGAGCCAAAATATCACTTAGTACAACTTGGTTTAGTTTGCTTTAAGACTCACATCGCTGACTTGTTCATAACTAGCTGAAAGGCAAAAATGTTAAGAAAAGGTTAAAGTAGTGTGATTTGTCTCCTTTATGTAGTATCACTTAGATTTCACATTTCATTTTCATTTTAAATCAGCAACAGAGATACTGGGCCGATGTCATCAGTCCTTTATTTGATGTCTTTATTTTCCTTTAAGCATTTGATTTCATAGGTGGTAGGGGGCCCCTGCCTTGTATAGTTGTCACTTTAATTTCTTGCATTTCTTTTTCTTATTTCATGTATATTAATGTACAGTTTGAATTACTGCATTTTATTTTCTTTTTAACATGTATATTATTGTACATAAATTGCTTTCAAGTTGATTGTAGATTAGTGATGCACATAGCCTTTTAATGAACTAATGACGTGATAGAATCATCTTGTATTTTTGCTGAAGCAGCAAGGATACTGGGTCTCATAGTCATTCTCTCATTATTTGATTATTGCATTTTATTTCGATTGAACTAGTTGCATTAAACACTTTAGAAAACCAACAAGAACAAAACCCCAAAAACAACATAAACTATAAAACAACGAAGTAAGAGAAAGGTTAACTAACCACATATAGTGCACCACACTTCATCAGTTTACGATACCCGGATTGATAATTTATGTAGAGCAATTTAAGATGTTAAATTGACTAGACAGTAATCTAGGCTAAAAATGAAATCAAAATCAATTTCTTGTTTTGTAAAACCAGAACATCCAAGACTTCAGAACGAAGCCTTGAACGCAAGACACAAACTACAAACTTACTTAAGAAGAAATCCTAGGCCAAACAAGACTTTTAAGTGAGGAGAAGATTTTGAAAAATAAAGCTTGTAGGAAAACTGAGTTCTCCAGACAGCAAATTACCATACAACAACATAAAACACCAAGTAGTAGACATAACTGGGAAAAAAGATTTGAAAATACAATTCAAAAAATTGCATAAGTGACTGTGTAAAGACAGAGAAGCGTGCACACATGTTTCTAACACAAGAAACTTGTGTATATGTGAGTCTGCTTGAAGAAACCTGCATGTATACGTGACTATAACCTAAGAAAAAAACGTATATAAAGCTTAATTATGAAAAAAAAATCAAAGTTTGATCAAGAAGATCAGACTTGATGACTAGGACAATAATGGATCAAATAACAATGTAAAAGAAAGCAATCAAGAAATTTAATCCTGATTGAGAATAAACAACCCAAGCCAGGAATAACAAGAATGTTATCCCCAGTGGAGTCACCAGTTCTGTTGTGGGTGATAACACCCTAGGGTCTTGGGTTGAGAACTGCAATAGAGGGGAGGGCAAACCACAACAAGAAATTCTCAAGAAATCAACCTAAATGCTTATTCTAATGAACTATGTAAGAGTGTCCTTACCCGAAATTCCTATGTTTGAGTAGATCCCACAAGGTGCAAACCCTCATCTTCTCTTGATATCTTTGGAACTTGAAAATTATTCAAATGAAACATATACATCAGTAGAAACATAAAGCATGTTCATGATATTAACTTTAAATCATATAAATGAATGAACAATTACACATTAATGTAAGATTCATAAACGAATTACAATATAAATAGATGCATAAACACATTTAATATCAAAAATAAAACATAATTCCTTTATTGAAGTTAGCTACAAGTAAAGTTGAGAAATATGACCTCAGTCCTTCTCCGTATCCAAGTGGAAATATCCTTTGGAAGCATCCTCCAGATCTTTCCTTTCTCAGCCTCAACAATTTTCTTCTGTCACCAATACAAGGATATCTTCAAGAAAGATGAAGGATATCTCCGACAAGGGAACAAGGGTTTCCTGAAGCTTTGGGCAGTGCAAGAGGCACAGTGATTTCGTCAGACTTGAGCAGAGATAATCTCACTATAGTATCAATATCTCATATCTCCTCCCTGAATGCCTTCCCATGGATGTTTATTTATACTTCTCCAAATTAGTTTTTTCAGTTGGGAAACAGTTGGGCCACGGGCAATAAGATGTGAGTAATAGGTAAAACCTATGAACTCCACCCTAAATTAAGGAATTCTTTTTAAGTGTTTTAACATATGTACATGGGTTGGGTATATGTCGACCCACGTGCACATGCTTTTATCACAGGGCAAAGTAGCGTATAGGGAATAAAACATTATTTTATAGATTTTGGACCAAGTCTGGAAGAAAGGGTTTCCCTAGGCCATAATCAGAGCATCATATCTACCAAGAGTGGTAAATGGTGCTATAACACTTTTCCCTATATTATTCAACAATGTTGACATCATGCTACTACATAACCCATGAGGATGTGACACTAACATTGTGTTGCTATGTGGCTTCCCCCAAAGGCACCATATGTCACTCACCAATAGGCCATAAGGCCATCCAAAAGGATATTTCTAGCCTAGCAAGTTTCACATTGTCAATGTACCATATCAACATGTCATCCATTACATAAATCCACATGGACACCATCCTAGTTCTCACCAGGATCCTAGATCCTCATGCAAAATAAAACTTTCCTGTTATAATATGTTTCATACTCACAATGGAGCCCAATCTATGGCCTCCACATAATTACACCCAATCTCTTTTTCATTGTAGCTTCAAAGGGAAACCCCTACAGGACTCGCAAACCTGAATTCCATTTATTCACATTACTCAATGGATGTAATGCCCATCTCACAGCTCTTGTGCCCTAGGGTTGAATTGAAATTGCAAGCCCACCTTGCTACTAGGTTGCAAACTGGAAAACCCTCTATGAAGTGATGGAAAAAACTATCCATTGAGCCCTTCAACACTTATAGAGTTATCATTATGTTTTCTTTCCTCCCAAATTGTGAGCAATGGCTAAGTGAAAAGCCAAATTTTAATGCTAAGGCATGAGGTCCTTACCTATGTTGTGAAAACACAAAAACTATGGCTTATTCCTTGTATGATTTCCCCATAGACAAGTAACTAACATAATCCTCCCAAAAATATAATTTAATTTCCTAATCAACCTCGAGGTTATGCCTCTCCATCCATTATCATGCATGACCACAGTATAACCAACATAGTCATACAAGGAAGATACATCATTTAAGGAAAATCAATATAAGTAATACGCATATCGCATCGAAGAATATGGAAGTGCAAGTAAATGCTTGTCTTAACTAGGAGGAAATACTCAGTAATACAACAAGGGCCCCCAATAACTCCTAGCCAACAACATACAATTCTTAAAAGAACCAAAAGACCAATGGTACATAAGACAATGATCTTATGGAATGGTGATAATTAAGTTATGGAAATTAAAATCCCGCAATAACCTAGATTAGATTCTTAATATTCCCACAAGACGTGGTTAACCTTGTATCATAGGGAGCATAGCAAGATACAGAGGAAGCTAAAAGCCTCTCATATATTGAGAACAATCATGCCACTCCTCTCATTATAATTGCATACAAAAAATACACATCCTCACATTATTAGTGATGATACACCTAACATTATATAGTAATAACATTTATTATTCAAGGAAATAGGTATACAAGAAACACTTAACCTATAATCTATGAATGACCTGGAAATTGAAAGAGGGGCTTCAACTCTCCACCCAACTATAGGCTAACTACAATGCAACCTCTCTTATAGCTAACCACCCTTGAACTTGATTTAGAGTATGAGGAGTTAAATGCTCAAGGGTATTCACACCGCTAACTAGTCAACAAGTAGATAAGAGGAGACAACCACTCTTTATGTGTTCTATCAATTACTCCTAGGTAGAAAATACCAAGTTGAATCACTCAATATCTTAATGAACAAATACAAGAGAATAATCTCAGGAAGGATTCCCTCAATCCAGGAATGATATTCTCCCTCTAAAGGGTGTTTTATCATCCCTAAGGCAAGCATTTCATGAGAGTGAGGGTCTCTCCTAAGCCCTCTAAATTGAAGTAAACAACAATATACTTGATGGGTCCTAAACTAGAATGTTGGGAACACTCCCCCATTCCCCATTTACTGTCAAGTTTTTCTATTGTTGCTTCTCTTTGTGCTTATGCTCCTTTCCTTTCCATTATGACAACCAATTTTTTTCCCCACTTACATCGTGCAGGGAATTCTCAAACAATTGTGGAAAATCCTTACTCAGTTGTTGTTAACCAATACAGGAACACCCTTTTATATTCTTAACTGCCTTCCACTCCCTCTTTTATCCCCCCCCATCATCTATTGTGTGTTGAGTTTCTACGCGTCCCATGAGAATGAGTTGTTGACTACCCTTACATATTTTAATATCTACACTATCATACCAATTATTTTTCCAAGGAGCTAGGTGGGGAAATGAATGAAATCACCTAGGTTAAACACTTTCATAAGTAACTCCTCCCCCTCATTCTTTGGATCCATGTCCACTCATCCAAACTACCCATATTTTACAGTTTCCATATTATTACATGAATTACAAATCATAGTGACATTTACAAGAGGGGTTAGAAATGAGGGTTGCTACAAACCCCACCTTGAGAGGAACACTATCCTTGGTGTTTTATGCATTACCACACACTATTTAAATGAGCTTTTTATACACAACTCTTCCACATTTAAATTTTCAATTGCTTGATCAGTAAACAAAAATGAGTGAGACACCCTCATTTGATCAACATTTTCTCAAGTGGCTATGTCTAGTTCATGATGCTTTCAATGCACCTCATCCCACTTAATTTGTTATTGTCAAAGATGATTCCTCCCTCCAATGTCCAACTACAATGTCCATTGCACTCAGTCCTTCTTTACAGAATAACCTCGGAACATTTCTTCCTACAACATGCTAATTTACCTTTGATCCAAATTGGCATGCCCATGACTCTTTAAAACAAATTTATTTTCATTTTTTGACATTCCCTTCTCTCCTTCTAAGTCCATTGTAAATGTATCTATTTTGGGGCTAGTGTCTTGTCAATTGTAAATGTATGTTTGCAAATTTCACTCTTTAATAAAATCTCAGAGTCTGCACATCTTCATGCATATGCCATGAATGTATTAAGACTATTATTTTTATATTTATGATATGTTTTGTATCACTTATGCTAATTCCTATGAACTAATGTGTTTTTTTTGGTATGAATCTTTTTGAATGCATGGTGTTATGTTATTATGATTGTTACATAGTAATTTGTCACTGTCTCCCTGTCAGTTACCCTACTGTGTCAAGAACTCACAATAATCAAGTTCATGCCTTCTGAACTGGCCCAAAACCCACTTTTCCATAGTTTTCCTCATCAGCGCGTTTGTTTCTAAAATATCCGCGCTGACTGGCGGCTCGTAGTGTATTCAGTGCGCTGCCAGCGCGGAAGCACATCACTTTTCCGCGCTGGTCGCATTTTATGAGCCAGCGCATCTCTCCTTTGTATTGGGTCGCGCTGACATGACTTTCCCAGTTATTGAGGCGTGACGTCATTGCGTCAGTTACCTTATAATCCGCGCTGATCCTGTTTGGGCGAATTTGTTCCAACAGCCAGCCTTCCAGATCACTCCAGGTTTGGTTGTTGGCTTTGTGAGTATCGACTCCCTTCTATGGCATATCTGTTCGACCCTTTGCAACAACTTCCCTCAAGGATAAGCTCATCCTTCCACATTTTTAGGAGGCTCCTTCTCCTATATAAACTTCCACCATTACCATGAGTAGCTAGTTTTTGGAATAGCTTGGATTGTGTAGAGCTTATAGTGCTCAGATTGCTGCTACTATAGGTATTTGGTGTGCTAAGTGTGGAAGTGATTGATAGCTTAGGGAAGGTTGTTTTGTGTTGCTTGTGTGAGAGAGAGTTTCTTGTCTTGGGAGAATCATTTCCAAAGGTGAATGCTTGAGACGCTTGCTGACTGGCCCCTCCTGAGAAGGATACCGACGTCAGAACATTTGGTTGTACTCTTCTCTATTTTGATTAATAATAGATGACTGCTATTATTGTTCCATTCTCATTTGTCTATTCAATGGTTAAATGTGAATTACATATTTTCTGACTGATGTATGGTTGCTTTTACTAGATTTCACGCTTGTGTTTGTTTCCTCTTCGTGTGTGCAGGTGTCCATTCGTGGGGATCGCGGAGGATCGTGACCAGCCAAAGCGAAGGGGAGAAGGCAGCATCTCTTCATCAAACGACAGCGCTGGAATCCAAGTAGGTGCTCTTTACCTCTTGTTTAATTGTAATTAGGAACATGCATAGCAGCATTGTTTGATTGTTGCTAGACCCTCGCTGGGCTAGTAGGGATCGCCTCTATCCGTAGAGGGGATTTACCTCTCCAACAATTTGGCGACTCCGTTGGGGAATCATCCTTTTTGTCTCTTGTGTCCACTCTTTGTGTTTGAATTTGATTTTTCTCTCTTTTGAGTTTTGGGGATTGTTTTCTTTGCTTATAAACTTTCTGGGTGCATCTGGGAAGTGTCTTAATTGTTAAAAGGTTCTTACCTTTGGTTTGGGAAGTTTTTTCTTTGGCTTTAGTGGTTTTTTACCCTCAGCGCGCTTTAATTCAAAACAGACGCGCTGGCGTCGCGCCCCTTCTTCTGTGTTGTCCTTGTCATCGCGCCTGTACAATCAATAGTCGCGCTGACCTCGTTTTTAGAGACAACGCACTTTATCCGTGTGCTTCCGCGCTGACGGCGCACACCTGCTTCTTTGTCCTCCCTGTCATCGCGCCTGTGTGATTTATAGTCGCGCTGACCTCGTTTTTCTGAGACAGCGCGCTTTATCCGTGTATTTCCGCACTGACGTCGCAAAGTTTCTACGGGACCCCTCCCGTCAGCGCCGAGTTGCTGAAGGCCACCCGCGCTGATCCTGTAAAGCTTGATTTTGTCCAAATCAGCCTCCTGAACTTGTTGCTTTAGCTTTCCCCTCTTCTCTCCACTTGGTTTGTGACTTGTTTTTCATTATCTGAACTCTGAGATGCTTGCTTGCGAAGTCTTGTTCCACAGGGTTTCGTTTTTGCTCATTTTTCGGGTTTGCATATACCTCCCTTTTCGCTTTCGCTGCTTGGATTGTTTTTCCGCCATCACTTTTACAACTGCTGGATTGTGTTGGATATCTATTTGACTGGTTGAGACTCTTATCCTCCGTGTGTTCGCTTCTCTCCATTGATTTCGCGCTCTAGCCCTAGGGCATCTAGTGGCCGTGCGTGTGTCAAGCCTTCCGTAGGGATTTTGTTTTCTTGTTCGACCAGCCAACTTCAGATTTGTTTATACGCTCGTTCAGTGATTGTTGAAGTGTTTTTGGTTATGTTTCTGAGTGGTTTTCGCTTCCTCCTTTCTAGAATCCTTGCTTGTCGTACCGAGCTTAGATCACATAGCTCGTGCAGAATTTGGTTTTCCTTTCATTTGGAAATCTTTGTTGGGTGTTTTGGGAGCTTTTTGTGCTTTCACTAAGTGATTAGCTTGGTGTTCTCGTTCCTCCAAATTCATTTAGATGCTTTGTGTCATTGAAAGAAAATCAAACTAGTAGCTTTGCTTTTGAGAATTGAAAAGGGAAAGAACATTTCATTGATTCGCATTTTCAAAGAAAAGTTTTCTTTCTTCGCTTTTAGCTGCATTAGGCTGCTTGATTGTTTGATTTCATTTTGTTTGTTTGAAAATTCTCCACCTTCTCATAGCTAGAATTCATCGAACAAAATGGTTTTCTTTGGCATGTAGTTTGCATCTAGGTAATTGTGAGAGAACATACGATAGAGCCTAAAATCGAAACTTAACTCAAGATTAACCATAAAATGAACCGAACGAATCTAAAAATGCATTGGAACTAAATGCAAACATCTAGAGGTCTAGGTTAGAGACGTGTTCCGGCGTCTTTAAACATAGTCACTGTTGTTTCACATTATGGTTGGGTGATTCCTCCTTCTGTGAGTCGATAGTGGTCTAACACAGACTGCGCTCCCACGTACCGTCGCGTATATAGGGAGACCCCACTAGGCTTTTATCCTTTATCCATAGGAAGCCGAGTCTGCCGCCTTGTGAACCGTAATGAACCGAACACAGCATTCGGGAAGATTGACTGCAGTACGGAAAGTCCTTGGCCCTCATATGAGTGCTAAGGTGTATAAGCAGTTTTACGGGTCGCTTGGTAAACCCTTGTACCTAGAGTCTCCAGAGCAGTCACTTTTGATCCTTTTCGGACTCCCTAAATGAAAAGGTGCCTGTGAGCGTCTTATCACTTCGTGCTCATTAAACATTCGAAGGAGACTGGAGTCATCTTTTCGTCCTTTTCTCGACTCTCGAAACATGAAAAGGTCAAGTTTAGTTCTTGTGTCATAAAATTAATTCAGCCACGATAACATCACCTGGTTAGATCTTGTGTGCGTTAGCTTGAGTAGGTTTCATTTTCGTTTGCTATGTCAACTTTTCCGGGATTCACTAACCCAGGTTCCCCCTCTGGTGGTAATCCAGGACAATTCCCTCCTCTTGGGAATGTTGGTGCTCCGTATATGGCAACGTTGTCCCTCCCAGGGTTAACTGTCGGGTTGCCTGTGTGGTTGTTTTCAACCTCTTTGGTCCCTACCGTATCGGCTGTTAGTCCATCAGTCCCTCCACCTGAACAACGTCATGTTGATCCTAAGGTGGATCCCTCCCCTTCGACGCCTACTTCTACGTCGTCCTCTTATACTTCGCCTGGTGAAAGTCTCGATTCGCATAACCAGGTGGCTAAGAAGAAGAAGAAGAAGACCAAGAAGAAGAAGTCCCCTAAGGGAGAGCCTACACACACAGTCTCCCCCTCAAGTCCAGCTATCCCCTCCAGTATACCTGAAGTCGGGTCACCTTCTGCTCCTCCGCGGAAGGTCAAGTTTCCTTGTCGATTATGCAAGGAGGACCATCTCCTTCGTGATTGCCCTGGCATTCCCAGGGTATTAGAAGTTTGGTCTCACGATCCGGCCCGCCCTCCATCGTCCACTGATGATCATGGCGATGCTACCTCATCAGTTGGGAATGGTAAGGAGAAAGGGAAGCTTCGAATCCCCTGTCGACTTTGTGAAGGCAAACATCCCCTTCACCTTTGTCCACTCATGGATAAAGCCTCTGCTGTGTTGGAAAGTCTTGCTGCTCCTCCGAATCCATTTCCCAATGGTTATCAACGTCTTTCTACATGTGTAGATCGCGCCCCTGTTGACAAAGAGATTGTCTCAGATTCCTCTGTTGTCCAGGTCCCTATTCCTGAACCTGGCTGTTCCCAGCCTGTTCCAGACCCGCCGTTGGTCGGAAAGGGTGTTGATTCAAGTTTACCTCCTCTCAACCACTCTGTTTCGGAAGAGCAAAATTCTCATGTTCTTCTCGTCTCCTCAGATTCTCCTGAGCTTGATAAAGGTTCTCCTAAAACCTCTCCGGAGAATTTAGATTCGGTTCCTTCCGAGCGGGGGGGAAACCATATGGTTCCCCCACCAAGTAGTTCAGTCATCTCCTTTGATTGGAGTCGTTTGACTGCCCCTCCCCTTCCGTCCCATGTGCCTTTCTGGGTCACCGCATATGCTTGCAATAAGGCGCTGCCCGACACTGTGTTAGACGAAGGAGCATCGGTTAGTCTCATGCCCGTTACTACTTGGCGAGCTTTGGGTTCCCCATCGCTTGTACCTGTCGCACCGCATCTCACCACGTTTGACGGAGGAACGAGTCAGCCATTAGGGATCCTCCCGAAGTTCCCTATTACTTTGGGAGGCAAGACTATCTATATAGACATCTCAGTTACCCAAGTTTCTTTAGACTTCAGTCTTCTCCATGGTCGTGATTATGTGTATGCCATGGGAGCCCTTGTTTCTTCACTTTTCCGTGTGGTCTTCTTTCCACATGACGGAAGAATCGTGACATTCGATCAATTATCGTTCGTTCGTCCACAAGCCCCTCCGGCGCACTCATCCTTCCCTCCTGGTTTTCATCCACAAGTTGCATCTGCCTCACCGCAAATCAACTACGTGGCCACCCACCCCATTCTCATACCCAGTGATGACACCATCGTGCATAGTGTCCTGGGGGCATTAGGTCCTGATTTCCAAGATGTTGGCCTCCCCTCCGGAGCCACTTTCTTGGGGGCCTCCACTTCCCGTTCATTATGATGAAGTCCATTTGGAGCACAGTTCTTTGTCTTGTGTTTTCAAGCTCGTTAAAAAATGAAACAAGGCGTTCTGAGGACAGTTCTTTTACCTGTGTCAACCTCGTTAAAATAATGAAACATGAGCTCGTGCAATTCGAGTGCAATAACCATTTTGTCAACCTTCAACCCATTTTCAATGGCTTGAAGCTTGGGGGGCATGTACCTCGAATTGAGACACGATGCTGGGGGCACGCCCGCTCCTTTCCCATCAAGCATAGTTTGCATGTATATACGTGCCTTTAAGCTTGCATCAAAAATAAAATCCATTGTTTAAAGCATAGTTTGCATACGTGATTATCATGTGTATTTTCAAGCTTTCATAAAAATAAAATATGTGCACATTTCACGATGGGTTGTTTGTTATGAAAGTAGATACATCAGATCACATGTGTGTCGAACAGTCGCATAGCATATAAAACACATCATCATATGTAAAAGATCCATCTAAGAATAAGCATACGTTAATTTTCTCAAGCATAGTTTGCATGCGTGCTGTGTGTGCTTTTTAAGCTTGCATTAAAAACATTAAAATACATGGGTCATGTGTTGTACAAATCAAACATAAGATCACATTTCTACTGAACATTTGCATAACATAAGAAAAAACATCATCATATGTAAACAAGATCCATCCAAAAATCGGTACGTATATACATATGTATCGTGTGGCGCACTGAGGCGCTCAAAAATAAGTGTATGTGTCAAAAATAAGAGTCACTGTTCTCCATACATTCGAGACAGATGTCTCGCAAAACATCAAAAAGAAACCTAGGCGACTACTGTGCTGGGTTGTGCTCTCTGTAGCACACAGCCGCTCGTGCCACCCGCCTCAACAAGCGGTGCACCCTGGGTACCACCCCCACTGTATGGATCTGGTGCTCTATGGGAACCTCCTCGACTCCCTGATAGTCTGGCACACCCTCCAGCAACCTCTCAAGGTTGCGAGCTATGGTCTCTGAAGTATCAACTCCCGGAGGGACCAAGGCAAGGACATTAGCTCTTTGCCCCTCCCTCCGTGCCTCTGGGGCTAAGCCGACAGGTCTGACAGGTCCCACATCTTCACACAGCGACATCTGTCAAGACATATACATTAAAATCAAAAAACATTAAAAAACTCAAAAAAAATCAAAGTATCATACCTCCATCATCCCAGTGGTCTCCCGCGGGCAGTGGCATATCAGGATCGTTGCGGAAGTCCATACCCGCGTACGGCCAGTCCTCAACGAAAAAACCCTGCTGCTCCAACCACTCTCGAAAGATCACTCCCCAAGTAGCTTGCGGGCCACCACCTCCGCGTGGCATAATGCGAGCCCACCGAGAGGCCCTCGTCTCCCGAGGACCTCTAGGGGGATCCACGGCCATAGTCTGCAGCCGCATGGCTGGCACCCGCTCCAGAATGAGTGGGAGTAGGAGCGACCCATAGCCAAACTGTTTCGACTCTCCGCGTCGACAGTTGCTGAGTTGCCTCTTCATGCTATTGGTCACCGCAGTGGCCCAGTCAAACACAGTAGGCTGTAGGCAATCAAGAGCTAGCAGCAGGTGGGTCTTCGAGGCCTCATGGTTGGCCAAGCTTCCCGCTGCCCGGGTCACCATAAAAAGGATGGTGCGCAGAACTATGTCTCTCACCGTGGGAATTGACACCTTCCCACTCCGCGTTTTCTCTGCCTCTGGACATACTCGAGCCATGAGTTGGTCGAGAGTCTCGCCGCTGGGCCGCTGCCCCTCCAGAATAGGCCTCTCACCCCGGCGCGACAATCCAGTCAAGAAATATATGTCCATGTGGTCAAACTCAATGTCTTTACCGCGGATGGTAAATTTGTCGTCTATTGGGTTCCATGACCGGATCAGGAACTCAAGTAAGTCATGATGAGCTCTCAAGCGTGGAGTCAGGAAGAATTTTAAGAATCTGCACTTCCGCATGGCATCTTGGCAATCCGCTCTTGCAAAAGCAGCTATGTCCTCAACATCGTGAGACCTCTCTTGCTACTGGAAGGCCATTGCGTCCTGCATGAACATTAAAAGCAATTAGAATGCTGGCTAATGAAAATTTCACGTTCAAATTATAAAAAATAAAAATTAACTACGCCAGCGCGGCTGTTTCTAAAACAGCCGCGCTGACAATGGCGGACCTTTGTATTTTCTCCAGGCCAGCGCGGAAGAACACGGGTTTTCCGCGCTGACCCGAAATCTGGTACATGTAAATTTCATCGGTCAGCGCGGTCCCGAGCCGGAAACCCGCGCTGACCGAGAACGCACCAATGGCTCAAAAAATCGCCCAATTGGGCCAATCCCACCGTCAAAATATTGATAAAAAGACTCAAAAAAGGGCACGTGGCAACAGGAACCTACCTGGAGCAAGCCATTCGCCAAATGGTGTCCGCACGAGGAAGAATTGGCTCCGTCAACTTCAGAGCTTCACAACGTTCTCAAAGGCTCAATTTGGTAACAATGGTGAAAATGACTATTTACCTTTCTATTTATAGTAAAAATGGCTTAATGGACTATAATTTTTTACGAATATGGGTTTTTGGTCATGCTTTTACTATGGATTTAGCACTTCTGTCAATGTTTTATACATGTTTGAATATGTTTTTAACATTTCGAACGGATTTATGCGGGTATTTTTATTGTGCAGGTCATCCGAAACGGTGAAAATCATAATGATCACTCGGTCGCAAACAATGTCGTCTTTGAGCTCTTTTCCGACACAAAACAAGAAAAGATGGCCTAGCCTCCTTTCAGCTCGTTAAAGGGAATGAGAGGCGGTCATTTTAAGCTCTTTTTCAGACCGTGTAACTTAAAAAGATTGCTGGGTGTTTGTCGTTTCGCACTCGTTATCGGCTCTAAAACGACGTGTTTCCGACCGCTTTTTTACTTTTTCAGGTCGAAAGCACTATTTACGAAAAGTACTCCTCGATCGTAATGGTCGGGCAGTTCTTTTGGGCATTGTTTTATACTTTTTCGAGCTCGAGAGACACAACTGTACGAAAAAGGACCCCCCTAGAGTCTCCTTTTTCGCTGTCTTTTCAGACTCTCTAAACAAGAAAAGACGCCAAGTTTTTCCTTTGTCAGGCTCGTTAAACACTTGATGACATCGGGCATTGTCGAAATGACACTCTTCAAGCATATGCTATCCCCGTCAAGCTTGTCATCCAAAAATAACCGGGGTACCTGCCAGAAATGGTGGGGAAAATGGTCTGCAATCGTTGCGTCGGCACTATGTCGCTCTTGAACATGGCACTCCTCTGCTTCGTGTCTGGGTGGGCCCACCTCATCTCGTTCTTTCACTGGCCTCCATGGGTTTGGGTTATCCTATTTGACCTCTCATCTTCTCATTGCCATCATCACCATGCCTTTTGCTCATCCGATGTCAAATACTGCCAAATCCGTTATGGTGCCGCCGATATGTTCAAGAGATGTTGACCTCTGCAATAATACAACCTCCTCTGCTATCTCACACAAATCATTTTACCTCTGTCTCGCGTCGATGATGTGGGAATCATTATGGCCCACCTTCGATCAAGGTCACTTCTTGTCGACTTCAGCTCATTATCCGGGAAGGTGACTTAGAGACTCCCTTCAGGTGCCTTAGAGCATGCATGCCTCAATGGCAGGTTCTTCGTGTTCGACGCGAGGTTTTCATCATTGGCCTCCGATCGAATGATTCCATGAAGTGTTCGACACTAGCTCATTGATTCACATGCCGCGGATTGTACCTATAGTACCTTGAGGGCCATTGTCATTATTGGTGGTACCTCTCGCGTCTGTTAACAATTTTCATCATTGACTGGTAATTAGACGATGTTCATGTGTGTTCGACTCCAGCTCATGTTTTCACACGTTTGAACTTGTACTTTGTTCGGGTCGGGACGGAGCGCAAGACCCTGGATCCCTGTCTGTTATGGTCCAGGTTGCGATTTTGTGGATGATCATTACATGACTCATTGATGGATGGCTGCACCCATACCTGAGTCTTGATGGATGGCTGCGACCATACCTTATCATTATTCTGGTCTCTTTAGCTGGGTGGCTGCGTCCATTCCACGAACCTTTTCTCATGTCTTTTGGATGGTTGCGCCCATGCCTAGACTGCATGTACTTGATTATCAGAGATATTCGGTCCTTCCTGGTGGTGTTCCGGTTCGGCAAAGTGTTGTAAAGCATTTCACCCCTCCCACTCTCTCGGTCTTCATGCTTTAGGGGCCATCTGTTACACAGTAATTTGTCACTGTCTCCCTGTCAGTTACCCTACTGTGTCAAGAACTCACAATAATCAAGTTCATGCCTTCTGAACTGGCCCAAAACCCACTTTTCCACAGTTTTCCTCATCAGCGCGTCTGTTTCTAAAATATACGCGCTGACCGGCGGCTCGTAGTGTATTCAGTGCGCTGCCAGCGTGGAAGCACATCACTTTTCCGCGCTGGTCGCATTTTATGAGCCAGCGCATCTCTCCTTTGTATTGGGTCGCGCTGACATGACTTTCCCAGTTATTGAGGCGCGACGTCAGCGCGTCAGTTACCTTATAATCCGCGTTGATCCTGTTTGGGCGAATTTGTTCCAACAGCTAGCCTTCCAGATCACTCCAGGTTTGGTTGTTGGCTTTGTGAGTATCAACTCCCTTCTATGGCATACCTGTTCGACCCTTTGCAACCACTTCCCTCAAGGATAAGCTCATCCTTCCACCTTTTTAGGAGGCTCCTTCTCCTATATAAACTTCCACCATTACCATGAGCAGCTAGTTTTTGGAATAGCTTGGATTGTGTAGAGCTTATAGTGCTCAGATTGCTGCTACTATAGGTATTTGGTGTGCTAAGTGTGGAAGTGATTGATAGCTTAGGGAAGGTTGTTTTGTGTTGCTTGTGTGAGAGAGAGTTTCTTGTCTTGGGAGAATCATTTCCAAAGGTGAATGCTTGAGACGCTTGCTGACTAGCCCCTCCTGAGAAGGATACCGACGTCAGAACATTTGGTTGTACTCTTCTCTATTTTGATTAATAATAGATGACTGCTATTATTGTTCCATTCTCATTTGTCTATGCAATGGTTAAATGTGAATTACATCTTTTCTGACTGATGTATGGTTGCTTTTACTAGATTTCACGCTTGTGTTTGTTTCCTCTTCGTGTGTGCAGGTGTCCATTCGCGGGGATCGTGGGGGATCGTGACCAGCCAAAGCGAAGGGGCGAAGGCAACATCTCTTCATCAAACGACAGTGCTGGACTCCAAGTAGGTGCTCTTTACCTCTTGTTTAATTGTAATTAGGAACATGCATAGCAGCATTGTTTGATTGTTGCTAGACCCTTGCTGGGCTAGTAGGGATCGCCTCTATCCGTAGAGGGGATTTACCTCTCCAACAATGATCATTGTTATCTTGTGAACTATTTTGTAGGTTATCTAACGATTCTCTTGTATTGCTTCCATGTCTCTTTTAATATAAGTACTATTACATGCTTCGAAGCGGATCACTCATTTCCTTTTGATGTGATGAAACCTTTCATATACTGCATTTGATACTTCACAAATTTTATACACTTGCTTTTACAAAATATATGTTTATATAATTTTATGTTTTTATTGTAGCCAAGGCATACCTTTGAAACCACCACTTTGGCAACCAATCATTTTGTAGTTGGTGATCCTACTCCAAACGGTGTGCGGTCTAACTGAGACTTCACATCAAGGAGACATTCTCCCCTATTGGCAGCTTCTAGCATTGTCAACGGGAGTCAATTCACCATAGCTAACAGTCCACCACAAAATAGGGTTGGTTGAAGAAAAATTTGATTAATGTAGAAATTGGACATATCAATGATGGATGAAGGAAATATACCAAAAGCAAGTTGGGATGAATATTTTCATAAAACAATACATATTACTAATAAATCTCACCTTAGGACAAAAAATAATAAGGCTCCATGTGAGCTATGATATGGAAACCAAAAATAATAAAACACTTCAAAGTCTTTGGTAGCAAATGCTACATCGGGAATAAAAAGGAAAACTAAGAAATTTTGAAGCTAGGGATAATGAAGGAATACTTTTAGGATATTTTATGATAATCAAGCACTACAAATGCTATAATAAGAGGCCTTGTAAAATAGCTGACTCCATTGATTTTAAGGTGGATGAGGAGTTACAAATCAAAACTAGTAGCTAACATTTATCATTCTACCTAGGAAAGGAATTAGTGAAGATGAATTACATGAGGTTAAAGAATTAAGAGAAGAGAAAGAAGAGTAGGTAAAATTCCCTCAACCAAAAAATTCTCAAGGTACATACAAAAGAATCATCCTACAAACCAAATTGTTAGAATAAGGAAGTTGGAGTTAAAACTTAAAGAAGATTATTGAATACCTATATTCAAGCACATATTGTTATGTTATCGATGATTGAACCAAAATAGTTTTCTTAGGAAAGCCAAGATAAGCATTGGGTGAGGGTCATGAATGACGAGATGGATCAAATTGAGAAAAAACAAACTTGGTAGTTGGTTCTAAGACCACTAGATAAAAGTGCCATCACTACAAAGTGGGTCTTTAGGAAAAAATAAGACGATAATGGATAAGAGGTAAGAAGCAATTCCATATTAGCATGGAAAGGTTGTGCACAAGTTGAGAGAATATATTTTGAATCGACTTTTTTTCATGTAGCAAGATTAGAGCTAATAAGGATGTTCTTATCATTCCCAAATCAAACAACTTCTAAATTATATTAGATAGATGTGAAATAAGGTTTCTTTAATGGAGATCTTGAAGAAGAGGTTTACATAGAAAAACATGAATATTTTCATCTGTCAAAATCTTGAGGAAGTGTGCACATTGAAAGGGGAAATATATAAAAGTATACACACAACTAGGACATGTATAGTAGATTTTATAAATATCTCCAACAACAAGGATACAAAACATTAGTAGCTAACAATAACCTATATCTCAAATTTTAGAATCATAATATTTTGATTATTGTTATTTACATTGATCACATATTTTTTGGTAGTGATGTAGATTTACTTAGTCAAAAATTTGCTACATATATGAAAATTTAATTTGAGATGTCAATGCTTGGGGAACTCTCATTTTTTCTTGGATTACAAAAAACTATATTAGAGAATGGTATATTCATCTCCAAAAGAAAGTACCTCAAATAAATGCTAAATAAATTTTGGATCCAAGGATGTTCCCTTGTTAGTACCCCTATGGTTACTATATGTAAGCCTAGTAAAGAGGATGAGTCACTAAAGGTAAACAAAACAATGTATAGATCAATAATTGATACCATATTGTATCTAATAACCTCACAACCAGATACTATGAAAGGTATTAGTTTAGTGGAAATGATTCGTTAATTAAAAAGGTATTATAGACTATGTGTGAATTTTCTTATGTTACTTAGCGCAACGGATCGAAAAGATTGTGAATAACATAAACACATTAACAACTTTAAAACACATTGAAACACATCAACACAACCAAATTTAATAAAGGTGTTAACCAGACTTTCTGGTTACGTCTCCTAGTCCTTTTGCTTCCAGTACTGACCTCTTTATTTTTTCTTCAAATTGTTGTTACAGGTATGAGCTTGAAAACAAAGTCTAAAATAAGAAAATGGACATCACCACTAAATTCAGCTCAAAATTTCGAGTCAAACGAGTATGAACTCGACTGTATTTGGATACTGTGACCTCCAAAACCCCTGGAACGGTCCAAAACCACCTCTATCCCTGCAAAACCACCCTCTATTTGGTAAAAACTGCGTCTCCCTGCATAAAACCACCTCAGAGTACGTGCTGGTGGTAGGGAGGGTTTGGCACCTGCATTGGTTTATTAAAAAATTAGTGGCTTGGTTAACCAAGTCCCACTCGTAGGCATGTTGGTTTTGTTTTGGTGATATGGTATTGATATACCATATGTAGCTGCAATCTGCGGTGAATGTGGGATAATGCAATAGCATAAAATCAAAGGACCAGTGATCGTGGGGTTGACCCCCACCGTTCAACCTTTTTCCTGTGGAGATCCCGACACCAAAATAAATACACGTTTATCGTATCCATTACCAAGTCCCGTCCCATCCAACGGCTATCGCATCACCCTTTCACCAACTATCTTGGCCGATTTTGACCATCGACCAATCCCGTGTGATCCAACAACTATCGTGCAATCTCATGTGAATTATTTCACAACTAATATCAGATCGAGAGCACACGAGAAAAGTGGTTTTCTCGTGCTACGTGTCACCCACTGAGGTTAATCACGTGAATTTGAGGAATAACATTTACCATTTTATAAGCGCGCAAGTTACTGCTTACCTCTTATAAATACTACTCCTATGTTCTGCTAACACGTGGCTTAATTTGATCTCTTCATTTATTAACTTTATTTTGTGTGAATTAATCCTATCCGTCTATGTCCCTCACTCTCATTCGTTGATATGACTGATCCAATGACTGTGCTTTGCTACTCTGGTAACACTTTCATCTGCATTTGATGACTTTGATCCGGAGGCAAAACTAAATCCATTTTGGATCACTCCTCCCCACTGGAAGCTTTTCGTCCACAAAAGAATGGTTTTAGCTATAGGGTAAGTGAGGATAAGGTATCCATCATCATTTACTTGGATTTTTACCTTTGACGCGAACTCAAAGATACTCAACATTTCCCCATTGCGAAGTCCTTATCCTCCTATCAAGAACTGTGTCCACCGATAGCTCATTGAAATACCTGGGAAAAATATCTTCAATGGAAGGTAGTTGACCATGCTCTTTAGGATCTTCAATTAATGAGGGCTCATACAATTGCAATTTTTCAACATTTACGACATAATAGATTTGTATGTAAGCTGGTAGATCTAGGCAGAAATCATTTTCACCAATTTTCTCAAGTATTTTGAAAGGACCATATCTAATTGGTTTAAACATTTTACCTTCCCCTTGTAGTCTTTCTTTGCTGATGTACAAACGAACTTTATCACCAACTTGAAAACTATGCTCAACTCGATGCTTCTCATGCCACACCTTATACATTGCTTGGCTTCTTTCCAATTGTTCCTGTACTGCCTGGTG
Source organism: Pinus tabuliformis (assembly GCA_031772625.1). Taxonomy (NCBI): domain Eukaryota; kingdom Viridiplantae; phylum Streptophyta; class Pinopsida; order Pinales; family Pinaceae; genus Pinus; species Pinus tabuliformis. The sequence continues at coordinate 1,551,846,402 of CM062804.1, forward strand.
AATTTCCTGGATTTGTTCAATGAACTTGGTAGTTTTGTCCATATCACTCTGTCTATCAACTGCTATGTCTTTACGAAAGAAAAAATCCAATGGAGACTTTGGTACAAAACCAAAACAAGTCTCAAAAGGAGATCTCTGAGTAGAAGAACGTTTTGCATGGTTGTAAGGACGTTTCACATAACACAAATTCTCATCCCAAAGTTTGGGATGCTTGCTGAAATATCCTCGAAGAAACTATATCACTGCCATGTTGACCACTTCTGTCTGACCATCTTTTTGCGGATGAAATTCCATGCTCTTCTTTAACTTTGTGTCCATTAACTCCCATAGAGTTGACCAAAATTTCCTGACAAATTGAGAATCTTGATTGAATAGAATAGAAGTGGGCAACCCAAAATGAACCCATACATTTTGAAAGAACAACTTTGTAGTTTATTCAGATGTGACATGTTTATTACATGGTGTCAAAATACACATCTTACTGAACCTATCCACAACTACATACAAATAATCATGGCTCTTTCCAGACTTCGGAAATCCCCCGACAAAATCCACGGAAACACTTTCCCAAGGATGAGAAGGTATTGGAAGTGGAGTATACAAGCCTAATTTTCTATTACTTGGCTTTCTTGTAGTACACATAGTACATCCTTAATATACCTAGAAACTATCTCATTCATTTGTGGCCAATAGCATAATCTTTGTAATTGTGCAACTATTTTACTTACACCAAAATGACCTAATATGAGAAAAGTATGTGCTTCCCAAATTATATTAACTCTTTCAGTTTGTGGAATGCATAACTTTCCCAAATGATATAAGAGTTTGTCCTTTATGAAATAATCCAATTCTCCTACCTACTTTCCATGACTTAAAGTTGCATATACATCCTTAAATTTTGTCTTGAGCATATTGTTCAATGTAAATTTCATGAATTACCAAATTATTCTTAAGTATTGTGGATGCATTTATAATTGGTCTTGATAACATGTCTGCAATCTTATTATGTATTCCCTTCTTATATCTGATAACATGATGAAATTGTTGTAGAAAACCCATCCACCTGTAATGTCATGATTGTTGCAATTTAGTTTGTGAGTGTAAGTATTTTAGTGGCTGAGGATCTGTGTGTAAGATTGTTTCTTTACCTAGAGTGTAACGTTTCCAATTTTTAACACTATGAACTAATGCATACAATTACTTATCATATGTAGGATAGTTAACTACTACTGATGTGAATGTCTCAGAATGAAAGCATATAGGTTCTCTGTGCTGCATCAACACTGCCCCCATGGCATATTCACTTGCATCTGTCTCGATCTCAAATGGACGCTGAAGATCTAGTAGTGCTAGTACTGGTGTTGTACTGATAAATTCTTTCAATGTGTTGAAGGCTTTCTACTGTTTGCCTCCCCATTGAAACACATGTTTCACACTTGTCAAAGCATGTAAAGGAGCTAAAATCAAAGAAAAGTTAGCAATAAACTTTCTCCAATATTGTGTTGCCCCTAAAAAAATTCTAACTTCTGTAGCAGTATTGGGCTTAGGCCAATTTACAATGACTTCGACCTTAGAGGGGTCTATCTTCAATTCACCACCCCCTCCAATATAACCCAAATAATTTAAAGATATTCTACCAAATTCACATTTTGACAGTTTTACATAGATATTTTCTCTTTTCAAAACATCTAAAATCTGCTTTACATGTTCATCCCATGTTCTACTGAAAACAAGAATATCATCTAAATAGTCTATTACAAAATCATTAATGAATGGTCTAAATACATTATTCATGACTCGCATGAATGTATCTAGAGCATTAGTTAAGCCAAAAGGCATAACCATCCATTCATCAAGTCCTTGCTTCGTTTTGAAATAAGTGTTGCATACATCTTGTTATGCAACTCTGATCTTATGGTAGCCGCTTCACAAGTCCAATTTAGAGAAATAAACTGCATCTAATAATTGATCTAACAAATCATTAATATGAGGAAGAGGATAACGATTCTTTATTGTGATTTTATTTATTGCTCTAAAATCAATGCACATTCTCCACAAACCGTCTTTATTTTGCACTAACACAATAGGTGATCCACATGGTGATGTGATTGGTCAAATAAACCCTTGATTGAGCAACTCTTGTACTTGGTTCTTTATCTATGCATTCTCTAGAGCTACTAACCTATACATTCTAATGTTAGGTAGTGGAGCAAAATCTTGCTGCACATAAATCTCATGTTCTATCTCTCGCTTGGGTGGAAGCCCTTTAGGCTCTGGAAATAGAATGTCATAATTGAAAACAAATTTAACTATATTTGCTTTCTATTTAGGATTACAGCCTTGGAATGCATCAGATTTATCAATATCCTTTGTTTTTACAATCATAAGTAAAAATTGTTTACTTGAATTTACAATTCTTTTCATCTGTCCTGAATTTATGAGCGAAAAATTGTCTTTTAGTTTATGAGCCCTTACAATATATTCAGTTCTGTTCTTAGTAAGTTGATACTTATTTTCAATTCGATAGAAGATAGCATTTCTATCGTACAAGTATGGACTTCCTAATACAATTCCACATATGTCCAATGGGACTATGTCTAACTCAACCTCATCTACAAACTTTGACCCAATAGCAAAACGAAGTTTACATTGTTTCATAACTTGTAGCTTAGCGTTATCAGACACCCAACCTAATGGATATGGATTTTTATGAGGTTTTGTTTCTAGACCCAACTTCTTTACAATTGCTTCAAAAGTCAAATTAAGTTGTGACCCACTATCAAATAATGCATCAATTTTAGTATGCTTGGAAATGACTCTAATATGAAATAGCTCATTTCTTTTCCTCTCATGATTATCATTATCAACAGAATGTGAAGAAGTTCTTGTACATGCTTTAGAATCTTTACCTTTTATACCTGTAGCTATAACCGTTATCTCTTCAAATGAATTTGATCCCAAGCCCTTATGAATAGCACTACCATTCTTTCACTCTTTACTCCCAAACTTCTTAGGCTTCAATTCCAAATGCAATGACCAGCAGTGTGCCTCATTGTGTCCTTCCTTCGTACAATGAGTGCATGAAGGTTTATCCTTCTTCACAGTGCTTGTTTCCTTCTCCTTCTAGTTAAGTTTCTTTTTGCCTTTATTCTCGCTTTCAATAGGTTTTGATGATTTCCCAACATCTTGGGTTACATTTTTTCCTCTAGCTTCTAGATGAGTTGCTTGAACTGATACATCATCTAAGCTAGTTGGATTAAACATAAGTATAGTATGCCTCAAATAACTATGAAGACCACCTATGTATTTCAACAATGTCTCTAGTGAGTCCAATGATATGCCTATTAAAGCTCTCTTACGGAATTCCTGAGTATAACTTTGAACACTTTTGACCTTCTAATTGACGTAATGTTTTTCAACTCATCATTTCTTGTTGTATATAAGACAATGTATAAAATTACTTTTTAATAGCAGAAACAAATTAATTCCAAGCTGAAATGATTTTACCATGCCTTTTGAGATCTTCTTGTGTCTTGCCTTCCCACCATACAAGTGTGGCGCCTCCAAGTCGAAGGCTAGAAAGTTGGATCTTCTTTCTTCTTGAAACAACTTTCTGCACCCTGTAATATACTTCAATTTGTCTTATCTAATTTTCAAGCTTTTTAGCGTTAAGTTATCCATCATAAATTGGCAAATCAAGTTTTACATCTAATTTGATCAAAGAGGATTTCTTCTTCTTCTTCTTCTTCTTCTTCTTCTTCTTAGAAGGGCTAGATTTATGAGAAGAAGAGGATGATGATGATGATGATGGTGATGATGGAGGAGATGATGGAGGAAGAATTCCTCCCTTTCCCTTATATTCTTGATCTATAGGTGATGAAGTGCCTTCATCTTTGTTCTTCTTAAACTCGCAATACATCTCTTCCACCATTGCATGTATTGTCATGAAACTATCCAAGAATTGAGATTCTGACCCAAGTGGACTTTCATCTACCATCCTTCTTTGTGAAAATACCCTTCCAATCTTTGGATTCACCTCAACAAGTTCACCTTCACCTCGTTCGAGCCTCAACCTAGTAAGAATTCAAATCTCCACACAAACTTGTCAAACCTTAAAAACCTTGCTTCTCTAATACCACTTGATTCGTTAATGAAAAAGGTATTATAGACTATGTGTGAATTCTCTTATGTTACTTAGTCCAATGGATCAAAAAAATTGTGAATCACATAAACACATAAGCAACTTGAATCACATCAACACAACCAAATTTAATAAAGGAGTTCTCCATACTTTCTGGCTACGTCTCCTGGTCCTTTCGCTTCTAGTGCTGACCTATTTATTTTGTCTTCAAATTTCCGTTATAGGTATGATCTTGAAAATAGAGTCTCAAATACGAAAATGGACATCATCACTGCGTTCAACTCAAAATTTCGAGTCAAACGAGTATAAACTCGACCATATTTGGCCAGTGTGACCTCCAAACCCCTTGGAATGGTCCAAAACCACCTTTGTCCCTACAAAACCACCCTTCGTTTGACAAAAAATTCCTCAACCTGTATAAAACCACCTCCAACTGCATGTTGGTGGTAGGGCGTGTTCGGCGCCTGCAATGGTTTATTAAAAAATTGGTGGCTTGGTTAACCAAGTCCCACCCTTCGACATGTTGGTTCTGTTTCAGTGATATGGTATTGATATACCATATGTAGTTGCAATCTGCGGTGAATGTGGGATAATGCAATAACATAAAATCAAAGGACCGGTGGTCATGGGGTTGACCCTGACTGTCTGGCCTTTTTCTGGTGGAGATCTCGACACCAAAATAAATACAAGTTTATCATATCCATTACCAAGTCCCATCCGATCCAACGGCTATCGCGTCACCCGTTCGCCAACTATCTTGGCCAATCTGCACCGTTGATCAATCCCACATGATCCAACGGCTATCATGAAATCTCATGAATTATTGCACGACCGATATCAGATCGAGAGCGTGTGAGAAAAGTTGTTTTCTCATGCTACGTGTCGCCCGCTAAGGTTAATTTCATGAAATTGAGGAATATCATTTACCATTTTATAAGCGCAGGAGATACTGCTTACCGCTTATGAATACTACTCCTAGGTTTTGCTAACACCTGGATTAATTTGATCTCTTCATTTCTTAACTTTATTTTGTGTGACTTAATCCTAGTCTATCTCCCTCACTCTCATTCATTGATCTAACTGATCCAATGACTATGCTTTGCTTCACTGATACCACTTTCATCTGCATTTGAAGACTTTGATCCAGAGGAAAAAATGAATCCATTTTGGATCAGGAAAGGTATCAACCAACCCCAAAACAAAGTCATCTCTTATCTCCAAGGAGGATTTTAAGATATTTAAGAGCCATAATAAACTACAGTCTATGGTATGCAAAGGATAAAAAAAATTCATTAACTACATTTACATATGTTGATTTGGTCGAATGTGTGGATGATAAGAAAAACACAAGTGGTGGTGCTTTCTATCTCACAAATAAGTTAGTGGCCTAGTTTAGCAAAAAAAAAACTCCCATCTCTATATCTATTGTTGAATTCATGTACAGAGCACATGTTGCAAGTTGTACTCAGATTTTGTTGATGAGTTAAGAATTGCAAGACATAAAATTTATGTATGATAAGCCTATATACCCAAATTTTGTGATATTAGAATCACCATTAGCATATCTAAGAATCATTTTCTTCATTATAAGATAAATCATATTCCAATTGTACCATTTTATTCGAGGAAAGGTCGCTGATTAGATTATGAAACTAGAATATATCTCAAATTTCCACTATTGTTCCACTTCCCAACAAACTTTTGACATCATCATGAACAATTTCACTAAGCAGAAGTTTCACTCTCTATGAAACTACCTAGCAATTATATTCCTTTTTCTATATTGTAATTTGATATGGGTTTTTCTTCCTAGGGTACTGTTATAGCTCCAAATCTCACTCTTATGGTTTGTGATGCTGCACTCATGGCCTAGGGCAACCCCTCCTTCCAAACCTAGTCCTAAAATTTAAAAAACAGTGTTTTACCCCTTATACGTGACATTGCCCTGAGTTAAACGCGTGTACACGCGGGTCTGTGTATGCCAACCCGCGTGTATGTATTAAAACACTTAAAAAAATAAATAATTCCTTATTTTCGGGCGGAGATCGCGGGTTTTACCTGCTGATCACCTGTTAGTGCCCGTGGCCCAACTTTTCCCAACCAACTCCTAACAAAAAAACTACTTTGGAAATGGTATAAAAAGACATTAAAGGGAAGGCCTAAGGGAGAGAGAAAAGGAGAGCAAGATTATTATGCTGAGATTTTCCCCTTAGACCAGGTCTAAAGTCCTTGGTGCTTTCGGCACTTCCCCCATATTGCATAGGAAACCCTTGTTTCCATGTGTATTGGTGATCATTCATCCTTTATATCACCATTGAGTAAGACTTGGAAGGAGCTCTTGTTGGAGGCTTGAGGCTGGAACGAATTCGGGAGGAAGCTTTGCTTGGAGCCTGCTGAAGGTGTTTCAAGTGAAATCTTTCCGTTATATGTACTTTACTTGCCTTTATATAAAGAAACACGTCTTGGTTCCCGAAACAATCTTTCTTTATGATTATGAGATTCTTGTCTTGAATTCTTATGCAAGTAGTCACTTAAAGATTTTATAACTAACTTTATAGCATGAAGATGGTTTGTGTATAAGTATTTGTACATGTACTGCTGTGTTCTTTGATTTGTTTGTTTTATAGGTCAAAGGAGAAGAAGGGAACTCCAAGAAAGGTTTGGACCCTAAAGGCCTTCTCGAACGTAGGACCTTAGGTACATACCCTAAACATTAGAATTTGCTTACAGTAAAGATAATGGTTGTGTGTGTGTTTCTTTGAATAAGCAATTTTCAGTCTGGTAGAGTCTCAACCCAAAGGACCCTAGGGGTACTTTCCCCTCAACTAGAATTGGCGACTCCGCTGGGGAACAACACTCTTGTTGTTCCTAGTTTGGGTAGTCTTCAAGCCAATCAAGGCTCAGCCCCTATGTTTGCTGGCTCTGACTGTCTGATCTGTTCTTGAACTCTAAGCTTTTCCAGTTTTTTTAGTCTGTATTTTTTATTTTTTGAAAATCTTCAGATACGTTGTTTTGCTGGATTACAGAAGCATATATACAGAAGTTTAACTAAGTGAACCCACGTATACGCAGGTTTCCTCAGTTACAGTCGCGTGTACATGCACTCTGCATATCACTGCAGGCGCGTATATTATATAATTTTCAAGATTTATAAATTTTCTTTTTGTTGAATGTTTGTCTGGTGGTTTGGGTCAGTTTGAAGCAGTCATTTTCCACTAACAATCCTCTGTTTAACAGGGGGCATCTTGTTCTGAACTCTCTCTAATTATAAGGAGTATTACTCTTGTTTTCGTTGATTGCAAGCGTCATTGTTTTTTGACACACAAGATTTCTGTTTAAGAATCTTAACTGCTCTTTTTTGGTAGAGTAGGAAGATTGGATTCAATCTTTGTGTTCATTTTGTTTTGGTGACCTTTTTGTTTGCTTAACGAAACCATTTTTGTGACCATTTGCTCCTTCGTTTCGGGAAAGTTGTTTGTTACCATTTTCTTGAAACTTGTGTTTTGATCTTTTGGACTTTCATTGCTGCTTTTGATTGTCAAGAGCGATTTCAAACACATTTATTTTTGTTGGGTTTTCGTCATTTGAAAGGTGTCAATTCACAAAAGTGTTTGGTTGCCAATTTATCAATCATTGGTGTCATTATTTTTGAGAGCATTCTTTGAAAAAGACTTCTTTGCTTGTTGTTTGAAAGAAAATCTTTTGAAAGTTTTAAGTTTCGCTTTCTTAAACTTGATTTTCATTTGATTTCCTTTTTTGAGAAGTGAAAGTGCTTTATGTTTATCTTAGAACTTGTTTTTATTGTTTGGACGAAATGATTGGTAGCACATCATATTCTATCTAAGCATTTTAGTGGCAAGACAAATTTGATAAGTGAGCAACTTTCCTTCTTTGTTTGCAGAGTAGTCTTAAAATCTTGCATTCACATATAGTTGTTGCATTAGGATAGATTTGCATCCCTTTTTATGCATACATAGCTTTGTTAGCTTTTGTGAGTGTGGAGTTTGAAAAGAAAGCAAAAAACTTTGTTTTATTAGAAGTACCTCTGAACCTCATAGAAATTGCTCTTCGTCGAAAACAAAAAGTGCATATGCATGTAGCTAAGTTTTATTAATTTCTTTTTGCGTCCAAAAAACACCACAAGTTTCATCACCATTACCTTGTGACTTAAAGAACATCCTAATAAAATCAAGCGCTAATTAAAATCCACTAGAACTTTTTGTTTTAGTCAGTTACACCAACAAGTTAGGATTTTAGGGCCTTGGATTAGGCGACTGGAGAGTTAACTCTCCAAGGCCATATAAACGTCAAACATAGGAGTCTGAATAACGAGAGAAAATCCAATAGCGTTAGGAATACCAGGAAAGCTCTGGATCTGGGATTTAAGCACGAGGGTCTGTGAAGACAGGGAAGAGAGATACCCCCTCTCCTACTTGTCCGAACTTACCTCACAACTGTTCCTCCTGGCTTCTGCGACGAGTTGGTATCCATAGTTGCTTCTCCTAGGGAACTACACAGGTGGCTGCGGAGGGTAATCCCGTGGCACCTGAGGTTGACGTCGCATCACTCTCGACAGTACTACTGGAGGGCACCCTTGCGAAGCTTGGGGGCTTGCACCGGCGCAGGCTGTTGTTAGGAGGTCAGCGTAACTTCCTCTATTACCTTCGCTGATAGGATTGGGCCGTTATTATCCCAAACTATCTTCGGAAGGCCCCTGACTCCACTTTCTTGTATTTTGGTGTCCGGTCCTCATCACTCGGAGCGGAAATACTTGGAAGTTTTTTGACTGGCTGTATCTTTAGGGACTTTATAGTGTGTGCTCTTTGTTCCTTGTATATAGTTGGCTTTAGGTATTTTTGTCTAGTCATGTTTGGACTTTGTGTTCTGAGTGACTGGCTTACCACTCTACCAATCTTGAAAGGCTTTTGGTCGTTCTTTCAGAAGTTGTGGAGTTGCCTCCTCAAGGGCAAAGGTTTTGGTTGCTTACCCATATTCTTTGAAGAGTTATTTCTATATTCTCGCAAGGGAAAGGGTCTTTGGATTAGTTAGATATGGCTAATATTCCTGTGGAAACCAACCAAGGTACCCTTCCAAAAGGGGATCCTTGTGCTTTTCCTTTCTTTGGAAACGTTGGTACTCCCTTCATGGCCACTTTGAATATTCCTGGGTTGAATGTTGGACTACCTGTTTGGCTGTGGTCCACTCCGAATATTCCAAATTCTCTTGAAGCTTCTCAGTGAATGCTTTATTTCAAGGGCATCACATGGGTGCTAATTGTTCATCTTCTTTCAAACAGAAATCTGGGGTTCCTTCTTCTCCTCCTTCTTGTAACAAGAAATCTAAAAAGAGGAGAAAGAGGAAGTCAAAGAAGAAGAATAATTCTATCCTTTCATCTTCAACCTCTGTAGGTCATGTTGGAGATGAGCCTTCAGCCACTGCTAGTCATGTTGGGGGCACAAGTCTAGTCACTGCGAATCACACTAGCACTTCATCTTCAACATCTACAAGTCATGTTGGAGATGAGCCTTCAGCCACTGCTAGTCATGCTGGGGGCACAAGTCTAGTCACTGCGAGTCACACTAGCACTTCATCTTCAACCTCTGCGAGTCATGTTGGAGATGAGCCTTCAGCCACTGCTAGTCATGCTGGGGGCACAAGTATAGTCACTGCGAGTCACACTAACACTTCATCATCAACCTCTGCGAGTCATGTTGAAGATGAGTCTTCAGCCGCTGCAAGTCATGCTGGGGGCATGAGTCTAGTCACTGCAAGTCATACTAGAAAAGAGTCATCGACCTCTGCAAGTCATGTTCAGGACTCTCCGCAAACCACTTCTAGTCATGTTGGCGAAATGGAGGTTGATAAGAAACCTGGACGTAGAAGTTTTAAGCCTAAGTTCCCTTGTAAGATATGTAAGGGAGACCATCTTACTCATTTATGCCCTGATATTCCAGAGGTTCAAAGGATATGGTCCGAGTCTGAAAATACTTCTGCTCCTAGATCTGATATGGTTTCTCATCGATCCCATCAACCATGGGTTGAAAATGTGGTAAAGCCAGTGCAATCGCTGGTCGATTACACTCCTCTTTTGGGGGGTGAAGTGCCTAACAAAAGAGTTTGTTTGATCTCTAGTACAGAGTCTTCTAGTATAGGGGGCATTCCGATTACTTCGAATGTTCCCCCTCCAAGTGCTAAGAGTGTTTCCTTTGATTGGGATAGCCTTGTTGAGCCTCGTCTTCCTTCCGCTGCACCTTTTCAAATAAAGGTCAGGGTTAATTCCACAAATGTCTATCGATGTATGGTCGATGAAGGATCCTCTACAAGTATTATATCCTCTTTGACTTGGAAAGATTTGGGTTCCCCAAAGTTGTTGACAGCTCAGAGTCAGTTGTTAGCGTATGATAGAAGACCTGGTGAATCTATGGGTGTTCTTCCTCAATTTCCTATCACTTTAGGTGGGAAGACTGTCTTAATCGATATGATGGTGGTTGATAGCCCTTTAGACTTTAATATGCTACTTGGGCGTGATTATGTCTATGCTATGAATGTTGTGGTGTCTTCACTCTTTCGAGTAATGTGCTTTCCTCATAACGGGAATATTGTCACTATTGATTAGCTTGCATCTGATAATCACCACCCTAATTCAACTTTACTGCAGAATGCCCCTTGGTTTGTTCCAAGTGTTCAAGTAGACTCTACCCCGCCACGGGTGAATTATGTGGCATTGAGTCCTCAATGTTCAATTGCTTTTGAGAAGGATCCTTTGACTTATTATTCTCCTTCTTGGGACTTGGTCCCGGCAGTTGACCGAGAGATTCATCCTATAGGGACATGGGACCCTTTAATTCCCTCTTTTGATCCTTGTAGTTCTCATGATTTCTTAGAACTTGTTTTGCCTTCACAGGAGGAACTCTTTGAAGCCATGAGTTATGACTACCAAAGGAGTCCTTGGTCCGATCCCTGCAAGGGGTTTGTCCAGAAGAACTATTATGCGTAAGCTGCAAGGCTGCATGGTTCCTTGTACCATATTGTATATATGAGGTACGTATTTTCAAGTTTTGTATTCTATAACACAAGATCTTATATGAAGTTTATATGTGGGATGTATTAACTTCGTGTCTAGTGTTCCTATTTATGTTTACAGAACTTGGAAGATTTCTCCTTTGGAATTTTATGGTTGGTCCGTTTTGACAGGTATTGGTTCTCGAAACTGGCATATAGGTTAGGTTTTTCCACCTGCATTGTGCATTTATCAGTTTCCTTTCCCATTTTGCCTTAGGATCGACCCCACCAAGTTATGGTGCGGAACCTTCTCATTGCTTAGAAGTATCATGACTTGTGTGGTAGAGCCTACCTTATCATGGGTGCCCTAGTTAGTACCTTTTTCTCACTTGGCACTCATGCTGATTTTTCATCCCTAGGCTTGGGAGTCCTCTGTAGTCCCGCCATGACTTATGCGTTGAAGACTCATTCCTCTTTGCTTCTTCGCTTCGTTCTGGCCTTATACCCTAGAGGCTCCTATGTGTGTCAAGTTGTACTTCTGCATTGCATGTTGACCATTTGCACCTTTTGGCCTAGAGCCGGCTTCACTTGGACTCGTGTTTAAGCCAACTTTTGACCATGACATCTGCAAAATCAACCTTGCATACCTTTGACTTCTGCAGCTTGACATACCCTGATCCGTGGAAGGAACATACCTCTGAGTGTCACTGACCAGTTTTCACCTCCCTGCATTGAGCATAGGAACGTTCCTTTCCCAGGAACTAGATCATCTGTTTCACCGACACTCGTTCTTTCCACTGTACCATAGCATTCTTTTATTCTTTTTCTGGCTTAACAGAAAAAGACAAAAAAATTAAATATTCCAAAAAAAGAGCGGGAACAGGGACATTATTTCCATTTATTGTTGGCAGCTAGAGTCAGTCGTGTCGCCCTTGAACAAAGCACTCAAAACAAAGTCTCCTCCGCATGGGTGGGATTTAGTTTGACTTAGGTATGCTATAACCTTGTTATTGAGTCAGTTCTCCCCCGATTGGTTATCTCTTCCAATCATATGGAGGGTTCGTTCGTGCCTCCTGCATGGCGAACTTATACAGAGTCATCATATGCTGCCACATAGTCACATTGAGTTGTGCTTTTGTTCAAGGGAAGTTAGCCTGAGTCAGCCTCTCTGCGGTGTCTCTTGACTCATTTTTTAGTCGGCCATCCCTGGTTGTCAGTGTCATGTCTATCATCACATCAGTTATATTGGTCCTTTACTCGTGCCAGTTTGAGAAGGTCCCCATTGACTTCTTGCTGGCGGGTCTTGTCCTTATCGACGACGACACCTTGCTCTGAGGACAGGCCTAGAGCCACACCCTGGCCCTATTTTCATTATTGATAGGTCACCTTGTGCTCAGCATCGATCAGTATCATGAGTCTTTGACTGAGTGGTTTCCCTTGTGTTCGACATCAGCATACATTATCACACATTGGGATTCGTGCAGTACCTTGGTTTCCATTTGACCCTATTGGTGGATACCTCGCCTCTGTGTCAGCTTTCATTATTGGTTGGTTCAGAGGGTTTCTGTCGTGCGCTAGCCACATCTTGTGTACGCCGGAAACGTACTTCGGTTGGGTTCCTACATCTTTTTCGTCCGATTCCTTCCACATTATTGGCCTATGGGTTACACTCGCGCTAGATTGATGGACGATGCCTTAATTCCTTCCTTCTAGTGGATATTTCCCTATCGACTCCGACTCATTGCTCTGGGGCAAAGATCTAGAGTCCATTTGGCAGTACCTTGGGGTTTGTAGTCATTAGTGGCAGATCCTTCGCTATTGACAGTGGGAAACCATCATTGTCTCCTGATCAATAGATTCTTACAGGTGTTCGACTTCAGCTCATCTATTCACACTTGTTAGATTGTACTGGGTACCTTGATGCTCATTATCATTATCGGTGAGTAGTCTCGCGTTTGTTAATGGTATACATCAATGATTGGTAATCAAACGATTTCTCACATAGTCGACTTGAGATCATTTATTCCCATAGTGTAGAAATGTACCATGGCAGTCGGTGAAGACCTCAGGTTGTATCAGCATTCATTGGTTCACTTGACAGTTGCTCCTATTGCTGCTAGTTGATACCACTCCACATTATATGTTGCAGTCAGTCATGGCGACATTCTATATGCTGGAACCTGAGTTTGCAGTGTAGTACCATCCTATTCCATCATGTTCAGTTGGTACCTTTTCGGATCAGTCTTTGATATCAGTGATCCGTTGCATCTTTCAGCATCATTGACAGTCTTATATGTGATATTCAGACATGTACTTGCTCCTTATGATCATATGATCCATTATGCATCTTCCAGTCATTTATACTTGTATACTTAGTGGATCCGCTTGTACTTGATATGCGAACATGCTTTACTTTTTCTGAGCATGGGTATGCCCGCCTCAGACAGTGTTTCTTTCTGATCTCCTTTTGGTGGCTTGGCAGGCTGAATTCTGGTGAAGTCCTCCTCGGTTTCTCGACAAGACTTCCTTTCCATGTACTTACATAATATATTTCGGCCATCATGTTCCCCTTATGACCTCATATATTAGGGGGCATCTGTTATAGCTCCAAATCTCACTCTTATGGTTTGTGATGCTGCACTCATGGCCTAGGGCAACCCCTCCTTCCAGACCTGGTCCTAAAATTTAAAAAACAATGTTTTACCCCTTATACGCGACATTGCCCTGAGTTAAACGCGTGTACACGCGGGTCTGTGTATGCCCAATCCGCGTGTATGTATTAAAACACTTAAAAAAATAAATAATTCCTTATTTTCGGGCGGAGATCGCAGGTTTTACGTGCTGATCACCTGTTAGTGCCCGTGGCCCAACAGTTCCCAACCAACTCCTAACTAAAAAACTACTTTGGAGATGGTATAAAAAGACATCAAAGGGAAGGCCTAAGGGAGAGAGAAAAGGAGAGCAAGATTATTATGCTGAGATTTTCCCCTTAGACCAGGTCTGAAGTCCTTGGTGATTTTTTCACTTCCCCCCATATTGCATAGGAAACCCTTGTTTCCATGTGTATTGGTGATCATTCATCCTTTATATCACCATTGAGTAAGACTTGGAAGGAGCTCTTGTTGGAGGCTTGAGGCTGGAACGAATCCGGGAGGAAGCTTTGCTTGGAGCCTGCTGAAGGTGTTTCAGGTGAAATCTTTCCATTATATGTACTTTACTTGCCTTTATATAAAGAAACACGTCTTGGTTCCCGAAACAATCTTTCTTTATTCTTATGAGATTCTTGTCTTGAATTATTATGCAAGTAGTTACTTAAATATTTTTATAACTAACTTTATAGCATGAAGATGGTTTGTGTATAAGTATTTGTCCATGTACTGCTGTGTTCTTTGATTTTTTTGTTTTACAGGTCAAAGGAGAAGAAGGGAACTCCAAGAAGGGTTTGGACCCTAAAGGCCTTCTCGAACAGAGGACCTTAGGTACGTACCCTAAACATTAGAATTTGCTTACAGTAAAGATAATGGCTGTGTGTGTGTTTCTTTGAATCAGCAATTTTCAGTCTGGTAGAGTCTCAACCCAAAGGACCCTAGGGGTACTTTCCCCTCAACCAGGTACTTTCCCTCTTTCGTCTTCTTGTAGTTGTTCTATGTTACTCAAATGCATTGTAAAATGGGTACCTTTCATGGCTTCTTTCCAGGACCCATTCATTATGTTCTCTCTATTCATTCTTCAAGTAGTATTTGAGATAACATATGGTTATTGTAATTTAGTTACACTAGTGAGTGGATTCATGCATGGAAACCTCATTATTATCATCAAGAGGTAACCTCACAAGTCAATTCATGACTTTACTAATATCCACTCACACTAGACACTTAATTGATGATTGCATATTTAGGCAACAAGGACTAGGTTTTAGTTCATTTTCACATCTCTCCAGATTAGCTATTAGGCTCACCACTATATTATTTAAGCCATGTAGAATATATTTTATAGAATTTTATTCTCATGATTCTCTTTCCTATGCATGAATAGAATTCATTAATTGTTTTCTCTATCAATTTTATTTCTTCCTTCCTTGCAATTTTTTTTCGTTGTTTTCTAGCTAGATCCAAGTTGTGTAAGATCAACTACAATTTCACACATAAAAATGTTACACTCTCTATTAAAATACAAACCATTTTTGATACACATGACACCATCAAAAACTTTATGTAGACATTTGAAAATGAAGGATGTGGATATGGTGATGATAAATGAGTTAAGTTAAAAAAGGTTGAAGTTAAATATGGTATTTCCAAAAATATGCTTCAAGTATATAATCCTCTCCTTTCAATTTTAAAAATATAGATTCCATTTGAAATAAAAGGATAAACTCATTTTAACTTGAAATTTGATGATGTATTAATAGGCAGACCCGTTATCTCCTTTTTATTTCTCAAATATAGTACATATTTGAGGAAAATGTCTATATTGTCAATATTTGATACTCACTATTCTCATTGAGTATAAATCAAGAGTTAGGATAAATATAACATAATTTTATAATTAGCATATATTTTTTATTGAATTAAAAAACCTTCTTCTCATAATAGTGAAAAAGGAAACATGAGTTTTGATACATTTTGTGTAAAAGTGTAAAAAACAATTAAAGATTGGATTAAAAGACCTTTTTTAAATAATTTTGAAAAAATGTAGGAAAATTGATTTCATTATTTGAGTATAAAGGTTTACAAGAATATAATTCTAATTTCTAAGCTCAATAGAAACCTCATTAAAAAATAAATCTTACAAATAAGTTAACTAAAAAAAACCTTCCATATCCTAATCAGATGCAAGAGGGAGGCAAGAGTATTCCATGTTAATGTACATGGAAATTAACATAGCATAAAGGAAACCTAGATTTAGTTAGATTTAGTGCTTGGATGTGGTGTACATGCACATTAGCAAGTCATAAAGCACACTTAGCTTTAGTTAGTTTTAGTGCATGCATGTAGTTAAACTTTTAACTTAGTTGCTTTATGTATTGATTCATTCATCAATAGTGAAGATACAAAATTCATTCTCTCTTCCAATTTTTCTGAATTATTGCAAGTTTGTGAAACTATTCTTCAACCAAGTCCTGACCTGTGCATGCTCTAATAATTTAACATGGTAACAGAGAAACAAGGGCCTAGAAAAGGTGGATTAACAACTTCTTGCAGGTTTGAAGATCAAAGCATTAGAAACTATTGGGAGATTGAAAGTGCCAGAAATTTTCACAGATTGAAAGTGATGAAATTTTCACAAATTGAAAGTGTAACAACTATTAGATAATATAATTGGAGAAAGAATGGAATTCCAAGCTTCCACCATTCTTACTCCTTACAGTTACAATGAATGGAAGTTGATTAGCTTGCTTCATCTTAGGAGCAAAGGTTCGTACCAAATGGTAATGGGAATTGAGACAAAATAAATGTTAGAGGATAAGAAGTTTGATTGGAATAACAAATCTAACATGGATTATCGAATATTGTGTCTATCTTTGTCTCATGGTATTCTTTATCAAATCATAGATATTGAATCACCACATGAAATAGAAACTTCATTGAAGGGATTATATGGTGATGAAGATGGCTTAGTTGAAAACCATTTGGATATAGAAATCTCGATCTATCATAGCATTCATAAAACCAGTGAATACTTCTTCAACAACGTGGAAAAATATTCTAGAGACAATGTTTCACATGAAGAATTTGCTTGTTCTATTGTTGATGAATTTGTTGCAAATGAGAATTTTACTTGTACAATAATGAAGATGTTGCACATAATGAAATGTCTTCCTCTGATGGTGATGAAGACTATACTATAGATGGAAAAATTGTCTTAAAAAACATAGAAGATGAATTTGATTCCTCTATTACTCATGATGTTGATGATACCTCAATTTTCCGATGCCCCACATGCACCCTCGGCCACAAAGCCATGCATTCCCATGCATGCATCCAAGGCATATGTAATTCCATGCTTGCATATGCATGCATCCCTAGAGATAGGCATCTCAATGCATGCATATACGGTAGATGAATTTAATCTTCAAATGCATGCTAAAGTTGTAGGGAATCCATATTGTCATACAACCATGAATAAGGAGAATCAGTCCTTAATCCAAACATGCGATTTGATACCTTTACTTATAAAAATGATGCTTATTCCTCCAGAGCCATTTGCAAATGAGTCGAATTCTGGCTATGTACTTAGTTTAGGATCTAACCCCATTTGTTTGTCAACAATGAAGCATGCCACCATTGCTTTATAACGAACAGAGGCCAAATATAAAGGAGGATTCAATGTTATCATTCAATCCATTTGGTTACAACATTTTCTTTCCAAGCATGGTATCATTGTTCATCATCTAACTTTCATATGGTGCAACAATCAGAGTACATTAAAGTTTTGCAAATATCTATTTTAGCGATGGCACAACAAATATATCAATATCCACATGTACTGCATACAAATATTGATTTGTGGTGAGCTCATTGATCTATAGTATTGTACTAGTTCTAAGTAGATTGTTGACATCTTCATCTAGAATTTAATTGAGTAGAAATTTGACCTTTCTGTGGGATTGTCTCAGGGTGAAGGACACATTTTCCTACTAGTTGTCATTTATTTTTGTTTTACATTGTATTTTGAGGGGGGACTTTATTCCCATCGGGTTTTCAGTTTTTCCTCTTTCATGTTTTATACATGGGTACATAAAATGGGTTTGTTTCCAGGACTCACGTGTTGGTGTACATGCGCATTAACATAACATAAAGGAAACTTAGATTTATTTACCTTTATTTCTTGCATGGAGTTAATATTAACTTAGCAACATTATGTATTGATTCTCACATCACTAGTGAAGATACAAAATTCACTCTCTTCAATTTTATTTTTAAATTCTTACATGTTTATGCATTTATTCTCCAGCTAGGTCCTTACTTGTACAACCTCTAATTATTTAAAACTTCAATTGACAAATACCATTCAATCTCTTTAGATACTAATGCATTTTCATTGTGCCAATCTCAATGTCACGGATGTTTGTTTCATCAATAATGTATTCATAAAGGTATGAATATTATACTATATCTCTTCCCACTTTTGCCAAATTGTTTTGACCTTCATATGGTAACTTGTGCACTACCTAGTATGTTCAACAATGAAGGAACTAATGAAGGTTGAGATGTTGAAAGAGGTTATCTTGGATTTCATTTTGTAGATGCCAACCCCTAAAATAAAAGTGTCACTCTGTTGTTGTTGATATATGTAAATAAACGTAGTTGCGTCATTGATTTCTTGAATACAAATAATGGTGTTTTGAACTAATCTTGCAATGTATTTCAAAGAAACATATATTGTAAATAGTCACGATCAGTTGGTCTAGAACTTGCATTGTAATCCTTCATGTTTATAAGTTTTTTCTTAGGATTTACCACAGAAGGTTCACATGTTATGCATTCATATGTTATCTCATTATTCTAAGTTGTTTGCAAGTTCACACACTTTTCACATAGGGATAAATGTTGTGATTTTGCTGGAGTTCCATTGGTCATGAAGAAAAATGATTGAACTCACTTTTAGGGTTAAAATTGTCATAGTATGTGTTCTACATTTTGGAGGGCTTTCTAGTATATATTTCAATGTAATTTGCTAGAATCTAGTAGGAATTTCTTGGAACCACAAGTTTGAGTTGTAAAGTATCCACAATGCAAGTAACTGGGGATTTTTCAGGGTGTTTAATCCGTATATGTAGTCAAGAATCCATTTTAAAAAGATATGGCCAAAATAATTTCACTGAATTCTGACAAAAAACTTCAAAAATTAACAAGTTTTGCAACTCCATTCAAATTTGATTTAGTACCATGTTTTTTAACAAACATCATATGATATATATATATATATATATATATATATATAAACATAACTTTGAGATGGGAATTTTTTTTTAATATTATAAAAAATCTCATTTGATAATAATACTATTATTCTTAAATTATATATAATAATGGTAATATAAAATGAGAATAATATTCTTCCCTAATTTATTTATTTTCAAAATAAGTAAGTAATCTAATTATTTAAAAATATATAAATATGAATATAAAATATATTTCATTTTTATGTTTAATTAAAAACATATAAATATGAATATAAAATATATTTCATTTTTATATTAAACATATATATTAGTATATTATTATTGTTAATATTATTTAAATGATAGCTAAAGTTTTATATTTATGATAATAATACCACTACTTAGTCTTCTTCTAATAATAATAATGATATTGATATTGATAATTGGTACTGTGATTATAATTCATTATGGTTGATTATATTGTTTTTTGTTAATTATAATTGAATATGATTCACTTTCAGTAACAATAGTGACTTTATCATATTTTAAATTAATATAAATAATTTAGGAAGTTAAGATATTTATTTAGATATTGTATAATATTGAGACATGAAAATGATGAATTTAATATTATGGTACATTACAACATCAAGAAAAGGTTGACTTTAATATAAGGTTATATTGTGATGTTACAGTTCACTTACATGTTATGTGAGGATACAGCTTATTATATGGGCTTGAATAACCTATCACAATGTAATATTAAGAGGTTTAATTCAAAGTTAAGTGATATTGCAACATTAAGGTAGATCATAATATTATATCATGTTCTAATATTAAAAATTCAACTTCAGTAATATGTTACATTGTAACATTAATAACTTAATAATATGGCTTAATTTAATGTTATAAGGCATTGAAACATTAAAAAAAAAAATCTAATCAATGATTTTTCCCGAGGCATTTATTAAAATTATTTATCTTATTTTGCTTTCCTAGCTTCTTCTTAGATGACTATAGGATAAAATACTTATGGTACCTAAATAAAATATTTTACTGATTGTATATTTCTCTTAGAGGGTTCCCTACAAAGAAAGGGTACTCACATCGATCAAAGCTATGCTGTGAGTTCAAGGTATTATCTTCCTACACTGCCATTAGTAAGTCTTAGGCCCTCATAATCGCAATTTTTCCTTCCAAATTCCCTTCATTTCCTCTTATGTATTCTGTGGTCCAATCCTAATCACGAGAAGGAATACTAGAGAGTAGTTTTGGATGTTGCTTCTTATGGATTTTTGTAGTTTGGTACTCTTTTCTCCTAGTCAACCTAAGGGTATTTTTTCTTCATTTGAATTTATAATTAAAATCCACTAAGAATTCAATTCGTTGATCCAAAAGGACTTGTGGAATTTCACTTAAATATGCAAAGTTATCTCCCCAAAGGCATAGACTACATAACATTGGTTCATTAGAGGCAATCTAACGAGATCCTGTATACTTATACACTCTATTAGAGGCACCACATGTTCAGTGAGACCTTGAATTTCATAATGTTATTTTTGAATTATAACAGTGTCTTCCTATATGAAGTTATATTCTATTCAGTTATCAAGATAACCTCAATCAGGTTGATTTCTAAGACATTCCTCATACCTTTGGTTTGAACATCAATCCTTTGATATGGTTGGATATCCCATTTTTTCTTTTGTGGAGAATTCTCTTAAGATTGATCCTCCACATTCTCCTCTTTATACATATCCAAAATGTGTATCTCTACTATTGCTACTAGGGAAGGGGGAATTCAAACCTTGGCTTCTATCATCAATGGAAGGGGAATTATCTCTCCTACCCCTACCACCAAAATGGCTAGTATAATCATTCCACTTGGGCCAACCCCTACCTTTAACTTGAGTGGGATAACCCAACCTAGGTATTTCCATGAAGTAAGTGATTTTATCATTGGGATGCCATCCATTGGTATTTGTAGAATATAGTATATTTTCAACTATATTTCCCTAATTTGTTTTTAATGTTGGGATTTATTGAACTCCTCTTCAAGTATTCCCATTTGAGGGAAGACATATTCCTCCCTTAATCCCCACTTTACTAAGTGGGAATTTCTTATTTATGGCTTTTTCCATAGGATAAAATCCTCTTCAAGGATTTGTGGCTCAGATGGGTACAACATTTTTGCTCACTACTAGTTCAACTTATAAGTGTTTCATTTTTATTTTTTAGTTAGTGGGGCGCTAATGTTTTCCCCTCTTCTAAGCTGCCAACATGGTTGGTTCCTTTTTCATTTTTTTGGAATCCCATGCAAGATAATTTCACCCCATATGAGAATCTCGATAATGGAGTTTTCCATTCCTTTTCCTAGGGTAATAAAGGTTTTAATATGAACTCAAACTTCATTACAGATAACCCCTAACAACTTGCTGCTAGTTAAAAACTAGGGTTTTCTTTTATGGGTTCTAACTAGCTAGGAGGTGATCCTTTTGGGAGTTGCAACCCTTTCTCTCAACCATGATAACCATTTATAGCGATGATATATTTTAGAAATATTTCAAAATTGACATATTAAATAGTGTGTTATAATTAAAACTAGCCCTTGGTCCCTACCAAACATCCTTCTAAAATTTTGAATTTTGAAGGAAAGTTTGGAGATGACATCGATAACCACATTAGTTCTTTTCATATATGTTGTTCCTTTAGTCCATTTTTAATTATTTAATCAAGTTGATGCACTTTAAACACACTCTTATGAGGGTTGTGACTAAGTTGTATATCGAGTTGAAGAGAGGTTTGTGATTAACATATTTAATCATGATCTTTCTAAACGACGTTGAACTACCTATTTACTATTATGTTAGGATTGAATTATTCTACAATTTTAGATAGAATAAACATAATATTTTATTTTATCATAGTCAAGAGTGGTAAAGAAGGAAGTGAATGTTTGAGTCCTAGATCCCTCATGAGTATGTATCACAATGGTACCTTAAGTAGTCGTTTCCATACATATTGAAGGATGTATTTATCTTAAGAGTGTACATTGAAGAGTCGGAAAAATTTAGAGATAAGACAAAAACTAATTTACTCACAATCATGATTCATCTATGAGATCCTTTCTGACACACCACAACCTAGCACTGATTTGACTAAGTTGAACCTAGGGCCACATGGTAATGGTCTTTTTGGCCCTGTTGATCCGACTGATGCAAACTTGTTCATGACCCAATTTAAACATATGTCATTACATCTATGATTTACTAGAAAAAATAAAGAATTGAACCCCTCAAGATTGTTTTTTCATTAATGTAGTTTGGTATTGTAATATCAAAGGAAATAAAAAATTTAGAGGGAAGATGAAGAATGAGGGAAATAAGAATAATGTATATGGGAATGATAACGAAAATAAATCCAATATGAATATAGGTGGAGGAAAGAAGGAACAAAATTAAGAAAATATAATGCAAATAATGTAACACTTCCTCCCACAATAGCCTAAGATAGATTCTTAACATTCCCACAAGACATGTCGTTAACATTGTATCATAGGGAGAATAACAACATACAGACGAAGCTACAAGCCTCTCATATCCTGAGAACAATCTTACCACTCATCTCATTATAATTGCATACAAAAAAGACACATCCTCTCATTATCAGTGATGATACACCTAACATTATATAGTAACAACATTTATTATTCAAGGAAACAAGTATACAAGAAACACTTAAGTATCTACGAATGACCTGAAAATCGAAAAGGGGACTTGAACTCTCCACCCAACAGTAAGCTAACTACAATGCAACCTTTCTTGTAACTAACCACCCCAGAGCTAGATTTAGAGTATGAGGAGTTAAATGGTCAAGGGTATTCACACCATTAACTAGTCAACATGTAGCTAAGAGGAGATGGCCACTCTTTACATGTTGTATCAATTTCTCCTAGGTGGGAAACACCAAAGGGACTCACTCAATATCTCAGTGAATAAGCACAAGAGCTCAACCAAAAATCGGGGAGGATTCCATCAATCCAAGAACCTGATTATCCCTCTAAAATGTATTTTCTCAGCCTCGAGGCAAGCACTTGATGAGAGTGAGGGTTTCCTCTAAGCCCTCTCAATTGAAGTAGACACCAATACACTCGATGGATCGAGAACTGGAATGCTGGGAATGCTCCCCCATTCCCCAATCACTGTAAGGTATTTCTATCACTACTTCCCTTTGTACTTATGCTTCTATAATTTCCCTTATGACAACTAAATATTTTCCCCACTCACATCATGCAGGGAAATATCAAATGAATGTGGACACTCCTTACTTAGTCATTTCTTGCAAACAAAGGAATGCATTTGCCTATTCGTAATCACCTTCCACTGCCCATTTTATGTTTTCCTCCATCCTCTCTTATGTTGACTTTCAACACATCGCATGAGAATGATGATAGTATGGTCACATCTTACTACCAACTACCCTTACATATTTTAATATCTAAACCATCAGACCAAATATTTTACCAATGAGTTGGGTGGGGACATAAATGAAATCACCTAGGTTAAACATTTTACAAGTAACTCCTCTTCTTCATTATTTGAATCCATGTCCACTCTTTGAGCTCAACCATATCTTACATTTTCCATATTATTATATGATGAGGTGATCAAATTTTAGCTCAAAAATGAAATTCCTAGAAAGTATTGAAACTCGTGTTAATTTGAAGTTATCTTAGTTCTGAATCCAACAACATTTGTGTCACCTTAATCCAACACCATATGCTCAAGTTACCATGTTCTGATTGTTTATATGAAGAACTAAAAAATGAGTAGATCCATTGGTTGTGCGATGGTATAGTTGAGTTAGCACACTAATTGTGTAGGTATGAATCAATTGCGTGCTGACACTTGACATGTTCTCGTTCATCAGTATTGGCTCATTTTTTATTAGTTACTGAATGATTGAGTGGACCAATGGGAGGGTGTCATGCACTCGAATCACGGGCTACCAGGTGGCACCCCCAATGTGTATCAAAATTATGGTATGTTCGGCTAGAGTCTCGATGGGACTCGAATCCCCGACCTCATGATCAACAATGCATCAGCTTACCATTAGGCTCATGGTGGGTCTTATTATTATTATGGACAAAACCCATATATAAAGTTTACAATCACACTCGTTTGGGAAAAGGGATCGGGCTGCCATCCCTGGTCACAACAACATCATATGACCATAGTGCAAAAGGCATTGGCCCTCAGAACATGCCTCGACCCCTGCTCATCATACTTTCCATAAGACCTCGATGGAAGGCGTAGCGGAGAGGGGGCTAGGGTATAACCCAACCCATGGTCACGATGCTCCATATAATCGTAGCCTAATTGAAAAGGTGTCGCCCGAAGGAAGTTTAGGTTAAGGCCCTAGTCCATGACCATATGAGCTTGCATGGAAGTGTGGTCATGCACTCGACAGAGGACACTTACGGAGGGGGCCAGCCCTTAGTTCTGTCATAACTATCTGAATTGGCGCATAGAGACAAGGAGCCTAGTGGGAACGGCAAGTTGTTAGCCCAGCCCTCAGCCCTATGGGCACTGCATGACAATGACCTTGACAGTTAAGGTGCTAAGCCAGCGGGGTGGGCATTAAGGCCAAGTTCGCGGCCACATGCCCTATGTGCCCTAGATTTTTGCGCACAGGGGTTATTAGGAAATTTAATTTTGCAACAAATTCCACTATCAGAGGGTAAAATTGTCACCTCCATAGCAGAAAATAGGGTGAATTTGTAGGACAGTTAGACTATTATTATGATTTGTAGGACAGGTAACAACAAAAACTACATGGAGATCTTGGAGACAATGTCTTTGGGATTTTTTGTCCTTTTGGAGCTCAAGAAGAGTCCAACCAGGGATTTTTGGATGTTTTGGATCCAATGCTGACCTCTATTTGTTGATTTAAGAAAATCTAAAGGAAATTTTTGTAGGTTCAAGTGCATGGGTCTTTGGATCAATTATTGTTTTGGAGAAGTTCTTGAAGGTGTTTGACGATGAAGAAGGATTTGTAGGAGTTTTCTTATCTCTAGAAGTTTACTGCAACAACGGTTACTTGCAGAGTTCAAATATTCTATACTCTTCTCACAATATATTATTGAGGAAAGCTTTATATTTTTCCTTCAATGTGGAATTGAAGTGTTTATATGATCATATATTCTCATTTTCAATTGGAGTATAGGGTATTTGTAGGAGACACTTGTGTTTTTTATGTTTTCATGATGAATGTAGGTTATCATACTATTTTATGTGAGATTTATTTGCCAGAGAACATTTCCTTAAAGGGGAAATAGCCACATGTTTATCAAAAAACTTTTATATACTCCTTTTTCCACTCAATATATGGAGCGGTAGAGCTATGTTGGGAGGCCCAGAGATGTTTCCCAGTAGGGGTGAACTCCATCAAAAAATCCTTTGGTTTACACTCCATGTATGCATGTATGAGTTATGTGATGTTGTTTTGCTTATTCTTAACTTTACATGTGAAAACTAACTCATAACATGAACAGATCTTTTGGAAAACATGTTTTGTGTCACAAACCCATTTTTTTCCTTACAAAGCATTAGAAAACAGTCTTTGTTTTTGGAGAAGAGGAAATTGACAACCTCCTCCATTTTCAAATCAATTGGTATCAGAACCTCATTTGACTAAGTTGTAGGAATAGCCAAAAGGAGTCTCTAGGAGCTAGAGGAGATGAATTTGGCTCTTTGCATGGAGAAAATTGAGTTGAGAAGAATGTTAGAACTGGTTGAAGAGGATAAGAGGCATATGCACCTTTAGTAGTGGCATGTGCTTGAGGAACATGTTGTTGAAAGTTCCACTCCTGTGATAGAAAAAGACATGTCCAAAATGAAACTAATATGTGGGGATCATTCACACATTAGTTATGGACCATGTGAGGGAGATGATGCATGTCCATTTTGGAAGCATCTCCAAGATTCTCACCATATGCCAGTTGGTAAAAGTGGGTGGCTAGAGTCATCTACAATTTCTTCATCATCATTAGAAGTTGAAAAGATGAATGAAAATTTTGAGGGGGTAATAAGAAATTCAAGTACAATTCCTTATGTTTATGTTCATGCCACCTCTTTTGTAGCATTTGAGAAAGATACTAAAGGAATTGGTGTGAAGCTACTTTCTAGAATGGGTTATGAAGGAGGAGGCATCGACATCAATGGCCAAGGGATCACCAATCCAATCATGGTTGAAGAGAGACCAAATTATCAAGTCTTGGGATATGGTCAAAGGGAGTTTGGAGAATTCTCTAAACGATTTGAGGCACAACAATAATCTTAGGATGAGATGTCACACCAAGATGGTGGTGACAATGTTCATTTGTCTCCCAAGTGATATGAATGCTTGAAGGGACCATACATGTCATCATCCACCGCACATCGTCAAAGTTGCAACTTGAAAGATAGATATAAATTTCATGGGTGTTTTCCAAATGATGGTAATTTTGATATTTGTGGAACATGTACCCTTGTACTTTCTATGATGCATTTGACCATTGTTTGGATATCTGTGAGAAACACATGGTAATGATTAAAATAGTGGATCAGATTCTAGGCATCAAGCATGATGGACCTCCTTCACATGAGAGGACTTCTTTGTCGGCAAGCAAGAGAAAGTTATTTTGTACCCATTTCAAGATGCATGGGCATGGAAATGAAAGATGTTGGAAATTACATCCAGAGCTTCATTCTAAGATTCAAGGGAAAGGATATTGTGCAACCTAAATCAAGAGGTGGAAAAGAGGACTCACATCAATCCTAAAGCAACCTTATGGGAAAGGTTGATGAAAAAGGGAACCCATAAGCCTAGGAGAGGAAGAGATTGGGTAGAGTGTTTGTAAAGTTGCTTTGTAAATTTGTAATTACTTCCTGTTGTTTACCTATTTGGGTAGTTTTGTAAAGTGAATAATAATAGCCACTATGTCCATCAAGTATGTGTTTTTCATTGATGTTATGTATTGGCTTGTTTATAAGTCCATATGTTTAAGGACTTTTTGAATATACTAGTTGTCATCCAAATTTGTCATGTGCTCACTCATGCAAGTATCCAAGAAGAAACTTGTTGTGAATAAAATCTTTGTTTAATATTGTAAAAGGTGACTACGTTTTTGTAGGAAAGTCCAATTATGTCATTGAAAATTTTGTAGCAATATACTTTTCTGTACAAGTTTAGTTTGAGGACGGTAACGAAATTCTTAAAATAGTGGATCAGATTCTAGGCATCAAGCATGATGAACCTCCTTCACATGAGAGGACTTCTTTGTCGGCAAGCAAGAGAAAGTTATTTTGTACCCATTTCAAGATGCATGGGCATGGAAATGAAAGATGTTGGAAATTACATCCAGAGCTTCATTCTAAGATTCAAGGGAAAGGATAGTGTGCAACCTAAATCAAGAGGTGGAAAAGAGGACTCACATCAATCCTAAAGAAACCTTATGGGAAAGGTTGATGAAAAAGGGAACCCATAAGCCTAGGAGAGGAAGAGATTGGGTAGAGTGTTTGTAAAGTTGCTTTGTAAATTTGTAATTACTTCGTGTTGTTTACCTATTTGGGTAGTTTTGTAAAGTGAATAATAATAGCCACTATGTCCATCAAGTATGTGTTTTTCATTGATGTTATGTATTGGCTTGTTTATAAGTCCATATGTTTAAGGACTTTTTGAATATACTAGTTGTCATCCAAATTTGTCATGTGCTCACTCATGCAAGTATCCAAGAAGAAACTTGTTGTGAATAAAATCTTTGTTTAATATTGTAAAAGGTGACTACGTTTTTGTAGGAAAGTCCAATTATGTCATTGAAAATTTTGTAGCAATATACTTTTCTGTACAAGTTTAGTTTGAGGACGGTAACGAAATTTTTATGCTTTAGAATTGATGTGAGTCCTCTTTTCCACCTCTTGATTTACGTTTCACAATATCCTTTCCCTTGAATCTTAGAATGAAGCTCTGGATGTAATTTCCAACATCTTTCATTTCCATGCCCATGCATCTTGAAATGGGTACAAAATAACTTTCTCTTGCTTGCCGACAAAGAAGTCCTCTCATGTGAAGGAGGTTCATCATGCTTGATGCCTAGAATCTGATCCACTATTTTAACCATTACCATGTGTTGCTTTGTAAATTTGTAATTACTTCGTGTTGTTTACCTATTTGGGTAGTTTTGTAAAGTGAATAATAATAGCCACTATGTCCATCAAGTATGTGTTTTTCATTGATGTTATGTATTGGCTTGTTTATAAGTCCATATGTTTAAGGACTTTTTGAATATACTAGTTGTCATCCAAATTTGTCATGTGCTCACTCATGCAAGTATCCAAGAAGAAACTTGTTGTGAATAAAATCTTTGTTTAATATTGTAAAAGGTGACTACGTTTTTGTAGGAAAGTCCAATTATGTCATTGAAAATTTTGTAGCAATATACTTTTCTGTACAAGTTTAGTTTGAGGACGGTAACGAAATTTTTATGTTTCTCCTCATTTTCAAGATGGAGTCAAATTTTTCTTTAACAACTGAACTTCAATATGAAGTTATTTTTTAGCTGTGTAAAGATGAGATGAAAGAGAATGTTCATATTCCACTCATCAGTGCTTTGTTCCTACATCAACCATAAGAATTTTTGGCTCAATTCTTAACATGGCAGTAGGTCTTCATGAAGAACATTGGTGAAGTGCCTTGATTGGGTTTTGAAGGACACCAATTGAAAAGTTAGAATTTTGGATTGAGTTTTTGGGTGATTTTGAGTTTAAAACTTATTTTGTTTACTAGGAGAAGTAAACTTTTGGAGTCCAAAGTTTCCTAGTGGGGAGGTGTGATCAGTTTATCAAATTGTAGCTAAAAAATGAAAGTTCCGAAAAGCTCTTGAAACCAGTGTCAAGTCGAAGTGATCATGGTTTTGAATACAACGAAATTCATTTCATCTCAATGCGACACCCTATGCTCAAGTTATCATGTTCAGATCATTTGTTCCAGCAAGTAAAAATTGAGCAGGTCTGCTGACTAGGCAGCTGACTAGGCGACCGTACAAGTGAGTCAACAGGGTGACTGTGCAGGTATGGACCAACCTAATGTTGACACTTGGCATGTTCTAGTTTGTCGTTATTGAGTCATATTTAAGATGTTCGTGAATGATTGAGTGGACCAATGGGAAGGTGCCATATGGCCCAATCACAGGCTGCAACGTGGCACCCCATTGGTGGGTCAAAATTTTGATATGGGCGGCCAGAGGCCTGACAGGACTTGAACCCTTGACCTCATGTTCAGAAATGTAGCCGCTTACCACTATGATCATAGTGTCTCTTATTATTATTATGTACAAAACCATATATGAAGTTTACAATGTCACTCATTGGGAAAGGGGTCATGTTGCCAGCCCCAACCCCCAATCACAGCAAAAACATATGACCATAGCACAAAAGGTATTGGGTCTGGGAACTAGATTTAGCTCCTCGTCACCATACTTTCCATTCGACCTCGGTGGAAGGTGTAGTAGAGAGAGGTCTAGGGTATAGCCCAACCCATGGTCATGATGCTCCCATAGAACTACATCTGGATTAAAAATACACCGATGGGATGAGGCTCAAGTTAAGGCCCTAGCCCATGGAAATATGAGCCTACTTGGAACTGTGGCCAGGTTCTTGGTGGAGGGCACTTATAGAGGGGACCAACCCCTAGCTTCGTCATAACCATATGACATAGAACACAAAGATGAGGAGCCTTGCGGGAAGGATGAGCCATTGACCCAACCCTCGACCCTATGGGTAAACATGTTGGGTCCCTATAATACTAGTGATTACCCCATTACTATTGTAGTTATACCCCTTATTAATATTGTTATGCCCCTATTACCCCCATATTGTTATTATTGTGCCCCATAGAATCCCTCTATTGTTATTTTTGTGGCTTTATATTATTATTGTTAGGTCAGCTGGATTATATTGTGACTCCTTAGACTCCTATATATAGAAAAGAGGTTTTGTCACTTGAATCATCCAAGAATTGTTCATTTATGTAATGTAAAGGAGGTTGCCCCCTCGAAGAGGCTGAATTCTAAGGCGTTGATCTATCTTTTCTATCTTTTCTTGAGCTGGTTTCATAACATTTGGTATCAGAGCTTTGGATTCTAGGGTTTCGCTACTCCAAATAGGTCATCGTGGCATTTTCGCTATAAAGTTTTTCTACGACATTTCAGAAGTTGCAAAAAAAACCCATTTGAGAAGAAATCGCGGTGAACCTCGCGTACGAATTTCAGAGCTTTTTGCGCTATATTTGTGGAGATATGATCTGAGGAAGTTGGTCTTTTTGCAGACTCCTAAATTACATTCCAAATAGGTGACCTGGGGAAATCATCATAACTTTCTCTCTGTGGATCAGATTGAAATTTCGTAAAAAGGTACAGAAAGAGGATAGATTTTAGTTTCTTGTACACATTTTTCAGATCCAAAGGTCGAAACAGTGACTCGTGGCACGTCGTACAAGTTCGCTCTACTGAACTAGTCTATAATCAAGTCACTGTGGGAGATTTCGCATAACTCTTCCTTGGAGAATCCAATTTGGGTCAGACTTGTGGCATTGGAAAGAGGACAAAAAGGGCTACTGCAGGTCACAAATTCAAAACTAGATGATTGGAAAGTATAGAGATACATCAGAGGCAATATCGAGCTCCTACAAAGAGAAAAAAGGTGTGTATATTTTCTTAAATTTTTCCTTAAGCTTGGTTCGAAAATTTATTTTGAAGGAATTCAAAAGGTATAATAGAGAATTATTATCGCCCCGAGGAAAGAAAATGCAAACACCTAGTAAGGAACCTGAAAGCTCTAGCATGACTCATGAAGAAGAAGAAGAAATGTTATATGATATATCAAAATTACAAGAACAAGTGCAACAAGTGTCACTTGTACAAAAAGAAACAGAATCTAAGATGGATGGTTTAAGGAATAATGTAGAAGCTAAGATGGATGGTTTAAAGAAAGTTGTAGAAGCTAAGATGGATTGTTTAAAGAAAGGCGTAGAAGCTAAAATTGATGGCATGGATGATAAGATGGAAGAATTGAAGATAAATATGAATAAGTTGCTACAAGAAATGGTCACTAAGGGTGAAAGGGTACTAAAGGAAACTCATGACGAGAACAAAAGAAATGTTAATCATGATTCCATAGACTCTAATGTTGGATCGAAGAATCACCATATTCCAAAAATCGATATGAGGAGGTTTGATGGAAAGGATCCC
Source organism: Pinus tabuliformis (assembly GCA_031772625.1). Taxonomy (NCBI): domain Eukaryota; kingdom Viridiplantae; phylum Streptophyta; class Pinopsida; order Pinales; family Pinaceae; genus Pinus; species Pinus tabuliformis. The sequence continues at coordinate 1,551,877,719 of CM062804.1, forward strand.
GCCACATGGATATTACAGATGGAGCAATTCTTCGATCTCAATAATGTGAAAAACACACAAAAGGTACGTATGGCAACTTTATATTTGGAACCAAATCAGTTTGTATGGTTTTGGATTGCAAGTTTCTGTGGAGCGGTTTTTGAGAGATTGAGTTCGGATAATCCACAGTGTTCATCTTTTTTGTCGACGTTTCGAGTCTAGAGCAAGACTCATCATCAGGACTTGATATGCTGAGAAGAGAAAGGAAAGGGGTTTTGAGATAAGCTTCTCTTCTCTGGTATCAATGGCTTTGCTCTCGTAAACAATTTATCACTTGGGCAATTTTTACGGAAGAATTGATAGCACATTATGAGGATACAAAAAGCAATACTTTTTAAAGCCAATTGATAAGTCTCAAACAAAAGGGTTTAATAATGGAGCACATTGAGGAGTTCCAAAAATTGAACATAAGGGTAAAATATATTTCAGAGGAGCATAGGATTGATGTGTTCATAGGGTCTTTAAAGGATAATATCCAACACGATGTTTGCCTCTGGGAACCTGATTCATTAGAGAAGGCATTCAGGTTAGCAAGAAAAATGGAAAGCAAAATTATGGCAACCATGAAGCATACCACTCACAACTATAAAGACGGAAGTGTTGTTGCCCCTAGTCTTCCACAACCTATAAGGTTGACACCACAAAAATTGGAAGAAAAAAGAGCAAAAGGGCTTTGTTGTAGTTGTGATAGCAAATACACTAAAGGTCATAAGTGTGCTGAGAAGAAATTATTCTACATAGATTGTGAAGAGGAAGAATAAAAGGAGCAAGAAAGGTCAAAAGAAGAGGATATACTCTAGGAACAAAGCCTAGATTAAGAACAAATAAATCCGACCATATCTTGTAATGCATTGGCGGGAATTACCACTTCTCAAACCATCAAGATAGAAGGACAAATCAAGAAGAAAAAGGTAATAGTGTGTATTGATTCAGGAAGCACCAACAATTTTATTCATTGTAAGGTAGCAAAAGAATTGAATTGCTTCCTATATCCAACACCAGAGTGTCAAGTGATGATTGCAAATGGAGGAACAATAAATTCCTCTGGAAAGAGCCATAATATCAAGCTATCCATGGGAGAATATGTATTGACTAGCCCAATGCTTTCCATTCCAATGGGAGGTGCTGATGTTGTACTAGGAGTCCAATGGCTACAATCCTTGGGTACAATAGATTTTAATTTTCAAGAACTTTTCATCAAATTTTCTACGGAAGGAAAGGAAGTTGAATTAAGCTGTATTGCACGGAAACCAGGAAAGATAATCAGCTCTAATGGTATGACAAAGCTTCTAAAAAGGGAGCAAAGAGGTGTAATTGCACAATTATGCTCGCTAGATGTTTCCACAGTGGAATCATCTATTTCTCCAGATCTTCAAAAAGTCCTGGACAATCATTCCAAGGTATTTGAGACTCCCAAAGGTCTCCCACCTATGCGTGATCATGATTCATCTGATTCCAGGAAGTGTTCCTCCAAACATCAGGCCGTATAGATATCCCTATGTCCAAAAGAGTGAAATTGAACGTATGACTGCAGAAATGCTAGAGGCTAGTATAATTCAACCGAGCCAAAGTTATTTCTCTGCTTCATTAGTGTTGGTGCACAAGAAGGATGGATCATGGCGCATGTGTTCGGATTATAGGGAGCTCAACAAGCTCACTATTAAAGATAAGTTCCCCATTCCTGTCATTGATGAATTACTAGATGAATTACATGGATCATTTTACTTCACCAAGTTGGATCTTTGTTCAGGATATCATCAAATGAGAATGAAGACTGTAGACATTCCGAAAATAGCATTTAGAACTCATGAGGGTCATTATGAATTTTTGGTCATGCCTTTTGGCCTTACCAATGCACCTTCAACATTTCAACGTTTGAATTATTCAATTTTCAAACCATTCCTTAGAAAATTCGTGTTGGTATTTTTTGATGATATACTAATCTACAACAAGTCTTGGAAGGATCATGTTGAACATGTTGACAGGGTGCTACAACTATTGGAGGAGAAACACTTATATGAAAAAAGATCGAAATGTTTCTTTGGAGTCCAGGAGGTGGAATATATGGGTCATATTGTATCTCATGAAGGAGTTAAGGTAGACCATAGTAAAATTAAAGCCATTAAGGAATGGAAAATCCCCACATCCATAAAGAATCTACGAGGATTTCTTGGGTTGACAGGGTATTATTGCAAGTTTGTTAAGAATTATGGGAGAATAGCAGCACCTCTAACAACATTATTGAAGAAAGATGCATTTTCATGGACTCCGGAAATAGCAAAGGCCTTTGAACATCTTAAAGAGGCAATGTGCCAAGCACCAGTCTTAGCTACACTGCACTTCACAAAAACCTTTATTGTGGAATGTGATGCTTCAGGAAATGGAATTGGTGTTGTTCTAATGCAGGATGAAAGACCCATTGCTTTTGAAAGTCTTCCAATCAAGGGAAAGCTTTTAAGCAAAGCTATTTATGAGAAGGAAATGTTGGCAATACTCCATGCACTTAAGAAATGGCGACCCTACCTAATGGGAAGACACTTCAAGGTAAAAACGGATCATGATAGCCTTAAATACTTTTTAGAACAAAGATTATCCTCTGAAGAGAAACAAAAGTAGGTCACAAAGATGTTGGGTTATGACTTTGAAATCATCTACAAAAAAGGGAAGCAAAATGTGGTGGCAAATGCACTCTCAAGAAAGGATGAGGATGTGGAAGCATTGTTGTGCGCAATTTCTATTATCCAACCAGATTGGATAAACGAAGCAAGGGAGGAATGGAAGAATGACACAGAAGTGTGGGCACTTATTCAAAAGTTACAACAAGATTCCAGTACGTCTGATACATTTAGCTTGCAAAATGATTCGTTATGGTACAAAGATCGCTTATACCTCTGTAAGAATTCCCAGCTAAAACAAAAGATTCTTATGGAATTGCACACTTCTCCCTTAGGAGGGCACTTAGGATTTTTAAAAGCTTACCACATGGTTAAGAAGGAATTTTTTTGGGATGGCCTTAAATCAGATATTCAAAAGTTTGTGGTGGAATGTTTGGTTTGCCAACAAAATAAAGTTGAAACAATTAAGACACAGGGTCTATTACAACCTTTATCCATCCAAGCCAATGTTGAGAGGAGGTTTCAATGGATTTTATCACAGGTTTACCCAAGTCTGAGGGAAAGAGTGTCATCATGGTGGTAGTTGACAGAATTACCAAGTATGCATACTTTTGTGCATTATCACATCCATTTAAAGCCAGTACAGTTTCTACTGCATTTATGGAAACAATTCAAAAGCTACATGGATACCCAAAGATTATTGTAAGTGACGGAGATCCCATTTTCACTCGAAATTTTTGGACATAATTATTTTCTTGTCTTGGTGCTCAGTTAGCTCATATCTCATCTTATCATCCTCAATCTGATGGGCAAACTGAGATAGTAAACAAATGTTTGGAAGGATATGTTCATTGCTTTGTATCTGATAAACAGACACAATGGGTCAAATGGTTGCCTCTGGCTGAATGGTGGTATAACACTTCCTTCCATAAAACAAAAAAAATGACCCCATTTATGGCACTTTATGGGTATTAACCACCATCCATCACATCATATTTAAGAGAAAATTCTAAGGTTCAGGCAGTGGAACATCACATCGAACATCAACAACAACTCCTCCAACTCTTAAAGGATAACCTCGTGTTGGCACAGAATAGAATGAAATAATAGGCAGATCAACATCGCAGTGAAAGAAGTTTTGATGTAGGCGATTGGGTATTCCTATGGCTACAACCATATAAGAAAATGTCCCTCAAGCAAACTAATAAGGATAATAAATTATCACCAAAGTATTATGGTCTGTACAAGGTGTTGCAAAAGATTGGTACTATGGCATACAAATTGGAGCTTCCTGCAGCTTCTCGATTGCACCCAGTTTTCCATGTTTCATATTTAAAGAAGGTTATAGGTGACAAGCTCCCAGTTCAAACAATATTTCCAGAACTTGACGAGGAAGGAAAAATTATATTGGAACCGGAAGCAGCCACAGAAACAAGAACTCGATAGCTACAAAATCAATCAATTTCAAAGTATCTTATCAAGTGGAAGAACTTATCCACTGAAGATTCCACATGGGAGGATGAGAATTTTATGCAGAAGTATTCAGAACTACTCAAGCGTTGAGGACAATACTTTTTTGAAGGAGAGGGGCATGTTGGGTCCCTATAATACTAGTGATTACCCCATTACTATTGTAGTTATACCCCTTATTAATATTGTTGTGCCCCTGTTGCCCCCATATTGTTATTACTGTGCCCCATAGAATCCCTCTATTTTTATTTTTGTGGCTTTATATTATTATTGTTAGGTCGGTTGGATTATATTGTGACTCCTTAGACTCCTATTTATAGAAAGGAGGTTTTGTCATTTGAATCATCCAAGAATTGTTCATTTATGTAATGTAAAGGAGTTTGCCCCCTCGAAGAGGCTGCATTCTAAGGCGGCGATCTATATTTCTATCTTTTCTTGAGATGGTTTCATAAGAAAACATGACCATAAGCCCAACATTTAAGGTGTTAAGCCAGTGAGGGTTGACCTTAAGGCATAACCTACGGCCACATGGCCCATGTGGCCTGGATTTTTACGCAGAAATTTTATTGGGAAATTTAATTGTCCAACAAATTGCATCGTTGGAGGGAAAAATGGTCGCCTCTATAGCTAAAAAAGGAGAGGATTTGTGCGAAAGTTAAACTATTAGTCTGATTTGTAAGACGAATAACAAGAAAAACTACATGTAGAGCTTGGAGAGTATATCTTTGGGATTTTTTGTCCTTTTGGAGCTCAAGAAGAGTCTAGCTAGGGGTTTTTGGACATTCTTGATCCAATGGTGACCTCCATGTGTTGATTTAGGCAAATTTAAAGGAAATTTTTGTAGGTTCAAATTTTTAGTTGTTTGGATCAATAAATGTTTTGTAGCAGTTCTTAGAGGTGTTTTAGCATGGAGAACATTTCCCATCATTACATGAATTACAATTCATAGTGACATTTACAAGAGCGGTTAGCAAAAAGAGTTGTTACAAACTCCACCTTAAGAGGAACACTGTCCTCGGTGTTTCATGCATGGCCACACACTATTTACATGATTTTTGTATACACAGCTCTTCCACATTTACATTTGCAATTTCTTGATCAGTAAACAAAAATGGGTGAGACACCCTCATTTGATCAACCTTTTCTCAAGTGGCTATGTCTAGTTCACTATGCTTTTAATGCACCTCTTCCCACTTGATTTCTTATTCTCTAAAGTACTTCCTTCCTCCAATGTCCAGCAACAATGTCCATTGCACTTAGCGCTTCTTTAGAGAATAGTCTTAGATCATTGCTTCTCGAAACATGCCAATGTACCTTAGATCCCAATTGGCATGCCCATGACTCTTCAAAACCAATTTATTTTCATGTTTTGGTAGCCCCTTATTTGCTTCCCATTACCTCGGGTGATCTAGTTCCTCCTCCATGTAATCACTCACCTTCTAAGTTCATGGATCCCCTTCTCTACTTCCGAGTGCCACGGGTGATCCATCCCCTAGCAAGGCTTCCTTGCATAAAAAAGTCTTCATAAACAAGACACTTTCATACCTTAACAGAGTCATAATAGTCATGACATAGTAAATGGAAATCAATGCATACAACTGAGTTCGAATGTCATGACAACAACCATATTCTTGAATTCTTCCACTCCAATGTGTTATTTCTCACTCTTATATCCTCAAGCTACTATTGTTTGCTTAGAGTCAGTCTTTAATGCTTTTGTTAGTTGTTTCATGATTTTCCTACACCATAAACATTTAAGTTTTATGAGATTCATCATAGTAAAATTCCAAACCAATTCAAAACATACCTCATCAACAAGTTTATTCCCAATGTTAATCCTAAGTGTTGGTTGCTTCATGATTTTCCTACACCATAAACATTTACGTTTTATGAGATTCATCATAGTAAAATTCCAAACCAATTCAAGACATACCTCATCAACAAGGTTATTCCCAAGGTTAATCCTAAAGCTTTGATTCAATTCAAGTCATGATAAAATTAGAATAGGTTATACCGCAAATCAAAATTTTAAACCAAATTAATCCACGATTTAATAAAAAATTATTAAATTGAATAGCTCATAAGGCCCAAGTTTCCTTTCCTTACCGTGCTAAGGACAATAGTATCGAGACATAATGCTCAAATCATCTAATGACATTGATATCCCCATAATCAAGGGTACACAATAGGCAAGACATCCATCATAAAAGCTAATCAGTCTAGTGTACAGATGTTTTTAAAACATACTTGTTCCTAATAATGCGAGTGCACTTTTAAGAACATACACATGCTTTTAGAAACAAGCACACACTATTAAGTACACTTGTAAATTCTTGAAAAATGAGCACCAAAATTATAGAATTAGGAATGCATGTCATGTGTTCTTATGTTTGTGCACATCCCATTACCACTTTTCCAAAATCAACTTTATGTGACTACCCTAATTTGATTGAAGAAAAAACAAATTCTCGCAATTCAATGTGCAATTTAAGGACTTAGTATCTTAAAGAATTTTCCATAATTAAGTATGACAACCCTCCCTCCTAATAGATTGTTGTAAAGATAGTGAATATGGATGCTCCTTGGACTTTCTTTAATAGGAATCACATGTTGACCTAGGCTAGTGAGAATTGTGTTTCATATTTATTGTTTTTGTTTTTCTAGTATCTTTTAATAAGGAATCACATGTTGACCTAGGTGGTTAGTGAGAGAAATCACATGTTGACCTAGGTGGATTGTGTGGGACCTGAAAATTCAGGCCTTCATAGGGTTTGGTCCGACGATAATTGAGGCATGAAAAAGTAGCACAATTGAACATTTAGAAAATTAAAATGGAGTAGTTTTTAATTGTGATTTTTTGGAGTTTTTGGGGATTTTTTATTAAAATCAGATTAAAAAGAAGCGAAATTTTGATTTTTCTAATTTAAATTAATTTTTTTCACTATATAAATAAATTTAACACCCTCAAAAATCACTGAAACACTTTAATTGTGAAAAATTTACCTATTAAACTTATAATTTCAATAACCAAATTCTAGACCAATTAAATCTAAAACTAAATCAAAATACTCGAAAATTAAATGAAAAACCGAGTAAAAACTGGGTGTGTACATGTTTTGACAAGGATATGGGGTTTCGATGTAAAGGAGGGATGGGGTTTCTATGTAAATGAGGCATGCCTGAATGTTATGTACTACGCACAATTAGAGAGGTAACTTGGAAACGCTAAGACCCGTGGGATGAAAGGAAAAAAATTGAAAAAAATGTCTGCGTCACAATGGAGCCGATAATTACATGAAGGAGCCAATAATTACATAAAACTAATGGTACATAATTTCTGCCTTTTAGCTAGATAAAAAGGGTTCGTGTTCCCAAGTATTTGGGCAATGCTATGCTTGTGATCCCTTTTGGCCAGAGAAAAGGGGTTCCTTATATGCAAATATTTGGTCAATTCTATGTTAGGATAAGGGAGATGAGAAAGGTGCAAAGGCTTAAGCTAAGATTTGGTCACAAACTTTTTCGTCCAACTTGATAACTTCACTACTCTATTATAGAATTATAATCTCATTGTGAATAATTAATATTTAATCTCTAACTAATATTATATAATATTTTTAGTATTAGTAATAAATGAAAAGTTGACATTTATGTCTAAAGTAATTTTTTTATGCATTTTAATTAAACTAATTAATTAAAAAAATGTTAGTCTTATATAAACATAATTTATGGTATTTTTGATATATATATTAAAAAATTATGGTATTAGTTCATGATATTTACATATTAAAAATCTTTATTTTTAAAATATTATTAAATGTTAAATATTAAAATTTCCATGATTATATATATAGTATCATTTTTTATTTAATAATATAAAATATAAATATATATAAAATATGTAATTTTGATATTTATATATAAATATATATAAAATAAATAATTTTGATATTTATAGATGTTTACCCCACATTTAATTTATCTATAATGTTTATGGTTGTAAATATTGTTGTTGGGAAAATATATGTGCATATTTTATTCCTCCTAATAAAATTATATTAAACAGAAGAAAAAACAATTACAAACATGCGAGATAGAAAACAAGCATTAAGCATGCCGCTTATAGTATTTGATTGTATCTACTTCTGTCCACATGTAGAGAAGCAAGCATGCACTTTGCCATTCTTGGAGTCCTAAATATTTGATTGTATCTACTTCTGTCCGAATGTGGAGAAGCAAGCATGCCGCTTATAATATTTGATTGTATCTACTTCTGTGCGAATGTGGAGAAGCAAGCATGCCACTTGACATTCTTCGAGTCCTAAACATTCTTATATTTATTACTTTCCTGTTTGAATTATTAGACCAACCATGCCACTTACGCTTCCTCGTATGGCTGGTTGATTATTTGAATAATGAAGTTTTAAATGTCGTTTATTTATTACTTTCCTGTTTGAATTATTAGACCAACCATGCCACTTACACTTCCTCGTATGGGTGGGTGAGTATGTGAATACTGAAGATTTAAATGTCCTTTTAAATTATGATTATGGAAATGAAAACCTATTTGAATATTGTAAGAGCACGGAAGCCTATGTAATTATAAATATATGATTTAAATGTATTACTTTTAAATTTTACAACTAGTCAACTATCTATAGAATAACAAAATTTAACGTGGCCACGGAAGGAAATCCATATACAGACAAAATTTTACTAGTCAACTATCTATAGAATAATAAAATTTAACGTGGCCAGAGAAGGAAATCCATATACAGACAATTGCAATATGCATAATGTGGTCAACTATCAACCTAGTATGCTCATCGCTTTGAAGGTTCATAGCAATTTGATTCTATAAGAAGCCTTGTTTTGTCAATTGTAATATAAAATGACCTCCACCATGAAGCATGCTGGTCGAAAAATCTATTAAAGGGATTAATTTCGGCGGTAATGTTTTAAGATTATCATTAACGCAACGAGTTGTGGCTTCTGACACATAGCAATCTAGGGTTTAGGTTTTAGCTGGACCGAACATGGGCGCCCCAAAATCAGCTTCGCGTAACAGGCACATGCTCTCTGGTTTATCTTCATCCCTCCCAAAAACCATTAAGGTGAACTAGTTTCTAAAACTTTAAAATAGCAGCGTTAGCATGATAAATAATTTACCTTTCTTATTCGAATTTCTCTAATACTATAACTACCGGTTCTTCTTTATCACTTTCCAAATTACTCTGACAAAAATTTTCTATATTGATTTCCTTGCATGATTTATCCATATAATGAATCCTCTTCTATGTATATGCAGAAGAAAGATAAAGAATCCATCATGAGGGGAGTAATTGGGTATGTTCAGCAGCTGCAGAAACAACTTAAAGATGTTCGAGCTGATATCGCACTTCTACAATCAGAGAAAAGCAAGACTGATCATAACAACAATGCACTCTCTGCTACAGTACAAAACACTTTTGATACATACGACATGAACAACAACGTAAAGCAGGCATCTGAAAGAGAAGGATGTGGGTATGGCGATGATGAGGATGTTAGACAGAAAAAGGCTGAAACTCAATATGAGAAATATGATATTCGCTCAAACATGCTTCAAGTATATAATCCTCCTCTTGAGATTTTAAATTGAGATTTTATCAGGCCTTAACAGGAGGATTGCTAAGGTTTTGATATTCTTTATACTTAAGAGAGTATAAATCAAGAGTTAAGATGTATATAAGATAATGTTATAATGTTTTCATTTAACCAGAGAAGATGGTATTATCTAAAGTATTTTTAATCAGTACAAACATATTTACCTTTTAGATGGACCAACAGCAACTAGGTCAATTGTTTGATCCGACTCTTTTTCATCAAATTTTAGGATATTCTCTAAATTTATAATAGACATAAGAGTGGTCCTGAAAAAAGTGAAAATAGCAACACGTATTATGACACCTTTCGATTTTGTTTCAGGGTCTTCATGTGAAGGAGGTTAAGGAGAAAATGTTTCATATCGAAATCCGTTGCAAGAGGGAGGCGAGAGTGTTGCAGCGATTGACAAAGACCCTTGAATCTCTTCAACTGCGAATGGATTTTCATAGTGCCAATATCAAAGCTGTGGATGGTTGTTTCATCAATAGCGTATTGATAAAGGTATGCATATTATACTGTATCTCTTCCAACTTTTGTCGAATTCTTTTGGCCTTCATATGGTAACATGTGCACCGCCTCTGTGTTCAGACGAGGGCGCCAATGAAGGCGGAGATGTTGAAACAGGTTATCGTGGATGCCGCTTTGCACATGCCAAACCCTAAAATGAAAGCGTCTCATTCCCTTCTTGATATATGTAAGCAAAAGCCTTTTTAACTACTGTTCCAATGTATTCCATGGACATATTGGAAAGGGTCACTTTCATTTGGTCCGGACCTTGCCTCGCAAGCCTTCATGTTTAGGATTTGCCCTACAATGTTCATATGTTATGTGTTTAGGTATTCTCTCTTTATCTTTGAGTACTTTTAAGGTTCACATACTTTTCAGTTTATTTCATTATGTGAGTGGTTTTAAATATTATAATAATAATATATTTATATTATATTATTGATTGTGATAGATGTTTATTAATGAGAATGGACTTTTTTTATTATAATTGTTTTTGGTTAATTATAATTGAATATGTTAGGGAGGTTTTATGGTGCATAACAATAACAATATGGGTTTATATTAGTATTATAGGGACCTTAGAATATGAATATTTTTTAGCAAGAAAAATTGACTTGATGATATTTAAAGAAGAATAAACTAAGAAATTATATTATATTGTCAACTTAAGAAATTGAGTTGAATGTTATATAATATTGAGATATGAAATGGATGACTTTAATATTATGTTATATCACAACATGGCGATGTTGAATTCCATATTAGGTTACATTGTGAAATTATTATTGACTTAGATATTGTTGAACATATTGCATAATGATTTTATTGATGTCAACTTGGTCATTGATGCTAGGGGAGGTTGTTTTTGCTATGGTTACTAATGTGTTTTGCATATGTAGAGTATTATTGTGCTTGTAGGTTGTTGAATACATGACTTAAGGGCCTATATTTGAAGGCCCTTTAGTTTGCAAAATATCAATTTAGGTGCTCTTGCAAAGTGCATAGTGGCATAGTCCTTTGAGAGACCTTGCCAACTATATATGGCACTTACAAATTCTCCCAAGGGCTGAAGAGATAAAATAGTTTGAAGTTGAGTAATAAAGGAAAATAAGTTTGGGCATATCTAGATGTCTTGTTCCCATAAGACCAAGAAAAAGTAGCTTGGAATTCTTTGAAAGGAGCAACCATTTTGAGGAATCCTACCCATAAATTATGCACAAAAATTGTAATGGTCCATATAATTCCACTTGGAGGCCAAATATCCTTCTTGGAGGTTATGTGTTTTTCTTTCATCTTAATTCCTATAATATTCATTTATGGCCTAAGTCTTGGGTTCCACCCTAACCATATCTAAGGCAATGAGGCCTATACCTAGTTCAAAAAACTTCATAATATCATCAATATCCCCCCTCTAATAGTGAGGATATTCTTAAGAATTCATGTTTAGTGGATGAAGGTGTCATGCTTGAACCTTGGTTCTTAGAAGATTCATTTATGTTATAATGCTTAGGTTTCTTCATTCAAACATGTCTAGGGAACAAACAATGATGTACTTAGTATCAAATATCACCCAATGGCACTCATGTCCCCAACCAAAGAAAGGGATAACCTTGAGAGCTCTTGTGTGGTGGTTTGAGGTGTCTTTTCTAGGTATGTATTCTAGAAAATATTATTTTAGGGTCTAATCACTAAATTTTCTCCCATGACCATGTAAAGGGTCTATAACTTGTGATTAAATCTCCCTAATAATGTAAGTATCCCTACTTAGAAGAGAAAGATGCCCCACTGGATGTTAAGTGTTGTGTTTCAAGTGCTAGACTAGGGACTCCAATACATAGAAGCAACCATCTAAGGCCTAATTTCCTTCCCTTACCATGTTAAGCAGAGTAGTACCAAGACTTAATGCTCAAATCATCTAATGACATTAATATCTTCATAATGAAGGGCATACTTTAGGCAAAGTGTTTAGTCATAAAAACTTAGCTCTCATGCACTTTTAAAAGTGTCTATATGTTTTAGAAATTTGTTTGTCTTCAGAATAATGAACATGCACATGCTCTTAGAAGCAAATCCACACTATTAAGAACACATGCAAATTCTTGAGAAATCTAAGTCTACATCGTAGTTTAGGAAGCACCAAAACAATATAAATAGGAATGCATGTCCTCTGTTATTATTTTTACCATCAACTTTGAGTAAGTACGCTAATTTATTTGAAGAAAAGTAAATTCTCCCATTTCAATGTACCCTCATTATTTTTAAGAATCAGATAAATATTTTATATGACAAATAGATGGATTCCAGGCTAGCACCCTCACAACATTCATAATGTTGTGCAAAACAAAGTATTCAACCGTCCAAAAAATAAAATTTTTTATACCTATGACACTTTTTCCCAGCTATTCAAAACATATGCTTACTGAAAACTCTATAATAGAAACCTAGTATTAACTTATATGCATAGAGCATTATAAAATTCATAACATGTATATTTAATTGGGTTTAGACGACCTCACCACATGAGCTTCCATTGGTTGGTCGCTTCCATTGACACGTTTGGGCATTTTCTACTCTGGTCCCTTGCTATATTCTATGAACAAGCATGCCGCTTACCGCTGCTTATAATATTTGATTGGATCTACTTCTGTCAGAATGTCCATAAACAAGCATGTCACTTGCGATTATTCGAGTCATAAATATTTGGACATATTGCTTTCGTGTTTGAATTATTAGAGCAACCATGCCCTTGGGATTCCTTGTATCGATGAGTATTTTAATACTTGAATTTTTAAATGTGGTTTACAATTATGTTTATAGAAATGAAAATACATCTTTTGACATTAACGAAACCGATGTGAATTTGTAAGAGTACGGAGGTCCATGTCATTATAAATGTGTTATTTATTTCTATTTATGATAAATTCACATCAGCTTCGCGTACCAGGCACATGGTCTCTCGTTTATCTTCATATTTTGTACCCAGTACTACCCAAATGAGATACTCACAGAAGGTTCCACGAAGCGATTTTTTTGGCCTTGGACCAATTGGTATATGAGATACATAAAGTTTATAAAGTGAAAGTATATTTTGCATCCATTTAAAACATGTCAAAGTATGTTTCCACTGTAGGGAAGTAATTTGCTTTAGTTCATTATTGTCTTTTTAATCTGGTTGATAATTGTGATAATTGTGCTGAAAGGTTAACATTAAGAAATAAAATATATTTTGAATGTATATTTAGAAATTAATGTGCAAGGTTAACATTAAGAAAGAAAATATATTTTGAATGTATATTTAAAAATTAATGTGCACTAATTTAAAAATGCATTTCTTTTTAGCTATCATGTTTTTAATTTTATTGATTTTTGTATAAAAAGATTAGCTTACTTTATTTACTTTATTGATTTTTGTATAAGAAGATTAACTTTGTGAAATGAATTTGGTACTGTTAAGTATATTTTTTTAATTATTTTACATATTTTATTAATTATAGTTAATTAGTCAATGGTAATTAACTATAACTTGTTATAGTTTGGTTTTTATTAGTTGTAGTTAATTATTGTAAATGGTCATTAAGTATAGCTTGATTATATTCAATCATAGTTAATTATGGTTTATTAATTTTACTCAAACATGTTAGTTTTCAATTAGCACAATCACATTAATAAAGTGGTTGATATATACCCATTAGTGTCATTTTCTACTTTTCATATGGCAATTGACATATAGAAAATGACATTTGTGAAAGTATATCAAACGCTTTATTAATGTGGTTATACTAGTTGATACTTGTGCAAAAAAACATTGTGAATGAATATATTTAAAATTAAAGCACTACATTTGAAAAAACATATAACATTTTTTATTATTTTATGTTTTTTTTTGTTACCATATCTTTAACTTTTTTTATTTAACAAAAAAATTGACTTTTTGACTAACATAGATACTATTAAGTATCTTCTATATATTAAGTTCGAAATTAATAGGATAGAAGTTGACATATGAATTTGGATATATTACTATCTCAACCATATAGATTAAATCATGCAGATAGACATCAATACAAAATAAGCATCAAAACTCTTGCATCATAACACTTACTTCATGATACATCTCACATTGTTAAAAAAAAATAAAAAATAATAAACCCTAACTAAATTATAGCTTTATTATTATTATTATTGTTATTAATTATAAATGAATTAATGTGTATGTTAAACATATAGATTTTAAAAAATATAGAACAAAATTCTTTATCATAGATATTTACCTCCACTTTACCATGGATATTTTTAATTTGTAAATAAACTTTGTTACAATATCATGGCTTATCAATACCACATGCCTAATGCTCTGGCCTAAATCTACCTCAGGCTGAAAAAGGCAGGTCTAGGGTAACATCAAACCACGCTTAACCTAGTAGCTAGCCCTACCAGGTCGGGAGAGGGCTCTCTCCTTATCAATCTAAAAAAAAAATGGCCAGTAAAGCTTGAGATGACTGAGGTGATGACTGATTTTAGGCTAGGTATGTGTACAAAGGTGTTTGATTGAATTTAAGATGGGTTTGTTAGCTCAATTGTGAAAGGCATATTTGGGTCTGGGGAATGGACACAATTTTGCAAAGATCTCTATGGGGCGAGGTAGGCAAATGGTTTAGTACTTCAAATTTAAAGAGATGGAGAGCTTTTAGACTAGTGAGGAGTTGGAGAGCACATGAAAATCTCAGGGATCCTCGTCAAACAGCTGAAAACATAAATAATTAAACAAACCTTAGGTAGAGCACTATAATTTCAATGGATTCTACCTTTATCCTTGTTTGTTTTAGTTTAATATGAAGCAAAGAGAGATGATGGCATATATAAGTCACATGTAAACTGACAATTACAAAAGGAAACACAATACCAAATCAAGATGCCACAAGAATCCCATAAAGTACTGCAAACCCTGGTCAATTCCTTTGCCAAACAGCTGAAAATGAATGTACAATAATGCTCAAAGCATTCACAAGAGTCCAACCTTTCTCAATGACTGAAAAACTACTAGATATAGGCATTAAACAACTCATGCTAGGTTTTAGGGGTCGAGTTCATGAGTTTAGGAGTTGTTTCAACAAGAACTAAACTAAGAACTCAAAAGTAGGCAATGGAACAACATGCCTCTAAATCCAAGGAAACTGATTCATTTAGTTGTAAACTACGTTTTCATGATGAATCTACCTCTATGAGTGAAAATTTAGCATAATTACATCAAAATCCATCAAGTCACATTAAATTACATCATGAGTTTGACTATTAGAAAGAGAAAAGTCAAACTTTGAAGAAACTAGGTGAAAAAAAGAGTTTTTTTGGCCAAAATGAGCACATTTCCTCCTATGCGCTGCGCTGATTTCCCTATGCGTAGCGTCTTTTTGCAGCTAATTTTGGAGGCCTTCCCATGCACCAAATTTGCTCCAAGTGGGCTTGTTGGAATGATCTGTCTGTCTACCTTCCAAAATAAGTGGAATTTCTTAATTTGGCCTCCATTTGCCCATCCAAAATTGATTTCTCCCAACACTGCTTCTTGTGTGTCTAAAAAGGGGCAGAAAGGTCATTTTTTAGGTGTTTTTGACCTTTTTGGAAGCTCAAAACGTGTCAAAATTTCTTGGCCATGTGCGGGCATTCATATTTTTCCATGAAAAATCCAAAAATACTGAGTTTTCCTCAAAATGAGGTCTCTAGCAAAAGCGCGCATCAAGTGGCGGCGCATTGAGCAAAAAAACCTGTTTTTTAGGCCAAAAATTTCAAAATTGCAAAAAGTTTCCCAAATTTATTGAAATTTGGGCTGAGTGTTCCTCATCAAGTGCTATGTTGGGCTAAGGAAGCCTCAGCCAAGATCTAGAGTCTATTTTTCTATTTTCTCTTCCTCATGGCTTTCTTCAATTTGGCCTTCAAATTCCTGATTCTTGCTTTGCACGCCATATTTCTTGACAAGTAATGGTATGCCATGTTCCTCAACATGTTTTCCTTGTTTCTGGCCTTCTCTAGCATTCTTTCGAGGTGCATGTTTGTCCTCTCAAGCCAAGATTCACGATCATCTTGAATTTCTTGCTCAAGTGTGGTCAATTTGATTTTCCTCCTCTTGGCAGCTTGCTGGTTTGCCCTTATGCTTTGGAGTTCCATGATGGTTTGGTGATCTTCTAGTTGTTTGTTCCTCTACTCCAAATAATTAATGATCCACTTGGCTCTTTCCAGGTTGAGAGACAAATGTTGAATGTCATCTTGTTTCTCCTGAATGATCTCTTTAAGTTTTGAGCTTTGTGAGCCCAAATCAGTGTCCTCATCCTAAATGAGGATGGAATTTGTCTCATGACATCCTGAAGGTCCCTCATCATGCAAGGGCTGCTTACCCTCGTCCTGTACCTGCTCTGCTGATGGAGGAAACGAGACTCCTTCCACCCAGGGTGGAGATAGTACTCGTTTTTCTACTGCAAACAACCTTCTAGTGACGTTTTGATATGTGACAAACACTGGCACACTAGCGGTTTGTGTCTCATGAATCTCCTGCTGATGTGAAGGCCCTCCCGCCTCATGAAAAACTGCTGGGGGTACTTGAGGACCTATAAAGACCTCATGTGCAATGAAATCCTCCCATGAAATGTTCAGTAAACCAAGCTGATGCAAGACCACAATTTTGATTAGTGCAAAATGATGTATACTGTTATATTGCTGCTGAGGAGGCTTCTTTTGCACTAAGGTGGTCATCTTCTCAATGTTTCGGCAAATGAAATAAGGGAAGTTCATCACCCTCACCCTAGTAAAGTGCATCAATAATATGATATGATAGGCATACAAATGAGAAAATCTGCCCTCACAACTAAAATATTTAATTATGAGTTTCATCAAGGGAGCATATGTGTCCTGAAGATACTTGAAAGGAAAAACTCTACTGATATGTCTCTGAAAACTAGCCTTGATGTAAGGCTCATAATGATATCTGTCTATTAGCTGCCTCTTATTCCATTGCTCACCTACATTTGGAATGCCGGTTGCTTGAGAAATAGTCTCAGGTGTCAAGGTGAATGTCACACCTGCCAAAGTGACTTAGCCATTATGAAGGTGGAGCATAAACAATCTGGCCTGCTCATGGTGATACTTAACTCTCTCCACCATCTCACAGAACTGATAACAAGATTGGTGTTGAAAGCATGTGACAGCAAGAGGACAGGCCAACAGCTTGGCAAGTGTAGGATCCTCCCGGTTATGTTTTCGACCTTTGTGAGGCCTCCTTGGAGCATGCATTTCTTTAGAAGTATCACTGGCTGTCTCCTCATCTTTGTCATAGGAAGAATCTGACTCCATGTTTTCCAATGTTTGAGTTTTCTTAGATGAGTATGAAGAGATTTTATGGTGTCTTTAGGTTTTTGATGCCAAGGATATGAATGTATGAGGGACTGTGGAGGGAGTGTGTATGAGGGATTTTGGAATATTGCTAACAGGTTTATGAGGAAGAGAATGGTTTAGGGGATGATTTTTCGAGTCTGGGAATAGCAATTAGGGTTTGGGATAATGGGATCAAGGATTTAGGGTTAGTTGTTTAGGGATATGAGGAATATGGAATGGGTAAATGAGAATGTAAAGAGAGGGAGAAAATGAAGTGAAGGAATGAGGGAATGAAGGAGTGAGGGAGTGAAAAATGCTTAGGAGTGGAATTAGCAGCAAGAAATACAATTTATAAACCCTATGCAATTGTTTTTGACAAAAAATGCAAGGAGGTAGGGTTTCAATTTTTTCCCATTAAATCACCATAAGCACCAAGATAAACTCATTCATTGGCCATGAAGGAGTGACAACTTACTTGGATAGTGAGGAATTTAGCAAATTTGTGAGTTTGGAAGAGGTTGGGAGTGATTTCGGGCCTTGTAGCCCTGTGCACTGCGCCACCTCATAGGTGTGTCGCGCCCTTTCAATGCGTCATGCCCATTATGGATTTACACTTTCAACTGTTTCCCAATGTGCCGCGCTCTCTGAGTGCGTCGCACATGCGTTTTTTACCCTCCCAACACAAAATCACTCCTTTGGCTCTTGAAAACACAAATGACTTGCTCTCTTTCTCTTTGGGCATGCAAATGAATCTTCTAAACATGAAAAATAGTTTATATACATATAGTTTTGATTTTTCATTTACAAAAACCCACTCTTCTAATGTTTGCTTTTAACTTGCTTTTAAAACTCTGTTTTTGTGCAATTTGCTTTATTTTTGCCTTTGATGGACTGAATGCTTTAATTTTTTATTTTTCTTTGTAGGTGGTGAAGTTACAGAGGCTTGGAAAGGTGACCAGGGCTGCCTCTGAAGTTATTACATATGGAACAATTGAAATTACATCAAATTTGTATATGAAAACATAAAAAACTCTATTTTTCCTCAAAACAGGGTTTTGAGGAAAAATTAATCACTGAGCATGTGATTGCGGAAATTATTGTTATTGAAACTTTATTTGACTTTCTCATGTGCACGCTGACCGTTATTGAGAGTTTTGAAGACCTTATTGACGAAACCCTAGACCTAATGAGACATAAAACCCTAACAATGACTTTTGTAAATTTAAAGACAAAAATTGACTACATATGATCTAGATGTATAAAAATGGGCCAACAGGTAAAGGACATGAGGGAAAATGTGTAATATACCACCACCATCAGATGATCCATGACCCTAATGGAATGCAACTGATCGAGTGAGACACCTAACATGCAATGCAACAAGAGAATTTGATCACTGATGGAGGGATGAGGATACGGACACTAACACCTAAAAAGCCATAACTCATTCCACATGATACTTGTTCATATGACATTTTTTTTTAATAAATCAATTTAATTAGAAGAGTGAAATGAACCTAACTACTTTGGAGATAAATTTAAAAAATTAATTCGTGTATACTACTATAAATATTCATGAATATTCTATAACATTAAATCTCTACCATTCACACCTAATGATTATTGATAATTAAATTAAAATTCTCAAAGCCTTAGTCCAAAATAAATAGTCTATAAGTGTAATTAATGCTTATAAAGTATGAAGTGTCTATTATATATTCAAATATTTTTCCAAAAATAAATAAATAAGTTAATTAAAATTTTAGTATTATAGGAAAAATATTTACAATAATATTGATAATGCTTTTCTCTTATAATGTTGTACTTTTTTTCTAATTAAAGTTTAGCTTTTTATTTAATTGTTTTTTAGTTTTTTATATAGACTATGTAGTTAACTTTTAAAAATGTTTTTGAATAAAAAACAATCTAAAAAACTTGTAACTTTTTATTATAAATACATAAACATTAATGCCAACATACATAAACAAAAACAGGATTAAAATGAACTATTATGTTATCACAACTAATTTTTTTTAAATACAAGAATTTTGTCAAAATATTTCTTGCCACATTAAAGTGAACTTTTATGTTATCATAACTATTTTTTTTTAAATACAAGAATCTTGTCAAAATATTTATTGCTAAATTAGCAACGAAGAATAAAATTACATAAACACAAACAAAATTAAAGTGAAGTTTTAGGTTATCATAATTTTTTTTTTGAAAATACAAGGATCTTGTCAAAATATTTCTTGCTAAACTAGAAACTAAGAATACAATAGTGTTCACTAAAAAAAAATGAAAAATGAAAATTGATGTAAAAAAGAATATATGGAAAATCATTAGCAAAAACATATATTATTTAGATATAAAAGTTGAGAATAACATAGATACCTATTTGATGAGAAGTTTTTAGAATTCTTGATTTTTGAGATGGAATGTCATATTTATTGATTGTTTTTACCTTTGTCTTTGTTTAACAAGCGTACTCTCAAATCATTATTTTTTCAAGGTATTCTTTTGACATTTAGAATCTTCTTAGTTATAATGTATCAACATTTTTTTTTCAAATGTTGTTTTTCAAAAATTTCGCAAGTTTTGAAAATATCTATTGTTTAATGATGTGTTTTCTTATTTTCAAGATGAGTTGTTTTAGAATGTAAGGCTTCTAAATTATCCACATTGGTAGCCATAGGCTTGAGATTTCAAATCCACATCAAGCTTCATCATTAAGAGAGAAAGAATAAGATAATGGATTTGATGAATAAATAACGAAAATGTATCATTGGGATAAAAGATACTTACATTTACCTAGTAAACCACGAAATTGTAAAATATTAAAAAGAGTTTTCTAGTTAATATTAAAATGACAATGTTAAAATTATCATTAAAACTAAATTTATGAGACTTTAGTAAATATATAATCAAAGAATTAATAATGTAGTAAATGATATACAATATGTTGCATTAATAATAGATAATATGTTATATGCTTTAATGTGTTAGTAAATATATTATTATAACATTTATTGTGTTATCATTTATGCGTATATTATATTAGATGATGGTGGCCATTTTAAGAATTAAAGACTTGGGGGATATGTTTGGAGGCTTTTAATGAAGGTAATGGGTCATCCTAGGGTTTTTGTATCATTTTCTAGGGATTTAAACTCTAGAGTTTTTTCCTACTCTATCATCAAAGCCATGGCTCACAATATAGACACCGTAGTCAATTGGAAGGGGGACTCATGGAACCCGTTATTCATATTTTAGATGCATAGTTTTTTTTTTGATCAAGTAAGGGTAGGAACTTCTATTAAGCTAGCCAAATATACATAATTTACATGAAGCCGCACCCGCTCTGTGAGAGTACAATAGTCAACAAGACCGACAGAACCAAACCATTCACCGAAAACCAAGAGAGTCCTAAACAGGAAAACCGGGGAGATACCACCAAACAAATAGGGCACATAGCCATATGGTAGTACTGACTTGCACCCAATGGACCTAGAACTCCTTGGAAGCCGAGTCCACCAAATCGGGGGCCACAAAAAGGCCAAAAAAGACCCATCGAGGGTCCAAAAGAGGTCCCACCACAAACCCCACTTAAAACTAACAAATGGACACGATGAAAATTAAAATCATAGCACTCTAATCTGTTTTTGGGTTCGAACAACTAGCACAAACAAAACGCCACTGTTGATCAACTGACAAAGATCCAACAGCCTTCGTAAATATCGGGAGGATGAGAAGCGTGAGAGTTAACTGCTCGATGAGGGTGGTTTTCTCTCACCTCGCATCGCAACATGTCGCACGAAGAGTGGAATTGGAGCCAAACTCAAAAAAGCAGAAACCATACAAACCCTGCCCAATATACCACTTGTGGTTTTGAAATGGTTGTTTTGCATAAAACTAAACATGTCCTTTCGCCATGTGATGTCCTTCAGAACAGTCCAGCAGGCAGTTCTTCAGCCACTCTAGTCCACCCATATTCTTTTTCAAACACCAACTAAGCAATATGAAAATGGACACCCCAACCTGTGGTGCTATCTAAGTCAAACCTTTCATCATTTAATCAAAAGTACTCAAAGCTTTGGAGAATAGCCAAACCATAGAGGTTTAGACTGTAATGCATTCTCCATCCTCCCGCCGGTTTTCTGAGTCCCTTCGATCTGTCCTATTAGTCCACAGTTCCATATCCTGGGTCGCCTGACAGAGATAGTCCTCCCACAATTTTCCTGGAGGTAAAAAATCCCAGACATACCTAGAATCCCTATCCCTATTGGTGACACCTTCGTTCACCAATTGATCTGCTAACATGTTAGCTTTCCTTTTCACATGAACAAGTCTAGCAGTTTTAAGGGTTTGCAGGTGAGAGTAGTTGCGGTGAAAAACCTATAAAAGCTTCCAGTGCTTTGACACTTTATCTGGAGAGGTTCCATTGCATATTTTCTTAACTGCTCTAATAACCAATTCTAAATCTGCTTCAATTATAACATTGTGTGAATTTGAATCCACCATGATTTCCAAGCATTTCTTTAATGCCATGAGCTCAGCCATGTTATTAGTGGCTTTCCCTAAGTGGCCATGGAAGATTTTCTGTATTTTCCCCTAATCATCTCTTATGGCACCCCCAAATCCTGCTAATCGTAGGTTGCCTTTGGATGCTCCTCCAGTGGGGGCTTTGCCATAGTTTCTTCCATACTTGATCAGGATTCACAAAGTTAAATCCTGTAACTTCCTATTTAGCCTCTTTGAGGTTAAATTTACCTTCAGAATTCTTTCCCCATCTTAATTGGTCAGGTGAGGGGGAAACCAAAATCCTTCTCTACTCTAGATCCTGGGTGAGAGCATCTACCTTGGCCTTTAGAGGACTCTCATCCCTATATCTTGGAACCTTCCACTTCCTCCATTTTCCATTGTTCCTTCCTTAGTCCCAGAAATATTTTACCAAAACTAGACCTTTGTTGTCTCTATCACTTTTGAGATCTACTAATTCATCCCTATAAGGGCTTCGTTCCTGTTGCCAGTTGTCCTCCCAAAATATAGCAAGGTCCCTTGCTCGAATTTCCCAGAAACAGTGTTGCTAAAAATACTTTTATTTTCCCAGGAAAGGTTCTAAATATGTGAACCCATGATTTGCCTTGACATTCTAATGTGATCCTTCTCCTGCCAATACTCGACATACTTTTGTTTCCAAAGCTTAGCCCAAGGGTCATTCGACTCCTTGATCCATCTCCACCAATGCTTATCTCCCAAAACTCTACTGAGGGTCTCAGGATCATGAAATCCCAAGCCACCATGGCTTTTGGGATTGCAGAGCTTGTCCTAGGCTACTAAAGCCCACTTCTTTTTCTCTTCCCCTCTGGCCCACAGAAAGTCCCTTTGTATACTTCTTATCTACTGTTAATGCCTTGACGAGCATTGAGAGCTACAAACATGAAAATGGGAATTGCCTGCAAGACCGCCTATGTGAGCACAAGGCGCCTTGCCAAATTGAGTGACCTACGTGTCCATTTTCTGACCATGTCATGAATTTTATTTAAAATTGGCTCCCACAGTTTCTTTAAGAGGTTTGTCAGTAAGAGGAATGCCAAGATTTTTGGAGGGTAGTTGTTCCCTTTGAAATCCAAGAATTCTGGTAATGTTTCGCTGAATAGCAATATTAGTGTTACGGAAAAAAAAATTGGACTTGTTAAGGCTTACCTTTGTGCCTACTGCCATAGCAAAGTCATTTAAGATGTTTTTGATTGCTCTATCTTCCCTGACTATGGGTATGCCCTGCAACATAGTATCATCCACAAATTGTTGATGAGTGTTTTCCATTCCATCCAAGGTGAGTTTAATGCCCTGGATTCACCCTTCCGCATTTTCCCTTTTGATCGCTCTACCTAGCCCTTCCATCATGAGGACAAAGAGGAACGGTGAGAGTGTATCTCCTTGTCTAAGTCCTCTAGAGGGTGTGAAGGTTCTTGATGGTGCTCCATTAAGAAACATGGAAAAAATGGTCATGGTGACTGTTAGCTTTGCTATATGTTGCTGATTATCCAGGAGGAGGAATAAGCTTGGTCCTTGGTTGCTAGCTCAGAGATGGTCTACAGTGGTTATCCTCACCTTTCCCTATTTCCCCGCTTACTTCCTTTCACCTTGTTATCTCTCTTTTCCTTCCTAAACCTCTCCATTCCTCGCTGCCCCTTCATTCTCCTTATTCTCCCTTAACCCTGTCATTTTTGTTTTCCTCTATAATCCTTTATAAACCCCGTATAAATCCTTTTTCCCTCGGGTCCCGGGCACAAAGTTAAACCCATGAGATTATGGTCATATAACTGCGCGCATATAAAAAAAGCACTATCGGCGAGGCCCTCCCCTGTCACATCAATCAATAAACATGTGCGTTTAAACCTCCGTCATCCGATCGTTTGCCACACGATCTAATGGCATTCGCTCCTCCCACTGCTGAAACTTGCCCATGCATTAACTCGTGATCGCGGTGGTTTTCTTCCTGTCGCATCGTTCACGTGTCAACCTCCTATTGTTATCACTTAACTGTGTATGTATACCACTCACCTCTGATAAGCGGTGTGGGGAAACCACTTACCGTCGTCCCATCCATCCCTGCTGATTATCTCCCATGCATCTTCTGCTCTCGATCACCATCGAATCTGCCCGTATAAGATCTGACGGCCCTCATCTATCCTGATCTCACATCTCTCGATTCCTCCTATCAAATGCTCTCAGCCGTCCATCTATTTCATCCAACGACCCACATTTGTTGTTCCCACTTCCTCCCGATAGCCATTGCAAAGCGCTCTCCGCCGTCAATCCACGCTCTCCAACGGTGGATCTTCCTCCATGCTTCCTGCGCCCACAGCCTGTACCATGCTCCCAAAGGACAGAAACAACCATCTATTAGTGTTTGGCACATTTACTCTTCAATGACCGCATTCAAGGGCAGTATGGTCGAATAAGGAAAGGACATGCCTCAAGTAGTTGAATTCATTTACTAGTTATGGAACTTTTTCCATACGCATTCCACCTGTTTGAGAAGGACAACAAAGTACCAGAGAAGGTCAAAATTCATTCATGGAAGTAGCAGATCGTAGCAAAGGCCCATTTCAAAGAGTTAAGGTGGTTGGTGGTCCATTATGACCCCTCCACACATAGGATAGCAGGTATTTTTGTAATCAACCTCTATATATACCGAGAAACAAGATGTAATGAAGTTTGATGGTTGTAGTTTTGATAAAAAGTTCAACTTCTGGAGACTGTAACTATTGTGATACCTACAGCATCTGGTCTTCATTTTCATCTAATACAAGCTTCTTTTGCTATTAATTGCTATCTTTCCACTTCTTCTTTGTTCCAGGTTGTGCTTGTTATGCATTTTTCATGTGCTCTTGATGTTTAGCATTAGAGGGGCTGTCATCCCACCTCTGTGTTAAAATCTAGTATGTATCAATGAGTGTGTATGCAGGTTTCTGTTTACTTAATGCCAGAGAGCTGTCATCCTGTTTGTGTATTAGGAAATATTTTTGCAGAACTCTTTACTGGTTGCAGCGGAGAATCACATGGTCTTGTGCATCTGCTAGTGTGGTCAGTATTCTCCATGTTCACTTAATCCTCAAATTGTGAGTAATTGGTGGTCTAAAGCCTTGTAGTCTGGGGGCGTTCACCCATGTCTGGGGTCAAGCATAGTAGAAGTAGTTATCTGGCTTGAATATGCATCATTACTTCCATTCATCCACCTATTTCCAACATTTTTGTTGATTTTGTAATGTTCCCAAGCATCTCTGAGATACAACCTAGGAGAGTTTCTTGGGGTGATAAGAGTGACTAGTGCCATAACCCATCTTATCCAATTTTGGTCAATGCCATATGCTTTTAGAATTTCTCTTATGTAAGACCAACTTAGCTTGTCATAGGCTTTCGCTAGGTCCAAATGAATGATCATACCTGCTTGTTTGTTTCTTTTGAGAGAGTGTACCACCTCATGAGCTTGGATTATATTGTTGAGGATTTATCTGACTTCCACATAGCCTATCTTCTCCTCTGAGATGAGAGAAGGTAGTAGGGGCTTGAGTCTATTGGCTATTACTTTGGAAATAATTTTATACAACACATTACATAACGCTATGGGTCGAAAACCATCTAGAGTCATGGCATTTTCCTGTTTTGGGATTAAAGCTATGAAGGAAGCATTAAGAGCCTTCAAAACCTTCTTGGACCTTCTTGAGTCTTCCACAACCTTGAGGATATCCTATTTTACTGTTTCCCAGTAGGCTTTAAAGAAGTATACATTGAATCCATCGAGGCCTGGTGCTTTTCCATTCTGCATTTCACTAATTACTTCACTGACCTCCTCTTCCGACACTAGCCTGTTAAGATTGTGGTTGTCCTCTCTGGTGACCAGTTAAGGAATATACTGAGTGAAATGGTCAATGAACCTGGATCTATCCTCCAATGGCTCCTTTGCAATATTGAAGAAGTGTTGTACAAGGACTGATTCCATATCATTGTGAGAGACAAGTTCAATCCCTTGTGAATCTTTGATCTTTGTGATTCTGTTGTGAGCCCTGTGAGCCATAGTGGATTTGTGAAAGAACTTTGTATTTCTTTCTCCCTCTCTAATCCATTGTATCCTAGATTTCTGCCTCCAGAAAATTTCCTCTTTTAAGCATCAATCTTCCCATTCTTTCTGCAAAGAGTCATTTAGTTTTTGCCACTCTTCGGTGAAGCCATCTATGATGTTGATCTGATTGATCTCCTGGAGCTTCTGCTCAGTCTGTCATTTGGATTTGAAGAAATCTCCAAATTCCATTTTGTTCCAAGCTTTAAGTTTGGATTTGATATCTTTAAGTTTCTATTGAAGCATGAACATTTTAGTGCCATGAATGTTCAACTCCTCTCTCCACCATTTATCAAGGTTACGAGTGAATTCAGGGTGTGAGAGCCAGGCATTTTCAAAAATAAAAGGTTTGTTTCTCGGTGTGCCCATAAAGGTGGCTTCCAGTTGTACCATGCAGTGATTCGATCCTCCAAAGGGTAGAATGGAAGCTATCATGGCAGGCCCTATGAGAAGGAGGTCCTCTAAAATTATAAATCGATCAAGTTTGGAAGCAACTTGAGAAGCCCCTCCCCTCTTGTTGTTCCATGTGAAGGTTCCATTTATTGTTTCAGTGCCCACTAGTCCCATTTTCATAATGAAGTTCTGGAAGGCCATGGAGTCTTTGCCTAGCTGTCTAGTGCCTCCTTTTTTTCTCTAAAAGAGATCTTATCATATTGCAATATCTTGCAATGATCCAGGGCATGTTGGGATGTCTTTCCCTTAGATCCTCCAGTGAGGTGAGAAGCTTGAGTTTGTCTGCTTGCTTTTGGGGTCCATAAAAATTTATGATCATGTATACCTCCTTATCACCTACAGGCTAACAAATCAAGGAAAGATAGTTCATGGATTCTTCAGCATCTAGGGTTCCAAATTTCTGTGGATCCCATAGTGTGAGAATCCCCCCCGCCGAGTTGTTTGCCTTAACCACTAGATACTCATACTTGATTAACCACTTCTTATGAATTTTCCTTATCTTATCCATCGAACATTTTGTCTTTTGAATAAACACCATATCTGGTTTTTCTTCTTTCATTCTGTTACTGAGATTTCTTTATTTCCTTCTATTTCCTATGCCTCTAATATTCCAGGTTGTGAGCTTCATTAAGAAAGTTTTGTAAAGGAATAACTAGTGAGATATTTCATCTTACTTGAGTTAATGAATAGTTTCCGACATTCATGCAGCGGATCATTCTGTCTTTTTCTTCCTCTTTTCCTGCCTGAGCTCTTTGGAGATTGTGCCTGTGAATTCTCCATCATTTTGACCCCACTCGGTTCCTAGCTTTCATGGTTTCTTTTGACTCCATATCCATTCGATTGTGACCTCGATAGAAAGAGTTGTTGTACTCTATCATAATCCTATTTCAGTAGGGAGTCCACTCCTATGTTTTTTCCTTGTTCCAGAAATTTCTCTAAATCTAGATTTTCCCTATCTAGAATCTCCTGTAGTTCATGGTCCTCAGTTCCTGCTTCCCTAGGAGTCATCTCATGGTCCCTACTGATTTCCATGCAACTTGGTAGATCATCCTTTTTCTGGTTGGTTACTATGATATCCTCCATTACAGCTTCCTCATTCTGCTCCTTGGTTATATTTTCCATGTTCTGGACTGTATCCTTGTTCCCCACTTCTTCCTCGAGGACCTTGAAATTGTTGTGTCTTGTATGTATGTCCTCATTTATCTTCTTATGTTGACGTTTAACCCCTTTCCCTTTGCCCCCAACCTTGGTGAAACCCTATTGATCTCTATCCACAGTAGCCTTCCCATTACCTTCCCTATTGACTGTTAGGCAGTCTCTAAAAAGATTCCCATGTTCATGGCATTTGCAACACCTAAAAGGGATGTGCTCATAGTCCACAGTCTACACCCATTCTTCATCATACACTTCTAAAATTATCGCTTCCGAAAGGGCTCCAGATAAGTCCAGTTCCACGCATATTCTAGCGAAAGAGGTTTATTTTCCTTTTAGAGTTGCCTCCAAGATCTTTAGAAAATTCCCCAGCTTGTTACATTATGTTTTCAAAGATTCTGGTAGCCAATAATATAGAGGAAGGGAGTAAATTCTGATCCAAACTAGTACTAAAGTAAATATTTCTTGTTCCGGGTCAAATTTCATCATCCATGGCCACATGTAGAGTATTGCCGCAGCATAGAAATATGGCCCCCCTTCGAACACTCTATCTTTGTCCTCTAGGCTTGTGAATACCACTGTGAAGAAGCCCTTGGAACCCAGATGAAGATGTATTTCCCCCTTTTTCTTCCAGTGGCTCCTTATCCAGACGTGTAACGCCCTCTCCATCGGCCATAGCCCCATGAACTTGCATATGATCGCATGTTCTGCCATATGATCCCTATGCGCTTGTATCGCTGGATCGCTCAATATGAACCAGGGAATAATGCTTGATTTGGGTTTGCAAACCCCAGTTGTACTTATGGGCATTAGTTTTTCAATGTTGTCTCCATTCACCTTTTCTTCACTTGTTTCTTGTTGATCCCCTTCCCGATCCTGAGGTCCGTTGCTTCCAAATGTTCCCTTGCTTCTTGACTTTGATACCTTCTCTAGAGGTTTTTTGAAATGCTTCTTTCCCGCTTCCTTACTTCACTCTAAAACTACTCGACTGTAGGAGGGAGCAGCACTCCTCCCTGCACGTCCCGCCATGGTACCCTAAGTCAAAACCCTAGCGCCAACTCCAACCCTAGCTCAAGTTACAATCCAAACATAACTCTCCACTAAAATAAAATGTTTCATGAAATTTTCAATGCATAGTTATTTTGTTAAAATCTAGAGAAACACAAAATCTTTTCAGGAGGGCCTCGTCTATTAGGTGATGCCTTGAATTACTAGACATATAGTGACACATGGCAAGCCAATGATCAAGCTAGAAATTCTATTGATCAATGATAGAGATCATGAGATAAGGTCATCTCACTCCAACCATAAAGGCAATGAAGCAAGGATTGATGTACTACAAGTGCTAGAGCCTTTGATATCTATAATTTTGAGTATAGATCATATTGTGAAGTTTAAAGTCCTTAACTCTAGTCAGGTTGTGGAAAGAATGAGAGAGGTGTTATTAGGGATGGAACTAAGGTCAAATAATGAAGTATGCAACTTAGAGACAAAGTTAATCCAATATTCATTAACACTTAGAAAAGGCAAAAAATGTATTATATATAGAAAGGATGAGGTGAAACTAGTGCTCAAACTTAATGTATTATGGATAGGGTCAAATTCTTGATGAACCGACCCTTGATCAACAATATTATTGAGAAACTTGTAAAGGAAGACTCTCTAATACTTTGGTTATAAGAAAGATTGTGAAATATTCTTGGATATCCCCCCAAATATAAGTTCATGGTCAAGGGATGGATATCCTTCAAATTCAATAGAGCATAGTGATGAGCCCCAAAAATGGGTAACTATATGGGCTCATTCTACCTCTTATTTTGGTTTGATCCACCATTCTCAGTAGTTTTGTTCATGTTTTTGAATATATTTATGTCAATAGAGTGTGTTATCACTCAGGTTGTCCCTTAGCTCCTTGAGGGATACGACCGAGGTAACCACAAACCAATATTTGGACTGCAGGTGCTAGCCCACCAGCAGTCAGAGAGGGCTCTCTCTTTAGGATTTAGCTTTTGTTGATGATGATTTTAGGCTAGTTATTGAGTACAAGGGGTTTTGTTTTAGTTTTGGTGGGATGGATGATGCCTTCAAGTAAAGAGGCAAGGATAGCATGAAAGTTTTAGAACCATTGGGCGGGAGTCAAGGAGTAGGACTGCTGGTGCGTTTTCTTGGTCACAAGAGGGAATGTGGAGCAAGCTAGCTGCACATGAAACAATCATTAAAGCTAAAGGATGGAGTGAAGGCTAGGAATGAGAGGCAGTTAGAATCTCTCGTTTAGCTTAGCAGAGGGAAGGTGAATGAGCTCTATCTAGGAGCAGTAAAGAATGCCTAGATAACTGTCAAACATGAGTGAATTAGGGGAAATATGAGCCACAGGGAATTCATATTCATTTCTAAGTAAGATGAAAACATATAGAAACAACAGAAATTGAGCATAGAGGGCATTTAAACCAATTCTAAACTATTCATTCTTTCTGCTATTTTGGATGGTATATCAATGGAAAACAAAGGTAAGAAGCACTTATTGAGTCATGTTGCAACACAAGAATTACACATTCAATTCTTCGAAACAGTCATACACAGCACACAGTCATTCCTCCAAGCTTTTCAGCAGTCTTTGATTAAGTAAAACATCAGGTATACAGAGCGAGTCTCTCTTGGAGCTATACAACCAACCAACCCTTTAAACAGTGAATTAGGGTGGTTTTTATAATTAAAACATCTATAAAGATAAGCTCTCAGACATATCTGCTATAATAAGTGCCTTTAACCTAATACATGTCTGAAATAAATGCGGGAAAATATCCTCAAGCTATGCTGGGGTAGCTGTACCAAAAGGAGTTTAATGTGTTGTCTTTATGGCTCTGTGCTAATCACTTAGCCATAACTGTGCTTTGGGTTTTGATCCATGCTCTTGAGTGGTTCTGAGGAGCATTAACTGTGATGGGAGAGCCTTGATTGGCCTTTACTGCTTTCTTTGACTTTGTTGGAGGTCATTCAATGTCCACCTGCATTGGGAATAAAGGTTTTCATTTAAAACATTCGACTGATACTCTTTGCCGCTTCCTTGATAGGCTTTGGCACTGAATGTGCACCTTTCTCACTTCTGATGCTCTTTAAACTGTTGCATCGACCTTTCATGGCTACTCTTCGGCCCTCTGTTTGCTTTTAAAATTGTGTTTGCCCCTTTCTGAATGTTGCACAAAGAAATTCATGTCATTCTGCACCTTTCGGGCCTGCTGAAGCTGAGCCACAAAAGGGATTTCCATTTTGGCCTATTTCCCGTAGCTAGGCGCTAATCGCGCATGAAAAACTGCCTCAGATTTTGATTATGGGCTTCCTAGGCTGCGATTTGTGCCTTTCGCGCTTTTTGACGGTGACGTCAGCATGATGTCAGCGGTGGGTCCCAGTACGGCGGTGACGTGGCATGGTGACATCAGCAGTACGACAGGTGATGTGGCAGTACGGTGGAGGAGGTGACGTGGCAATGATATGGCAAGAACACAGCAGTGGGAGGCCGACACATCATGGTGATGTCAGCATGATGTGGTGCTGACGCAGGAGGGGGGAAGGCGGTATCCGGTTTCGGGCGCATCGCTTTTGTGCGCAGGTGGTTTCAGAGGAGGGGGCTCCGCCACAGCCGAGAGGGTGACGCGTGGCGGGAGTACGACGGGAAAGCCGCCCATCTCTCGGGCGTTAACCCTCGGCACATTGGCTTATGGGAAGACCCGCCCACCGTTGATCTGTGGCGCACCAGATCTGACGGCCGATGGGAGAGACAAGGCGGCGGAGGGTCAAAAACGGGGCCCGCGCATATTTTATTATGTGTTTTATTCATAAGGCTGGGGGGGGAACTTTAGGAGAGTGGGTTTTTTGGTTAATGCAGCATGGGAGTGATTTGAACCAATTTTATCACAAAATATGAACGCGGATGGGTTAAATATAGGTTCCAGATGGACTTAATATTTCCCCAGACTTGATAAATGTGGCTAAAAAATGCCAAGGGGTGGGAATATGTACGTAGGGGAGTTATTAACACATTTTTAGTAGGGGAAGGGGAGATAGATAGGGAGCTACATAGTAAAATTAGTAGTTAATATGACAAGTGGTCAGAAAGCGCTAAGTATGTGAATATTAGGCTATTATGGGGAAAAATGATTCATAGAGGCAGTATGAACATGCCTTGAGCAAAGCAGATCTTTACCAAGGCAAATGATATGGAAAATGATGAAAGTAAGAGGTATAAAGCAGATCTTGACCCCTTCAGGGAAGTTAGTGAGTGATTTGGGAAATGAGAAGAAGGGGGAGTTAGACATGCCTCACTTGAGCTCCTCCGAATGGAAAACGGCATCATAACTGTGATCTGTGAAGATATAACACCCGAGAACATGAAATGGATTACAGAGCATGATTCTGCAACCACAAAACTACCTACCCAGCCTACTTACCTAGCATTTTTTCTTCTTTTTTCATAGGTGCACTTGGACTTGTAGACCCAGATTATCATTTTCTCTTTTTGTTGTCCCTCTGTCTAAGTCTACACTTATTTCTTCCAAGGGCCCATATTAAGCAGTTGGGCTCCTTTGTTTCTCTATCTATATATAAATCTGCCAAGATTGAACTGTTTGGACAGATAATGACTCTCTATATTCTAAAACAAGAAACTAAAACCTAGGGAAGCCAAGATTAGGCTGTTTGGACTTCCCTTAACATAAACTTCTTCAAAAATGGATAACTCATCAAAATTGGGATACAGTAGTGGCATTTAGACTGGCACACTTTCATGGCCTCTTCTTTGGCCTCTTTTCAAGAAATATGGAGCATTGCAGCATGCAAAGTATGACATATTTGGCATGTAAAAATGTTAATCATGAAAGATGAACACCTGTTGCAATAGGAGGCTAACAGTGGCTCCACTTGGGGATGGCTTCTCCTTGTGAAAAGCCAAGAACAGCAGGTCAGACTGCCTTGATCTTCGATTGTTGCTGTGGACTGAAGAAGTTCCTTGTGCTGGCTGATAAAAATGTGAAACTCTGAAATAGGAGCAACCATCTCCTTCATTAAAATATTGTGAAATACATAGCACTACCTGCTTTCTTCTGTGTGCTTACTATTATATACCATATTGCTTGAGCATTGCCTTTGAAATAGAACCAAACATGGATCCAAACTAATGTATTTCCCTTAGCTTCTGGTCTAGAAACAGTTGCTGATATGAAACTAAACAATGCTCCTCTCTTATTGATACTTTTTGATTGGATACTGCAAACTGCAACCAGTTTCCTTTTATCATGAATTGTTGTGATATGACAGCGCTACTCCTGCTATTTTGCTGAGACTAATGCTGAGATAGAGCCTTAAGAATGGAGTACTTGCACTGACTGTGTCTTATCAAACTTTGTTGTTGCTCCTCTAACACTCAGACTGCTAAAAAAAATAAAACAAAGTGCTAATATATACAAATATTAATGTACAAAGAGATATGTACAGAGCTGCATTGTACCCCTTAATAGGGATCATGGTAATGTTTTAGCATTCGACCGTTAACAGGGCCTTCTTCAACAGTGCTTCCCTCTACAGACTTGAGGAAATATGTGTTATTTCCCTGAACATTAGAAATAACAAATGGCCCTTTCCATAAAAAATCAAATTTTACATGTTTTCCCTTGTCTTCTCTTCGTGAGTCCCACCTTAGAACTTTGTTGCCAATGTAGAAATCCTCAGCCTTAGCTCTTTTATCAAACATCTTTTTGAGTTTCTCTTGCAATATTTGAGCTCTGTTATAAACTTGCTCTTTTGTTTGCTGAAGATGAATGGTCTGGTTGATTCTTCTTTGAATATCATTTAGTTTTGCTTGGATCTCTTGCAACATTTTCATGATAGGAGTGCCCAAGGAGGATGGAAACGTGGCCTCCATGCCATACACAAGCTCATAAGGGCTCATCCCAATGGATTTTTTTGTTGAAAGTCTGTCTGCCCATATTTCATTTGTGAGCTTTTTATGCCAGTTCTTCTTGTTTTCTTCTAAGACCTTCTTGATAATATTAATCAGGCTCTTATTAGATGACTCGGCCAAGCCATTACCTTGGGGGTAATAGGTTGTGGGGTGGCCCAAGGCAATGTGAAATTTATGGCAAAAACTGATCATCTTTTTGGATTTGAAAGCAGCGGCGTTGTCAGTGATGATCTTCTTAGGGCAGCCAAATATAGAAAGGATATTGCACTCAAGGAACTGGATAATGATGGAGTCATTGGCCTGTCTGCATGGGATGGCTTCAATCCATTTAGTGAAATAGTTGGTTGTTGTTAAAATCCACTTGTGTTGGCCTGAGGAAGAGGGGTGGATCTCTCCAATGAAATCAAGACCCCATTGTTGAAAAGGTTTCTCGGTTGAGATGGGCTTAAGGGGCAAGGGTAACAACTTTCTTTTGCCCTCAAAGATTTGGCATTTATGACATGAGATAGCAAAATTCTTTATATCTGCAAATAGAGAGGGCCAATAGTAACCATCCCTTAAAATTTTATCAGTAGTGGACTTCCAATATAGATGTCCTCCACAGTCCCATGCATGGAATTCTTTCATGACATTATTAGTTTCATTCATGGTTAAACAATTAAGCAATATACCTTCATGATTTTTCCAAAATAAAGCACCATCTATGACACAAAACTTTGAAGCCTTCGTTTTTAAAAATATTTTCTTGATTCTGGACAATCCTGGGGGAGAAAACAGGTTTAACAATACAAAGCATATATCAGCATACCATGGGGATTGCAAAAAGGTTTCACTGATCTATGGAGTCGCCAGCTCCTGTTCATTGTCTAGTTGGTTGATGTCTAAGGCTTGAAAGTTTGTTTCAGACATCAGTTTGGCTAAACCTTGTCCCTTTATGAGCTTGGTTGGTTTAATTTCTATGTCATACTCAAGGATGTTAGCAATCCATTTGCCTCTTTTGCCTTCTAGCCCCTCTTGGGTTAATATGTCTTTTACAACAACATTTGGGACATAGGCAATCACATGTGAATACAAAATGTAAATTTGGAAACCTTTGATTGCTTTAACAAGGGCATAGGCCTACTTCTCCATGATTTGGTATTTCAAAGGTGCATCTCTTAAGGCTCGGCTAAAAAATGCAATTGGATTTTCAGCTCCCTGATCATCCTTTTGCAAAAGGACAGCAGCTATGGTGTGCTCAGATGCAAATGAAAATATGATGAAATCTTTGTCAAATTGTGGACTGGTGAGGACAGGGGCTTGGGTTAAGGCAGTTTTGATACTCTCAAAGGCTTGCTTGGTCTCAAGAGACCATTTTACCTTAGCATCCTTTTTTAACATGTTGCTTAACAGTCTTATTAGCTTGGCTAGGTTTGGAATAAATCTTCTTAAGAAGTTGATTTTTCCAAGGAATGCTTGCAATTCTTTTATGCTTCTTGGATATGGGATTTGGAGGATGGCTTGGATCCTTTCCGGATCTATTCTAATACCGTCTTTTGAGATGATATGGCCAAGGAGTTTTCCTTCTTCAAGGCCAAAGAGGGATTTCTTGGGGTTCAAGGAAATGCCATATTTCCTACATGTCATGAATATTTGCCTCAAATGTTTTAGGTGCTCTTGATCGGATTTGGAGAAAGGGGTTAAGTCATCAAGGTAGACAACTAGGAAATCATGTATTTATTTGGCAAATGCAATATCCATTGCCCTTTGAAAGGTAGCACCAACGTTTTTAAGTCCGAAAGGCATCTTCACATACTTAAATGTTCCCCATGGTGTGGTAAAGGCTATCTTGTCTTGGTCATCTGGGTGAACCAGTATTTGATTAAAACCTGAAAAGCCATCTAGCAAAGAGATTCTAGATGACCCCACTACTCTTTGTAGGATGTGGTCCATTTTTGGCAAGGGGTAGTGGTCTTTTAGGAAGACTTGGTTTAAATTTCTTAGGTCTACACATAGCCTAATCTCACCTGTCTTTTTTCTTGTGGGAACAAGATTGGATACCCATTCAGAGAATCTGATGGGTGCTATGATACCTGCTTCAAACATCCTTTTCACTTCCTTTTCAATTAAGGGAAGGAGTACGATATTGATTCTTCTAAGTTTCTGTTTGAAGGGCTTTTGGTTTGGTTTTAAGGGAATGGTGTGTTGGATCACTGAGGTGTCATAAGACTTCAAGTCCTCATAACTCCAAGCAAATACATCTTGGAATTCTTCGAACAAATCAATATATTTGGGTTTTTGATCGGGTGGTAAAGTTTGAGATATTTTGATCATTTTGGGCTTGTCTGCTGTCCCAATGTTGTGTTCTTCTACAGCAGTGTTTAGGGGCTATATTTTTGGCTTTTTGGGAACATCATTTGCATCAAACATATCTTCTAGTGGAGTGAGGCTAGCAGGGAGAAAGTTGTCTTTCAGATCAACGATCTCGGCCTCTGTTTCTACTATATCATCCAAATGCATCTGTTTCAGCTCTTCTATGTTTGCATTGTAAAAAATAGTTGGGTTTAGGATTTTCTTGGCCGTTACACCGATTACAGCCTGCTGATTTTCATTTGTTTGCTGTTGTTCATCCGTCATAGCATCCATGTCAAGGTTAATAATTGAAAAATCCTGCTCAAGAGTGAGGAAGTTGTTAATCTGGGCATCACTTTCAAACACTTGCCAATCTCTAACATTATTTTGGATAGCAGGCCTATGTTTTATCTTAGCAATAAAATGGTGATTTGGCTCAAAGGGAAGCTTGCATGTACTAGCAAAAGTGGCTAGGCTGTGTGCATGAATGTTATGATCTCTTGAAATCTTGGCAAGCTTGGATTCAGTGAATGCATTGAGTATATTCATAGCATCAGTCCTATAGGCCCTCATTCTATTGTCATTGGTAACAAAGTTGCCTGTCATTTGCTGTATGATTAAATAAGAGTCACCTAGAATAGACACTTTTGCAGCTCCTAGAGCTTTGAGCAGTTTAAGGCCTAAAAGGAGAGCCTCATACTCTGCCATGTTATTGGTGCATTTGAAATTTAGTCTGTAGGCATGACCTTCTGCATGATTGTTATGTGTATTGTGAATCCAAACACCTGGCCCTGCTCCTTACTTGTTAACAGAGCCATCAAACTCTAAGTACCATGTGATTTCTTGCTTGTGGTTAGTATCAAGAGTTTCAGTCACTTTAGGATTGGGTAGATTTGAAATTTCTGTTTGGGGAGGTTTTTCTTGTATGCTGGTTGCCTTGATTGTTTTGATAGTTTCATCAGTATGGGCAACCAATTCTTCATCGGTGTGTGTGTTCAGTTCTAAAGCCAAGGGCTTGTCATCAGTGAGAGTATTTGTTTCATCATTAAATAGAATAAAAGAATCCACATCATAATGGATTGAGTGTATAGGAAAATTTTGGGGCTTATCCTCACTAGTTACCACATACTTCATCAGTGTTTCTCTATATAGCCTCTTTGGTTGCCAAAAGACAGATATAGTGGCATAAGAGAGGTCTAATTGGAGGGATCCTTGGAGTTTTTCTCCCCAAGATCTTGATAATAGCATGCCATACTTTGGTGGAATGTCAGCAACCACCACATCCATGAGGATAGTCTTGCTGGGATATTGGACTAAGGAGACACACAAGTCTTTGATAAGGCCTAAACACTTGACTTGACTTGATTCAAAGGATAATAGATCTCTATAGGGTCTTGTGACATCAAGGTTGAGTTTTTCCATTACAGCTTTGGGCATAAGGTTGTGTGAGGCACCTGAGTCAAACATAGCATTGTGCAAGACTTTTTCATGTATGTGTAAGCTGACATAAAAAGGTAGAACAGATCCATAAGTTGATTTTCCATTAACTTCAGGACCGAACAACAGTTTAGGCTGATCATCGAGAACATTCACATCATCCTTAACCTCTGGCATTTGAAGTGATCTTTGAATTTGTTGCCTATACACTTCATGTTTGGCAAGTTCAGATAAGGGGATGGAAATCTTGAGTTTACCTATTTCTGCCTCTAAGTCAAACGATTTTTCAGTTTGGGTTTTAGTATTTTGGGAGGCAGGCTTCCCTTTTTCTATTGGAGTATCAACAGTTTGGTCTTGTTTGTGAGCGTTAAGGGAAGTAATTGCTTGCGGTTTTTCAGTTTTAGGAGGGCTTTTTGGAACACTATTCAAATTCTCTTTGGAGGAAGAAGGTGGCAGAGGCTGATCATTATAAGATTGCATTTCTGTTACGTCCTCTATGGTGACATCCTTTGGATTAGGGACCCTTTTACCAGCAGTTTCCATGAAGGCAACCTTTTCTTTAATCTTCTTCGGCTGCTTGGTATCATTTTCCTTAACCTTTTCAGGCACATCTATGGTCCTTGTCCTTAGCTTATATTGTTTGTGGACCTCATACACAGCAGTATCATAGCCTTGTTTAAAATCAAAAGATTCACCAGACTTAGTCTGAAATTGACTAAGGTCATGTTCATCTTGGTCTTGTTGAGTTAGGAAAATTTATTGCTCAGCCTTCAAATCCACCAAGTTCATGTGAGTATCTTCCATCTGTTCACTAGATGTAGATGCTTCAGCATAATTTTCGTGAAAAGGAGGCCTTACATCATGTTCTGGGCTAGACCTACTAGCATTTGTATTCTGAGTTTTCTGGAAATTTGGGTTCCTTATGATATTGGGTTTTTGTCCTTCCCATGATGATTTCCTCTCAACAATCTCTACTCTGTCTCCCAGCCTATGCATGCCAGTGATAATAGCATCCAGCTTTTGGTCTAAGGCTGAGGCTTCCTCTTTAAAGGTGGTTCTTCTCTCAGTTCTAGCTCTGTTTCTTTTGGCAATTAGATTTGTCTCTACACTAACAACAACATTTTGCATGTCTCCAAGGGTTTGAGGAGCTCTTTCCCTTAACTGATAAGCCATGTCAGTGTCAAAACCATCAGGGAATTTATACAAAGCAAGATCAAGTGGAGGTCTCAAGTTCTGTGGTATTGCATTATAAATATTATTAAATCTTGCACAATAGTCCAAGACAGATTCTTGAGGGCCTCTTTTGATGGTGTCATATTCAGATAATATGTGCAAGGGGTCTTTCTTTTTCTCCCATCTATTGATAAATGACTGGTATAAGGCTTTTGGGTCTGCTATGGAATTGGATGTGAGTGCTCTAAACCAAGTTCTAACATCACCTGTCAAACTTTGGACGAAAATCTTCATTCTGACGCTATCGTCATCTATCTCGTAGTTCTAAAAATAGTCTTGCATCTTCTTTGTATGCTGAAGGGCTATGCAAGAACCAGTTTCATCAAAGTATGTGATTTTGGTTTGATAATCCTGAGGCACAGCCCCTGGATTAGCAGGTAACTGCAGGGGTGCATATCTATTAGCCATGTTTACGGGGATAAGTGGAACAATAGGAACAGCTGTAACAACAGTAGTCAGGGGAGTATGTGCATTAAATGGAGGTGTGGGAGGAGTGCTTTGAGAGGTGGATGATGAACAAGGGGAAGTGGGGGTTGAACGAAATAAAACCTTGACAGGGGTTGGAACACAGCTTGGCTGAACTGTTTCAGGGCTAAAGACAACAAAATCTTCTCTTTGCTATAGCTTCCTGAGGTTCCTTGGGATTAAATTAAGATTTTCAAGAATATCTGGGGGGTTTGGGTCTGGATTTGACCTTGTATACCATGAATTCCTTTTGGGAGCCAAATTCTGAACTTGTTTTGGTATTTTCTGTGAATGCTTTTTTAGAATTAGCAAGGAACTGATCAAATTTTGGAATAGCTATCTATAACTTAAAACTAGCACGAAGTTTTACTGAAGCAGCATTTGCTTACTCCTGTGAATGCAAAGCAAGAATAGTTTCAAAGGCTTCCTGGCTGACATTCAGGCTTCATTTGTTGTTACAAGGAATATGCAACAATTGGAAAATTCATTGTTTTTCCCCAATGGAGCTTTCCAACTTGATTTGTGAGATTTAACCAAGGATGTCCCCAGCGGAGTCGCCATTATGTTATCACTCATGTTGTCCCTTATCTCCTTGAGGGATACAGCTGAGGTAACCACAAACCAATCTTTGGACTGCAGGTGCTAGCCCACCAGCGGTCAGAGAGGGCTCTCTCTTTAGGATTTAACTTTTGTTGATGATGATTTTAGGCTAGTTATTGAGTACAAGGGGTTTTGTTTTAGTTTTGGTGGGATGGATGATGCTTTCAAGTAAAGAGGCAGGGATATCATGAAATTTTTAGAACCATTGGGTTTGGAGTCAAGGAGTAGGACTGCTGGTGCATTTTCTTGGTCACAAGAGGGAATGTGGAGCAAGCTAGCTGCACATGAAACAATCATTCAAGCTAAAGGATGGAGTGAAGGCTAGGAATGAGAGGTAGTTAAGAATCTCTCGTTCAGCTTAACAGAGGGAAGGTGAATGAGCTCTATCTAGGAGCAGTAAAGAATCCCTAGATAACTGTCAAACATGAGTGAATTAGGGGAAATATGAGCCACAGGAAATTCATATTCATTTCTAAGTAAGATGAAAACATATAGAAACAACAGAAATTGAGCATAGAGGGCATTTAAACCAATTCTAAACTATTCATTCTTTCCGCTATTTTGGATGGTATATCAATGGAAAAAAAAGGTAAGAAGCACTTTTTGAGTCATGTTGCAACACAAGAATTCCACATTCAATTCTTTAAAACATTCATACACAGCACACAATCATTCCTCCAAGCTTTTCAACAGTCTTTGATTAAGTAAAACATCAGGTATACAGAGTGAGTCTCTCTTGGAGCTATACAACCAACCAACCCTTTAAATAGTGAATTAGGGTGGTTTTTATAAGTAAAACATCTATAAAGATCAGATCTCAGACAGATCTGCTATAATAAGTGTCTTTAACCTAATACATGTCTGAAATAAATGCGGGAAAATATCCTCGAGCTGTGCTGGGGCAGCTGTACCGAAAGGAGTTTAATGTGTTGTCTTTATGGCTTTGTGTTGATCACTTAGCCATAACTGTGCTTTGGGTTTTGATCCATGCTCTTGAGTGGTTCTGAGGAGCATTAACTGTGATGGGAGAGCCTTGATTGACCTTTACTGCATTCTTTGACTTTGTTGGAGGTCATTCAATGTCCACCTGCATTGGGAATAAAGGTTTTCATTTAAAACATTCGACTAATACTCTTTGCCGCTTCCTTGATAGGCTTTGGCACTGAATGTGCGCCTTTCTCACTTCTAATACTCTTTAAACTGTTGCATCGACCTTTCATGGCTACTGTTCGGCCCTCTGTTTGCTTTTAAAACTGTGTTTGCCCCTTTCTGAATGTTGTGCAAAGAAATTCATGTCATTCTGCGCCTTTCGGGCCTGCTAAAGCTGAGCCACAAAAGGGATTTCCATTTTTGCCTATTTCCCGTAGCTAGGCGCTAATCGCACATGAAAAACTGCCTCAGATTTTGATTCCAGGCTTCCTAGGCTGCAATTTGCGCCTTTCATGCTTTTTGACGGTGCTATCAGCATGACATCAGCATGACATCAGCGGTGGGTCCCAGTACGGCAGTGATGTGGCAGGGTGACGTCAGTAGGGTGACATCAGTAGTACAGCGGGTGACGTGGCAGTACGGTGGAGGAGGTGACGTGGCAGTGATATGGTGAGAACACGGCGGCATGAGGCCGACGCGACATGGTGACGTCAGCATGACGTGGCGCTGACGTAGGAGGGGGGAAGGCAGAAGAGGGTGACGCGTGGCGGGAGCACGACGGGAAAACTGCCCATCTCCTGCGCGTTAACCCTTGGCACATCGGCGTATGGGAAGACCCGCCCACCGTTGATCTGTGGCACGACAGATCTGACGGCCGACGGGAGAGACAAGGCGGCAGAGGGTCAAAAACGGGGCCCACACATATTTTATTATGTGTTTTATTCATACGGGGGGGGGGGGGGGGGGGAACTTTAGGAGAGTGGGTTTTTTGGTTAATGTGGCATGGGAGTGATTTGAACCAATTTTATCACAAAATATGAACGCGGATGGGTTAAATATAGGTCCTAGATGGACTTAATATTTCCCCAGACTTGATAAATGTGGCTAAAAAATGTGTGGGAATATGTACGTAGGGGAGTTATTAACACATTTTTAGTAGGGGAAGTGGAGATAGATATGGAGCTACATAGTAAAATTAGTAGTTAATATGACAAGTGATCAGAAAGCGCTAAGTATGTGAATATTAGGTTATTTATGGGGAAAAATGATTCATAGAGGAAGTATGAACATGCCTTGAGCAAAGCAGATCTTTACCAAGGCAAATGATATGGAAAATGATGAAAGTAAGAGGTATCAAGTAGATCTTGACCCCTTCAGGGAAGTTAGTGAGTGATTTGGGAAATGAGAAGAAGGGGGAGTTAGACATGCCTAACTTGAGCTCCTCCGAATGGAAAACTGCATCATAACTGTGATTTGTGAAGATATAACACCTGAGAACATGAAATGGATTACAGAGCATGATTATGCAACCACAAAACTACCTACCCAGCCTACTTACCTAGCATTTTTTCTTCTTTTTGCATAGGTGAACTTGGACTTGCAGACCCATATTATCCTTTTCTCTTTTTGTTGTCCCTCTATCTAAGTCTACACTTGTTTCTTCCAAGAGCACAGATTAAGTAGTTGGGCTCCTTTGTTTCTCTATCTATATATAAATCTGCCAAGATTAAACTGTTTGGACAGATAATGACTCTCTACATTCTAAAACAAGAAATTGAAACCTAGGGAAGCCAAGATTAGGCTGTTTGGACTTCCCTTAACAGAAACTTCTTCAAAAATGGATAACTCATCAAAATTTGGATACAGTCGTGGCATTTAGACTGGCACACTTTCATGGCCTCTTCTTTGGCCTCTTTTCAGGAAATATGGAGCATTGCAGCATGCAAAGTATGACATATTTGGCATGTAAAAATGTCAATCATGAAATATGAACACCTGTTGCAACAGGAGGCTAACAGAGTGAATTTAGTTACTTTGCCATGTAGTCTAATAAGTGTTTACTGCAGATTTTTTGGACAATTTTGGACAAGGACTAGGAATTTATGAGAAAAATGGTAGCCAAAACTCGAGGAAATAGGGAAGAGGACTTGTAGGAGGGGTGTATACTTCATTACCGACCCCTTTCTCAAATCATCCATCAGCAGCTCAGAGTACAAAGGCCCACATTGATGATTCCAAAGGGGCAGTCAAGCAAGTCAAGTAGGATTGTTGTTATCTTCTGTTCTAGGAAGCCAAGATCCTTAATTTTAGAAGGACTATTGGGAGTCCCCATTTATATAAATAAGAGGGCTTCTAGCCTCAGTAGGTTAGCCAGTTCTTAGTATATTTTCGCACTTTTGTGCAGCCTTGTACTCAACTCATTTTCAAGCTCTTTTAGAAGACAGTTTACGTGATGTAACTACTATTTTTTGATAAATGAAGATGAAATAGTTTTTGAGATAACACTGATATTTTCTAGAGGGCTGAAGCTCTTAGGTTAGGGCCCAACCCAAGCTTCCTAGCACCTCCTTTGTGTATTTATATGTTTTCTCTTTCATTCATGAGATAATTTTTGTCGTTTAGGTTCATCTTGCTTTGTTAAATTAGGTTGCTTTTAATGGCTAGAATAGTTTTTTTTGTTTCAAGTTGTTTAAGTAAGTTGCTATAGTGACTAAAAGATCCAAAAAGGCCAACAGTAGGTCTTGATCTCCTTTCTTCCTTCTTTAGACCATGTTTTGAGGTCAAGGCACTACTGCTGCCACCAGAAACACAGTTTTTGCTCTTCCATGCAACTGCTAGTGTGATCCTTTGATTTGGAAAAGTTGATATTGGTCCAGATTTAATTGCTTAGATCATTCCATGTCCTTTTTCCATATTTCTCTCACATTCTTTTCTGTTCATAAGGTACTCTTCAGCATTTTCTAGTTCTAGGTCAGAAATTAGGTTAAGATAGATAAAACTCTGTTTTTTACTTCTTGCTTTGGTCAGTTTTGAGAAGTAAATGTGCAGATCTCTTGCAGGACATCCAAAATCATC
Organism: Pinus tabuliformis; assembly: GCA_031772625.1. Lineage (NCBI taxonomy): Eukaryota > Viridiplantae > Streptophyta > Pinopsida > Pinales > Pinaceae > Pinus > Pinus tabuliformis. The sequence continues at coordinate 1,551,921,607 of CM062804.1, forward strand.
ATTCCTCCATAAAACAACCATCACTAGCTCACTTCTCCCCAATTTCCCAACTCATTTGCAACATTTTGCCAATCTTCCCTATTTCTACGTTTTTTCATAAAGCTGCTTTCTTACCCCTTGAACAAATCCAAGCATCTCCTTCATCCCTGATCTTCCTTTACAAGTTATAGACCCCCCAACACCTTCATCCAGCCTTCATTTCCCCTCTCCATCATTTTTCCACCTTCAAACCTCCAAAAACCACTTTCGGCCTCCTCTTGTAGATCCTCCTGTAGATCCCCTCCAGCCTCCTGTAGAATTTCCTGTGAGTGATTTTTCGAAGTCTGATCGCAATGGAAGTCTTTAGAAGGGTACGAGGGGATTATTACAATCCCTCCACACCTTCCTCACCTTCTGTAAAAGCCAACTCCATCATCCTTTGCCACCAAACCCTTGCATAGCCACAACCAGTCAAAACACAAGCATAATAATTCCACATAAAAATGCTCAAAAGTTTAAAAAGATGATTTCTTCTCATTTCTCTTTAGAAGTAGCTTGAATAAATGCAATTTACCTTTTCAGTAGTCAATGGCACCCATTTCAGTATTTTCCATCTCTTTTCTTGCAAAAGTAGGGTTAGTGGGTAAACTAGGGTTTGCTAGCGTTTGCATTTCATTTCAATTTTCTTTCTCTTTCTGCAAGTAGAATAGTCCATATAAAGTTAACTTTCTTCCATCAGAGAAAAAATATTCTTTTGAGAACTCATAGAAGTTGGCTTGAGCTCCTAGTGAACTTACGCCAGCTAATCTAGTGACAGCCCGCAATAAGAGCTAGTACTTGTGCATATAGCACCATCGCTTCCAAGTTTGTTGTGAACTACCAGGTTGATAAAAGTAAAGAAGGAAGCCCCAGGAGTTGCAGCATTATTGCTGCAATACTGGAGCTCACCACTCTTTTTGGCACCATCGTCGGGGAAGCGTCAGAGCATTTTGTGATCATTTCTTTTCTTCTATTTTCTACTGCAACATTCTGCTAAGTAGTTTATTTCAGCAAAAGTAGAGTAGCTGTTTTATTTCAATTTTTCAATTTCAATTCTGCAAAAGTAGATTAGGCATTTCATGCTTTCATTTCCATTCTGCAATTTCATTTCAGCAAGCATAGATTAGGCATTTCCAGCTTTCATTTCAATTCTGCAATTTCCATTCCAGCAAAGTAGATTAGTCATTTCCTGCTTTCATTTCAATTTTGTAATTTCCATTTCAACAAGATTCATTTCAGTTAGTTGCAATTTGTTGTTCAATCCATTTCAGTTTTGCAAGTACAAGCAGAAAAAAATAAAAGCAAAAATCACCCAAAAAGATATTTCCTTTCATGCCTTATAGGAACATAGACAATTCAGGAAAATTCCTACCCAACACCCCCACCACATCACTAAGTCACCCTTCTCTCTTCTTTGGTGGCATTGTTCCAGAAGAACCTATAGGTGAACCTCCAAAGATATACGAAGATCCTATAATAGAAGAAGAGAAAGAAACCATTCCTCCTAAGACCATGGCTAAAGGCAGAAACGTTAGAGGAAATGGGGAAAGAAAAGAAGGTGCCTTTCCTATCTGAGAGACCAATGGGGACACAAAAATGAAAAACATAAGTCCTTCAGCCTTACCTCACTTCCATGGATTGACTACCAAAGACCTTGATACCTTCCTGTTTGAGTTTTTTTGTTCTCTGTCAAACCTATGACTATGCAGAAGACGAGCAGAAGTTGAAACTGTTTCCCTCTACCCTCAAGGATGCACCATTGTGCTGGTTCATGGGGTTACCCGGGAACAGTATCACAACTTGGGCCCAAATGCAGAAAACCTTTAACAAAAAATACTAGGACTACTGTAGGTCAAAGGATACCAAGGAAGAAACCTTCCAAATGACCATGGGAAGTGATGAATCTTTAGAAGACTATGAAAAGAGGTTTCAACTCAATTATAAAAGGGCCAGGTGCACACCTGACCCCCAATCTCTTAAGGTTGTTCTTCTAAGAGGAATCCCTAAAGACCTTCTAGATACCCTCTATTTGCTAGATGGGGGAGACATCTACCAACTGAATTATGATGACATAAAGACTGTGTTTAGGAACCATTCTAGGTTAGCTAGAAAGAGAGGTAGGGGAAGTCAACCTTTAGCCAGTACATCCTCATCTAGTTCATCCCTTAGAAATGAACTTGATAATCAGCTAGAAGATTTCAAGAGCGAGATGAGGCAGACTCTCGCCATGCAAATGGATACCTTGCATATCAAAAGGAAACAAGATAAAGCCGAGAGGGTTTTGGCCATATTTTATCCCAGGTGCACTAGAAAGCATCCTAGGAACGAATGTCCATTGCACTCTATAGAAGTAGAAGCGTGTTTAGTCTGTGAAGAAGACCATCCTACGAATCAATGCCCTTCCTTGCCCATAATTAAAGTTGCATATCAGGGGGCCAAAGGATCCACTGAACCACTCTATTTCATGAACGAAAGGAGGCCTCATGGTCCCAAACCTTACCAATAGGGAATGCAAGGGACATCCCAAACTTATTACAACCCCAACCAAGCCACTTCCATGCCTTCTTGGGGTCCCCCTACTCATCGTTCCTGGTCCACACACCCTCCTTGTCGTATCCTCCTTAGTACTAGGCTCCACCAGTTGCTCATTTGTTTCACTCTTTGCCTCAGTGGAATGTAGCTCATCAGGGGTGGGGGCCCCAGTATAACTCTCCTCCCATTCTTTTGCCTCCACCACCTGCTCAACCACAACCTTTACCTCCTACTCCACCAAGACAACCCCAAATACCTGCTCAACCGAACCCAAACCCCAATAACAGATAGGCCTAGCAGGTATATACTGGAGAAACGTCATGCCCAACCTATGCTGTGGAGATTCAGGAGATTAACCTATGATCTGGGAAGGTTCTCCCAGATATCTAACCTCCTCCTAAGGGGGATGAGAAAGAGAAACAGGAAAGTGAACCAAAATCCATTCCACCCTTTCCTAAGAGACTAACTGGAACCACACAACCGACCCCAAAAGAAACTAAACCTCTGGGAGAATTGAAACAATTATGTGTAAAGATACCACTCCTCCAAGCAATAAAAGATGTGCCTATATACAACAAGATCATCAAGGAGAAGTGCTTCAGGCACCCAGGCAGGTGCAAGAGAGATGCTCCAACTATCAATGTCATAGGACAGCTATCTGACCTAATGTTGGGGCAGGTAATCTGTCCAAAATATCTATACCCTGGGAGTCCTGTAGTTGATGTCCACATCAATGGCACCATGATCCCCCATACCCTGATTGATCTAGGGGTTGCCATTAATGTGATGACCAAGGACACTTTGCTCAAGCTCCATCTTCAGGGTTCCCTGAGAAATACCACGACAATACTGCAACTAGCAAACCGCTCCACCGTGACCCCTGAGGGGATTGTGGAAGATGTAATGGTCTCTATTGATCCCTGGGAGTACCCTGCTGATTTCCTGGTTCTCCAACCAAAGGCAAAACTCACTGGGTATCCTCTCGTCCTGGGAAGACCTTGGTTGGCTACTGCAGATGCCTACATCAGTTGTCGAGCTAGGAACATGAAAATCAAGAATGGGCATATGTCCAAACAGCTATTCCTATATCCTCCTGCCCAACCCCTGTTAGAACATGATTTACCTCTTTGGTTGGAGGAGGAAGATGAGGATGAAGTCTATTATGCACCATTATGCATAGTGGAAGCTACCATGGGGGGTCCAAAAACCAAGGATGATCCTATTGAGAACTTGATTCAGAATCCACCCCCAGTGTGTTTCCATTAGAAGAGCTAGTGGGAGAAACCCAAGCCAATCCTTTAGTTGATATCTGTGTGGCTGATCTGACCTCTCTCTGAGTTAAGAATGTGGAATTCGGCTGAGAAAGAACCTTGAAGATCAACTCATCCCTAACCACCTCTTAAGAGAATGAACTATGTAGCTTATTGAGAAATCACTTAGATGCTTTTGCTCGGAGGTATAAGGAGATGAAGGGAGTCCACCCTTCAGCCTGTACTCATCGCATTTACATTAAAGAAGATTGTAAACCAGTCAGGCAGCCTCAAAGGAGGATGAATCCAGCGCCTAAGGACATTGTCAAAGAAGAACTACAAAAGTTGTTGGATGCCAGATTCATCTACCCTATTTCTGACAGCGAATGGGTTTCTCCTTTGGTGCTAGTGCCAAAGAAAAACAGGAAGTGGAGAATCTGTGTAGATTATCGGGAACTAAACAAGGCCACCAAGAAGGATCATTTCCCTTTGCCCTTCATAGATCAAGTGTTAGATGGCCTGGCAAGGAAGAAGTTCTTCTCCTTCCTGTGTACAATTACAACATGACAAGCAAAAAGAACCAGCTTTCCAAAAGGAAAGGCAACAAGAAACTGAAAAGTGTCTAGAACATAGAGTTTGGACTTGACCATGTTTTGCAGTCCCGCGCAGGGGATCCAGAGGTACATAGTTTGGCCTTTCTGAGCTTACCAGTTTTACAAAAAACACATATCATTGACTTCAACGCAACAGCAAATACAAAAAATTATCAGTAGTAACAAAAAGCCCTCGATACTGGGCCACATAACCTGATAAGAAGCTGCTAAGCTTGGATTAGGCTTCAGGAGTCTCCTCCATGATCCTGCACCAACCACCATCAGCAAGGTCCTGAGCTTGGGCATCCTCATTTGCAGTCAAACCCGGGGCGTTGGCTCCATCATTGTGTCATTGAAATTGTTGACCGGCATTTCCATGGCTCGCGAGGAACCTACATTCGGCATCGAAACTATTCCATGGTTCTCCTGAAGAACACTGGATTCACCCTCTTCTTGGGCTTCCTCGATGAAGAGCACAGATACATGGGCAGTGATCCGAGGACGGTTCAGGGAGAAGTTGAATGTGAAGATTGCAGAATCGAAGGAGGGCGAGGACGAGGAACCTAGAGAGTTGGGTTCAAGAAATTGGCTAGGCCACAGAATGCTCTCTCTCCCGCTGCGAGTGCGAGGGTGCTGACTAGAAGTGGCATCGCTGGAAGAAGGGCGAGAAGGTGCACCCCGTGAGGTGCCTCTATGGCTGAGCATTCTTTGGCGGGGCCGAGGCATGACAGCAGAGACAGAGCCCTTGTGAGTAACAAAACAGACCACCGGAGAGATATGACTAAGACCATACACACAGACTATCTGACGGGAACCCAAAGCTACAACGGGAGTTGGGGAAATAGAAAGAGGCAACTGCTTCGAGCTAGCTGAGCCAGAGCCCAACCAACACATCACAAGGGACAACAGAAGAAACTGAAGGCGGAGTCTGGTTATAATGCACCTTCCCCTACCTCGAGACACTCTCACCATTACTGTGGTATTCGTGGGAGCCGAGAGCCAAAGCATAACAGCGCGTGCGGAGGTGAATGGAGTATTGATGTCGCCTACATACATTCCTTTAAGTCGAGTGAAACCCACCTGCTTGTGACCATCCAGCCACATGGAGCCGGCTCCGCTGTACAAGGCTGGCAGGTGGCCGCCCTTCTCAGCCCACTCCAGTCCCATCGCAATGAAAGCGACTTAAACACCCGCATCCGGGGGATATAAAAATATGTTATTTCACATGAACGTCCAAATATTTTATTGGTTGAGAGTGACTGAAATATTCTTACCACATCTTCTAATCTTCTAAGTTGTAAGATCAACAACAAACAAAAACACATGGAAAGCGTTATTATTGATATTTATATTGCTTTTATTTAAAACTATCGACTAACCAAATAGATATGTTCATTTTTGCCTTTAACTATAATTGACACATTTATTTTATTTAGAAAATATTTTACTTTAAAAAGAAAAAATATTACACATTTCCAAGGATATAAAATGCCAAACAATATATAAATATAAGAAATAACACTAAGCTATAAGAAAAGAAATTGAGGAAAAAACTACATATTTTATAAAAAGTAATATTCAAAATAATATCACCATATTAAATTATACAATTTTCATAAATTTAAAAAATATGTAATTGTTTAAATAAAATTTCTAAAATAATTATCAATATTACTAACAATTTATTTTTGAAATCGACATTCCATAAATCAACAATAATGGTTATTTAATTTTTCAATAAAAATTATAATAATTAAAAATAATATAATTGACTTCCTGGTGAGTGAACCAACCCTTTAATAATTTATGATCAATATTTCCTTTCTTAAATTACAATGCATTAACTTTCATTGTTAATTTATTCCTTTTCATAGCCTAGCATCCGTGGGAGGCTGTAGTTATATACGTTGAATTGAATTCCATGCCTTGAGCTCCCTGCTAATGTGTAGACAATGATAGATGATGCTAGACTTAACACAATTTTCCGACTGCAAAATTTTTCTGACAATAAATGGATCTGATAATAAATATCAGAGTTGTCTTTAGTGCGATTTTTTGGAAACTTTTCCTGTGGATTTTTTTGGTCAAATTTTTTTGGAAGATTTTCCCACAGATTTTTCTGGTTAGAATTCTCTAAAATCTGGCAAGAATTTATTGAAATCACAATATTCATGGGTAAACTTGCACAATAGAAGTGACTTAGGGGTTTTTCAAGGTGCTGAATCCATATATACAGTCAAAAAACTAGTTTAAATAACACAAATCAAGATTTCACCACAATTGTTTCCGTCAGATTGCGGCACCAGAAACTCCAAAAGGTTGCACTAAAGACAACTCCATAAATATCAACATCTACATTTATAAATGGATATTGTAGAAAATCTAGCGATAGCTTAACGCGATAATGCAATATAAATCAAAGCAGAATACTATAACGTACTTCTACTATCAATTTGTGGAAGCTTAAAGATCACGTTGAACAATATAACTAGAAGAAGAAGAATCAATGGCACAATACACATGAAAATACTTTGGAGAAATCCTCAGCTAAAAACCCCACACTAACGTATTATCATTCATGGTGGAAATAGATAGTAATTATACAAAGCCTTAGCTCTCACAGCTAGCCATCTCTCAGTACGATCCTCACAGATGCTCATAGGCAATCTTGGCTTCTCTCTAGCATTCCTCTCTACCCTCCAAGCTCCTATTTCCTTGCGTTGTTCCTTGTGGATGATTTTTTTTTACCAAGTGGAAAACCTCCCTTCAAAACTGTGCAATCCTCAAGGTTAAATCCTTGACTACATGCATGAGTTTTCTCCATGAGAAAACACATGCAATTGATAGTACACTGTCCTTGAAGATTAGTATCAATTGGTTTTTTCTCAAAATAGACATGCATGAGTTTTTTATTAGGGAATCTTCAGTTAACTGGAGTAGCACTAGTTGAGTGCATCAATGCATCAACTGACTGTTAACTCACTATTAGTTCCTAAAACAATTTGGGACTAATTTAACAGGACTTAACTCATTAAACTGAGTTAACTAATTACAACTCAAATATAACTCAATCTTATCTCCTTAATTTAAGGGATAACTCTTGCATGACTTCAGAAAGACTTCTAACTTGAATTTCTCCAACTAATTAATTTAGAATAAATTAATTAATTATTTCCAAGTAGTTGTTAAGACTAAATTCAATTTTAATTCACAATTTAATTCAAGGACAAATTAAATTGGAATATTCTTGTTGCCATATTTCAACACTCCCTCTGAACAAGAAAGGGATTCTCTGCCACCCCAATCCTCTCTCTATGGAACTCGAATTTACACTTTGATAATGCCTGTTACACAAAAATATCGTCACCATGACTATTTGCAGTCAGTATGGGTCTATCATCACTTGTATTGTCCTCCTAAGCAAGTCTCATACCTCAGCTCTTCAAGTCAAGCTTTGAAAAGGAGAGAAAGACATTGAAAATCAACAAAGCTCTGGTTCCACACTTTCTCCCACTATTGCCTGCGGTCCCACACCCCCTGTTCACATTACCTGCAGACCTACCCGCTCTGTCCCTAAAGGAGTGGGTGCGGACCACTGTGAAAGTCAAAAAGGCGCAAGTTTATTCTAAAAAACTCACTTTGGGTTAATTCTAGATGATTCTAGAAGGAATTTTGACGTGGATTGCTCGCTCTTAGGTGGTTCATGCATCCCAAAAGAGAAGGAGCTAATCCCTTGATGAGAGGAGCTATCCCTTTTAAGGAGGGCTTTATCCCTTTGAAGGAGGACCTAGTAACTTCCCTCCATTGCACTATAATCTAAGGCATTGGGCTGGTTGTTGGGAAGGTTAGAAGCTGAACATTTTGAGGGTAAATGCTGGTGGAATTGAGACTTCCTAGTTAAGCTTGAGAGGAGAGATCACATACCTTTTGGCTTCATTGGGAAGAGAGTGAAACTTGTCAAAGTAGAGGAGACTTCTTGTTGGACCCTGGGAGGAGCTTGTACAGCATCAAGGCACAGGTTGTAAAGTTCTTCTTTGATTTAAATTAATACAATCAGATTCATTTTTCTCAACAAATTGTCTTATGTCATTTGTTTCATGAATTCCTTGATCATCATGTTAAGTATGATTTATGATATTGGCTTTTCAGGTGATATTTAATTTGTTTTCTTGTTTGTGTTTGCAGATTCGCAACAAGGGAGCTCACTTGGATCAGAGGAGCGAGGCTTCCACAAACTTGCATTGGACCCAAGGTAGACCTAAAAGACTTGTTTGCATTTGTTTATAATTGCATATTTAGAGAAAGATAGTTTTTGATTGGCTTGCTTGTCACTAGATATCGTTAGATTCTAGTAAGGTCTATCTTGTCCGCAAGATCGACTCATTCCGTGTGACAAAATGGCGACTCCACTGGGGACTTGATTTTTTCCTTGTTTTTACTTTGACTTGAGAAACTATGTTTTCGTTTCTGTTTTTGGCTTGTTGTGTGTGGAATTGGATAGATTTAGTAGATCTAGGATTGTTTTTTGTTTTTCATAAATTTGGGAGAGGACCGCACCCTCGGCTTGCGACACAGTGTAGACCTATCCGCACTTTTGCTTTTAGCACAAAGCAGTACCGCACCTGTGCGAACTGTGGGCCTACAGACCCTCTCAAAGTTTTGGAAAACCTAAGATTTTCTCTGTTAGTCAACTTAGTATTTGTTTAGATGTTATTATCCCCTGCCCAGACCTGCATGTAACTTGTCAGAGGCTTTCTTAGGTTAACTCCATTGGTGTTAGGGTTTTCGGTGAAATTCCTAGAAGTTTTGATCGTTGGGTTTGGTTTTCATTTTGGTCTTGTAGTAGCTCTGAGTTTAGAAGCTGTAGAAGCCTCAGATCACCTTGGTTTTTACTAGCCTTCTTGTGAGCCTGACCATTTGCAAAATCTACCTCTGTTGAGGAACCCACCTTGTGTTTTCTCTTTACAAAACTTCAAAAAGGCTAGTGTTAAAAGTTTGGATTTCATTTTTAGAAAAGAAAACAAAAATTGGTTGTTTTTTGACCGATTTGTGATTCTGGACAAATTAGTCCTTAGTGTGCTTATAGCTAAGTAAAACATCCTTGAAAAAGACATCTTGTAAGCTTTGACTTCAAATAGTTTTTTATAGTTTATAGATCTCAAGATTAGTCATTTCCTTAGTTTTGAGTGTTTTATAAAAAATAAAAAATCTCTTTTGGAAAAATTTTGTTTTTGTAGTATTTGAGTGTTTTGAAAGAAAAGGGAAATTTCTATGAAAATAACTAGTTGTCTCATTTTGTGCATTGGAAAAGACAAAAAGGAAAAGACAAAAATATCTTATTTTAATTTGTTTGTTAAGAAAGATTTGTGTTTACAAGCATTTGCATTCTCAAACTCTTTCCTAGCTAGAAGTTCATTGAAGGGAAAAGATTGCTTAATCATCTTAAGTGCAATTTTTAGTGATTTCGAGTCGAGTCTTCACACCATGAGTTTCATCTCTACACGTCTTGACTTAAACAAAAACCTATAAAAATAATGCTTAAAGTAAAATCTATCTAGTAATATTTTTATTTCTAGGGCTATAATACAACAACATAGCTTAGGCTAGTGTCTTGGAGTAGGGAGTAATTAACTCTCCAAGACAGTAAAACAAACAAGTAGTTGTATGTTGCGGTAGGAGAAAAATCCAATTGTTGCATCTATGCTTTGGGAAAGCTCCTCTTAAAGGAGAAGCACGAGATCGTGTCTAAACCAGTGTGGGAATCAATCCTTCCTCATTGGGAACGATGCCAGATATTCACGTATTAAAAACGGTAAACCTCGGATTAACCATTGTCGAGGAGCCTGAGGTCACTTGTTGGTAAACCTTGGATTATGTCAAGGAGCCTTCAAGGGGATTGAGCTTGTTACTCTGCCCTTGCATGCGTATCGGATCGTAGACTGTTCCCCCAGGTATATTTGTTTCCATTGGTAACCATAGTGACCAAATTCTATAGAATTCTTCCTAAGGTGACAGTGGTGGAAAGATCCCACTGTACCTAAAGCAGACGTCGGCTAGACTCACATGGATTTTCTGGGGGGTTCTCTTCACTTGAGACGGTTTAGTGGAGGAACTTGTGCCAGTCTATTCATTAAGCAGGTTGCCGGGGTAACTGTTCCAACCGCCATTTCTGTATTGAACTCTATGACGTTGGACTTCATCACCAACTAGTGTTTTCAATACGGAAAGTTATTGTTTGTGTGTGGTTTGATCTCCTAGATTCTTTAGGCGTGTGATTCAAATTTGTTTGGTTCTTTAGAGGATTTAGGTGGTTTTCATTGAGATTTTACTTTGTTTTCGTGTGAAGTAGTTAAAATTTTTAATCATGGCTGAATTACCGAGGATGTCCTGTAGACTTCGGGGCCAACCTCCTGAGTTTTCACTGAGCCAGCCTGAAGGGTTGAGAGCCCTCATAACTCCTAGAGACAGTAAAGTTGGGTCACCTGAAGAAGGAGAGTCTTCTTTGGTGGTACATCCTAATTTTCAAGCTTTAGTAGCAGATTATAATCCACAATAGTGTCTGTTTCTGAAATTATTGGTAGCTTTTCATCTACTAGTGATATAGGTGAGGAACCTGAAATATCCGAACCTGAAAGTGAATTTGCTGCTACTCCAACATCAGGGTTTACCTCTCCAACTTCTAGTGGTCTTGGTTCACCCAGGGTAGAAAGAATAATTACCCAAAATCTTCCTTCTGGACTTATAGCTATTGAAGAACTTGCTACTCCGGAAGAAGAAGTAGGCATCCCTATCCCTGAAAATCAACCTGTTATTGAACTTAGGGAGCGTGAATCAGTTTTTTAAAGTCCACCTAGGAGCAGTGCTTGGTATCTTTCATTGACTAAATTTTTGGAAAACCCAGGACTAAGTTTTTCACCACCTCGTATTCCTTATCAGCCAACACCTAGAGGTTACTATCCTCCATTAAATATGTCAAGACAGTCGTCCATGTTTTCTCAATCTCTAGAATCCTTTTTGTACGGCGGTCCTTCTGTTCCCTCTGGGTATCAATCACTTTCTCGTACTTTTGCGGGAGCGTCTCCTCAACCCATTGAACAAGGGTTATTAACTGGAAATAATGGTACTAAGCCGTTGAGTGTAGAAGATATTCTCATAATGTTAGGTACTATTCCTAATCCTCAACCTCAAGGTGGCCAGTTACCGCCTAGGGGGCAGCCTCAAAATCCTCAAGTATCGCCTGGGGGGCAACCTCAAGTAACCCAATTTGCATCTGGGGGGCAACCTCAAGGATAGTACATACCTACAGGACAGTGCGTTCCTCAAGGTCAACCCCAGACTCAATATGTACATCAAGGTCAACCCCAGTATCAATATGTACCTCAAGGTCAACCCCAGTATCAGTACGTGCCTCAAGGTTATCAACCCCAGGGTCAGTACTCGAACCAAGGTTTCCAACCACCCTCCAGTCAATCATATGTTCATGGAACTGGAAAAGTACCTTTGAATTATCAGCTCTACCCTCAACCCGGTTATGGTCCTCAATATTCTCAACCTGTTATGGGTCCGTACCCCGGAATGAACTTAGTGTGGGATCCATCGCAAACTCAACAGGTCTTGCAACTGAATGTACAGTCGCCATCTCAAACTGGACAACCATTAGTTTCTGGTCTACCCCAACAACCTGTCTAGTCTACTATTCAAACTTTTGTACCTTCGGTAGTTTCTCAGCCTAGTACGCCTCGTACTCCGCCTCAAATGGCTGCTGCAACTACTGCAACATCTGTTCAATCAACCCCACGTACTTCTGGAGTATCAATAGCTCTGGTTTCTACTATTCCTGTATCAACTCCTCAGACATCTTTACCTCAGTCTGGATCCACAATTCAAACTTCGGTTCAGATGCCTGTAGGACAACCTGGTTCAAGTACGGTTGTCACAAGGCAACCACAATTTACTTATCAACCGTACCAGGGATAGTACCAATTCGGTCTTGCTGTGCAGCAGCCAGTCTATCAGTATCAACCGTACCCTAGGTATACATATCAACAACCTCAACAACCCCAGTACGGTCCGGTTAATCCTGGTTTTCCGGGAGGATACAATATCCCAAATGCAATTCCAATTCCTAGTTATCCTGGATATCCTCCTCCTGGGGCTGGTCTCATGATCCAGATTTTTAGGGACCCTAATCATCAGTTACCATTTATCACAACTTTGGACTTTCCTGGCTTGTCGCGCCTAACAAACGATCCCATTAACTATCTTCCGTTTTGGCCGCCAATGCCGAAGAAGTTGCCTAGTGATATTCCTAAGTTTGAAGGCAAATAAGGAAAGGAACCGTCGAACCATGTGATGACTTATCACCTTTGGTGTGCGTCTAATTCCATTTCAGATGATTCAATCCTTTTAAGGCTTTTCCAGTGCACTCTAATTGGTCTTGTGGCCAAGTGGTACATTGAGTTACCGCGAGCCACTTTTTATAAATTTAGTCAGTTAGCTACTTCGTTTCTAACTCATTTTCAGTTGCAAGTCAGATATGACAATGGCACGGAATTACTAACTTCATTAAAGTAGTGGACATCCACTTACATTTCAGATCACATTCATGAATGGAGACGTCGACGACGTTTAGTGAAGGTTTTTATTCCGGAACAGATCTTAGCTGAATGGTTTGTAAAATCTTTATTGCCAAAGATCACTAAGGATGTAGCTAAGGCCAGAGTCGTTACTGAGGAGCAAGTAATTGCTCAAGTGTAGTACCTTGACTTAGTTTATACTCAGTCATGTACGTTACACGAGAAAATCCCCGATCTTCCTAAGCAAAATCAAATCGCTGCAGCTCCTTCAGGGTCTCATGCCGCTGATGGTATGATTGGTATGGTTAATACCAAAAGTAAGAAGAAGTCTTCCAAGAATTCTTCTCCTATCATAACCTTGCCAGATTCCCCGACAAAAGATTCTTCCACGGAGATTTCCCCCGATATTCATGTTGTATAGTCATCTACAGCCAAATCAAAATCCGGTGGTAAGAAGAAAAGGAAGAAGAAAAATAAAACAGATAAAAATTCGAAAGAGAAACCAGAAAAAGCAGAATCAACTGATGAGAAACGAAAACCTCGTTATCCTTGTCTCATTTGTGACAAAGAGCATTTTACAAGAGACTGCCCTCATCGTGAAGAGGTTGCGAAAATTGTCAAAGGTTCCCAAACACCTGTTGTTTTGAAGGATCATTTTCCAAGTCAAGACAGTAAGATGATAGGTTCTTACTCAAATGCCAATGAAGAACCCATACTGATGATGTCCCATGTTAGGATTGTGACTCCATCGCATGATTATGGTAGTAAAATTCCTGTTGATGGTAAAGAAGCTGAATCTTCTCATTCTAACCCATCAACCTCAGCTCCTAGTTCTGATCCACTACAGATCGAGAAATCTAATCCAGACTTAGTAATCAAACTGCTCACCAAGGGTAAACTTCGAAAGTCAGCTTTCAATCCACATGTGAGAGCGGTTCAGAACTATAACATTGTTGAAGATTTAGCTATTTCACCTTCAGCAATGTCGGCTTTGGAAGTGCTGCAATCATGTCCAGCACAGGGTAGATTACTTTTGTCGGCTATAGGAGCTGTTGACATTCAGGACTCTAACCTTATAATTTCCGATCTAGAAAATAGTACACCACGCTTACCTCATCAAATGGCTTTCCAGATCCCAGTGATAGTAAACAATAGACCTATTCATAGGACTGTGACTGATGAGGGAGCCTCAATGTGTATTATGTCGATACAGTGTTGGAGATCGCTTGGTTCTCCTTCGCTAAATCAATCCCTGATGAATCTAAAGGCGTTTGATGGCCGTGGGTTTCATCCTTTTGGCATTCTATAGGACTTACCTATAGGGGTTGAAGGCAAAACTGTTAATCTAGATGTGGAGGTGGTTGATGCCCCTCTAGATTACAACCTTCTCTTGGGTCGTAGTTGGTCTTACGCTATGACAGCTGTCGTTTCATCGGTCTTTCAGGTTATAGAGTTTCCTCATAATGGAAAGATAATAACAATATATCATCTGGCTTAATTTTCATCTGACCCAACCTCTTCTGAAAGCATTCAGCACGTCGGCAAAACGACTGTCCCGTATAAGGATGTTGGAGTAGGACTAGTTAAAGATGTTGGTTTACTGGGAAATTTTCCTTTTCCTCCTATCAACGCATCGTCTTCTTTTGCAACCATTCATATGATTTTGTCAGACACCATTATTTATGATGATCCTTGGATCGTACCTTCCGAATCTGAGATAGACTCATTTGGTGATGTTATGCCTTTGAGTCCATATGAAATTGCGTATCAGGCCGTGCAATCGTTTTCTGACCCATCTTCAACCAAAATTGACTTAATGAATGTGGTCCATGAGGAATCACTTTTCACATCAAACTCGGTTTCAATAATGTTTTCTGAACTTGTTCACACTGATGAGAAAATTCGTGAAATCCTATGTGTTGATGATTTACCATGGGAAGATCTCCATCATAGATCTTCATTTTTACCCAAGAATGATCGTTTTGAAAATGATTTTTCATCAATTTTTACGACTGAATATGTCAAGGAACCTCAGAATCCAATGAAAAATATTGATTCAAAGTTAAATTTTGGAAACATTTCTCGAACTATTCCTATTGATATTTCGGTTAAGCCAGGAATTATTGAAAACATTCATATAGGTGCCTCATGTACGGAAGATGAAATTCAAATATATAAGGCCCTATTTCAAGAATTTCGCGACGTGTTTGTCTGGACGTATGAGGAAATGCCAGGAATTGACCCCACAATTGTTGTTCATGAAATCAAGACTTACCCGGATGCTAAACCCGTCCGACAACGTTTGCGTCAGATTCACCCGAGAAAAGTTGTCGCTATTAAAGCAGAAGTTGAAAAATTACTCAAAGCAGGTTTCATTTATCCGATTCTGTTAACAGATTGGGTATCGAATATTGTTCTAGTTAACAAAAATCAAGGGACAATAAGAATATGTATCGATTATAGGGACACTAATCGAGCCTGTCTAAAGGACAATTATCCAACTCCCTATATCGATCAAATCATTGATGATTGTGCCGGAAATGAAATATTTTCCTTCATGGATGGTTTTTCCGAATACAATCAAATCAATATTCTACCTACCGATCAACAAAAAACGACTTTCATTTGTCCATGGGGGACATTTTCTTATTGCAAATTACCTTTTGGGCTCAAGAATGCCGGGGAAACTTTTCAAAGGGCCATGTCTTATGCGTTTCATGACATCAAGCACATTGTGCAACCCTATCTCGATGATTTTCCTGCTCATTCATTACATCGAGCTGATCATCTCATCCATTTACGAGCAATATTTATGAGGTGTAGGCATTATCGGAATAGGTTGAATCCACACAAGTGTGTTTTCTGTATAGAAACGGGTCAGTTGCTGGGGTTTGTTGTTTCGAAAGCTGGCATTCGCGTCGATCCCTCGAAGGTTGAAGCTATTGTCAAATTGCCTCCTCCTTCGAGTCTTCGCCAACTCCAAAGTTTGCAAGGGAAATAAAACTTTTTATGATGATTCTTCCTAACTATGCCAAGGTTACAAAGGGTTTTACCCGGTTGTTGAAACATAATACTCCATTCTATTGGGATGAGATAGCTCAGAAATCTTTTGATGCACTAAAACACGTGTTGACCCATGCACCGTTATTGCATCCTCCCAACTACAACCAGGACTACTTCTTGTATCTTGCCGCTTCCCATTCCACCATCGGAATGGTGTTAGCTCAGGAAGATGAATTCGGTACTGAACATGTGATATATTACCTTAGTCAAACTTTAAATCCAACTGAGCTAAAATACTCACATGTGGAGAATTTGGCATTGGCAGCTGTTCAAGCTGTCCAACGTTTTCGTGATTACATTTTACTACGTAAAACTACAGTAATTTCTAATTGCAACCCTTTGATCTATATTTTGACCAAGCAATTGCTAGGGGGCAAGTACTCCAAATGGATTGTGATCCTGCAGGAGTTCGATTTGGAATTTGAAAAGTCTAAGTCTAAGAAATCTTTATTTTTTGCAGAGTTAATGTGTGACGTCCCGCGTGTTGACATGGAAACTGTGGCGGAGGATCCCATTGCGGACAAATCCTTGTTTCTAATCAGCACTTTAGATCTGTGGTATGGGGATATCATCGTTTATCTGTAGACCCAATCCTTTTAGCCAGAAATTTCAAGGTCAGAACGTCGAAAAATATGATTCGGTCCCAACAATTCAGAATTATTGGAGATACTCTTTATCGCCGTGGGGCGGACTCTGTTTTTCGACGTTGTTTAACTCACGAGGAAGCTGAAAGGGTTCTAAATGACTGTCACTCTAGAGCGTGTGGCGGTCATATGTTTGGGTATGCCACAACCCAAAAGATATTGCGCGTTGGCTACTTCTGGCCGTCTTTGTTTAAATATTGTATTAACGCGGTCCAAAAATGACACAACTGCCAAAGTTTTGATCGAAAGATGCGCGCTCCACCTGCTCCTCTCCACCCTATAATTATCGTTGGTCCTTTTACTAAATGGGGTATTGATTTTATTACATGAAACCCTCACTCAGCCGGGGGGCATGCGTATATCATCCTTGTGGTAGATTATTTTACCAAGTGAGTTGAGGCGATGCCTACATTTGAGGCAGATGGAAAAACAGCTGCAATTTTCGTGTTCAATCATATAATTTCTAGGTTTGGTGTTCCACAATCAATTATCACTGATCATGGGTGTCATTTTCGAAGCGTTATGATGACTGAACTTATAGGCCAGTTTGGCTTGCGTCACGATAGTTCAACTCCTTATTATCCACAAGCTAATGGTCTGGTTGAATACATCAACAAAGTTTTAGTCATCATGATCCGAGGAATCATTGGGATTCATCGGTCGAATTGGCATAACATGTTGTTTTCAGTGCTTTGGGAGTATCGAACCTCAGTAAAAACGTCAACAGGGTTCACTCCTTTCCAGCTAGTTTATGGTCTAGAAGCTGTGTTACCCATTGAATGCGAAATCCCATCATTGCAAATGGCCATAGAGTTACTTCCAGCCACTTCCGAAGAGGAAACAAAATTGTTATACTTGGCTCAATTACATGAGAATCGACGTGATGCTGCATTAGCGATCGAAACTCATGCAAAACGTATTAAAGCTCAGTATGATCGAAATGTGACCCCTCGAAATTTTTCGGAAGGAGACCTAGTCTTATTATACAATCAAGCTAATGATAAATTAGGCAATGGAAAATTCTTTCCTATGTGGCATGGTCCCTATGTTGTTAAGCGAAAGCTAGCAAAAGGGGCCTATGAATTGGTAGACTTTGACGGGGATTCTTTAGGTAAACCCAGAAATGGTCTTTACCTGAAGAGGTATTATGCTTAAAAAATGGGTGTGGAGAATTTTTAGTTAGGTCAGTTTTCTTTCTAGCTGGTGTGTTTTAGTTTAAAAAGTGTGCTTAGCTTAGAGATTGTTTTTCATCATTATTCCTGCTTAGCTTGGTTTTACTCTTGATATTGCAGATGTTGATGCCTCTCCAAACATACATTGGTTTTGCTGATGGTGCTTGTCGTAATACACGGAACATTTCTTCTGCAGCTTGGGTTATCTATTCGCCCTATGACGAGTTGGTTTCTATGCATGGGGTAAGCCTCGGTCAAACAACGAACAACATTGCAGAGTATAGTGCAGTGATTGAGTTATTATCTGAATCTATTTCATTTGGGATTCGGAGTTTGATAGTGAGGTTAGATTCTGAACTCGTTGTATTACAGCTTAATAGAGTATATGCCATTAGAAATCCAGTGTTATTGAGATTATTTTTTAGAGTGTGTCTCTTGGAACGTGAATTTGATTATATTGAATATCAGCATATTCCAAGATCTTTAAATACATTAGCAGATGCAATTGCTTCTCGAATGTTAAGTAGACATTTGCAATAATCATACATGTAAATTTAAAAGCATTCCATAACATGTTTTACAAGATAAGCCGGTAATAGTGATATAGTATAATATAGGAGTGTGTCAAAATATGCGTCGTCCTTGATCATAGGTTGAAAAACACCTTATGATCGGCAAAAATGATATACAAAAAGCAAAAATGTCATATGTGTCTACAATAGGCGATCATCCTATCACTGGTGATGATCTCGATAAGAAACCACTGTACGGGCCACCTTACAAAGGAACCTCCTAAAAGGTCCTGGGACCCCAATCACATAGCGCTGTAGTCGACGAGGAATGTCATCTATGCCGGTCTCTGGAATGTCCCCTGTCAAACGCTCTAGATGGCTCTCCAATTCGGCCAAGGTCTCTGCTGATTCGTCCTGTGGGGCTAGTGACGCTGCAGCTGGTTGTTTCCTCTCGTAAGGCCAGAGAGCGGTTGGTCACTGTGGACCCACATCTGCATTTGAAACTTTTACTGTCAGTTTTGGGACGAGATAAAAACAAAAAAAAATTAAAACAGGAAAATGTTGAAAATAATTTTACCTGAGTCATCCCATTGCTCTCCTGGTGGAAGAGCCATGTCTGGGTCACCACAAAAATCTACCCCAGCGTAAGGGAAGTCCTGAATATCAAAAACCTAGTTTTCCAACCAATGGAAATACTCGGGTTTGAATCGAACGACCTCTGTCCCCTCGTTAGGATGACGGGCCATAACTGCAACCCATTGCATCAGTTTGGGCTCTCGAGGAAGTCTAGCTCCAATAGTGAGGTGCTGTGGGACCAACATTGGGACCCTCTCTAGACCAAAGATGACAACCAAATCACCATATCCAAAGGTCTTCAGTTGTCTTTTCTTGGCTCTGGTCAGTTGGCCTTTTACATTAGCCAGCACAGCATCGCACCAGTTGAAGATGGTGCCTCGAAAGCAGTCAACTGCCATCCGCATCTGGGATCCAGTGGCTATATCTAGTGCAGCGCTCCCGCAAAGCCTGGTAACAGTAAACGCGATCACCATGAGTTCAGGACGGGATATTGTTTTGATGTCTATCCCTTTGTCTCTAGTCTGCTTGTTGTAGAACTCTAGCCAGAGGCTATCGACAGACTGGCCACCTGGCCTAGTCCCGAATAGAGTCAAGTCTTCGCCTCTCTTAGGCAATCCAGTCAAAAAATATATGTCTGTTGGCTCAATTTCGAGCTGGTGGCCACCAATGAAGAAGCACTGGTCCTGTATGCTCCACCTTTCCACCAACCACTGCAAGAAGTCCACTTGGGCCCTCATGCCAGGTATGGCCCAGAATTTGTACAGGTCGCATGCCTTCAATGCATCGATCGAAGGTTGGTGATTTAATGCGACAAGATCTACGTCCTCATGCTCCCATTCTCACCAATCAAGCATGATGTATACTCTACATTCAACAAAAAGGCGAGTTAGAATGCAAAAAAATGAATTGTTTGGGTAAATTTTGAGAAATTTAGGGTTAAAAACCCTTGTTGCGGGGACTGCACCCTCTCTGTTAGAGACAGTGCGTGGGTCCTCACCTTGCCTTCATGGCAGGTGCAGACCCCTGACTTTTTCCCCACTGAGAAAAATTCGGGGTCCGCAGGTTACCTGTGTTGTGCCTGCGAGCCCCAGCGCGCAGGTTTCTAGACTAAAAACCCTCAAAAATTGAAATAAAACCCTAAAAAACAAATTGGAACGGATGAAATTGAAGAGTAGGATGATGTGGATTACCTGGAGGAGACGACGCTCGATTCCGACGGATGGATTTTCCACAATCTTCACGGAAAGTTTTTGACCAAAAGCACTATTTTCTCACCCAAATCTCAAACGGTAAAAATGAATTGACGAAAGCCCTTTTTATAAGTTTTTTGAATAAATTATTTGTAAATTTGTTTATGTTTCACTTTAGAAAGGTAACTTTTGTAGCATTTTTATCCATCTCAAACATGTATGAGTAATGTTTGCATTTTTGTTCAGGATAACGAATTTTTTAGGCGAAATCGGTCATTTTCGACGAAAAAACGTTAGTCACCTTTAAGCTCTTTTTTGACTCCTAAAACATGAAAATATCGCTGAGTTTTTCTTTTTAAACTCGTTAAAATGGAATTAAAAAGACGGTCCACTTACAACCCTTTTTCTGACCGTAAAAACATGAAAAGATTGCCGGATTTTTGTCGTTTCAAATTCGATAATGGTTATAAAACGACGTGTCATTGATTGTTTTTTTAATTTTTCGGATTAGAGGCACTAATTACGAAAAGTACTCCTTGGTCGTAAAGATCAAACAGTTCTCTCAAGTATTATTTTATACTTTTTTGGGCTTGGGAGACACAAATTTACGAAAAAGGTCAACCCTAGAGTCTTCTTAAGTTTTTTCAAACTCTCTAAAATTGAAAAACGTCGAGTTTCTCCTATACTGGACTCGTTAAAATTTAACAGTAAAGGACATGTTCAATTACAAATAGGAACAGACCACTCCTTCTTAGGGTTCGAATTTAAATTAAGTTGGACTCATCCGAAGGATGAGCTTATAATCAAGAAAATGTTATCCTCCTCAAGCTTGTCAAAAATAAAGAGGTACTTTCCAGAAATTGTGGGGGAAAAGAGAGAAAAATGAGCCTGTTTGTCATACTTTGTAACCACTCTTGAACACGACACCTTTATTCACCTGGGTTGGGAAATCCTTTGCCTAACAGTTGATCAAACCACATTGAAAGTCTTCAGCCAGTTTCTGGGTATTAACTTTGGGTCAATTGTCACCAAACCATCTGCTGTGTCGTTATGTGTTCAAGAGGTCAGTGCCAATAAGCCATTCATCTGCAAAATATCTATCATCCATCTTGACCATCCCTTAGTCAGTCCTTGCAACTAAATTTCTTCTATTTGATCTATGATTTCGTGTTGTGGGCTTGCCTACGACGGATCGCTTTCTATCGACTTCAGCTCATTATTTAGAAAGATGATCTAGAAATTGTCAGTACCTTGGGATCTGCATGCCTCAATGGCAGGTTTATCGCCTTCAATGATAGGTTGCATCATTGACCTTCGATCAAAGGACTCTGTGACATGTTCGACATCAACACATCTATTCACATCTCATGGATTGTACTGGGTACTTTGAGAGCCATTGACATTACTGGTGTTTTCTCTCACACTTGTTAATAGTTTACATCATTGACTGGTAATCAAGTGGTTTCTACCATTTTCGACTCTAACACATTCATTCGCATGGATAGAATCCTACTGTTTCGGGAAGTAGAAATGAAGACCCTAGATCTAGTTTTCGCAATCCAGGCTGCGAGGAATTTTGTATTCATTATATTGTGGACTATTCATAAACAAACGGTTGCGTCCATACTGTGTCTACATATGTCTATACTTGTGATGTATTACAAGATCATTCCTATATCAGAGCTGTAGTTAGTTTTCTAGTCAGTTTTGATCTGAGTATGGGAATGCCTACCTCAGCGATGATATGATCTCATATATATATTTTTCATTGAATGTTTTTACAGGTTCCGACTGGGCTCTCCACAAGATGATCCTCAAAATGATAAAGTAGTTCACTCTTCCCAAATGATAAATGAAATCCTCATCTACTATAGACTGCGCACTTTAGGGGGAAATCTATTACACAAAAATATCATCACCATGACTATTTGCAGTCAGTATGGGTCTATCATCACTTGTACTATCCTCCTAAGCAAGTCTCAAACCTCAGCTCTTCAAGTCAAGCTTTGAAAATGAGAGAAAGACATTGAAAATCAACAAAGCTCTGGTTCTGCACTTTCTCTCACTATTGCCTGCGGTCCCGCACCCCCTGTTCACATTACCTGCGGACCTGCCCACTCTGTCCCTAAAGGAGTGGGTGCGGACCCCTGTGAAAGTCAAAAAGGCGCAAGTTTATTCTAAAAAACTCACTTTGGGTTAATTCTAGATGATTCTAGAAGGAATTTTGACGTGGATTGTTCGCTTTTAGGTGGTTCATGCATCCCAAAAGGGAAGGAGCTAATCCCTTGATGAGAGGAGTTATCCCTTTGAAGGAGGGATTTATCCCTTTGAAGGAGGACCTAGTAACTTCCCTCCATTGCACTATAAGTTAAGGCATTGGGTTGGTTGCTGGGGAGGTTAGAAGCTGAACATTTTCAGGGTAAATGCTGGTGGAATTGGGACTTCCTAGTTAAGCTTGAGAGGAGAGATCACATACCTTTTGGCTTCATTGGTAAGAGAGTGAAACTTGTCAAAGTAGAGGAGACTTCTTATTGGACCCTGGGAGGATCTTGTACAGCATCAAGGCATAGGTTGTAAAGTTCTTCTTTGATTTGAATTAATACAATTAGATTCATTTTTCTCAACAAATTGTCTTATGTCATTTGTTTCATGAATTCCTTGATCATCATGTTAAGTATGCTTTATGATATTGGCTTTTCACGTGCTATTTAATTTGTTTGCTTGTTTGTGTTTGTAGATTCGCAACAAGGGATCTCATTTGGATAAAAGGAGAGAGGCTTCCAAAAACTTGCATTGGACCCAAGGTAGGCCTAAAACACTTGTTTTCCTTTGATTATAAATGCATATTTAGAGAAAGATAGTTTTTGATTGGCTTGCTTGTCACTAGATATCGTTAGATTCTAGGAAGGTATATCTTGTCCACAAGATCGACTTGTTCTGTGTGACAATGCCTTTGTCAAAATGTCATCATCTTGCTCCGTTGTCGAAATATATTGCTGCAGCATGATCTTCTCGACCTATGAAAAGCCACAGGCAACAACTCTTGCCTTGTGCTTCTCCTTACTACCATTAGCAACTTGTTTTACCTTGTAAAGCCAACAAGAACTCACAATTGACTTGTTCTCCGGTCTCGGAACCACGTCCCAAACACTGTTACAAACTATGGAGTCATACTCCTCCACCATAGCATCAACCCAAGTTGGCTTCTACACTACTTCCTCAAAGGAAGATGGCTCAATATCAATACATTCTCTAGCAAGGGCCATGTATCCAGTGTACCTCTTAGGTAATCTCTTCTATCTACGCTGAGAACATGGTTCTCCCACATTCTCTCTCGCATCCTCCATAAATCTATCAGCTTCCCTTATGCACTTCCATCCATCTCTCGAAGGCTCTGCTTGAGTGGATGTATCCACTCTAGAAGCTCTCCATGTGGCTGCTCCACATCAGTCTGAGACTCCTCCTCCTTAGGAACCTATGGCTCCTCCATAGCCTATAGTTGGAGCTCCCTCTCAAGGGAAACTCGCATGGCCTTCTGCTCATCAAACTTGAGATCTCTACGAACCACTGTCCTCCAACTGGTAGGCAAGTGCACTTGATAGTTGTGAGGTTTATCAATGTGCCCCACAAATATCCCCAACTTTTTTGTTGGCTCAAGCTTATTCCATGCATCCATTATCACATGGCAATATACCGATGAGCCAAAGATCTTGAAGTGTCCCACATCTGGTCTCTTATGGGATAAAGCTTCCTCTTGTGTCTTCATCCCAAGTATGTGATGCGGGCTTCTATTTTGCAAATAACGGCTGTGTTGCATGCCTCAGCCCACAAGTGAAGTGGTAGGCCATCGTCATGCAACATTGCCCGTGCTACCCCTACAATAGTTCTGTTCTTCCTCTCGGCCACCCCATTTTGTTGTGGGTTATGAGGTGCCATCAACACTCGTTTAATTCCTTCCATTGCACAGAAGTCCTTAAACTCTTGAGAGACATATTCTCCACTGTTGTCGCTTCTCAAGGCCTTGATCTTCTTCGTTGACTCTTTCTCGACCAAAGTTTTGAACTCACAAAACTTTGTGAAGGCTTAGTCCTTGTTCTTCATGAAATAAATCTAGCATTTATGACAATAGTCATAAATGAAAATGGATGCTGTCGAGAATAAATCCAAGGAGGGCCTCTTCGAATGGTTGGTCATGCCTTTCGGATTGACGAATACTCCTGCAACCTTTATGAGGCTAATGGATGACATCTTGCGGCCATTCACCAACTCCTTTGTAGTAGTATACTTGGATGACATTCTGATCTTCAGCCAGAGTTGGGAAGAGCACCTCCACCACATCCGACAGGTTCTCCAAACACTGCGGCAACACAAGCTATGTGCCAATTTGGAGAAATGCACTTTTGGCATGACCGAGGTTCAGTATCTGGGATACATCATTGATGAACAGGGGGTGCATGTCGATCCAGCCAAGGTCCAAGTCATTCGGGATTGGCCCTCTCCAACCACTCTAACAGAGCTCCGCAGCTTTTTAGGTCTTGCCAACTTCTACCGCAGGTTTGTGTTGGGATTTTCTCATATTTCTTGGCCCTTGAGTCAAGTCACCAAGGGCGGGGCGAAAGCAAAATTCTTTTGGTCTGAATCTCAATAGAAGGCATTCAGGGAGTTGAAGGATTGCCTCTGCACGACACCGTGCTCACGTTACCAGATTTACAACAACCATTTGAGGTCGAGACAGATGCCTCTGACTATGCTATTGGGGCAGTCCTTACTCAACATGGACATCCAGTGGCATATCACAATGAAACACTTTCAGACACAGTCCGGAAGTACCCCACTTATGATAAAGAGATGTATTCCATTGTACAGGCCTGCCGACAATGGAAGCATTACATTTTGGGGAAGGAAACGGTCATCCACACAGACCACCAACCTCTGCAGTTCATACAGACCCAAGGGAAATTGCAGAATGATCGCCATCAGAAGTGGTCTACATACCTGCAACAATTTCACTTGAATATCAAGTATAAAAAGGGCAGCACCAATAATGTTGCAGATTGCCTCAGTCGAC
This sequence comes from Pinus tabuliformis, assembly GCA_031772625.1. Lineage (NCBI taxonomy): Eukaryota > Viridiplantae > Streptophyta > Pinopsida > Pinales > Pinaceae > Pinus > Pinus tabuliformis. Next base: position 1,551,946,801 of record CM062804.1, read on the forward strand.
CACTGATCATGGCGCTAACCACCGTGCTCAAATCTTGCGGGCACGAGACTTCTGATTGGCCAATTCTCTACAAAAGCGACCCAGAATTCGGCCACACATACCAGACACTCTTGGAGGGTCGGCAAGTTGCCGATTTTCACCTCCAGGATGCCCTATTATGCCACCTCGGTCACCTCTGTGTTCCTTCAAGCGAGCGTGCCAAGATGATTTGGGAAGCACACTACAGTCGGGCTGCTGGGCATTTCGGGGTCGAGAAAACAGTGGCAGTACTGCAAAACTATTTCTATTGGCCGAATCTTCGACAGGATGTTGGGAAGTACATCCGATCATGTACTGCCTCTGCCATTGCCAAACCGACCATTAAGAAGCAAGGCCTCTATACCCCATTGCCTACCCCTAGTCGACCTTGGGAATCCATCTCCATGGATTACATGTCAGGCCTTCCTTCCACTAAGCATGGAAATGACTGTGTTTTTGTGGTCGTCGACAGGTTCTCAAAGATGGCCATTATGATGGCCTGCAAGAAGAATATCACAGCAGAAGCCACTGCTAAACTCTTCTTTGAACGAGTGTGGGTGCACTTTGGGATCCCACAGTCTATCATCTCAGATCGGGATAGTCGGTTTCTCAACACCTTTTGGTCTAGTCTTTGGTCAATGCTGGACACCAAACTCACGAAGTCCAAAGCCTTCCATCCTCAAACTGATGGCCAGACAGAGGTTGTCAATAAGATGATTGTGCACATTCTGCGCATGTATAACTCAAAGCATCCACGCACATGGGACGAGAGCCTCCCCTACGTTCAGCACAGCTACAACCGAGCTCTTCACAGCTCCACTGGCCATAGCCCTTTTCAGGTGGGTTTGGGATTCCAGCCACTATGCCCCATTGATGTGGCCATGCCACTTGCAGCTACTCACATGAATTCAACTCATGTCCAGTCCGAAACAGATAAGGCCACCAGCTTCATTGAGCGCATCCAATATATTCGCCAGCAGGTCCATGACATTCTTGAGAAATCAAATGCCAAGTACAAGCAGCGACACGATCAACATCGGGTGCCACACAAGTTTCAGGTGGGCGACAAAGTCTGGTTGCATTTGCAAAAGGAACGCCTTACTGGAGCCTATCGGAAATTGAGACCACTCCGATATGGTCCTTACACCATTACTAAGGCTATGGGAGACAATGCATTTGAGAATATGGTCCTTACACCATTACTTGGCCTGCACCCAGTATTTAATGTGGACCGCCTTCGGCCATACTTTCCACCATTGCTAGACACATCCGACATTGCAGAACAGCTCAAACCCACAGAATTAAATCCAGATTGCATGGAACAAGCTGCAACTGATCGGATCATGGACACACAGATCAATAACACTCTCCAACAGAATATCCAACTGTATCGAGTTGTCAAAGCGGGCCAACTCCTTCAGCAGGGCAAGTGGCTCACTAGGGAACAAGTTCAGCAGAAGTTTCCTCATCTCATGGAGGAGCTCAACGCAATGGGGACCATTGCTTCCTAAGCGGGGAGGAATGATCCAGGTGGATATTGGTGGCCACCTGCCAAGTCCACCTGGACCCCCGCCATTGTCTTTCTCAACATTTTCAGTTTCCTTAATTGTAGCACAACTAACTATTTTTAGCAGTTTTTCGGGTCCTGAACTTCCGGAGCCGTTTTGAGGCCCTAAACGACGTTTTTTGGGGAATCCAGGGGCAACAGGAGTCCATGGAATGGACTGGTGTTACCCGTTCCAACAATGATAGTGCTCTGATAGATCTTTCTAATGAGCTATTGTACGCGTCAAACGGAGATCATATGCCAAAGTTACGACCCCGGGAAGTTGATGTACCAACTTACCCCCAAACGGGGCCCACAGTTTGGCGTTTCATCTCCTAGGGTTAGGTTTTGGAATGTTTAGGGTTTTTCCATTGTTTCTCAACAATAAATAGGCCTTCGAGCCTCATTGTAACACAGTTCAGAGGCATGTAGCCATCACATCTCTTCTCATAGATAAGCTACCATCGCCCTAGCTAGTTTATTGCCATTTCTGTTTGTAAGCATATTTCAGTATTTTCCATTAATGAAATGAAGTATTATTTCTGTTGCATCTTTGTGTATATGGTTATCTCTGTAATTTGTTGCGTTCCTGTTTAAATCCAGATCATTGGGATCTGCATGCCTCAATGGCAGGTTTATTGCCTTCGACGATAGGTTGCATCATTGACCTTCGATCAAAGGACTCCGTGACATGTTCGACATCAACACATCTATTCACACCTCACGGATTGTACTGGGTACTTTGAGAGCCATTGACATTACTGGTGTTTTCTCTCACACTTGTTAATAGTTTACATCATTGACTGGTAATCAAGTGGTTTCTACCATTTTCGACTCTAACACATTCATTCGCATGGATAGAATTGTATTGTTTCGGGAAGTAGAAATGAAGACCCTAGATCTAGTTTCCGCAATCCAGGCTGCAAGGAATTTTGTATTCATTATATTGTGGACTATTCATAAACAAATGGTTGCGTCCATACTGTGTCTACATATGTCTATACTTGTGATGTATTACAAGATCATTCCTATATTAGAGCAGTAGTTAGTTTTCTAGTCAGTTTTGATCTGAGTATGGGAATGCCTACCTCAGCGATGATATGATCTCATATATATATTTTTCATTGAATGTTTTTACAGGTTCCGACTGGGCTCTCCACAAGATGATCCTCAAAATGATAAAGTAGTTCACTCTTCCCAAATGATAAATGAAATCCTCATCTACTACAGACTGCGCACTTTAGGGGGCAATCTATTACACAAAAATATCATCACCATGACTATTTGCAGTCAGTATGGGTCTATCATCACTTGTACTATCCTCCTAAGCAAGTCTCAGACCTCAGCTCTTCAAGTCAAGCTTTGAAAATGAGAGAAAGACATTGAAAATCAACAAAGCTCTGGTTCTGCACTTTCTCTCACTATTGCCTGCGGTCTAGCACCCCCTGTTCACATTACCTGCGGACCTGCCCGCTCTGTCCCTAAAGGAGTGGGTGCGGACCCCTGTGAAAGTAAAAAAGGCGCAAGTTTATTCTAAAAAACTCACTTTGGGTTAATTCTAGATGATTCTAGAAGGAATTTTGACGTGGATTGTTCGCTTTTAGGTGGTTCATGCATCCCAAAAGGGAAGGAGCTAATCCCTTGATGAGAGGAGTTATCCCTTTGAAGGAGGGCTTTATCCCTTTGAAGGAGGACCTAGTAACTTCCCTCCATTGCACTGTAAGTTAAGGCATTGGGTTGGTTGTTGGGGAGGTTAGAAGCTGAACATTTTCAGGTTAAATGCTGGTGGAATTGAGACTTCCTAGTTAAGCTTGAGAGGAGAGATCACATACCTTTTGGCTTCATTGGTAAGAGAGTGAAACTTGTCAAAGTAGAGGAGACTTCTTATTGGACCCTGGGAGGATCTTGTACAACATCAAGGCATAGGTTGTAAAGTTCTTCTTTGATTTGAATTAATACAATTAGATTCATTTTTCTCAACAAATTGTTTTATGTCATTTGTTTCATGAATTCCTTGATCATCATGTTAAGTATGCTTTATGACATTGGCTTTTCAGGTGCTATTTAATTTGTTTGCTTGTTTGTGTTTGCAGATTCGCAACAAGGGATCTCATTTGGATAAAAGGAGCGAGGCTTCCAAAAACTTGCATTGGACCCAAGGTAGGCCTAAAACACTTGTTTGCCTTTGTTTATAATTGCATATTTAGAGAAAGATAGTTTTTGATTGGCTTGCTTGTCACTAGATATCGTTAGATTCTAGGAAGGTCTATCTTGTCCACAAGATCGACTCGTTCTGTGTGACAATGCCTTTTTCAAAATGTCATCATCTTGCTCCTTTGTCGAAATATACTGCTGCAGCATGATCTTCTCGACCTATGAAAAGCCACAGGCAACAACTCTTGCCTTGTGCTTCTCCTTACTACCATTAGCAACTTGTTTTACCTTGTAAAGCCAACAAGAACTCACAATTGACTTGTTCTCCGGTCTCGGAACCACGTCCCAAACACTGTTACAAACTATGGAGTCATACTCCTCCACCATAGCATCAACCCAAGTTGGCTTCTACACTACTTCCTCAAAGGAAGATGGATCAATCTCAATACATTCTCTAGCAAGGGCCATGTATCCAGTGTACCTCTTAGGTAATCTCTTCTGTCTACGCTGAGAAGATGGTTCTCCCACATTCTCTCTCGCATCCTCCAGAAATCTATCAGCTTCCCTTATGCACTTCCATCCATCTCTCGAAGACTCTGCTTGAGTGGATGTATCCACTCTAGAAGCTCTCCATGTGGCTGCTCCACATCAGTCTGAGACTCCTCCTCCTTAGGAACCTATGGTTCCTCCATAGCCTATAGTTGGAGCTCCCTCTCAAGGGAAACTCGCATGGCCTTCTGCTCATCAAATTTGAGATCTCTACGAACCACTGTCCTCCAACTGGTAGGCAAGTGCACTTGATAGTTGTGAGGTTTATCAATGTGCCCCACAAATATCCCCAACTTTGTTGTTGGCTCAAGCTTCTTCCATGCATCCATTATCACATGGCAATATATCGATGAGCCAAAGATCTTGATGTGTCCCACATCTGGTCTCTTATGGGATAAAGCTTCCTCTTGTGTCTTCATCCCAAGTATGTGATGCGGGCTTCTATTTTGCAAATAACGGCTGTGTTGCATGCCTCAGCCCACAAGTGAAGTGGTAGGCCATCGTCATGCAACATTGCCCGTGCTACCCCTACAATAGTTCTGTTCTTCCTCTCGGCCACCCCATTTTGTTGTGGGTTATGAGGTGCCATCAACACTCGTTTAATTCCTTCCATTGCACAGAAGTCCTTAAACTCTTGAGAGACATATTCTCCACTGTTGTCGCTTCGCAATGCCTTGATCTTCTTCCTTGACTCTTTCTCGACAAAAGTTTTGAACTCACAAAACTTTGTGAAGGCTTAGTCCTTGTTCTTCATGAAATAAATCTAGCATTTATGACAATAGTCATCAATGAAAATGGATGCTGTCGAGAATAGTTCACACAAATGAGTATGAACTCGCTCTAAGATAGCCTCTGCTTGACTGTCTCAATCATGAAAGGAAGACTTGGTGTAATTTCCCAAGATACAACCTTTGCATGTGTCAACATGCTCAAGTTTACCTTTGGGAAGTCCTATAGATATATACTACATTATCTTCAAAGCCCCATGATGCAAATGGCACAACCGCCTATGCCACAACTCGCCAACATATTGTCTTTACACCAATTCTTCTTTTGTACTCAACGCTGCACAATCATCTGCCTCTAGTTTATAGAAATTTTTCACCTGAATCCCTATCCTCTTGGTCTGACCCGCAGCTATGTGTCTCAAGAACACCTTTCCTTTGCTGAAGACAACAGCGTAGCCTTTTTCCTCCAACATCGCAACCGATACCAAGTTCTTCTTCAGTTGAGCCACATACATAAAATCTTTCAAGGTGAGAGGATCTCCATGCTCCCTCTGAAAAGCAACCATGCCCACTCCTGAAACACTATACCTTCCATTAACACCCATCTCTATGTGCATCTTGATGTCTTTCTCTTCCAAGGCACTGAATAAATTTTTATCACCGGTCATGTGGAATGAGGCTCCATTGTCAAGATACCAGTCACAACCCATCATCGATGACACCATGCACGCGATGAGAGTAAAGTCCATTTTGAACTGAGAGGCTAATGCCTCACCTTCCGATCCTTCTGAGGATCCCTTGTTGGACTTATTCGATGGGAAATTAGTCGCATAATGTCCCATCCTGTGACAATTAAAGCATCTTACTTTAGACATGTCACCCTTCTTCCCTTCATGAGAAGAATTCAATTTGAAATGGGAAGTCTTTCCCTTCCCTTTCCTTGCCTTATTTGTTAAGGCCATATTTTCTTCATCATCATTCTTGGATGAAGAACCATCTCGTGTGTTCCTCCTGATCTCATCCTGCATAAGATCTTACCACAGTCGTTCCCAATCTGACAGTTTCTTCCTTCCATTCACAGAGTCCTGGTAGTTATTCCAACTCTTTGGAAGTCCAAGGTGAGCGAGGCTCACCATATCATCACCAGCAGTAGTTATTCCCACACTACCACTCTCATCTTTGTAGGTGGTCGGCTTGTTCAGATATGTGGAAATAGTATCGCCCTTCTCCATCTTGATTCTTTGAAGCTTATCCTTAAGTGCCAATTTCCTTTAGTCACTACTTTTCTCGTAGAGGTCCTTCAATGTCTTCCACATTGAAAATGGAGTATCCTTCGTATGGAGACTCGAGACAATATGGTCTCGAACTCCCTCAAGGATGATCCATCTTGCCTTTTCCACACACTTCTTCCACTCAGCCAACTCTTGTGCATTAGTTAAAGCTGGCTTTGGGATTTCTTGATCAATGAATTCCTTCAAGCCATTGTCTTCTAATATAGCCTCCATTCTATCTTTCCATGCTATGTAATTCGAGCTACCTTCCAAGGCATACTCGAGTTTCAAGCCATAGAACACCATTGACCAAGCTTGAAGTATGATATGAATTCAATTTGCACCTGCAACCCCAAACTTCAAACTTCGAATTCTCTTCTCAGTATACTGTTCACAACTCCGATACCATGTAGAAAATTTCTACATTTCCAACTCCGATACCATGTAGAAAATATGGCAGTAGGTTAACTTGATAATGCAATATAAATCAAAGCAGAATACTATAACCTACTTCTACTATCAATTTGTGGAAGCTTAAAGATCGAGTTGAACAATATAACCAGAAGAAGAAGAATCAAAGGCATAGTACACATGAAAATACTTTGGGAAGCCTCACATAAAAACCCCACACTATTGTATGATCATATATGGTGGAAATACACAGGAATTATACAAAGTGTTAGCTTTCACAGCTAGCCAGTTCTCAGTACAATCCTCATAGATGCTCACAGGAAATCTTGGCTTCTCTCCAGCCCTCCTATCTACCCTCCAAGCTCCTATTTCCTTGCGCTGTTCTTTGTGGATGATTTTTTTTAAGTGGAAAACCTCCCTTCAAAACTACGCAATCCTCAAGGATAAATCCTTGACTGTATGCATGAGTTTTCTCCATGAGAAAACACATGCAACTAGTAGTACACTATCCTTGAACTTGAATCTCAATTGGGTCTTTCTCAGAATAGACATGCATGAGTTCTTGATGAGGGAATCTTCAGTTCACCAGAGTAGCACTAGTTGAGTGCATTAATGCATCAATTGACTCTTAACTCACTATTAGTTCTTCAAACAATTTGGAACTAATTTCACTGGACTTAAATCAGTAAACTGAGTTAACTAATTACAACTCAAATATAACTCAATCTTATCTCCTTAATTTAAGCGATAACTCTTGCATGACTTTAGAAATACTTCTAATTTGAATTTCTCCAACTAATTAATTTAAAATAAATAAATTAATTAATTATTTCCAAGTAATTGTTAAGACTAAATTTGATTTTAATTCACAATTTAATGCATGGACAAATTAAATTGGAATATTCTTGTTACCATATTTCAACAAAGATAGAAAAATAAGCCCAAACAACCAACTATGTATGTTATGTGAATCTACCATAGAAATAAAGGTTGGCATACCAATAAAGTGAAAAAGCTTCTAAAATTTTAAAATAGCAGTCTTACCCAAAATTTTAAAATAACAGTTTTATTGAGAATTTTAAAATTTTAAATAATTTAACTTTCTCATTCGAATTTCTCCGTCCACCCTTCTTGATCACTTTCAAAATTAGTCTGGGTAGTTCGGCAAAATCTTTCTGTATGGATTTCCTTGCATGATTTATACATATAATGAATCCTCTCAAGGATGAAGAATCCATAGCAGTTTTATTTAAAATTTTAAATAATTTAACTTTCTTATTCGAATTTCTATGATACTATAACCATCCACCGTTCCTGATCACTTTCAAAATTACGCTTGACAGTATTGATAGTCCGACAAACACTTTCTATATGGATTTCCTTGCATGATTTATACACATAATGAATCCTCTTAAGGGTGAAGAATCCATCCTGAGGGGGGCATCTGAAAATGAAGGATGTGCGTATGGCGAAGATAAGGAACTTAGACCAAAAAAAAATTGGGGGCTACTCACGCAAACATGCTTCAAGTATATAATCCTTTGCTTTCCTTTTTAATAGTATGGAATATAATTGCAATTTGACCTAAAGTATAGGCTTATTTTAGCTTGAGATTTTATCATGACTTAGCAGTAGCATCACATAATTTTCTTTTAAATAAAGTAATTTTTTTAACAAAATGTTTGTATTGCTAATGTTTTGATACTCTAATCATGAATTAATATGTATATAAGTTCATGTTATAATCTTTTCATCGAAGCGGAGAATATGGTATTATGTAAAATCTTTTTAATCAGTACAAGTATATATGTGAGCTATTTATTTTTTATTAAATTATTGTTAAACGTAACTTGATTGTAGAATTAAATGGAAAACAACTAGGTCAATTGCTTGACTTCACTAACTCCCTAAAATTCTAGTATATTTTAAAAATCTATAATGAAAATAAAGTGAGGCTGAAATATAAAACATTGTTCTTATAACAATAAAAAGCAGTCACTCATGTATATAAAATTTTAGGATATTTAAAAAAAATGTAATAAAGATAAGGTGCAACTAAAATATAAAACTTTATTCTTATAACAATGAAAAAGAGTGAAAATAGTAGCATGTTTTGTAACACATTCTCATTTTGAAAAGTGAAAATAGTAGCATGTTTTGTGACACATTTTATGTTGTTATTTCAGGCTCTTCATGTGAAGGAGGTTAAGGGGAAAATGTGACCCTTCAACTTCAATGGCTTTTCACACGTTGTGGTTGATATAGGTTGAAGGCTTCAATAATACAATTGATAAATATATCATTTGTATCTACCAAAAAAATACTACTTCAATAAATAAATTATTATTATAATTACTATTATTATTTAATATTTAATATTAAATTTTATTTATTATTATTTAATTTTAAATTATCTAATATAAATATGAACCCTTAGAATAATAAACTCTCAAAATGACAACAATTGTCTCAAAATGAAAATAAACCATTTTCAACAATGGTCAACCATGTTTATAAATCCAATGTATATAAACCCTTAGTTGACCATGGTTTATAATGAACTTAAGGGATTAATATTATAAACCTATGAATAATATTATACCTTAGGAATATGAACCCTTAGATTAATATACCCAAGGGATTGATATTAGAAACCCAAGGGAATAATAAAACCAAAGGATTAATATTATAAACCCAAGTGAATATAAACCTTATGGTTTTTGGTAATAATCCCTTATGCTTATTATCCCTTGGGTTTATAATCCCTTGGGGTTTTGTTATTAACCCCTTATGTTTATTATTAACCCCTTTGGTTTATAATATCAGTCCTTTGGGTTTATAATACAAATATTATCAATCCATTAGGTTTATAACGAATATTATAAACCCTTGGACCATGGTTGACCATTATTTATTTCAAATCAAGAGAATACTTTTCACAATGAGACAATGGATCATCGTTGACCATGGTTGATTCTCATATTAAGACAATATTTCTCATAGTGTGACGTTGGACCCTCGTTGACCATGCTTGAATTTATAAAACATGCTAGATAATGGTTGGCCATGGTTGACCATGATTGATATTATAAACCGAAGGGATAAATAAACCATGGGATCAATACTAAAATCCCAAAGGACTATAAATCTAAGGAAATAAAATTAAACCCTAGGGACTAATATTATAAACCCAAGGGATAAAGATTATACATCCAAGGTATATAAACCCTAAGCTAAATATTATAAACACTAAAATAAACATGGTTGAGCATGGTTAATTTCCATATTGACCATGATTGATTTCCATATCGAGGCAATCTTTGTTACAATGCAATGTTGGACCGTGGTTGACCATGGTTGATTTCCATATTGAGACAATCTTTTTCAGAATGTCACATTCGACAAAGATTGACCTTGGTTGACTATGGTTGACCATTGTTGGCCTTGATTAATATTATAAACCAAAAGGAATAATAAACTAAAGGGATTGATATTATAAACCTAAGGGATTAATACTAAAACCCCAAGGGATAAACCCAAAGGAATAATATTAAAACCAATGGACAAAAACTATAAACCCAAGGTATATAAACCCTAATATAAATATTATAAACACTAAAATAAACATGCTTGAACATGACTGATTTCCATATTGAGTCAATACTTATCACAATTTGACATTGGACATGGTTTAACATGGTTGACCATGGTTTATTTACATATCAAGACAATCTTTGTCACAATGCGACATTGGACCATGGTTGACCATGGTAGATTTTGATATCAAGACCATCTTTGTCACAATGCGATGTTAGACCATGGTTGACCATGGTTTATTTTCATATCGAGACAATCTTTGTCACAATGCTTCATTCGACCATGGTTGACCATGATTGTCCATGATTGTCAATGATTTTCATATGAATATTATATTGTATCTCTTCCCACTTTAGTCAAAGTCTGGCCTTGAGATGGTAACTTGGGCACCGCCTACTGTGTTCACACAAGGATTCCAATGAAGGCAAAGTTGTTGAAATAGGTTATCCTTAATGTCTCTTTGTAGATGCCAAACCCTAAAATAAAAATGTCTTTATGTTGTTTTTATATATGTAAAAAAGAGTGGTTACATCATAAATTGTTCATATATAAATAATGGTTTTCTAAACTACTACTCCAGTGTATTCCATGGATATATATTGTAGAGGGTCACGATCATTTTGTTTGGACCCTGCATTGCAAGCCTTCCTATTTATAAGTTTGTGTTTATAGTTTCACGTACAATGTCCATATGTTATGTGCTTAGGTATGATATTATTATCTTTGAATGATTTTAAGGTTCACACCCTTTCGAAGGTTTACTAGGGAAATAGTTGTAAACTAGTTACATAAAAAACTGAAGGGTTGGAACAATTATATATATAGATGTTTATTTTGTATTATTTCTATTGGTGTAATTACTATTGATATCTTCTAATTAATAAATTAATTATATATATATATATATATATATATATATATATATATATATATATATATATAAAGATATAATGTGTGGTTCACTAGCATTATTGATGGGTGACTAATATTATTACATCTATGGAAAATATCTGAGATGATCTGCTCAAATGGACCACATCACCCTTATTCATTAGCAAAGCCTAACCCCAAGAGTGTACAAGAAAACTGACCTCATGACCTGTTATTAGCAAGAACCAATTGTGCTAACCTTTAGGGCTAAAACTAATAATTATTATTGTTAATCATAATAGATATATAATTTAAACGTATATACATTTTAAAATAAACATCAAATCAGATTCTTAACCATGGAGATTTATCCCTACATTACCATGGTGATTTTTTACAATACCATTGACCAATACCATGGGTTATTATTTCCACTTGTGTGACACTTGTTAATATGACATTATTTTTAATTAATGAATTAAATTAAAATGGAAAGAAAACCATAACTATTTTGAAAATAAATATCATCTTTTAATTTGTATAAATTATTAATAATATTCTAGAATATTTATGAAGCCTAAATTTCTACCGTATACATTCCCAAAATAGACATGTCTATGAACATAATTATTTATATCCATGAATTTAAAAAATATTATAAATCAAATTTATGAGTAGATAATATTCTTTTATATATTACCACATTTGAGTTAATAAATCTGATTTTCCCTTCTCTCATCCAATTTAAGTCCAAATGTTAGGTCCCTATAATATTTGTGTAGCCCCCTTGTTGTTATTGTTAGTGCAGCCCCACATATTGTTATTGTTATGAACATGTAGACCCTATACTGTTATTTTTTTTCCTCATAGAAGCCCATTATTGTTATTGTTGTGCCCTTGCATTATTATTGTTATGCAAACTCTCATTATATTATGACTCTTTAAAATCCTATATATACCAAGGGGGGCCTTATCATATGTATCTTGTTCATTTATGTTATGCAAAGGAGATTTCGCCCTCGAAGAGGTTAATTTTCAATTCATTGATATATGCTTTCTTTTGTTTGTGATATGGTTAAATAAAATTTGGTATCAAAGCTTTGGATTGTAGGGTTTCGCTGCTTCAAACAATTCATTTTCGCTATAATTTTTTTCCTATGTGCCTTTAGAAGATCAAAGTTTTACCATGTGGAGTTGAAATCTTGGCAAGCTTCCTAAAAAAAGTTCATATTTTGGTTCGCTATATCTTCTAAGATATGATATGAGGATGTTAAGGTTTTTGCATGGTCAAGAATTTAGTCTCAAATAGGTGACCTATTGAAAATCATCATAACTTTCTCTATGAGAATCAGATTTAAATTTCATGAAAAATCATTTAAAGTGCACACACTTTAGCTTTTCGTATATCATTTGTAGGGTTGAACGTTAAAATAGTAACACATGGAATTCCGTACAAGTTCACTCTACTAAACCAGTCCATAATCAAGCCATCATGGGAGATTGAGCATAATGTTTTCTTGAAGAATCCAATATCAGTTTGACTGGTGGTATTGGAAATAAGACTCAAAGGGATACCAGAAGACAAAATTCCAGGCTTTGGAGAGCTGAAAATACAGAGATACAATAGATCCAATATTGAGACCCTAAAAGAAAGAATAATGTTTGTATTTTTTTTAAAAGTTTGCTTTTGTTTGAAAATTCAGTTTGAAGTGATTTAAAGGACATATTAAAGCACATATATTAGTATTTGGTTCTTAAATTCCACCCAAGAAAAAGAATTCTACACCCATTATGCCCTCAGAAATCTCTACTATGATGCATGAAGATGAATATTTGAAACTTGATATATCAAAATTATGGGACAAAGTGCAACAAATTTCACTCTTACAAAGAGAAACCAAAGATAAACTAAAAGGGTACATGGATGGTTTAAAAGAAGAAATAAAAGGCAACATGGATGGTATAAAAAATGACATAAATGGTTTAAAGCAGACATGGGAGGTTTGAAGGAAGGTTTTGCAAAGCTGCTAGAAGAAAGGATTCCTAGTGGTAATAAGGTATTTCATAAAACTCATGAAGAGAAAAATGGAATGAAAATCCTAATTTTAGAGACTCCAACTTTGGGATTAAGACCATCCATACTTGAAAGATTGATATCCAAATTTTTTATGGCAAGGATCTGGTAACATCATTACTGGAAATGGAGAAATTCTTTGATTTACATGATGTGCCACACACACAAAAGGTACACATTGCATCCTTATGTTTAGAGAAAAATCAATTTGTGTGGTATCGATGGATTTTTTCTCATAAAAAAATTCACTTGGAAAAAATTTATGGAAGAATTGGTATCACATTATGAGGATACAAAGAGAAATACCTTTTTTAGCTAATTGATAACTATAAAACAAAAGGGTTCGATGACGGAGAAAAATGAAAACTTTCAAAGATTGAATATCAAGGTAAATGATATTTCCGAGGAGCATAGGAGTGATTTCTTCACAGGGACTTTAATGGATAACATCCAATGTGATGTTCACATTTGGGAACCTAATTCATTGGAGAAGACATTCAAGGTGGAAGAAAAGTTGAAAGAAAAATTATGACAATTAGGAAGTCTACCACTCATAAATACAAATATGGAAGTGTTGATTCTCCTAACCTCCCATAGCTTACATGGGTGACACCACAACAACTAGATGAAAAAAGAGAAAAATGGCTTTGTTACAATTGTGATAGAAAATACACTAACGGTCATAAGTGTGTTGAGAAGAAATTATTTTACATAGATTTTCAAGAGGAGGAAGAAAATTAACAAGAAACACAAAAAGAAGAGGATATACAACAAGAACTAACCCTATAGAAAGAAGAAATGAATCTCACCATATCTTTTAATGCATTGGCAGGAATTACTGCTCCTCAAAATCTTAAGGTAGAAGGATATATAGAGGAAAAAAATGTAATAGTGTTGATTGATTCTGGTAGTACCCATAATTTTTTTCATTGTAAGATAGCCAATGAATTGAATTACTTTCTATATCCAACTCCAGAGTGTCAAGTGATGGTTGTAAATGGAGGAACTATACATTGCTCATGGAAGTGACATAATATCAATCTAACCATGGGGGATTATGTATTGAATAGTCCAATGTTTTCCATTCCAAAGGTTAGTGTTGATGTTGTATTAAGTGTGCAAAGGTTACAATGTTTGGGGATGATAGCTTTTAATGTTAAAGAACTTTTCTTGACATTTTCATGGGAAGGTAAGGAAATTGAATTAAGTGGAATCGCAAGGAAACTAGGTAAGATATTCATCTTTAATGGCATGAAAAATATTTTTAAGAAATAAAAATGAGGATAATCACACAATTACACTCACTAGATTTTCAAACATAGGAATCATCTATTTCTCTAGATCTCTAAATAATCCTGGGCAATAATTCCAAGGTATTGGAGACTCCCAAATGCCTCCCATCTATTTTTGATCATGATCATGCTATTCACTTGATTCCAGGAAGCATTCCTCCAATCATTAGACCTTACAGATACCCCTTATTCCCAAAAAACTGAAATTGAACATATGGTTGCCGAAATGCTAGAGGCAAGTATAATTCAACCTAGCCAAAGTTATTTTTATGATCCAAAATGTATTGATATGCAAGAAGGATGGATTATGAAATATGTGTCCATATTACAGGGAGCTCAACAAGCTCACTATTAAAGATTAATTTCCCATTCCTAACATTTATAAATTTTTGGATGAATTACATGTAACAATTTACTACACCAAGTTGGATGTCTCTTAAGGATATCATCAAGTTAGAATGAATACTAAAGACATTCCAAGAACATCATTCATAATTCTTGAATTTCATTATGAATTTTTTTATCATTCCTTCCATATTTCAAGGTTTAATGAATTCCATTCTAAAACCCACCCTTACAAAATTTATGTTAGTATCTTTTGATGATATACTAATCTACAACAAGTATTTGAAGGATTATACTTAACATGTTGATAGGGTTCTCAAACTATTAGAGGAGAAGCACTTGCCTGCAAAAACCTTCAAATGTTTCTTTGCAGTATAGTAGGTGGAATATTTGGGTCATATTGCATATCATGAGGGTGTTAGTGTAGATCCTAAAAATATTAAAGCCATCAAGGAATGAAAAATCCCCACAACCCTAAAGCATCTTCGAGGATTTATGAGGTTGACAGAGTATTATCAGAAATTTTCTAAGAATTATGGGAAAATAACATCTCCTCTAACAACATTATTGAAGAAATATGCATTTTTTTGGACTCGAGAAGAAACTATGTCCTTTGAACATCTTAAGGAGGCAATGTGCCAAGATCCAATTTTAGCTACACCAAACTTCACCAAAACATTTATCACGGCATGTGATGCCCTAAGAAATGGAATTGGTGTTGTTTTAATGCAAGAAGGAAGACCCATTTCTTTTGAAAGCTGTCCAATCAAGGGAAAGCATTTACAAAAAAATATTTGTGAGAAGTAAATGTTGGCGATACTACATTCCCTAAAGTAATGACATCCTTACCTAAGGGGAAAACACTTCAAGGTAAAAAAAACCCATGATAGTATTAAATACTTTTTGGAGAAAAGATTGTCTTCATAAGAGTAGAAGAAATGTGTCACTGAGATGTTGGGTTATGAATTTCAAATCATCTACAAAAAAGTGTTACAGGGAAAAGTGTCTATATAGAACTGCTCTATCCCACTAAGGTGTGACAGCTGCCTTAGAAACAAACAGAGAAAAGCTAATTTTGTTTTTCCTTTATGAATTATAGATAGAGAGGAACAGAAAGACCAACCTCTGTGTTGCACTAATCTCCCGATTTGATCCCTCTCTTCTTTGATAGTCCTCAGCTACCTGCTCCCTTGCACGCCCAGCTTCACAAAGTACCTGTAAGATCACAGAAGCATAGCACTATACAAAGACATGGATCTATAATCATAAACAATCTAGGATCAGATGAAAATTGACCATACAAATGTAACAAGCATCAATGACACAAAAGCATGGAGGAAAACTCAAATAGCTTTTATTGATAAACAAGAAAAGAACCAAGAGGAGTTACAACCAGTTGTTCTGACCCAGCATCAACCTCCCAGCAAAGAAGCCCCTCTTCATATCAAAAAAAGCTTAGATCACCCAACAATCTGATGTTTATCTCAAGAAACCAACATCAATTCCTTACAATATGCAAACTTCCAGCCTCTGGATCTCTGGGATGAAGGATCCATATATAGATATCTATAAGGGGGATGATTCAACTTGTTATTTGATTAGTGTTTTCTCTCTGATAGTTCTTGCTTCCACTTGGAGACTGATGGTCTCTTACTCATCCTTGGTCGAATTCAGTGAGGCAAGTGTCACAAGAGAAGATTATGGAAGCTTCCATTGCCTCTCCACCTCGCGGAATGACACTGCCATTTGTCATTTATCGCCCATCGCACCCCACAGAAGGGATTTTTGAAATGCAACACACCCACACAATGTATTTAGGTGAGATGCAACACACTTAGCCAGTGGAGCAGCTGCAATGATCCTGTTTTGACCAATTCTAAGCAGTTTCTCATGAAGGACTTCTGGGAGAAGCTGTAATCTGTTGACCTTGTTCCTTTAGGGGTTAGAACAACACTTTTAGGGACTTAGGAGCCCTTGGTTTATGGACATTTCATGCTTGGGGTTGTAGGGCCCAAAAATTTCTATAACAATTGCCTCCTAAAGCATGAGGTCGTTAATCTTTTGATGTCGGGTGAAATGCTTTATTATGAGGATCCAAAGTTCTTTCAATGCTGGGAGGAGACCTGTAATAAGATACAATACAATACATTATCTTCATAATATTTTCATGATCTAGCTGAGGCGGGCATTCCCATGCTCAGCTTTATAAATTCATTTTCATGTACATAGGATAGACAATCGTCTGAGTGTAGACTGATGATTCTGATAGAGCCATCATCCTTTTGATTGGATGATTATCTATGCAGCAATAATGTACATTTGATGTCTTTATTTCCCTGAATATATATCACATCCCGAATGGATGAAACTAGATCCGGGGTCTTCAATCTCGTTCGATCTTCACTCGAAGTACAAGTCGATCCATGTGAAAGCTGTTTTGGAGTCGAACATGGAAAGACATCGCCTCATTACTAGCCAATGATGTAAGATGTTAACAGGCACGAGAGGAATCATCAATAATGATAATGACCATCAAGGTAATGCAGTACAATTCACGTGGTGTGAATAAAGGACTTGGTGTCGAACACCACGCAAAATCTTTCGGTCGAAGGCCATTGATGTAAACCTGTCGCCGAAAGTGAGAAACTTTCCATTGAGGCATGCAAGCTTCAAAGTACTGAATGGGGTGTTCCTAGTTCAACTTCTTGGATAATGAGCTAATGTCGACAAGGAGCAATCCGTCATAGGAGGGCCATAATGAATCCCACATCAATGACACGGAACGGAGAAAATTATTTTAATGGAGGTGAAAACGACCTGGTGATATAAGGATCAGGGTGGCAGTCATGAAAGAATGGAGTATAAATGTATGGTAGTGGGTGAGACACAGGTGAATTCTCTGAATGACTTCTCTTGAACATATCAGTGACACTGATGTGATGGATTGGTAGCATTAACCCCAAATGTGGATGGTATGATGGGACCATGTTGATGTGACCGGCGAATGAAACAACCCAACCCAACTCGGACGCGGAGTGGAAGTGTCATGTTCAAGAGTGACTTGCTACCAACAAAGTTTCTTCAAGTTTTCTTCCCAATTTTCCCCAGTCATTGCTGACCAGTACCTCTTTATTTTTGTCAAGCTTGAGGAGGATAGCATATTCTTGTTCTATAATTTTCCCTTCGGAAAAACCCATCGCTATGTTTTAACGAGCCTAGAGATATTGAAACTTGTTCTCGTCTATAGACAAGTTTGTCGCTATTAAAATTTTAACAAGTTTAACGACAAAGATAACTCGGTCCTTTTCAATTTTAGAGAGTCTGAAAAGGAACGTAAAGGGAACTCCAACATTCCTTTTTCGTCATCTAATCCCTTAAGTCCAAAAAAGTATAAAACAATACAGAAGGGATGAATTTTCGATACTTTTAACGAGCCGAACAAAACAAGCGCTCGATATTTTTGTGTAATGATCCCTCAGGTCTAAAAAGATTAAAATTTAGAGGAGGGATAGCACTTCCGGTCCCTTTAACGAGCTGGAGAGGCCAATGGCTCGACAATCTTTTCATATTTTACGAGTCAATTGAAAAGAGCTTAAAGGAGACTCGTCTTTTGAGGAACGAGTGATAAAATTGGTAGCAACGGATTTCCAGGTAAGGTTTGGAATGTTCCAATCATGGCAGTGTTACAAGGATGGCTAGTGAGATCACTCTTCGCAGCTGTTCCTCAAAAGGGGTAAACAATCAAATGGAGGTGAATGATCGGCCAATACAGAGTGGAGGTGATGGTGAGAACACGACCAAGGCTTTTAAAGGCTGAATTACTACATTCACAATGGTTATTTACCGGTGAATAGTTCATTTTTTAATGAGCTTAAACACGGGGGGAAACATTTGCTCATGTATTATGTTTATTTTTTAAAGAGCTTGAACTATAAAACAACGTATTAAAAATAGGGTGGAAGTTAGTCAAACCCTATCACCATTGGCATCGTTATAAAGCAATGTATTAAAAATAGGGTGGCAGGAGGTCAAACACTGCCACCCCCAACACATTCAACGACATTGTTATATATACATAGTGGGCGGGCCACCCGCTAGAAAACCCGGCCCCACTAACCAAACAACACATATACTAGCCGTTGACAAACTTACCAGAAAAATTGCACCATCCTATATGTGGTATGGGATCGACAAAGATCGAACTTTCCTAATCCACGTGAGCCAGACCATCAATAAAGTAGTCCTGCATTTGATACATTACATGTGTTGACACCTAATCATAGGGATTGGGTCAACAACTGTAATTAGTGTAAATAAATAATAGAGGAAATGGAGAGTCATCAGGAGATGAACTGAATAGTCACTCCCTCTTGTATATAATAATAAACAACCTGAATGAATAATACGATTACATTTGAGGTGTTACCTCCTGGTCTAACATGGTATTAGAGGCAGCACCATTTTTGGCTTCCCTCTCTACTTTGTAACTCCCTTCTGCATATTCTGCCTATTTTGCAGAACTGACCTCTTGCAACCACTCCACAGGTGTGCCTCTCTCAAGAATTTGATAACTGTTCAGCAGGTTTTCCCCTCTTCGGCAACTACTGCAGACATTCGGCTGGTTATGTGAGGCAACTGCTCCATGGCATTAGCTCTCTGCCTTCCCTAAAAAAAATTCATGGGTACTTGCTTTGACACAGAGTTTTAGACTGTGACTCTCAGATTGACCGTGAAGAAAACTTGTAGATTACATGCCTTATTATCTAGTCCACTATGTTTTTAAGTGGGTTGTAGTAGTGAATTTTGAAAGAGGCATTTTATTTGAGTCCAGTATAGGATGTTTTTAAGTGGGCTATAATGATGAATTTTGAAAGAGACATTTTATTTTGTTAAAAATGTGCTTGTTTTCATCAGAGATACAGGTCTTGAATGTGTACTTTGTTGATAGTTAGACATTGAGGTTTAATTTTTGTGTGGACAATCTCTAAATCGGGCCTTTTGAAGTGGAAGCCTTACATCTGCACTCACCTGTTGGGTTTTGTGAGGATGTTCATACCTCTGTTATATACATTAAAAGTGTAGTTCTTTTTACAAGAAGAAGTGCAAATTCTTATAGCTTATTGGCAACATAAGTATATTTTTTTTTTAAATGCACTCATTAATATCTATTGTGGGAGTGGTCCCCAATGGAAAGTAAAATTATCTTGAGTGGTCTCAGAAAATCAAACACACTCTCATTTTTAATAAGATGTGCAAAGGAGTGTGTGTTAGAAACGAAGATAAAGAGCCAGAACAACCTACCTTAGACAAGGAATTCGCCATTTGGGAAAATAAGAACAGAAAGGTTTATGCATTGATTGCAACATCATTAAATGAAGAGGTGAGTCACCATATTTAGCCATTTTCAAATGATTTCGAATCCTTACAAAAGCTGAAGGAACTCTATGACTCACACTCTGCACTTGAAATTGTTCAACTCATGATTAAATTGTTCACCCTTGAATTACAAAATGATGATCCTCTTTCTCTTTCATCAGATGTAAAATCTATTATGCATGATATCAAAGTCAGTAATGTTTAACTGGAAATTCCTTTGATAGCTTTTCTCAAGGCACTTTATCCCACTTCATCAAATTATCTTGAGCCATTGCAAGAAAATGGAAACCTCAAAGATATGACCTTTGACTCCCTTCTGAAAAAAATTGCTGAAAGAGAGAAAGCTTTTGGGAAGAAGACAACTCCTCAGTATTCTAAAGAGGTTGTGTGCCTTGCACATAGAGAGAATAATCTTTTCCAAGATTATTCCAGAGGAAGAGGTGGTCGAAGAGGAAGAGGAAGAAATTTTAGAGGTGGGGGGGGCAGATACTCTCAAGGAGAAAAGTCATATTTCCACTGCATACACTACAAAAGTGATGGATCACATGATGCAACCACATGCAAGTTGCCTTGGGAAAAAATTGAGCATGAAAGAAACCAACGCAAAGGTAAAACTAATGACAAATAGAAAGGTAAAGAACCTAAATCCACTCACTATGTTGTGGCACACTATAATATTGGAGTAAATGAAGACTTATTTAATGCTTCACTTGCTTCCTGGAAAAGTGTTTGGTTGCTTGATTTAGGAGCAACTTGCCACATTACTTTTAGAAGAGATTTTTTTGAAGAATTTAATGACAATGTTGATGGAGCAATATACTTTGCAGACAAATCAAAACTCAAGCCATCAGGGCTTGGTACAATCAGGCTTAAATAACTTGGTCTTCCAGAATTTCTTCTACATCATGTTTTATATCTCCCACAGCTAAGGAGAAACTTGTTGTCCTTGGTCCACATCTGCCAGCAAGGAAACTCCATTCATATGTTTGATGGCAAGCTTGAGGTGAGAAAAGCATCAAACCACTCACTTTTCATGACGGGGATAGAATAAGAAAAGCTTCTCAAGTTGCAGGGTACCTCTGCTCATGCACAAAATTTCTCATACAATTATCATTATGAATAAGGTATGTTTCCATCAAGTTTAGTATGGCATGCTAGATTTGGAAACTTGAACTATGACAGCCTCCGCTTGTTGAAGAAAAATGGTGTTACTGGTTTTCCTACAATTCCTAGGAAACTTAAGCAATGTGATGCTTTCATTCTAGGAAAGCATAGAAAACAATCTTTTCATGATTCACATTCTAGTGCACATAGAAAACTTGAACTCATTCTTTCAGATTTATGTGGTCCAATGCATGTTGCTTCTACAAATGGAAATAAATATATGATGACATTTATCGATGACTACACAAGAATGTGTTGGGTTTATTTATTGAAGAACAAATCTGATGCTTTTCAAACATTCAAGAACTTTCATACATGGATTGAAAATGATGCACAATCTCATATCGACTCTATTCACACCGATAATGGAAAAGAATACACTTCAAATGAATTTGAAAACTATCTTCTCCAACATGGGATCAAACATCAAACAATTGTTCCTTATAATCCCCAACAGAATGGAGTAGCTGAAATAATGAATAAGAAAATCTTAAATATGGTGCGCTCCATGATGTTTTTAAAAAAAGTAAAATTGATGTTTCGGGTTGATGTAGTTCTATGTGTTGTATATGTAAAGAATAGATGTCCATCTAATGCTATTAGAAACAGGACTCCTTATGAAATGTGGTATGGTCACATTCCTTTGGTAAAGCATCTCAGGGTCTTTGGTTCCACATGTTATGCCTTGATACCAAAGGTACATAGAAACAAACTTGGTGCAAGAATTCATAAGTGTACCTTCATGGGGTATTCAAACACCTTCAAAGCATACCGTCTCTATGATGAAGTCAATAAAAAGTTTGTTGTATCTAGAGATGTAATCTTTCTTGAATCATCCAAAACTCACAATGTTGTTGAGCGACAACTTGATTGCTTGGATATATTTGCAAATGCAAAATCATTTCAAGAATTTGATAATCAGATTCCACATCTTGAAAGGGGGATTCCTATACTAGATCAACCTATGGAATATTCTTTTGAAGCACTCTCTCCCCTGCATGAAACTCCAATAACGGATGATACTTTGAGTGATGTGATTGAAAAAATTGGGAGACTCAATCTTGATTCGGTCCCAACTCAATCAACGGAGCAACATGCACCATCTCAGAAAGACCCCCCAAAGTGGTTGACAAAGACACTTGAAAGTGTTCATCCTGATGAGGTTGGAAAGATAGGAACTAGAAATTTAACCCGACAAAATGGAGGTGATGTAGATGACTCTGATTCACCTATTGATATCGATGTTTCTTATGATTATGAATTAAATTTGTCTACAGATTTTGAACCAACTTCCTTTAAAGAAGTTTCTTCTCATGATGAACGGAAAGAAGCAATGCAGAAGGAGTTGATGCCTCGATAAAGAATGGCACTCGGAAGTTTGTTAATCCTCCATTGGGAACCAAACAAATTGGCTGCCAGTGGGTCTTCAAGAACAAGTAGAAAGCTGATGGCTCACTTGACAAGCACAAAGCTAGGCTTGTGGCAAAATGTTTTTCACAGAAGGAAGGGGTCAATTATGAGGATAATTTTTCCCCCACAGCAAAATGGGATACCATCCGGACACTCTTTGCCCTAGCAGCTCATAATGGTTGGAAAGTCTATCAAATGGATGTAAAAACTGCTTTCTTAAATGGAGATCTAAAAGAGAATTTTTTTATGTCCCGACGTGAAGGATTTGTTGTAAAAGGACATCAACATAAAGTATGCAAACTTGTGAAATCCTTGTACGGCCTCAAACAAGCACCGTGAGCCTAGTATGAAAAACCGATTGAGCATCTTCTGAAACTCAATTTCAAACATTTTGATCTTGATGATGCAACTTTGTTTATCAAGAAGGTTGGAAAAATAGTTGTATATATTGTGGTATATGTAGATGATCTTTTGATGATGGGGAACAATGAGAGCTACATTACATCCATAAAGAAGGAAGTGAGGAATGGTTTTGAAATCACTGATTTGGACTATGTTCATTACTATCTTGGTATTGAAGTAACTCAACATTCAAAGTCCATATTCCTTTCTCGAAAGAAGTACATATGGAGATCCCTTGAATAGATTTTTCATGACTAAATGCAATCCTCTAACTACTCCAATGGAACAAGAATTAAAGCTCACATCCATTGAAGGAAAAGAATTTGAGGATGCAACAAAGTATAGACAACTTGTAGGAAGTCTCAACTACCTAACTACTACTAGATCAGACATTTCATTTGTTGTTGGAATCCTCTCCAGGTTTATGAAAAAACCTTGTGAGGGACATTGGTCTACTACAAAAAGAGTTTTAAAGTACTTGAAGGGAACTCTAGACTTTGGAATCAAGTATACACAGGTGGGCGACTTTAGCTTTATTGGATACTCTGATTCGGACTTCGATGGAGACAAGGAAACTGGGGTATCTACTTTGGGTTATGCTATGAGTCTTGGATTAGGAGTTGTCTGCTGGAGATCATGCAAAAAATCAGTTCCACCAGATTCCACAATAGAGGCAGAATATGTGGTAGTAGTTAAGGCAACAAAAGAAATTGTGTGGCTTAGGAAAATTATTCAATATTTGTAGGTAAAACAAGCGCAATTGACTCCACTCATGATTGACAATACCTTGGAAATAAAGTTGGCCAAGAAACCAAAGTTACATGATAAAACGAAGCACATCAATACAAAATATCATATAATTCGACATTATGCTGAGGACAAAACAATCAATCTTTGCCATTATTCCACTAATGAGCAGATTGCAGACATCTTCACCAAAGCACTTGGAAGAGAAAATCTTGAAAGGTTCAGATTGATGCTTAGACTCACCAACATCCCTTCAGATTAAGGGGGGGGGGGGGGGGGGGGGAAATGTTGACACCTAATCATAGGGATTGGGTGAACAACTATAATTAGTGTAAATAAATAATAGAGGAAACAGAGAGTCATCGGGAGATGAACTGAACAGTCACTTCCTCTTACATATAATAATAAGCAACCTAAATGAATAATACTATTAAATTTGGGGAGTTACCTCCTGGTCTGACAACATGTTAATACATACCACTTAAACCAACAATGCCATACCATAATAAAACATAACCACTGCACTATAAACACCATTGACCGATGTTCAAATGTTTACGTAAACTAACATGGAAAAAATGTGTTATGTCGCAGTTAATTAAAGCAAACATGCCTCCAAAATTTAGTGATATGCTAGCATTCCATGCTGTTTGACCCTGGACTGGTCCTGTGACCACTGGGGGTTGTTACCAATAGGCCAATGACCTATCACTTATAAACTATGTCACAAGCGTTGTATTAAACCCTAATTTTTCCGCTCGTCAAGGGGACGATAGAAAGCCACAGGAAGAACCAAGAGAGAAGGAGGATAGAACCATGTGGCATGGATTTAGAGATAGAGGAAGATTCTACAAGAATATTCTCAGAGAATATTTTGATTGCTTGTGAGGAATCTAAAGAATTCCCTAGAGGGTGATTTTTCAAAGTGATGGAAATGTGTCAACTTTATACTCAAAATAAATAGAATTTCTCAAGGAAAAAAATGGTGTGGTCCATTTCCCCATCTAAGAAATCGAAATTCAGGCATCCAACAACAAACAATATTTGGAGAATTTTGCGGAATCTAAAAGATTCCCTTAGAGGGTTATTTTTGACAGAGGTCGAATGATGGCAACTTTATAGTAATTTTTCACAAAATTTCATAGGGAGCACAGTGGCGTGCTTAGAATCTTCATCTGAGTAGTGAGTGTTTTTGCCATCTCCAGGAAGGAATCTTTGGGAGAATCTTCAAGATGCTAGAGGGTCCATATTTCAACAATGTCAGAAAGGGAAAAGTTATAGTCGTTTGACACGATTTCGCGCCATGAATTCAATAATGCAATCCATTTCATTAGCTAAGGTTTGCATTTTTGGGCCATACTCAAAAGTGGAGGAAAATGATGCAGTTATGCCATGTCTTTCTTCTGATTTGCTCAAATGATGTTTTTTTGTTGAGATCCCTGATTACCATTTTGTTGAGGGATACTTGTATGCCACATCATGTGATATTTTATTAGCTTGTCAAGATAAAGGAGGGCCCATTAGAGTGAGATTTCCTATACGGAGAACATCTTGTGAAGATACATGCCACTCTGGTTGAGGGAATTTATCCTTGTCATAACAAATAATGTACTATGTACTCATCATCATCTTGCAATGTTTAATGAAGCAACCTCCCCACTCTTGACACTAGGGCCTGAAGAGGTAACCCACACTAGATGAACTCTGTTATTATTGTGTTTGTGATCTCTAATTTGGCAGTTCTTGTTATGTTTCATCATCCCAAAATCGTGCACATGTGGTTGTTTTATGCTCCTTCATTTGAAATTTTGCTAACATCACATAAGTAAAATATCTTGGTTAATTCGGGTAGTTGAAGAGATCCAGATCAAATCATGTTACGACTTCTCTATGAGAGTTTCAGAGTCATATGTTTTCTTCTCTTCTAGTTTTGGAAGGCCATTACAATACAATATATGTTCCCTCTACTTCCGCTAAAGGCCAAGAAGGTTGACATGGTAAAACATAGGAATAAATATTTAACTACTTTTTAGTGTAGCACAAAAACACACTATATCATATATATATATATATATATATATATATATATATATATATATAACAAAGGAATTGAATTCTTATTGCATGACTAAAAGGACAATAGAAATTAAAAATAGAAGACAATAAATTGAAATATAAAATGTAAGAAAATAACTCATAGGTGGAACTTTCAACTTTATTGGTTTTGGAATACCTTTTTTTTAAAACTCTCTACCTCTTTATTAAAAAAAAATAGGCTATCTAGTCAAGTGTCTCAAGGTAGGTATTTTAACCTTTTCCAACACATGTTGAACAATAATTTCCATGACCTCGCCTTTGTCACAATTTATTCAAAAAAACATATAGAAACTGAGTTAGAAATACATATTGAAATACCATGTAGCTATGCATAAAACAAATCATATCACTAGGGTTCTCACGTGTTACACATATCCTAAAGATGTAACACACTTATATTTTCAATAATAAAAATAAAGCCTCTCCACTTTGAATCTTTTTGGAATCATGTTGTGGGTTCTCTTACATAGTTTTTGAGTAATAAGTTTCTTCACTTTAATTTTGTGTAGGTGCTAAGAAAACACTCTAGGTTCCCTCTACGTCCACTGAAATTAAATGAGGTTGACGTGGTAAAACACAAGAATAAGTTTAGGCAAGAGGCGTTTGACTTCCATGACAGCTCGACCTAATATTTGCTGGTCTACAACCTCTGTCTGCCTTCTCCCTATGGTGGGTCTGAGCCCCTAGCAGGGATTTTCTTCTTAGCCTCCACTAGTGTTTGCTAATTAAAATTGCCTACTATGGATGAGCCCATTTGGCTCGCTAACCTTGCCTCTCCTTGTGGTGGTTCTAGATCCTTCTCTTGGGATTTTGTTTTTTTAGCCAATCAATGCTTTTTGCGGTCAAATCTGTTGTATTGAAGTACCTGTCTCTCTACTCCGCATCTCATGCCCATTTGGCTATCATGACCCTTAGCTCCATCCTTCTCTGGCACGTCCTGCTATCAGCTTTCATGGACTTCTTGTTAAGCCTCAAACCTGCACTTCTTTACACATCCTCTCAGCCTCATTTTCCTATTCATTTCCTTCTTTTTCCACTCATTCCCTTCATCAAATTGCTCAAATCATTGTATTTTAGGACTTTTTACATGGTTTGTTAATTATGCTAATGACTGTGTTGTTGGTTTATAATTTTGGTTCAAGTGCTGCGTTTCCGCAGCTCACACAGGGTTTCCGCAGCTGATCCTGGTTTCCGCAGCCAACCCCGGATTCCGTAGCTGTTTTATTAAACAGTATGTTCCAGGTGTCCTCCGGGAAGAAGAGCCACGTGGGCAAGTTTGTCGAACCAAGGACATGGTGTGTGTCCTTCCAGCTCAGCCAAACCAGTCATAAAAACCCATGGTCAACGAGGAGGAAACTACGGTCAACAGAGTTCGTTGGCGGTGGCACGGCTCTGCGTGTTCTGTTTTAGAGCACATGAAGAACAACTGGCCTCTTCCTCAGCCATGCAGACGATGGGAACACGAATCCAACAGAAGATTTAATGCCCACCACGACCGTTGCCTAAATCCGAGGACGGTGCCAGATTACATGTTTTTACACAGCTGATAGAATAGCCTAGTTTGCGTTAAGTTAGTTTGCTTTCTCAGCTATAAATAA
Organism: Pinus tabuliformis; assembly: GCA_031772625.1. Taxonomy (NCBI): domain Eukaryota; kingdom Viridiplantae; phylum Streptophyta; class Pinopsida; order Pinales; family Pinaceae; genus Pinus; species Pinus tabuliformis. The sequence goes on from CM062804.1 coordinate 1,551,974,450, forward strand.
AGCGTCTCTGAACGCTGGATAGTTAGCTACTGATATGTAATTTTGAACCCCACTGTACTTTCCATTTTGATACATAATATATGAGAAGATTGTTCTCCATTTGAGCGTGTAATTGATCTTTGATCTGGCTGGAGTAGGCAGAGGGCCCATGTTTACTTAAGGCCTGTACAGTGTTTTTAGTTTCGTGCATTTCTTTTTATCATTTTATGTATAATAGTTGTACAGAATGCCTTTGATTGCTGTGTTTTGATCATGTACAATAGCTGTATATAACTTTGAATTCCGCTTATCTATATTTCTGCACTTTTGTTCATGACTGATCAGTGTGTTTTTGCAAATTTCTTAGGAGCCCGGGACAGTTTTCTTTCTTCTCTTTTTACAACTAGAGGCATTTGTGATCGTCTTATCTAGACTGCTGATCTTTATTTTTGGTTTTCATTAGTATCATTGCTTTAGTTTACACTTTACTTTCTGCTCATAGCTTATCAAGTTGTTCCTCTTTTGATGGCTCTTTTTGTCATAATCAACTAACTTTAGTGGAGCCAGAATATCACTTAGTGCAGCTTGGTTTATTATGTTTTAAGATTCACATTGATAACTTGCTCATAACTCTTTCTTATATGATCAATCCAGCTGAAGGCAGAAAGGTTAAGGGAAAATTAAGTAGTGTGATTTGTCACCTAGATTTTACATTGCTTAAGATTTAATTGAAGAGTTAAAGTAGTTGTTCTTGTTTTTTTAATTGAGTTAATGTAGATGTCATTTTCAATTTCATTTTCATCAGCAGTAGAGGTACTGGGCCGATGCCATTGGTCTTTATTTTATGCCTTCATTTTCCTTTAAGAGTTGATTTCGTTTCAGTTTTGTTCAAAGCTTTCTTGTAGATTACTTTTAAGTTTTAAGAAATCATTTAGAACTCATCACAATCACACACACTTCACTCACTTTATTTCATTTCCATCACACCATTGTAGGAGAAGTATATTTGAAAACAAACTTAAAAAGTTAAAAAGGACAAAAACGTAAGAAACAGTTGCCTAAGTACATACAGTACACATCACTTCATCAGCTTACGAGCCCCGGGTTGACATTTAAAAGTTGCAATTTAGACATCACTAAATTGACCAAACATTTTGGCGCCGTTGCCGGGGAAGTGAAAATTAGGTAGCCAATTCTTAAAAAATAAAAACAAGAAAATTTCAAGGAAGGAAAATTAATAACCTCTCAAAGTATGCTCTCCTCTTGCACCTAGAGTGATCTGGAGGATCAGAAAAGAGAAAGTTATTGGTTTAATAGTTTCTTGAGTATGCTCTCTTCTTGCACCTAGAGTGACCTGGAAGATCAGAAAGAGAATTATTGCCCTGACTTGAAGGAAAATAAAAAAATGACATGCATAGAGCAAGAGATTCTAGGGGAAGGTTTTTAGCTAGAGCTAAGAGTTCGATTTTTACAAGTCCATCTACTTCAAGGAATAGACAAGAGACACCTCCATCATCTCCAACTCACACTCCTAGCCCTAGGATTCCTGGAATTCAAGAGGCAATAGTTGACTCTCCCACACCATCCATCGAATCTGAAAGAGACCCTTTTCTTCCTTCCATAGGAGGACAAATTGTAATTGAAGAAGTAGAATCATCTGAAGAAGAGGGAGAAATTCCTTCTCGTTCACCCTTAGTAGAGGAACCGGAAAACTCTGAAGTCTCCGGGGAAACTACCATGACCGAAGAAGGAGCACCTGGATTTGGTAGGGGTAGAGGTAGAGGAGGAGGAGGAGGAAACAATGGAGGAGGTCGAGGTAACATTGGGGGAAATAGAGATGGAGATAACTCATTCGGGTTTCCTATAGTCGATGAGGACTCCTGAGCCACCATGAAAAATATCTCACCATCTGTCCTCCCAAATTTCCATGGGATGAGGAATGAGGACCCTGAAACATTTTTATTTGAGTTTGAAGTCGTTTGTCGAACTTATGATTATCTGGAAGACTCTCAAAAACTCAAACTGTTTCCTTCAACATTGAAAGGAGCAGCTCTGAAGTGAATCATGGGATTACTCACTCAATCCATTAGGTCTTGGAATGATATGAAACAAACATTTTTGGATAGGTACCTGGACTATTGTATGCCCACCAATCATAAGGATGAGGTATTCAAAATGGTACAAAAGGAAGATGAAAATTTGGAGGATTTGCTTGAAAGATTTCAATACAATTTGAAAAGAGCAAAAATGAACAACTTAGATGAGGAGACCTTGAAAGCCCTTTTGTTAAAAGCCATTAGAGATGAATGGATAGACATTTTGAACATGATGGGGAAGGGAGATATATCTCAACTTTCACTCAATGATATAGCAGAACTATGTGTCCATCTCTCAAGGGGGAAATCTAAAACTCAAAAAGGGCCTAGAGATCCTTCTCTCCTCAGAGCAAACAAATCTGCAACTGGATCAGTAAGTAGGGCTGAGATTGGCAGTATGCTTGATGAATTTAAAACTGACATCTTAGGGAGTCTTAGTGAACAACTAGACACTCTTAAGATTCACAATAAGTAGAAATCAGAAGCTGAGGCTTTGGCCATCTTTTGCCCAAAGTGTAGAAAGAAACATGCTCTAAGGGAATGTCCCTTGGAAGCAAAAGTTGTAGAGACATGTGTAATTTGCTCAGAGAATCATGAGACCAAGGATTGTCCTTCAATCCCTGGGCTCAAAGTTGTTTTTCAAGAAGATCCAAGTACACTTGAATCTCTCTGTTTTGTTGCAAGGAGACCTTGGCAGGGGCAACAAAATCAAGGGTTTAACAACTCTATGAATTTTCAACCTCCACCAAATTGGAATCCTTGGCAACAACCTTGGCCCCAACCTCAAAATCCTTTTCAAGCATGGGTATAAGGTATGCAGAATCCTTATGGGAGATTTGCTCAGTTCCACCAATATCCTCCATATTTTCAAAACCAACAAGCTCCACAACTTCCAAATCAAAATCCACAACTATCATTACCATTTCCACAACAACAACAACCTTCTCAACAGAATCCCAATTCTCAACTCTTGCTTCCATTCCAACAGAAGTCAAATCAACTTCCTTCTCAGCCATTGCCAAACCCCAACAATAAAAATCCTCAAAATGCTTACATGATGGAAGGACAACCTTTTCCTACCTATATGATTGTTCCTCTCAACAAAGTACAACTCAGATCAGGTAGAGTTCTAGATAAACCTTCTATTAAAGCTCAAGAGCAAAGAATTTTTGAGGAAGAATCTCTTGATGCCAATAAGGGTTCTGAAGCATCTCTTCAAAACCAAAACACTCAAAAAGGAAAAGAAAAAGAATTAACCCCCACAACTCCCATAGTTGAGCAACCTACATCTCTATCCACACCTCCTTTTCCTGAAAGATTACAAATTGACAAAGGAGTGGAAAAACAAATTTGGTTGCCTGACTATAATTTCCTAGATGAATTGAAAAATGTCTGTATCAAGATTCCCTTGTTACAAGCCATTAAGAAAATTCCTATTCTAGCAAAAACAATAAAGGAGTTGAGCCTTAAAATACCAGGACGGAAACCAAGAGATACCAGAAGGATCCACCTGGTAGGAAAAATTGCAGACATCATGATGGGAAAGATTACTATGCATAAATATGTAGATCCCGGTAGTCCAATTGTCAAAACACATATCAATGGGGTAGAAATACCAAATACTTTGATTGATTTAGGGGCTGTTATTAACATTATGAGTAGATAGACTATGGAACAGCTAAAACTTCCTAATCTTCTTTTTACACCTACTTTATTGCAACTTGCAGATCGATCAATTATTAAAACAGATGGTGTATTAGAAGACATTCCTATCTCCTTAGATTCTTGGGAATATCCAGTGGATTTCATGATTTTAACTCCCAAAAGTAATCTAGGAGGACATCCTCTTATTTTAGGAAGACCTTGGCTAGCCACAGCTGATGCTTTCATAAGTTGTAGGTCTGGGGATATGTACATTTCTGATGGTAATTCGACAAAGAAGTTCAATCTGTATCCTCCAGCAAAAGCAATCACAGAAATAGGAGATAATGAGTGGGTTGATGATGAAGATACTATACAACCTGTCTTTACCATTTCTGAGATTAGTGAAGATAGTAAAATTCTGAACACATTAGAAAATTTTGAACCATCTTCAGAATATGACTCCACACAATTTCAGTTGGATTCTGACATAGAGTGTCTATCATCTAGACAAATGTTCTTTTCTCTATGGAAGAGTTTGGTAGTTCTGCCATTGAGATCTTTCCAGGGAAAACACTAAACATCAACAGAAACTTGGAAAAATCACAATAGGGAGAGCTAACCAAAATCTTGCAAAGACATTCTACTGCATTTGCATGGGAGTACACCGATATGAAAGGTATTGATCCTAATACTTGCATTCATCACATCTACATTGAGGAAAGCAGTAGACCAATCAGAAAACCTCAAAGAAGGATGAATCCAAACCTTAGGGAGATAGTGAAAGAAGAGCTCCAAAAGTTACTTAATGTAAACTTCATTTACCCTATTTCAGATAGCCGGTGGGTTTCCCCTTTGGTTATAGTACCTAAAAAGAATGGTAAATGGAGGGTTTTCATTGATTACAGAGAATTGAACAAAGCAACCTTGAAGGATCACTTTCCTTTACCCTTTATTGATCAAGTATTAGATACTCTAGCAGGTAAAAAGTATTTCTCATTTTTGGATGGTTTTAGTGGTTACAATCAAATTCAGGTAGCACCTGAAGACCAGGACAAGACCACATTTACCTGTCCATGGGGAACTTTTGCTTACCGAGTACTTCCTTTTGGATTATGTAATGCACCTGCAACATTTCAAAAGGCAGTACTGATGATCCCCAAAAATGGACAATTATTTGGGCTCATTCAACCTCCTAAGTTGACTTAATCCACCATTCTCATTGGTTTATTGCATGTTTTTTATTATTTTTATGTTAATAAAGTGAATTTGGTTAGTCATTATGCCAACAAGTCTAATGGGTGCTTTGTGTAGCCTTTTTGGTCCACTTGGAGACAAAATTGAAGGTCTTAATGAGCACTTGGCAGCCAAATTCGTGGGAGAACAAGCTAGAGGATTTGTAGGAAGGTGTCCCCCTCATTTATGGGCCCTTACCTCGAATTCTCCACCATCAGCTCGGAGTTCAAAGGCCACCAAATCAATGAGCACAAGGGCAGCCAAGCAAGTCAAGTAGGACTGCTGTTAACTACAAGTCTTGGGCAGCCAAGTCCCTAAATTTTAGGAGGACTGTTGGGTCCTCAAATTGTATAAATAAGAAGGCTTAGGGCCTCATTTTGGTTAGCTAGTGGTTAGTCATTTTGTAGCTGGTAGTTAGTCCTTTCATAGTCTTGTTGTAGTCATTTTGTAATTCGATTTGTAGGCAATAGATTAGCTTTGCTTTCAGCTCATTCTCAAGCTCTCCTTGTGGACAATTTTGATGTAACTCTTCATTCTTGATTAATAAAGATGAATCCAGCTTTGCACCAGCTCTAAATCTCTCTTTGGAGGCTGTAGCTCTTGGGGTTGGGCCCATCTCAAGCGCCCAATACCTCCTTTGATTATCTTTATGTGTTTTGCTGCATTCTGAGAATAAAATCTGCTATTTAGATCTAACTCTTGTTTTGTTATTTAGTTTGTTTTTTTATGTGTAAAATAGCTTTTCATGCTTAGATTTAGTTGATAAGTTGTTAACAGAAAAATCTTCAAGAAAAGGGCCAACAAGCATCTGTGTTTTCACCTCTCCCTTAGTGGGATCAGGAGCTGTGACTAGGATGACTTTGCTGCCCACAAAAACACTGATTTTGCTTTGCCATGCAATCACTAGTGTTTGATTTTCATGTGTAGAATTTGGTTACAAGTTCAAACTTTCATTTTCTTATTTGCATGAGTTAAAATACATGGTTTCATTGCAGGTCACACTTCTGTTCATTCTCTTTACTAACAACTAGCAAATTAGGTCAACGTAACTAGGTCTTTGAATTCATAAGTCTTTGTTGGTTCAGATTGGAAAAACGACTTGCAGAGCGCCCGTACCACTCCTTCATCTGCTTATTCTCCATCAGCACCATCCACTCCACCCTCTACTTAGAACCCTTGCTTCACGTTTGCCATTCGCTCCCAAAACCCTAATTTTTGTGCAACATTGCTTCACTCTCCCTTGAACAAATTGAACCATCCTCGCCATTCCTTAGCTCCATCCATCAGTTCCTAGGCCACTTCAGACCCCTACCCTGCCTCCCTATCCATTCATTCACCTTACCTCACTCACCCATGCTCCGAAATTCCATTACAGAACATCCTGTAGAAATCCTGAGCCTCCTGTAGGATCCCCTGCAGACATCCTGTAGAAGCCTGCAAACTCGGTTGCCAAGCACCTGAACGTTGTGGACTTCTGTGGAACGACATTAGGGATCCCCTGGAACCTCTCCTAGCCCTCCTGACCTTTCCCAAGCTTTGTTTTCCTTCGAACCACCCCTGCACAGTCAAACCCTAATAAGAAACAAAATCATAATAACTCCAACCACTTAAGCAAAAATACAAAAACAATCTTCTTTTCAGTAGAAGTAGCTTAAATTCATGCATCTCATATCACTTGAAGTAATGGAATCATTTCTAGAAGTTTGCACTCCCACCATTGCATCATAGAGATTAGACTAGTCAGATTAGGGTTTACTAGGGTTTCCCTGTTTTGTTGGCTTTCAGTTCATAATTGCAAAGTAGGTCAATTCCCTTTGAGATAGTCTTCGTCCATCATTTAGGAAGCTTCTTCTGAGAGCATATAGAAGTTGGCTTGAGCCCTAGCGGACTTGTGCCAGCTGACCAAGTGACAACTGCGACAAGAGCTAGTACTTGTGCATACAGCACCGTCGCTTCCAAGTTTGTTACGAACTACCGGGTTGATAAAATTAGAGATAGGAAGCTCCAGGAGTTGTAGCATTATTGCTACAATACTGGAGCCCACCAAGTACTAGGAATCTTTTCTGATCTAATTCATGATTGTGTAGTTGTCTATATAGATGACTTTACAGTTTATGGTAATTCATTTGAAGAGGCAATAGAAAATTTGGAAAAAGTCCTTGTAAGATGTAAAGAAACAAATCTTTCATTAAGTCATAAAAAATGTTTTATGATGTTTACTGAAGCGATTGTTTTAGGACGTCATATTTCAGGAGATGGAATCAAAGTTGATAGATCAAAAGTCGAAGTCATCTCCAAGTTACCTATTCCAAATTGTCAAAAAGATGTTAGAAGTTTTCTTGGGTTTACTGGGTATTATAGAAGATTTATTGAAAACTTCACCAAGATAGCATCTCCACTCTTCAAATTACTTACCAAAGACTATGAATTCAAGTGGGATCCTAACTGTCAATCTGTATTTGAAACTTTAAAAACTAGAATATCTGAAGCACCCATTTTGAGAGGGCCAAATTGGAAACTCCCTTTCCATATTTCTATAGATGCTTCAGATACAGCTCTAGGAGCTGTGTTGGGTCAAAAGGATTTAGTTCCTTATGCCATTTATTACACCAGTAAAAATTTGACTCCCACTGAGTTAAATTATACTGTGACTGAAAAAGAGTTCTTAGCCGTTGTTCATGCAATCAACAAGTTTAGACACTACATAACAGGCTATGAAACTTTTGTCCATACTGATCATTCTGCAATTAGATATCTCATGAACAAACCTGTTACTAATGGCAGAGTTACAAGATGGCTTTTACTTCTACAAGAATTCAATATTACTGTGTTAGATAGACCAGGAAAACAAAATACAGTAGCTGATTTCTTGTCTAGAATTCAAAATACTAACGAAGATTCTCCCGTAGAGGATAAGTTTCCAGATGAATATATGTTTGCAGTAACTACTAAAACTCCTTGGTATGCAGATATTGCTAACTATTTGGTTACAGGGAAGCTATCTCCACACTTATTTCCTAATGAGAAAAGGAAAATCATTCAGGAAAGCTCAAAGTATTCTTGGATTTCTAATGAATTGTTCAAAACAGGGCTAGATTGTGTGATCAGAAGATGTGTTTGGGAAGATGAAATGCCTGACATCCTTAAGGCATGTCATGATGAACCGTGTGGTGGACACTTTGCTGACAAGAGGACAGCCTATAAAATCCTTTCTTTAGGATTATTGGCCTTCTCTCTTCAAAGATGCAAAGAAATATGTTAGAAGGTGTGACAGTTGCCAAAGAGTTGGGAGACCAACTCCTTCAAATGAAATGCCACTACAGCCACAGGTACTCATCGAACCCTTTGAGAAATGGGCTTTAGATTTCATTGGACCTATTAATCTACCATCTAAACAAAAGAAGTATATATTGGTTTGTACTGATTATGTTACTAAATGGGTAGAAGCAAAGGCATTGCCTTCTGCCACTGAAAATTCAGTTGTTCAATTTATTTTTGAGGATATTTTTACTCGTTTTGGTTTCCCAAGAGAAATTGTGACAAATCAGGGAAGTCAATTTACATCTAAATTGATGGAGAAGCTGATGGAGGAATACAAAATCAAGCATAGAAAATCTACTCCATACCATATGCAAGCAAATGGTCAAGTGGAATCTACAAACAAAGTTCTTGAGAGCATCATCACCAAGACTGTTCATCTCCACAGAAGAGATTGGGCAGAAAGGCTTCCTGAAGCCTTATGGGCCTATAGAACTACATGGAGGAACACAATAGGACATTCTCCCTATGAACTTGTTTATGGGAAAGAAGTCTTGCTCCCCATTGAGTTTCAAATCAAGACCTTCAAGATGGCAGTTCAGTTGGGGATTAGTCTATCAGAAGCCCAAAAGCACAGAATGGAGCAGCTGAATGAGCTAGATGAGATAAGACAAGATGCAATTTTAAGGATCGATCTAGTTCAGCACCAAAGAACTAAGTGGCATGACCGATATATCAAAGAGAAGAAGTTTCAAAAGGGAGATTGGGCGTTACTGTTTGATTCAAAGTTTAAAGACTTCAAAGGGAAATTTCAAACTCATTGGCTTGGGCCATATGAGATTGATGAAGTCTTTAGTAATGGAGCAGTTTGAATCAAGACTATTGATGAGTTTCAAACTCCTCTCATTGTGAATGGCCACCGGTTGAAAATTTATCATAAGCCACTCTCAAAAGAGGACTTTGTCAAAGTATTTCAAGGAAATTCTGCAATGAGGCTAGTGGAGAAGAATTCTTCTCCTCCATCAGCCTAATCTTTGTTTCTTTCTGAATTGAAAAAAAATAATAATAATAATATGTGTATAAGCCTGAAAACCAATCTCAGATTGGCGGTCTTATACAAAAAATATGGAGTGAAAATCAGGGACACCTGACACTCTATAGTTTCCAAAAAAAATCTCTCTCTCTCTCCATCCTCACTTCACCTTCATCATTTTTCATCTCCATTTCACTTCATTCCATTTCATTTTTTCCACTTCACTCCATTCACTCCATCTCATTCCATTAATAAAAGTCTCTTTCAGGACTATTTCCATTCAGTTAGTCTTTTTCTAACTAACTTTGTGCAGTTAAAAGGGAGATGTTTTAGTTTCCGCAGCTGGAAACCGTTTCCGTAGCTCGCACCAGTTTCCGCAGCCAGAAATGATTTCCGCAGCTAGCACCACTCTGTCTCTACAGCTAGCAGCACTCTGTTTCAAAAATATTAACATCATCATCATCACCAAAGGCAAAAGGATATGAGGCACCTGCAGGATCAAAAATCAATCATGGATCAGCAACCTTAATCAACAAATGGCAAACCCATGAAGGTATGATCAAAATCCTTTCCAAACAACCATTTAAATGTCATTTTATGCATAATTATTAAATCGTGGACAGAGCCACTAAATGCAATGATTCGGCAAGATCATCCCACTTCTCCTCCACGATAACACTTCATCCACCTCATACCCTCCTAACGGTCTCATAATCACTCTTAGTTCAAACTCAAATTGAGACTGTGCTTTCATTTATTAGCCGTACAAGGAAGAAGAGACCTATCGTACTACGTCTCTTCTCCACCACGATCTCCGTAGCCAATACTGAAACGTGTGCCTAAGCCACCCGAATCCAAGGGATTCGGCCGTTATTCCATCCTCTTATCACCCCATTTCCGCACGCATTTGAACTCATTCTCGTGTTTGTCTTCTACTCCCTCACACTCACACCATTTCCACTCTCATTTTCGCTGCAAACTCCATAGCTCTGTTTCAAACCCCGCAACTCTGTTTCAAACTCCACAGTTCTGTTTCAAACCCGTATTGCCTTGCATTACGTTGCGGCTATTCCATTTACAGCCGTAATCCATCTGTTTTTCCCGTGAGCATCCTCCTTGAGCATCCATACACAGTCAAAGCTTCAGCCGAAGTTGAGAGCTGAAGATGGGGAAGCTGCTTAGAGCTGAACCTGAAGGTTCAAAGTATTTAGAAGGGTACCCACAGACAAAAGAAGCATTAAAGAATGCAAAATGGTTGAAGTTTATTCAAAAATTCAGAGGATATGATAAGGAGGCAACGAAAGCGTTTGCTCGATCCTTCAATGGACACACTGTGGAAGTAGGGGACCTGAAATTCACAATAACAGAGAACACCATAGCAACAACAACCAGTCTACCTCAGGTGGGAGACAGATGGTTTAAGAATAGAGGAGTGGAAGATCAGGGATGGAAAGACATGCTTAAGAACCCAGGTATGGACACTTCAATATTCACCAAAAGGATTCATGTACATGTAATTAAGGAAGAATGGACTGCATTGTTATTACTTGTTCAAAAGTTTGTTACATGTGAGGGCCGCTTTGGCACTATGTATATGTACCATGCAAGAATTATGATGAACTTCATGGAAGGCCATGCCATCAATTTACCCTACTTTCCGTTAAGAAGCCTAACGAAAATGAGTTCCAATGTCCAAAAGAATATAGGCCATATTGAACCTCACTTGTATCATCACGGGTTCATTAAAATTCTCACAGAGGACCAATTGAAAAATAACAATGATACATGTGAAAAGTTTTTAGTCAGGAATCATTTTCAAGAGGTAACTGAAGCTTCCGCTAGTAGTTCTCCTAGAGTCCCAAAAAGAAGTAGGAGAAGGAAAAGAGATGTTGCAGCCCAAGATCCTCCTGTTGTAGAAACTCAGGAAACTACTCAAGAAGAAGAGGAAGAGAGAGATAAAACTAAGAAACAGAAAAAGGATAAAGGGAAAACAATTGTTCAAGAATCATATCCATCACCTGAACCTTCAGTAGAAGAAGACTCTCAAACCTTGGCTGATAGACTCTCACAACTTCAAGTTGCTGCCCTCTCAAAGAAGAAACAGAAAGAAAAACAGAGTGCCCAACAAAAGAGCACTAGTATAGAAGTGAGAAGAAGCAGTAGACTTAAAGAAAGAATGAGTGTGACTAAAGAAAAACAATCACATTTCATTGATTTGGTAGAAAGAACACCTGAAAAGGTTCCAACTCAGCTTGACCTTGAGTCCACTCCTCCACGAGAAGAGAGCCCCTTTCAGCCAGAACCTCAAACAGAGTTTGATTTTGAACATAGCCCAAGAAGAACACCTGAAATTAACCCTGACCAGAAGGAGGTATACAATTATTTGGAGACCTTGGAGCAATCCGTTATAGGTCCAAGCACTATATTGCCTCTTGAGGAACAGGTCCAATCTTTAAAACAGGAGGTGTTTGAGCTAGAAGTCTTGAACCGGCATATTAAACAAGAAAACGAAGCATTGAAAGAACAAAGCAAGGTGGACAAAATTGTCCATGACAATACCATGCTTCACTTAGGACTCTGGCAGAAGAAGAACAAAAAATTGAAGAGAAAATGTAAGAAACTGAGCAGGGCCTTGATCAATTTGAAATTAAGGTGTTTAATCAAGAAACCAAGAACAATTTTGGCAGCAAGAAGAAAGAGAAGAAGGCTGGATGTTTTGGCAGAAGCATCTGAGCACATGGATTGAAAAGTAATAACAAAGTTTTGGTTGCATGAGGACATGCAACACCTTCACAGTGGGGGTATGTTGAGCCTCAAACCTGCACTTCTTTACACATCCTCTCAGCCTCCTTTTCCTATTCATTTCCTTCTTTTTCCACTCATTCCCTTCATCAAATTGCTCAAATCATTGTGTTTTAGGACTTTTTACATGGTTTGTTAATTATGCTAATGACTGTGTTGTTGGTTTAGAATTTTGGTTCAAGTGTTGCGTTTCCGCAGCTCACACAGGGTTTCTGCAGCTGATCCCGGTTTCCGCAGCCAACCCCGGATTCCGCTGCTGTTTTATTAAACGGTATGTTCCAGGTGTCCTCTGGGAAGAAGAGCCACATCGACAAGTTCGTGGAACCAAGGACATGGTGTGTTTCCTTCCAGCTCAGCCAAACCAGTCATAAAAACCCATGGTCAACGAGGAGGCAACTATGGTCAACAGAGGTCATTGGCAGTGGCACGGCTCTGTGTGTTCTGTTTTAGAGCACGTGAAGAACAGATGACCTCTTCCTAAGCCACACAGATGGTGGGAAACATGAATCCAACAGAATATTTAATGCCCACCACGACCGTTGCCTAAATCCGAGGACGTTGCCAAATTACGTGTTTTTACACAGCTGATAGAATAGCCTAGTGTTGTTGGGAAAAGTATCCAATACTGAATGACCCTATCCCACTCTAAGGGTGATAGTACCTCAGCAACAACTGAATGCAAAGCTGTTCAAGATTACTTCTTTATGAGATGAGAGAGAGAAGAAAAGGATGATCTACTAACCATTATCTTGCGCTAATAGTCGATCCAATCCTCACTCCTTGTTGCTTTCTCCTAGCTCCTTGCTCTTTCACCAGCCCGGCTACACAAAGATCCTGTAAAAGCACAAGAAAAGGAAACTACAAGAAGCATACATCCATAATCGATTCAGGGATTAGCATAAATCAAATATACAAGCATCAATTCGCCATAGAGACACATGCATATAGAAGAACCTCAAATGCTTTATTAATAGAAGAAGCAAAGTTCTGAGAGAGTTACAACCATAATAGGCCCAATCCAGCAACACCTCCCAGCAGAAAGAAATCTCCTCTTCACCTCCTTCAAGAAAATCACCCAATAGCTCTATACTCAAACCAACAACACTTCCTTACTTGCACAAAATTCCAGCCACCCTAGACCTCATGAGAGAGATCTATATATAGGGTTTTGGAGAAAGGATGAGTCATCTTGAGACTGGCATGAAGCTGACTAGTGTCCTCTCCCACTTTAGTTAATCTTCAGTTCTTGAGTCCACTTGGAGATTCTTGCTTCCACTTGGAGACTAAGACCCTCTTACTCATCACAAGGCGAATTCCTTGACCCAAGTGTCAGTTTGGAAGCTTCCTGGGCAGTTGACACCTTGCAGAATGACTGTGCCACTTGGCCAATCTCGCCCAGCGCAGGTAGCCTTCATTAGATTTGACATTCAGCGCAGGTACAGAGTGGAGCAGTTGACATTCAGCGCAGATGCTCAGTGGAGCAGCTGACATGATCCAGAAATAGCCTGTTTTTGAGTGTTTTCAGGTGGAGAACTGATTTTCAGTGCTGTGGTTTGCTGACCTTGTTCCTCTAAGGGTAAGAACAACATGTTTAGGGACTTTGGATCCCTCAGATTATTGACATTTCATGCTCCATGCTGTTAGGCACAAAAATGTCTATAACAGTTGCCCCCTAAAGTATGAGGTCGTTTATCGAGTGAAATGCTTTATCAGGAGGATCCGAAGTTCATTCAATCGCTGAGAGGTGCCCTGTAATAAAATACAATACAATACATTATTTTTCATTCTGCTTTCATGATCTAGCTGAGGCGGGCATTCCCATGCTTAGCTTTATAAATTCATTTTGGTACATGGAACAGATGATCGTCTGGTGGTAGACTGATAATTCTCTGCTGAAATTATCATCCTTTGAGTAGGATGATCATCTGCTGCAATAATGTACATATCAAACGTCTTTATATTTCCTGAATATATATCGCAGCCCAGATGGATGAAACTAGATCCGGGGTCTTCAATCTCGTTCGATCTTCACTCTAAGTACAAGTCGATCCATGTGAGAATTGCGTTGAAGTCGAACATGGAAAGACATCGCTTTATTACCGGTCAATAATGTAAATCGTTAACAAGCGCGAGAGGAATCACCAATAATGGCAATGACCCTCAAGGTACTGCAGTACAATTTACGTGATGTGAATAAAGGACTTGGCGTCGAACACCACGCAAAATCTTCTGGTCGAAGGTCATTGATGTATACCTATCGCTGGAAGTGAGAAACTTTCCATTGAGGCATGCAAGCTTCAAAGTACTGGGGGGGTGTTCCTAGATCAACTTCTTGGATAATGAGCTGAAGTCGACAAGAAGCGATCCGTCAAAGGAGGGCCTTAATGAATCCCACATCAGTGACACGGAACAGAGCTAATGATTTTAGTGGAGGTGAAAACAATCTGTGAGATATGATTCAGGGTGGCGATCATGGGTGGATGAAAGATGATGTATGGCAGTGGATGGGACACGGTTGACTCTTTCTGAACACATCTCTTGAACATATAACGACACTGATGTGATGGATCGGTAGCATTACCCCAAATGTGGAGGGTTTGGCAAGGACCATGATGATGAGACCGGTGAATGAAACAACCCAACCCGATGTGATACGGAGGACAAAGTGTCATGTTCAAGAGCGACTTGCTACCATTAAAGCTTTGAGGTTCTCCCAATTTTTCCCCAGTCATTTCTGACCAGTACCTCTTTATTTTTGTCAAGCTTGAGGAGGATAACATATGCTTGTTCTATAACCTGCCCTTCTGGCAAGCCCATCGCTATGTTTTAACGAGCTTAGCGATAGGGAAACTCGTTCTCGTCTAAAGACAAGTTTGTCGCTATTTAATCATTTTAACGAGTCTAACGACAAGGAAAACTCGGTCCTTTTCATTTTTAGAGAGTCTAAAAAGGTACAGAAAGTTAACTCCAAAATTCCTTTTTCGTCATCTGATCCCTTAAGTCCGAAAAAGTATAAAACAATACAGAAGGGATGAGTTTTCGATAATTTTAACGAGCCGAATAAAACAAGCGCTCGACCTTTTTGTGTAATAATCCCTCAGGTCCAAAAAGATTAAAATCTAGAGGAGGGATAGCTCTTCCGGTCACTTTAACGAGCTGGAAGGCCAAAACTCGGCAAACTTTTCACATTTTATGAGTCAGGAGAAAAGAGCTCAAAGAAGACTCGTCTTTTGAGGAACGAGTGATAAACAGGGATAGCAGCAGATTCCAGGTACAGGTTGGAATTTTCCAATCACGGCAGTGTCACAAGGATGGCTAAGTGAAATCACTCTTCGCAGCTGTTCCTCAAAATGGGTAAACAATCATATGGAGGTGAACGATTGGCCAAATGAAATGGAGGTGGCAGGTGCAAAACACGACCAAGGCTTTTTATGGCTAATAAATTTACGATCACAATGGTTATTTACCGGTACTGGGTTCATTTTTTAAAGAGCTTGAATGCGCCAAAACACTGCTCAAAAGCTTATGTTTATTTTTTAACGAGCATGAACTATGACGCTAAAATTGCTCGGATCTCGCTTTTCTATTTTTTAACGAGCATAAATTCCGCGGTAAAACTTCTCGAAATACCAGTCATAAGATAAGAAATGTCTCCTGTGAGATAGCTATTTTTTATGGAGCTTTATCTCACGAAGCTATGCTCCTAATTTGGCAAATTTTGACCTTTGCCCCACATCCTTTCTTTATGTAAGTTAGGAAACGATCAATCTAAAAAACCGGATAAATGACCGCTCTTCGCTTACACTCCAAAAGGTTTGCATGCCCCCAGGTATAAGGTACAATTTCAAGGCTGCCCCTACTTATCCTTCAAAACATTTGTTTTGATGGGTGAGGCCTGCCTCTTTCAGGTTATCCAAAAAATGGTTTTATTTGTTGCCGCAAATGAAACTCTTTCTTCTGCGATGTCTATCATTAGGTTACTCAAAGATGGTTACAATTTGTTGTAGCAAAGGAATCTCTTTCTTTGGAGGCTGCCCCTACTTATCCTTCAAAACATTAGTTTTAATGGGTGAGGCTTGCCTTTTACCCAAAGATGGTTACAATTTTCTGCCGCAAAGGAATCTCTTTCTTTGGTATTGTCTACCTATTTAGACAAAGGTGAATGATTAGAAATCATCAAACACATAACTTTGAAAAAAGAATCTTATTCTAGAACAACCCTCTCTTCCTTCCACGGACGGGGTACGGACTAGTCACACTCTTTCGCGGAAATTCTACTTTATACCCAAGGTTTCCTCTGCCCAAAGCAGACCAGGATGCATGCCCCCTGGGTTCCAGTCCTATCTTTCCGAATCACTCACACTCATCGGGAAGGAGGACTGGAGGTGGAGACATTTCTTGGGTGAATAGACCATTGAGGGTTGGTATTTGACTATTTGCGATGCGTGATCCTGGAAATGAATGTTGGTCTACGAGCTTGACCACCCTTCCTTCGTGTGGAAAACACATTACTCTAAAGAGTGAGGAGACTATAGCTCCCATGCAATATATATAGTCTCGTCCAAGGAGTAGGTTATAATCCAAGGGTCCTTGAATGACCATCACGTTCATTTGAACGGTCTTCCCTTTCAATGTAACAGGTACATTGGGGAGGATCCCTAATGGTCGACTGGTTCCTTTATCAAAACCCGAGAGATTTCTTATCTCAGGCAAAAGCTCTGGGGACCCCAGTGCTTTCCAAGCAATAGAGGAAAGGATACTCACAGATGCCCCTTCATCAATGATAGTTCCAGCTATCACCATTCTATAAATTTGGACTATGATTCTGAATGGTATACTGGCTGGTAACCGGGGTCTGCCTAGTTGGTTCCAGTCAAAGGACACAACCAGGTTTCTTGGTGGTGGGACCGAATACACGGCCGGATACGATCCTGACGATGTTCCTTCCTGCGATAAAGGAATGGGCGCATTGCCCTGATGCTCATCAGAATCTGTGTTGATGAAAAGAATATGGATGGTGTCATCCTTATTCTCTTCCGTGAGGGTGTCATTTGAAGATGAATCTTCAATGACGGTGTCATTTGAGGATGAAACCTCTGAAGGAAGAACCAGGTCAACTGCCGTATCGACCTTTAGACTTTCGTCTGGTTTGGATTCAGTAGGTTCATTTTCAATGACTGACGCTTCAGCTGATCACTTGAGCAGGCCAGCTGTATTTTCAACCAACGAAGGACTTGGCACGAGTTTTTTGTATCCAGGAGGAAGCATTACCGGTGAAACCGGGCGATCTTCCAAAACTCTCTTCGCTTCGTCTAAGAAGGGAAAACAGTGGATGGCGTGACTGCCTTCACACAGCCTGCAGGGGGACCTTGCTCCCCCTCTTTGTCTTGAACCTTCACTTTCGCTGGTTGACGATAAGCAATCAACATGGCTATCAGAGGTTGATGCTCCCGAATTGTGCAGACTAGGGGACCAGTCCCTTAGTATCCAGGGAATACACGGACAATCTCTATGGAAGTGGTCTCCTCTACATATGACACATGGCGATTTAGGCCCGGTCTGTGATGTGTGTGGGTTTTTGTTAGATGTCTTTTGCTTGCCCCCAGTCGCCTTAGGCTCCTTCTTCTTCTTCTTTTCCTTCTTCTCCGTGGGAGCTTGGCTTTTGCCAGCTCTACCTTTTGAAGATGAAGGATTGGAGGAAGGGTTGGAGGAAGTAGAAGGCTGGTGGGAGACTCTAGACTCATCTAACCGTTGACTCGACTGCTCAGGAACCATGGTGTTCTGAACTACATTAGTTGAGAAAAGCCAAATAGGCAGGCCAATTGTCAGTCCTGGAAGCGACAATGTGGCCATGTGGGGCGCACCAACTTCTCCCCAAGAGGAGAAAGGACTAGGATTTCCATCATGTGGAGTTCCTTGGTTGGGGCGTTCCATGTTCTCAACTTAAAGATCAACGCGGGAATAGGAGGTGATTATGTTCCGTTTAAAATAAATTTTATAACGACGCTTAGACACAACTTGCTTTTTCACTTTTTAAGAGTCGAGAAAAAGCTAAAGATGACTCTAGTCTCCTTCGATGTTTTAACAAGCCCGAAGTGACAAATGCTCGGATGGACTTTTTCAATTATAGAGTTTGAAAAAGGCCAAAAGAAACTGCTCTGGAGTTCTAGGCAGAGGGTGTGCCAAACCTTTCGCAAAACCACAGAATACGTTTTACGGTACGAGTGGTCGATCTTCGTGAATGCTGTGTTCACTACATTGCGATCAGTAGGGCGGCCGACACGGTTTCCTATGGATAAAGGCTTTGATCCTATAGGGGTCTCCCAATATATATGCGACGGTACGTGGGAGCACAAGTCCGTATTGATACTTGTCGCTTCATCGTGGAGGAATCACCCAACCACTCAACGCTAAGATATCACGTTTAACGATGCCGGAACACGTCTCTAGCTTAGACCTCTATGTGTTTGCGTTATGTTTCAATGCGTTGTTATGTAAATTCAATTTATTTTAAGGTTGATCTTGTTTAGCAGTTTGCCTTTATGGATCACCACGAGATGTATAGTAACACTCCTGAATGCAGTCTAAGATGATAAGCAAGCTTTTCAATCTTTCAACTTTGAAAACCTTAACTACTGAGGGAGAAGGAAGATAACACCTTTTCACACAGATCATAGAGCACACACTAATGCATTTTCCTAAATCAACATGCAAACTGTCATAATTCACATGCACAATGCAAGTATTTCTTTCCTCTTTCTTAATGTTGATGAAATGCAAAAAGAAAGCTGTTGTATAACTTTGAATTCAATTTCAAGCGAAAGCAAACAAGTTTGTCCAAAATCGAAAGACACCTTAAGATTTACTTGTTTCGACACTAGAAATATATAAATTCAAACCATATGACGAAAGCGACAAGCTCAATCAGCTATGAACAGCAAACAAACTAACTCTTAAGATCAAAATGACACTTAATCACAGGTCTAGATCTAAGAGGTCACAGCAAGACTGGTTCACTTTCGTTATGGGAAACTGTAAATGACACAAGAAATACAAAAGACCAAACACTGTTTCTTTATACAACCGAGGCGGAATAGTGACAAGGAAAGTTGGTTTCAGATAGGCCTACTGACTGGTAACAAACAGCAAAAACAAGAGTGAAAACAAGGCAAGAAACAGCAGGAAACCCCAGTAGCACAAGGCAGGACTGGTCCAGCGCAGGTGGAACACTGCCTGTTTGACCTTCAGGGCAGGTAGCCCCTTCGGGAACTGCGCTGAAATGCAGACAACCTTTGTACAGCCTGCACTGAAGAACGAGACTTTCGTCTCTCTTGGTTTCCGGGTCACAGATTGCTCAAAAATTCACAGTTTTTGCTCAAATCAGAAGCTATCAGTCAAGGACACACTAAGGGATGGAAAGGAGGATGAAAAGCTATCACTAAGAGCTTATTAGAGTCCTTGTGGATCAGCTCTTCAAATCATAAACTTGCCCAGAAACTGAGCTAGAGTAGCTGCCCTCTACTTTGTATTTGATAGATCCAAATACAGTTCGATTCAGTACTCCCTTTGTTTATGAAATGAATAGAAAAAACACAAACAACCAACAAGATACGTTCCCCAGCGGAGTCGCCAATTTGTTGTTGGGAAAATTATCCAATACGGAATGACCCTATCCCACTCTAAGGGTGATAGTACCTCAGCAACAACTGAATGCAAAGCTATTCAAGATTACTTCTTTATGAGATGAGAGAGAGAAGAAAAGGATGATCTACTAACCGTTATCTTGCGCTAATAGTCGAGCCAATCCTCACTCCTTGCTGCTTGCTCCTAGCTCCTTGCTCTTTCACCGGCCCAGCTACACAAAGATCCTGTAAAAGCACAAGAAAAGGAAACTACAAGAAGCATACATCCATAATCGATTCAGGGATTAGCATAAATCAAATATACAAGCATCAATTCGCCATAGAGACACATGCATATAGAAGAACCTCAAATGATTTATTAATAGAAGAAGCAAAGTTCTGAGAGAGTTACAACCATAGTAGGCCCAATCCAGCAACACCTCCCAGCAGAATGAAATCTCCTCTTCACCTCCTTCAAGAAAATCACCCAATAGCTCTATACTCAAACCAACAGTGCTTCCTTACTTGCACAAAATTCCAGCCACCCTAGACCTCATGAGAGAGATCTATATATAGGGTTTTGGAGAAAGGATGAGTCATCTTGAGACTGGCATGAAGCTGACTAGTGTCCTCTCCCACTTTAGTTAATCTTCAGTTCTTGAGTCCACTTGGAGATTCTTGCTTCCACTTGGAGACTAAGACCCTCTTACTCATCACAAGGCGAATTCCTTGACCCAAGTGTCAGTTTGGAAGCTTCCTGGGCAGTTGACACCTTGCAGAATGACTGTGCCACTTGGCCAATCTCGCCCAGCGCAGGTAGCCTTCATTTGATTTGACATTCAGCGCAGGTACAGAGTGGAGCAATTGACATTCAGCGCAGATGCTCAGTGGAGCAGCTGACATGATCCAGAAATAGCCTATTTTTGAGTGTTTTCAGGTGGAGAACTGATTTTCAGTGCTATGGTTTGCTGACCTTGTTCCTCTAAGGGTAAGAACAACATGTTTAGGGACTTTGGATCCCTCAGATTATTGACATTTCATGCTCCATGCTGTTAGGCACAAAAATGTCTATAACACCTAGTTTGCGTTAAGTTAGTTTGCTTTCTCTGCTATAAATAAAGCGTCTCTGAACCATGGAAAATTTTAGGGGCTAATGTTCGCCCAGTGGGCTAATTTTCCATGATTTTTCCACAAAAAAGATTCGCCAATTTCCAATTTTATAAAAGACGATTCGCCCAAATTTTAGAATATAAAATTATTTTACCTTAAAAATCGCCAACATTATATAGAGACTATATATAAAATAATTATAAATTTGATTAATTTTACAAATATATCAATAAACATTTATAATTTGCATATTAGGGATTAGTGAGATTCGCCAATGTTTTAAACTTCAAGAAAATTTTCCATCCTTAAAATTTTCCTTGCTCTGAACGTTGGATAGTTAGCTGCTGATATGTAATTTTGAACCCCACTGTACTTTCTATTTTGATACATAATATATGAGAAGACTGTTCTCCATTTGAGCGTGTAATTGATCTTTGAGCTGGCTGGAGTAGGCAGAGGGCCCCTGTTTACTTAAGGCCTGTACAGTGTTTTTAATTTCCTGCATTTCTTTTTATCATTTTATGTATAATAGTTGTATAGAATGCCTTTGATTGTTGTGTTTTGATCATGTACAATAGCTGTATATAACTTTGAATTCTGCTTATCTATATTTCTGCACTTTTGTTCATGACTGATCAGTGTGTTTTTGCAGATTTCTTAGGAGCCCGGGATAGTTTTCTTTCTTCTCTTTTTACAACTAGTGGCATTTGTGATCGTCTTATCTAGACTGCTGATCTTTATTTTTTATTTTCATTAGTATCATTGCTTTAGTTTACACTTTACTTTTTGCTCATAGCTTATCAAGTTGTTCCTCTTTTGATGGCTCTTTTTGTCATAATCAACTAACTTTAGTGGAGCCAGAATATCACTTAGCGCAGCTTGGTTTATTCTGTTTTAAGACTCACATTGCTAACTTGCTCATAACTCTTTCTTATATGACCAATCCAGCTAAAGGCAGAAAGGTTAAGGGAAAATTAAGTAGTGTGATTTGTCACCTAGATTTTACATTGCTTAAGATTTAATTGAAGAGTTAAAGTAGTTGTTCTTGTTTTTTTAATTGAGTTAATGTAGATGTCATTTTCAATTTCATTTTCATCAGCAGTAGAGGTACTGGGCCGATGCCATTGGTCTTTATTTGATGCCTTCATTTTCCTTTAAGAGTTGATTTCATTTCAGTTCTTGTTCAAAGCTTTCTTGTAGATTACTTTTAAGTTTTAAGAAATCATTTAGAACTCATCACAATCACACACACTTCACTCACTTTATTTCATTTCCATCACACCATTGTAGGAGAAGTATATTTGAAAAAAAACTTAAAAAGTTAAAAACGACAAAAACGTAAGAAACAGTTGCCTAAGTACATACAGTACACATCACTTCATCAGCTTACGAGCCCCGGGTTGACATTTAAAAGTTGCAATTTAGACATCACTAAATTGACCAAACACTTCTATCATTTCGGTTGGTGGTGGTTGTAGGTTTCTCGGGCATGGTCTTCTTCACACTCTATGATGGGCATGTCGGTAACCCTCTAGGAATGAGCCTCTACAGGCTGCCACCACACCTCAGTAGGAAAAAATTGTTGCATTCAACTCTCTTGTTTCCTCTAGCCTGAAATTGTGCAAGAAGGGGGACTCTAAGTTTATGAGGAAAGTTGATGATATCCCCAAAATTGATATATCTTCCCCTGAAGCTTGTTCGAGAGCTCTCTAGCTCGCAAACGGAGGCCTTATTTGGTAGCTCATGGGAATTTTGCCTTCCCCTCATACTATTAAGGCCTGGGTTGAAAAGAACTGGAATCCTCTAATCAAGGGGGGCATGGTTTCCTCCTTCTCTGGCAAAGGGTTCTACATTTTTTATTTTGAGAATTGTCAGGATCGTGACCTTGTTTTTCAGAGTGGCCCGTATTTAATGGGGGGCCCAAGGGCTCTACTTGGATAGGTGGAGCCCCAATTTCAACCCCAACTATGATGTTCCTTCCTTGGTTCCTTTTTGAGTGAAACTCCCTTACCTCCCCTTGCACAGCTAGAACGATGCGACATTATGGCTCATTTGGAACTCTCTTGGGAAATACATTGACTGCTCTGAACGAAAGGATGGCCCATCCGCCTATGCTCAGATTTGTGTGGAGGTGGATCTAGAAAAGGGGCTCCCAACAGCAGCCACCCTCTGTATGGATAGTTGGTCACACGTACAAGAGGTTGACTAAGATCAGTTGCCATTCAAGTGCAAGTTGTGCCATGAATATGGGCACTTCGCTAAATGTTGCCTTAAAGGGGGAGACTCGATGGATAAAGCCTCTGGTAGATCAAAAGAGAAATCGATGCAAGACAAGTGTCGCAAGTCCTAGAAGATCCCACCCCATGACAAATCCCTAGGTTTGGGGATGGCCTCAGCTCCACTAAGTTGTCCATCGAATGGGGATGGCTCGAGATTAGAAACTGCAAATAGATTTGAAGAATTAGGCTCAGAGGCTAGTGTGGAAGGTCCAAAGTCTACCCTGCCTCTCCCTCTGGTTTCTAGGGCCTCCAACCCTCACTTTGTTCCCCACGACCTCCCCACTAGCAGACACATGGAGACTCGTTGAAGTCTAGAAACTAATAGCTCCTCAAAGGACTCATTGGATGAGGAGGAGGAATTACAAGGTTTCATGACCTTTTCTAAAGGAAATGGATCAGCAGGAAAGCTAAGCTTTGTCGAAGGAAGAAACAACATGTCCCAAATGAGAATAAGACAAGGTGAAAAACAAATAATGAAGTCAGATGGGGAAAAATGAGAAAGAAAAAGAATTGGGAGTACAACACACTATCTCACATCAGCTGGAAAATGCAGGAAATCAAGGAGGTGGGGGGAAGAAAGGAAACAACTTAGGTCCTAACAAGGGGCAAAGGAACCCAGAAAATTGATTAATGAATATAATATCTTGGAACTGTAGAGGAATGGGTTCAATAAAGAGAATTATAGAATTAAAATCCCTCATGAGAAAAGAAAGGCCTGAACTCACCCTGCTACAGGAGGCCAATATGGATGAGGATTCTATCAATTCCATTAAACATAAATTTTGGAACACTAGCAAGATTGAAACAATCAGCTCTAGAGAGGCATGTTACACAGTATTTTGTCATGCCTCTTCCACTTCCCTATGACATACCCTGAAGTGCCTAAAACATGATCATTATATAGTATACTCATCAATGTGTACAGTTCAGATCCCTCCTTTAAATTTTCCTCAAAAATATCTAGAGCTTTCCTTGAAGAAATAGCTCATGAAACCCTAAAATGAGAATCATCGCTCGTATGAAGCTAAAAACCGTGATGATCGCCTCTTGCACTTTTCTAATCTAGCGATGGCATCAGTCTATTCTCTCTCATACCAATGATGGTCTCGAAAAGGAAGTTTTCCCAAAGAATATGAGAAGCTTCTTAATCTAGAAGCTTCCAGAGTGGTGAGCTAGAGGTGGTTCCGCAGAGATGAGGTTGAGTCCTCCTAATTTGACCTCTTAGTCTCATCCCTATGAGCTACCTCCTTAAGATGTGGGCCTAATCCTATATGTGGAGGACATCTAAATCCCTTTCCCAACCTAAAAATTTCCCCTCTACCATTCCCAAATTGTTGATCTACATCCATTTGCACCCCTATGCCGAGCTTGTGCTTAGAGGTTATTCATTAGACTTGGAGGAGTGTTGGAGAGTTTCTTGGATTGGACTTGGATTACCACTCAAGGAGAGAATTTCAACATCAAGGATATGGTTTTAAGCTTCCCCTTTATTCTTTAAATAATAATAGAACTGTTGGTTCATCTTCCCAATATATATGTTTATGTATGTATTTGTTTGGCATTCCTCGATCAATGAAATAGATTATTATTGGATTTGCTATTAGTCTTGGTATGCCTTGTTGTCTCTTGGATACTTGTGTAGGTGCATAAGTGCTGAAAGAAGTAGGAACGACTCCATGACACAAGAAATTCGAGGATATCAACAAAGGAAATAGGATCACCATTAGAGCAAGGTAGACCATCTTTCTTATTCTACTTTTTAGTTATAATCTAAGAAGATGTCTAGTTGATTGTCCTTTCAAGTTTCTAGACATGCTCCTTGGGCTAGAGGGATCATCTCTGTCTGTAGAGAGGGTTAACCTTGTCAATAGGGCATCAAGAGGCCTTTGTACTCTATGGAATCTAGCAAAGCTAAATCTCGTAAGCACTCTAAAAACTACACATTGCATAACAACTATTTTTAATAAACTAGAGAAGAAACAACTCTTCACTATGGTAAATGTGTACATTCCCACCCTCTTTCGGGAAAAGAAGGAATGCTGGAATTTCCTGATGGACCTAAAAAATGATGAGTATGGGAATAACTACATTATTAGGGGGTTTTCAATACTACAATTGGCCGCCACAAAAAAAGGGGGCTCCATAATTAGGGATGCCCATCAAGAATACATGGAGGATCTCATCTTATCCTTGAAATTATATGATGTCAAACCCAAAAAATTCCTTTACACCTGGTCTAACAGAAGAGTGGGTCTAAATCATATTATGTGTTGTTTAGATTGTTTCCTTTGCAGCTAACAATATCCTAACTTTGAATTACTGCCTTATGTTAGCCATCCTCCATTGGGCTGGATCATACCACCAGTCAATCTGCCTGGAAATATCCATGCCCCTAGATCTGAGGGCCATTCCCTTTTGTTACTCTCCTCAATGGTTGGAGGTCCTGAACTTCTTCAAAATGGTCTCCAATTCTTGGTTGAGATGGATTGATGGAAGCCTAATTACCTTCTGGGAGGCTAATATACGCAAATTGAAAAGAGATGTGAAAATTTGGCTAAATGACAACAAAACAGAAAGGCAGTTCAATATAAAAAATATGGGAGAAAAATTGGTCGCAATCCAAAGGAAGATGGAATCCATGTCGATTAAGGATATGGATATCTGTAAAGAAGCGGAAAGCTTCAAGAGCCTTCACAAATCTCTCAAAGAGGAAGAAGAGTACTGTATATTAAAATCAAGAAATAACTGGCTTAAGGGAGGTGATAGAAATACTAAATTCTTTCACAAGTAAGCTAAGTTTAGGTAATAGAAAAACAATATTACTCATATTACCCATGGGGGGAAGACCATCAATAAATTTGAAGAAATCAAAAGAAAAACAGTTGAGCACTATAAGAACTTGTATACCAAGGACCATACAAGGGATTTAGATAGTGAACATTTCTTCCTTCAGGAAATTCCACCTGTTGCTTCAGTGGATTGGAATAGATTGATGACTACTCCTCCAATGGAAGATGAAATCCGAAAGGTAATATTTTTCTCCACCCTAGATAAAGCATCATGTGCAAATTGTTTCTTGGTGAGCATTTATCACTCCTTCTAGGATGTCATATAGAAACATCTATGTCGGTTGGTGGGATACTCCTTTAAAAATGGTGCAATGGGGGGTGGTATAATTTCTTCCTTCCTAACCTTAATCCCTAAAGATTCTAACCCCTCCCCATTCTCTAGATTTCACCCTATTTCCCTCTACAATGTATCTTATAATATATTTTCGAAGCTGCTGGCCTGGCATTTAATGAAGCTTATGCCCCTCCTAATCTTGGACAATCAAGGGGATTTTCCCTGGGAGACAAATTTTTGATAACATTATTCTCATCCAAGAAGCCCTGGACTCCATCTAGAGGTGGGGTGATGAGGGCAAGATTATTAAACTAGATATGGCTAATGGCTTTGTCCGGGTTAGACATAGTTTCCAATAGAAATTTTTTTGTAAACTCCGTATGGATCGGTCCTCCATAGATGGATAAATATTTATATAGCCTCCCCCTGAATTTCTACGTTGGTGAATGGTCAAGTGGCGGGTTTCTTCAAAGCTTCCATAGGTATTCATTAAGGATGTCCCCTCTCACCATTTCTTTATTTAATTATGTTTGATGCCCTGAGTAGATATTTGGAGTCTGAACAGGCCTCCCTCAACCTCCCCAGCATTTGTTTCAAGAACTGCATTAAAATAATAAACCATGGACAGTTTGCGGATGACACTATATTAATGAGAGGTGTTTCTACCACTATTACAAGGAGGTTTAAAAACATTCTGGATAAATTTCACAGTGCATCAGGGGGAGCTACGAGTGATAGTAAGTGCCACATATATAGCTGGAATATTACAAGGCACAAAGAAAAAAAGATTGAGGAAATTCTTGGATTTAAAGCTATCCAGGACTGGAGAGATTTCAATACTTAGGGATCCCAATCTTCTTGGGATGAGCAACACCGATTTCTTGGACAAAATTGCAAGAGAAAGTGAAATCCAAAAATGTAATTTGGGGTGGAATTTCGGTTAACAATGCGGGTAGAGAAATTCTAGTCAAATTAGTCTTTTCTGCTATCCCCCTGTATCAGTTCACATCTATACAATCTCCCAAAAGTGTGCTTCACCAAATGGGAATGTACATTAGGAAATTCCTGTGGGAAGGGGGAAAAATAGCAAAAAATAAATATCACTTAGTAAATTGGAAAATAGTCAGAACCCCAAAGAAGCACAGTGGTGTGGGGATTAGGGATTGAGGAATTGCAAAGATGGCTATAGGAGTAAACCTTTACTGGAGCTCAATCACAAATCCAAGCCAGGGGTTGTCAAAAGTCATCAAGTCTAAGTATCCATCTCTATCAAATGAATGGGATGGAAAATTGAACTCTATATGGGGCTTCCCCCATTTGGCACTTGATCAATTCCTCCCGGGACCTCATCATAAAATACTTAAAAAAGATCCCTAGAAATTGTGCCACTATCAATACGTTTTCTAATTCAATTCTTGTCCTTCAATCCCTAGATTTCAATCATTGTTTGGTGGACCTTCGTCTCTTCTTCGAAAGTAGAGGGGTGGCTTCATTGGATCAGATTATGGAGTGGAACCAACATGGTGGTTGGAAGAGAAGGAAGATGGATATTATCCTCGAGGCTCTTTTCCCCCAATGAGAAAGGCTCTTGCTATTGTTAAGTGGTCGCGCCCCCATTACACAAAATGTGCGTTATAGAAATTTTTGGGCACTGCAACCCCAAGCATAAATGTCCATAAACTAAGGGCTCCTAAGTCCCTAAAGGTGTTGTTCCAACCCCTAGAAGAACAAGGTCAACTGATTACAGGTTCTCCCAGAAGTTCTCCATGAAAAACCACTCAAAACTGGACCATTTCACCTGCTCCATAGGAAAAATGTGTTGCATCCCACCTAAATACACACAGTAGGTGCATTTCATTTCAAAAATCCCTTCTCTGGGGTGCGATGGGAGAGAAGGGACAAATGGTAGGGTCAATCCGTGAGGTGGAGAAGCATGGAATCTTCCAGAAACTTCTCCTGTGACACTTGCCTCTCTGCATTCGACCAGGGATAAGTAAGAGATCATCAATCTCCAAGTGGAATCGAGAACTATCAGAGGAGAGACACTAATCAAATCTCAAAAGCTGACTCATCTCCCTTGCCGACATCTATATATGGATCCCTCATCCCAGAGATCCGGAGGCTGGAATTTTGTATCTTGTAAGGAAGTGCTGCTGGTTTATTGGTGCAATATCATAGTGTTGGGTGATCTAAGCTTTTCATGAGGTGAAGAAGGGCTTACTTGCTGAGAGGATGATGCTGGGTCAGAAAGATTGGTTGTAACTCTCTTGGCTCTTTCTTGATTATCAATAAAGACTATTCAAGTTTTCCTCCATACTCTTGTGTGATTCATGTTTTATGCATTTGTATGGTCAATTTACATCTGATCCTAGATTGTTTATGATAATAGATCTATGTTCTCGTATAGTGTTATGCTGCTTTGATTCTACAGGTACTCTGTGAAGTTGGGCATATAAGAAAGCAAGTAGCAAAGGACTATCGGAAGAGAGAGGAATCGAGCAAGGAACCAAGTGCAAGATAGATGTTGGTCTCCTTTATTCTTCTCTCATCTATTTCTCATAAAGGAAAATGAAAGTAGTTTTACTTTGTTTGTTTCTAAGGTAGCTACCACCCTTAGTGGGATTAGTAGGTCTGCATAGACACTATTCCCGGTAACAAAATGGCGACTCCACTGGGGAGCGAGTAGATTGTTTGTTCATCTACATTTGTTTACTTTATAAACTTACAGACAGAGCCTGAAGTCAAGCCAGCTAGCCTTCGAACTGCATTTGCTATGCAAGTGCAAAGTATATCAACGCTACTTCAATCAATCTCCGGGTTTTGTTTATGAATTAAACAATTGATCTACAAGCTCTCTAATTGCCCTTGTGGTGGATCTAGTAACCTCCTTAGATCTACCCCTGTGATTGATTTACTGATTACCACTTGCTCGGAAAAATCCCTGAACTGAACTGCAAAATGTGACCCGGAACCCAATCAAAGTCTCGTCCTTGGTCCAGCCCACTGTCTGTTCTGTGAACCTCAAATTCAGCGCACTTCCCGAGTGTAGTAGGTGTGTTGCTTTTCAGTTTCACTATGTTACAAGTGCGCTGATCAGACAAGGCCTTGTTCCTAAATTTTGGTTTCTGTGTTCACTCTTTTCAGATCTATTCAGGAGTTTTGCTGCCTATAGTCAGTACACCTCTGTTTTAAACCCCTTTCCTTGCTAATATTCTGACTCCATTGTGCAAAGAAATGTAAATGTTTTTATGTATTTTTTGAGCCATTTTCAGTTCTCCTTTACAAAGAAGTAGCGTATTTGTATTGTCGTTTCTTGATTTGAAAGTGTCGCAAGTGTCGTTTTCAGTCATAGAAGAGAATCTAATTGTTCTTGATAGTCGATTACCCTGTTACTCTTGTATTTGATCTGAATTGGTAGTTTTTCTAGTGTCGAAAGCAAGTTTTCAATTCCAAATCGCAAAGTGTTGTCATTGTCCTCATTTTGTTTTGAAAAGAAACGTGTTAGTAATTGTCGCTTTGAAAAATAATTTAGATTTGCGCATTAGCTTTCTTTTTATCATTTACACATTAAGAAGGCTGAAAAAATACATGCATGTGCATTTGCATTTAGACTGTTCGATTGGTTTGATTTAGGACAGTGCATATAGTGTGTGCTCTATGCTCTTTGTTGAAAGAACGCCATCTCTCTTTCCTTAGTAGCTAGGATTTTCATTGCACAAAGAAGATAAAACGATTGTCTGTCATCTTAGATTGCATTTTAGGAATTGTACATCTACATCACGCAGTGAACCTGAAAGGAAAATTTCTTAAGCAAGATCAACCATAAAATAAATTTAATGAATCTAACAACGCTTTGGAACCTAACGCACAACATCTAGAAGTCTAGGCTAGAGACGTATTCCGATGTCGTAAAGCCTGGTAATTGTTGTTTTCACTGTTGGTTGGGTGATTCCTCCACTTTGAGACGAAAAGTGCTAGTATGGACTTGTGCTCCCACGTACCGTCGAGTATATTTTGGGAGACTACAATAGGCTTAATCCTTTATCCATACGAAGCCATGTCTGCCGCCATATCGATCACAATGCACTGAACACAACATTCGGGAAGATTGGTTGTCATACCATAAAAAGTATTCTGCAGTTTTACGATTGGTTTGGTAATCCCTCTGTCTAGATTTCCAGAGTAGTCCCTTTCATTCCTTTTCAGACTCCTTAATGGAAAAGGTCCATCTGAGCACTTGTCACTTCAGGATCATTAAAAATCGAAGGCGACTAGAGTCATCTTTTGTTTTTTCTCGACTCTTTAAAATTGAAAAAACAAGCTGTGTCAAAGCGTCTAAAATTTATTTTAAATGGAATAATTATCACCTTTCCTACGTTGGTCTTAGGTTGAAGAAAAATGGAGTCCACCATCCAAGGAGTTCCCTTGGAGGAAATCCTAGTCCCTTCTCCTCTTGGGGAGATGTTGGTGTGCCCCATATGGCCACATTGCCGCTTCCAGAATTGACAATAGGCCTGCCCGTATGGCTTTTCTCAACCTCCGTTGTTCAGAACACCACGATTCCTGAACAATTGAGTCAGCAACTAAACGATTCCAGAGTTACCCCCCAAACCTCTCATTCGTCCAATTCTTCTGCTCCTCCTTCCTCTTCGCTTGATGAAGCTGGTAAAGCCAAAAATCAAGTACTTGAGAAGAAGAAGGAAAAGAAGAAGAAAGAGAAGAAGAAGAAGGAGCCAAAGGTGAAAAGAGGTAACCAAGCGTCATCTAGCGAAAATCCACACACTGCACTGACCAGGCCTAAATCGCCATGTGTCATTTGCGAAGGAGACCACTATCATAGAGATTGTCCTTGCATCCCTCAGATCTTAAGGGAATGGTCTCCTTGTTTGCACAACTCGGTGTCGTCAACCTCTGATGATCCTGTTGAAAATACGCCATCGACTAGTGAAAGTGAAGCCCCTGGACAAAAAGGAAAATGCAAATTTCCCTGTAAACTGTGTGAAGGCGATCATGTCGTCCACCGTTGTCCCTTATTAGACGAGGCTAAAAGAATTTTGGACGACTATCCGGGTTCACCGTTACGGCTCCCTCTTGGATATAAGAAACTCTTGCCAAGTTCGTCACTAGTTGAAAATCCGATTGAAACGCCCTTGTGGTCGGCCGAAGTATCTATCACTAAAAAAAAACCATCTGAATCCATACCAGATGAAAGTCAAAAGGTCGAGGCGGCAGTTGACCTAGTCTTGCCTTCATAGGTTCCATCTTCAAATGATACAGTCACCGAAGAGAACAAGGATGACACCGTCCAAATTCTTTTCATAAGTACAGACTCCGATGAACATGGGGGCAGTTCACCCATTCCTTTACCACAGGAAGGAAGTTTGTCAGAGTCATACCTGGCTGTCTATTTGGTCCCACCTCCAAGCAACCTAGTTGTTTCCTTTGACTGGAATCTACTAGGCAGACCCCATTTACTGGCTAGTATATCATTCCGAATCATTTCTCAAATATATAGAGCTGGTATCATCATAGATGAAGGGGCTTCTGTGAGTATCCTTTCCTCGACTGCTTGGAAAGCGCTTGATTCGCCATCGCTTTTGCCTGAGATTAGAAATCTAACAGGCTTTGACAAAGGAACCAGTCGACTGTTAGGGATCCTTCCCAATGTGCCCAT
Organism: Pinus tabuliformis; assembly: GCA_031772625.1. Lineage (NCBI taxonomy): Eukaryota > Viridiplantae > Streptophyta > Pinopsida > Pinales > Pinaceae > Pinus > Pinus tabuliformis. The sequence goes on from CM062804.1 coordinate 1,552,006,303, forward strand.
AACATTGAGAGGGAAAACTGTTCACATGAATGTAATGGTAGTCCAAGGACCCCTGGATTATAATCTACTCCTTGGGCAAGACTATATTTATTGCATGGGAGCCATTGTCTCCTCACTCTTTAGAGTAATGTGTTTTTTGCACGAAGGAAGAGTGGTCAAGCTCGTAGACCAGCTTTCATTCATTGGTTCACGCATAGCAAATAGTCATATACCATCCCTGAATGGTCTTTTCATGCAAGGAATGTCTCATCAATCCCTAATCCATCCACCTGATGAGCGCGAGTGATTCGGGGGACATGACTGAAACCCAAGGGGCATGCACCGTGGTTTGCTTCGGCAGGAAAACTTCAGGTATAGCATAGGTTTCTGCGAAGGATATCTGACTAGTCTGACACTCCCATCCGTCTAGCAAAAGGGGGTTAGACTAGAATAATATTCCCTCGTCAAAGTTATGTGAGTGGAGGCATCTGCGCCACTCGCCTTTGTCTATTTCGGTAGACATCGGCGAAGAAGTGTTTTGTTTGTGGTACAAATAGAACAATCTTTGGTAACCTGAAAGAGGTAGGCCTTTTCGGCAAAACAAATGTTTTGTCTGCAAAATTGCGGGGTAAACTTGAAACTCTATGTCTCTATACCTGGGGGCATGCAAACCTTTTGGCATGCAAGCGAAGAGCGACCATTTATTTTTTAAATTTGTAGGTCCTATAACCCTTTAAACTCGTAGGATTGGTCGTTTACTAACATGCATAAAGAAAGGATGTGGGGAAAAGCTTTGAAATAATGTCATTTTTATATATGAGACATTCTTATTATACGAATAGATTAATCGAGCAGTTTTAACGCGGACTTCATGCTCGTTAAAAAATAAAAATAAGCAATGAGAAAATGTTTCCCCCAACGTTTAAGCTCATTAAAAAATGAACCAATTTCTGGTAAATAACCATCGTGAATGTAGTACTTCATCCTTTGAAGCCTTGGTCATGTTCTCTTCATCACCTCCACTCTGTATTGGCCAATCATTCACCTCCACTTGATTATTTACGCCTTTTGAGGAACAGCTCCGAAGAGTGATCCTATTAGCCATCCTTGCCACACTGCCGTGATTGGGAAATTCCAAACCTTACCTGGAATCAGCTGCTACCCGAATTTACCACTCGTTCCTCAAAGACAAGTCTCCTTTAAGCTCTTTTCAACTGACTCGTAAAATATGAAAATATTGTCAAGCCATTGGCCTCTCTAGCTCGTTAAAGTGACCAGAAGTGCTATCCATCCTTTAGATTTTAATCTTTTTGGACCTGAAGGATTATTACACAAAACGATTGAGCGCTTGTTTTGTTCAGCTCATTAAAAGTACCGAAAATTCATCCCTTCTGTATTGTTTTATAATTTTTCGGACTTAAGGGATTATATGACGAAAAAGAATTTTTGGAGTTTCCTTTATGTCCCTTTTCAGACACTCTAAAATTGAAAAGGACCGAGTTATCTTTTTCATTAAACTCGTTAAAACCTAATAGCGACAAACTTGTCCATAACAGACAAGAACAAGTTTCACTATCGCTAGGCTTGTTAAAACATAGCGATGGGTTTGCCCGAAGGGAAAATTATAGAACAAGCATATGTTATCCTCCTCAAGCTTGACAAAAATAAATAGGTATGGTTAGCAATGACTGGGGAAAATTTGGGAAGAAAACTTGAATAAACTTTGTTGGTAGCAAGTCGCTCTTGAACATGACACTTTCACTCCGCATCCTAGTTGGGTTGGGTTGTTCCATTCACCGGCCACATCACCATGGTTCCATCACACCATCCACATTTGGGGTTAATGCTACCAATCCATCATGTCAGTGTTGCCGATATGTTCAAGAGAAGTCACTCAGAGAATTCACCTGCGTCTCACCCACTATAATACATTTTCGCTTCATTCTTTCATGACCACCACCCTGAACCATATATCACCAGATCCTTTTCACCTCCATCAAAATCATTTGCTCCGTTCCGTGTCATTTATGTGGGATTCATTAAGGCCCTCCTATGATGGATTGCTTCTTGTTGACAGCATCTCATTATCCAAGAAGTCGATCTAGGAACACCCCTTTCAGTACTTTGAAGCTTGCATGCCTCAATGGCAAGTTTCTCACTTCTGGCGATAGGTTTACATCAATAGCCTTCGACCGAAAGATTTTGCGTGGTGTTCGATGCCAAGTCCCTTATTCACACCACGTGAATTGTACTGCAGTACCCTGAGGATCATTATCATTATCGGTGATTCCTCTCGTGCCAGTTAACAACTTACATCATTGGCTGGTAATCAGGCGATGTCTTTCCATGTTTAACTCCAGAACATCTCTCACATGGATCGAATTGTACTTTGAGTGAAGATCGAACGAGATTGAAGATCCTAGATCTAGTTTCATCCATCCGGGCTGCGATATATATTCAGTAAAATAAAAAAATCAAATGTACATCATTGGTGCACAGATAATCATCCAATCTAAGGGATGATGGCTCTACCAGAATCATCAGTCTACACTCAGACGATTGTCTGTCCTGTGTACATGAAAATAAATTTATAAATCCGAGCATGGGAATGCCCGCCTCAGATAGATCATGAAAATATTATGAAGATAATGTATTGTATTGTATTTTATTACAGGTCTCCTTCCATCTTGAAGGAACTTCAGATCCTCATGATAAAGCATTGCACTCGACATCAAAAAGATTAACGACCTCATGCTTTAGGGGGCAACAGTTATAGACATTTTTGGGCAATGCAACCCCAAGCATAAATTTCCATAAACTAGGGGCTCCTAAGTCCCTAAAGGTGTTGTTCCAACCCCTAAAAGAACAAGGTCAACTAATTACAGCTTCTCCCAGAAGTTCTCCATGAAAAACCACTCAAAACTAGTCAAAACTGGACCATTTCACCTGCTCCATAGGCAAAGTGCGTTGCATCCCACCTAAATACACACAGTAGGTGCATTGCATTTCAAAAATACCTTTTATGGGGTGTGATTGGCGAGAAGGGACAAATGGCAGGGTCAATCCGCGAGGTGGAGAAGCATGGAATCTTCCAGAAACTTCTCCTGTGACACTTGCTTCTCTGAATTCGACGAGGGATGAGTAAGAGATCATTAATCTCCAAGTGGAATCAAGAACTATCAGAGGGGAGACACTAATCAAATCTCAAAAGCTAACTCATCTCCCTTGCCGACATCTATATATGGATCCCTCATCCCAGAGATCCGGAGGCTGGAATTTTGTATCTTGTAAGGAAGTGCTGCTGGTTTATTGGTGCAATATCATAGTGTTGGGTGATCTAAGCTTTTCATGAGGTGAAGAAGGGCTTACTTGCTGAGAGGATGATGCTAGGTCAGAACGATTGGTTGTAACTCTCTTGGCTCTTTCTTGATTATCAATAAAGATTATTCAAGTTTTCCTCCATACTCTTGTGTGATTCATGTTTTATGCATTTGTATGGTCAATTTACATCTGATCCTAGATTGTTTAGGATAATAGATCTATGTTCTCGTATAGTGTTATGCTGCTTTGATTCTACAGGTACTCTGTGAAGTTGGGCATACAAGAAAGCAAGTAGCAAAGGACTATCGGAAGAGAGAGGAATCGAGCAAGGAACCAAGCGCAAGATAAAGGTTGGTCTCCTTTATTCTTCTCTCATCTATTTCTCATAAAGGAAAACAAAAGTAGTTTTACTTTGTTTGTTTCTAAGGTAGCTACCAGCCTTAGTGGGATTAGTAGTTCTGCCTAGACACTGTTCCCCGTAACAATTTGGAAGAGAGTTGGGGTTGGAAGAATGTCGGCTACTCTGGGAAGAATGGTTATTTTCACATGCTTGTTGATACCCATTTACCTCCTAAAAGTTTGGTTTGGGAAAAAATCTTGAAAACAAATGCCATTCCAAAAATAAATTTCTTCAACTGCCTGCTCACCATAAAAAATTATTACTGCTGAAAATTTTAGAAAGCGGGGGAAGGTTATCCCCTCAAGGTTTCCTCTTCACGAATTAGAGGAGTTGATCTCTGTTATATACCTAGGGGGGATAATATGGGTTACAAAGGGAGGTACCCAAGGGAATAATGTAACAATGGGATGGGCCATAGTAATAAATAAAGTGGTTAACCCGTATCATGTAAGGGACCACAAGTATTTAGTAATAATGTAATGGATCCATGGAATTAGATAGATGGTATTGAGGGAACCATGGTAATGACTCATGGTATTTTATATATGAGGCCTATATAGAGGCTAGAGACTCCACATTGGGAGGTGTCAAGGAATATTTTATGAATAATCATATCACTTCTGGAGTGCTCTCCTTCCTTAAGGAGTGAATGTATGGTGTTGCCATACCTTAAGGGTTTTGATCAATAGAGAAGCATTTCTATCTATATTTCTACCTTGTTATATTGGGTTTATTTCTGTTATCTTATATTTCTAGGTCAGATCTATAACAAGTGGTATTAGAGAACTTTATTGGGCAAAAGTGGAGAAATTTTATTTTTCTAATTTTTTGCAGGAACTTTTTGGGGCGGCGATTTTGCAGATCAGATATGTACATTTTGGGGCAAAATCTACAGAATCTAATTGAAGATCTGGATTTTTTGCGAAAAAATACCCGATTTCACAAAAACAAATCAGCCGAATCGGTGTCTAAATGAAGGAGATATCGCTAATCTAAAAATCAGTGGTGTTGCAGACAATTTTTTCAGGGCAGCTGGTTTGTGACCCAGATCTATTTCAAAAAAAAATCAGTCGAATCGGAGTCCGGATGAGGGAGATATCGCTGATTTAAAATTAGCTATTTTTCAACATTTTTTTTGTGACGGTGGGACAGTTGCAGCGTGGATCGGCAATTCCAGTGTCTAGATCGGGATTTCTATCACATGGGAAGATGCATAATGGTTGTTCCATTTCCGAAAATAGGTCATGATAGGGAATCTAAGAATATTGATTGAATTGTGGCCATTTCAAATTTTCGCCAATTTTTTTTTTTGTGATGGTGGGCCTAGATTAGAATTTGAGGGACTTGTATAAATTTGATGGCTCTCATCGAGAAAAATTTCTAGCAAAAATGGAGAAATATTTCACATTGAATTACATCATGGATGATGCGACTCAGCTGAGTGTGTGAAAAATGTACTTGGACCAAGAAAGATGGCAATGGTGGCAATGTCATCAAAAATTCCATCCAAGGACAACTACTTGGTAGATGTTCACAAAATCTATTTGTGACCACTTTGACCATAAATATAATTTTGTGGGTCCTCTTACTAAGCTTACACAGACAAGCACAAAAACTAGCAAAGATTTTATTTTTACAGGAAAGAAGGAAACCAAGAAACCTAAAGGGTTATTTTTGCTGGTATCTCCTTATTACAGGTTCATGGATTGATTCAGAAGGAGAAGATCATTGTGTCTATAAATCCTAGTTGCAAGAAAAATCTCATAAATGTCAATTTGGAAAAAAAATTGCAAGTGCTAGCAAAACACATTGAAAACACACAGGTTAATGATTAGGATGTGCAAGTTTATAAAGATTTGAAGATTTCTATGGAAAATTAGGTATTGCATTCTGATTTTTATGCTTCAGATATGGCTAATGATGATGTTGTTTTGGGATACTTGTGGATGGAATCAGTGGGTACAATAAATATTAACGTGCAGATGAAATTCATGAAGCTTCGATACCACTTGTTATAGATCTGACCTGAAAATATATCTGAATACAAATAAACCCATAGATAACAAGATTTGAATAAATAGAAATGCTTCTCTATTGATCAAAACCCTTAAGGTAGGGAAACACCATACATTCACTCCTTAAGGAAGGAGAGCACTCCACAAGCCATATGCTTATTCATACAGTATTCCTTGACACCTCTCAATGTGGAGTCTCTAGCCTGTATATAGGCCTCATACATATAATACCATGGGTCATTACCATGGTTCCCTCAATACCATCTATTTAATACCATGGGCCCATTACATTATTACTAATTACTTGTGGTCCCTTACATGATACGGGTTAACCACTTTATTTATTACTATGGTCCATCCCATTATTACATTATTACCTTGCGTACCTCCCTTCGTACCCCACATTATCCCCCCTAGGTATATAAAATTCCACCCCCCTTAGCATGTTTCATCCCCGAAACATGGGAAGAACACAAATAATAAGATCTACTCAAAAGAGTAGTCCACTGGTACCATGCACGTGCATCTAGCCATCCAAGAGAAAGGTGAACCCTCGATCTCGCTGGTGCCTCGCTCACTTGAGATGGAAGTTGACCGTGGCAGCTCTTCTGTGTTGATGTGTAGTAGGTGGATCTTCGCTCCTCTTTATATGTCATGCGGGCGTTGTTGTCCTTGTGGCTAATTGGTTGCCATCTTGTTGGTTTTTGTCTTGCAGGGTGATGTGGGTGATGATATGTTGAAGTTTTAACCCATGGTTTCTTTTAATTTAATTCACCCCTTACTGGAGCCTGACTGTTATCTGGTGCATGTTGTGGTGCCTATTGTGGTGTCTTATCTTCCAATATTACTTCAACCACGGAGCCCTCATCTGATGTATCAGCACCTATATCCTTTTCTACTTTAGCCTCTGTTTGTGTTTGATTGTCGATCATCAATGGCTCATCATTTGATATGTCAGTCCCTAAAACATCTTCTGCTTCAGCCTCCGTGGACTCTACCTGTTTATTGATGGAAATATCATGTAATGTAATTTTAGCCTCTATATAGGCCTCATACATACAATACCATGGGTCATTACCATGGTTCCCTCAATACCATCTATCTAATACCATGGGCCCATTACATTATTACTAACTACTTTTGGTCCCTTACATGATATGGGTTAACCACCTTATTTATTACTATTGCCCATCCCATTGTTATATTATTCCCTTGGGTACCTGCCTTTGTACCCCATATTATCCCCCTTAGGTATATAACAACCTCACATCTCTTCCTACAGTTTCATGTGAAAAAGTAAGTTTGGGCTATGGCCCTTGATCCCCAATATTGTAGAACCATATGGCCTATGGGAATTCATTCCTTCTTCAACTCTTGTCCCAAATTGTACATGGGCTCCCTTTAGGTAGAAAATAATTTTAAGTAGGTATCGTCTGCTCTCCTGAATTATATTAATTGGAAAATATGGATATCCAGGAATAAGGCAATTTTCAAAATGTCCCAGGTCCCAATAAGGCATATATCCATGATATCCCTCTCGGCATGTATGGAACTACATAAACTAGTCAATCACCCTTCCTTGGATCGATTGGAATCTTCTTGGATTCCCCCGTGGGAGATTCGCCTAGCCCCTAGGGCTTTGGAGAGAACTCCCTATGTTTGGTCCAGTTGGATTCTAAGGTTGTACTGGAATGAGAAGGTCGACTGCATAAAAACCACAAATAAGTGTACCCTTCAATTTGATGGTGCGTCAAAATGTAATCCTCGAGTGGTAGGAGGGGGAGGGGTTCTCATTAATCCTGAAGGAATCATTGAATTTAGTAATGCTTGGGCGCCAGGACGGAAGAATAATAACCAAGAAGAAGTGTATGGAATGCTCCTCGAACTAATATTGACACAAAGAAATGTGATAAAAAAGATTCAGGTATTAGGATACTCCATGATCATTATAAGGCATATGATTAACACTTCAAAGGCTAAGATCACTAACTTGAACCAAATCATTATGAGAGCCTAGAACTTACTCCTTGCTTTTGACTCAGAATCCTTTTACCTTGTCTTGAGGGTAAATAACGATGATGCTAATAGACAGGCTAATAAGGCATGCCATCTAGAGGAGGAAAAAGGTGTAATAAATGAAATCATGGGCATGACAGAAATTTCTTAAGAAAATGAAGAGAGACATATGTAGGTTTCTAATAAAGTCTAGAAGGAATTCTAAGGAAGTTGGAAAGTCACATATAGCATACCATAAAGATATGGAACCCCTCCATCCTCCCCCTAGCTCTCCCCTTGCCACTTTCTTCGCCACCCCCCCCCCCCCCCCCACAACTATCCTTTGGCTTCCCCACTCCCTCTCACCTCCCTTCCCCTTTCTCCATTTCCCCTTCCCCTTCCGCATTTTCATCCCCTTCCCCATCCCATGTGGCCCCTCCCTTCTCTCCTATGTCCCTCAACGATATAATAACCACCTCGGGTTCCTCCTCCACCTGTCACATCATCCTCTACAAGTTCTAGCTAGCCATGAGGACTCATGGCAAGCCAAAAAACCACACTCACTTGAGACGTTATGTCATATGGAATTTAGTACCGAACCTATTCCAAGCTTAACTCACAGTGTGCAGCTTCACTGTTCTTTCCATTGTTCTTGGATAGTTGGGTGGCACATCACCTCAGGCGTGTGTATGGATTTGAGAATTACGAAGAGTAAATTAATTCAGGTTCTCAGTGAAGTCAATCTCGCTCATGGGAGAATTATGGGGATGGCTGATAGAGATCAGGAGAATGGTGGGAAATTAATGGAGGATGGTCAATTTATGATGGAGTACTCATGGGAGTTCGATTACAATATTCTCCTTGATCATCTCTACATCAAATCTTGGTCAGGAAGCAATTATAAAGTGCAAAACGGTATGTAGATTTTGTATGTTTTAAGGTTTGAGAGTGGGACGGTGGCCTCTGCGAAAGCCTGGTGGCTAGATCCGAGGTTGTTGTTCATTAGTATATGTCTCACGGAGGCAAGGAATTATGCTTTGAAAAGTCAAAATGATGGTTGGAAGCTCTACGCATCTGAGGTTTTAAAGGAAAGAAATGAAACTCTTAGTATAATTGAGGGGTCGTGGGTGTTGGACGGTTTGGGCTTGGGTAGTTCTAAGTGTTTGCAGTCATACTGGATTTGGGATAGAAGGTGGGTTCGTAATTCTCTCTGAAAGTGAGAGGAGAATTGGAGTTGGAGTGAGGTTGGGAGGTACATACTTGCCCAGGAATGGGAGTCTTTGGAGGGCTAGAGAGGGTGCCTGGATGTGGGAGAATATGGAAAATAGTGACAATTACTAGAGCCTGATAAAAAGTGAAGTTTTAAAAGCGACCATGTAGGGTACAAATGACAACTCTTGGTTGGGGATGTGGGGAAGCCATAGGCTGAGGTTTGGAGGGATGAGGGTCAGTTTCATGGGGTAGGGTGGTAGAAACATACATTCTTATCTCACCTATGTTCAAGACAATTGGGCCTTGTGGGAGTCCCTGACCGAACTCCAATGCAACATACACCGAAAAATTCATGAGAACATGACTATGCAGGAATGGGAGATCGAGAAACCTGGAATGCATCAGACAATTGGAGGATGAAGAAGATGCACTACACCCTCAATTGGAAAATATAAAGATCAAAGTAGAAACCATGGAGGAATGTGTGGAGGAAAACATGGACAGTGTGATAGACCAAGATAATTCCAATGACTCAGAAGATGCTTCTCCTAGCCTGGATCTAAACTGCCCAGCCCCAATGGGTATCTGATCACCTCTGTCTTGCTTTTTGTTTTATCAAAATGATGAAATGTAAATGTATATACCTCTTATTTCAATTGTGTCTAAGTTATAGTTGTAAATATCCCAGAATCGGAAACTTTTGTAAGAAAGATAACCATATCTACTGTAACAATTTAGATGGGCAACGAAATTATTATCAGCTTATTGAAGCATGGATAAAATAATGTAAATACCTGATTTTGTTGCGAATGGGAGCAACTTTTTAATATAATATATACTCATTCTGGTTTAAAAAAAAAACAGGAATACATATTTAGCTATTTGTTAATGTAAAATATTACAAATATTTTAGAGTATATATATAATCATTATATTAATGAAAACAATGAAATTCTTATTACATAAGTGAAATGAAAAAATATATATATAATAGAAGACGATAAATAGAAATACTAAAAGTAATAAATGAAGTTATACTTGAACTTTTCCAATCTGTTTGTTTTCCAGTGCCTATTTTTCAAACTCTCTATCTCTTCATTCAAACCAACAGGATATTAGCCAAGTAGCTCAGGGAAATTATTTAGCCTTTCTGAACACACATTTAACAATATTTTGCATGATCTCACCCTTGTGACTTGTTATTCACAACAATATGGAGAAACATAGTTAAAAATACATACTGAAATACCATGTAGTTATGCATAGAACAAATAATATCACTAGGGTTCTAACCTATTACACATTTGTTGAAGATCTAATGCACCTATATTTGTAACACTAGAAGGGGCTTCTCCCACTTTTAAATAATTTTGGAATCATGTTGTGTCTTCTCAGCTTCCATAGCTTTAGAGTGTCATGTTTTCTACACTTCCATTTTGCATAGGCCCTTAGAATACACTCTATGTCCCCTCTGTGTCCACTAAAGGTTAGTGCACCAACATGGTAAAAAAATAGAATATTTTGAGTCCTAGACTTAAACATTTAGATCATTTCATTGATATAGCACTCAGATTCGGCATACCCAGTGGAAAATATGGCCACATGGATCAAGGTGGTTCTATTAGGCTCTTTTATTTGAGATGGAAAATCATCTCTAACTCACAATCTAGGCTTGTCTAAAAAGGCTCAGTCTTTGCGTAGAAAATAGGTAATGGTAAATATGGGTTACGAGGGTTTTCTTGACATCAGGACCACAATGAAAGATGCAAAATATATGAAAATCCTCTTTTGAACTAACCTAATAACAAAATACACAAAATTTTTGTTCAAATTCTGAGATATCTGTGTTTTATAAAGAAATGTTTTTGTCTACTTCTATTCCAAGAATTATCCATGTTTTATAAAGAAAATATTTCTCTCACCTCGAATATCAGGTGGTGATGTGCCCAAATTGCATTGAACAATGAGAGTACGAAGCAACGCTGGAGAGGAATTGGAATTATTGAATTGAAACTATATAAACAAAATGACTTTGCATTCGTACAATAGACTCATAATTTTGTACAATCAAATTATATTATTATATCCTTGATTTATTTTTGACAGGACACGATATCTCTACATTTATTTTTTGCCAAATTAGAATGACTACTTGGAAATTTTTAGTTTATATATCTATATCTATATATGTATATATAAATAAAATCAAATCCAACCACAGTTAATTAGTCTTTGTGTACCTCTTCATCAATAAAAAAAAATTGAAATTTTATTTTTTAAAAGAAAATATTTTTTAATTTTCTTTATAATATTCTCACATTTATTTATTTTTGGAAAACATTATAAAAAACTATTAAAATTGCAATAAGTTTTGAAACTCAACTAAAATTATTGAAAATAATCACTGAAACGTTACTCCTTTAATACTTCTAATAACAATGTATTTATATTATTATCATTTATTGTTGACTTTGATGAATGCTCATTAATGATAATTAGTTCTGTGGTTATAATTAATTATTGTTTTTTTGGTTAATAAAAATTGAATGTGGTTTACTTTTAGCAACAATTATTGACTATATGACATTTCAAGGGTAGTTAAGAGGTTAGCTTCACCTTATGTCACATTGTCACATTAAAAGATTGACTTGGATATTATATAACATTGAGACATGAATATGTTGACTTTTATATTAAATTATATTATGATGTTATTGTTAATTCAAATATTATGTCATAATACAACATTAAAATGTGGATTTACATATTATATTAAATTATAATATTAAAAGATTGAATTCAAAATTATGTCAATTTGCAACAGTAAGGGAGATCATAATATAATATCATGTTGGCCCACTTAAAGATCAAATTTATTATTGTCACATTTTTATATTAATAGAGTGATGATATAGTTTATTCTAATATCATAGGAAATTGCAAAAATTAAAAGACAATTAATTTAAGAAATAGAATTGAAAATTATATCATTATATCATTTCAATGTAATTATAAAATTGGCTTTAATATAATGCTATAATATATTATGACACTTAAAATAACAACTATATAAGAAGATAAGCTTGGCATTGAGATATCAACAACTGTAAAGTTATGACATATTGCAATATGTTAGTGGCCATAATTATGGTGGTCAACATAAATATTATGTTATATTATGACATTTTAAAAGTAATAGCATGATTCATTTCCACGTTTCAAAATATGGGTGATACAATATTATGTTACATTAAAATATTTTGAGATAAAATATGGCTTACTTAAATGCACTACCACATTGTGACAATTTAAGAGAAATAATATGAGATGCTATGCTTGGAAGTGACAATATTATTGATTTTAATTTTATGACATATTGCAACAATTTAATAGTTATAATTAAATATGTTTATGATTATGTTAAATGTGACATTTTGATCCTTCAAATCTTTTTGTTTAAAGATAATTGCATGTATATAAAGCTTCTTTGCTGAAAATTGCATATGATTGTGCTTTTTTTGGGTAACAGTGACATATATGTATGGGATATCATTTTCAAATATTTGATTGTCCAAGGCTTTATGGAAAAGTTTTATGATTTTTATTTGGTCTTTTCTCTGTGTTGGATTAGTGTGATACTATTATAAGTGAGTTTATGTGAAAAAAGATTGTGCTTTATGCCATAAATGTTATCTTCTAGAGTTTGGATTTCTTAAAAGGGTTCCATTCTCTATTTTGTTGGTGGTTTTTTTATCAATATCTTAGTATTTGAAGTCTTTGATTTGATTTTTTAAAGTTTACCTTATATTCGCTTCTCTTATAGTGAAAACTTGGTTTGGTAAGGTATTTTAGTTTTGTTTGTGCATTAGGGTTGGATGATTCTTTTTGCATAGTTGTCTTCTATACAAGTCACTAGTAACAAAGGGATAATTGGTTACTAAAAAATGACTAAAATGTGCATATAAATGATAATTTTTCAGTTGGTGATCAATAGTAGCTAATTTATAGTATCTTATAACCTCACCAATGTTTAGTCATTTTTAGCTTAGTCATTAATTGGTTGTCTCAATTTTATTGTCTAGTAGTATATTTAATCATAAGTTTGGGTATTAATTTAGTCATTGATTTAGTCATTCATTGTGAAAATTAATGACCAAATATATAAAAACATATATTACTATATGATCACCCAAGAAAACCAATGAATGACCAAAGAAATATGACCAAAATGTTGGTCGTTTTATAAGATACTGTAAATTAGCTACTAATAGTCATATATATGCAAATTTTAGTCATCATTTGTAATCACAAATTTATTGTTTGCAGTAGTCATTTATCTTGTTTTGGTAGTTTCACATTCAATATATAAATGATGGAATTAGTAGTTTATGTTCATTTCATTTAATTTCATTAATAATCATTATAAACAACTAATTTAGCAGTTGTATATTCATTTTATTTGTGTTCATTATTGATTAATATAAACTACTTATTTAGTAGTTTTATATTCATTTTATTTGTGTTCGTTTTTAATCAACACAAATGAATTAGTATGATTTCGCAACTATATTAAAAATATATCATACAATATTCATGCTCATATGATATGAAACCACGTAAATAATGAAGTCTTGTAACTTGATAATAACACAAAAAACATCAAATACAATCGTAAATAAGTTGAACCACAATTTTTATTATATGAAAAGCCAAGTATTACAATATGCATTTCCAACTAAATATTGTTCGGGATCCAATTTACATATAGAATATTGTTTAATCACTTCAAAACATTCCCACTATGACTTTGTCAATGCATTGCACATGTATTTCCACCTTTGAAATCATTCAATAGTTTGCCTCTAAAAATTATGTAATTGATAGCATCCACCAATCAAGAGACATTCTAAATACTAGAAGATCCATTCTTTGGATAGTCTAGGGTTGGAAGATGAATCCAAGGTCTTCGATCTGCAACCAATATACATTCATTTAAATACTAATAATGTGATCTCATCTTCTTTTTTAATTAACATATCTATAAAAAATCTTGTCATTATTTGTAATATAATGACACTTTAGAACTTCCTTTATAGCACATGGAAAATTTCACAAAAAATGATAAATACAATGGCCCCACTTAAACACTTCTTCCGATGATTCTCCACAACAAAAATTGGAAAATGTTGGGATTTTGAACTCATGCTTGTGGTAGGAATTCATACACTTCATAACAAATTTTTATAAAAATATTTCAGGAGAGAATAGATTGCGTAAGAGCCTATAAGTCATTATATATCACATCTACATATGTGATATTAATCCATATAATCTATAAGGCTTATAATCAATATAAATGGATTAATATATGAAACTAACTTGAAACGTTCAATCAGAGTATTTAAAACAAGTAAATAAGTTCCTCTTTGACACGAGGACAATGAAACAAAATAAAAACAAGTAAATGAGATAACTTACCAACAAAAATTCCAAACTCCGCACCATAAAGGTATTGTGTAGAATTTTTGCCAAGAGAAATGAAAAGGTCAAATTTCCACTAGATGGTCACATTTGAAGCAACAAGTAGACACAAATAACTAAACCAAAGATTTTGAAATGCGCATACACACCTAATATAAGCTTGCATCTTACAACCTGTAGCTAGAAACCTAATTTACTTTTACAAGCTATGTAGTATGATTTCCTTATGTACAACAAATGCATATTATTTTTATTTAACTGTTGACATATTTGAATACATAAAAACACATTTGTACTCCATTCTTATTCCTATGTTTAGCTTATTTTATAGATCCTTCATAATTTTGTGTCTTAGAGATTGTCCATTCTATGTCTTAATAGGGTACAACATAAAATCAGGATTAAGAAAAATATGCTTCAACCAAAAACAACAACGAAACCATACAATCTTCAAATTCTACATGAAAAATCTAGGAAGTCAAGGCCAAAGAGAATTTTCAAACATTTTTTTTGAAAGTTAAAAGCAACACAATTTAATATACAAAATTTTCAAACTTGTAATAATACAAAAGAAACCAAGGTATTTGAAACATGAGTCCAACTCATTCTAGGGAAAATGAAAAGTATCCTCTAAATTAAAGGGAGGGACCTTGGGAAATTCATAATCTAGAAGGCATGATTTTTCATGATTAATCTCCATGCCTCTGGCAAGTAGGGTTTGGGGCCCGAGAGGCCATGGATTTAACTATTTCATCGGAATTTTACTTTTCTATGTTTTGTGCACATGTCGTGGTATTTAGTGGGCATCCTCTTTGGGGGAACATGTGTTGCAGCTTAATTTTTCTCCATGATCCTAGATAATTTCACCAAAAGGTCTCCTCTAATAGGGGAATTGACTTTCTCTTCATTTTGGTTGGCAGAAGAGGCACCAAAAGCCATCAATCATGAGAGGAAAGGAAGATGAAGTTTAACCCTCAACATTTTCCATTGGGATTCTACGTGGACTATTTAAAATGATGGCCAAAACATCCCCTGTATAAATAAATTGCAGTCTTCAGATTTGAGAAATAGTGAATCTCATTCTCAAATTCCAATCATCATATGTATATAGAACATGTTAAGGACCCTACACAAAAATGATTTAATATGTTGTTTCATGGATATGGCCTTCAACGGAAACAATAGTGAAATGGAGTTCAAATTCACATAAAGCAACTATTCTCCCTAAAATTGTTTTAGGATTGTAATCATAGTAATTGTAGAATTTCAAGGAAATTCTACATGGTATCAGATTAAGGAACAACAACAAAAAACCACCACAAAGTTCAGATTTGTGAGTAGTAGTACCATTTGGTTATATGACCTCATTTCCATGGCAGAGTAATTGGAGCATATATTCCTTTATTTACATAGTGAAAAGGAATGAATATGTTACAAAGCCATCTTGTTTGTAGGAATACTAGTTCATTGGGATACCCATGCAATTAACAACTTGATAAGTAAGATGTGATTTTGGAATAGAAATGGAATGTCTAAAATTGTTCACCTCTTAGTAGAAAAAGGAGCCCATGAGTCACTACAACTAAAAAAGGAAGTCAATGAGTCAGTACCACTTGATGACTGAGCCATAATGTTGACTTTAGGCCATAATATTGACATTAGGAAGGTTGACAATTATGTATTGTAAATTCTGAAGATTGAATATTGAGTTTAAATTTTAATCTGACCATGAAAATCTAATGATTCAGAGTTACAAACCATCTTCCTTTAATTTTCTTAGATTCCTAAGTAATTTTGTGCAAAGACTCTCATCTCCTTCTTGTTCTTATTTTTGAAAACTCTTTTCCCAGGATTATTAATTCCATAAATCATATACTAGATTGAGGCTATTTGTATAAAAATTTAGATACCCTTTTCCTTTGACTAATTGATCTCAATTATATATTCCAATGTAGAGGGTGTAGTAACTTAGGGTTATAGCCCTTTTGTATGGAATCATTTTTTTAAAGGGTTTTTGTAAGAGAAATTGGCCCAAGTTACATAAGAAAAAGATGAGAAAATCAATAAATTATCCAGGAGGAAAATGCATGTATCTAAGAACACCATTTATAAAATTAATAACAGTGCCTAACAAAAGTGCCAAGTCTACAGGGCTAGCCATATGTGTGGGTGATTTTTTTAGACAGAAATTTGAAGTTATATAGATTGAGAACCCTTTTTCTACTTGGAAAAAGGTTTAGAGTTAAAGCATGTGAGATATTTGTAAGAATTATTAAGGTTACAGATGGTATAAACTAAACTCCTTTTTTGCATGTGGCATCCTATATTTTGAATCCTAATTAGGATGAAGAGAGAACTGGTAAGGTCTGGTCTATTATTGTAGATTCATGGGAGCTTTGTTGAAGCCATATCCACTAAATCGGGTCATTTTCATTAGAACAAAGTTCCTTTTTTCTACTTACCAAAAAGAACCAAGACCTAACTAGTTGGGTATGCATGGGAATTGAGCTACATGGAATGAATTTGGGTAAGATTTGGCCCAAGAGAAGAGATTTAAAAGTTCTCGAACCCTAATTTTTTGGGAGATGAATAGAGATTGACCTACATGGAGAGAATTCAGTTATATGACCTCATTTGCATGGAAGAGTAATTGGTGCATATATTCCTTTATTTACATACTAAAAAGGAATGAATCCGTAACAAAACTATCCAATTTGCGAGCCAGCAAGTAAGTCAAAAATTGTCTACCTTAAGAATGGATGGACTCGTTAGATTGATGACACACATTATGAAGAATGAACTAGTATCTAGTCCCTGGCTTCCCAGTTTGAATACTTCCTTTCCAAACCATCTTGCTTGCTTCCAAAGGACCTCTTTAAGGCCCTTTCCCAATGCAGAAAAGTGACTTTTTCCCTTCATTGCAAGATATAAAACAACCATAATAATGATTCTCAAAATTACATCACAACAATTGAATCAATAAACTGTTATATAATGAATGCAATGAATTCTTACTATTAAACTCTGCATCGCTAACATATTCCACTTACACATTCTTATTTTTCTTATTAGGGTTAATGCAAGGTACCTCCCTCCCCCTCTTGTTGTTAGTTATTTATTATTTATTTATTACTCCTTTATCTCATTTCCTGTGCCACTCCTTTCACTACTTAACAGTCCCTCATGAGCATTAGTAACATCATTCCAAAAATATTAAGCTTGATGCACATATTTACTTATGCATCATTACTCAATCCACGTAGGAATTTTTTCAAAACAAATAAGAAAGCCTACTCATGTGTCTTGTCCTCACAAGTTGGATGACTTCGCCTAATTCTTAACTCAACACCCAAACATATCCCTACCACTCGTTTTATTATATAAATTCCCTCCTTATCTACCCAACACGCCAATGGGTTATACCCTCTCAATGCTGGTAATGAGGTTTCATCCTATACCTCAACACAATAGGGAATCCATGGAATACTATGCAACACTTTAAGGCTTCAAGATCCAACAACTATATGACCTTACACCTGGTACTATAGGCACAACATGAGTGTACCCACCCATTAACTCTGGTTACTATCTCTTAACCAGTTTGACTATTACAAACAGTTATATGCTCACACGCATAATAATGAATGCATAAAGAGTTATACACTCTTCTTCCTATACCACCATCTTGGTACAAATCATGCTCACGCATTCAAACTTTACCATGAACATACTAACTCATGAATGCATTAAAAGATTCTAACAATATTTTTATACCTGAGGCTTCATGTCTTTGCCTCACCTAGACATCAATCACATACATGCATTCAATGGTTCTTGCAACATATCAGTGGAGATATTAAGCATGTATGAAGAAATTCTTACCCAATTTCCTTTTAGAACTCATGCATTATTGGGATAACCAATTTTATACATGTATGGTTGCTGGAAACATTGATGATGTTACCTGATTAGGTGATGCCTCTAGGGGTATCACATGATACCTACATAAACATCTTGACAAGCTCACACTTGTGTTCTTTCTTTCCCCATTCTCTGTGAGGTTGATGGTCTCGAGAAGCTGCATCATCAAAAAATAAGAAACCATGATTAATCATCATGTCACGCATATCACTTATAACATATCACATCACTTTCATTTAGCATGCAACATCACATACATGCTCAATAAATTGTATATATACACGTTACATATTTCTTCAATATGCCTACTAGTGCATACATATCTCAGCTATACTAATATTTGGCATTGTTAGCATTTGTATGCCTTAAAATACATCACATATAACATTACATAACAAATTAGAAAGAGAAGGCTTTAAAAAGTTCCCCTTCTCATTTCTATGCATATCATGGAATTAAATAACATGGCTATCATGTTTCATGGATTTTCTCATTTCTCACTTTTTCCTTACTAGCCACCTACATCCTACCTTGATTCTACCATTCATTGGTATATCCGCAGCCTTTGGATTCCTTGGGCTTCCCTGCATTCATCTTGAAGGTCTATGGCTCACACCCTCCTTTTATGCTTAAGGATGTATCTTCCTGTAGATTGGTAAGATGTGATTCTGCAATAGAAATGGAATGTCTAAAATTGTCCACAAGTCAATAGAGAAAGGAGCCCACGAGTCACTACAACTAAAAAAGGAAATCAATGAGTCAGTACCACTTGATGACTAAGCCATAATGTCGACTTTAGGTCATAATATTGACATTAGGCAGGTTGAAAATTATGTAATGTAAATTCTAAACATTGAACATTGAGTTTAAATTTTAATCTCACAATGAAAGTCTGTTGATTCAGAGTTGTAAACCATCTTCCTTTAATTTTCTTATCTTCCTAAGTAAGTTTGTGAAAGACTCTCATATCCTTCTTGCTCTCATTTTTTAAAACTCCTTTTACATGATTATTAATTCCATAAATCATGTACCAGATTGAGGCTATTTGTATAAAAACTTATATAACCTTTTCCTTTGACTAATAGATATCAATTATATATTCCAATGTAGAGTGTATAATAACTTAGGGTTATAAACCTTTTGTATCGAATCAAGTTTTTGAAGGGTTTTTGTAAGAGCAAGTGGCCCAATTTAAATAAGAAAAATACGAGAAAATAAATAAATTGAGGGGCACAGTTTGGGCAAGAGAATAAATTGTTAAGAAATTGGAGGATCATATAATTTATTGCACAATGAAGCAATAATGTTTGAAACTATGAAATCTAATCTAGAGAAGGAATTTTTTGAACTGAACGATGCAACTGAGGATGTTGAAGATGAGCTGGATAGTAATCCAACTTTTTTGATCCACTTTTAGAAATAAGGTGCAACATAAGGGAAGTGAAATTGAACAATTGAAAAATTCTTGTAGCTAAGAATTGAATAAGGGGAACAAACAGAAGAAGCAATCAACAATTGAGGTAAGGAAATTAGACAATTGAAGAAGAAACTGGAAGATTCTTTGTCATGAAGTGCACTTGAGACATATTTTGATAAGAACATCGTCATTATTTTGATAAGTACATCTCAAATACATTTATGAAGATCAAACCTAGTTACACATTTCAACACCTTTTTTGTAGGTTAAACGTATGCTAGCTCATCATTGCACATTTGTTGTCGTACTTTATTGGCTGAAGCTTTGTACAATAGATTTTTTAGCATTGTTTGGGTAAAATAAGAGGTTAAGTGGTAACTATGATGGTCCACGTATACCTATTTACATAATCATATCTGAATGAAGATTGTTGCTAGTTGTTTATTCTATTACGAAAGTTGTTATGTTGTTCTCTTTCACCTATGATTACATGGTATGGCTGCACAACTTCAACTGAATATGGAATTATATCATTTATGAGAATTTCATGTTACTTAGAACATCAATCTTATTGATATTTCTGGTAGTGACTATTATTAATGGATTTACTATGATTTTTTCATACATGTTCAAACTTATGTGTTTCCCTAATTCCATTGCTCTAAAGACAAGACAATATTGTCTCTTAATTCCACCACTTATTCACTGAAAAATATTTTAAACACATCATTCACTCATCTGATTTTTAAATCTTCTTTAATGGGAATTTTTATGTTATTTGAGATATTTCTCCTTTGTCTTGGAAAAGAACCAATCCAAAGAGATAGGAACTAATTTTGTGATCACAGTCAGTAGCATTCATAAGTTTCCCTAGGGTTTCACTTTGTTCTTGGACTTGAATACAATTGAAGTGCAGGTTTGGGAGTCAACAAGGATTTGCCCTAAAATGGTCTATATAAATGTGGATGTTCATCCTATTAGAGTTTGATCACCATTGTGGATAGTATTAGTACATGTTAATTGTGTAACAAGAGTTATCAAAGTCAAAGGACAATTTTGGGAGGATCTGAACCTAACATGACTTTTAAAAGCAATTTCAGTCTCAACAATAAGAATGAAAAATTTGATTGTGAGAAGATATGTTATAATTTGAATATTGTTTTAGTGGGAGCTGTCCACTGTTGATGAGATGGTGTCCACATCATATAAGAATTTGATGGTGAAGGATTTGACCACTAGAATATCAAGATGGAGGATCCTAAATGAGAGGGAAAATTAGATCATTGTGCAAGGAATTAAGCGAAGGGAAAGTGATAATGAACTAAATTAACTAGATAATAGAAGGCAAAGATTAAGCGCAACCTGAGAGACTAAGAATCACTTTATGTTGCAAAGAGAAAACATAAATCACCTCTCAGTTAGTGTCCTCTTTCTTCTTTGACCTCTTCAGTACATGGTACAAATATGGTGGAAAAACAGACTATCTAAATCATTGGAGATGCATAATTACATGATGGGAGTAGGAACTGTATGTATTTAATAAATAATTTCTTGTATGCATCATGGTCAAGAATTTCCGATAATTATTGACAGTAATATACATTTATATTTCAATGGTGAAGTTACCATTTTCATCGTTCTTTTGAGCACATAGGTGAGATATTTATTTCTTGTATAGTTTGTAAAAAATAAATTAAAGAATATATTTCAATATATGATCCACAAGAATATAAATCTGAATTGTGTTATATCATAATTTTTCTGAAAATATATGTAACCACATGTAGCATTTCATTTCTTTGTTAATGAAAAAATATTCTTCATTTCCAACAAAAAAAGAAAAAAAAAACCTGAATGGAAAAGAGAAACTAACAGCACTCAATAAAATGATATTATTCTTTCTTAAGTGCCACTATTAGGATTTTATTCTGCCTAATACTTCACAGTTCATAGCCAAGAAATCACCTTGTAATCAAAGTTGAACATCCCTTGTGAGATTAGTGAAATTTACCTACATGGAGAGAATTTGGTTATATGACCTCATTCTCATGGTAAAGTAATTGAAGCATATATTCCTTTATTTACACATTAAAAAGGAATAAATTTGTTACAAAACCAACTTGTTTGCATGTCTACCAATTCATTGGGATGCCCATGCAATGGACTACTTGATAAGTAAGATGTGATTCTGCAATAGGAATGTCCAAAATTATTCACCTTTGAGAAGAAAAAGGAGTCCATGAGTCACTACAACTAAAAAAGTAAGTCCATAAGTCACTACCACTTGATGTATGGACATCAATGGCATGTGTCTGCCAAATAAGTTCATTTAGAAAGATGCCTGGACTAATATCTTCGTCATGAGTAATCATGGCTGACATAAAATTGATCTTGATTACTAGTTGAAGTGGAGGCAGAAGAAGAAGTAGAACCCCTCCTCACATACAAGCTTGAATAACTCCTAAAATATGGGGAGAAACTGGTAATGTTTCTGTGAGTAAGCATTCTACAGTGGTTATGCTTCTGAGCATCTTTATTTCTCATAGGTTCACTCAACATTGCATAGTCTAGAGCCTTGGTAGTGTGGGATAGGGAGAAATTTGGGATGTTTCTTGCATTTTCCAACCAAGTGTCATGAAGAATTTCAATCCCCCATTGTCCTGGATTTGATGAAAAGAGGAGGTGTTGTGGGTATCTTCTCTAGAATTTCTCTGAAATAGGCACAATCTCAGAGAAAATGTATCTCTAATTTGCAAGGGAAGGCATTCTTGATTGAACTGTTTGAAGAATGTTGATAAATTTCTACCCAATTCCACTTTTTCCTCCATGCAAACATTACCTCTACTATCCACTTTGTCCTCCATGCAAACATTACCTCTACTATGCACATCTACCATTAGAATCCCAAGCTAGTAGGTGGCATTTTCTAACTAGTCTCTGCATATGAATTTGCATGAAGTCCTTGTGACCAATCCATGTTGAGGGTAGCCTGCATCTCAGTACATGAAACTGGATCAGTAGTCACTTGGTGTTGAGGAAAATTAATTACCTATCATTTAATTGTCAACCCGGGGGTTTCGTAAAACGTGTGAAGCATGTTTGCACTATATATGCTAGAAATTAACTTTCAAATTAGATCAATCTAACTATGAAACCAAATAAAGACAAACCAAATTCACCTATTCTAATTCAACAATCAATTCAAAATAAATTATAGTAAAATTATAGTACAACACATGGAATTGAAAACATAATCTATCACACTAGTAGGAATTCAAATGAAATCTACTCTAAGGGATCATCTGTGAATTATCAAACCAGGATCCTATGAAATGAATAATCAAAACTTCATGACATGAAATGAAAGAAAAACACACTCTTAACCTCTAGATATGAAAGAAAAAATAAATAAATAAAATCGCTCTTAACCTCTAGATATCAAAACAAATAAAAAAATCACTCTTAACCTCTAGATATGAATGAACATAAAAGCAAACCATCTTAACCTCTAGATATGAAAGAAAATAAAACAATTGCTGTCAACCTCTAGATATGAAAGCAAATAAAAACAATCAGTCTTAACCTCTCACACAAGAAAAGATATGAAATCAAATAAAAACAATCACTCTTAACCTCTCACATAGGAAAAGATATGAAATAAATAAATCTTAATCTATGAAAGAAATAAATCTTAATCTATGAAAAGCATTAAATCTCACACATTGTAAGTGGCCAATCCAAAAGCATGAGAGATATCAAGTTGAGAGGCTCCCAATGCAAGCATTACCAGAAAGAGGTGAACATCACTCATGAGCATGATACTAAATCTAAATTCCATTCATAAGTAATCTTAACTTGGACACCCGAGTATCTCCAACTTTACACATGCCTTTGAAAGGAGGAGGCTCTCCTATTTATACAAATCATAACAAGCTACCTCATTGATGGAGGTCCACCATTTTCTCCCTAGATCCATAGAAAATATCATAGAGTGACAATTCAAATAGGTAATAATGAGACACCTATAGAGTTACAACTCAAATAGGTAATGATGAGACACATATCCTCTTTGACCTTTATCCAAATATTCTTCCATATCTTGAAGGGAATTCGAATTTTTTCATTGAAGTCCACATAAAGGTGCCTTGGAAGGTTCCAAATGACCTACACATGTCATGAAACTCAAGCCACTTTTAAGTATTAGAAAGTATATGTCATTTTTCCAAGTTTTAACCATAAATTCACTTAAAATACTAGAAATAATTAGCTTTCGCAAAACACAAAGGTAACCCCATGTAATCATAAAAATAGAGGCTAATGAAAGATTATATGGCTATGGAGTTGTGACATGTGAGTGAAATTGTGGAAATAAAGGTGAAATTGGATGGTATATTGAAGACATTTTGGAAACTCTGCATACCCCCCAACTGACATATTGCATGCCCTCATGCAATCTACTGCACTGCTTAATCATGATTTTCCTTTGAATGAGATTGGCTTATGTCAATTGTCCTTAAACTTTGCATTTGACAATTTCATTTCTTTTTGCAAAGTATTCCTTATCATACATTGAATTGCAACATGTTTGGTTGGTTCTTGTGTGACAATTAAATCTCAATTGGTATTGGTTCTTGTGTATCAATACCTTGTTTCTTTTTGTTGCAGCAAGATTCATTGAACATATTTAAGAATGCATCTTTAAATCATCCATATAATATGCTCATCATTTAGGCATTTATTTGCAAATTACATAACTTTTGAACCATAATGCAATCATAATGATTAGGACAAGTATGTTAGGATGAAATGAACTGAAATGGAATGAAGTGATATGGATGTGATAACTAATGGATGTCCCTTCCCCCCCAACTAAAGGTGTTTATGGTTTCTTTTAAATGAGAAAGGAAATATGGTGAAGTATTTTCCAAAAATTATAATTTCAGTATTCAAGGAATTCTATGATTAAAAGCTAGAAAAGGACATACCTTTACTTACATAGGTAGTGGACAAACTGTACATGTGTAGAGAAGTTGTAACTATTGCTGGATCATGGAATAGAATTTAGAATTTCACCTGCTTCTTGGTTGCATAAATAATGCATGAGGTCGTGAAAGTGGATTCTTTAATTCTGCTATTGAATCTATTGTATATGCTACAAAATGATGAAATGATATAGTCTTCACCTACTACAAAACCCGATGGTACAATTCTAGTCATAATAAATATGTTGTTGTCGAGCATGAGGAGAAGTCATTGGATTACCGACCATTGATGAATGTCGTTAACCAATACGAGGCAAACTCGCCATTAATTTCAATGAGTGCCAAGGTACCTAAGTACATATTGCAAAGTGTGAATAGATGAGATGATGTCGAGCCACTTGCAAGATCCAACGATCAAGGTACATTGATGTATTCCCATGATTGTTTGCGAGAGAACTTGTCATTGATGCATACAAGCCTCAAGGTACTAATAAGGAATCTAGCCATGAACCTAGATAATGTGATGATGTCGATAAGCCAAGACTTGTTAGAAGGGAGGCAATATGAATCCCCCATCATCTAACATGAGTTTGAAATGATGATTTTGGAAGGAATGTAGATGAAAATCTGAATTAAGAAGGATTTATTTAATGGAAAGGAAAATGACAAGAGGGTAAACAAGTGAATGGAAATCAAAAGGAAAAATAAGCATGTAAGCGAGTTGAATGTCTTTATGAATGGAAATTATGGAAAATGTGAATGGAAAATGTAAGTGGAAAACATGTGACACTTGCAAGGAAAATGGTGACGATGATACTTAGAGAAAATGCTTCAATAGCTTGTGTGTTTGGAGAGGAAAAATGATGGCATTCATGAATGATAGAAAGGATTTAGTTGGTTCATATTTCTTGGAATTGGTCGTAGA
This sequence comes from Pinus tabuliformis, assembly GCA_031772625.1. NCBI lineage: Eukaryota > Viridiplantae > Streptophyta > Pinopsida > Pinales > Pinaceae > Pinus > Pinus tabuliformis. The sequence continues at coordinate 1,552,031,951 of CM062804.1, forward strand.
AAACCTACCATGCACAAATTGGCCTCCTTCAATTCTTCGATTATCCTGGAATCTGAAAATAAACATGGCACTAACATTGCAATAAAACGTGAGTGTGTTCAAAGAGAAGTGATCAATTTCTTTTTGATACATATGAATTTTTTTCATAATTAATAGATTCTTGATGTGTCTTCATTTCAAATCATTAGTCCAATTTCACAATTGCAATAATAAATCTGATTTCTAAAAAAAATGATGATATGCACAGGTAAACAATTTCCTCCATTTATGTTTGAATCATAGCATTTCATAAAGATAACGAAATATTATTTTCAAATTCTTAATTATTCCTACAAAAAAATCTTCGATCGAAAATTCATCATTCGATCCTATAGATAAAGTGCCTTTATAGTTATTCTTCTTTCTTGCATCATGCTTGAAAACATAATCATTAGACAAATCCAATAAATTTTGATCATGATTTTCTAATTAGAATGCATTGTTGAAAAATAGATCATTGAGTTAAATACAGAGCTATAGAATTGTTG